>CM066618.1:1020000-2455000 GCA_033884665.1 Argynnis bischoffii washingtonia | reverse complement strand
TGAAGCGGATGTTTTATCAAGAATTCCGGGGGAATTTCTGTGGTAGTATTGGCTTTGCTCTCAACGCCTGCTGAACCCTTGAATACACAGGTCATATTTTATTAAAATTCTAACCTATAACACTAAGTAAAACAGCAGTTAGATCTGTTTGTGAAGTGGTTAAAGTATCTACAATACTGGATACAACACTGAAAACGCGGAAATCAATTAATTATATGGTATCCGAAAAACAGGAACCAGTGTTGTAGTGAAAGTTAGCCAGCCACATCAGCAAACTTTACAGTTTTTTAATGAATATACGTTTAAGATTTATTAATTTGAGGGTAAATAGCAATCTTCAACCTTAAAATATATTTTTACCTACCTCAACTTCCTCAGCATTATTTCCAGCCATGTCACAAAATCTTCCCAATTCTCAATTCTTTTTATAAAAGACAGAAATAAAAGTGTTGCAAGTTAATTAAACATATGACATGCATAGATTATTACAACAAAATAATTGTATAAAAGAAAAAAGGAAGCAAGCTTATCCACAAATTTTTCGGACTACTTAAATAGACTTTACATAGTGTTGAACAAAATTTGAAATTGTAAAAAGCATTTGAAATTAGAATATTTTGTAAATTGTAATACTGTTATAAAAATAAACTAGTTAATAGTATTTGTCATCCATGATTATTAGTTGGAGGCAACCCTAAGCAGTAAGTGTCAAAAATTTTGTAACTTTCAAAGATACCTAATCAATGAAAATTGAAAAGCGTCGCCTTCAGTCTGTATAGTTTTTGCCGGTCTCCGTCCAATTACCAATAAATAGTTGAAAGTATTGTTCGAAAAGGGTACAAAGATGTCAGTTCAAACTATATTACTAGATTTTTCTATGGACCCCGCTCGTTTAGGTGACGAAAATGGACAAAAAACTGTATTTAGCCAGTTAGAAACAGTCCTGAAAGAATATGTACCTAATCTCATATTAGCTGCTGATATTAAAGTGGACGGAGGATCGCTGAAATTGTTAACTGGGAAAAGAGGCACAACTGTATCCGTCAGATTGTTCGATCGTGGTCTCGTAACAGTGAACATCGAATATTATAAAGCAGACAACGAAGAACCACTAATCAATTTCAAGGTTAGCTCAATTCGCCTAAAATAGCATTGCTGCAGTTGCGCTAAATATTAATTATAAATATCACTGCTTTGAATAAAAATTGCTCTCTCGACTCCCAAAATAGGGTCCAGGGCTATGACAACTTAATGAATTGCTTAGCATAATAAAAATATTTATCAATAATAAGTACTTATAATTTTCATTAAAAAAAAGGGAGAATGAAGGTTGAGCAATTTATCTTGTTCTAGTGTTCAAAAATATTGGAAAATTCAGTGCGAATGTCCTTGGAGTGTGACAGACTAAAGCTTTTGCCAACTATCAAAAGGGGTTATAAATATGATGTATACTTAACCAGTTCAGGTTGGCCCTAAGCTTTATTAATATCACATAGATTTCCCTTTGCACATATTTTATAGACTATTTGTAAAAATAAATATGGGACCTATAGAAGTTGTTAATTGAAACTAGTGATGTTGTTTGGAGGCATATTTGCACCAAGTGGGTATTAGAGCTGATTAACACAGAATATGTATATACTCACTATTTCTATACTGTTTCTTTTATACATGAAATATTTCTTATACTAAAACACTAATAAAAGTAAATAGATATACCAAAATTTTAATCGTTACTTGCTCTACATGACCATTAAATTACTGAAGTAATATTTGCTTACTCCAATTTATAATTTATATAGGTTTTTGATAGTTTAAAAAATGAGTGTGAGTTTTCAGAAATAAGGAATATTGCTGACTAAAATAAAAAAATAATGATTAGCTGCAACCAACTACAAAACAATGACCAGTAAAGACAAACAATTTTATTTAGCTATAGCTTTTGCTCTCTTATATCCTTGTAATAGAAGTGTATATATATCCTATAAAATAGAAACTTTTAAATTTGGACTTGTAGTTTCAGAGACTACAGCATTCAAATTATATTTTAGCATAATTAATTTAAAATAAGTGAAAAGATATTCTTGGAGTGATCTCAAGGGTGGTTGATAACTTTACAGCCTAAGGTACTAATTAATAAAAAGTATTATTTTTTTAGTTTTCAAGGTAATCCCCAAGTAAAATCACACAATGTGAATCAATGCCGTTATACCACTGAAAAAATATTCTTTCATTACCTCTTCAAAATTACTTTCTGTGGCCGCCTTCATCTCACTGTTGTCTAAAAATCTTTGTCCCCGTAACTGGGAGCCACTTTTGGAAGATAGGATGGGTGGTCAATTTCTGTGAATCCTGTAATTTTTACAGCATCCCTCGCAACCCGAGGGGTGTGAACAGGCGAGTTGTCAGACAGGAACCGCATTCCTCACGCTAAATTGCCAGGTCTGTTCTGTACGACTGCCTCACATACCTGACTTAGTAAATAAGTGTAATTATTACACTCACCATTCATTGTAGTCCACTTAGGCAAGTAATCAATCAATAAAATTTCCTCGCTATCCCAGAAAATGATAGTCTAATCTTTGTCGCCGACTTTTCCACTTTGAATGGCTTTGGTGGCCTTTTTCCCTTTACTATTACTGCATCAACTCTTGCTTGGACTCGAGATCATACTGACGAATCCAGATTTCATCAACGGTCACAATGCAATGCACACAACTCCTTATAACTCTCCAGTCGAATCTCTCTAGTGCTTGTCGAATGGGGAGTGCATTCGCGGTACCCAGCGCGCACTAATTTCATGTACCAACGTTCATGTAAAATCTCTTCAACTCGTTATTTGCTAATCTGTAATTCTCGGTAGCAGATACCTGCTACAATTTAATTCTTTGATCAGCCAGTACTTATTTTTCGACTTTTTGGACATTTTCTTTGATCACGACCGTCATTGGGCGACCTGGGCGGCAGCCGTCTTTTCAGTTCTTTCTTTTTTGTTGAAATAGCCGAGCCTATTTTTTTACCATCGTGTATGAAGGTGCAGAATTCATGCAATCCTGATGGACCGATGACATCTCTCAAAAATTTCTGTTCGCGTAGATAGGATAGAGGATATATCTTTTTAAAAAAAAGGAATTTAATAATAGCGCGATGCTTCAAATAACGAGAATTTCCAGTTTCGATGACATGATGTTGTTGCTTGTTCCAGATATGAAGGTTTATTGAACCTAATAAAAAAACGTAGGTATTGCTTATACTAACAATAATTAGTCACACAATTAGTGATATAGGTAAAGAGGTGATAAGCCAACGCTAAGTACCTTAGGTCGGGAACTTATCAGCCGCCCCTCGTATACTGCATACTAGCGACTCACCCTCGCTTCGCTCGGCTTCGTCCGTAAGTACGTTTTGAGAGTTAGTATAGAATAGACTATATATACATAGGTATGATGAGTTTTATATCTCTTACTTGAGAAATGATTGTTATAATTTTTGTTTTTTAATAATTTATTACCACGTTTTTACATTAAAAAAAATTTACAAACTTGCAACTAACAAAACAAACAACGTGCGTCGCACTAACTAAGTCTATATGATAAATAAAAACTTAAAAAAAACCGACTTCCAGGCACTGAAAATTAAAAAATAACTAAACGGGGGTTTTCATTTAGAATAGATACTTAATCAGATTTTTTCGAAGATTTTTTCGGTGTGCTTTGATTTGTATTGGCTGGCACCGATTTTATGTTTTTTTTTAATGCTTTATTTTGATAAAAGTATATAAACAACCTTAAATAGTATTCAGACTGCTTTTATAAACGCGAAAGTTTGTATGTGTCTGTATTAGTTAGTATGTTTGTTACTTTGTCAGGGTAAAACGATTTAACGAATTTAGATGAAGCTTAGTATACAGATAAAGTACGACTTATAGTAACCCATAGGCTATTGTTAGGCAACTAGGTAGCACCCGACTGAAGCGGGGCAAGTCACTAATAGTATAGTATATTGTAATCTCCGATAATGCAGTGTGAAACTTTAGTTGTTTTTGGAAACGCTACTCAAGTTTTACAAAATATCCATCATCATTTTTCACGAGGACATTTTTATTCAAAAATTATTATAAATGAATATTTTGGAGTAAGTAAACTTTACTCTTCCAGTACTCATGTTTTTAAAATATGTACATATATTACGATCATATTCACATGATTTTATAATTTTGCACGAATTTTTACCCATTCTTAAATAGATTACCAATTTTGACATAGACTAAAGAATCTTTCAGTAATCTGAGAAGATGCTCAACCTTACATTCTAGTAGAAAACAGCCTTTGCATGTTGTTGCGTTACCATAGATTTTTTTTATCCATTTTATCAATTTATTTTACTAGTCGGCGAAGATATTGGAAAATCAGCTGAGAAAATACATCACAGTTATAAAATCTCAAGCATTCCCGACAATAAAACGTTGCTTATTCGGCAGGTATTTCCCCACATCAGGTAAGTGGAACCTTTTATGTTTTCTCATGAAGCGTAGGCAAATTATTTTATTTATATTTTTTTCATAAAATATTTAATATTTTTTTAAGCATTAGTGAGCGACACTTAGTTTAGTGCCTTTAAGGAATCTCGCGCCTCGCTTAATGTTAGCGTCGTATACTTAAACATATTAAAATACGTACTGGTTGACGACTTGAAACTTCATATCATCATAGTCTCGTCAAAAGTAAAGATTTTTGTTCAATTAAATTTATATAGAAATAAACACGTATCTGTAATATAACAAAAATAAATTGAAGAATAGCCTGAATTAAGACCCGAGCCGACTGTATTATGTATTATAAAACTACAATTACTTAATGAATTTTTAGTCTACAGATACTTAATTTTTAGTCACGCCGGGAATGAATCCAGGACCTTCATGTTCGTAGTACATGCTAGCCACTAAGCTCACGAAGTAGTATTAAATCAATACCTACCTAGTATTTACTAGACCGTATTGCTATTGCTATTCATATTATAACTCAAAGCCAATTTCTGAATAAGTATAATTTCATTTATAAGCGACTTCTAATAGAATTGCCTCGGTGATCTAGTGGCTAGAATGTACGACAGATCCGGAGATCCTGGGTTCGAGTCCCAAGTCGGGCCGAGTTTAATTATTGAGTTTTTCTGTTAATATATTCTCAGTAGTAGCCCGGAGTTGGGTAGTTGGCGGAGGACATATTATTATTAATTAAATTATAAAAAATGTAAGAAGAACTAGTACTAGAAGAAGACTAAACCAAGCGAAAGCGAAAGAAATAAAGGGCCTTTAAGTTACACAAATAAAAATAATATATTTTTATTATTTACTCGGCTTGTGATATGAATCCACTATATCTTAGGTAGTAGTTAGCCAAAAGTGAAATTATACTTAATCGAACCTTACAATTTTTAGATGAAAGATTGCTAGAATATGACATTGACGGCGTTATGTTTGACGAACAGTCTTCCTTCCAAAAAGTGCAAATTATACACTCTAAGTCCTTCGGCAATATGCTGGTGCTAGATGATTTACAAAGTAAGTATATGTAGTATCTCACATACATAACTAAAGACGATTGAGTAAATAAAAAAAAATATTCTTTAATGATTTATGTTATAGTATTATTGTAGTATATTAACTGTTTTTTTTTTAAAGCATAATATACTCATGCAATATTTTTTTTAAATAGTATGTTTCAATGTCAGTAATAAGTTCTTTTTCGTTTTGTCTCTTAAAATCATCTCTCAGTGAAATCTACAATCTTGAACAATAAAATTATTATGTATAGCGTTCTATAAAATCCTTTACAGTATTATCGCAGCATAGTAACTAAAATACCTTAGATAAGATAATGAAAGTCTAAATCACTGAAAGTTAAGGTTGGGATGTAGTAGAGAAATAAACTTTATTCTATTTTCAAAAGGTCTGGATTGCATTAAACATATTTCTTGTTACATAAATACCAGTTTGATTAAGTATGAAATTACGTCTTTCTCTTAAACTGTATCAAACAATAAATTACCAAGAGCAAATTTATCATAAATAGACCTAACATTAATTAGATTATGATTAATAATTTAATAAATTATAAGTAAAGGAAAAGTTACTTATATATTTTTTTGCATATCGCTAATTTGCGACAAGAACGTATTATCTATTCAAAGTATCGTAATGGAATAAAAGCGTAGAAAAAACTACCGAATCTACTCTATTTGCTACTAAAATGCTATATTTGTAGCGTCAAAATTGACCTTGTTACAAAAGAAAAAGACAGCGCATACCGCTTTAGCGCTATTTCTATCAATCGCAAACTGCGTTTCAATATTAGTTCCCGCCGATTGACCCCGCGTGTTTGATATCAGTTTGATTACGGCAAGAACGGGTTAACAACAACCTGTTACTGATTTGGTGTAAGAGTAAGTACTTGTAATTGGATTACTTTATACTGCTTAAATGTAATCACATCGTTATTTATAACACTTTATTGCAAGGTTTCTATTTAAGTTTTATTTCGGGTACTATGAAACATTATTGTTGCAAATACGAAATATGATTTTATTTAATAAATCAATGAGTAACGTTAAAATGGAAAGATTTTTTATTAACTGGGTGGCTTAATGTGACTTATCCGCATGTAGAATTTTTCTACAAAGATGACATTATTTTAGTACGTATTATATATCAATTTGGTGTATTGTAATTGTTAAAACATTGATATAATTATAGTTGAATTTTTCTAATGAAGTTAGCCGTCCCAATATAAAGGGGTTTGAAGTTAGTAATTATGAGAGAAGTGTGTGTTCTTTAAGTAATCCCTTATATAATATTGCGTCATAATATAACTAAAAGTCTTAACTAAACGTAATAACAGTTCATTTAAACGTATTTTATCTATAATGTCTATACTGATCTAATCTTACTATGTGCTCGTAAGTGAACATAATCTTGACAGCTCTTCTGAGAACATTATATAATATAAAAAAAAAAACTTTCTAGACAAGATTTCATTTGATTAAAATTGAGAAACCAATCAAGAAGGAGGATTTTACTTAAATATAAGTTACAAGAGAGAACACTCAATTCAGTAAATTTAGATATATCACATTGCGTAAACAAAGCGATGAGAACATTTACGCAGTTGGTTTAGTCCCAGTAAGATTAGGTGATGTGGCCGGAATCTATGAGGAGGGTATAGTATTATTATATATTATGCATTTAAATAATAATCCATTTGCAATAAGTATGTTTTTATTTGACAGCCTTGTTGTTTAGTAACCCTATTCCAGAGGGCATCACACAGACTTTAGCACGTGGCCCGAAGTTCGAAAAGAAACTGTGAAAGAGAATAACCAGGAATGTAGTAAGCCTATTCATAATTCCACTCATCATCATCTAGCTCATCGAGCAGTAGTTTATAAGGACCCTCATATTTTGCAGATACAAAAACTAGGTGTTTACTGCACGTAAAGTTATTATCACTTCGACACTATTATTTCGACGAATATCGTAGATACGATCTTAAATATTTGTATAATCTACAAAAATATTTATTCGAAATCTGAGTGTAAATGAAGTTTATTTGTAAATCAATCAAGTGTAAGAGTTAGTTAGGTGAGTGTTAGGAGAAGTTTATGTATTTCATTAACAAATTTTTTAGGGTGTGAGAAGGAGATGACGAAAGAAACTACGAAATAATACCTAAAATGTAGTAAGCCTCGTCAAGATTCCACTAGTTCATCGAGCAGCACTTCATCAAGATCATCTTATTATGAATGGTATATTATGGTAGGAGTATTTATTATGTTCACAACTATTATATTAACTGTAAAAAGAAGATGGCAGGGGCGTTAATGTGATATTCAAGTCTGATTATTATGCTGGACTGTAACAAGTTTATGATCGCCATGTACCCATTTGCTGACCAAAAGCTTTCAAACATCAAGTGGATCTCACACAAGTTTTCAATCTTAGACTATTCACTTGCCTCGAAGTATTTTTGAGGAGAACCTCTGTATACTCTAAATAGCTTTATTAGTACTATCAAAAATGAGCAAAAAGAGTTACCCATATCGAGTAAATCAAATATGCTTTGAAGAGTGATTGAGAAAATGTTTGCAGTCAACCGAGTTTCCTAATATAGAACAACAATGAGATCACACCGATAAAAAGTAGTGAGTTTAAGATTATTAAAATAACTAGCGATTTCTACTAAGATTTTATAATTTGAAGACGTATGTATCCTTTATTATTATTTTTTCTTATACAATGTGTAAGTGCAATTTTATATTAATTATTTATTATATTTAATATTAAATAAGAAGTTTTGTTGTTTTTCTTGTAACTCTATTACTGTATTTTTTTAACAATTAAAACAATTTTACTTGCTTAAACCGTGTTTTAATCTAATTATCTTGTACAATAAAAATAAAATAATAAAAAAAAATATCAGTTGCAATGTGATATATCTATTTTTTTATTATAAATTTCTATTTTTTACAAGAAAAACGTAGCAAGTGGTGGTGGCATTTTTTAATTAAAATTATATAATTAACTGATCTCTGAAAGCAATTATATTTAAAAAATAGAACAATGGCAACAAATTTTGAAAGTGAGAGAAAAAATCCAACTGTTTCAAAAATTTACAGATTCAAAACTTTCAGTCTTTTTCTGAGAAATTAGGTTTTCTGACTTATCACGTTCTTGTCGCAAATAAGCGATAAGACGTCCATCTCATCTCTACTAAATGAGAATTTAATTTGTTATTATGGAAAATATATTCAAAAGTATGAAATCGTTTTATTTCAGATATTTCAGAAGCTGATCTTATTTATACTGAAACTTTGATGCAAAGAGGGAAAGAAAGCTATGAAGGAAAGGAAATTGTTATTTTAGGTAAGTTACAAATTTGATTTTTTTACTAGTGTCCCTTAGTACCTTACAGGAACCTACGCGTTTCTTCGGGTCATAATGTACTAAATTTCTTCTCTTGTTTACGCATTAATAGCATATAGCTAGAAAATATTTTGTAAAATTTTCCAGCTTCAGCTTCTTGATACTTTACCATAAGGTAAAGCAAAGGCATGCATTTACGAATAGAAAAGTTGCATTGATTTTTTTTTTTGCCACAAATTTATATACAAATTAAAGAATAATACGTTTAAAATATATTTAAATAATTTTTTTGTTATTAAAAATTCCATTTTTTTACTAATTATTAATAAAAATTCTTAAATTTTTGAACGAAATAAAACGACTTGTGATTGGTTGGACGTCATTATATCCGTTAAGGCTGTGAGCGAATCGCGATCATAGTATTTTATTATTTTCTATATTCAATCATAACAAAATAGTGAAACGTCAAATATAAACTGTACCAATGACAACTTTTTTGATTTTGACTAGGTAGACATGTGTTTTATCACTTCGCCATGCGGTGGCGTTACTAAAGCGATAAAATGACGTCACCAGCGTTTGAATTTACATTAAAAAAAACACTTAATTGTAAAATTACATAAAAAAAACAATTGTGATTTTTTTTTCTTTACAATTTTCAGTAAGTTTAAAAAAAATTAAAAAAACATGCAACTTCTCAATCAAGCACACTGTTTATATCAGAAGGATAAAATTATTGTAACATCTTCATCAAGGATGCGTGTTTTAAACAATTCGCAGTGTATTTGCTTTATTTGTGAAGAATATGTTTTTTAAAATCATAGAAAATCGATGACTAATTCCGTGAAAACTGCTTATAAATTTATAGTCAGACTTCAAAATACAATTGTGTAATTTACAAGCCATGGGTACCCAAGGCTCATTGTCAAAATTGTGCTGTTGAGTTTGGGACAATGGTCAATTGGAAAAAGAAGTTCCCTGAAGTTCACAGCCATAGGTCTGGCGAGAACCTATAAACTACCATCACGACTGTTATTTTGACCTTATTGATCTAAGTAGCATTAATTAAAATAACCACATATGAATCTATCCTAATTTAGTATCTGCTAAATGACGCGCTTTGCTATAGATAGCGCAGCTCAGGAGTCCATTTTTGGCTGCTATTACAAATTCAATATATTTTTGTGATAATTTTTTTGAGTTTTTCTACAAAAATACACTTAAGCCATATTTCAAAAACTTAAAGCTGATAGATAAAAACCGCTTTCATATTCAGAGTCAGGATGCCAAATGACTTCAGAAAAGCTACTTAAACTTTCGGAAAAAAAAAAACTTTGTAGATATTATGTATAATCTATTAGTGTTATGTAAGTTTATTTTCAAAATATAAATTAGTATTTTAAAAATCTAATTGTGATGTTATGATCTAAGAAATTATATTGTGTACATGAAGATATTTTTATAGAGGCAGTGTTAGCTTGAGAAATCGAGTGAAGCCGGTTCAAATCCATGGTCTCGCACCTCTGAAATTTTCATGTGCAAATCATTTCTAACATGATTACCATTTGTCTTACCGGTGAAGGAAAACATCGTGAGGAAACCTGCATGTCTGAGAGATCGCATCGAGTTCTCGAGAGACATGTGAAGTTTGCCAACCCGCACTTGGCCACAAAGGTGGACTAGCCTGATCCCCCTAGTATTGAAGGGATGCCCTTGCCCAGCAGTGGGACGGTAAAAAGGGCATACGACGACGAATATATTTTGTTCATAATTATTGATGTCCAGGTGGCGGCGACGGTGCGTTACTGTATGAATTATTGAAAGAAAATCCCAAGTTTGTGTGGATGCTGGAAATAGACGAGCTCGTGATGAAGGCCTGCAACAAACATCTCAAGTCCATCTGCGGCGATGTGCTGGAGAGGAGAAAGGGGCCTAATTTTGAGGTAAATTGATAAAAATTTTAAAAGTACATTAATATTTTATTATATAGGGAACGCAAAACTAAGACATTAGCGATCTTTACTCAAAGTTTTGCTGATTTTTTTAGTTGCGATAGTGTGCAAAAGTAACTACACTCGCTCATTCAAATTTCTCATTTATGAGATAAGTGCGAAAAATTAAAACGTACCACCTGAGCGAAGCCGAATTTTTTGGTTATATAATAACCAAATAGATAAACTATTGACTTTTCTTAGCCCTTCTTTTAAATCAATAACATTTATTAAGTCATACTCTATCTGCTATAACTAATCAGGAATGGCACAATGTTTACAATAATCGTGAATAATTAGTGAAGAATGAAGATCCTTAATTAAAAGCTCGCAAACAGTAAACGTTTAGTGTCATTTGACAATTCTAGGGACCTCACTCTACACTAGCACCGCTCGCGGCGAATACAAGCGCGGTAGCCCTCATTAGTGTCAAAATGTCATATTTTTCGCTGTAGAAAAAAACTCATAACATATCTCACCATTACTTTAATACAGATATATTTCATTATGAAATGGATATATCCTAATTTATATTCTAGAGAATTTCATGATAAAAATACAAGATAAAAAATCTAATGAGCGAATAACACGAATATTTGTGTTTGATTTAATTATCATGTCGGGCAAAATCACTTGAATTTGCCAGTACTTATATGTATAAGTTAGGACTTATATTAAACTAGTGACTTACCTGTGTTTCTGGCTACGTAGAAATAATTTTTAACAGAACCCTAATTGTTTTTGTAATTTAAGGTAGCTTAGGCTAAGCTATCCTTTATAGCATTACCTATCTAGCATTGAAAGTCATGTCAAAATCAGTCCAGTCGTCTCGAAGATTAGCCGGAACAAACAGACAGACAAAAATTATAAAAATTGTATTTTTCTTATAAGTACCGTATATATTTTCATATGCATTTAGTAAAAAACTTTACTTCGACATTACAAACGGACACTTCAATTTTATATATCTATATAGAATATCTTTTCTTATAATAATCACGGGACATTTTTATGTAAATTATAATTTCCCAGTAATAATTAATAATACCAGTAATCATTAATTAAAAATACCAGTGAAATTATAATTTAACGGATCTTACAATTCCCGTACGACATATACAAGTCACCAATGAATACTTACCTTCCAGATAATAGTGGAGGACTGCATGCTGACGGTGAAGAAGTTCGCGGCGGAGAAGAAGAAGGTGGACTACGTGTTCGGCGACCTCACCGACATCCCCATCAGCGACGCGGCGGGCGGCGAGCTGTGGGAGTTCATGTGCGGCGTGCTGCGCGCCGCCTTCGCCGTGCTGCGCCCCACCGGCAAGTTCATGACGCACGTACGTATGCTTGTGTCGTGTTGTCACTGACGGTGGATCTCAATAATTAATTTAACTATAGTTTTGTATACTAAAGACAGTTATTTGACATAAGTTCCAAACAGATTGTGTCAAATTTCTATCTCCAATAAGGAGAGTCACAGATAGATAGGTTATTGGTAGTTTACTCAAAGAGTTTGTTTGTTTGTTTGGTTGAACGCGCTTATCTCGGGAACTACTGGTTGGAATTGAAAAAATTCTTTTTGTGTTGGATAGTCCATTTATCAAGGAAGGTTTTAGGCTATATATCATCCCGGAAAAAGGTACGGTTCCCGTGGGATAGATTTGTTTTTGTCTAGGGACGAACCCGAAGCGAAGCGAGGGTGAGTCGCTAGTATTTCATATACACATAATCTCTGTGATAACCATAAGTTGGATAATATCATT
The DNA here is from genome assembly GCA_033884665.1 of Argynnis bischoffii washingtonia. NCBI lineage: Eukaryota > Metazoa > Arthropoda > Insecta > Lepidoptera > Nymphalidae > Argynnis > Argynnis bischoffii. The sequence goes on along the minus strand of CM066618.1, from coordinate 2,442,326 downwards.
CGGATTCATTGTCAGTTAGGATTCTTGGATTCATCAAGGAAACATCAAACAAAAATGATCTTATTACTTGCTACTACGATCTTATTGCATTTGCACATTCATTTATTATCATGAATGACAAATAAAATTTATTACGAATATCACAGATGATATTACTATACTATTTCCAATATTAAATACTTAGTTACAAACCTACTACTAGTAATATTGAACAAGAATACAGTAGTGAGTGACATACCTGAGATAAATATCACTATTACTGAAGTATTATTTACAATATTTTAATGTTGCCAGACGGTGCATTGATTGAAGTTTTTATCATCTCATTCGTTATTTGATCTCGCCCAGGTGACTTATCCTTGAGACCCGTTGTCCCCAAAACTTTTCTCTGCAATTCTAGAAAGTATATTTAGGAACAGAGTAGGAAAATGTTGGTATAAATATTAACGGGGTACATCTCAACCATTTAAGGTTCGCAGATGATTTAGTATTAATCACTGACAGCGCTAGTACATTGCGACATTGCTGCAACAGTTACTAGTAGTACATTTTTTATAAATTAATTAATAACCTTACTTAGTGTTGCTATTATTTTATTCAAAATGTCAAATATTGTCGCAAATCTAAGAATGTATTGTATGTATACTTATTAAACTTTGGGAGTTGCATTTACGCGTACCAGTTGGATTTATTTGTATGCTGTCCATTTTAATGAAACTTTACAATAATATAGCTCATATATCAGAATAACTCATAGCATACTTTTTATTCCGGAAAAATGTACGGTTTCCATGGGTTAGATTTGTTTTTGTTTTTCTAGAGGCAAACCCGAGCGAAGCGAGGGTAAAACACTAGTAGTAAATAATAATAATAATCGTTTATTTGTAGCAAAAGATTAGATTACAGAAATATACTCTTTACACAACTGTTTTGCTTAAGCATAATATAAGCTTATCTAAAAAGAGTGCTTAGGAGCTCGTACTAGGAAAACCTGTATTACGAGCACCGTATATTAAATAATTTACAAAACATGATATATAATATAAACTATTCTTTTTAAGGGGAACGGTGCCACCTCATGCGATTCCCTAGAGCTGTACGAACAAGTGCTCATGAAGATGAAGCCAGCCGTGACGTTTAGCAAGTGCAAGGCCTTCGTACCCTCCTTCCTCGAGGATTGGATCTTCTACCAAATTGCCTTCAAGGACCAAGACCAAAACGAATAACGACCAAAGAATTGTATTGTTCCTTTTTTAGTATTAAGTCACAAATGTATTTTATTCACATGCTGATTAAATTTAGGTCTCGTATTCGTCGTTATATCGTTATATGTAGTTGTGATTGTGAGAAGGTTGTTGCTATTCCCTCCTTGGAGGGTTTTTTCACTGTCCGATACGATACCGATGCGATGTTTATCGTGTCGGTCAGTAAAAATGCCCTCGATAGAGATGACTTTCTGCATAAGGGCCTTTACACACGACGACTACTAAACGCGCCGTCACTTGCACTTATTTACGCTAGTAAATTTAAAAGAGCTTTTCTTAGACTGAACGATGCGGAAGCTCGTATCACGAACGTACGTCGTCTCCGCATACTCTGCCTTGATAAATCTAAACATTGTAGATTGCTTGCGTTCATATCGATACAAACTGCGCCTCCGAAGGGACCCGCGCTGACCGTGCGTTATAGTCGTCGTTTGCATAGGCTCTAAGATGTGTTGTGGCAATTATTAAGCTATACTTAAGTTAAATAAGCAATGTGGCTATAAATAAAACAATCTTTTCGGATTTTTTCATGGATTTATTGAGATTTTTGCTTTAAAAAAATAATTAAATGCTTCAAAAATTACGAATTGATTTCAAAAAATCCGAAAAATGATGATTCTTTAATCAAATGAATTTCTATAAATGTAGAAAAAAAATCCGAAAAAATAATTTTATTTCAAAATATCAATTTTATTCGCGTAAATCTAAGAAAGTAGTACACGGTTGTGTTAAAAATGTTGTCATGATAGATCTCATATTATTTGTTTTTATTCTAACTAAACTAAATTGTTTTAAAATAACCTTTTTTTTTTGACTTGACTTAAAGAGATTGTTAAATAATATTTTAATTATTGATTAGGTTAAAAAATAGCGAAATACAAATGAGTGAATACGAGGCCTTATTTAATAACACTGTTGCAATCTTGAAATCTTTTTGTACTAGGAAAGCACTTAGTGTTATGTATAATATAGTACATTGAGTATTTATCGATAAGAAAATTAGTCGCCTTCAAAAGTATTATTATTACAGAAGTATTTTATTTTATAAAATATTTGATTGCCATTCGTTTTTACTTCTTAAAATAAAGTCAGCTTTAAAACATGGTAGCTCAGTCAGACATTTTGTTTGTTTGTTTTTTTTAACTTAAATGTTGTTTGTCTAATATTCGCATACATTATTTTTTTAATTCAGAAAAATTATTAAGTTATCTGTATTATAAAATTAATGCAACATAAATCTATAGTAAAGCTGAAAAGTTTGTTTGTTTGGTTAAACGTGCTAATCTCAGGAACTACTAATCTGATTTGAAAAATTATTTTCCGTTAACTGAAGAAGGCTATAGGCTATATATCATCCCGGAAAAATGTACAGTTCTCGTGGGATTGATTTGTTTTTATCTAGGGACGAACCCGAAGCGAAGCGAGGGTGAGCCGCTAGTATTTTATATTCCTAATGGAAGTAAAATTTGTGTGACCACTACGCTTGGGCTAGTATACGACTCGCAAATGTGTTGTTTGTTTCATTATTTTGTTTAATTGTGCAGATTATTGTTAGAACTATAATTTGTGCTTGTTCCTTTGTTTATTGAATAAAAGTATTTGAAGATTAGTCATTTTAGTTTTTTTTTTATTCCTTTCATATCAGTTGTATTTCTCAATAATGAAGATTAGTGCCTAATTTAAATAGTATATAAAAACTTATTAAAAAAAATTGAATTCCACTTTTAAATCTGAAATTCCCTCTGATATACTTTTTGTCACACCAAAAAGTTGCTAAAAAGTATCATTAAAGCAAAGTCGAGTGGCTAAATTATACTAAAACTATAAAGCTGACAAGTATTTTTTTTTTAATTAAAAGAAACTGATATATGGATAGTTCCAGACAAATTGAACAACATATTTTTGTTCATAGCATATTTATTAAGGAATGTTATAGAACATAAGGTATCTGTTTATGCTTCCTTGATTTAGTTTAAGATAGTTAGTTATAAGCAACTTTAGTATGATTATTGCATTTACAACGAATCAGGCGCTTCGATACATATAATCTTTTTTGTAAAATCATCTTCACTTACTATTAAAGCCCCTAACCGACCAGTTGATTTTTATTTTATCCATCACCACGTCACACGTGATTGCCAAATTTAATTTTAGAAACCTCTAGTTCCTCTACAGTATCAAAAATCACGATTAGAACGTTATGAGCAAGAGCTTCTATTTTAAGACATAAACTACGCGATCAATCAAATACAATCGCTAGTATTTCGTAAACAAGTAAATAATATTAGTAATCCTTATTTTGTCAAATCATGACATACAAGAAGCCCGCAAAATGTCAAGACAGTTTAAGGCTTAGGCTAAGGAAAGTCCTCCCAAAAGTGGTCTGGTCTAGTCTTTAAAGGAGTCCAAAGTAAAACAAGTATCCATATTATACACTAGCGACACAAAAAACAAATCTATCCCACGGGAACCATATATTTTTCTGGGATGAAAAATAAACCTATGTGCTATTCCAGACTATAATCCAAATTTCATCCAGACCCTGTTCAGCAGTTCTGGCGTGATTGAATAATAAACATCCATCCATCCAAACTTTCACATTTATAATATTATGGTATATTTACGTGGCATACATTGTGCTGGATGTTGCACACTTCACAGCAGTTTTCAATGTTTGACTAACCTAGTTTCAAAAGGGCAATGTTAACACATAACTACTTTATCAGCAAATATACATTAAATGCTAAAATAAAATAAAACAAAATTAAATTCATACTATTTACTTTACATATTTATTTTACAAAATAATGGAAAATATGAAATCTTATATTACAAAATTAACATTTCTTAAAGCCAACATAGATACTCTTGAAAACAGTCTCCAGAGGCAGAATTTGTTTCTTAAGATTTAAAACTAGAGGCTGACATACAAACATTACAATGTAAATGTATATGTACATACATAATAATGACAAACGTAATCTTATTTGGTTTTGCTAAATACAAGACATTTTAATTTAGTTAAGTATAAAATTTATCAATATAATTCTATACAATTACTATTTCAATTAAGTCAGAAAATGACATTTTAAAACATTAGCATACTTTTAAATGTTATAAGTACAGCCCCTAATTATATATAATATTATCAACAGTTTGTATTGTATAAACTTAACATAAAACCTACGCATAGTATGTACATATTATTCGGCTTGTCTCAATCTTGCAAGTCTTTGCGTGAGCTCGTCTTGTTCCTGAGAGACCACTGTAGCAGTACCAATTGATGTGCTCGGCACTCCAGATGGTAGTTCCATGTTTAATTCCAAACTAAAATCACAGAATAAGATATTTTAAAATATATCATATAAAAGCATCCTCTAGACATATTTATGAAAATAACAACATATAAAAAATATATAAATTGTGATTCCGTCACAAACTCATCATATCTTGGCAATTGTTTACTGAAATTTAATTCTTCTTTATACAAATATGTTTTTTTTTTCAAATATAAAGAATATATAACATATTGTTTATAGTATAAATTAATTAATAATATTATCTTTTAACTATATTTCAATCAATAAGCTAATTACATTAAAAACATATTGTAGGATTATATTCAAAAAAATATAAATAAATTCTTAGCCTTTATAAAATAGTACATTATGTGTATATTATATATCACATACCCAGCCTCGTCAGCAACTTGTTGTAATAGGTTGTCCACATCTCCCTGCGGTACTGCAGTTGTAGTTGTTTGGGACATGGTATTCTCCATATATGATGATTGTACATCCAAATCTTCAAATTGACTCTCAAATTTGTCCATTAGATTAGATATCTTTTCGAGATTCATAGACTTCATTGCAGCATCCATTGCCTTAACAACACCCGCCATAGAATTTGTGACCTAAAACAAATAGATTAATCTCTTATGACTTACACACAAGAAAATAACATATTTTTTTATAATGGTATAACATACATCTTTATATAATCAAAGATAACATGAAGGTCAAAAAGGAGGAGGTACTCAATTGTAATCTATATTTTATTTTTCAAATATTTTTTTTTAATTGTATATCATTTTTCACAATTGTTTTATTTGTGAATAGGTTAAACTCAAGGGTGGAATAATTAGTGGTTTGAAGTTAACGTTAAAGATACAATAACTTTTAAAAATAATTATCAATTGATTTTTAAGACAAGGATTTTCAATGGAAAGTGTGAATATTCAGATGCACATATATATAATGCAAAGTAATTAGTACTTTGTTGTGTACACAATATTTTATTACCTTTCTAGTTGTGAGTGCAGTTTGTACCCTACTGGACACAGCATCAACTCTAGCTGACATCCTCAAATAGTTTATAGCTTGGTTTTTTTGCCGTATAGCATTTTCAGCATGAATTCTTGCTACTTCCATGTTGCCTTTTTGAATTGCTTTTTTTGCTTTCTCTTTTTCTAATTTCTCTTCTTTTTCACATTTTTTAGAATTGCGGTCTAACTCTTTTACAGCAAATTTTAAATTAAATAGATGTTCTGATTATATATATTAAGGAAATCAAATATGTCATAAAATTTGAAGATATATGAAAAATAAAATTAAAGTCTTCTAATAACAACTGATTATCATGATATTATGACAATGTCATATTATATAAACATATTTATTTTTCTAATTAGAAAATTAGAAGTAATTGGCAGTGGTAGTTCAGTGGTAACACTCTCACTTGGAAAACCGAGTGAAGCGGGTTCAAATCCCGGGTCTCGCACCTCTGATATTTTCATGTGCGAATCATTTCTAACTTGGACTATGGCCTGATCCCCCTCGTATTGAAAGGAGGCCCATGCCCAGCAGTGGGACATTAAAAAGGGCTGAATACATACAATTGCATCTCTTGCATAATAAAAAATATGATATTCTTAACTAACATTTAGTTATTTATTTGGTAAGTTAAATTTTAATAAAAAATTATAAATGTCATCATGATGAAAATTGGATTAACTTGTTAGGTACATACAATACAATTAAACAAAAAAAAAATAACACTAAATTAATAAGAAAAAAGTATTAATAAGAATTATTTATATATAAACTGTCTTACCATTTTCCTATACCAATATTAATAATTACAAAGGATACTTTCCATAGCGGATGATGACATTTCGTTCCCCAGTTTGACGGCTTTAAAAAACTATTTACAATGAAAAGCAGGCTTAATGCCTTAATTTAATTAAATATTTCTAAGAGTTTGAATACTTGAAACAAATACCTAGTGCCCAAGATGAGTCACAGCTTTCAATTTATGATGCAAAATTCCTAACAACAAAATATTTCTGTCATTTTTGATTCATTCGAGCGTACTAACGTCAAAGGCTTTTGAGTAAATTGCCTTTTTATTTATTACATTAATGTTTTATATTAAATATTAAAAATATTACTTTAAAATTATAACTAATTCATTATTGAATAATGATATATAATGGAATTTAGTGATATATTCGTTGATTATTTTTAATATAAGATAGTACAAGTATCTAATCGTAAAGCTGTCTATGGAATATTTACGTAATGTTGGTACACCGTTTGACATAATAATGCTGTCAAAAATTAAAAAAAAATACACAAGAGTGACAAGAAAAGTCATTGAAGTCTGATTTTGGATTTAGAAGGGAGAGATCGGAGTTGTGCAGAATAATCTGAAATAATACAAGAAATCTTTATAGTTATTAATTTATTAAGGCTTATTTTTAAATTTTAGTGTTATTTTTCGATAAGATATACTATTATTTTTTTGAATTTTGTTCTATTTATGACTTACTTAAAATTAGTTGTATAAAATCAGTAGTAAAGGACGTTCGTTGGGCGTAAAAACAAAATGGCGTGTGCTACACTAAAAAGAAATTTAGACTGGGAGTCCATGGCACAAATGCCTGCTAAAAGACGAAGATGTGCTCCATTCACTGCAAGCTCAAGTACAAGTCCAGGTTTAAAAGTGTCTGAAACCAAAAGTTGTGTATTTGGAGAGACCGTTACTGCACCTGCAAAATTGACCCCAGGTTTGTTTATTTTTGTATAGCTCAAATCTTTAACTTAAAGTTTAACATTTAGATCTTAAGTTATTCAATTTTAACTAAGAAGTATGTAATGTTTATAAGTAGTTATTAGTCAGCTGTAATATTTATCGCCATTGTTTTTTGATATCATGAATATTATTTTTATCGCGCTAGAGAGAGATAGGCGATGTGTGATGACCGTTGGGCGTTTTGCTTTGTTGTTTTTTCAATTTTTCAATAAAAACTTAAAATGACAAAGACTGAATAAATAGCATATTGAGGTCTTTATTGTAAGTTGAAGCGTTCGTGCATAGTATGGGGTATTTCTTGTATTGCAATAAACTTGCTTTCGTGGTGCATTAAAGTTAGCTATTGCAGCAATTCATCGAAGTTACTGCCATAAGCAATAATAATTCAGAACCTACATATTTGCATTTTGTAGAGTTTTTACATACCCTATACCTTATCTATAGTTTTTGTTCAAAAAGAAACATAAAATATGTAATTTACACAATAATATAAATTGAATTTGTCTAACATATATTGACGAAAGTTATGACTTAATTATAAAATACTGTTAATATTGGTAATAATGTATGTGGTAACAGTCCATATTATATTAATTAATTCTTTCAACTTAAGTATTAAACACTTCACTGATTTTTTTACTTTAATTTCCCTTTGTTTGCAAATTTAATTATACTTAATACTTTATTTAAATAATGAACAGGCAAGCCTTACTCTGGTCCTTAGTATGTTTAATAATAAACAATATTCAAAAGTACTTTTTTGAAATCGGCTTGTTTCATTAATCACTTTAAATTTATAAAATATGTACATATTCTATAAATACATTTTGTGTGTTATTTATATATTTTGAATTATAACATAGTCATTCTATTATAGTAGTATTAGATTACTTTATAAATATTTATATACATTAGATATTTTGTGGTACAAATGATGTTGATTTTATTGAAATAATAGATTATTATTATAAGTAAATTTTAAGATTATTTTCTGAAGCAAATTCTTTTTAATCAATACTTTTAATATAATTTTCCACTAAAGTACTTTGTAACACCATTTAAATCTACTACATGCATGGGTGGTGGCAGAATTGTTCCCAGTGGGGTGCATCTGTGTCTTCACAATAAAGTACTAATTAATCTTCAAATGATTAACTTTATCATTTTTATACATATCTTATTTATCATCTTTTCTTTGAAGATATCCAAATTTAAACATGGATTTTATTTATATAATTTTATTTCTTTAACTTTTTCTGTATAGTGTCCTTTATGGCAAGTGCACCCACTTGCATCACCCTCCTAGTATACTGTAAGAAATAGATTTAGTGTTTGCTTTTATTGTTTCATAAAATTGATAATAAACTAAAAAGTCTTATATATTATAGCCGTACAGTGAATTCATTCTCTTTTGAACTCATTTATTCCTCGTACATTGAAACTTTAAATTTAAAAGAGTATGAATTTGTAATTATTATGATTACTTTAACTACCCTTAGTAAACAATAAAAAAAAATGTAAATGAACAGACTTCAAAAGTACTACTTCAAAAGACATAAAGAATATTACATAAAAAACACCTTTCATCAATGCCTATATTAGGCATTACTGTATAAAATCAATACTGCTATCATAAAAAAGTAGGATGCAACTTTGTTAAAGTGGATTTCAAGATATTTGAAATTTTGTCTTAATAGTAGTTTTGACATAGTTACAATGAAAATGGTTATGGTATCTCTGAATTCATAAGACTTAAAGCTTTATGAGTAAGATTAGCATTTTTTTTACATTTAAGTTATTTTTGACCAAAATTGTTAGTTAGGGCCTTTTTTAATATGACAGCAGAATAAGTATTCCACCAAAACTTAACATAGCAGACACCAGTTCCTTGACCCTTACTTTTGTTGCATCAAGCTAAGGAATAACCTTCCTTCTTCCTTTTCGCTAATGTATTTAAAATGGCTACTTTAATGCCAATTTAATGTACATGTTGCAATTGCTTTTCAGCTCATGAATGCCATACAAGTTAGCACAAGTAGGATTAAGACACAGGATTGTTTAGTGGTTTTTATATTGATTTGTTTTAATTAAGAGGCATGATTACTTTGTGGCCAAATACCTGTCAGAGTAAACATCAAAATGTAAACTGTTTAACTGCATATCATTGTCATAGTCAAATAGATATTAATAAAAATTTCAGAGCGTATGGCCCAAGAGATATGCGATGAAATCACACGGCTTCACCGTCGTCGTCAACTACGGCTGGCGTCCGGTGCGGCTGCGTCGTGCTCGTCGTCCAGCGGCAGCGAGGGAGACACCTCGCCTCCACAGCGCTCGCACTCCAGAAAGAAGGTGCAACACCGGGCTCTGTTCACTTTTAAACAGGTATGACCTCATCTATACTAATATTATAAAGAGGTAAAATTTGTGATGTAGGAGGTAATCTCTGGATCTACTGAACCGATTTAGATGAAATTTGGTAAGAAAATAGTTTGAGACCCTGGGAAGGATGTAGGATACTTTTTATCCTTCCTTTTATCATCCCTTAGGTCATCCCCTTAATGGGGATGAAAGTTTGTAAGAGGAATTGACTTACGGACAAACCCGAGTGAAGCGAGAGTGAAATTTGCTATACTAAGTAAAATGGTATAAATCTATGTTGTTGATTTTAAATATCCATATAATACCTTAAATAATATTAAACAAAAAATATGTTTAAGACAAGCAAAATTGATTAACATGCTCGTAATTATATTTAATAATAATAACTGCACGAACAAACTGCAGCACAATTTGCTGTGTGATGATAAATTTACTTGTTCTTTATATAATTGCGGTTTACTGAAGAAATTTATTTAATTTCTATCTAAGCATATTGCAGATGCATCTTCAAATAGCATAATGCAGATATTACCTCATTCTGCTGCATTTGATATACTGCCAAATGCTATCTCAAGTAAAATTTTCTTCACTATTTTTATGTCCATACACAAAATTATTTGTTTCATTTCAATACTAATTAAATTCAAGCCAATCTTAATAACCCCATTGTATTCATCTGATTAAAGATGATTATGACAATGGCTCTGAGCATACTCTAAATACATATTTTAGTATTTTCTATAATCACCTCTTTGTTACACAAAGGTTAAACAATGGGAATTATTTGATATTATTTCAAGGTCATTAATATATAACATTATAATATTAATGTGTTCACTTAAAGTTTTTTTTCTATATTTTTGCTGATAATCCATACTAATATTATAGATGCGAAAGTAACTCTGTCTGTCTGTCTTGTCTCCTTTTCACGCTTATTCCGCTGAATCGATTTAGACGAAATTTGTTATGGATATAGTATGAGACCCTGGGAAGGACATAGGATAGTTTTTACCTCGGAAATCATTCCTTAAGAGGGTGGAAAAGGGGGTGGGACTTTGTATGGGGAATTAATCATTTCTCAAGTAAGGGATATAAAACTCATCATACCTATATATATAGTCTATGTATTCCATAGTAAGCACCATAATGTATCTAGGAGGGATGAACCCGAGAGAAGCGAGGGTGAGTTGCTAATTAATTATAAACTAATGTGAAAATTTAAACAATTATTTGGCATGTCCATTTCTTGTTATTGGTTTTTATTGTGTTAAACAAAACTTGCTTAAAATAATACTAATGTTTATAAAGTACTAGCTTCTGCCCCAGGCTTTGTATGCAATGTTTGAAAAAGATCAAGTCTTAGGTAGTGATATTTTTGGATATGTTTAAGATTAGAAAGTATTATTACGTAGAATAACTATGAAATTGACATATTGTTCCATGGAAATGCAATATCAATGCTATGCTAATCCAGAACATAGTCTATCTTGTTCTAAGTACAAAGTTTTAAGAAAACTCACATTATTATACATGTAGTTGAGTGACTAACAATACCATCCTATAATCTGTCACACACCCTTAAGTTATAACTCGCTAGCAACTCACGCTCATTTTGCTTGGGTTCGTCCCTGGGTATGTTTTAAATGTTACTATGGAATGGATAAACTATATGTATGTAAATAGATATGAGGAGTTGTTATTGGTTGTATTATAACTTATGATTCCATGGGAATCTCCTGTGGTAAAAAGTAGCCTTTAGCCCTCCAACTATCTCAACATAAAAAATCACGCCAATCCGTCACTGTTTCTACGTGAAAGAAGGACAAACAAACACGCTCACCCTTACAATATTAGTATGGATTATGCTATAACAATAATAGAACATAATATTATGTCCTATTTAAAATTAATATAAATATGTGGATAGAAAATGATCTGAACGCTTTCTGTAGGTGCGCATAATCTGCGAGCGCCTGCTCCGCGACCAGGAGGCGGCGCTGCGCGCGGAGTACGAAGTGGCGCTCAACAATAAGCTCGCCGAGCAATACGAGGCCTTCGTGCGCTTCAATATCGATCAGGTAATACTCTAATGTTCTCTACATATTAGTCTTATTCATCTCCCATTATCCCACGTGTGGGACGTGGTATTGACACTATGTTTTGTTCATCTACTTCTCGCTATCAGATGTCATCTCAGCACACCACTTACACTCTTATCCTCCCTCACACAATCCAATGATACATTTTTTTTTATGCGATTCAGTGACAAACGAGCAGACAGACCAACTGATGGAAAGCAGTACCTATCGCCCATAACACCTACGGTTCATGCACTTAGGTTTTAAGTAACAAAAATGCAGAACCACATGTGCGTTGTTTCTGTGAGGACTAAGATGTTATGCCTCTCGCCTGTAATTGCGCTGGCTACTTTATCCTTCATACTGGAACACAACAATGCAATCATTGTTGCTTGGCGACAGAAATAGATAAGGGGGTGGTACCCATCCAGTCGGACTCCTCAGGCTTGACAGAGTCCTACCACCTTTCTCAGTATCTCTACTTTCATATTCATACACATTCATACCAAATTTCCTCTTGCATATATGACTTTCTTCCCTCATGATATGCCCATATCATGCTAACCTATTACTCCTCGGCTTCTCTGTTACTAGTGCTACTTCCTCTTGTATTATTACTTTTCTTTGCAACATATTAATTTGTCTTTTTAAATGTTAGTTTAGTTTATGAATTCCTTATTAGGATTTTTTTATTTTAAGCTAGTTGTAGCATAAGACCTATTCTTATGCTACAACTAGCTAACTATAGGTTATTTTTGTTGTCAAATTTAAAGTCTCTATTGTAGTTGCGCAGTGTTAATTTAAACTTTATAATAATGTAAACAGTATAGTAATTTGTTGTAGTGAATGTCTTTGAATATCAAATTTTTGTGCGTGTATGAAATATCGGTACTCTTTATGAAATTCAATTTATGTTTTAATCAATTAGGATAGGTGAGATACTAAAAAAAAATAATTTAAAAAACTCATATTAGGCATATTACAATCATATATTTATAGAATATCATTTAAGGAAAGTGTATAATATTATATATCATTTGTCAGAAAATAACAACGAATACCGTGGCAACTAAACGTTCGCCTCGCCGATCACACTTTTCGTAACGCTTTCGTCACGCATTTACCAGCTTACTCGGAGTCAAGCGTGCGTAAAGAAGTTTTACTTCAAAAAATATTAAATACTATGTTAACGTAATTTGTTTAATTTGTACCATTTTATTTTAATAATGATAAGAATTAATAGATTCAATCAGATAAAATGTAGCAACTGAAAGAAATATAATATGTTTATTGCAGGTGCAGCGCCGACCGCCACCGAACACTTGCATGCCGCTGGGCATGGACGCAGAGCACCACATGCACCAGGATCTCGTGCCCAGTTGTTAGTATATACATATAACTAGTGATAATACTGTGTCATTATATTATAGGCAAGCGACTTACCCTCGATTCGTTCGGGTGGTGCATCTCTAGGTATGTTTTAAATATAAATAGTTATTGCAAGTGTACCTTAGGAGATAGACTTTGCTTGATATTACGGACTTTTCTGTAGGCCTTATTAAGACCTACAATTTTCTAGTACATTGTTATAATATATCTTTTAAGGTTTAGCCAGTGTTAGCCATGTAAATTTCTAAGGATGATTCGACAGAATTAGTTATTGTTTTATAAATAAAAATATTTCTGTAGTAAAAGGTATACTAAATGTTGACTCGAGTAATAAGTTATTACTACACAAAATTAAGTTAAAATCTTTCATGAAATGTCCACAAGCAGGCATTTTTTTCAACAATTACTGTTTTGAGGTCTATATTCTGTACACAATATGTTACAGTTATTATTTTTAAAGAATATTTCATGTACAGATTTCGCTAAGTTACTGTTTTATTATATGATTTACTCTTCATTTGTTTTTCCAAAGTATTAAAATGGACACACTACTCCATTTTAATATTACATAATATTTAATTTTCCATTTAATCCGATTTCTAATCAAATAATATACATAAAATTGATAAATATGTTTTTTGTTTCAGATCTGTCCTAATAACAACAGTTTGGTTTGCATCTTGCAACAATATCAAGACAAACATATTTTGGTATATGTGATTATATGCGGGAATTATAGAGTATCCTTATGATCAATAAATCCATTGTGATCTTTTATGGAACTTATCTGTGAAATATTGCTGTTTGCTCGTTAACACATCCACTCAGTATTATTTATATGTATTGCAGTTGTTGTAAATCATACTCCGTTGACAGTCACATCTAAAAATAGTTTGAATTATGTTATATACATTAATTTTATGTAAATTTTAAATTGTACATGTTTGTTGAATTACGTGTTTTATATATTAAAACAGTCCATACAAACAAATGTACAAATGCAATGTCTATCTGATGTATGAATATATATAATAATTTTTATCTAACGTATGTCCATCTTCAATACTTCAGTACTTCTAAGTTTGTTACTTTTCAAACAAGAATTCATTTCTATTTACAAGTACATTATATAATAATATATTATTTGCATGATTGCATGATGTACATAATATAATGTTTGCATGATTTTTTTTTTCAATTCTAAAACTATTTCTTTATGTGACTCCAATGAGATATGAAATTATATTAAAAGATATATACAAATTGTTCCCCCCGTTGCAATACACAGACAAGTTCCATGGAACCTTCATGCCACATAAACATTAGCTTATAACGCTTAGTTAAGATTTGCTGCATAATTGTGTTCATAGACTGATGGCATGAGAAACTATTGAATTAGTTTCAATACTATACCGAATCTCCACCTTGAGTTGATATCGTAGTTGCGAACTGAATGCGTTGTAGTAATTACGCACTCGCTAGCGAGTATTTTATCATCTCAAGGAATGGGGGACTGGTCTTTACGCAGTGAAGAATGTAATGTTTCTTTTCTAAAACGACAGATAGATAGATTAGTATCTAATACACAAATTCACACAGAGTGCCTGTTAAGAATCATTCTCATGTGTTGATTGCGAATTAGTTAGCCATAATTTTGATTTGTTTAATTATTTTTAATTTACTATTTAGTGTTATCGAAATATAGCTCTAGTACATAAATTATATTTTTTTTTTTCTTTTGTCTAGTTTCTATAGAAAAAGATATTAGACAAGATGGCCGTTAGTATCAGAACATTTGATATTTATCCCAAAAAAAATAATAATGAAATGCTATTGTATTGGACGACTAAATTAACTCCCTGGTACATGGCATATTTAGATAATTAGATTTAAATCTTTTTAAGTTATTTTTTTTCTCACTCAAGTATTTTAGCATTGACAATTTAGTTGACGTTTTAAATATCATTGGGCTTTCGTTTTATATACATTAATTTAGTTACTTTTTATTGAATACAAACAGGATATGATTTGTTACCAAGCATTATTCAATAAAATAAATTAGGATAGGTCTTTTTTAAATTGTATTATCAGCTCATTATTAGTAGGTTATTGGCGTTTAAGAACTGAAAATAAATTAGCTAAACACCACTACAATTGATTTTTAATTCAACCTTAAAAAATATTGTGAATTATATTTCTATAACTTGCAGAGTGGCTGCACACTATCTCTTAATTGTATGGCCAAATATGCATACCCCACCTACTTTTTATATTTTAGTATAATATTGCTGATTTTCAATGATTAAACAAATACACGGTCTGTAAACTGATTGTTCGATTTCGATTCGCAGCCATGCGAACACGGTCGAAATGACACATTTTAAAATGTCCAAGTAGTTTCACTAATACCCTCACTTTGTACTGTTACGGGTACTAGCGGTACGAAATGCAGTTCCGTCTTCACCATAAGGGCACAAGGGGCACCGGCCCAGGGCTCCCAGCTTCACGCGGGCCCCGCTAAGACAAAATATTCACTATCATGGAACTGATACAAGCTGGTTTTTTGCCTATTATTTCTATGAACTATCGATTTATTTCTAATTCTAAATATAAAACTTGACCAAATTTCGTTATATTTTCAAAACAGTAAACTTTTCACAAAGGAAATAACAGACAAATCTGTAGTAAAACTGCGTTCGGCTCAATAAAGATTTGAATTTTGAGCAAGCTGTGTGAGATTAAGAATAAATAAAACAATGTTGTTTATAAACCGGTTACTACTACTTCAATAATTAAATTTTAAATAACGGCTCAATTTTATAGTTGTTATTTTAGTGTTACATAACCTCATAAAAACCGTTAGAATAGATTTTTTTGTTGATCATCTCACTATTACGTATTTATGCGGTCACTTACGAGTTTCGCAGCTAAAAAGAATAAGCATATGCGTGACAATATTCCAAAGAAACATTGCTTCTTTGGTATACAGCCCTTTTTAACGTCTGTGCTGGGCACGGGCCTCCCTTCAATATGTGGGGGATCAGGCCATAGGTTGGCCGACTTTACATGTTTTCCGAAAATTTGATAGGTTCTCTCAGACATGCAGGTTTGTCACAATGTTTTCCTTCACCGTAAGAAAAGTGGTAATCATGTTGGAAATGATTCGCACATGAAAATATCAGAGTTGCGAAATACGGGATTTGAACTCGCTTCACTCGGTTTCCTAAGTGAGCGCGCTACCTCTTACTGCCTTACTTCTTTATTTAGTGAACAACATCGCTTTCCCAAAGACGATACAGATACTGCACTTTTTAGGCTCATTTACGAATTACGATGCATAGGACATCGCGGAACCCTATAGGGTTTTTGTCATTTGCCATAAAGCCTTTAATTATGTTGAATAAGAAATCTTGCTTGAACTGAATCACTATAGGTATGGCATATAGGGCGCTGCGTTTGATCTTGTTGCTCCCTAAAATAACTACCTAGCCTACTTGGGACAGCTTGAACATGTAAAATCCATATTAATTAACAACGTTACAATATAAATAATTTTTTTAAAATATATATTAAGTAATTTTGGGTAACATTAGATCGCTTATGAGAAAATTTGCTATAGTTTGTCATTAATTGTACAGAATTACTTATACAGTGATTGTGATATTATCATTTAAGTGATATCGACGTTGTAAGTGCCAATCACAATAAAAAAATAATATAAATCATGTGTGATTCCTGAGGTGTAGTCAAAAATAGGTATGATTCAAAGTTAAATTGACTTTTAGGTAACATTAGATTATTATATTTTTGGAATTTTAAAACCCATCATATCAGGTTATTCGACGATAAAGATAACATTTTATTTGTTATCCATCATAACATTAGACCATATTTAAAAAAAGGTGTGAAAAGATCTGTAAGATCTGCTGTAAGCTGTTTCGTTTGGCAGACGAAATGGGGAAGAATTTTGCCTTTTTCTCCCGCCAGATGTAGCGATCACGATAGCCCTCAGTATATTGCGTGGATGGAATTTTATTCAAACTTTAATTAAAATGACTAATTGTGTAGTGCCAGGATTCAAAAAAACAAAAACTGAAGAAATTGTGAGATAAACAATAAGACGACCAAAATTGGCGAAATCACAATCTTTATTTTTGTAATTAAGGACATCATTATACAGAAAGTGATTTTAAAACTCTTAAATCGTCTACAGGTAATTTTTTTTTTTTGTACTTTTTTACATTAATTACAGACTTTCATACAAACTTTCATCCCTCATTTTGTCCCCTTATGGGATTGAATTTTGAAAAATGCTAAAACACGTATTTATTTAATTGTATTGAAGAACATATACCAAGTTTTAAGTTATTTTGATCATAAATTATTCTTTGCCCATATAAACTTTATTATCCTCTTTTACGGAAGAATTTCGAAAAAAAAATATTTCATTCATACAATCTTTAATCCCGCGATTTAAGTTGTGTGTTGATCCATCAGTCAGTCAGGACCACCTCTCCTTCTCAATTCTTTTTTTGGCTAGTCTAATTTTTAAGTATAATACATTGCACAGGTAAGATGCGAACACAATAGAAGGAAAAAAACCAGGTATACAAGAGATATCATATTAAATTGCTTAACTTTAGACTGAATGTAAATAGACTATACGTAATGCGGCCTCCCTTCGAAAAATCTTCCCCATTTTATTTTTTATTATATTTTTATTCTTTGTAAGGATGATTTGTATGCACGCATTTACTATTTTTTTGTCTGATTATCTATTTAAAAAAAGAAAAATATTGGTTCCGGGTGTGTTCTAGAGTTATAACGCTGGTTCAATGATGAATGACTGTTCCTACAAAATATTGATATTCCCCATGAACCATTAGCATAGAGAACTATTACTATAAGAAAACCATAAGCAATATATTTGACAACCCTAGGACCTAATCCCATCCCCATCTTTATTTGACATTTACATTGTCATCAAATCAATTTGTAATTTGTATATTTTCCAAAGCATCCATTATTATCAAAAAACCTAACTAAAATCTCAATATGAGTTTTGATACACCTTCCAATAATGTCAACAAACCAGAACGGAGATATTATGACCGTTCGAAATCTGACGACCTTCATATATCACGGACGGACATGAATATGTTGATAATGAATTATTTAGTAACGGGTAAGCTGTCTTTGTTTTACTGATATTTTTTAATTTAACGAAATAAAAACATTTTTTCATGTGCTATTGAGCGAGTGTTATTATAAAACAAGATTATGGAACAATGATGTTTATACAAAATGTCCATTATTTCTATTAATAAATAGTATATTTATACATCTATTTAATTATTTTTTTTATGAACAAAAAAGCCAAATGAAATCGCTGGTTATACAAATATGTTGTACAAGGGAATACCAGGAGCAAAAAAGGATCTTCATGCATATTCTAGTGATTTCAATGTAGGTACATTTATTTATTAAATTAATTTATATAATTTATTTTTAGAGGGCTTCAAAGAAGCAGCATTGAAGTTTCAACAAGAAGCAGGCTTACAGGAGCCAGCACTCTGCAGTTCATTGGATGAGCGCATTATGATAAGAGAGGCTGTTCAGGGAGGAAGAATACCTGAAGCAATCTCTATGGTCAATGCCTTACATCCGGAATTGTTAGACAATGACAGATACCTGTATTTTCATTTACAAGTAAGATTAATTTTTGTATTTTGTGTGTTGAATCAAATTCAGTGGTTTATTATAAATGCATATAAATGAAATGAAAATTGCAATAATTAAGCCTTAAAACCAATGAAATAGAGCGGAATATCATTGAATAACTTTATGATTCATTTTTGTTTAGCAACTACAATTATTGGAGCTGATAAGAGCAGGCAGAGCAGAAGAAGCTTTAGCATTCGCAAGTGCAACACTAGCTGAAGCTGGAGCTAATGACCGCAATGCTCTTACTGAATTAGAGCGATCGCTAGCTCTTCTAGCCTTCCCAGACCCACATTCATCACCATTTGCAGATTTATTACTTCCTTCTCATAGCCAGAAGGTAACATATCATTTATAACTCTCACATTGCAATTTTGTGACATATGTAAGTAATGAAAACTTTATTTTGATTACAGATTGCTAGTGAACTAAATGCTGCAATATTAAAAATGGAGAACCAAGAATATACCAACCCCAAACTGTGTAGCCTTTTGCGTATGATTCTTTGGTCTCAAAATGAGCTTGACAAACACAATGTCAAGTACCCCAAGATGACTGACCTGGCCAACGCAACAATAGAACAGCCTAAATGAAATAAGTATAGGAAGAAAAGCAACATGTTTAGATGTGACTGATACATCTAAGTGACAATGTGACATTAATAGTCTTTCAGTGTCAGTTCAGTCTTTTCAGAACTTTGATAGTTCACATAGAAATACTTGGATTTATTAAAGTTTTGGATTGTATGAAACAGATTCATTCAATACATTCTAGTTAATTTTAATAATCATTAATAGTGAGTGAGATTTCCTAATCCCAGATATGTTACATAACTATTTAGAAAACAGTTTTAGTCATCATTGTAAATATAAATATTTATAGTATTTTACATTGTAACTGTTTCTCCTTTATTATAAAAATTCAATAGATATAGCTTCTAAATAATATATAAATATAATTTAGAAGCTTTAGTTTGGATTATATGCATTATAGTTACTAGAACCACAGATCATATAATACTATACTATTACCATAGTTTACTTTAGTAGAATACGCAATGCTTTTAATTTAACTATTTAACACCTTTTGCATATAATCCATTTTTTAGACATTAATGCTTCATAATATGATGATAGATTAAATAAAATTGTTTCAGTACAACTACATACTGCCATCATAAGAAAGAAGGTCATAACTAACCGTTTTCATCATAACTATGTCAAAACCAAAAGTAATTTTGATGTAGTTGTATGACAAAACTTAAAATATTTAAAAATCAAATTTGACAAAGTTATGGCCTTCTTTCTTATGATGGCAGTACAGATATTACTGATATCTTTAGTAATATCCTTAGAGCCTTACAATTTATGTAATGAAATGCAGAAATTAAATATTTATAAAGAAATACTTATGTGACAAAATTACCTCCAAGATTATCTATAAATATAATAAAACTGTAGAACTCGAATGTCTGTACATAGAAAAAAATGCTAAAAACCGAGTCAGGAGGATGTAAGAAGAGAAGTAGAACAAATCCAGATATTTTTCAAATTTTTTGTTTCTGTTTGTACAGGCTAATATCCGAAACTGTTGGACCGATTTAAATGAAATTTTGCATAGTATTACCTTATATTCCTGGTCAACATTTTAGATACTTTTCATTCCAGAAAATTAAAGAGTTCCCGTGGCATAGTTAAAAAATTAAAGTTACTTATACAGCTTAGTACACAAAAACTACTGATTGATTTCAATGAAACTTAACAGTAACATAGTTAATACATTAATATAACAAATAGGCTACTTTTTATTCCGGTAAAATGTACGGCTCACATAGGAAAATTTGTTTTTGCTTGTCTAGAGACAAACCCGAGCGAAGTGAGGGTAAGCCACTAGTGTTTAAATAAACTTCAAAAATATTTTCTATCTCCATGTTAATCATTAAAATCCATTTTTAGTTAAGTTAGTTTTCATTTTTAATGGTTTTATTTTATTAAACTCAAGGTTGCAACAAATAAAAGTTTCAGTAATTACCAAAAAGAAAAAATTGATGGTAATATATAATTTTAAGAATTTTATATGTAATGGATAGAAATAAATGTAACTTATTAAGTAAATACAAAGATATTTTATTGCTTTAAAATTGCATAACTGTTCCATATTAAGTATTTATAGAGGTTGGAGAGTTCATTTTTTTAAGATAACAGAATACAGATATTTAGTAATTATATTTTTGTTTGTAATAAGATTATAATTATACCCAAATTACATAAACTTTACCACCAATTAAATAGTAAGAATTGTTTGATTTTCATTCAAATAAAAAAAAAATGTTTGTTTTCTGTATTATATATACATGAGAAGAGACCAAAATTATATTTTACAAAAGCATGCTTACAAATTTAAATTGAAAAAATTGTTTTCAGCAGTGTACCACTTTCCACATAATTGTTTTTATATTTCATTTTCATCAAGTAGTCAAATCTATTTGCCTAGTAAGAGTATTTGTCACCAGCCAAGTACATAGTCTAAGGCTTTGGATATGAGACCACTGGATCTTTGAGGTACTGGAGCAGATGCGATCGGAGTAGGACACAAAGATCTAGCTGTTGATTGTCTGTAAAAATGTTAATTAATTACTTATATTGAAATTTATATTAACTTGATAATATTAAGATAGATTACATCAATAAGTCACCTTTTTTCTAACACACTCCCAGGACTTGTAACAGTCATGCGAGGAGGTTCTCTGCACTCTACAACACCAACCATTACTCCTGGAAGGATTAGTCTTCCATTCAGTGCAACTGCCCTCTCTTTTTCTCCTCTTGTTGCATATCTAATATGTGCCCAATTCCCTTGAGTTGGGTATTGTTTATCTATTACATAAATAAGTACCATTATGAGGTAAATATAAGATATTTATAAAATTTTATAACTATAATCACTTCCCCTCGTATTGAAGGGAGGACCGTGCCCAGCAGTGGGACATGAAAAGGGCTGAATACAATACAATACAATACAATTACTATGCTAATTATAAAACAATTTGTCTCCAAACTTGAAATTTTTTTATGTTACAATGTATTTACTTTACAATGAAGAATTAAAACCCTTAGCAAAAATGATAAAATCTGTTCTTATAAAAAATGACTTACCAAGTATAGCACCACAATTGCTAAATCTAGCTAAAACTGTGTTAGCTGCATTGGGAGGAAAGCCAAATACAGTGACCCAATACTGATCCTGATCCTGACAGGTGTCTTGCCATTGATTTGGTAGTGATTGATTGTTTACTGACACATTGTTTACATATGAGTTATGCATAATAGAATTATTATTTCCATAGCTTAAGAAACTGTTTTCTTGAAATAGTGACTTGTCCACAGAAGGCTCATTGCTTTTAATTGTGTCAAATAGGTCCTCTATTGGTGGACCATTAGTTTTGCTTGAGTATGAAATATTTGGAGATGCTGGCATGTTAGCAAAGAGGTTTTGCTGTTGATTATAAAGTGCTTGTTGATGCATAGGTACATTCTGCCGGTATAATTTCTGGTCTGGTGTCGATGTTTGGGTAGGACTCGTAGGTGAACCTTTTAATAAAAAATAAATATAGTAATATAAATTTGTCAAAGCATTTGTTTTTAACAACATTATTGACTTACCAAAAGCTAGACTGCGACCTTTTGTTGGTGATAAACTATTTGGCCTAGGAGATAAAGAAGACAAAGTCGGTGGATTTATCTCTCCTAACAAAAAAGGTGGTAAATATCCCACGTTAGGGCTTCCTGAAGGTGAATGAGTCGGACTTCCTAAGGCCATAGGTTCCATTTCGAACAGTTTTACAATTTACACTTTTTGTTTACAAATAATAAAGTATATATAAAGTAATTGTTTTACTTTTTAAAGTTTTTTTGAATCTCACAGTTCTAATTCGTTTACGGACCATCGATAGTTGACAAATTGACAGTGTTGAATGTTCGTTAAAAGTTACAGTGTAATGTCAAAAATCAAAATCAAAACCTATAAAATTCGGATACTCTGAATATTTCATTATCTGCATGATATCATAAAGTTAATTTGATATATTTCGACGGCCAACGCATGGCTATGATGAATCTTTGGCATCATGTTATTGTAAATATTGGTAACATTGATTAAATTGTCAAAACAGCAGTCAAACAAACGAATATGGATTCTTCTGTGTCTGAAGAATCTGAAAATTTTGATTCATTTAGTGAAAATGAACATAGCAAAAGAAAATGTAATACTCCAACGAACATTTCAACTACTAGTAATAATATCGTATATAAGTTATTTAATAGGGAGGTAAGTTTATACTTGATATTTCGAGTTTATTAAAACTATCTTAGTATTTTTGTTTATCCCCTAAAAATATTTAATTCATTGCACTGGTTATTTTAAAATGTTAAGTCGAACTACGAAGCCTTTAAGGATATATTTATTGTTTATCTCATAACGTATGGAGACATAAAGTGTAATATAGCAACTTTGCTCACTATTTTATATGAGTGAAAAATTTTATTTCAGATATTTGGTAGCACGTCCAGAAAATCAAATGAAAAATCACGCAAAATCTTTGATAAGATTCCACCTAGACTACGCTTTTGCCTAATGGACATAGTGCCTATCCAGTACTTAAGAGAACATGTTTTCATGGGATTTTCACAGTGTGGACAGTTTTTACTAAGTTTTACTTATAGCTGTAATACTCAAGTATACTTTAGAGAAAGCTCCAAATTTACGTAAGTATTATAATCCTACAAATATTTTATTCGATATAATATAGAATGTACTAATGCATGAATGTAAGAATACAAACTAGTTACTAGTTTTTGTTCTAAACCTTGAGAAAGATATATTTATTATTGTAAGAAAAAAAATATATTATTGTAATACATGGACTTTAAAATTCCTTATAGATATTAAAATAAAGATACACAATTTTTTTGTAAGTCATATATTTATGGACTTATAAAATGTGGTGTAGTCATGTGATTATTTTCAAGATAAATATTTGAAATAAAATAAATGTAATCAAAACTATACTGATATTTTTTTACTAGGTTCATATGATATATAAGACCCATTTATACTTTGGATGTGCATATTTTTGTTTAATATCAGTTATTGCTGACATTATCTTTTTATATAAACATATTTGTCAACTTATTAGAATGATATATTTATATTATACTTATATAGTTTTATGAAATCGACTTTCTGTATAAATTGACTGCAAGATACATGAAACATTTTTCTTTCTTCAGTTATTAAATAAATAAAACATATAGCTGTATTCATTACATATCTAAATAATAAGTATAATTAAAATGTTATATTTAATATTAAAGTATTACCTGAAATCTGAATAAATTAATGGGAATTATAGTAATCCTAAACTTGCACCGACTTTGTCAACATAATACCTTTGCAATGGTTAAGCATGTTTTTCTGCAACACCAGAGGCATGACACTCGGCGATTTCTTAAAATTCTTGGAAGTTTATCCTAAATAATGATAATGTTTTATATTGTTCTAAGCATTCTTAGTCTGAAAAATGCCAGTCTAATTTAAACACTAAAACACAAAACTGAATGAGCATCAGTTTAAACTTTAAATAGAAAATGTAAAAAGAAAACTTTGTATGCTTTTCTTAATATAATTTTATTAAACCAATTGTTTTCCCCAGGTTACATTTTCTATCATGGGTGCCGGGACGCGTGGTGCGGCCAGTGCACAGCGTTCCTCTCTTCGGCGACGATTGCGTCGACAGCAAGGTCACCATATCGATGGCTCAATGGAAACACAATCCTGGCGTCCTAGTCGTTTATGGTATTGCGTAAGTATTATTTTTATTTTCTTACTTATAAAATATGATAAAAATACTTGACCTTAGGTAAGTCGAGTTTAATATGACTGTTTAATTTTTTTTTGTACATTTTTTACGTTTCGCCCCTCAGCAAGGTAAGCTAACTAGTTTATATTTTATAAAGTCACATCACTCTATGTCTAATGTTTATGGAAGTAAAGGTCAAAGTAAACAAAGGCGATAAACTAAATAAAACTGTTATTTTTAAGTAAATACTGTAAACTGTTTACCGCTATTTACATTGAAGGTTGGTAAGGGTTTTGCAGCCAAGAGGCAAAAATGGAACCCATAGAATCCCTCTATATTACAGCCGTTTTTGGACACTGGTATTTTAGTATTGGTATTTATTATAATATAGCTGAAATATTATAATTTTAGAGAATTAGCTGTAACGCTTCCAAGTGGGGTAAACAGTGTGTCTAACTTTTAAAGTATGGAAATGGAAAATATTTTGGCAATTTTTGTTTTTATGAATTTTCAGTAACACGCTTTGTTAGCTTCCACTGCTAGGCAAGACAAAATAAACGTTATTTTTCATAACGACTTTGATTTTGATTTGTTATAAAAACACTTATCGTTGCTGTCGATAAAATTAATATTTTGAATGTTATATTATAATTAATTTTGCTCACCTTATGTTCAAATTACGTATGAAAAAATATTAACAAACTAGCGAGTCACCCTCGCTTCGCTCGATTTCGTTCCTAGGTGATTCTTTAATTTGACATAACTTTATTTATTTTATATTTTATTTATGAACTAATTGAAATAAAACAAATACTAAATATTAAGTGAAGCTTACCACAATACACTAGTGAAAACCACATCCAAATCGGTTAAGCCGATTCTGAGATTAGCGCGCACAAACGCACGCACAAACAGACAAAAATACTAAAAATCATTACAACCCCCAATACTAGTTTTTTAGGCTCGAAATTATTTACGATTGTATTTATTGAATTTTGTTTTAGTGACTCGTGCTCAGAGAGATCCTACCTCAGTGTTATCGGAGTACCTCGTTTAGGATGTAGAAAATGTTCTGCAATTTCTAGAGATGAAGAAGGTGAGTGTTAATAGACTAGGTATTTCTTATTCAGCAAAATTTAAAGTTTTTCAATTTTTTATATCCAGTAATTTTTTTATGAAAAAAATAATATAACTGCAAGTTTAATTAAAAGATATAAATGTGTTTTAAAATTGCAAATATTTGAGTAGTAAATAAAAATAAAATATATCATTGATATTTACAGATGATTTAAACTGGAGCAAACGATGTTTAGAACATAGTTTTGCGATACACACAAAGTTTTTTTGCACTTCGGACTCTAGTATGTATGAGCCGGTCGTACAGCTCGCGTACTCCAACCAAATCATAATTTACACGGATTTCATACACATACTAGAAATAGATTTCGTCAAACCCGATCCAGACAAAAGTGAAGCTGCAGAAGAACCTAAGTTCTCCCTAGAGAGGGACGAAGTGAACTCAATTGACACCAACCCCAGCACACCCGCATCAGACGTGTCCGCCGCTTTCCAATCGCCAAAATACCAGAACAACGTTGTTCAGAACATTCTAGCAGATTTCTCTGATTTAGAAGTCGATCCCTATCAAATGTCCAAACCGGTCCAATTGCCAGATGTTATGGGACAGGAGTTGTGTATCCAAGCGTCTTCAATATCCCATAATCTGATGGAAGAATGGGAAGGGCCATCGCCGTCTATTAGAACGTTAATAAGCCCTCCATTAAGATCTCCCAGACGGAGGCCAGCAGAAAGCATGTCCAGGTTCAATGAAACGCACAGAACTATAGCTGAGAAAGCATACGAGTTCGTCGAAGAGGCCGAAACGAAATGCGAGAAACTGAGCATGTTCAGAAAACGGCGTTTAGCTGATAAAAAATATGAATTTTCGGAGGACAATAACGAAAATATCGTTCCTTTTAGAGTTTTAAGAAGTAATAGGAAATATTTCACAGGGTCCACTAGTAAGAGTCAGACGAAGAGGGCGAAGTCGCCTCCAGTAGAAAGCGTAGTGCTTAGAGCTCACAATCAAATAAGCAGGCCGCCGTCGCCCGAGACCAGCTTAGATCTCAAAAATAACGGGCTCTCCTCATTAGAATCTGACAGAAATAGCGAATCCGAGTATAGAGTAATGGAGATGTTGGACGATGGCTCTCTTAAGACGGTCTCAGTACACGACAACACGTCGAAGACGTTGTCAGACTGTCCGGTCAGCCCACAAGACCCGTATCTGGTGCATTCGGGGAATTCCAAATGTAGTAAATTCTTTACGCGATATTTTTTAGAAAGCGATGACGAAATCACGTCTATCATTACGGATTCTGAAGGTGAGTGCTGGAAGTTAATTTTATGCATGTGTTCTAGATATTTATGTAAATTATTAATATATTTGATTAGGAGCTGAGATACTCAGAGCCTAATGGCTAATCAAATAATATTATTATTTGATTGAATGATTGACATTTGACAAATGATATTATTATTTGATTGAGCCTAATCAAATAATATTATTATTTGAATGAATGATTGAAAATTGAATATTAATAATATTATTTGATCTCTGAGATTAGTGAGAATGTGTAAGTGTAAGCGATTTGATTTCCGCTAGTAGTAAATAAAAATTTTACGGGTTATAAGACCAGATAATGATGACCACGACCAGTCTGGCAAGACTGTAACGACGAAGAAGACGAATTAAAAATTAATGCTTATTATATAGAATGATACTGATATGTATATACATTATATCGCCGTTCAATATTAAAAGAGGTCTCCTTTATTCCACTATTTTGCATGGTTTAGCCCAATGACAGTGGTGATCCCACTAATATTATTATAAACCAAAAAACGATATTCAAATAGGTTGATTTCGGAAATTTATAGAATTGTTAAGTAATGAACAAATAGTTTTAACTAAATCAATTCTTGATTTAGCATTGCCAAAATTCATTAAAACATTTATTCATACATATTTATAAGTAATTTATAATACTTATGTGATTCGCTATTAAGTATTGCAATAAAAAATTATGGGTATTTACAGCAAAAAATACATTTACGACTTAAGTCATGTATTTAAATAATTTGCTTAGTTACTGTGTTTCTTGATATCTCCGGGTTTGATATACGGTTTTATTTCAACTACCGACTGACGTTGTACATTATATTTCATCATGATGTTTGAGTTCGTTTGAGTTCATATAAACACGTCTTTCAGTTTCTCCCAAATTTCCCGCTTTTTTTTTTGGCAATTTTGCAATTTTTTTCTCTTAGAACTCTTGGAAATGATTTGATCGTCTCCAAGCGTGTTATAATTTATTATACTTACAAAAAATTGTAATTTTATTCTTACCAAGTTTCTTTTGCCAGTTCTTCTTAATATTGAGGCTTTTTTTTTCTTAACTGATGGTTGAATCGTTCGTACGTTTAATTAAAAAATGTAATAACTGAATACTGCTAATACTTTCTTAGATTTACGTGAATATTTGACATTTTAAATAAAACTATCTTTTCGGATTTATGTTGATTTTTGTTTTGTATTTTTTTAATAATTTTCTAATTTTGTGGATAGGCACTTTCTTAACAACTATATACTCTTCTCGGAGACGTCTAAAACCTTAGTCTCTCCCGTGGCCGTGATCGCTGTAAAGCATTCGAAACGTCGGGAACCAAAAATCTAAATAATTCCGCGAAAAAATCTGAAGAGATAGTTTTTTTATTAAAGTTTGATCTATATTATAAAGAGGTAAAGTTTGTGAGTTGGCGACGTTGTAGGTGGTTATCTCTGGATCTACTGAACCGATTTAGATGAAATTTGGTAAGAAGATAGTTTGAGACCCAGGTAAGTACATAGGATACTTTTTACTCCGGAAATCATTCCTTAAGGGGGTGAAATTGGGGATGAAGCGAGGGGGAGTTACTAGTGGTGAATAAAATAATAAATAATAGAATGTGAATGATCGTGTCGTGTGATGCGTGTGTCGTGTGATGCGTGTGTCGCGTGTGCAGACGACTGCATGTCGGGGTACCACGTGGCGCTGCCGCTGTGCGGCGCGGGCGCGGGGCAGGCGCTGCAGGGCGTGGGCGCGGGCGGGCGCGGCCGCGTGCGCGCGCTCACGCTGCGCGCGCGCCAGCGCTCGCTCGACACCGAGCTGCTGTGCAACGAGGTGTGCGGCCGCCTCTGCCACCTCACCGGCAAGCACTTCATATACTGCTTCGACTGGGGCTGCCACGTCATCGACGTCTGCCACTCCAGCGGCTGTCTGTCCGGGGTGAGTCGGCGCGGATCGTTCATACTTAATAATATATTTCGTTTAATCCACTTAAGCCTGGCATAATGTGAAAAGTTAAAATAATTGTAGTATCGGTAATGAAAACTTAATATTTTTTTTGTTCTTAAATTTAATATACATCACAAATAAAATTTAGGCATTGAAATGTTTGAAAATAAATAATTACGATAAGTAAATACTATTTTTGGTTTAATTGTAAATAAACACTGTGTGCAGTTGTGCGCGATGTGGCTGTGGGCCAGCGAGGGCACGGAGCAGGTGGAGTGCGGCGCGTGCAAGGACGTGTCGGCCGGCTGCCTGCAGCACCGCCGCCAGTACGCCGCGCAGGTACCGCGCCACCGCGCCACCACATCACCACACAACCACGCCACCATATCACCACACCGCACAGCCACACATTACATATTATATAATATACTAACAAATCACTCTTGGTCCGTTCGGGTTCGTCCCTAGGTACGTTTTAACGGTAAGTATAATTTTCTCAGAGATGAGATATTTTCCCGCAGTAAAGAGTACATGTATATTACCTATATGTTGACCCGGATAACCAGCTATCATCATACCAAATTTCATCAAAATCTGTCCACTGATTTTCTTGTGATGCGTTCCCAGACAGACAGACAAAAATTCTAAAAACTATAGATTTGGCTTCTGTAACGATAATAATGACTATTCCAATAAGATTTTCCAAATAAATATTTAATGTTCAGAATTAGAATTTCATTATATGTATAGATTTATAATTAGGTACCATGCCCACTGTACATCACAATATGTATGTATGTATAATGTACATATACATACGTCATAGAGTATTTCTCATTATATGAGTATGTTATTATTATTTTTTAAACATGCAATTAATTATCGGTACGCCTTTTTTATAAAAATGTAATTATTATTATATTTTTATTACATTGGTATATACATAATTATGTATGGCGCCATTTATTAACATTTATTTTTTATTTTATTGACATTATATAATATTGTATATAATATATATTATAATATTGTATAATAAAAGGCAGTGTAAATCATTTTCTATCATGATTACCACTTGCCTTACGGTGAAGGAAAACATCGTGAGGAAACTTGCATGTCTGAGAGAACCTAGTAAGTTTTCGAAAGACATGTGAAGTCCGCCAACCCGCACTTGGCCAGCGTGGTGGACTATGGCCTGATTCCCCTCGTCTTGAAGGGAGGCCCGTGCCCAGCAGTGGGACGTTAAAAAAAAAGGGCTGAATACATATATACAATATTGTATATTGACATGATAATGATATTTTAAATCCAATTGTTAAACAATGATAAAATCAGATTGATTGTTGTTTGTTTGTTTGCAGTGTTTATTTGTATGGGACCTGGTGAGCGGAGAGTACAGAACTGAGAGGGCGGCCATGACAGAGGATTCCAGTCAGGAAGGGACAAGAAGTAAGAGTTGTATTAAAGTATTTTTTCGATTGTTTTCATATATAATATACTAGCGTTTGGTTTCGGAGTTAGAAGGAATGATTGACTATATATTATATATAGTAGCCCATAATGTGACGTCATCATTACCAGGCGCTCATAAGTGTTAAGGAATGTACATATATTGTAAGAAAGTGTGCACTCTGTGTGAGCTTTTCTTCGATGAGCTTTAACACGTACATTGTACGTTGCTTTATGTTTATGATACCCTAGTTCTCGTGACAATGTGTAAGAGTGGTAATGTATGCGTTATGAGCCAAGGGCAGATAGCGAAATGACCTTCATTCTTATCGGGTTTCCCACGACACTTGAATATGTAAAAAAATATGTTGGGACATTAATACACTGCACCATCTAGTTCCATGGTAAGCTATGAGGCTTATGTTGTGGATACCAGATAGTTGATACACTACACATATATAACTTTAAATACATACATATTAATATAAACACCCATGACGAGTACAAACATTCGTGCTCATCACACAAGTGAATGTCCCCAGCGGGATTCGAATCCGCAACAGCTGGCACAGCAAGTAGGGTCACTACAAACTGAGCCAAACGTGTCGTCTAAACGTGTTGATGTATTTATGGTTGTTGTGTGGTGGCGCCAGTGTCGGGGGCGGAGCGCGCGCGCGAGCTGGCGCGGCGGCTGGGCGCGCTGGCGGCGCCGCCCGGCAGCGACAACAGGCTGCTCACCACATTGACTGGTACGCGTGTTTGTTTCTTGCCACATACCTTCGCTCAGTAATAAACTACCTGGATATTAAGTTTCATCCAAATCCATCTATCCGTTTGTGAGTGATATAACAAAGATTACTTCGTTGATCTAATGACTTGCTTGAACGTCTATAAATCGTGGTCCTGGATTCAAGTCTCGGGTTGTGCCAAAATTAGATTATTATCTTTAATAAGTTACAATGGTGTGTTTTGCTCACACGCACTATACATAGGTATCTCACATAGTTGGCTAATCTCAGTAAAATTGATCGTTATAACCGAGTTCGTTTAGGAGGATATTATCTTTGCAATATATTGCAAAAACTCTAAATTTGAGCATAACAAGATATCTTTAATAGTGTTTTACCCGACTGCGCGAAGAAAAGGAGGGTAATGTGTTTATCAGTCTATGTATGTATGTTTGCCTTTTACTGCATAATACTTTATTCCTGCGTCAATTTGTTTTTATCTTTTTAGTCAGCAGTTGGGTTTTTTTTATTTTTATAATATATGTATTTTTTTGTTATTTATTTTCCCATACAAATGCAGGTAAGTCATTAAAAAGACTGACGGACATGGACAACTGCGTGGAGATCACCAAGAACCACTCCGACAGCTCCGAGTCCGAGTCCGAGTCCGACGCGGAGGAGGACAGCGACTACGACTGATTTTGTATTACTACCGTTGTATTCAACACCACCGACCTACACTATGGTTGCAAAACGGCAGGCTTAAAATGGCGGATGTGCTATTTCTATTTCCCTCGCACAATCATTACAAGGATGTATATAATTTTATTTATTCCAATATTTATAAGAGTGCCAGTTAATGAAAACAGTTGTAAAGTACAGGTTAACGTGATATCTCAAGCAATATGTTAGTTTTTTTTTTATTCAAACTCGTCTGCTGTTTTAAAGCCCTTTCCGTTTTTGTAACCAAAGAGATACTGGATATATCTAGCGGTATATTGTTAGGGGTTATATGGTTGTGGTCTCTTAACGTTTGATACACATTTTTTATTCATCACAACCCCTCTAAAGGTACATTTACATGCAGTTTTCCACATTGTAGATACGTATATCAACATTGTTTTAAAAATTTGAGCAATGTAAATTGTACTTTATGTAGGTATATATACAGTACAGTTTTCATTGGGCGATTTTTATATTCACCAAATTGTTAGCTCCATGTATATGCGCCTTTATATCCATATTTGTAAGCAGATGTTCGAACGTACATAAAATGTATATATTATTGAATTAATCTTTGTGCCACGTCCTTATTGTTTAATCACAATCACAACTGAATATCAAACGCATGAAAAGAGGCCAAAAACGCGTGTCCTTAAATGTTATGGTATTTATTATTAAAATATGGCCACAAATAGCATTTACTAAAGAGATTTCCGAGCAAATGTAACGTGTAATTTTCAAAGTCTCAGTGGCATACTACATACATACTACATACACAATCCCATGCAAAAGTTCTCTTAAAACTGTCACCAAGTAAATATACAACAATGTAAATTGAACCTTAAAGGCAATGAAAGTTGTTTTAACAAAAAAAATGAAATTAAAAGCGCGCTCAAATGTTCAAATAAGCGCTCATTCCGTGAGGACATTTTTTATCGTTGATTGTGTATCTAGTACTTTTTTGATCGATGCTAAGTGGCATGTTTTATTAATTTTATATCAATTTGATTTCGTTTATCTGAAATATAAGATATACTTCTGTCTTCTTCATAATGCAACATATTATAGTAAAGCCATTAATCACAATAACATTGTGTAATTAATGGCTTTATATCTGTTTTTGGCTGTATAGTGTAATGTCACAGGTTTTTTTCTGATATTCAGATAAAATACAAACAGTATCTTGTTTGTCTGTGGTTAAAATTATAATGATATTGATATTTCTAAAAGTATTAAAATAGTTAGAGCACTGAATGACGGCAGCACAGCCTCTAAATGTAAGAATTGTAAAAATTATCACTACTACCTAAAAATGAGATATTGAATGGGTAAATCGTGAGAATATGTTATGCATAAAAGCAGCCATTTTTATTGTATCTATTGGTATTATTAATATTGACTTTGTTCAATAAGTTTTAATTTTTGACTTATTAATATATTTAATATATATATTATGATCATCTCATAAACATTAAATAATATTTATTAAATAACGAAAAGCAATTTCAATTAACGTAATAGTACAGTCATATCGTTTAAATGTTTAATTCTATACTTCCAACTATTTTGTCTTTAATTTAAATATTCGAAACGTAATAGCAAACCATAGTTTAAAAATGTTTATTAAATTATTATGAGATCATTTTTGCAGACTAGTTCGAGCTCATTGTCATGGTTGTGATAGAACGAAAGTAAGGATTGATTTAAGAGAAGTGCCTGTTAACTTTTTTTTTTGTATACTCCGACTTGACCGTAGCAATGGCGAATTAATCGCTTATTTATGCAAGTATCTTCCTAATTTTCTTAATTCTTCCTTTATACGTAATTTAGCTAGAAATTAAATAATAAATTGTACATATTTTTAAGATTACCTTTTATTTAGAAAAAAAGAAAAAAAAAACATCACTATGAATAAATAAAACTTATGTGATTGGGCGATTTTAAATGATATTGTGTTGGGCAATTTTTAGTGAATGCATTTTTTTAAATGAATATATAAAAATAATGTATATTGATTTAATATTAATATGATTTTTTTTGGCCCAGAGAATTTTTTTTTATAGTTTCATTTTTGCACACTTTGAGGTCACATATTTGAGATATTCTGCAAAGTCTTGTATGTTTGATTGATAATTTCTATTAATAATTTGTATGTAACCGTCAATGTTTGTACATTGAACAAATAAATTTTGAAATGTCACAAAAATATTGCATTTAATATATTATTAGTTCTCTGTAACAAGAGTCATATTAACTTGCCATCGAAATGTACTTCATAGCTAGGTATGGAAAATGTATGTAATAAATGATGAAACTGAAGTTTTATTGACATTTATTTTGAATTCCATCTACAACAAAGATATTTACTTAAAACATAATTACTGGAAACCAGACAATCCAGCAAGTATGAATCACCACTATAACTTTACATAAAATGAAATTTACAATTCTTATTTGCTGATTGATTTCATATTATACAATTTTTATTAAATATTATTATAATTTTCGCCAAAAGTATACAACTATCTAAAAGTTATCCAAAAACATTGATTACAACATTTAAACAGTGTGTAATTTAACAGGTTACTCACATTAATTGATAAAATATTGTTTAATACTAATATTTAAAGAAACTACTTTGAAGTACTCAGTTTAATGTTTATTCTACATCTACTTTAATGAGACATAGTTGTTGAATAATTATAATCACTATCCACAAATGATAGTATACAATATATTTTAAAGTTACATAATAATATTTATATACATCAAACATATATAATACCTACATATATTATTTAGTTTATTTAATTTGGTGAGTGGCCCTACAAGGCCACCTAATATAAGATATCATAATGAAACTATAGAAATTGATGATTAACATTGAATTAATATTTATATATTCACATAATATGTAGTAAACATTTACACATCTGCAATTTTTATATTCCTAAGCAACTAATTAGTTTACTTGAAAAATAAATAGCCCATCATAAGAACATTAACCATTGGATAATCAATACAAATGAAGTAATTCAAGCAACCGTTCAAGACGTGGTCACAAGCCAATTGCATCCTCATTTTCATTCTCTGTATCTTGATCTGAACCAGACCTTGGTACTCCACATTCTTCCATCATACAATCTAAGCTTAATCTTTCAATATCATCCCAAGATAGTTTGTTAATTTTTTCTTCAATTACTTTTAACAGTTGATTTGCTGCATTCCTTGCATCTACTTCTGACATACCGTTTTTCTTAAAGTATTTTATAGAAGCTTCAAATAAGGCCTCAGGTTTTTTTACAACTAAATTTAATTTCGAGCCTTCTTTAATCGAAGGATATGCGTCAACTGTATGATCATCTGCAAGTGTGCGACCTAAAAGTAATAATTTTTGCTCTTCAATAGGTATTCGCAACTTCACAGCTAGATGTTGTTTTATTTCTGATATTTTTGTGGTCGGAAATACCTAAAAAAAATAAGAATTGAAATATAATAAGAACGTGACCATTAGTAAATTTGGAAATGGTTATGTTCATACCTCTAAATGGCATTCCCCGCCCTGTAATTGTTTAACTGTTATATTCATGATTTTTTTTATTAATTTAATACAGGTAATTAAGTTTTATTTAGAATAAATAATATGCGATTCGTAAACTTTTATTTGACATCCATGTCATGGATGACAAATAAAAACCAAAGGTATCATAAACCATAGATGAATAATAAAGGTGCCATAGACTTAGAGTCTAGACTCTATGTCTATGTAGGTTCGTAAGGCCGGCCACGTATGTACGGTTTCCTGATTCGGTTTCCTGATTGGTAATTCAGATTGGGAGACCCGAATGCATGCCTCATATACAAAATGTTCACTAGGCGCACACGTTCGTACATTTTCCGTTCGGAAAAAAAACCTGACGTGCCTTTCAGTAACAAACCGTGCGTGCGTTCGGATCATTCAGAACGGAAAAAGCCGAATGGCGTCATCCCCAATGCAGCGCTTGCATACATTTTTGCTGATCCGCCGCAGATGCACGGAAATTCTCGTTCAGAATAGGGACGTTGGCAATAAAAAAATATCAATTTTAGTCTGGCTCAATAAAAGATAATACTATTTTTTATATAAAATGCACATTACTTTATTGAATGAGAGTCTTATAAACACGAAATTATTTTACCCCCTTCCAATAAACTGGTTTTTACGGCATTTGAAAGTGAGTTACGCATGATGGCCGCTACATATACACACACACGCTACAAATTCAATTCAAAATACTCTATTCAACATTAAATTATTGCAATTTTTAATGAATGTCATCAGTCTACTATCAGTTCGGAAAGAATAAATATAAATAACTCAGCGGGACTAACATTATCTTTTTTATAAAGTGAAATTATAGTTTATAATATGACGGCACGTTTGGCTCAGTTTGTAGTGACCCTACTTGCTGTGCCAGCGGTCGCAGGCTTGAGTCCCGCTGGGGCATTCATTTGTGTGATGAGCACGAATATTTATACTCCAGTCATGGGTGTTTATATTTTTAATATTTATGTATTTAAAGTTATATATTTGTAATGTATCAACTATCTAGTATTCATAACACAAGCCTCGTAGCTTACCATGGAACTATATGGTGCTGTGTGTTAATAACCCAACATATTTATTTATTTTATTTACAGTATTTCTGTCAAGTTGAAGTAGCTTGGAGGCGATCACTTCATCCCCAAGGCTTGCCATCTTCTGTAAAATCATTTATTATATAATAGCCTTAAGCACACAAACGTTCTTTAAGCATTTTTTTGAATTTAGCGATAGAAGCTTTTTGAACATCTAGGAAAATTTGACCCATATATTGATATTTTAATAAATATCGATACAAAATATTTTATTTCACTGCCAACATCCCTACTCCACCTATTGCCAGTGTTAAAACTCCTAATACAAAAAACCTAACGTCTGCGCTAGTCTTACGGAATTCCGGATCAGGAAACGTATTCAGAAAACCGTAGATTTGTGGCCGGCCTTAATATTTTGACATCATTATTGATTAAACAGTCGACTTTTAAAATGTTGCTAGGTGTGTAAATGAAAAATAATAATATAAAATATCAATTTAAAATATTGTCTATCTATACATATGTAATGAAATTAGCGAATCGTTCTCAATTCAACTTACGTACTTCCTAAAACCTTTGAATTAATATCTTTTCATCTCTAATATATAAAAAAAACTTATGTATGCAAGTAAGAAGTTATACTTCTTTGGTGTAACAGAACAAAAATAGCTTTCAAGAAAGTAGTAGTAAAGATTTCATCCCGTATGTGACAAACTCTCTGTTTGAGAAAGGAATACAGCTAACTTCATCATGTTGCTTTTTGGCTGTCGGTGTGTGCAAGCAGCGTAAAAATTTTACTCTTATAATTTTTTCCAAACGTGCCAAAACAAGGATAACTGAAAAATAAAACAAATCTGCAATTTTTAAAAAAATGAAATCTAAAAGGTGCTAAGTAATTATAAGAAAGCATATTTAAAATTTTTAGGAAATTATAAAATCGTAACAAAGTTTTAAATATAAATGTAACAATATTTGTACAAATAAAATATTTAAGTAGGTAAAAGATAAGTGTATAAGATATAATTAAACCAAATAATACTACATATTTTAATAATACTACCTACATACTCGTATTTTAAAATCAAAAACAAAGTTATATAATAATAATTATAATAATTATTATATATAACTAGCAAAACCCGCGGCTTCGCTCACGCTAAAACTACAACAAAAAAAAACTTTAAAAAGGTAGGTTTTATACAAATTTTCATCACTTATTTTATCTCCTTATGGGATGAATTTCAAAAAACGCTAAAACACGTATTTATTCAATTGTATTGAAGAGCATTAATACCAAGTTTCAAGAAATTCTGATCAAAAACATTTTGTGGGTTGTGTTATAACGTGTATTCCCGTGGGAATGAGATAATCTCCAGCAGTAAAGTATACTATATTATGTTGAGCCGGATATCCAGATATCATCATACCAAATTTTACCAAAATCACTCCTGTGGTTTTATTGTGATGCGGTAACAGACAGACAGACAGACAAAAATTCTAAAAACTATAGATTTGGTCTCTGTATTGATAATAATGTCTATTTCAATAAGATTTTCCAAAAAATATTCAAGGTACAGAATCGGCTTAGTTAGAATTTTATTATATGTATAGATAATATATTGATCTACTAATTCTTTAATGGCAATATAGATTTTAAAAATATTTTTATTCAAAAAAAGAATTACATTTTAAACGTGTTTGTCATTTATATTTTGTTGTATGTTATTGCATAAATAAAATTAATTACCAAGGAGATAGAAAGCACTTGTTGCTTTTTGAAAAACTTATCAATCCAAGTCGTAGTATAATAAATAAACAATAATGAAAAGATTTAATCAAGATTTTAATTCATTAGAAGGGATTAAGCTATCCGTATACGTTTGTGATATAGAAGGTATTATTATGTCGATTATGTATTTATATTTTTTTTTATTAATGATAATAATATAAAGATGCGATTTTTTTTGTTTAATTATTATTTTCTTATTATTAAATATTAGGGACATCACTTTCATGTAGATTGTAATATTTTAATTTGTATCAATAAATTAATTATTTATTATTTTTATAAATTTAGTTTATTTATATTGCTGTAATAATTACTTATAAGCCGACTGATTAAAAAAAA
Organism: Argynnis bischoffii washingtonia; assembly: GCA_033884665.1. Classification (NCBI taxonomy): domain Eukaryota; kingdom Metazoa; phylum Arthropoda; class Insecta; order Lepidoptera; family Nymphalidae; genus Argynnis; species Argynnis bischoffii. The sequence goes on along the minus strand of CM066618.1, from coordinate 2,403,559 downwards.
AGCAGCACGAGCGCCCTCTATCCCATTTTTGATCATAGTCATTGACTTTTAGATTGGTTTTGCCCGGACGGATCCGTAGCCTAGGAAACGGGTGTAGCTACAACAACACTGTATGGGTTACATAAAATTTTGTTGAAACTTATGAAACTGCATTAGTTATTAATAAGTACTAATTAGGTTTATTAGAAATATCTATTCTAGCTCGTTCTCGGTTATTCTTAAAGTGATGAGTTTTTTGACAGATTAGAATGGCTGGCAGGTGGGTTTCCAATTTTTCCTTATTTTATAATATTTTAAGTAATTAAACCAATTTCATAACACTGAAAATTTATCTATCACTCGCCCTTCAGCTTTTACTAACGACACTGGTCTAAATCGTTCCCCTTCTTCCCGTTGCTTATCAAATGGTAAAGCTATCGCGTATCAATTTTATCATTTCTGTAGGGATAGGAGGGTAACCGGCGCCTGGTACGGATAGCGCCGACCACCCGCACGTTCTTCTTCAACAAGGCAATTTTAATATATCATTCAAATACTTGGATTGTATGTTATTTAATTGATCAGCTGATGCTTTTCCTGAACAAAATTAAACTTATAAATTAAATATTTTTTTACAATTCTAGCAATTTTGTGCAAAAACCTTTAAAATAATTAACTTTAAATAAAACTAAAAGATACAAGTCACAATTGAAAACTAATTTGAATCAAACACTACTAGCATAAAACATATGTATACAAAACTGGACACAAAAACACTATTACACATAATTTCTATAATTTAAGCACAATACATGCAATTTATCTACAATGGGGTAATATTGGGCAGCCATGCATATCAGACAGGTGGTGTCAACCATGCGTAACACACCTGCACACCCCCACTATCACAAAGCTAACAACCAGCCGAAAAGCACTCCCTAGATACAGTTGTTTAATCAATACTAAGTGACAGTGGAAAGTCATAATAATGTGTTAGTGTCGGTTCGTGTTCTACTAAAATCTTGTGCAAAATGTCCGAGATGGGCTTTGAGAATGTGTTTTACCTGGAGAGTGAGTATTGTGGGACGAGAGGAGGGATGTGTTGCCAGGTTACACCCCAGATACTCGGAGCTTGAAACAGATCAATAACATCTCTATCACCTTGGATAGCGTTATGCAAGATTTTGCAAGTCTTTAATCTGTTTATGTTTATTTTGCTTTCATGTACAATTCTTTTGATTTTATAATATATTATACGGATTTTTTGATATTTAATTTAAATATTTTGTATAAATATTTAGTTATTTATTAGATGTTAAGATTAAATACTGTTTTTTCATCAATTAAATTTTAGGTCCCAGATACTCTTAAATGTATATATTCTAGTTTATTTATTTACTATTCTACCATAACTTAAATGTTTATAAATATATTTACAATTTAATATTTTTTTATTATTACAAGAGGTTTTTTTTCTAATAGGTATTTGTAGAAATTTGATCTAAAAATAAAATGCTGGTATCATTGTACTGTGAATGGATTTGGAGTTGACAATATTATCAATTTAGTATAATTAGTGGTCAGCAGTAAGTATAATTCAAGAATTGAGATTAAATTTCAACCCCTTACTGTTGCCACCTTTGATTTTCAAGTTCTTTGTTCTATTGAAAGTTTAATTTGTATTATAAAGTTAAAAAATTAAATTGAGCATAAGAATAAATTATATTAGGCACTCATTTTTATAGGTCCTTTTTATGATAGTAAAAAAAAGAAAAATATGGCAAAAATTTGTTTAGTATTTAGTATTAATAGTATCTACAGCATAATATAAAGAAATAATGATTAAAAAACTTGTTTTAATCGAAATGAATTTATTTAAGTTATTTAATAGAGGTAATAATTATATAATTGCATATAATTTTAAAATGTTGTTTTGTATATTTCAGACTTTGAGTGCGCGGGCGACGAGGTGTTGGTGGAGTCGTCGCCGCCCGCCTCGCCCGACATGGCGGCGCGGCTAGCGCCCTCGCAGGTTTTATTTATATTCATACTTTTGAATTTAATATGTACTTTTAGCCTGTTATGTCACTAATAGTAATAATTTTGTGTGATATTCCTGTAAACGTCTTCCTGATTTTTTTTAACAGCATATAGGGGAAAGATAGGATATGAAAAAGCAGAATAAAAACTAGACTATGTCGTTCTAACTTTGAGCGTCATAGGCCACTTTTTCCAGATGTAGTTGTATTATAGAAATCCATACTAAAAATTTTCCGTAAAAGCCCGGAGATGGGTACTAGGGGTTTATACATTCGTAGAGCACGTAAAGCCGTTGGTCCTGCGCCCGATCTCATATCGAAAGTATTGAATTGTTGTCCCACCAGACTTTCAGAGTTAATGGAATCGAAATAGAATAGTTTCAATGAGATTGGGCCCGATATTTTTATTCTCCCAAAGTAATTTGTTAAACCTTACAATATGAAGATATAGGAGAAAGAATAGGGAAAACAGAACTATTTCACTTTTTAGGCAACATTTTGTGATTTGGTACCTCTCAATTTGAATGAACAAATGTCGGGTTTGATTCAACTCATACGACTTAGTGGACACATACAATGCCAGTTCACACCATATCGTGTTAAGTAGACAAAGTCCGTCTGTCCGTCCACGCCTCTGCGTCTATTACTGAATCAAACAGGCGGAATGTAAGGCTTTTGGGTATTAGGTATAGAATGTATTCGCTGTGTGCAGGGCGCGGGTACAGGTGGTACTTCACCTGCCGATGTACGAGAAATCATCGTTATTCCAGAACTTCCCAACTCTATTCACTTGCAACACGCTATACAACAGGTAAGATTGCTTAATAAATGAAATATTATTTCTCACAATAATATGCATAAAAAAAATTCACATCTTCGAAGATCATCTTCAAGTCTTAGGGTTTCATATTTTCAGCTCTACAAAAACAAAATAAAACCCAAGAATCCATTAAAATCCGTAATAATACTTTAAATAGGTACAAAATTCTGTTCCACATATCTACGTGTCTTTATATTTTATAATAGATTATCAATATTCAATATTGTGGTTTATAATACCTTCTTCGATTTACGCGAATATTTGACATTTTAAATAAAACTATCTTTTCGGATTATTTCGAAAAAAATGAATCATTTTAGTAAAATAGTGGGTAGGCACTGTCTGTAACAAGTATATAACACCTTCGAGACGTCTAAAGACTAAAACCTTAGTCTCTCCCGTGACCATGATTGCTGTAATGCATTCGAAACGTCGGGAACCAAAAATCAAAATAAATCCGCGAAATAATCCAAAAAGATAGGTTTATTTAAAATTGTAGTTATTAAAATTTAATTTTAACGCTAATCTATTGTTTACTTGCTTGTGGCCTCAAATAGTTGTAAAAATACTTACTTTAAAATGAGACGTGAATTTGCACTCTAAGCATTTCATGCAAGGTTTGTTTGATGTTAATCACCATAGTTGTATAGTTGCAGTTACACTTCCATGTACTCCATCGGTATTGCGAAATTAAGGGATTTGAGGAATCTTGGTTATTGTTTCCAGGTTTCGAGTACCGTAGTTGAGGTGAATGGTGACAGTTCAGGACATTCTAGCCCCACTACTGAGGCTCAACACACCTACATCGTTACTAGTACGTATGCTATTTACATGTGCATGCGATTTAAATTCAATCTCCCTATTGCCTTGCCAGTTTATTTATGTTCCGATGTTTTGCGATATCTGTTTCAAAATGTAGGCTTATTATTAATTGTGCAGGTATATAGGTACTAGATGTTGTGTACTGTATGTTTATGTTTTTAGTATTAAATATTTTTAAATTGTTATTATAAAGCAAATAAAGGACTTCATTCTCGTATCAAATTAATCGTAATTCGTAGGATCTGAATTCATTCTGTTTCGTTTTGTTGCCTTTAAATATATAATATAAAACACACAACATTAGATTCCAACATAAATTCGAACTCGTAGGAAGAAGAAATGTTAATATAAGAACGCTGAATTTAAAAAATGGGTGCGTGTAACTTTTACGCGCGGTTGAAGTGAAACTTCTTTGGCAAATATCGCAGTTAAATTAAAACAAATCAATCATTAAATAAGGTATGTTAGGCATATTATATTTATAGAATATCATTTAAGGAAAGAATATGATATTATATGTCATATGTCAGACAATAACAACTGTTACCATGGCAACAATTACTCATAATAGCTTTTATATAATTTATGCACATTCATCCCACAGTAATAAATATTTACTTTTATAAGTAACTAGCGAATCACGCTTGCTTCGCTCGCGTTCGTCCTTAGGTACGTTTTCACGGTACTTACACGGTAACATAGCTAATGTTTATACATATGTAAATAGTAGCTTGCTACTTATTGCGTACACCATACGCGGATTTTGTTCACAATTTCATGGGTTTTAATTTTTTTTCGCGGAACACTGATTCTTTTTCTAAAATAAAAGTAGCCTAAGTTACTCCTTATAACAGCAGCTATCTGCCAGTGAAAGTCCCGTCAAAATCGGCCCAGCCGTTTCGGAGATTAGCCGGAACAAACAGACAGACAAAAATTGTAAAAAATATTGTTTTGGTATATGTACCGTGTATATACCATATGCATTTAGTAAAAAGCGGTTATTTTAATATTACAAACAGACACTCCAATTTTATTTATCTGTATAGATAATTATTATAAAATTAATAATAATAAATATATATTTTTATACATAATAATTATTATAATTAACATATTACTTACATAACATAGTATTATTTTCTACTTGTAATGTACTCTGCAATGAATTCTATCTCATTCTCTCGCCGGTCTAATCCTATATATTTATGTGTTTGTCTCTTTCTCGTGTCGCATTTTCGTTTCATCGAGTTTTAAATCACAACGATTCTAAAGAAGTTTCACTTCAAAATATATGACAGAAATAAAAGGATTGTTAGTTAAAGTAACACATAGATTTGAGAGTATTTATACATTTTATGTTTATATTGGTTGTAATGTTTTTTTGTTTATATTTTATAATTATACAGCATGTTCCTCTTAGTTTAGTGTGGTATTATTTGCACATTTTAATGTTTGTACAATCGCACAGTCGACAACGCATGGGAACAAGACTCGCTGCAGGTCAAGTCTGAGGCGCACAGTGATCAAGAAAGCAAGTGTTTTTATGTTTTTTTTTGTTCTATTTATGTTTTTCGGTCGTTCTTCTTTTTTCGTGACAATTAATTGGTGTTTCTCAGTTTTTCGAGTTTTTCAAGTAACACTATTTTGATTTCAGTGTTAGATATTTTTTCGCAAATGCATTTAATTTTCATTTGGATCATTTAATCTTTGTTTTCATGCCCGTAATGTTGTTTGTTTTGTGGCGATTTTCGAGAAAACACTGTGACAGAGTGGTTTTTTTTTCGGTAGGACATCATTATGAATTGCTACTCTGTCACGGTATTTAATGAAAAATAAACACATGCAAAAAATATTGGCTACAGAAAGTTAAAGATTATTTAGTATTAAAGGGTATAAAGCGATGAGGATGTAAATTCAAACAATGAATACATAATAATCTATACTCTAATATGACACAAAATCAAAGGTGAGTGACAGATCATTGTCACTAAAAAAGAAGAACGACCCATTTATATTTGTTTTTGCTTCATTGCCTGGCTTGTTATATTTATACCTTCACTATAATAACGATTTATAAGAAAAAGCATTTAATTTTTATTATTAAGATTTCGTACGTAAAGAGCTTAGTTGGAACTAAGCCTATGAATACTGTCTGTCCATCTTTATGTGTGGTCAGATTCAAAAAATAAATTTCTATATTAACACGCTTTTATTGGCTATACTCGCAACTATGTAACAAAATCTTGGCAGTCAATTTTTAACCCACGAAAAAAAAGGAGGTTCTCAATTTGAGACGTATATATATACATATATGTATATATATTTTATGTTTGATCACGGCGTAACTTTTTACAGTGAAATCGGATTTCGACGATTCTTTTTTTATTGGATACTTCAAAATCATTTAAATTTAAAAAAAAATGCACCCCTAAGTGTAGAAAATAGGGGTGATTGAGTTTTCACCTACTTAATTTTTTTAATAATTTTGTCTTTGCTACTACTATGTCTACAATAAAAATGGAAAAATAAAAAAATAACAATAAAAACTGACTTTAAAAAACACTAAAAAGTAAAAAATAATTGATTGGTAGTTTTTATTTACTATAGATACCTAATCAGATATTTTTGAAGTCGGTACCAGCCGATACAAATCAAAGCACACATAGTAAATGAAAATTACCAGTCAGTTATTTTTTGCTTTTTACGGGTTTTTTTGAAGTCGGTTTTATTACTTTTTTTATTATTGCTTACTTCTAATTGTTCTATCGACTTGAAATTTTGTATTTGAAATCGAGATGACATTAAAATTGGATACCATTGATTGAAGTGATGTTAGAGTCACTAGGCTCTAGGTGGATAATAGATATCTTGAATGTTATTAGTGAAAACACAGGGTACACTTGATACGTTTTCACGAGTTCCATACACTATATTTGTAGTGAATAATTTGCATTTGACCCAAGTATATTTTGAACTATCATTAGTATCTTTTGAGGACAATTGTTATTGTAAAGGAGTAATTTTGACGATATATATAATGAATTATAATTCACTAATATTTTGAATATAACTTACCAGAATTCTTTCTGTGATGTTTTTTCTTTTTCTCGTTTCACAATGTTTTGATCTGTAAACACACTTGGATCTTACGAAACCTTTGACGTACTGCCCAAATAAACTACCCTCTGACATTCAATATCTCAATCTGATTATCTCCCACCTGTCCAACTGATACCGTATTTAATACACCCTTTATTATCGAATTTCGTTTTCAAACGAAAACCTCCCTTAAACTTTTGCAAATAAACGCCAAAATTAATTTTGATTAGGGTATGATTTCAATAAAAATTCTTAATAACGGATAATTGTGTTCCCCTCCGGATTATCTACCTGAGCGCTCGTTATCAATGCACTATCATAGGGGTGGTTATTGTAATACACTTGCTTGGCTACCTTTGATGACGCGTGCCGTGTTTATGTCTTTGTGTTCGGGCGAGCGGTGATGCGAAACTCTATACTTATTGATTTTTTTTTCATTTTTGAAATCGCAATTTAATACGTAATTTTAAAATTAAGGATGGATTTTTCGATTTTTTTATTTTTTTTTGTTGCGACTAAAAATTAATCAAAATGATTTAGAAATACAAAGTGAGATGTTAAAAATAAATAAGATTTGATACTAATATAATGAGCTATTTACTATTCATTTCTTTTCTTTCTGTACTTTGTTAGATATAAGTTGTAATAACCTTAAAACCAATAGATTTTATAATTCCATATACTATAAAACAATAATATTTTCCGTATTAATATTATAAATGTGAAATTTTGTATGTATGGATGTTTCTCTTTCACCTCAGAACGGCTGAACGGATCTGGATGAAATTTGGCACAGAGATAAATTATAGTCTGGAATAACACATAGGCTAATTATAATGTACGGTTCCCGTGGGAAAGGTTTCGTTTTGTTTTTTTTTAGTAAAACAATTATTTTTCAGAAATAATATCTTAATTTATTGACAATTGAAATATTCAATTTTTTATATATTTTTGCTCCACCTCCTAGTTTAAAGTTTGCTCAATTTTATTGCAAATACATAATTTACAAAAAAAAAAGATTACCCTGGACTTTTGTGTCATGAAATATATGTTTTTTTGAATCATTTTTAACTAATAATCGGGTATCTCCGTTATCTAGAATTATTATAAAATGAACTCCTACGACTTTTTATTTTTATAGTAGTGTATATGTACACTATATTTTTTTACATATTATATTCAAGCCCATAAAAAATATTTTATGGCTAAACGTACTGTTGTTTCTCACCGGCTCTTCTCAGCAGAGCTGCTTTCCGAACCGGTGGTAGCTTCCTCACGGACTGACGACACTGACGCTCTTTAAATTATATTGACGACTAGCAAAACCCACGGCTTCGCTCGCGCTAAAACTACAACAAAAAACTTTAAAAAGGTAGGTTTCATACAAATTTTCATCCCTTATTTTATCTCCTAATGGGATGAATTTAAAAAAAAACGCTAAAACACGTATTTATTTAATACGAAGTTTCAAGAAATTCTAAGCATAAATATTTTTTGGGTTGTGTTATAACGTGTACTCCCGTGGGAATGAGATAATCTCCCGCGCTAAAAAGTATCCTATATACCCGGATATCCAGCTATCATCATACCAAATTTCATCAAAATCCCTCCAGTGGTTTTTCTGTGATGCGGTAACAGACAGACAGACAGATAAAAATTCGAAAAACTATAGATTTGGCCTCTGTATCGATATAATGTCTATTTCAATAAGATTTTCCAAAAAATATTTAAGGTACAGATTCGACTTAGAATTTTATTATATGTATGTATAGATTCAAAAGTGCTTGTATAAGTCTACTTGAATAAAGTTTAATTTTATTTAATTTCAAACATTATGCTTTGGTGGATACTTATATGTTTGAGTGAACTTGCTCTCAAGTAGCTTCATTGTCTATATAATTACACCCTTGAAATACTGTTTTGTTTATATACTTCATATTTATTTATTTCATAAATTAATAATATTACTTCAAATATCTTTAACGGGCGATAAATTTATATCTGAGCGTGGTTACCTTTTATATGACGTGCGCCGTTTGTATGTCTACGTCTATTACGCTTCTTTGTGTTAACTTATTTATGTACGCAGCACAGTGGGCTTATATACCTACTCTTTGTTTTTATTTTAATTTCGTCGTCATTTCAAGAGGCATTTTGCTTTGAAAAATATAGGGCACTTATTGTTTTTGGAACAATGTCTTATTAAAGTTATATTCATCCAGACATAAAATATTCGTGAGAGTACATATTATTTAGGTACATAAGTGAGGATATATATTTCTATGTATATCTAAATTATATATATATATATATGTTATATTAAAGAATACATAATAATTATATGTTCTCAAAATAGTTTGAGGGACATATAGGACGAGTACATTTCCATTAGATTATGTGTATTACATGGGTTAAATAGAATATTTTATGGATGTTAAATATGATGGTAAATTAATGATTACATGTTTTTGATACGGATTAAAAATTAATTAGAATTTTTTAAAATTAGAATCAATCAAGGTATCAATCAATGTCGGCTTAACAAATCAATTAGTAAAGATGGCAGGTATGGTCAATGAACATTTACAAGGGGGAAAGTTTGCAATTATATCGCTTATGTTACAATAGGCGTGTACAGGTGGGGTGCTCTTTGATTTGATGAGAGGAAAAGCGAGATGGCAGACGATAAGGGACGTGTTCCACGGACACGGTGAAGCTATTAATTATTTATACCTAACTTGTTTTTATATGTTATGCATATTTTAAAGTCTGTTTCTTAACGTACCGGCTGTTGTTTTTAGTACATTGAGTATATTGCATTTTGATTACTCAAAGTATTGTAAATTAAAAAAACTCAATGAAAAAATGATCCAGTAAACTTTTTGCGTCATAGTTATATTTTTAAAAGGTCATAAAATTAAAATTCATAAACACAAATGTATCAGAACGCGTACATAACTAACTACATTATCACGTTTTGTATGAAAATTTATATGGAATAACCCCTTGAGATTATTCCATATAAGTTTCCATAAAAAACGTGATGATGTAGGTTAAGCATTAAAAAATAAATCACGAAAATTGGTTTACTTAGATACCTACATATAGCCGCGCAAACTTACCAAAAAAAAAAATAACCAAATTGAGTAGCTCTTTTGAAATTGATAAAAAATATATAAAATATCATCGAAACTACGATACGACACACGCCCGCGACGTTACCGAGGCGTCCTCTCGCTCTGTCCGGACGCGGACGCGCTGAGTTGCCCGGGAGACCTCCGGCAGCATGGAGGTGCCTCGATACCGCGCGTACTACCCGTGTGAGTTCCAAGCCATGCTGCAGCCGCTTCAGTTCAGCATCGAACGTGAGACGCGCTGTTGATTTTGTTATATTGTGTTTAGACATTAAAGGATTTTTGTTTTTTTTTTTTTTTTTTTTTTTTTTTTTTTTTTATTTATTACTTAGATTACAGCGATCACAAGAATGGATTTGATTGCTGGCGCTTTTGCTTTAATGTGTCATTTTTGTTTTTATTAATAATTAATGTTGCAATTGGTTCATTCTATAAATTTGATCGAGTATTTAACAATGAGTGTATACTAATTTACATAACGTTTTATTTTAGATTTATTTTATAATACAATACATATTAAATAATATAATGCTTCCTTTAGAAGTCTTCATATTTTTGTAAAACAAATATATTTTATAATATTAAAAACGCTTATTAATAACACATTATAATAATTAATATTAAGTTGTTTAAACACTAATATGTATTTTTAAAACATTAATATATGTACTAACAAACATGGGGTATTGCTATAGTGGTACGATAATTATGCTACTAATTTAGAAGTTGGTTTGTTTGTAAATTACATTTTAAAGACATACTTAATTCACAGGCGAGGGCGGCAATGGCGTCAACTACCACGTACAGTATGTGGAGCCGCAAGAGATTTACACGCAGACCGGCCATCAAACTCACATGTAAGTTAACTTCTTAGTCACAAATTAAATTTCTAGCCCGCTCTGGTTCTTATAAAACAAATCAAAAAAGTAATACAAAAATGAAAAAAATCTGTTAATAAAAATATAAAACATAGGTATAAAAATATGATTAAAATATGTTTTATTAATATTAAATATTGCGTTACCTCTAAAATTCTAGTACCAAATATGAACTGTAAACTTTTATGTATATAATTTAATTCTTATAAAGAAAATTCTTATAAAGAAAATTCTTATAATAGGATTTTATAGTATACTAGCGACTTACCCTTGCTACGCTCGGGTGCGTCTCTAGATACCTACTTTTTATTGTTTTTGAGTGGAAACATAATTCTATTTTTAAAATAAAAGTAGCTTAAGTTACTTCTTATAACAGCTATCTGCCACAGTGAAAGTCCCGTCAAAATCAGTCCAGCCATTAAGGAGATTAGCCCTAACAAACAGACAGTCAGACAGACAAACATTTTAAAAATTGAGTTTTTCTTATAAGTACCGTTTACAATACACATTTAATTTCATATGCTTAAATGCAGAGATTAACAAAACAAAGTTATAATTATTTGATTTATATCCTAATGGGAAGCCATTATTATTACAATCAATATCTATTGAAAGCCTTATAATAATTTAAAAAGTAACTTCTTAGTCTTTATTTTATTTAAAAAATCATGAAAAGATTTATGGTTTATAACAAGAATTTTATTTTCTGTATCCTTCTCTATAGGTTGCCTGTAAGAGATTGCATTAAGTGATAAGGCCGCCTTTGCATATTTCTTTAACTGTATTTTTTTTCTGTATGTACTATTTTACTGTGCAATGGTGTTTAAATAAATAAATAAATAAGAAATAAAAAAATCTGAATTCAAAACAGTTCTGAATTACCATGAGTTTTGTCACTTGCAAGCGAATGTCTTTTGTTTTATTGAGTTGTTTTTTTATGGTACTCAGTGATAAACGAGCAGACAGTCCACCTGATGGAAAGCGATACCTGTCGCCCATAACACCTACGGTTCATGCACTTAAGTTTTATGTAACAAAACTGCAGAACCGCCGGTACGTTATCACTGTGAGGACTAAGATGTTATGCCTCTTGCCTGTAATTGCGCTGGCTACCTTAACCTTCAAACCAGAACACAACAACGCAATCATTGTTGCTTAGCGGCAGAATAGTTTTATTGAGTATTGTGATCCGAATTAAACAAAGTCCAGCGCTAGGACCACTTATTGTTAGTGGCACGTAGGTACACGAAATTCTTATTTCATCTAAATTTCTTAAATGTGTTCAGCTAACGTCAAACCTAACATTTAAAATCAGTTTACGATATTTTGTCTAAGAGGTCTTTTACCGTATTAGGTTTAAAGAATTTATTTCCCAAAAGAATTACAAAAAATTCACTTATATGAGAAACAATATTTTTTATTAAATACTAAACATTTAATTTTGAGCGCACTTTATGAAATGAAGAAGATTATTGGTTTACAGAAACAAAAGAATATATGCAATGATATAACAAAAAGAGTAATACATCATTAATACCTCGACTGTCGATCGACCTCCTAGAGGTCGATATCAAAAATACCCTTGTCTGTCAAGCGACCTCCTAGAGGTCGATTAGTCCCGATGTGATTTAATATGTGATTTCTCGCGTTTAAACTATGTTTATTTTTATCTAGCTTTTGTAACGTGTAAAGAAAAAGACAAGGAATAATATCATACTACATGTCAAAAAAGTAATAACTCCAATAACATAAATTTTAGTAATTTGTGCAGGCAACTTATTTAAATTTTGGCGGTCTTCGAACTTAATATTTAGTGAGTAAAAATTAATAAAATAGTGTAAAATTATTATTACAAAGATTGGTATATGATGGAAGGGTAAGTAATTAACAGTCTTTATTTCATAGGATGTGTTTTGAATAAAGATTTTATACAGAAATTTTTACATTTATCAAACATCGTAAGCAATGACGCGCACTAAGTCCTTATATTTTCACTTTTTATGGATAAAAAATACACTAGTGACAGCATATTATCTATATTAACATGATTTAAATTTATAACTACACAACTACGTATAATTGAAATTGTAAATCTTCTATTAGATTTTAAGTAATTAGTAATATCAAAACACGTAACCCAAAACCGACCCGCCATTTTTGATGTAATATTTGAATGTGTACTATTATGAAGTAGTTTATAGATAAGTGTGCTGGTATTATAGGATATATGTTTGTTTAATATTTAATAATTTCGTTTTGTTATATATTGCAGTAGTAGGAGTTAGGAAATCGTACTGAAATTAATTTATTTTGGGCCCGTTGAATTATATTTATATTAGATTTAGCTGCTGCACCCCATGTTTCAATCAAATAGTCTATGTGAGCTTTAACTAAAGAAGTATACCGTATACATACATATATAACGTTTTTTGGGATACAATGCGTATTGTAAGTTATCCAAAAAAGGAATGGTAGTGACACGTTAGTACGTAGAAACGTACTTTCTATTGCACATTTCAAGAAGCTTGAAGAGATATTTTTAGACGACACGTTTGACTCAGTTTGTAGTGCTTGTACTTGCAATGCCAGCGGTCACGGGTTCGAGTCTCGCTGGGAGGATTCATTTGTGTGATAAGCGCGAGTGTTTGTACTCCAGCAATGGGTGCTTATATATATAATACCTGGGCGACCGAGTTTCGTTTGGAATTTTTGGCTAAAAGTACAATTTTCATGGACATAAGACTAATCATTGACATAAGACTAATCTAGATCGATTTTTTGCCCCCGAAAACCCCCACATACCAAATTTCAGCGAAATCGTTAGAGCCGTTTCCGAGATCGCTATTTATCTCAGAAACAGCTCACTATTTTTGTAGGGTTTTTGTTTTGTCAGGAAGCCTAAAAGTATTTCTTCAGTTACCGAGTTTCATTTTTCGATTGGTTCTTTAATTAATTTATAGTGAATTAAAGACTGTTTTGGCGCTTTAAAACGTTGAGCATTTAGCGCTCTATACTTCTCACTCACGATGGAACATTATCTTGTCATCCCGCTCCTCTGAATCCGAATCGCAGCGGTCTCATGGCGCACTCTTAAGTTCATAGCTATTTTCTTAATTAAATAAAATTTAGGAACAACTCTGCGGGTCTAATAACATTAGCATGAAATTTCATATTTATCTACTAGCGAGCCGCCTTCACTTATGTTTGTTTGAAACCTTTCTGTGTAACCTTTGTAGGTATCCACTAAGGTTTTTAACAAACGATTCCAAGAAAGTTATAAAATTTCTACATCCTCTATGACGCGCGAATCTAAGCCTGTTTCCAGAGTTATGTATGGTAGGACACAACAAAAAATACATAGTGTGGTCACTTTCGATTTAGATTAGTACTTTTTACCAATTGATTAAGTGAAGGTCTTCTTATGCCACTTGATGCCACCGGAACAAACTATAATTTTTCTAGAGGCTTTGAAAAATGGGCTTAATGGGAATTCTTTCCTGTCTGCCGCCGCATATCTGTCACATTGTATAGTAAAAATAAATAATGTAACCAAAATTTGAATTAAGCTGTTGAGTTTTACGGCGGGGACCTTAACTTCTTCACGGACTGACAACATTATTTTACAGTAAGGATGTAAAAGAACTTGTTAAAAAAATAATAATATTAAATAAACAATTTTTAGCTATTTATTATGGATTTAAATTATACAATAAAACGCTAGTAAAATGTACATATAAAAGTTGAAAAGTATGGCTGTATGTTCTTCTCTTTCGCTTCCTCTGTTGTCATGTTTATTTTTATATATGAGGGTCTGGACATTCTCCTAACATTTGACAATTTTATAGACCTTTGCACCCATTTGCACCTATTGAAAATGTACGGGCTAGAGTCTAGACCATACTTCTTTATTACTTCTGTGTAGTTGCTTGTGTGAAGGAATCGAATTACCCGAGCATGAGTGTAAAAATCTATTGATTAAACAGATAATGGGACGTACAGACTACTTGGGCTTAGTTTAATAATAGGATTGTAACCAATTCCTTTGAATACGGAACCCTTAATCTGATTACTATCAAAAATGCGAAAGATTGTGTGTGTATGTTTGTGTGAATGTTTGTTACTTAATCATGGTACAGCGGATGGATGGTTTTGCATGAAGTTTATGACCTGAACGGTACGTTACTTTAACGGTACCGTACTCTTTTTTAATGTTGCGTCATAGTTTTACTCTAGGCACGCATCTAAGCAAAGCGAGGGCACTTAGCTAATAGCTAGTAGGTAATACAATATTTCGGGTATGCCAGGGAGACGCTCCGCACGTACCCCGTGTACAACGTGAGCAACGTGGGCGCGGTGGGCGAGGGCGCGGCCGTGACGGCGGTGACGGCGGTGGCGGCGCCCGACGAGTGGGCCGGCGAGTTCGCCTTCAGCACGGAGCAGCCCGCGTCGCCCGCGCCCGCCGCGCGCATGCCGCCCGCCACCGTGCAGTGGCTGCTCGACCACTACGAGACCGCCGAGGGTGAGCTACCACCGCCGCTTACCACTTACTGTTGAACTGCTGTTGCTTTGTGGTGGATTCATGTTTTGATTTGCATGCTCTGTTTTTTCGTTTATAATGTCAATGGTATATTTGGATATCTAAATACGGTGCGATATGTTTGATGTTATGTGGGCACAGTTTTGATTGTTTAGGATAAATTATAAATTATTATGATATGATATTAACTTTTTAGCGTCGTAGTAATTTTATTAATTAATTACTTAACTATAATAATTAATATGTAACATAATAAATAAAAATATTATTGTTTAGTGTATGTGGGTAAAGAGTAAAGACGGTGATAGATCCAGAGCGAAAAACGGAGAATGAGCAAGTTGTAAAAAAAATTATGACTGCTTATTTCTATACCTATAATGCGGTACATAAAATGAAGTTTGTCAAAATGTTAATACGTGAGGTGTGTCGTGTGCGTGCGCAGGCGTGTCGTTGCCGCGCTCGACGCTGTACGCGCACTACCTGCGGCACTGCTCTGCGCACCGCCTGGAGCCGGTGAATGCGGCGTCCTTCGGCAAGCTCATCCGCTCCGTGTTCGTGGGCCTGCGCACGCGCCGCCTCGGCACGCGCGGCAACTCCAAGTACCACTACTACGGCATCCGCGCCAAGCCCAGCGCCGCCGCGCCGCCCGCGCCCGACGCGCCCGCCGCGCCCGCCGCGCCCGACGCGCCCGACGCGCTCAAGGCGGACGACGAGGAGCGCGCGGCGGGCGCGGCGGGCGCGGCGGGCGGCGCGGCGGGCGCGGCGGGCGCGCACCGCCAGTACCTGGGCGTGGTGACGGCGCCCGAGCCGCCCGACCTGACGCTGGACCCGCTGCCCGACGACGTGCCGCGCGACGCGCTGCAGCACCTGCGCGACCAGCACCGGTACGTGATGTCGAATCGAAATTCAACTACTTTTTGTTATTCATCATTTGAATTTATTCTTAACTATCGACTTACCCTCGCCTCGCTCGGGTGCGTCATTAGGTACGTTTTAATTTTTTTAAGCGAAACCCTAATACTTTTTTTTAAATAAAAGTAGACTAAGTTACAGCTTATAATATCAGCTATCTGCCAGTGAAAGTCCCGTTAAAATTGGTCCAGCCGTTTCGGGGATTAGCCGGAACAAACAGACAGACAGACAAAATTTTTTAAATTGTGTTTTTCTTATAAGTACCGTATATAATTACATATGCATTTAGTATAACGCTGTTATTTTGACATTACAAACAGACACTAGAATCAACAGTATTTGCAATTCAAGATCAAGCAGTTGTTACTAGACAGCATGAAAGAGATATTCTTAAAAGACCAACCGATGGAAAATGTCGCTTATGTATGCAGAAAGACGAAACAGTACAACACCTAATTTCTGGATGTGATAAATTGGCCCCAAATCATTATATAAAAAGACACGATAACCTTGTTAAATATATATATTGGACCCTTATCAAAAAGCATAATATGAGCTCTACTAATCAATGGTGGAAAGAAGACTTAGACCAACCAAAAATTAAAGAAAATAGTTCAGCTAAGATACTGTGGGAATTGCCAGTACATACAGACATAACAGTAATGCACAATAGACCAGACTTAATTTATATTAATAAATCTGTAAATAAAACTTTTTTAATAGATGTAACCGTTCCATCAGACTATAATATAGGGCCTAAAGAAATAGAAAAATTAAATAAATATCACTTACTCAAAGTTGAAATTGATAGATTATGGAATACACAGACCACAGTTATACCAATAGTAATAGGAGCAACGGGAGTTGTAGCAAAAAATTTAGCGAAATATTGCGAAAAACTAGAAGCCAATATAGATATAGGTATACTGCAGAAACAAGCCGCCATCCACTCTTCGACAATAGTACACAAAGTATTAGCAAATAATATTTACATTAAAGAGTCTTAGTTTACACCCCATTTTCTTTTTTAATTACATAAAAAAATAGTTAAAATTACAATTTTATAATTAATAATTAGGATAATAAATATCTTTTTTCCTAACTGAGTTAGGACGAGATATTTATTTTTAAACCGATTATATCATATATAGTCGAGATAAGAGAAGAATAATAATAATATAACTTACTTTTATAATAACAAGATATCTTTATTTTAAAAATCATCATACCCAATCACACTGTATTGAGTTGAATAGAAGCGCGTGGGCGGTGATATTGAATATGAACAGCGTAAATAACCTCCTTTGTGCTGAGCTTCGGGTACTAATGGCACTCTTGATATTCTAGATTGGCAGTACTATAATACTTTATTTTTGTTTATGTTATTTATGATAGGGAAATTTATCATCATTACCGCAGGAACCTTATAGGTTATATAATGAAATTTTAGTTGCAACATATTTATTAACAACCTGGATTATTTTAATTTTAGACTTGAGATCATAATATTAGAACGTAACATCTTATTATGGCATTTTAAATAAAACTGTCTTTTCTCTTTATTATATTATCTCTCCCGTGACTATGATTGCTGTAAAGCATTCGAAACGTCGGGAACCAAAAATCAAAATAAATCCGCGAAATGATCCGAATAGATAGTTTTATTTAAATGTCTCTGGCATATACCTGGCCTTACAGATTTAAAATTTATTAAATAACTACGATACGTTTTCATGGTTAGCTATGTTTATACATAAATAGTAGCTTGTTAATCCTAAGATATTTACGTACGTTATTGCGTACGCCGTACGCGGGTTTTCTTCACAATTTCATGGGTTTTAATTTTTTTCGCGGAACCCTGATTCTTTTTCTAAAATAGAAATAGCTAAGTTACTTCTTATAACAGAAGCTATCTGCTAGTGAAAGTCCCGTCAAAATCGGTCCAACCATTTCGGAGATTAGCCGGAACAAACAGATAGACAGACAGACAGACAGACAAAATATTGTTTTGGTATATGTACCGTGTATACATCCATATGCATTTAGTAAAAAGCGTTTATTTTAATATTACAAACAGACTCTCCAATTTTATTTATCTGTATAGATCTTAATTTGTGTTAATGTAGTTTTTTGAAATTATTTAATCTGGGTTGCTATTACTGTTATTTTGCTATTTAGAATTTTTAGATTTTAAAAACAATTGGTAATTAATATCGAAAGAGTTATAATTTCAGTTGACGTTTATATCATAAATCAATGGTTCCAACATGCAAGTTTTCTGAAAAGGTTTTTTTATAAATCAATAAATAGTGAGTCACCACAAGTTGTTGTTGCCATACAAAACGTATGAAGGAATCGTATTTTGGCAGTTAATAAAAATGAAGAAGTAAGTAAGTGAAATAAGGCAGGCAGTGGTAGCCCAGTGGTAACGCGTTCGCTTGGAAAACTGAGTGAAGCGGGTTCGAATCCCGGGTTTCGCAACTCTGATATTTTCACGTGCGAAACATTTCTAATATGATTATCACTTGCTTTACGGTGAAGGAAAACATCGTGAGGAAACCTGCATGTCTGAGAAAACCTAGTAAGTTTTCGAAAGACATGTGAAGTCCGCCAATCCGCACTTGGCCAGCGTGGTGGACTATGGCCTGACCCCCCTCGTATTGGAAGGAGGCCCTTGTCCATCAGTAGGACGTTAAAAAGGGCTGAATACATAAAGTAAATTTCAAATCTCAAATATTTGGGTGAATCTATGAAAGTGTTAATTAGTGTTCCGTGTGTAAATGTTGGTTTTTATGATTATATTGAAATGATGTATTGTTTGGTGTGTGCAGACAACACGGCGTGGAGTTCCTGGAGGCGGTGGCGGCGCTGGACACGGGCGCGGTGGAGCGCTGCCGGCGCGCCTTCTGGCGGCGCGCGGGCCGCGCCGGCCTGCGCCTGGCCGCGCGCCGCGACGTGTGCGCGTGGCTGCGGCGCGCCGAGCTGCGCCTGCACCAGCGCGCCGTGGACCTGCTGCTGCCCGACGTGCTGCGCCCCATCCCCTCGCACCTCACGCAGGTCACACGCACTGAATATATTTTAGCTTTTATTGTTTCGTTATTTATGTAAAATTCTATTGTAGATTATTACGTATATGGTTATTGAATCATAATTATTTTTAATTATTTTATACATTTATGGTAAAATTGTTATATTGATTTTCAATGTAATTAATTCTCACTTGCAAAAATAAAGAACTTAGTTTTTAAAAGACGCTCCCCAACAGTTAAATATAGTATACGTTTGTATGTAATAAAATGAAACGTATGGTACCCGTGCAGGCCATCCGCAACTTCGCGAAGAGCCTGGAGAGCGCGCTGGCGGCGGGCGCGGCGGGCGCGCCGGCGGCGGCGGCGCGCGCGCAGGCCGGCGCGGCCGCGGCGCTGGCGGCGGCGCTGCGGCGCTACACCTCGCTCAACCACCTGGCGCAGGCCGCGCGCGCCGTGCTCAACAACCAGCACCAGATACAGCAGGTACACACACACACACACACACACACCGCCACCGACCGCACCCTTAACGTTCGACGTTTGGCCCACTTTGTAGTGGCCCTACTTTCTGTGCCGGTGGTCGCGGGTTCGAGTCCCGCTGGGGGCATTCGTTTGTGTGATGAGCGCGAGTGTTTGTACTCCTGTCATGGATGTTTATATTATGGAACTAAATGGTGCTATGTGTTAATGTCCCAACATATTAATTTTATTTATTTACTCTCGATATCACCGTTTACTATATACTAGCAGTACCCGCGGCTTCGACTGCGTTCGAATTTCCGATCGCTATGAAACTCCACAGAGTCACCCGCTGGATTAACCTGACAATATCGACGATTTGGCCGGTTTTCCGATATATCGGCGATATTAGTTTAAAGATACACGGTACATTTTTAATAATTTAACATTATTGTATTTTCTAAATAACAATCTCATCAATGTGAATTTTAAATATTAATTTCTAACATGAACTTTATTATTAATTTGATATTTTATTTTATTATTTTTTTGAAAAACTATTAATATTCTGTTAAATTACAATTTTCAAAACATAATTTATATTTTGTTAAATTACAATTTTTCGTTAGTTAAACATACTAAATAAATGTTACTTATATCAGTAATTCCGTTTCTTAAATATCGTTTAAGTTACTTTTAAAAGTTCATTTAAATTCTTAAACAACTTCAATTTGAAGAAATAAAAGACGCACAAACTTATAATATATTATTATATGAATTATAATATGTTTATAATGTATAATCCCCGTAGATGCTGTCGGACCTGAACCGCGTGGACTTCCGCGTGGTGCGCGAGCAGGCGGCCTGGGCCTGCGCCTGCGGCAGCGCCAACACCGCGCACAAGCTGGAGGCCGACTTCAAAGTATGAACCATGCATGAGTATTATAATTCCTAAATAATTTATTTGGGTGGTTTAAGGGCTACATGGCCAGAGATCCTGGATTTGAGCCCTGGGTCGAGTTGTTAAGTTTTTATATTTGGAAATTGCTATTTAGTAAGCCGTTTTATTTAAAGAAATAGAAAATTTATAACTTATGTGTGCATGCATACTTATGTACTATATGTCTGTGCCCTTAGGGTCAGTTTTAGTGAGATTAACCGCTGTGGTTGAATTCAGTGAGCAGGGCATTAATATTAAAATGAATCTATTATGATTTGAATGTTATATTTTAATTAATTAGAATTATTAAAAAAATCAAAGGGATGTAACTTGAAAGCTGCATTGTTGCTGCATACGGAACAAGCAATGTATATATACATATGTGTGTGTGTGTCTGTGTGTGTGTGTGGGCAGGCGCGGCTCGGGCGCGGCGCGCCGCTGGAGGCGTGGGCGGCGTGGCTGGAGGCCAGCGTGCGCGCCGCGCTGGCGCCGCACGAGCGCCGCGCCGACTACACGCCGCGCGCGCGCCGCCTGCTGCTCGACTGGTCCTTCTACTCCAGCCTCGTCATCCGCGAGCTCACGCTCAGGTACCGCACCACACCACTACACCACCGCACTACATCTGTTGCACTCACTCATTATTTTTATATCATTTTTAAAATACATTGAAAACTATTCAAATATGAACGCAGTCGTTTGTTTGATATATTTTATCATATATGTAGGTACATACTATTTTATGAATTATGAAAAAAGACAGCTATCATCGTTTTTCTTGTTCGGTCCTTTTATTTTGTTCCTTTACTTATTTTAGCTTAATTAATATAAATCCTATATTAGTCTTCATTAAAAACCATTTATATAATATTAATTACAATTTTAGGTTTTCCATTATCTGCCCCTTCCATCTCACATTTTCTCATTTGTCATCCAATTTATTTTATACAAAGATAAACTTTGAAATTACTCGATTACAAAGAAATGGGAACTTATAGAAGTCATTTTAATTACACTAACCACCTGCTATATATTTATTTAAATATTTATAATACGTAATTAATATTAATTACAATATACTTTCTAACAGATCCTTGATTAAAAATACTAAAGATAATATACATAAAAAATAGTATACATAAATAACTTTTTATCATGTGACCAGGTCGGCGGCGTCATTCGGCTCATTCCATTTAATCCGGCTGCTGTACGACGAGTACGTCAGCTTTCTCATCGAGCGGCGCGTGGCCGAGCACCGCCGCGAGCCGCCCATCGCCGTCATGCAGCGCGCCATGGACGACGACGACGAGCTGCCCGAGCCGCAGGACCCGCAGGACCCGCTCGAGCCGCACGAGCTGCACGACGGGCTCGAGCCACAGGACGGACTCGAGCCGCACGACGCGCTCGATCCGCACGAGCCGCCGCGCTCCGAGGAGGAGGACGGCGACCAAGACTGGGACTGGGAGGACGATGACGAGCCTGACAGCAAACGCATGCGTCTCGATGAGTAGCGCTGGTACGTGACTGTATATTGTATAGTGTAGTACATACAGGACGCACACACGCATACAGACACATACATTCACGCGCACATAGTTGTGTGCCAATCAAACAAAAAAAAACTTTAATTATAATATTAATTATTATCAAACATTGAATTATCTAAATTTAATTTGTCACTTTTCAGGTTGAATGAGTGCAGTCTACTCGTACAACAATTGAGACTAAAGTGATTTTTATTTGTGTGTTGTGCTGTATTATATTCAATGAAGACTTTAAATTACAAAAAGTTTATACTTACAAAATGCATTTTTAAAGTGTAAGAAAATTGAAAAGTGTGTGAGAAACATTACGCAATTGTATCACATCCTTTGGATTAATATGAAATTAAAATATTTTGCATTTAAAGTAACAAAGAATACCCTAAGGTCTAGTCGTCACGCTCGTTACATGTAAGTGAGCTCAATTCCTAAAATATAGGTATAAATGTAAAATAAATATAGCACATTTGATATATATATAATAATATGTAAGTAGATATTTGAACCTTATAACTCTATATTTTGATTTGACATAAAAAATTATAAATCAGTTCTGTTATTTAAAAAAAAAAAACTACTGATCTTCATTGGGTTTCATCTTGACGATTTTCAAATGATTGTGTTGTCATATTAATATTAAAAGAACAATTATTATTTTATATGGCAACATTGCCTCTATTTAGTACATTGTTAAAAGTTGTAGGGTTCACACAATATGATCTTCAATGTATCAAGCGTTATATATTTGTCATTTGGACTAAGGCTTAAAAATAATCTATGTTCTAATAAAAATAACTCGATCGGTTTAAGTCGATTCTATATAAAAATATTAAATATTAGGCAGAAGCTGTCTTTGTAAATACACGTACATATTTATTATTACTTTTTCGTAATAAAAACAAATAATTAGTCTTGATCTACTTCGGAGTGAGTCTATCAGTACTTTAAAATTAAATATTTTAAAAAATTTCAATTTTTTCAGCACCAAAGATAGTGTTAGTTTTGCTCATTGCTCATTTTGTACACACTACACTATAGTGTAGCTGTTTAGTTCACGCTTTTATATGTATGTATAACTTTTTAAATAAAACTATCTTTACGGATTATTTCGCGGATTTATTTCGATATTTGGTTGCTGTAATTCCATTTGAAACGTCGAGAAAAAAATTCTAAATAAATCCGCGAAATAATCCAAAAAGATAGTTTTATTTAAAATGTCAAATATTCGCGTAAATCTAAGAAAGTGTTATATTTCATATGTATAACTATTAAATTGTGGTACCACCAGTGGGAGTGAGTACTTACGCTAACAATTTAGATATAGACATAATATAATGATATACGTAATTTAGTGAAGTACATAATATATATGTATATTTTCTGACAGATTGCACTTCAATATTTTTGGTACGTTACATGAAATTGTCACGTGTTATAATTTTGAACTATTTTTGTAAGATACACTAATAATTGTTTACCTTAAGGTCTAAGTCATTTAGTTTCTGTAGGAGTTGTTGTAAGTTTGTATATAGTTTGGAATGTTATATTCGTACTTATGAGTCGATGTGTCTAAATGTTCATTACGTTCTCTCAGTGAGACATCTTTGTTTGGAAGATATGTTCTAAATAAATAAAATGAGTAAATCTTAACTGCATATCTACTTGTCAGTCGACAAGTTACAAAATATATGTCCATATGGTGACACAAGTCCATTCAAACGCTTGTACCGTAAAATGTCGCTGAAATAAATTTTACAATTAATATTAATAGAGTTTATATGAATAGCCGGACATAATGAATATCCTATTTCTCGATTGTCGAGCCTACCATAGATATTTGACATTTTGTACTAATATTTCTAGTATGTGCAATCGAAAGATAGTTTATTATTTATGGGCGTAAATGTGAACGATTCTTAGCGGTACTCAACATATCGGCGTGGGGAAGGCGGGGAGCAGCGACGTCAGAGCCAAACTATTATATGACTGTGTAATGTATTGATGTTTGTTGTATCCATATATAAAAAGTGTTATACGTAAATTAGTATGTATGTATTTAATTGTGAGGGAGGCTGACGTTTAGAATTTTTTTTGGACTGACGAAGATTTTCGATGTATAATTTTAACTGTGAATTGATTTTCATTTTTTTTTTAACAGTTAAGTCCTAAGCGTGGAAACATTACTTTAAAGATGATTTTTAACTCGTAATAAATTTTAAATTAAAATGTAAAGTAACATTCATTCTATTTTTGGATAATTATTTTTTTATTATGTTGAAATTGTCTTAAAACTAGTGAAGATAATTCTCGGTATTAAATACAAATAATTATACAAAGTAATTTCTGATATTGCCCGTTGGTCCCCTGTCCCCGGCAGCCTCCTTCACTACGATGCACATTCCTTATAATATTATGTATTGTAATAAGTAATAACCAATAAATAATAATAACACTACAGGACTTAGAGGCCTATCACAAAATGTACTGAGTTCTATGGTATAGAGTTCGAGCGGCCGACGCATCGCTGTTTTTAGCGATTTCTGCAGTTGTAATTACTTATATGTAAAGTTTTATAATAAATTATTTAAAAAAAAAGTATGTAATTACGTTTCTTTTGAATTGATGTATATTCTGGTATAAATTTTACTAAATAATGTTAATGTTGTAAGGATATATTGACAGCTAACTCTGAACGTTTTAGTAGTTTTTAAGGTTTTGTAAAGGATTTTTTTGTAGATATGTAATACATATTTTCAAGTTCCGAGGCCGCTATAAACTCAACCACTATATACGAGATATTATTATATATTATTCATTTCGTTTGCTTAGTATAGTATTTCAATCCATGAATTTAAAAAAGTGTCGGAATTTTGGCTTTATTTCAATTAATAATGAAAATTCGTGAAAAGCGAGGCCGCTATGAACTATATTAATAATTATACTCCGCCATATAATAAGTCAAAATTGTCGAAGAGTTTCAGTTTCTCTGAATAAGAACGCCAAAGATGGGCATTAAATTGAAAAATCACGGTCATAATGTAATAGGATTTTTAACGCGTAAATCATAGTATCCCCGTGACCACGGCTGGTGCAACCCATTCGAAACGTCGGGAACAAGGTGTATAACCACTAACGAATTCACGGGTTAAGTCCCGTAGTGTTATTATTACATAATAATTTAAAAAGTTAAACTAATAAGTGTACAAGTATCTCTCGTCTGGATATATCCGCGTATATTTTTGTATTTGTACTGCCTTTGTTGTTGCCTTAACTCCGGTCCCGCGTTTGTACGGTTGTGTTTCAGAGCAAATAATTGTTACTAAAGTTGTGAGCTTCGATGATACCGATCTGTGCGTTGGTTTCATATAGATGGCGTTGGTGCCGTTGTGTCGCGATCGTCCTGGGCGAAGCTCTGCTTTTGAGGATTTAGATAGAAGTTTCTATATAGAAAGTTTGAATTTTTTTAAGGTTAGAATTTTTTTTAAAGGGTTTGAATTAAATTTCAAATGAGGATAATTTTAAGCTTTTTTTAATATATGATTTTTTTATGTACCGATTATTTTTTGTAAACCCCAAGATACATGAAATATAGGAAGAAAATTCTCAGAGCTTCTCTTGTGACTATCGCGATATAACGCAATGAGATGGCCAAGTCACTAATGACGGTCTCACTCTATAGGAATATCGCCTTATGATAGTGACTGTACGTCTGCATTGTGATGACAATATTAAGCGTGTAATGACACACCCGGAGATCACATGTGCCTACAGAAAATAGAAGAAACGAAATAGTATACTCAAAAATGCCTTAAATATTTGCATTTGAAATTATTTTTGTCGATTCAAAAATATTTATTTCGTACTTTCCTTAGAGTTAGATTGATGTTGTAACGAATTTCACAGTTAGTGTAGGAGCTGTAAAATACAAGTGAAGTTCGCACGGTGTTATCACATAGCGTGTAATCTTATGTGTTAAGGTATATGTAATGAGTGTCTTGATAATCGCAGATAACTGTAGCTAATGATCTTTTATCAAGTTTTTCTTTTTTATTGTAGTGGAAAAGTTTAATATGTAGTTGTTAGTTGTGCGAAAGTTATCGATATTATTACTAAAATCTAAGTTTTCTTTTATGAAAATGATCCGTTTTGGAAAATGTACTGAAAACATTATTTTTTTGAAGCTTATAATTAATTATTTGCTTTAAAATTTAACATTAAAATATTATTTTCTCCTGTATATTTTTCGTCCAATCAAGTAATGGACTATGTTCATATCTTTCATACTATATGATAGTAGGTTAAGGGCAATGGGACAATGCGTCAATTTCATATCTATTGTATTAAATCAGGTTGTGACCGCAATACTGATTCTTAGCTACAGTTGATCTGAACAATGAGCTTAACTTTTTTACAAAGCTAGGTAGGGTCTATTGATTTGTTTCGAGGTCAGATGTTTAAATTTAACAACGAAAGAACGGCTCATGCTCTTTGTCAACTAACACTTGCTGGAAGCTAAAAGCTTCATCAAGAAAAGACAGAAACTCACTATATAATTATTGTATTTTTGTTCCCTCTAGCTGCAACATTCAGATGTTCTTTTGTTTAACGAAAAAAAATATTTTTTTTTTTTATAAAAAATGTTAAAATGGTAATAACTGGTAATCAATTGAAAAGAGCGTGGGTCAAAGTGGAATGTTTAGTAAGTAAGGCAGTAAGCATGTAATTGTATTGTTGTTGTGTACGACCGAGGCGCAGACTGTCGTGTATTGTCTGGGAATAAAGCTAGTCATGTGTTTATATTGGTCTTTCATTTATTGAGCCCTTTACCTCTCTAGTCTTATTTCTATTTAGTTTCTCAAGTTGTATTTACACAATAGTCCGATCGAAATAGACATTTCAAATAATAAAAACTCAAGAGCTGAATTTTGGTAGAAACCTTGGGTACAACAGTAGAAATAATGTTTCGAAAGTCCCCATCGATCCCATGTGTGCTTAAAGTCATAGGTCCTAAAAAAAGTAGATTTCGGTTTTTTGGATGTTTCTCGAAAACCAAGTTTTATCATAAATATAGCCCAAACAAAAATTGTAGATCATAGTATTATCTGTAAAAAGAGTTCGTATATTTACGCGAATATTTGACATTTTAAATAAAGAGATGTCTCCCCCGTGACCATGATTGCTGTAAAGCATTTGAAACTTCGGGAATCAAAAATCAAAATAAATCCGCAAAAAGATAAAGAGTCGTAATAATTTTTTTCCTAACAATCACCATTCCTAAGATATCACGATTCTAAAAGTTGAAGGTGTTACATTGCCATGCCTCTATATCGATAACAATGTCTATTTCAATAAGATTTTCCAAAAAAAATATTTAATGTACAGATTCGACTCAGAATTTTCTTTTATATATGTATAGATGAATAATTATAATTTAAATAAGGAGTTATATATAGACTCAGGGATAGTAAATAAAAAGAGTTCAATTTTCTCATAATAAATATTATTTCAACATTCCGTGCACTAGCCTAGTTAATGTACATCAAGTATCCGGCCGCTGAAAACGAATAAAATAATATTTACAGAGAACTTTCATAAAAACATAATATTAACGTACCGCTAACCTACCAACAGTACAAATCATAGAAACATCGATTCAATCAAAATACACCTTTACCCCAAACTTTGTTTAAACAATCTTAGAACATTTTGTTTATCGAAAAATTAATACATTTTCAATTTAACATAAAATCGACAATAAGTAAATTTGAAAAATTCCATTACAATAAAGGAAGCTAGCAATAAAACTAAAAACAAATGAAAATATTAAACATTATGGAAAACAATTATACTCAAAATTTTGCAACTCGACTAAAATTACAATTAAATAGTCATGGCATAATAATATAAAACAATATATTCTTTTCACAGTCTAAAAAACAAATATAGACCGTTTACAATAATTGGACTAAATCTTTTTGAGTTATGTACTTTCCATGGTGTGTAATATTTAAAATAAAAGTTTACATATTTACAAATAGCTAAACGATACCTTAATTGGCAAACCGGCCAACTACACATTTCATCAAAAATATTTTTTGGTTTAGATTGTACACAACAGCAATTCAGTAGAATTATTTTAGTAGGATTTTACAGTATCAAAAATGACAGAAGTGTTCAATAAATATTATAAAGTTTTAAGTGTCGCCTGAAAAATTTGCTCAAATGGAGTTAGCTGGTTCGCCAATTAAGGCATCGTAATGGCAGTTAGTTCCGGGATGGCGCATCCGAATCAAAGCTTAGGAGTAACGGCGAAAACGAAGATCAACTTATAATTTGAACCAAAATCACAATTTAAATAATATAATGACGAATCTGTCATAATAGTGTATAATTTATTTAGTTAAAAATCAAATTGTATTCTATCCTTACCACGTACCATAGAGTAATGAGCCGAATTTACATTACAAAGTGGATTTAAATGTTACAAAAATAATTTCATACAACAAACAGTTCCAGTCGACAATGCAATATGATGAAAAAAAAAAAAACTGTTTATTGTCTTCAGTTAACGTCACGAATAAAATATATTACATAATGTGTGTATAAAAATTAATGAGAGTGAGTTAGTTATATGGAATACTATAGAAAATAAAATGTATTTTCATAATGTAAATTCAGATATCGATATGTTCGAGCCGACGCGCCGAGGCGCACCAACAACAATAACAAAATTCAACGGGAATTTTTCTTTGGTACTTATTTTACGCTAACATACTCTAATGCTAGCGGTAAACTAAGCTCGATTCTAATTCTAATCCTGTCACAACGTACGTTCAAAATTCAAATTAAACGAATATGTTAAACAGAGCATCACGAATATTGTAACTGACGCATGAAATGGTATTATATTTGCATACAAAGAACATACTCCATGTTCTTTGTTTCACAGATGCCCTATTTTATTCTTATAATTTGATTAACCAATAACATAAAAACAAAACAATTTGCATTATGGAATTATTATGTGTACAACTCAAAAAATTGGCGGACGGACTTTAACAGGTAGATTATGAACATCGAAAAAAAAAACAAAAAAATCTTCAATCAACCAAAGTAAGTTAATGAATACGAATATCCCCATTGAAGTACATGTTGTTGTTATATGTCGCAAGGAAATTGTAAAAACCGTTAAACTATAAATTCATTATAATATACCTAAACGTCTCGTGACATTGTAAGAAAAGCAGACGATTGACAAAACTTCGGGGTAAATTATAATTTGACGGTTTTTACAATTTACCTGCGACATATACAGCATTGAAGCGTATTGTGTTGTAGTTGTACCCGCGTGTTGTGACAGTGTGTACGTCCGTGTCCGGCGGCGGCGGCAGGCGGCGGGCGGCGGCGGCGGGCGACGGCGGCGAGCGGCGGCGGTCACAGCGCCAGCGCGGCCGAGCGCTTGTCGCGGCTCTTGTTGCGCGCGACGGTGCGCGCCTTGCATGCCGCCGTGTTCTGCAGGTGCTGCGGGGATTGTCCTTGTTAGTTGCTTCTTATTTTTTTGTTTTAAATGTTTTCATTAGTTAACACTAATATTTGACAATCAAGATTTATAAGATTACGTCACCTACTTAATTATTTGGGCCTAGTTGATAAGGCCGCCTATACGTATATCTATACTGAAATATGTACTTGTATTTTTTTAATGTAATAAAGTATTAAAATAAATAAAGCAACATACCCGTTGCAGCTTGTTGAGCTTGCGCGCGGGCTGCATGCCGGCGGCGGCGGCGTCGGGCAGCGCGAGTGCGTGGCGCAGCGCGGCGCAGTGCGGCGCCAGCGCGGCCAGCCCCGCGCCCAGCGCCGCCGCCAGCGCGCCGTACGCCGCGCGCGCGCCCCAGCCCGCCAGCTCCACGCTCTCCGACCCCAGCCGCACGCGCTCCGTCTCTACCGTACCCTCCTGTACACATCACATAATACGTTCATTATTGTTTTGTTGTATAATAATTGTAATATTTTTATTATAAAATTTGTATTTATATGATTTTAATTTAAATCATTCAGTAAAAAGTAAAAACCGTTTAAAATATAATTGACTAATGAGCCTGAAAGTTTACAGAATAACAATAAAATATTCACCACATATATACTGGATAGAATCAAACAAAGTTTATTTTTAATCTATTCACAACTCGACGAATTTAATTTTAATTTAAACAAAACACCCATAATATTATAAGGAAGGAAGTTATAATATAAAACGGTACGTTGATAGCAGTAACAGCAGTGGTATGTGGTATGTGGTACGTACCTCAAAATACTTGAGTATGTCCCGGAAGGTGGCGCGCTGCAGCTTGCGGTCGCGCTTGGCGCGGTACTTGTGCGAGTCGCGCGCCAGGCGCTGCAGGCGCGGCAGCGCGGCCGCCGCCTCCGCCCACTCCTCGTCCTCGTCCTCGCAGCAGCGCTCGTGCGCCGTCGCCAGCGCGCCGCCCGCCGCCAGCCGCACCTGCACCGTCGCCCCACCGTCATGTTAACACTTCATTGTCACATCTTTATCGACAATAGCTATATTTTTGCCAATACTGCCTCGGTGGTGTAGTGGCTAGCATTTACGGCTGCACATCCTGAGGTCCTGGGTCGAGTCCTGGGTCGGGCCAAGTTTAGTTATTGAGTCTTTCTGTATAGTAAGCCTCAGTCACAGCCCGGAGTTGGGAAGTTGGCGGTGTTACACCCCCGTGCCTCGGAGAGCACGTAAAGCCGTCGGTCCTGCGCCTTAACTCTCACCGGTCGTGTCGAGTAGTCATCCCACCGGAGTAAGAGAGTGACAGGAGTAGAGAGTGCACGTTGTGTCTGCGCGTACACGCGCTGCACTATAAATCTCCTGCGCAGTTGGCTAATCTCAATGAGATTGGCTGCCGTGGCCGGAATCGGTCAGGAGGACATCATTTTTGCCAATTGTGTATACCAATCTTAATTAACCACTAATTTATACATACATATACCGCAATAGGCTTGTAGAATTAATTGTTTTGTAAAACAAATCTGATATGTGAAAATACCTTAATTACATTCAGCTTTATTTCCATGTCATTATAACATGTAACAATACTACTGTTATATTATATCGACTCATTACATTGCACATCGCAAAACATTTATACAATATTACTAGTTTAAATTTAGCCAATATGTAAAAATGTTGAACATTAAGTAGTATTATATTAACACCCTATGAAAACGACTGATATTACAAAACTACATTCATTTTATAAAACGGCTAGTAATTTAGTAAAACGGCTGGTTCGCACAAGCACCGACCTCGAGGCTGCAGGCGTCCAGCAGGTCGGCGAGGCGCGCGAAGGACGGCTGGCGCTCCCGCAGCAGCGCGCGCGCGTGGCGCGGCTCGGCCAGCGCCAGCAGCAGCGCCCACGCGTCCAGCGCCGCCGCGTGCCAGCCGCCCTCCTCCACCGCCGACCCCGACACCTTCACGCTGCCGTCGCCCTGCGACACGAGTATATTGTAAACTAGCTACTCACTCCAACCATAGTTTGCTTCCCCATACAAACTTTCACTCCCTTAAGGGATGATTTACGGGATAAATACTATCCTATGTCCTTCCCAGGTGTTATGAGTACTAATTAGTCTATGTAAACGTCAATGTCATTTGTCATACTCTCACTATTAAGTAGTCTGTACTAATATATAATTCATGCCGGTCACTGTCTAATAATCGTCCATTGTCTTAATAATATAATATATGACCGAATAATATTAAACATGGTGTCAGAAGTGATGTAAGAAGTAGTCATGGTGCCTGAAGTAGTCTTTATTTTTTAAAAGTAAGAACTACGCATATATCGTCAATGACAATGCCAGAGGTCAAAGTCAAAAAAGTCGAACCACGTGGTGAACGGGAAGAGCTGGAGATGTTGTCGTCAAAAAGGCTTAACATCGGAGGTAACATAAAGCCAATGAGTTTAGAAGGAAATTTAGCATCGAATTGGAAGAAATGGCATCAAACTTTCATTATTTTTCTCAAGGCAAGTGGCATATACGAAGAGTCGGACGCACGAAAGGTTGCAGTCTTATTACATTTTATAGGCGAAGAATGTCTCGAAATATTCAATACATTTAATTTAGACATGGAAAAAATTACATTCAGTCAATTGGTTACTAAATTTGAAGAATATTTTGTACCTAAAAGAAACATAACCTATGAATGCTATAAGTTTTTTACAACTAAACAAAAAGCTGATGAAAGTCTAGAAGATTTCCTTACTACACTAATTAATAAAAGCAAGTCATGCGAATTCGGAAACTTACAAGATAGAATGATTAAAGACATTTATATAACTAATATGCATGAAAGTTTTCAACATGTCCGTGAGAAACTATTACTTGAAGAGGATTTAACACTAGAAAAGGCTAGAAACTTGTCTAAAACAATAGTCTCAGCTAGATCTCATGCTGCAGAGTTTAAAGAGTCTACAAATGTCTTCTATCAACATCAATCATTCAATCAGTCAAGGTCTCAGTCTTCAGCTAAGTCTCAGTTTTCAACCAGGTCACAGTCAAAGGCAAGGTCACAGTCAAGAACAAGGTCACAGTCAAGAACAAGGTCACAGTCTCAAGATAGGAACAGGTGTACTCGGTGTGGACACATTCATAGATATACCTGCCCTGCGAAAAAGGCTAGGTGCAGACGGTGTCACAGTCTAGGACATTATCAGGCATTATGCAAGTCGAAATCAGTGAAATATATACAATTAAGTCATAATAATATGAACAATCTTAACTGTGAAGGTAAAGATTCAAATTATTTGTTCATCGGACACTTAAATTCATGTCAGTCTACAAATTCAGATTGGAGTGTTAATCTTATAATTAATAACATAAATGTGCAATGTATTTTAGACACAGGAAGTGATGCTAATGTCATGTCATATAATTTATTTCAATCATTGAATGTTAATAAAAACTTTTCACCTTGTAATGTTAAAGTTACATCTTACTGTGGAAATAGCATACCAATATTAGGTCAACAAAAGCTTAAATGTACTTTATATATAAATAGTCAACTTCAATCAAAAATTATTAACTTTATTATTGCAAATGTGTCTTCTCCAACTGTTATTGGTAAAAATACCTGTTCAGAGCTAGGTCTTATTAAAAGGGTCTATAATATTGAAAATTCAAGTGGTTGTCAAAGTTTTAGTCAGAATTATAATTCAAACTTGCAAAGTCAAAGTCACAATTCAGAGTTTAATAATTGTCTTGTCAATAGTCATGATTGCCAGTCAGAGTTATATAATATAAATAATAATCAAAGTATGTCAGAGTTGTATATTAATAATAATAATTATTATAAACAGTCACAACAGTCTTATAAAAGTAATTATCATGTTCAGTCACATTTACAGTCATATTATATTAATAAAAATAATAATAATTTACAGAGTCTATTGTCTAAGTATAAATCTGTATTCGATGGATTGGGCTGTCTACCTGGTGAGTGTCATATCACTGTTAATACTGATGTTCGTCCTAAAATTGATCCACCGCGAAAAATTCCATTCTCATTACATGATAGACTGAAGAAGGAATTGGACAATATGGAAAGTCTGGATGTGATCACCAAGGTTACTGAGCCAACGGCATGGGTGAGTTCACTTTTATTAGTTGAAAAGAAAAATGGTCAACTTAGAGTCTGTCTTGACCCAAGAAACTTAAATGAAGCGATATGTAGATCTCATTACCCTTTACCTACTATTGACATAGTACGGTCTAAGCTTCATGGTGCGTCATATTTTTCTACTCTTGATGCAAATAGTGGATTTTGGATTATTTGTCTGGATAAAGAAAGCTCAATGTTGTGTACATTTAACACCCCATTTGGTCGCTATAGATTTAAAAGGTTACCTTTTGGTATTAACTGTGCCCCAGAAATATTTCATAGAATTATGACAGAAACATTTGGTGTATTACCTGGAGTCATGGTGTATGCTGATGATATTTTAGTCTATGGAAAGAGTCGTCAAGAACATGATGAAAATTTAAAAAGAGTATTTAAGAAAGCTCAAGAAGTCAACCTAAAATTTAATAAAAATAAATGTAAATTTGGTCATACACAAGTAAAATACTTAGGTCATATATTTTCACAAAATGGAGTGTCACCTGATCCAGATAAAGTCCGAGCTATCAAAGATATGCCGTCTCCTGTCTGTCTCAAGGATCTTCAAAGATTTCTTGGTATTTTAAATTACCTAGGAGGATTTATAAAGAATTTAGCAGAGGAAACTGAACCTCTACGTCTTTTATTAAAAAAGTCAAGTAAATGGTCATGGAATGAAAGTCACGAAGCTACATTTACACGTCTAAAAGATATTATTTGTCAGGTACCAGTCTTATCACACTATAACGTCAAGAAGTCTGTAGTCTTGTCAGTTGATTCAAGTCAGTCAGCAGTTGGTGCAGTCTTGCTTCAAGATAATCATCCAATTTGCTATGCATCTAAAACATTAACGTTGAGTCAGAAACACATGGCACAGATTGAAAAAGAACTGTATGCCATTGTCTTTGGATGTATTCGCTTTAATCAATATATTTATGGTAAAATTGTCACTGTTGAAACAGATCATCGTCCATTAATTACTTTATTTAAAAAACCTTTAGCTGAAGTTCCAACACGTCTACAGAGGCTAATGCTTAGAATACAGGCATATGACTTAAAGGTTGAATACAAACCTGGTACTAAAATGTACATAGCTGATTCATTATCACGCGCAGCTTTACCTGAGTGCAGTGAAGATGAACTGGATGAAGATGTCAAGGTTCATGTCAACATGCTTGTCAAAAACTTACCTATTTCAGAAGAACGTCGTCAGTGGCTTATGAAAGCTACAGAAAATGATGAATGTCTACAGCTACTTAAGCAGTATTATGAACAAGGATGGCCAGATAAAAAGTCAGAAGTCAATAAATTAGTCTTACCTTATTGGAACTGTCGTCATGAAATCCATTCAGTCGGAAATTTATTATTTAAAAGTAATAGTCTTATAATACCCACAAAGTTAAGGTCAGAAATTTTGAAAATTATACACAGTGGTCATCAAGGCATAGAAAAATCTAAAAATTTAGCAAGAGGAGTTGTATATTGGCCATTAATGTCGCATGATATACAGCAGTGTGTCGAAAATTGTGAAATCTGTTTGTCACACAGAAATGTCAATCCACCAATGTCAAAATGGGAACAGAAAGAAATTATAAAGGAAATGAGAATGGAAGATAATAATAGTGAAGAAAGTAACGTTGAGGGAATTAAGAGAACACTAAGTGGTAGACAGGTCAAACCCCCAGTTAGATTTCAAGATTGTATGTATGATTAAGTTTAAATTAAATTTAATTGTTAAGTCTGTCAGTCTATAAATTTTATATAAGCGTTATATAAGTTTGTTAGTTGTCAATCAGTCAGTCATAATAAGTCTATTGAATTGTCATGTAAAAAAAAAAAAAAAGAAAAAGGGAGATGTTATGAGTACTAATTAGTCTATGTAAACGTCAATGTCATTTGTCATACTCTCACTATTAAGTAGTCTGTACTAATATATAATTCATGCCGGTCACTGTCTAATAATCGTCCATTGTCTTAATAATATAATATATGACCGAATAATATTAAACACCAGGGTCTCAAGCTATATTCTTACCTAATTTCATCTAAATCAGTTCAATAGTTTCGGAGCCTATTTGATACAAATAAAGAAAAAAAGGAAATTTTTCCTGACAACACACATGACACTCATATTTTAAATAGGAAACTTTAAAATCCACTGAAATCATACAATAATTCAATTAAATTTCAAATTAAGTTTTAAGGGACATTAATTGGAAAAAATCGAAAATTCGAAAAAAGTAACTTTGATTAAAACCAACGATAATAAACTTTTTTTTTTTGCAGATTTATTTAGATTTTTAGTTCCCGACGTTACAAATGTTCTACAGCAATCATGATCACAAGAGAAACTTGTTACAGACAGCACCTACCCACAATTTTACATAAATGATTTTAAAAATTCTATAACAAGTCTGTAATAAGTAAGCCTTTGAGATGTCTAAAACCTTAGTCTCTCCCGCGACCATGATTGCTATAAAGCATTCGAAACGTCGAGAACAAAAAATCTAAATAAATAAATCCGCGAAATAATCCGAAAAGATAGTTTTACTTAAAATAATTAAATTTACTTAAAAAGAAAACTGTTATAATATCACAAAAGTCTACATGCGATCGGTCATTGATCTTTAGCGAGACGACCTTGAATGGTACTTTAAAAACAAAATTCTTCCGCGTTCAAATCATGAGGCTTTGTTTAGAGGTAATTATTTAGCAAGTGGAACTTTTTAAGCCCACAGTGAAACCTGAAGGTTATTATAATTTACATGTTTGTTGAAAGATTACGTCACAGTTACTATCAAAGAATGTTACCAAATTAACCGATATGGTTTGATAAAACCGTATCCATAGGTCAGTAACGCTACTTTATATAACAAAATATGATATGAAACGATGGGAACATTTGTACAGTAAAGATAATTTCAAAAATATTTGTAGAAAAAAAATAATTTTGAAGAAAAATGTTACCAATCCCATTATCATATTATTAATTACTAGCGACTCACCCTCGCTTCGCTTCGGGTTCGTCCCTAGACAAAAATAAATCTATCCCACGGGAACCGTACATTTTTCCGAGATGATATATAGCCTTCCTCAGTTAACGGGCTATCTAATGCAAAAAGAATTTTTCAAATCGGATTAGTAGTTTCTGAGATTAGCGCGTTGAACCAAACAAACAAACAAACTCATCAGCTTTATAATTATTATAAATGTAATAAATTTATAAATATTATAAATGCGAAAGTTTGGATGGATGGATGTTTGTTAATCAATCACGCCAGAAAGGATCAACGGATCCGGATGAAAGGCAGAGATAGATTATAGTCTGGAATAGCACATAAGTTATTTTTATCCTGAAAAAAGGAATCAGTTTCCGTGGGATTGATTGGTTTTATATTGTCACTAGGGACAAACCCGAGCAAAGCAAGGGTAAGTCACTATAATATACTAAAATAATAATAAAATACTATATTATTTTATAGAACATAATTAGCAAATGCCTGTTGATTCTAATTGTTAATATCATAGTCGTTTTTGTAGCAATAAAATACCTTAAGATAGCTGCCACTGAAGATGGTCTCATACATTCGCATGATCTCCAATATTTCTGTGAGATCTTCCTCCAACAGGTAGCAAAGCACCGCAAGAGATGAACAGCACTGTGAATAGAACAATTTTCATGTCAGTATAAGATGTACTTATTACAAAAGTGTAGAGTATAGATATCCAGAATGTGAGACCAAATAACTACAAATAAAACTTGACCGAGAGAAAAAAACTGCCAAGTTTTTTGTAACTGTATAAATTAGTAACTGTCTTTAGAATTATTTTTAAAGTCTGTTTCTTTGCTATAGCCCATGCTTGTAGGTGTTTATTTAAAGTTCAACTCAAAATCGAAAGTAGTGTTGACATCAATTAACAAATTCGGGAAAAATGTCTTGGGATAATGGTCTTTCAATAATAAATAAAAATCTTTTCAGATTACGTTGAAGTTAAAGTTGGTTTCAAACATATAATTTTCTGTGTTACAATAATAGTTTCTTAATAAGTATATATGTTACCTCAGTTCGAGTCTCTAATGAGGCGGACTTGTCGACGGCGGCGGCGGCCAGCGCAGGCCGTACCTCCGCCATGAACTCCTCTGTGCCCTCTTCACCAATCTATTCATAAATATAAGAAAATTCATTATTCATTTTGTTTACCATATTCAGCCTTTATTAATGTCCCACTGCTGGGCATGAGCCATCCTACAATGTGAGGGGATTAGAGTATAGTCCATTTACCAAATGCGGGTTGGTGGACTTAACATCTCTTTTGAAAACTTTCTAGGTTCTCCCAAACATGCAGACTTCTTCACAATGTTTAAAACAACTAATCCACACTTAATATTATATGTGAAACTAAGTGACGGATTGGCATGATTTTGTGTGGAGATAGTTGGAGGGCTGGAGAGTGATATAGGCTACTTTTTACCGCAGTGAATTATCGCATTCCCATGGGAAAACACGTTATAATATAAACCACATCAACTCATACCGTATATATGTATAAACATAATATATAGTCTATCTCTACCATACTAATTAGTAACTGTTAAAACTTACCTAGAGGCAAACCCGAACAGTGCAAGGGCGAGCCTAGCGAGGGTGAGGGTCTAATAGTGCTTTAAGTATGCTATTTCTTACCTGTAAAGCCAAGAGTGGTGCGACAGCTGCAGCTGCCTTTTTCTCTCCGTCCCTTCCTCTCCTCAAAGCCTTTGTTATGTGATCTGCTAGAGTGACCCGTTGGGTACTCAACAAGTGGGCCAAATAGCGCCTTTGCAATACATTTTTGAGGGATACTAGGGCAGCCGCCCGCGCAGCATTAGCTCTTGCACTTAAAGCATCAATGATTTCTAGAACTTTCTCTTCTAATTTCTCTTGGATTTCATTTTCTGTAAGCAATTTGTATTATCAATATACAAAGCCCATAATATCAAAGATTTGTAAATTAGTTATAATTCAATTATGTAAGTGTAATGTAAAGAGTTAATAAATATTATTCATTGAAAGTTTGCAAAGAAGTTTGTTACTCAAATACACATCATTCTTAGTGAATAAATAATTATAAGTATAATACTTGGATGGATCTTGGTGCACAGATTGATTATGTTTTCAGTTAGGACTTAGCTGACATATAAATGACACTTATATAAAATATTGAAGAATACTTGTTTAATGTGTAAGTAATTTGATGCAGTAAGAGTGCATCACATTATCATATGTGTGAGATACTTTGGACTTTGGTGTTAAATAAATTTAATTAGAAACAATTAACTTAAAATTATTTAGAAGCAATTTAAACAGAAAAATACTATTTATACAATGTAGTATATATAAATAAAGTATTTAGTTTGGGTTCAGCTTATCTTAAGATTTATTAGAAGGAATTATTGTAGAATGTAAAATTATTCTTCACACATTTTTGACATTTAAATACATAACCATTTTTTTTTCTCTCTTTTGAGTTCTGTTACATGGCAATCTGTTTATAAACAATAAGCCAATCCTGTGTTAGAATTAATTATAACCTTTTTTGACAAAAAAGAAACATAAAAAATGTTAAGAGAATATGTACAGTTCAAAAACATTTTTAGATAAAATGACTATTGTATTAATAAAGCATTACAGTTTTATGTAATAGTACAAAAGTATGTGTGTCTATCAAAATTATCTCACCTTGAGGTTTCATAACACTTCAGTTTAATTACATTGGACATAAAAAGTAAATGCATTAAAATGATAAGCTCTCTTTGATTAAAACCAATATGTTGTGATATGGAATGCTACTTTAATTGGCCCTGGCATAGGAAACAATTTCTACATTAATATTATGTTTGTGTTCTTTTTTTTTTGATAAGGGACTCACCCTCGCTTCGTTTTATATTCGTCTCAAGACAAAAACAAATCTATCCCACGGGAACCATATATTTTTTCAGGATAAAAAGTAACCTATGTGCTATTCCAGACTATAAACTATTTCTGTGCCAAATTTCATCCAGATTTGTTTAGTTGTTCTGCCATGTAAGCAACAAACATCCATCCAAACTTTCCCATTTATAATAACTATGGGATTGAAATTTTAAATAAAGCCATAAAGTTCAGAACGTATATTCTTGTATGACAATGAAATGTTATGATAACTAACTATTTCTAGACATAAGTTCATTTCATAATCCAGGATTGCAAATCTATCTAATTGTATATTTGTTATTAATTAATTTCTTTACTTACCAGCATCGTCATGGTTACTTCTAAGATCTGACTGACCAGATGTTTCTGAGTAATTGTCATTGGTCATATCTATGCCAGCATCTTCGTCTGATGAGTAAGGAAGCTCAGTCCGTCTGTGCTCTGTAATTAAATTTGTTTTATCATAATAAAGTTTTTTTTGGATAGTAATTAATGTGGTCATATCAAATAATATTATAAACTACAGACATAATATTAAGAATATTAAACATTAAGAAAAGCATTTGCTAACTACTATTTCTTAGAAATATTAAATGTTACATTTATAATTTATTACTCTTAATATTTTGTGTATTCTACTACTTGTTATCTAATACTTTATAATATTGTGTGTATATATTTCAGTTTCTAGGTTTTTCCTATCTAATGAGATTGCAAAATAACATTTATTCTATTTACGACTTAAAATAACCCTTTTTCAATGAACTCAAAGAATTCTTTGTAATAGTAGCTTCTTACCTAACAAAAATGTTAAGTATGTAAACAATATATTATATAATTTTGAGCTCATTAGTTGAAGTAGCATTTCCAAGGCTAATCATTTGTTAGAATGTCATAAAAATGCGTTCTGTAAACTAATACAGGTTACTTGTACACGGATGTTGTAATTATGTTGAGAAATCAGTGTCACGTTATAATTCCGGAAGTGTTTCTAAGGTTTTTTTGCAAATAGCCCAAGCATATGGCTTGCAATGCTATCGCAAGTTTAAGCGGGCAAACGTGGACCTGTCATTAATGCGAGTGGTGACTGCGAACACAAGGTCGCCGCGTGATTTCATTCTTGGCAAATACCAGCCACGACATCGATTCACAATGCAACTCTTTTCCAAATATTTACAAGAAACTTACCGAATTTTCCTTTTTTCTTTCCTTTAGGCATGGTGGTTTCTTGAAAGCTGATTACAATAAAACTAAATATATTCACTATTAAATTAACTACGTTTCTCACTTAATCAAGATGGAGAAAAGTTTAGTATATCAGTTCTTATTAAATGATTTGTGCACCGAATATAACATAAAACTAAAATTTCAGAAAAACTTTTTAACATGTTTAACCGTGTATCATGCACACACGATTCCGCTTATTTGCGCAATGGTATCTGACAACTTGTCATATAAGGGGACGGCTGCAGCGGGGATTTTCCGCCATCTTGTGCGTCATATCGAAAATGCTGTCATATTTTTTGTTTCGTTTTCCTAGAAGCAATTTACAAAATGCTTTAAAAAAAGTATATATTTGAATTTGTGTCCAATATCTATTTAAATTTTAGGTATTAAAGTTAAAAAATGATGTTTTGAATAAAAATATATCTATTAATCTCGGTTAATTAAATGTTGAAAAAAAATAAAAACCACTGCTTTTCCCCCATTTTTTTATATGGCACCACTGTAGTTTGCTTATCATGGTGCAATAATATGAAATTATTGTTCCAAAAATTGGTATACAATGTTTTGTAAGTTCCATAGAATGAATCATGATTAGAAAGAGCTCTAATTTCGCAATGTTTATCAACAAATGTGACCTCTTGTATTTTATAATACTATATTATACCTATTGAGATTAATTTTAATTCGTAATATATGAAGAATACACTAAGAACTACGAGTACAATGTTGAGTAATTAAATATGAGAATATAATTTATTATTATTTGTTTAGACTTTTGTGGCTTTAATGTGTGCCAGAAAATCTGAAATCTATTTAATCACCTTTTGGGCATTTAAAACAGTCTCTCCCGTACGTATATTTGCTGTAAAGCATTCGAAACATCAGAAAATCAGGGAAAAATCCGGAAAAATACCTATACGCGAATATTAGATATTTTAATATCAAATATTCGCGTAAATCTAAAAAAGCATTATAAAATTTAATGTTGTAAATAGTATATATACAAATATATCAAAAATACTCATTATTTTCAAATTAAAGACGAAGTAAATTAAAGACTAATACTAATAATATATATATAACATTTTCCCTTACTCTTTGATGAAAGTAAACTATCTGTACCTATGGCAAAAACTAGAATAGTAGCAAAATCATCCTACTATGTTTGACTTATTTGACAGACTCTGTCTACATAATTCTTTAGTCTGAGTTCTATGGTTTTAGTTTAAAATTAATTTTTACCTTAAAAACGTCATTTTATAAAATTATATTAAGAATTTAGAAAGCGCCATCTATTGGCACTGGTCTGAATACTGTTTTATTTAATTTGTTAAAAGGAAAATTTGAGATGAAAGCTTTTTAGTGTTCCGTAGCGAAATATCTCAAACAGAACCCTATGAATTCACCATGTGTGTCTGGCCGTAAGTCACAGCCATTTTACTTGAAGAAAATTAAACATAATAAGTAGGTAATTGTTGACCTTTTAAAAGTTTACATAAGCATGTAAGTAGTTTCAGATAGATGATTCTTAGTGACTTTTTTCACACGTATAGTCGTAAACATTGTATCCAACCAGAAAAGGTATTCTAAATTGTAACCAGAGTAATAATAATACATAAAATTTAGTTAAAATCCGTTCTGTACTTATTGCGTGAAAAGTAAACAGATAAACAAACAGATAGAGACTTTAATAACTGTTATTTTGAGGTCTATATTTTGAACACAATACACACTCATTGTTAAAAATAAAATTTAAAAAAATATTTCATGTACAGATCTCGTTTTGTTATTACTTACCTATATTAAGTACGTTATGTTTAAAAAAAATACCTTTTCATGCAGTAGGTAAATTCGAAAATGCTTTAATATTTCTGTTTTTTTTGAGATACGAAACCTAAAAACAACGTAAGATTCCAAGTCAAGGGCCTTTTCATTTTCATTTGTGTTTTATGAGAAATATTTTGATAATTTTAATCCCTTTTCTATTATTTTCAAAACCGTCATTTAAAGTATAATACAAACTATATGTACTTTTACAAGTGTTGTAAATATCTGGGTTCAAAGATAAACAGTACATACTAAATTAAAAGTATTAAAGTGTATTATATAGTATATGTGATGCATTTGTTTTTTAAAGCTACATGTTCTGATGACCATGCCTTCTGATTTTTGATCTGTTGCTCTTATTTCATCTGCTCGTTTTAGAGTAGAAAGGTAGCTCATATTTTATTGTACTTATTTTATTTTTTTGATTTAATTTAATTTTATAATAAAAGAATAAAAATAAATTAAAGAGCTAGATTGTCAGTAAAG
Source organism: Argynnis bischoffii washingtonia (assembly GCA_033884665.1). Taxonomy (NCBI): domain Eukaryota; kingdom Metazoa; phylum Arthropoda; class Insecta; order Lepidoptera; family Nymphalidae; genus Argynnis; species Argynnis bischoffii. The sequence goes on along the minus strand of CM066618.1, from coordinate 2,360,214 downwards.
TGCATTTTATTTGATGCACCTGCTTATAAACTACAATACCACAGACCGATGTAAACGAAATTTTTCCATCAATACCTAATTATTCCATCCACTGAATTACAATTATATTTTTTACCTTAACATGTTGAGTTTAGGTTTGTTATTTATAACATAAAAATGTAGGTCATTAAGTATTTCATTAAGTAAGACAATAAAAACTAATAAAGCAGCTAAATAACTAATATAGTCAAGGAATATTAATTTTCACATTTTATTTAGGAACTAGATTTGCATAAGATTAAATTATTCTGCTCCGAGGAAAATATTTCGAATGAAGTAATAAATAATTATGCAATTTAGATGAGGGCTGACTAAGGAAATCCTATCGCTTATATTATAACGAAAAGATTAAGAGTAGAGGTAAGTATATTTTATATCAAATTCACGTTATCTAGAAGTAGGAGTTTGTAAAATCAAATAATTAATAATTAATCAATAAATCTTTTATTTTGTAATCATATGTCACAACTAGAAAATATATACTTAATCATAAACTTTCACAATAATTAATTATTATTAAATATCCAGGAACACATGATCTGTTCTTTATAAACTATTACACAACTTTAACAAACAGTAAATACAAATATTTAAAAGTAAACCCGTTATGCTTATTTTAATGTTATTTGACGCATTTCTCTGCTCTTGCGGTCTTTCATCTTGACCGGTGTGATCTTTCCATTTGGCTTTCTCCTCATTAGAGCCGTATAATTTACCAAATTTGAACTCAGCGCACTGAACCGTTACAACTGGTGGTATACCAGAAAAGATTAATCGAGAACTTTTCCTTTTTAAAGTAGTAGAGCCTCTCATTTCTTCTAACTCGCGTCCGTTTAAATACCAACGTATTTCTGTATCAGGAGCAGCTCTGCAATATGCTTGCATGTCATCATCTTCCCCAAACTCTTCGGCTAATCCTTCAAGTAGTGGTTTTCTATGCTCATGACCATGCACTTCCATGTACGCTGTTCGCGTTGCGAATCTGTATGGTGCTACATCTCGTTCTATATCGCACCTGTACAATCCAGTGGCTTCTTCTGTAAGAGCTCCAAGTTTGAGTCGGCAGGCTGTCGGTCCACAGGCGACCAGCTCGACCCTCCCAACTCCTAGAACAGGAAATGATCGCGTACTAGGTGCCGGACCAGGCTTATAGCGGAAAAATTCGTTAGGTCCTTTAAACCAGTTGAGTAAAGTGAAATTTGCGTCGTATCTGCACTCAATTTCTACGGATTCTTGTCCAGGGGACACTATTTCTGGCACTATTAGGTGGGTTATGTTAAAAGGCCGCGCTTTGACCGTGACACTCGCGATCAGGACGAGCATGAACACCAGCATGATTTCGGGACGCGCGCGCGCACCGTACTGCTCCCTCCCGATCTAACGCGTCCTTAATTAAACAGTTTATTAAACTCCAACACTTAACCGTCCAACATATCCCTTTGGATTATGGGACATTTTTCGGTATTTCTAATTGATAGACAAACGACGAATTACGTTTTCACTAGGGGTGGTACTTAATTTGAGCGGATATCTTTTGTACAATTAGTCACGAGTTGTTGTTGTCATAATTTGTAATATTAAATTTTAAATTAATGTAATAATAATTTATGGTTTTCTTTATTTTTTTTATTGGTGCATGTTTAAATATTGGATCTTATGTAGGTATTTATTTTCTTACTACTGTAAAATCACTTTCATACCGATAAATTACTATTTTGTAATTTTTATCATTCATATGTACATACATATGTAGTGCATGCAAAATTATATTCTCAAAGTCATATGATTATTTCCGTATTTCGATCTCGCTCACATGGAAAGTTTTGATTTTCTTTTAACGTTATTTAGCAAAGCGTTCTATAGCGCAGTTTAAAATTACAGTATTTTTAAAATACTATTAAAGCCTTACAATTATTCTACAGGAACTTATTCCTATTTTAGCACGGGACATTTTTTATGTATATGCATATAAGTTTCACCCCAATCCATATAATAGGCTGACATGTGATGGCGTAACAAACGTCCGAATGTCTAAATATCATCATACCCTTTAACATTTATAATAAATAATAATAAAAAAATAAAAATATTATTATTTTTATTAATAAAATGTAATTATAAATAATAAAAATAAAAATAGTTTATTGTGAGTCATTGTTTAGAAGTTGTGAGCGTTTGCGGGTTGAAGGTGCCGGCTCCTTGTAAAAATTACACGCGTAATGTGTCATCAATTTCGCAGCTACGAGTAGATTGGTGTAATCCGCCGCGGGCCTACAGGCGGCTGATATATGTGTCCGCTCACTGATTTTTCGACAAACAACTTAGGTATTCTTCTTAATTTGATATTGTTTTTTTTTAATAATGTTTTCATTAGGTATGTCTGTTTACAAAGTTTACCTACGTAGTTTAAACCAGGCGTTGAGATTATATTGTTATTGATATCCTATTAATATTATATGTATATGCTAAATAAAAATCGATGGATGAATGTTTGTTTGTTAATCAATCACGCCAGAACTGAACGGATCTGGGTGAAATTTGGCATAGAGATAGATTTTGGTTTTTTATCCCGGAGAAATATACGATTTCTGTAGGATAAGTTTGTTTTTGTTTTTCACTAGGGACTAATACGAGCGAAGCGAGGCTGAGTCACTAGTTTAAAATGAATGAAATATCGATGCAAACAAGAAATATAGAGATCCTTAAAAGCTCCATGATTCTTAGTAAAGTATTATTGTAAAGTACGTAGAGACTTCGAACTCTATGTAATATATTTATACACTAAAAGTAACTTTTACAAATGGAAAGAAATTTCAAAGCCTTGTTATTTGATTACGTTAATTATTTTATTATTAAATACATGTCTTTTAATACATACATTTCACTAATGTAAATTATATACCGCGGTTAAGTTAGGGTCGCACTGGCTACTTCTCGAGTGGCCCACGCGTCTCGGAAACAAGGCATTACAATTTTATTAGCGGTAATCTCCTTAAGTGTTATCAGTCTAATTGAATAATGCATCATCATAGTGACTCTTGTTATATTATAATAACACTAGCCTTCATATCCCACCTTCTGCCGCTTTTATTATAAACAGATCGTTTTATATTGGTCGAGGGAGCTTTTAAAGTTAAAAACCATTATTAATTGACATCTATGTATTGGAAGTGAACTGTCTTTCACAACCGTGTCTTTCTCGTCCATCTCATCGTCGGTCGTTTCCTGTGAGAGTGTATTTATCACGAAAAACAAAAAAAACTTTTGTTTTTTTCCCTCTTACGTGGTATTCATAGTACTTATGGTTCAAGAAGAAGATTAAGATTTATTATTCTAATTTTTTATGACTGTATATTTTGTAAAAGTCCTTGAATTTAAAACTGAAATGGATCTAAAATTAATAGGTACTTTTTTGTATTTCACCCTTGGAACGGACTATATGACGTTGTGTATCTAAGAAACGACACAAACATACAAACTTTTTCTGTTATTCATATTAGTTATATACTCAGTGGCTGTATGAACGGATACACTCGAGTATCATCTACAGATCAAGTGACTCTTAAATTGTTTTAATGATGCTTTTTGATGAAATATTATACATACACTGCTAAAAAATGTTTAAAGAAACAGAATTTTATAAAACTTTTTTCTAGCATATTGAATTGTAGTCGTAATCTAACACAAAAATCGCTTATTATAATTAAGTTAATTTCTCTGTCATAAATTACATAGTATATTTTAGCCTTTATTACCTTGACTTACCACACGGTACTAACAAATTAAAAATTTACGAGTAGGTACATAGTAGTACCTACATAGTAGTACATTTTTTTTTACTTAGGTATAGTATTATATATATTATTATACAATATATTACTAACATTACGATGTTACGAGTACGTCGTTGGTTAGTGAGTAGAAGTCTCACAGTAGTCAGTACCCTACCCATTGAGTGCCGACAGGCCCTAGTCTCATTATGGGAAGCGAAAAAAGAATCGTTGATGAGTCCGTCAATAGTCAATACCACTAGATATTCATATTATATAATATATATTATTTTTAATTATACCAAAACTTAAAATTGTAGGTACCTATAGATTTAATCAAACTATCAAAACAAATAAGTCTATTTTCAATTAGTTAAAAATATTGTATCTAATTGTTTTGTTCAAATTATACCTTAGAACAAAACATTAGAGATCAAAATCTAACAAATTGACTTATCATTATTAAATTTAATTAGGTATCCAAAGTTATTTACGCTTATCCTTTATTGGAAGGCATTAATTAATCCTAGCAACGTGTTACGTACAACATGCAATATTAGATTATACTCTAATCGTCAAAGTAACATAATAGCACAAAATGCTGCTTAATTAACAAATTGCCTCTTATCTACCCTAATATGCGGGAACTATAATTATTTTCTTCTATGGTGTTATTTAATTAATAGATGTGATTTGGCATGTTTAGATAATATTAACTTTATAGTTTTTTTTTTAATTTTTTTAAATTTCATAACTAGCGACCTGTACTCGCTTCGCCTCAGTTATTTCTAAGAGCATCGCATACCAAAAAAATTAATAAGAGTTTTCCCCTACCAGAGGGCCAGTAAATTCCTTTAAGCCACCCTTCATATATACCTACTTCATTCCGTCTCAACTCTTTATCTTATCATACAAAAGGCATTTTTCGCCTAATTCCTTTATTATTACTAGCGTAAGTTCAAGATCAATTTTTTAACGGTAGCCTGTCTTTAGTATGGACTATGGTGCGAATAATCTGGCAAAAATAAATAGTAAATATTTAAATAATATTATTTATTAAAGAACAAATTTTGGATTTTCGTTTTAAAATACTGTGTTCAATACATCAAAATTAGTATCAAAATTATGGAGTATAAATTTTGCTGCAGCTTTTTTAGAGAACATTTTTCAAGTAGATGACTATTTAACGAGTAACAGCGTACTTTAGCTAATTTTTCAATGAATTTTAAAGCGGGTGGGTAAAGTTCAGAAAATAAACATTAAATGAACCATTTTGTAGAGGCCATTTTACTTTTATTGTGTTTGTATGTAACCTAGATATTTATAGTATTATATGATCTGCGGTAGTTGTAAATCGACGAAGACGAAGCAAGCATAGTCTATACATTCGAGATATTACTTCTTACAATTTCTGCTTTGCCAAGATAAAGTGGTTTTGGCAACTAGGATTATTATCCAAAAAAAATAGTCAAAAACACCAGCAGAATATATTTTATATTTTTAGATTCTCACAATACCTACATATTACCACAGATCATATATGTAATATTACTATTATTTTCAAAAATAATAATATTTTACTCTAGCACAACGCCATCTTTTGATGAATAATTTTATCTCAAGTTACAGGCACTTTGAACTGTCAGTTTTGAGATTTAGTTTTTCTACTAACAAAAAGATGGCGCTGTTTAATCCATATATTTTAATCTGACAGTGTAGATAGAGACATTTGACTAATTAAAAATAAATTATAAATATGACCATGACTATTATTTTAAAGTTAAAATTTTGTTTATAATTTTCAGGATTTTGAAACTGCTTATAATTAAACTGTCTAAGTAGCTTAAATTTTTCATTCCATTAGTATACAAATATTAATTAATAATATTATTTTTTTGTAAATATATCTCTTGGCTAAACTTATTCCTTAATTACTAAGATTCCTTTAAAATAATCGTATTTCTTTACATATTACCAAACAAAATATTGCAATTACAAATTACATATATTTTACCCACATACATAAAATAATCTGAAAAAAAAATGTATAACCAAACGGCATTTGCAAATACATATAAATAATATTGTAATTAAAAGTTTCGGCAAGCGCTCTCATGTTAAACGGATTCCACCAGTAGGTGGTCCGCAATACACGCTGGTCTGTTGCAGTGTCAATTTGCACAATTTATGCCCTTAACTACGCCCCCGCACGCGGCTTCTCTCGACTTAAGTGATTGAGAGTGTAACATTATTCGCAATTTATTCTAACATAGCTTTAGCCGACAGCTTTGCTTATTAAGAAAATTATAATTTTCAACAAATTTCAAAAAAGGAGGTCAATTTAGGTAATTTTACTTAAAAAGTACGCTTTATAATTGATTAATACATTATATTTAAAACACAATATAAATTCTAAGATTATCAGGTAAAGTAATGAAAGTGAATGCTCTACAATTAATGTTTTAAATATTGTTCGAAGCACTTAAGAGTTTTGATTTTTTTTTTAAATATATAATTTTGATGCCCTTTTTCTCGAGATAAATCGATAATTGGGGTTCGACTAAATATTAAGACTGATTATACTGATTGATTTATTTTATTTTCTAAATCTAACTAGATATTATATTGTATGGCGTCTACAAACAAAATGTACACAATAAGAAAAACAGAATGCTATAATAGTACCTAAATCGTTATAGGCTAAAGAAATAAATATCATGTACTCAATGTGCCGTAGTAATTTGATTCCAGTGTCGCATGTAGGTATATTTTACTGCCAACTTTTCTGTAATATTTATGCGGATTTGCATGTTAGGAAATTCGTTATATATTTCAATATTAAAAACACTTAGATTTAAAACTGTTTGCGCATTTTGTTACAATGTTGTACAATGGATGTTGTATTAAGTGTAAAAAATGAATACTTCTTTCTCTTTTGCAGCCTTGTTCTTATTATATGTTTTATCTATATGAATTAAAAGTAAAAAACAATTATTTGTAAAAAAATATACCGTTTTCCTATAATGTAAAGCGCAAATATTTTTGCCCACTAATTTATGAAGTCTTGTGAATATAGGAGGAGTATAATAAAAAGATCCACACTGATTTTGGCCTTGAGGGTTTATCTCATCATCTTTAAGAATTGAGACTTGCCATGTGCGCAAGAGATATTATGCACATGTACACAATGCCCGCACATAAGTGCCCCTTATTCTGGTAGGACGACAATTCAATACGATCGGTAAGAGATCAAGCACAGGACTTAATGTGCTTTCCGATCGGGTGTAACAATTGTAATCAAACCAGAAAAAATCAACAACTACAAATACTTAGTCGCATCCAGGTATCGAACACATGACCTCAGGATTTATAGCCTATTATTGCGTTTTAACTTTTAATAATCCACGACAATCTTTCACCAAACTTAATATAACAATCTTTTATATAGTAAAAGCGCAGATTTGAAGTAGGTGTGTACATTATATTTCCTTTAGTCCGTTGCGTCAATTTGCAAGATTTACGTCCTTAACTACGCCCCCCACGCGTTAGTACATTTAGTTACATAGTATCAATATTGCTTCTGTAGGGACTGATATTGTTTATTTGTTACAGTTATCTCGTAAATATGTTGCTGGTCTATAGCCTGCAGCTCCGCCCATATTACTTTGTAACAGGCCATATAAATTATATAGCACAAACATTTATCTGCAGAGGTAATATGGACATTGGTACTCCTAAAAGTCTTATAACAAAGAATTGAATTGTCTGAAGAAAGTAAAAATGCTTATATAATTTTATATTTAAAATATTTTTTTATGTGTCTGTTTGTTGATTTATTTGTTTTTCAAAATTTAAGTGATTTCTTGCATAGATAGTCCATGAATACGGATCATAAATAGTAACGCTTAGTTTTTTCCATTTAGGTGATATTTAGTAATAAGATAGATAAAAAATATAGTTAAGTTCAAGAATCGACAAAGTTTGAATGTGTTTTCGAAAATCTCTCAAAAAAGTCTTTCACTCTACACTGCTTTATATATTTAAAAAGAAAAAAAACAAGTTTTATATAAAGTAAAAATATGCATCACCAATAGAATTTTGATAAAAGACGCGTTTCTATTTAAAGTTAAAAGAGACTTAATATGTAAAGTCACATAATATGTGTATGTGCAAGTTTTTGATCCCCTTCTTTATTTTTAGTAGTGGTTTATTTTTAGTATTGAGAAGAAAACATATATGTACCTATAAATAAAATTTACCTATCTATATAAAAAAGCTGCTTCCAAGTTTTTTTTTATTCATAATACTAAAGCTCATCAATTATAGCTACTTAAAAATCGCCAAATTATATTTATATTTAAAACTATTAAAATTTTACTCAAATTAGTGTTTGTGGTTTTGTGGTTACAAATCAAAGTTATTTAGTAGAGAGATGTTCAGATAAATACAATATCAAGTATATTCCCGTGCATCACAGTCAAAGGAAACCCATTACGGGACATCTCTGTGGTAAGTAAACGTCGATTTCGTATCGATGCACATTTTAGAACCATTCCTGACAGATACCATACTGATTATAGATTGCTTCGAAGTATAAGCTGAAACAAGTAGACGTTGCGAATGAACAAAATTATAAAATTTCCTCTAAAATGTCTTTTCTTAGGAAAGTTAAGAACATTTTCAGTATTTTATTTTAAATGTTTTTAGAAAATTACAATATTCGCTCTTCTTCACATTTTCAATTACAATATGTGTATGAAAATGTTATGTATGTTCGTAAAAGTATTAATGATTTTTTTTAAATGTATGATAACAGATAAAATTATTCACAGGATCAAATACAAGTTTATACCCAGGACTTGGTTACAGTGAGTTTTTGTAAAGAGTTTTATTTGTTTTTATGGACAATATATTATGTTTTTACAACAAAATCCCAGAAAAAGTTTAAAAATCTTCTGCCTATTACTAATTCTAAAAAAATGTCAAAAATGTTTTATATGAAAGTAAAGAAATGATGCGATCGGCTATTTCAATGTTAGAGAATTATTTTAAGTTATAATTTTATTTTAAAACGATAAAAAACATAATTTCAGTCCCGCTGAGTTTTTTTCGTCTTAGACTAAGGCTTTTTCTTATTTCCGAAAAAGTGTTAGGACCATCAAAACATTTAGATATACATATATATAAAAAAAACAGAGGTGTCCAAGGGACACCCAGATGGAACGAAATTCCTTTCGATTAAGAAACACTGTCAGATTCATTATCATTATTTTTTTTTATTATTTATTATGTCCAAAAAACCTGTATACACTCAACAAAAATAATCGTTGCGACACCACACTGTTCAATGCGAAATAGAAATGAAAATATCTGGCTTGCTTTGTATAAGAGAGAGAGACAGACAGAAAAACATACGCACGCCACACAGCTTACAAAAAAGTGTCGTTACAACTTTTCGTGAGAATTTTTTCCTTCACAACGCGCAATAAGGAACTTCGTTCCAAAAATTAAAATTATAATAATTTTATGCTGAATAACAATTTAAACTGAATTTCTATAAGTAAGACATTATAATCATTACAAAATGATGAAGCCTTAATTTACAGCATAAGTCAAAGAATACAAGTACCTATATATATATTATCCGAAATATCGATATAACGAGTCGAGTTGTACATTTCGGGAATGTTCCCCACGGATAGTCGATTGATTGCAAATGCTTGCTTCAAACTTTGGCCATAGCTAAAGCGAGATAACTGCAGACAAAGTAACTATTGCCCACTTTGTACAAGGTAACGAATGTGCATGAAAGGTATGTGCGAATGGTACTATTTTACTTTATATAAATCGTGCTATACACTTGATACATGTGAGAGTACGTTGGTTTGTTTTAAAATTTAATAATATTTTAACATGGTCATTATTTATTGAAGTAAAACTTCTTTACGCACGCTTGATTTGGGGGGTAAGCTGGTGGTAAAACGAAAAAATGTACGTACGTTTGTTGCCATGGTAACCGATGTTATTGTCTGACAAATTATATGTAATATTATATTCTTTCCTTCAATGATATTCAATAAATATATGATTGTAATATGCCTAATATGCGTTATTTTTAGTATCTCACTCATCCTAATTATTAACAACATAAATTGAATTGCGTAAAGAGTACCGATGACCTACAGAAGTTTTACTTCTTCCGCGTGTACACATTCATACACGCACTCTTTAATTTTTTTGCTTGAACTATAATATTAATGTTAGACCAGTTAGCTTAATTTAGCTAAAATCACCACATTTATAAGTGACTCAAGCTTGGTAGGTCAACATAGAGTTCCATTCTATGATAGGACTAGTGAATCATTCCTGACAATCTATTCGTAATTAAAAAAAAACAAATATAGTAATATATTTTAATATATGCAACTCGAACACTGACTGATAGACATCGCTCAGACAAAATCCTTAGGTTTAGAAGCGTAAATATTTCCACAAAAGTAGTTAAGGTTTATAGCTAAGGTTAGCACTTAGGACCAATTTTTGGATATTCATCCCTTAAAAGGGTTAAACGGGGGAAAAGAGCTTATGTTTATATTACCGATGGGAAATCTCACCGAACTTATAGATATATTTCATAACTAGCGACTAACTCTCGCTTCGCTCGGGTCCCTAGATAAGTTACAATGTTTTTTTAGCGGAATTCTAATTATTTTTCTTAAATAAAAGTCGCACCAAAATCAGTCAAACCGTTTCGGAGATTAGCCGGAATAAACAGACAGACAGACAAAAAATTTAAAATTGTGTTTTTCTTATAAGTACCGTATATAATTACATATGCATTTAGTAAAAAGCGGTTATTTTGACATTACAAACAGACACTTCAATTTTAAAATGAATATATTAGAAGAAAGCTACCTACATAATGTTTAAACGTACAACTTGTATCACTGCAAACTGTTTTGCTGTAATTTGACAGATTTCTGACTGATTGCAGATGCTTATCTCAAACTTTAGAACATCGCTGGAATAACCGTAACCCAGTACTAAATAGTTGTTGAGTTCAAATTGCAGAGCTCCGGTCTCGGCTATCGATAAATTAAATTCTGAATCAGATCGAATTGAACAATTTTCAAGGAATACTCATCATATTTTCTGTTTATATCTCCTTTTAATTATTGTTTAAAAATAATATATAGTTACAATTTTTTTTTAATAGCATCATCTATAACGTTATGTAAGTAGAGAAAATGTAGTTACTCATTAGGTATTATAAAAAATTGCTCTTCACTTTGTTGTTTTTAGTGTATTTCTAGATGAGTTATACTTTTAAATTGTTGTGAATTTACGATAGTGACATTATTAAAAACTCTGTGGTAACCACTAAAGTTACAAAACAAGAGGTTTACTATTATAATTATAATTTAAGAATTACGCGAATATTTTCAGATTTACGCGAATATTTGACATGTTAAATAAAACTATCTTTTCAGAATATTTCCCGGATTTATTTTGATTTTTAGTTCCCGGCGTTTCGAATGCTTTACAGCAATAATGGTCACGGGAGAGACTAAGGTTTTAGACATCTCAAAGGCGTTAAATACTTGTTACAGACAGTGCCTTCCCACAATTTTATAAAAATGATTTTAAAAAATGTAACAAGTATATAACGCTTTTGAGATGTCTATAAATTTTAGCCACTCCCTTGACCATGATTGCTGTAAAGCATTCAAAACGTCAGGAACCAAAATTCAAAATAAATCCGCGAAATAATCCAAAAAGATAGTTTTATTTAAAATTATAATATAGTGTTAAAATAGCAGCGTAGCTTAAGATAAAATTAAGCATCTGTACGGGAGATTCGTCCAAGGCTGAGAACGTTAATAAATCAATGCGGCTTACCGGCGTCTCACGACTGCTATACTTTACCCCGAAACCCGTCTACTATTGGACTTTCTTAAACTATATTTACAAAAAATTTTGTGTTATTAAAATATGTTATATTCTTAATCATGGAATATTCATAAAAAAAGAGTTTGATACATAAAGATAATAAAACTAAGAATGATTAAATTGTATAGTTATAGGTTTAATATTAGTAGTTGATGTATCTACTTAAATTTTATAAAAGAAATGTTCTTGGAGAAAATTTTGAATATATAGGAAGATAGATGAAGTTGTTAGAATGTTTGATTGTTAGTCTGTTTGTTCAAGCGGCTTGATGGTTTCGATCAGGTCTTTAGTGTACACTTAAATAAAAATATTACTAAGTTTTGGTACCAATTGATTAAGAATATTCTATATAAAGATGCATTTTCAACTATAATAAGCATAAATTTTCAAATTGTCCTACTTACCAGTAGATGATGTGTTCCATGTTCTGATGGAATGTGCTCAGAATGAGCCATTGAGATGTCATTTATTCGCTAAAAACCTTTTTTACCTGAATGTATGGGAATGTAACAGTATACTTGCAAGACTTGATTCTGTAGTAGCTAAGAAACTTTATAATTTAATTAAAAATAATTCTATTAACCATGTAGTTAGTTAATTTAAGAAATTTTGTATGTTAACCTAACAGAGCGACAACCATTTCTACGACAAAGCTCTTAAATAAAGTAGACAAAAATATATAAATTTTCAATTCACTGTATATTTCTGTCTATTTGAAGTTCAAAAGACCGAAAATATTGTTTCGTGTCCAATTTACGTGTCTTACACATTTACATGTGTTACATATACATTCGTGTTAGATCAGAGACACTCTGGCGCTTGTGTCGCTAGCTGGAGGCACGCAATGTAGCGTGTCGTACACAATAAATCATAAACCCATTTCGATATCGATGGCATTCCCTATTGAATTGCAGTAACAATTTTATCATAGCTAAGAAATTATAAGGAAAAATGATAATTATAAAAAATTATAAAACGATAGCAATACAAATTAAGGGTAGGTACAGTATGGTGTTTATCGGTAAAGATATAGAAATTGTGTTTTTTTTTCTTCAGAAAAAACACTTAAACCTATAGATAAACTTAAAAAGCAAAACCTTATCTAATTACAAATATTTATGCAAACCGTTAGAGCTGATTTTATGAAATACGATGATAAGTAATATAATTAAGTAGTTACCGCTTTTAGTATTTAATGTTAATTTGCCTCGGTGCATCTGTTTGTAATTTAAATAAAACCTTTGTCACTAAAAGGTATAAGTAATATTCGCATAGGGAATATTAAAATTTTAAATATTAAAAAGTGGGTAAAAATATTGTATTAAATGTTGTATTTTTGGAATTAGGACTTTAATTTAAACCTGATTTTAGTTTCTAGGAGTGCCAGTTGGGCACAATTTACTTCGCCAATGTCACGTAGAATGGAGAAGACGTGAAAAAAAACACTAGATCTGATTACACGTAGAAGAAACCTGATTGTAGTAAAAAGCACAACAAATTAAAGTATTTAACTTTACATATGAGGTGTCAAAATCTCTAAAACTTCTTGTAAATAAAAAAAACATATTTTTGCCATATCCATGATAATATTAAAAAAATATGTTTCAAATCAAAGTAACATTTCTCTTTTATTAGTGAAGTTAACAAAATATGACCATCTGAAAACAATTCCAAAAGTAATAACTTTCTATGTTCAACCAGACCACATTAATAACTAAAGTTAGACGTTTACAACTGAAGAATAGCGGATTGAAACAATTTAAAAGAATAAAAGTGTATTTTATGAAATTTCATCGTTATTGTTTCCTTTCACACAAAATAACTATACATATAATCTTAATCTATATAAATAAAAATCAAATACTGTTCGTTCGTAAGTGCATTTCTTGCGAACGGCTGAACCGATTGGGCAATTTATTTTTAAATGTTTCTAAGGTTGAAATAAACTAGGTACTCATTACCCGGAAAATGGGGGAAATCATGAAAAACTAAAACTACTTTTTTCTATATATTTGTACGGATTTCTTTTGTTTGGTCGTTAGTACTACATAATAATAATGCCGATTATATTATTTTATTTACATGTAATTAATATATTTAAATGGAGATTAAGATAAAAGACATTTTGATATTTGTACCAAGAATTAATCTGTAAATATGTAGCAAAGTGCATATTCATTTGTATTTTAAAAATAAAAGCTTAAGTTTTATTAAAGAATTTAAGTACATTTACTAAAAAATCTTTTTGAAGAGAAGAAAAATGTTAGATGCTCCTGCCTTTTCACGTATTTACCGCTTAATTTAGCCGTTACTCGCTCGTTCTTGCCGGAGTGGTTGCCAAGTTAGCCCATATAAATGGAAATGATCTCGAGGAATCTCCTTTTATAATGTTTTTCAATCTACCGGGCTTAATGGAGGTCGCAAGTTGGCGTGTTGTTAACAAACTCCACTTATGTTTAATAATATTACAGATTTTTTGATACATATTGTAACGTGTATATATAGAAATATAAGATTTTGAACTACTTATATTATATTTTTATGTAATATAAAATTATGCTAGCAATCTGCTCCGGTTCCTGATTTAATACCCCGCGACCCCTATATATCCTTTTCTGGGTTAAATTTCAAACTTTCAGCCCTTTAGTCCAAAAGCTTACATGTATCAGTCATCGTAAAATTGTGCAGTCTCATTTTTATAGGCTTTATGAATTTAATTGGTTTAGTAAAACAATACTGGTCCCAAAACAAAATCTATTTAAATGTGTCAGGATAATAAAAAAAATATGTAATTTTATTTAAATGCAGCTTCTAAAATATAAAGTGTGCTATACACTTTGAATAAATTAGTTCCGAGTGGCGGTTTGCGAGCTTTTAACATGCGCTGCTCAGTAATGTAATTAGAAATCTTGTAATATAGTAGTATAAAAGATTTTTATGGTAAGTATGACGAGCCCGTGTTCATACAAGCTCATCTGGGGTGAGATTGTTAAACTTCGCAACATGTGTGAAGTGCTACAAAATGTAACTTAGATATAACATGTACATATCTAGAAGTGGCTTTTAATTGTACTGGTTTTTCTTACAATAATAATTAAGATATGAACTATCGTCGTGTTTCTTGTCAGTTACGAAAAGTCTATACAATTTTTTGGTAGAAAATTTGCCTAACAGAAAAACATTGTACTAAGATTTTAATATGTTACTGGTTATTCTATCTACAAATATATTACTTTATAAGATGAGAAAATATGTGTTTTAAATAAAACTTTTAGTAGTAATAGTTTTATTTAAAATGTAAAATATTCGCGTAAATCTAAGAAAGTATTATAAAAAAAGTGTTATCGCATGATGTGTATTAACATCTTTTAGTACCTATAGCTACGAGTATTAAAAAAAAAAAAACTAAGCATCGATGACACGAGAAACAATGAGACAACAATTTTGCTGAATTCATGCGGAGAATAGAATGAAATTCAATTTATGTGGGCATTGTGGGTAAAAACCCTATTTTAAGCATAATTAAATAATAATAATATATTGACTTTACCTCCGATATGTTTAAATGAATCGCTTTAACTGCTCGTTATACATTAATATTTTCTTATCCTGGAGAAAGAATGGGTTCCCACTGAATTAGTTAAAATTTATAAAAACTCACAGTATTCGCAAAGACAGAGATATAGATTTTGGCTACTTAAGAGTATTTTGATTATATATGAAGTAAAAGTACTATTTTTATTCCATGCTGTATATTATGGATTTTAAATAAAAATTACAGTCCTCTAAAATCAAATTAAATCAATTTATGCAAGCATTATATCCAGTATACAAGCTAATTCCTTATGATCCACGCGGGATGAGTTCAGTGAAACTTGGCCGGCTGTTTGTAATTTTAAAGTAGAGAGTTACACACCGCTTTTATGAGTTTTGTTGCAGAACAAGCCTGAGTAGTGATTATGTGTTAGATATCCATCGCAACTTTGTTTGACGGACCCTCGCCGTACAGCTGTCAGGTATAACAGCCTCCAAGTGGGCGAAATGAATTGTAAAATATAAATGAATAAAGCATAGGTATGTTTTATTAAATTGTTTATCTACTAGATACGAATATGTTGTATTTAGCCCTTTTTAACGTCCCACTGCTGGGCACGGGCCTCCCTCAATACGAGGAGAATCAGGCCATAGTCCACCACGCTGGCCAAGTGCGGATTGGCGGACTTCACATGTCTTTCGAAAACTTGCTAGTTTTCTCAGACATGCAGGTTTCCTCACGATGTTTTTCTTCACCGTAAGGCAAGTGGTAATTATGTTAGAAATGATTCGCACATGACAATATCAGAGGTGCGAGACACGGGATTTGAACCCGCTTCACTCGGTTTCCCAAACGAGCGCGTTACCACTGGGCTACCACTGCCACTGTGATATGAATATGTCTGAGAGTAGAGACTACGGCACCAAGTATAGCCAAATAGGTATACAGGATATCTAGAGAAATATCAGCAAAAATATTAACTCTCAATCGAAAGATGTTCTTAAGCGTCGTTTTATCTATCTAATAATATAACGAGGAATGATTTTATTGTTTGTTTGTTTGTTTCTTTGTTTGTATCGAATAGGCTCCATAACTATAGAACCGATTTGATTAAAATTGGTAAAAAAATATTTTGAGACCCTGGAAAGGACATAGAATAGTTTTATCCCGGAAATCAATCGTAAGGGGGTGAAAATGTGGATGAAAGTCTGTATGGGGAAGCAACCTAGGGTCGAACACGAGTCTCGGGGGAGAGCCAACTCCTACCGGGCGCGTCTCCAGGTGGCGGATCGGGAAACTCCACCCGCTTGGACCCAGCGGGTTGTACCGGAGAAATCCGGCGCGGACCAAGGCAGGACGGGGCCGCTCTCCGTTGAGGCTTCGGCTTCCGGAGTTGCGGCCACCGGGAGCGGGGCTGCTTCGGCGGTCTCGCGACCGGAGGGTGGGGACCGGTTGCGGGACTGTGAAAACAGGCTCGTAACCGGTAGAGGGGAAGGCCGCGGTGGGAGAGGAGTGCCGGTATTTCAGTGCGCCGTTCTACCTGCCCCCCGCGGCCTTGACGGGGCTGCCACCGTCTTAGATGGCAGACGCGGTGGGGCTGCAGGGGAAGAGGAGTGTCGGTGTGTCGTTGCCGCTCTCCCTGTCCTCTGCAGCCGATTGAGGGGTGCCCACTTCGGTGGGCGGTGAGGTTTTAATGGGGCTGCTCCTGGTACTTCTCTGCTTCAGCAGAGTAGGCTGTGGAGCAGCCTCATTGGTTTGGTGGCCATCAGGCCTGCCGCTGGGGCGTCGCGGTAGTTATGCGTAAGCGATCCCGCGGCGCCCCACTGAGGTGGAGGGGAGGGGAAAGTTGGGGTTTAGTGGGTAGTACCGGCTCTTCTAGCCGGTGAGCCCCACATAACCACCTGGGGGTACGGGTGGTATGCGTAAATGCATTCCCCAACTATAAAAAAAAAAGGATCGATCACGAGTGAAGCGATGGTGAGTCGCTAGTTATACATACATATATTATTTGTACTATATGATATAATTATATTCAGTGTGATTTTAATTATATTCAGGTAGATAAAAGAACATATTTCAATTATTTGATAATATTAATATTAATTAATTTTACAATATCACGTTCACAGTTCTGCAAATCCTCTCGTCAAAAAATGTCTGGCAGAGGTTGCTCGTAGCAGTGAAACATTTACATGCGGTTTGTTAATTTTATCATATCTTTAATTGTGTATTGTATTTATCTTTCTACTAGCGACTCACCCTCGCTTCGCTTCGGGTTCGTCTCTAGACAAAAACAAATCTATCCCCCGGGAACTGTACATTTTTCCGGGATGATATATAGCCTATAGCCTTCCTCAATTAACTGGCTATTTAATACAAAAAGAATTTTTCAAATAGGATCAGTAGTTCCTGAGATTAGCGCGTTCAACCAAACAAACAAACAAACAAACAAACTCTTCAGCTTTATAATATTAGTATAGATTGTAAAAAATCTATATATTATAAATCTATCTATTATAAATCTATATATCACTAGCAGAACCCGCGGCTACGTCCGCTTACAAACTACAAAAAAAAAACTCTTTGGCTTTATGTATTTGTGTTGTGATTTTTACAAAAACACTAAAATCGCGATTAAAAATACTTTACGACGTGTTTCTCATACCTACAAAATATATAGAAAAAAAAAACACTGAAATCGGTCGAGCCGTTTCGGAGGAGTGCGACCACAAACACCGAGACACGAAATTTTTATATATTAGATATATCTATATCTAAGTCTATAAATGGTAAATATTGTTGCATTTATCTACCTTTTGTAAAATATAATATAACTAGCGACTAACCCTCGCTTCGCTTCGGGTTCGTCCCTAGACAAAAACAAATCTATCCCACTTTTCCGGGATAATGTATAGCCTATAGCCTTCCTCAGTTAACAGGCTATCAAATGCAAAAAGAATTTTTCAAATCGGATCAGTAATTCCTGAGATTAGCGCGTTCAACCAAACAAACAAACAAACTCTTCAGCTTTATAATATTAGTATAGATGAAAATGTCGGAAGCTTGTTCTATATGTTCAGATTTTGAAGCAGAATTCTTTAAGAAAGTCACTATCCCATCTGGTATAGTATAAATAAAATCCATCTATATGATACACGTGCACTATAAAATTCTCAACACAAATACAAGTTGAAGATCGCAAACATCCCGCGGAGCGGATATCCGGTCCGTCTCCCCTTTACAATTAATCTTTCAGCTATCTTCCGCTACGAAATTGTTTTACGAGTCTAGTTGCGGTTTTACCGAAATGTTAAATTCAGCCTTGTAGATGTGATGAATTGAGTAAAATCCGCGAAATGTTCTATTAATTGTTATAAACTACTAACCCTATTTACGAGTACATTCGTATATTACGTAAGTTCAGAGTGAAATGTACATACATATGTCATTATATTTTTTGCTAAATACTGTTTTCAGCAAATTTTTTTTTTCATTCTAATGATTCCAACTAAAATTCAAGATACACTTCACTAGTCTTTTCTCGGGACTTTGCTCGCGTGGTAGGTAGTACGATAAAAAGTAGCCATTATATTTGGCACTAATGTGTTAAGAAATAATAAACGTACACTCAACTTACAAAATTTAGCATTTACAAAATTAATGATATTTAAATAGATTTTACAAGTACGTTTTTCTCAAGTTTTAGTTATTTTATAGTGTTTTTGCTTGCAGGTAAACTGGTAAAGTTCAGTACACCATTAGGTTTTCCCCTTTCTTTTTATATTCCCATAATGCGTACTGGGTGACTGTACCCGGCGCCGCGCTTCATCTAACTTAGACTATTAGTCTGGGTAACATTAGTTTCGTATAGGTTCACATTATTAATAATATACATACATATTTAATATTAATTAAACATATTTAACAATTATATACTATATTTAATAAATATATAGGTACATATTTAATAAATTAGTTTTTTAAAGATATTGAGTATCCTACATGTACTTCTTTCTTTATCTAATATGTGATGCATTAAACTTGCGTGTGTTAATGATCTTTGATTAATGATCTGTACTTTATTTAACGATACTGTATTTAATTTTTTAAGTAATTTAAAAATTAAGCTACAGATTAATTTATATAATAACATGAAACAGGACTCGTAGAAATTAAATGATATTTTTAAATAGAAACATTTTTTCGTAAAATATTGTTGTCATTTCGTAATCTTCCTTTATCAATATTATTCTTATCTCCCCAGAGGTTGGAGACTGATCACTTTTCCCATCCTACCGAACCGATCATTAATTTTTTGCAAACATTCCCGTACCAGAATTGATTGTCCAATCACAGTAGATGACGGTCATTTATTTGCCTTCGATTATTATACGACGTCTTACACGTGTTTTGTTAGTTAATCATTGACGAGGGAATGATCTGTAATATTTTAATATAATTTTTTTCATAGCTTATACCATAAATCTGTTGTTGTATACTCTATATAATTTAAACTTAGCGTTTTAGACAACGAATGGTCTTTTTTGTTGTTTACTTTATTTTTTAAGTTCTTATTAATTTTGTCATGGTTTTATATGGACATAGAAAATAATATGACAGTAGTGTTTTTGTCACTTATATCCTGTTACTTTTGTTGATGTATAAGTTTGTAGTTTAAAGACTAATGATAGCAATTCCAGTCTCTTATTCAATTTTACAATAAAATAACTCACAACTTTTTACTAACCAACATTTTTTTGGAGTAAATTAATTTAGAATACAACCTAGACAGCTTAGTGTCTATGCCTGATTAAATATCATCTAATCCAATAAGTAACTACCCAGTAAGGAATCCACTCCGTATCCTCTCCATACTTTGTCCCTGTGCATGAATGTGCGACTACTATAAGAGAGTACTTAGAGAGTACTTAGAGAAGGTGTATAGTCAAGAAGATCAAAATATTAAAATTTAGACCATGACCAGTATCTCAAAACTGAAACAACTAAGAAGACTATGTAGTTCTGTTAGCTTCTATTAAATACATTATCAAAAATTCGAAATCCATTCTGTATTTACCAAACTTCGAACAAACAGACGCACAAAGGGTCGTTTTGATGTTACTCCAAATCTGAAAGGAAGATGTATTTATTTTGTGAACGTAGCGTATAGCTCAGCTATGTCGCGTCAGTTTGGCAGCGCCGGCGGCTCTGGAAAAATATCGGCTGTAACGTCAGGCAGCCGTCGCGCGCAAACTACGTGCTTCAGACGCGCGAGACACACGGGCTGATATGTTGCACTATCTTTTTTTATGGAGATAGATATCGATATTTTTATATAATATTTATATAATGGGGGTATATTCAAAATTAAAAATATTGGGTAGAAGCTTCGTCTGTAGCCGTGACGAATGGTAAAATATGCGAGTAGGTACATGACTTTCTAATTTACGATTTTCACTATAAAATAGTACAGTAAAATTTGATTTTATTTTTGAATGAGCTATTGAAACAAATTGTTTTTATTTACATCTGAATGATTATTTAATGATAAAAAAATTAAATAGTCAAATAACAAAATTTTACGTTAGGCTAAGAAAATATCATTCAAGATTTAAGCAAAAGTTAAGCCTATGTGTGATCAATAAAAAAATCCCTAAGCTTAGTAAGAACCGTATGTATCAAGCTTAATTTCTAATACAGAACAATAGCATTGTGATTGAATATGTATATATAATATTTTCCTTGTCTGTGTGTAGATGCCTTCCAGTAGAGCGTAGCAGGCATCGGTCCGGCGGACATTTTGACAAGCGAGTTTTTCACCGAACCAGTTTCGTAGGTGAACTTTCATAAATATATATTTAGCCCACCTGCTGCTTAGTATTATGGGTTCTGTCTGACACTGACGAAAACTAAACTCGCCTCTCGCGTTATTAATAGCCTCCAACAGGTAGTTGATTGTATGCGAATATTATGCTTCATAATGTGACAGCTGGGAAAGATTTATCGATATCACAGATACGAGTATATTGTGTTCTAGTGAATTAAATTATTTGTTTTCTTTATTCATAATAATTTATTTCTAAGGACTTTTACACATAATAGGATAATTAGAAAAAAATAGAGTCATAATATATTGTTTCAATTTAGAGTCTTGAATGACGTTTGTTTTTTTTTTAATAAAACAGCATAAAAATTAAGTGTAAAACAACTTTTAGTATTGTATTATTACACAAATGTGCATTAAAAAAAAACTATTAATGTCAAATAAAACCCACTTAGTTCTTTAATCCTTCAGTATGCCTATTTAAGCGCTATAGCAAATTGTTCACAAAACGGTATTTAAACTGAAAGAGTTTACACTTTTCAATTAGCGGATTAAAAGCAAAAGGACAGCAGCAGACGAGCCGACATGAATAATGTCTGCGTCAGAGGGATCAAGCGTGTTACGAGAGTGAACGGTGAGTATTTATCGGACACTTCGACTATTGTAACTGGACTTACATTGCATTGTTGAACAATTCGTCCGGTAGTTACTGGCGAACTTGTTATTGTGATAGAAGGCGGGTGATATATTGATCAATGAAATATAAAGATTTTAATTTATTTTGGCACTCTAAGAATTAAATGCGAAATAATATTGCAACTTGGAATGATAAAATGATAAGTATTTTTAATTAAGTGAACATTTAGATTAACTAACATTGAACTTGGATAACTAATAACATTATACTAAATTTTATTTTATCAATTTTTGCTGATTATAATGTTGTTGTATGGTTTTAGTGGTCAATTCTTAGTTATAAAATCAACATATAGGTTATGTACCTGCATAAACCAAAAGAAGATTCCGTGGGTTAGTGGATGCCTTTTGCTGTTTTAAAATTATTAATGGATTTTATACGACGTGGTTCTCTTATTTGATTACCATATGATTAGTATATGTTCATAATTTTTTTTATAATACTTTAAATAAACATTTGAGGTGTAAATTTAAATTTCATATTAATTCATCCCAATGTCATAAATTTATTATATGTACAAGATATCATCTGTAAATCTCGGCCACCACTTAGACTAGCTCGTGAGATAGACCCCGTATCGGTAGCATGTCGCGTCGTCTGCGCTCGGCTTAACGCGCTTGAATTTACGATACTGCATACCTTTTAACAGTTTTGTATGGATTGCGGAGGTTTTACAGTTGTTCGAATACTTTTACACTTTGCGCTATATGAGAGTGTACTATTGAATTATGTTAATAAATTGCTTATTACTTAATTAGAAAGTTAGTTTTAAACTTAAAAATGCTACTTGTCTGTGGTAACAGTTAACTTGCTAAATGTGTGAATGGTTAATATAATCAATGGTTACTTTTTTCGGTTTGATTTATTGTATTATAATTATTTTCATTCATACATATGTATACATATGTATATGTTGGTAGCTCGAGGGAACTGTTTATTTTTTATCTATTTGCGTGATTTTTACGTTAAAATAACGTTTTGTCAGTATTTTTCTGGCAACATTTATTTTAAAAAATATAAGTAGTTATCTTATGTTTTATTTTACACTATGGAAAGGATATTATGATAACACTTAGATTTTTTACCTTTTCAATTTTTTAACTAAAAATTTAGGTTATTTCTTATTTATTGTGAAGGCTTGTTATTTATAACCAGTCGGGATCTTCAAATGGTTACTTTGTGAGAGTTGAACTGGAACCCTTAAACAAACACAACTTTTATTTCATTGTCCATTCCAACACATTCAACAAAATTTAAATATAAAAGGAAAGTTTACAATATTAATATCACATTTTACAGACAGCTCAATATCAAAGCAGTTACTCTCGGTCCTCATTACGCGGACTCGCCGAGCCAGTTTTAACTCCACTGTTTACACTTAATAACGACTAAAGTGTCTCAAGGCGTCTTATCCCACGGTTGAAATGCATTCAAGAAGTTTGTAACTTGCATTTACGCTATGTTAAGTTGTTATTGAGTCTCTTAACGAGCTGCAAACGTCAGCTTTTACGTTAAATGTACTAAGTAATATTGATGTGAGAACCCATTCTTATTCATTCGTTCTCGTTTGCGACTTTGTCTGATGATAGGGTTGAAAAGTGCAGAAAATACAGCTATACTAGTGTTTGCATCCAGTGTTACTTGTAATAAATATACTCTTACAGTTAAAATGAAAAGCATAATAAATAAAATGATATAAAATGTATGCATGAAGGATTGTGTTAGCGGTACAGAGGTGAAGATCGTGGGCATGTTAGCAATATGAGCATATTGACTTTTATTAAAATGATATGTAAAAGAGGTTTCTAAGTGGAAAAGAAAGATGAAAAATTTTTCACTAAGAAGATCTTTTAATGAAAATTATTCGTAGTAAAATGAATTGATGTGAATTCTTTCTACTTTCTTAGATTTACGCGAATATTAGATATTTAAATAAAACTATCTTTTCGGATTTTTTCGCGGATTTATTTTGATTTTTGGTTCCCGACGTTTCGATTGCTTTACAGCAATCATGGTCACGGGAGAGACTAAGGTGTTAGATGTCTCAAAAGCATTATACAGTTGTTACAGACAGCCTACCCACAAATAACAAAAATGACTTCAAATTTTGAAAAATTGGCACCAAAGTACCTTACAATATTTGTTAATTTTAATTTAAACATTTTATAATTTTAATTATTTTATACTTGAAATATGAAATATTATTTATATAATTTTAGCTATTATTATTATAATTATTACAATTTTTTAGAAAACTTTATTGTTTAGTAATCTATATTTTTAGTGTTGCTATTATTATATTTAAACTATAAAGAAAAATATAATATATAATATAATAATAAAATATTAATTATTTAAGCTACATTATTGATTTATATGTACTTTAGAAAATTAAAATTAATTAAAAATTACATTTGCAATTAAAAATATTAATTTGAAATACTAATTTGAAATACTGCTATTTTTGATCTACACAGTAAGAACTTACTACATCTAACTGTCTGTTGTGTTTAGATTTATTATTAGATTTTATAATATCAATAACAGGATCCCACGACGATGGTAGTACCCAGCCATCTTCCCTATAGAAATTTGGTGAATTTGGTTTCGTGACCATGATTGCTGTAAAGCAATCGAAACGTCGGGAACCAAAAATCAAAATAAATCCGCAAAAAAATCCGAAAAATAGTTTTATTTAAATAAAATCTTTCTTTTAATTTCTTACGGTAAATTCTAACTGAAAACATTTTCCTCGTAGACGTAACAGAAAGCTGAAACTGTTTTTATAATAGTTCTGAATTTTCTTGTACCAATAAATTAAGAGCTTAACTAAATGAATAAATATAAAATTGATATTTTATAACAAAACTCACTAGATTTAACGGCCTTCGTTATAGAAAAACATAATGGCAAGCCAGGTAATCTCAGAAAAACCCAAATAGATTGATACTTAGGGGCCGTACTTAAATTACGTAACGCAATTTAAAGAGCTTTTTAATCCCTCCCCCCCCGATGTAACAGATCGTAACAAAATGTCAACCTCCCCTCCCCCCTATCCAAATGTACGTAATTTTTTGTTATGGAATATCGTCATTGCATAGTATTTAATTAAAATCAAACATATATTTTTTATTTATTACTTATTTAATTACATTATCACTTAGCAATGTATTTTTTCAATATCTTAAAAGGAATATAAGTTATTACATATTTTTTTTTAATAAAGTAACTCAAAATATTTTTCTCTTATAACTATTCATATATATTATTTTTTCTTGACGTATTAATTTACTAATAATAAATTAATAAGTCAAGAATTAATTTACTAATAATAATAAATACGTTTACTTAAATCCTTTTTATAAAACTTTAATATTTGGTAATAAACTGATGTTTCACCTATCACTTACAATATCGTTTTCAACTTGAGTAGTTGATTTTAGCTACATAATATCATCAGTCCATGGAGTGTTAAGCCAGTCTCCAATATTTTTAACTACTGGTATGCAATCTTTACTGTCCAGTATTGAATTATTTTCGAGTAGAATATAATCATCATTAACACTTTCTATGTCAATCCATTCTGTCTCTTCGCTGAATGGTGATTCCAATTGACAAAGTAGTTCTCTACCTCTACAACCTAACCTTACCGTACCAAACTTTAGAGATGTCGTCATTTTAAGCACACGCGGCGGGGTTCCTAGCGATCCGCTTAAGGGCCTACACAGACACAGCGATACGCGTAAGATGGCTGTCACAGACGATCTAGTATAGCGCTAGTTTCAAGATGTATGAAGGTTGGCTATAGTAGAATTTGGCGCGAAAAATATCGTTAGTATTTTTCCATTAATGACCTAAAAATTATAGATTCAATTGGAAAAATTACGTACAAGCATTAAAAAACCCCCTCCCCCGAACCATAACGAATGGTAACAATCGAGCCTTACCCCCCTCCCCCCTTGCGTTCGTTACGTAATGTAAGTACGGCCCCTTATATGTAAAATATTGTATGTATTCAGCCCTTTTTAACGTCCCATTGCTCGGGATGGGCCTCCCTTCAGTACAAGGGGGATCAGGCCATAGTCCACAAAGCTGGCCAAGTGCTGGTTGGCGGAATTCACATGTCTTTTGAAAATATGCTAGGTTCTCTCAGACATGCAGGTTTCCTCACGTTGTTTTTCTTCACCGTTAAGACAAGTGGCAATCTTGTTAGAAATGATTCGCACATGAATATATCAGAGTTACGGTGTTTCGCAGCTTTGATATTTTCATATGCGAAACGGATTTGAACCCGCTTCATTCGGTTTTCCAAGCGACCGTGTTACCACTGGGCTACCACTGCCTAAAAATATTTTACTTTTAAATATTTTGAGAAATTACGAAAATTACAATTCTATTCAACGTTAAATTATTACAATGTTTTACTGAAAAAAGCCTTCAATCCTAAGAAAAACTGGCGAAAGATAAAGCAAACTACGAGACGCTATAATATTATTTAAAGCGAAACATAGTAAACACGAACCTGTATGGTATAGTTAAAGCTAAATCTGACTATTTGTAAATATGTGCATAGCAATAAAGCAATAAAGGGGTGAGCAAGTAGATAAACTGAACGGTGAACAATTTGTACGAGGGGCATTTTTATGATGGAAATCCTTTTGCCTGTTTGATAAAATGGAGTTATTGATTTATTTATTTTATAACTAAATACTGATATATTTTTCCTAAAGTCATTTGAGTAGGTTTAAAATGGCGAAGTTTTTTGAAATGAAGAAGAATTTGAAAAAAGTATACGTACTTATTGCTTAGGTATAATGGTAATATTCACGAGCCTGCGGCTAGAAAGGGATATGGCATAACTTGAGAAGCTAGATAAATAAGTAGATAATAAATGATAATAATATATTTAGTTGATTCATTGGTACTTTAGTTCGACATTTAACGACTCTAGTCTAAGATCTAGTCAGGACTCCAAAAACACATCTCTATAGTACTTCATAATAATATTATAAATCGATACTAAAAGTTTTGATTGAATTAATTTCTAAAAAATCTGGTAGAGACTCATTAAGCCTAAAGAAAGGTTACTTGGAAACTTTTATAGGAAATAAAGAGGTAGGAGTGAAAAAATAGTAATACGTGCAAAATATTTAGATTCAGGTTTTTAATAATAATTAAATATTATAATAAAAAAGTACACCGAAGAGCCCAATCAAGATGCTAGTATTAGTTCAAACAGCTGCTTAGTAAATAAAACAGGTCCTAATCGAGTATACAAAGCTGATAATATGGTTTCGAACTCAAAAAATAAACGTTTGTTAGCACAATGTGGCAACCCTATTTCGTTTATAGGATTTTCTAGGAATTGGTAATATCCTGGCTGTCAAATCATGATAAGGTGTATCTCGTGAATAGAGTGTAATCGGATTTTATACCACGTAAATTAGGCGTTTAAGTCCTGCAGATCAACCTACATTTTGACGTGTATTTAAGTAAATTCTTATTTATCGTAGACTAGTTGTAAAGCCTTGGTCCTGTTGGTTTGTTAAAGATAAACATTTATTTCATGTACTTTTTTGCGTAAATATATTACTTTTATACCCAAACATAATATATTTTCACCACCAATTGCATCAAAATCATATTCAAATCATCATTACATAGTTTAGAGCAGACAATTATAACAAACAGCTCAAAGAGCTCAGACAGTTAAAAAAAAATAAAAAAGAACTTGTGGAAGTAAGCAAATCTTTGAGAAATCACATACACTTTACTTCACTCTTCATCAGTCAGTCCCTAGGGAGTGTAGCGACGAGACAGTCTCCTTACCGTCTGCAAGTTTATTATAGAGCGAAAGCTTTTTTAAGCTTCATTGAAATTAGAATTTTATTGTTAGATATATGGCATTTGGTTGCATAATTGTTTTGAGACTGAAAGTATTTATTTTAACGTATAGATTATGGATAAAATGTCTTCTACAAAAATTTTATATTATATTTTTTTTAGCTGTTAGTGACAATAAAAATTGTTTAACGGATTTGAGTGATATACGGCACGGCGAAAGCTTACATAATAGAAGACAATACCGAGCAAAGTTGTTGCCATAAATTTGTTCTATTAATAAAAGTTATCATTAATTGTGTCATATTAAAGTATAATAACTAACGTCATTAATTTATAGTACAAACTAGTAAGACCCGCGGCTTCGCTCGCGCTAAAACTACTATAAAAAATCTTTAAAAAGGTAGGTTCCATACAAATTTTCATCCCTTATTTTATCTCCTAATGGGATGAATTAAAAAAAACGCTTAAACACGTATTTATTTAATTGTATTGAAGATCATTAATATCAAGTTTAACAGACAGACAGACAGACAGACAAAAATTCTAAAAACTATAGATTTGGCCTCTGTATCGATAATAATGTCTATTTCAATAAGATTTTCCAAAAAATATTTAAGGGACAGATTCGACTTACTTAGAATTTTATTATATGGATAGATATGTAAGTAGCATCCATTCAATTAATGTGAAAGCGTGTTTGTTTGTCCATCTTTTTCGTCCAAATAGAAGGAATTAATGTAATTTTTTGTATGGAAATGATTGGCTAGGTGACATAAACTACTTTTTACTGCGGGAAAATATCTAATTCCCACAGGAAAACGCGTTTAAATAAAACTTTACAGGGAATGTCGATTGATATATGTAGCATTGTTATAATAATAAATTCTTTATTGTACACTCAAAAAGAAAAGAAAATATACAAAATATAGGAGAATGTACAAGAGGCAGCCTTCTATATAGATATTAGCGACATTCTATATCAATATTGTTGATTAAACCTTCTGTTTATCTAGGGAATATTGCATTACTAGTTACGTATGGGACAAAATTATTGTGTAACTTAATAAAACAGCTGCAGTCCTAAACACAAGCTTTTATTCTAGTTCCAATTCTTTGTGAACAGAGTCTTGGAATCTAACTTGAATTACATAAAATAAACCCAACAATTTCCTATAGAATAGACATAACTTATTGAATGTATTATCCATTGTAGCGATCGTAGAGAAATAAATTTCTTCCAAAGGAACGTGACCGCATGGCTGCGACTCCTGTACGTGTTTGGCACTCGCTGTCTTGGTAGTTGGTGCTGAGAACTCGCTGCTTAGGTCTTATCATTTTATATAATAGAAAAGATAGAGAATTGTGCTTTAGGATTATTTATCTGTGTTTTGTTACAGGAGTTTGTAGACTGTCGTTAAACTATGTGGCATATTTATTATTTCGTTTTCATT
Source organism: Argynnis bischoffii washingtonia (assembly GCA_033884665.1). Classification (NCBI taxonomy): domain Eukaryota; kingdom Metazoa; phylum Arthropoda; class Insecta; order Lepidoptera; family Nymphalidae; genus Argynnis; species Argynnis bischoffii. The sequence continues at coordinate 2,331,104 of CM066618.1, read as the reverse complement.
ATACTATATTGATGTATGGGCGAGTTATCTAAATGTTTTTGTCATTCTGTGAAAGATACCAATTTAAAAATTATATTTATAGATTAGCTATTGTTGTGTTTCTGGCTGTTTGTTTTGTTGTTGTTGTACATTTTTCTCAGCAGAATCAGAGAAGAAAGCCTTTGGAGCCGTTGACTTCCTCGCGAACTTGCAATGCCGATATTTCATTTAATTAATATAAATAAATGATTCAAAAGTATTTGGGCAAGACTATTAAAATAAAGTTTAAAAATTGAGATTGAATTTGATTTGGTATAGTAACGGGAATTGGTATTTCCATCCAACAAAGTCTGTCTTAAGGAGATTGATTTGAAGAAAACGCAAAATGAGCAGAAAGAGAGCAATGTAGCCTTATTTCTAAGATTTATGAAAGAATACATAACAACATATAAGAGATTAAGGAAATTTTAAAAATTAAATGTAAGAAAGGTACAATATAAAAGGTTTTTTGAAATGAAACTTCTTTTGGATCGTTGTGATTTGAAACTCGATGAAACGGAAATGCGGCACGAGAAAGAGACAAACACATAAATATATAGGATTAAGCCGATGAGAGAATAAAATAGAATACATTACACAGGAAGTTAAAAATAATACTGAATAATATGTTATTATGTAATTTATGTTAAATAAAATGTAAAATAACTTTTAAACTTGGTAAAAAAAAAATACTTATTACTTATAATAATAATGAATATTAATTATTACTACTGTGGGATGAATGTGCATAAATTATATAAAAGCTATTATGACCAAGTGTTGCCATGGTAACCGTTGTTATTGTCTGACAAATATATAATCTTATATTCATTCCGTATACGATATTCTATAAATACATATCGATACCTTAATTGGCAAACCAGCCAACTCAACAGTTTAGATTGTACGCAAAAGTAATTCAGTAGGATTATTTTAGTAGGATTTTACAGTATCAAAAATAACAGCTTATGATATTATATTCCAACGGTATTTTAGATTTTTAATAAGTAGTGTACAAATAATATTATAAAGTTTTAAGTGTCGCCTAAAAAAATTGCACATATGGAATTATATGATTGTAATAGGCCTAATATGCCTTATTTAATTATGGATTTGTTTTAATTTAATTATAATATTTGCTAAAGAAGTTTCACTTCTTCCGTGAGTGAATTGCATACACACCCACACAAACACACACACTTTTAAATATTTTTATATAGGTCTTTCCTTTTAAATAAAACTATCTTTTCGGATTTTCTCGCGGATTTATTTTAATTTTTGTTTCCCGACGTTTCGATTGCTTTACAGCAATCATGGTCACGGGAGAGACTAAGGTGTTAGATGTCTCAATGGCATTATACAGTTGTTACAGACAGCCTACCTACTATTTTACAAAAATGATTCAAAAATGGCATCAAAGTACCTTACAATGTTGGTTGATTTTAATTCTAAACATTTTAAAAAATTAAGTTTTTAATAAGTATTATAATTAAATATAGCAATATTATTTACTTAATTTTTGCTATTATAATAAATATTACAATTTTCTTTATTAATTACTAATCTTATTTAGTGTTGCTATTATTATATTATCTGTAACCATAAAGATTATTAAACATTTTTTAAAATATCAATTATTTATTTAAGCATTATAATTGTTTTATATGTAGTTTAAAAAGAAGTTTAATATTAATTTAGATTGTTATTATTTAAAGTTAAAATATTAAGCAACACTATTGTTAACTTTATAGATAAAAAATGTTAATTAGAATTACTACTATTATTGCGATCCACACAGTATGAACTAACTACATCTACTGGTCTGTTATATTTGTTTTTGTTGTTTGTTTTTATTATGTTTATTACAGGATCCCATGATGATGGTAGTACCCAGCCATCTTCCCTATTGAAGTTTGGATATTTTTTAATTTCAATAGCTTCGCGAATCATCCTGGGGCGATAACGGTTTTCTTTCGCTAGTTCTTGTGGATTATCAAAGCGAATGTAGTGGCTTGGGCGATCCTGGCTATGTTTACAGACTGCAGATGTTGTATTGCGACGGTGCTTCACATCAGCTATGTGTTCTTTGACCCGAGTTCTAATGGATCTCTTTGTTTGTCCAATGTAAGAGAGCCCACAATCACAATCAAGTTTGTATACCTCTGCATCTTGGAGAGGGATGTTGCACTTGACTGGTGGTAAGAACTGACTAATTTTCTTTGGCGGCTTGAAGTAAGTTTTGATTGAAGCACGCTTTAAGATGTAGCCAATCTTGTCAGTGACTCCTCTCATGTATGGCAGGACAGCAGGGACTCGCTCGACTGTGGCTGGTTTCACTCGATCACTGTGACGCAGGCGCGGCACTTGCAGCTTGTTGTCTCGCAGGACTTGCTTAACATGCTGCAGTTCTCCGGCCAGATGTTGCTCGTCACAGATCCCTAGTGCTCTCTGAAACAAAGATTTTCCCACGGTAGCTAACTGTGAAGGATGGTGGTGAGATTCACCGTTCAGGTACCTATCAGTATGGGTCTTCTTTCTAAACACCCATACTGAGAAGAAAGAAGACCCATACTGATAGGTACCTGAACGGTGAATCTCACCACCATCCTTCACAGTTAGCTACCGTGGGAAAATCTTTGTTTCAGAGAGCACTAGGGATCTGTGACGAGCAACATCTGGCCGGAGAACTGCAGCATGTTAAGCAAGTCCTGCGAGACAACAAGCTGCAAGTGCCGCGCCTGCGTCACAGTGATCGAGTGAAACCAGCCACAGTCGAGCGAGTCCCTGCTGTCCTGCCATACATGAGAGGAGTCACTGACAAGATTGGCTACATCTTAAAGCGTGCTTCAATCAAAACTTACTTCAAGCCGCCAAAGAAAATTAGTCAGTTCTTACCACCAGTCAAGTGCAACATCCCTCTCCAAGATGCAGGGGTATACAAACTTGATTGTGATTGTGGGCTCTCTTACATTGGACAAACAAAGAGATCCATTAGAACTCGGGTCAAAGAACACATAGCTGATGTGAAGCACCGTCGCAATACAACATCTGCAGTCTGTAAACATAGCCAGGATCGCCCAAGCCACTACATTCGCTTTGATAATCCACAAGAACTAGCGAAAGAAAACCGTTATCGCCCCAGGATGATTCGCGAAGCTATTGAAATTAAAAAATATCCAAACTTCAATAGGGAAGATGGCTGGGTACTACCATCATCATGGGATCCTGTAATAAACATAATAAAAACAAACAACAAAAACAAATATAACAGACCAGTAGATGTAGTTAGTTCATACTGTGTGGATCGCAATAATAGTAGTAATTCTAATTAACATTTTTTATCTATAAAGTTAACAATAGTGTTGCTTAATATTTTAACTTTAAATAATAACAATCTAAATTAATATTAAACTTCTTTTTAAACTACATATAAAACAATTATAATGCTTAAATAAATAATTGATATTTTAAAAAATGTTTAATAATCTTTATGGTTACAGATAATATAATAATAGCAACACTAAATAAGATTAGTAATTAATAAAGAAAATTGTAATATTTATTATAATAGCAAAAATTAAGTAAATAATATTGCTATATTTAATTATAATACTTATTAAAAACTTAATTTTTTAAAATGTTTAGAATTAAAATCAACCAACATTGTAAGGTACTTTGATGCCATTTTTGAATCATTTTTGTAAAATAGTAGGTAGGCTGTCTGTAACAACTGTATAATGCCATTGAGACATCTAACACCTTAGTCTCTCCCGTGACCATGATTGCTGTAAAGCAATCGAAACGTCGGGAAACAAAAATTAAAATAAATCCGCGAGAAAATCCGAAAAGATAGTTTTATTTAAATGTCAAATATTCGCGTAAATCTAAGAAAGTATTAAGTCTTTCCTTTTATAAAGATCTTAGAAATACAAACGAGCCAATAAAGCTATTGCAATATATAATAGATAAACGTATTAAATATATCATTTTGTAGGCGTGAATTATGTTCCGCCGAAGGCTCGCATGTGCTTCTGTAAACGCAGTCAGGACACTTCGTTATACTTAGTCGCTTGCGGCCAAATATTACGTGATATTGGTAGAACTAACTGTACTGATTTATACTGTCTTGATTACTAATAAGAGTTTAATTGGGTTGTAGAAATGTATCTATAACGTAATTTAAAATATTTGCGCAAATGTTTTTCTAAAATAAATGTTTCCATAGAGTAAGGTACTGTTTTTTACTAGAAAATTTCACTCTAGTTTAAAAAATTTTTTCAACTATAACCAACTTACCTCACGCGACTTAACCTAGTCTAAAAGTAGCCTAAAAGAAGCCTTTGTGTTATTTGGGGTTATAACCTATCTGCGTCCCAGTGTGTACTAGTTTCAACATGAAAGAGAAATCATACACACACAAACATTTACATTTATAGCAAGATTCATTCAAAACTTTAAAGGTTTTCTAACATTACTCTACGATCCTTAGGAGCTGAGCAATTATATGTACGTAAATACATTACGCAAGGCAGTGGTAGGTCAGTGGTAACGCGCTCGCTTAGGAAACGGTGAAGGAAAACATTGTGAGCAAACCTGCATGTCTGAGTCCTGAGAGAACCTAGTAAGTTTTCAAAAGACATGTGAAGTCCGTCAACCCACACTTAGCCAATGTGGTGGACTATACCCTGATTCCCTTCATACTGAAGGGAGGCCCGTGACGAGCAGTGGGATGTTTTTTTTTATGAGATTCAGTGACAAACGAGCAGACAGACCACCTGATGGAAAGCAGTACTTGTCGCCCATAACACCTAGGGTTCATGCACTAAGGTTTTAAGTAACAAAAATGCAGAACCACAGGTGCGTTGTCACTGTGAGGACTAAGATGATATGCCTCTTGCCTGTAATTGCGCTGGCTACCTTATCCTTCAAACCGGAACACAACAATGCAATCATTGTTGCTTGGCGGCAGAAATAGATAAGGGGGTGGTACTCATCCAGTCGGACTCCTCAGGCTTGACAGAGTCCTACCACCGGTAACGTAATGTTAAAAAGGGCTGAATAAAATACATAAATATATTACACAAGCGAAAGTAAATTAGATGTATTAGTTTATGTTAATTAAAAGTGTTTTGAGGTTCGAATGCTTGTGACTCAATCACTCGTACTTATTCAATGGATTTAGATGTAACTTTGCTCATGTAATAATCCTAATAAGCTATACATATCGTATAAATATGTATACTTTTTTATCTTTGTTTGCTAAGAATACAAGTTATAATAATATTTTTTTTTATATCCGTAATACATTCGCATCGCTCAAGAACGTTGTAAAATGAATAAATATGAAAGAAAACATATTTTACTCTGGCAACAACGAAAAATAATTTTCTCATTATGCAGTGGTATTTAGGCCTAAGTCGCAGCGAATCATTGTCCCTTTTTTCATAATGTCTTTGCGGTTAAATATATCTATCAACATCGTTTAAAAGAAGATTTATTTATTAAAAATCAGCAAGATAGAAAGAAAAATAAAAAAATCTGCCCCATTGTTTTTTGTTTTTTTTTTTGCCAAAGATGATATTGTTTAATTTTCATTAGTCTGAAGTCTCTAATTTCTAGTTCACCAGTGATCAAGTACAGTTGGCGCAATATTCAGTTACAAGCCCCACGTATTTATAGCTACACTTCACAATACATAATGAAAGCGGAACATCGCGTGCGCTATGAAATATGAAGATACGGTTTATTCCTTCCAAAAAACACCGCGAATGCCTTAGATAAGAATATGAAATAATAGTGGTTATTGTTTCGAAGCGATGTTACGTGAATGGTTCAAATCACGGTTGAATTGCTTTGTGATTTTTTACAAGCTTTTATTTAACTTGTAATATTTGTTAGTTGGTATGTTAATATGGGTTTAATTTTGCAACCACTTCCTCTTATCCTACAGAGTTGAAATTTTACATGTTGGTTCAGTTGCAATGACAATGACTTTTTGTGATAATTATGACCTGATTTTTGACCTAAGGTTGCCTCCAGACGAAACAACTATAGGTAGATAAACTATATACCGGAGTTTGTTTGTACGATTTTTGTAAAATTACTTAATCGTTTAGTTTAGAATCATAATATGTCGTAACCATATAATTTTATTTTTTTTATTTTTCTACAATTGTAGAATAACATCCCATTCTAAAGCCTTTACAAGAAAATAGGATAGAATATATATAATTATAGTAGGACTCTGTCAAGCCTGAGGAGTCCGACTGGATGGGTACCACCCCCTTATCTATTTCTGCCGCCAAGCAACAATGATTGCATTGTTGTGTTCCGGTTTGAAAGATAAGGTAGCCAGCGCAATTACAGGTAAGAGGCATATCATCTTAGTCCTCACAGTGACAACGTACCGGCGGTTCTGTATTTTTGTTACCTAAAACCTAAGTGCATGAACTGCAGGTGTTATGGGCAACAGGTACTGCTTTCCATCAGGTGGTCTGTCTGCTCGTTTGTCACTGAATCCCATAAAAAAAATATCTATGGTAATCCTTATATAAAATAAACCTCTTCTTATATAAAAATAAAAATCATACTTCATTAAAAATGTCTTGTAATTAACAAAATATTGCTACAAGGATAGAAATTTTAATGCAATATTATATTTGCATTGAAAAGGTGAAAACGTACTTTACATAAAACACTCTGAGAGATATTCATATACAAACAAGTAGAGTTTCATCTGGATAATCTCGTCGCGAACTTGTGAAAGTCGTGAAACTTGTGAACTTTTACAGAGGTACTCTTGAAGCAATTAAGAAGTACTCCGCAAATATTAGCAAATGTTTTAATTTATTCGCGTCATGTTCGTTTGAAACATGTAAGCTTGTTTATTCTTTGACGCGACAAAGTTAAAATCGAAGTGGAGATGTTAAAATTTTGTTGGTATTTCATTTGAACTTTATTTACCTAAAGCTTTTACACAAGGTTTCTGCGTGTAATTCTTTAGTACACGTAGATATAGTATATGACATTTTTGCTAGTACCTAAATTATTTTTAATTATTCATAATGAATTAATTTGTTTTATTATTCCACGTTTAAGTGAAATATGTTAATTTACACAGAAAGCCACTACTGAAAAATGTCAAAGAATAAAAAAAGTTTAATGAAGCTTAAGAAATAACATATTATATATTATGCAGTTAATATTCAAATTTTATATATAAATTGTATAAAAATATAAACTTGGTTACATTAAAATTTAATAAACTTTGTTTTAATTTTTGTAAAATTCGACATGTGAAGTATTAGGAATTTCAATCATTGACGATTCGTAATATTTCTTAATATACGCAACCCAAACTTTCATACAGGAAAGTTTCGAACAAACACGGGAATACTTCGAAATTTCCAAACTCTCAGATTTATTACCGGTTTCATTCGCAGCGTAATTTATGAGAAAGTATCATCGTATATATTTTGAATTTAATTCTAATATATTATTCATATTTTAATAATTTAATGTTTGTTAAATTCTGCAATAAGGTTAAAATAAAGTTCATTTTTCATTTGAGTAACTTATAAAATATTGGATATTTCTTTATAACAAGGATTTAAATTAAATGTCGTTACTGTGACTGAATTAGGATAGAAAGAACTACACAATTTGTGTTTGATATCATTCATTTAAGTTCTTTTGTTTGTTATTTTTAATATGCGGTCTATTCAATAAATATTAATATTAAATCGATAATTTAAAATACTTAATAAAATCACAATTAAATGATTATATTTACATTTTAAATTAATATACTCGTAAGTTAAAGAAAAAGATACCAATCCCGCTGCTAATCTAGATGAGTTTGTTATCTGTGCAAAGCTAGATACCGCGGGAATTTTTAATCTATTTAGATGTTGTGTGTACAGCGGGCGGGTCAATTGTGACTATGTAAATATATTTTAGGGGAACAATGGAGCACAGAAGACTCTGTTTGCTTTACTAATTGAATACATTGTACTTGCTTAAACGATTTTTAAGCCGAATGTCTACTGGAAGTATTGATATTAGTCTAATATGGTGGGCTACTTATTTAATAAGATAAAATAATTAAAAGTTAATTTTTCCGACTTTCATTGTAAAAGTTCATCAGAATAGTATTTAATAATATAATAACAAACAATTCTAAAATACAAAGAATGTGAATTAAACGTTCTATCTATATTATTTGCCTGGCTTATACATTATAGCCTACTATAGAATTTTGCTATTAAAATAAGGGATACAATAAAGTAAGTATGTTTAAATAAGCTTAGATGACACTAGTTTCATGATTTAATACATCTTAGTTTCCTTACTAAGTTAGTATTTTAATATTAATATACATATTTTAGTTACAATAATAGTGTTCTTCTGTAACATTTTATGCATATTCGCAGGATAGATAGATGTATAGAATAATTTTAGAATCATTGATATAGTAGCGCTGTATATCTTTGCTTTCAGTGGACGACGATTTACTCAATGTTTAAAGTGGTCCGCATGCGTGCATTCATTACGGCGGATTTTAATCGTTTTTGGACAAATCTCGGATGGATAATGCATGACCGGGGACACGTTACAATTGCAGACTTTATTAACATAATAAATCTCTGTAAAGTAGTGTTGGCATTGCAATTAAAACGTTCGATTTGTCTTGTTTGTAAATTTAAAACATAATTAAATAGTAACATCTGTTGAGTTCACATTACTGGTAATTACTAATTATAATTATGAAATATGGTTTTATATTGCTACAGGGTCCTTTTTAATCGAATACTATTCTTTATTAATATACATTAGTTGTTTTTAACATTACAAAGTTTTAGTGATATTAGTAATATTGCAAATATTAATTTAGAATTTCATTTTATTAAGTTAATTTCATATAATCTTTATGTACCTATTAATCTTTTATACTAATATTATAAATGTGAAAGTTTGTAAGTAAAGATGTTTGTTACTCTTTCACGCCAGAACGGCTGAACGGATCTGGATGAAATTTGGCACAGAGATAGATTTTATCACGGAAAATTTACGGTTTCCGTGGGATAGGTTTTTTCTATTTTCCTAGAGGCAAACCCGAGCGAAGCGAAGGTGAGCCGCTGGTATTACAATATAAATGCGAAAGTTTGAATGTTTGTTACTCATACACGCTAGAACATCACAACGGATCTGGATGAAATTTGGTATAGTGATAGATTATAGTCTGAAATAGTACAGAGACTACTTTTTATTCCAGAAAAATATACATTTCATGTAGGATACATTTGTTTTCGTTTGTCACTAGGGACGAACCCGAGCGAAGCGAGGGTGAGCTGCTAGTTTTATATATATTCAAATCGGTTGAGCCAAACACACACACATCTATATAATTGATTTTAAAAAGGTATTATAATATATCCATACTTTTGCTCTTACGTCTTAAAGAACTTTATACGTATTTTAAACAAAGACCACAAAAAGTATTCTCTTGAAAACATTTTATTTTTTTATGTATCTTTTTCGAAGTTAAATGAAAAACCGCCCGCATATTGACCCAGTTATATTTGAGTTGCTATTTCTTATAAACTTTTATTTGTCTCGGAGTTCAGTGGTTTTATAGACATTTTGAATTAGGGCGCTGTAAAAGTTTGTTTCTTAAAATCATTTTCGGTTGGATGACTTTTTGATTTGCGGCGCTTCTTTTATCTGAGTATAATTGTTTATTCTTTACGCTTTGAAAATTGTATTTTTGTTTGAGCAAATATTTTAAGATGAACTCAAATATAATGTCAAAATATTAATGTTTAAGTTTTCTAATTTTAACTAGCGACTCACCCTTGCTGCGTTAGAGTTCCCTTGGTATGTTTTTACGGTTAGTAGAAATTTCTCAGAGATGAGATATTTTACCGCAGTAAAAAGTATCCTATATGTTGACACGGATAACCAGCTATCGTCATACCAAATTTCATCATAATCTGTCCAGTGGTTTTTGGCTATAGATTCGGTCGCATTCGTCGTGTATCGATAATAATGACTATTTCAATAAAATTTCCAGAAAAATATTTAATGTACAGATTCGACTGAGTTAGAATTTTATTATATGTATAGATTAATTATTTATAGCACAGTAAATTATAAATGCTTGTCAATTAAAATAACATTGGTTTTTCTTCGTATAACAATGTCAATTTTATCCTCATCTCTCATCCCCTACATGTCTTTTTCTGAATGTTTGTCAATAAATGATACATCATTAAAGTTATTTTACAAGAATTGCGCGATCGCATTCCATCAGCGTCTATTGTAAAACCCAAATCTTTTCTTTTTCTCATGGAACGTGGCCCTATCGCAGAACGTCTTTCCAAATGCAATCGTAATAAGAATAACATTTATTTTAGTTTTTAATAATAATTAGGGTATATAAGTTGAGCTATTTAACTTCTAGTTTTGTTGTTGTTCAGGTTCAGTGGATTTTTCTCCTTCACCTTCTCCTTCTTCTCCCTCACCTTCTTCTCCTTCACCTTGTCTTTATTCCCCTCTACGTGCAGTCAGCACTCCCCTCGATCAGAGGTCATCCTAGTACACACCACTTTCACCCTTTCATGCTCCCTCACCACACATTCCATTGATACTTTTTTCGGTCAACCTCTACTTTCATACCTAATGTCCTCTTGCTTTCATTCCTCCTCATGATATGCTCATACCACGCTAACCTACCACTCCTCAACTTCTCTGACACTGGGTTATTTTACAAACTTCCTCTAATACACTCATTAATTACAACATGAATTATATACAATATTTTAAAATAAAAAAATCATAATTTGTTAAAAGATAACGTAATGTAAATTCTTGATATTTAATTTTAATAGACAAAATTTTGTAAGGTACATTTGTTTTTGAAAAACTATTTTTATAAGATTGTTTCGTGATAACGCCAGATGGAGGTGGATTCGATTACCGGTTGTGAAGACTTTCCGCTCGTTTGCATCATTAATGGGTCCCGCATTATTAGGATAAACTCGCGTTTGGGGAAAACAGGGGAGGATATACGATGAAGATAATATACGTCTCATGATATATATTTACATACGTATATACATATTTTTAAATATGCACTCAAGATTTAGTTTAATTTTTTTTTGTAAAGGACGATGAACTTATTGTATGGACTGATTTTTCGTCCATCAGTAATGTCCACCAACGTCCAACACTAGAAGTTTATTAAAGAAGAAACCGACTCGCTAAACCGTATTCAAATGAGATGTAAATACTACATCTCATATATCCAAAAAGTTTTATTTTTCAAAAAGTTTTTCGTTTTTATAAGGTGTTATTTTTAAATAAATACTAATATAGTACTTTACCAGCAGTTTCTTATTTAGTTTTATGATAATTATCCATGTATCATTACTGACTAAAGCAATAAAATATGAGAAAAGGTTGCATACGCTTTTACACCTTTAAACGAGCAATTCTTACGCCTTTAAACGAGCAATTCTTGTATATATCGACGGAACGTTTGGCTCAGTTTGTAGTGACCCTACTTTCTGCGCCTTTGGTCGCGGGTTTGAGTCCCGCTGGGGGCATTCATTACTGTGATGAGCACGGATCTTTGTATATTATTATAATATATATTTATTTATTATTATTTATTTATTTATTTATACCGGAGATCTCGAGAATGGATCTAACGATTTTGCAGAAAATTGGTATGTGCGGGTTTTCGGGGGTGAAAAATCGATCTAAAATAGTCTTATGTCTGGGAAAACGCGTGTTTTCGAGTTTTCATACAGTTTTCGTTCGCATTATTCCATGCAAAATTTTGTCGCTAATTTCGCACGCTCGGGCGTAAGCATTGTGGTCAAACGGCCAATGCACAAGATTGATAATCACAGGTCCGGGTTCGAATCCCGGTTGGATACAAAATTTTTACTTTTGTTTTTTTTTTAAATATTTTTTTGTATTTAATCAAGTTTTTAGTTTTTATTTCTTATAAGGCCTAATTAAAAAGAAAATTATGCTTTTTGCCAAAAACCCCAGGTAGTCACCCAGGTAATTTAATAAATGCTAAAGTTATTGAGTGAGTGCGTGAGTTTGTTATAATTTTCGCAGTAGAGCTAAACAGATGTGAGTAAAATTCGGAATGGAGATAGTTTATTTTCTGGATAAATACATCTTTATTGACGTAGGTATCTACCACGCTTGTCTGCCATGCCTGTTCCGTGCATAATATGAGAAATGTGAATGAAATTTAAATTGTTACAGACACTTAGTGATTTATATGTACATATATGTATGTATGTATTCAGCCCTTTTTATCGTTCCTCTGCTGGGCATGGGCTTCCTTTCAATACGAGGGGGATCAGGTCACAGTCCACGACGCTGGCCAAGTATGATATGGCGGATTTCATATGTCATTCGGAAACTTATTAAGTTCTCTCAGCCATGCACGTTTCCTCAGGATGTTTTCCTTCAATACATTTACATTAAAAAAGAAAATGTTTTAGTTTCATATAATCATTTTTATTTACATAATACCTATACAATCTATAATTATTATGAATAATTCAAAATCAAATAAAAGTTTAAAGAAAACTTATCGTACGTCGAAAGAGTACAGTTATAATGTAAGATTTTTGTAAGTATTGTTTGTGCAAAAGTTGTGGAGGACGTATAAGTTAAAAATGATCTTTGTTAAAAGTTTGAAGAAGCATCTTAGCGTCGCGTTGGTGGCAAAGAGAAAAGTCACAACGCAACGTGTACAGATATTTCTCTGTTACATAATTCATGTATAACTGTATAATTATTATATATAGTTTTTGTTCGCGGCTCTGCTTGCATAGTAAGATGGGCAGGAATTAAAGGTAGATGTTACCCATGTCTATGATTTATTCTATGTTCCTATCAAATTTCATCGAAATCTTTTCAGAGGTTACAGCGTAGATACATATGTGGCTAACAGACGGACAAACAGTGTTACTTTTACATTTGTAATATTATTAGTAAGGATAGGATGGGAACGATTTTTTAGTTATTTAATTATTAAAAAATATGAAATAGCGTGTTAATATTTATGATACTTTGAATTATTATAATTATTATTCTGGTAGTGTTTTTGGGATATTTTTTTTATCAATAACTTCAGAAAGGAGAATTTCATATTCCTACCTAAACAATCACCCGGAAAGCAATATACTGTCGAGTCTATTTTGGTCTAGTCATAGTACATTTATGGAAGCCACCAAAGATGTCTTGTTCCATGGCCTTTCCATACATATTCAAAGGACCTATTTTCATGCCGTCCCCTCAGACTTACTCCGAAATGTATATTTGATGATGTAGAGTATACAAAGAGCGACGCATGCTTTTGCAAAATGTTATTTTTAACTCTATTTTGTCTGCCGTAGAGTTTAAAATGCATATTACGCATATTTTTGAAAAGATGAATTGTGGTATACTGTACGTAGTGTAAAAGGTTTCTAAGGAGCTGTTTAAGGTAGTTTATATGCGCTCGGTCGGATACGTTGGACGGAGTAATTCGTTGGGTCTCTTTGTCTTTCTTTGTGTTTATTAAAAGGTCATGGGTTTCATTATTGTGTATGTAAATAGTGTATGAGGGTAGATGAGTGAAATGTCATAAGGGGTGATGAATCTATATACCATGAAAATTATATACAAGGAGTTTAATATCTGTACGTAAAAGTGTCCCAAAAATTTGAAAAAATAATAGTGGACGCGCTCTGCAGTCGCTATGTCCCAAGAGGAAGGGGGGAAATTAATTCTGATTTGTTTATCATCTTTATCACTAACTTTGCGCTGTTGATATACAGCTAAATTCACCTGGTAATTAAGTAAGTCAGCGCGACTCGTGGCAATATCTAGAACTGTAGCTCTAAAAAATTTTGCGGATGGATTTCTCACATGAAACCATAAGGAAATTGGACTCCTTTAGTTAATTAACTTTGTTGTATAGATAAAAGTAAGATATTCAAATATTATTTACTGTTTTATTAAAAATAATTATAATATATTTATGTTTAATACCTAAAATCCGATCATTTACTGCGTACATCACTCCCAACTAACAAAAATACAACATTAGGTTTCCTCCCAATGACACATTTAAAACGCCGAGGTGAAACGAAATGATCCATTTAAAATATTTAATTAAAAACTTTTCCGAGTCGAGTTACGGTAATGGGGAAAGCGGCGAAATTCGATCAATTCGTTTCCCTCGAGATATCGATACGTTTAGAGAACTTTCGCGATTACCGCCTTTGCCTCCGACTCCACTAACTCCGACCGATAAAATGATCATTAGCTTGAATTGATAATAATTAATTATACCTTAATAAATTTTCGAGAGAAAAATAAATGATATAAAAGTATTTGTAATCTTAACATTCTGTTCTAATAAATTAAATTTAACACTTAAAGATACATATATAGAATTGAAGGTCAATAATTTTTGGATGACCCATCATCATCAGCCTTTTCATTTGCTTTAGATGTTTGAGACACTTTTGCTGGTAACTAAGTAATACAATTCTGAAGCGGTAAGACCGACCGTAACCAGAGCAGGTGTACATCGCAATACATGGACTAGATGGACGGTTGTCGCATTCGAGCCGTTTGGCTCTATAACCGGCAACCTTATATGGCTACGCTTTTACACTGTAAGCTGTTATATTTAGAAAATAATTTTCTTTTTAAGATTACCATATCTCAAAAAGAAAATGTAAATAATAAACTCTCTTTTTTATAAAATATTTGTTGTCAATGGTAATCCTATATTAATATCAACAAACATTCCACCTCCAAAGGTAAAATAACAACGTTTAATTAGTGAAATCAATGTAACTTTTAAGTTAAAAACATCATTATTTGAGTTGATTTAACAATGTTGAGTTTAAATTAGAAATTCCACGTGAAATTTCTATCTCTCACTATAAAATTTCTAATAAAAAATATCTCATACTTGTGGAAATTATATAGTGAAGCGTGAGGAAGCAACAGACGGGCGTTCAGATAAATACGTCTTCCCTTTGTACTGTACTGTACCGTAATATTTCTCCCGGCCCACTTTTGTCTTTCATTTTTCCCTGTCACTGTAAATATAGCACGATATTATAAAACATAAAATAATATGTATCGTATTCTTTGTTTAACAATTATAATAACGTTTTTATTAAAATGTCTACTGTTGTCTGTCAAATATTTAATACTTTGCATATAGTAAAATTGTAACCAAGCCGAATCTGTACATTAAATATTTAAAAAAAAATCTTAGTGAAATACATATTATTACCGATACAGAGGCCGAATCTAAAGTTTTTAGAATTTTTGTCTGTTACCGCATCACGCAAAAACCACTGGAGGGATTTTGATGAAATTTGGTATGAAGATAGCTGGTTATCCGGGTCAACATATAGAATACTTTTTACTGCGGGAAAATGTCTCATCTCTGAGAAATCTATACTAAACATTAAAACGTAAGGAGGGACGAACCCGAGCGGAGCGAGGGTGAGTCGCTAGTTATTTATAAGTACAGAAAATTTCTATATTGTATTGAAACTTAAGCTCAAGCGTAGAAACGTATATATTACTTACATGACATTAAAACTATTTGAGCTTTTAACAAACCGTTGAACTTAGCTGGTCTGATGTTTTTTGCTTGGTTTTAATGTTTATTAGATATTATTTACACTGGAAAAGAAAATTTTCTTTTCTTTAAGGGGTAAAAATAAAAATGGTATAGAAAAATGGCGTATATTTTTATAAAAGAGCTGAACTGGACGTAGCGAAAGGACTGCCGGTCTCTACTAATAAATAAAAATTATAATAATAAACACTATATAATTTACAAGAGTTCCTACAAGATAAATATTTATATTGACTGTATTATTATTTTCTGAGTTTCTTTTGCAAGTTCTTCTCAAGTCTGAGGCTTCTTCTTTCCGAACTGGTGGTAGACTCATGACATTCAGGAAAAAATATAAACACTTTAAATTGAATCTAGTTTATTTTGTGTGGTTAGTAAAATTAGGCTAATTAAGTCTGTAGCAAGCGTTCCAAATACAGCCAACCGTGGTATCCATTTTTAAGTGAATGGTCATAGGTTTTAGTTCTACTTAAGACAAATATTGATATTAGTTTTATAAATGTTTGTTGCAATCTGAGTTATATCGCGGACCCCCGACACAAGACTAATGGAAGATGCTGAGAAAGTAATGTCGTTTATTACCTATTTATTTGATGGAACTTGCACTCTCTTACTCTATCATATCATTTAAACTTTACTATTTCTAAATGAAAATAGATGACGCTAAGTTTGAACTTTGAATGTTAAGAAGTTTATAATAATAACTAGCAGACCCGGCCACGCATTGCTGTGGCACACATATGAAAATCGTAAATTTTGCAATACAAAAAGAAATAATCGGGATAAAAACTATCCTATCTTTTTAATTGGCACAAATCACACATTTTGAAACAAAATACGTCTAGATCGAATAAATAGTTTTGGAGTTCATCCCGGACAAACATTGTGACACGAGATTTATATATATTAAAGATTAAGATTTACTGTCTACTCGGATAAGTGATATAACATAATATACACAATTGATTAAAAAAAAAAAAACTATAATGTTTTAAGTGCTTTAAACGCCTCGGAGCTTGTAGTATCTATACAGATAAATAAAATTGGAGTGTCTGTTTGTTATATTAAAATAACCGCTTTTTACTAAATGCATATGGATGTATACACGGTACATATACCAAAACAATATTTTTTACAATTTTTGTCTGTCTGTCTGTTTGTTCCGGCTAATCTCTGAAATGGCTGGACTGATTTTGATGGGACTTTCACTGGCAGGTAGCTGATGTAATAAGGAGTAATTTAGGCTACTTTTATTTCAGAACATTTTGAGTCGCTAATATAATAAATAAATAGACTGCAGGCATTGTAAGTCAGGAAAAACTGAAAAATTTTAATGTAAATCTTCTTTGTTGTAAAATAAACACTACAAAATAAAGTAAAGTCATTACAGTTACTGGGTCTGTATAATAACATAAAGAGAAAAAAATCTGTTGAAATCCGCATCATTTTTCCGCCGCGGTGACTTTTAAACGAATTAGAATCGTCGCAAATCAAATAAAGCATCACAATGGGCTCATTAATGGAATTAACCGACCTAATTATTCTTTTTGAATCAAGGAAATAAAGGAAAAAGAAATTTTCGTTTTACTACGCAAAATGTTGATTGTTGTATTGTCTTGACAGTACGACGTGTAAATGAAAACTGGCTGAGAGATTAAAAGAATTCATTTATTATATAAATTTCTCAGAGATGAGATATTTTCCCGCAGTAAAAAGTATCCTAAATGTTAATTCGGATAACCAACTATCCTTATTCAGCCCTTTTTATCGTCCCACTGCTGGGCACGGGCCTCCCTTTAATACGAGGGGAATCAGGCCATAGTCCACCACGCTGGCCAAGTGCGGGTTGGCGGACTTCACATGTCTTTCGAAAACTTGTTAGGTTCTCTCAGACATGCAGGTTTCCTCACGATGTTTTCCTTCACCGTAAGACAAGTGGTAATCATGTAAGAAATGATTCGCACACGAAAATATCAGAGGTGCGAGACCCGGGATTTGAACCCGCTTCACTCGGTTACCCAAGCGAGCGTGTTACCATTGGCCTACCACTGCCTATAACCAGCTATCATCATACTAAATTTCATCAAAATCAAAGGTCAAAGATAGACAGACAAAAATAAAAAAACACTATAGATTTGGCCTCTGTATCGATAGTAATGACTATTTCAATAAGATTTTCCAAAAAATATTTGATGTACAGATTCGACTCACTTAAAATTTTATTAAATATATAGAAAAATGACATTGACTTCGCTCAGGAGCCACTCCAAGTAACTACTTTTCATACTGATTAATTATATTTAATCGAGCAATTCTTGTATATTTATTTATACCGGTGATCTCGGAAACGGCTCTAACGATTTTGCTAAAATTTGGTATGTGGGGGCTCTCGGGGGCGAAAAATCGATCGAGATTAGTCTTATGTCTGGGAAAACGCGTGTTTCCGAGTTTTCAAGGGGTTTTCTTTCGCATCGTTCTACGCTAAATATGGTCGCTAATTTCTTAATATTAATAATACATTATAAGCATCGTGGTCAAGTGACCAAGGCGCATAATCAACAATTACAGGTGACCAGGATCGAATCCCGGTCGAATACAAAGTTTTTAATATAGTTTTTTTTCGTATTTTTAGTTTTTTTAATCAATGATGATGTAATTTATTTTAATAATAATGATATAAGAAGATATTATTTATTATTTAGTTATATGTTCGAATAAATTGAGATCAATGCATAAATGCGATATAAAACATTTTAAAACAAACGTAATAAATTGTGAAGAATAAACGAATATCACAGTGGAACTTCACCCTGGACAATACTGAAAACCTTCACTATTTTATTATTTTTACGTTGGACGTATTGTATGGTTATATTATTTATTTGCGATTAAAGTTTGTGGTACACTAACATTTTGTGTACTTTTTATTCAATTAAAATACTCGAAAAATTGATTAAAATAATACTCGTACCTATATTTGAGATGTTTATACACTATTTCTGTAGATTATGTACATATGTTTTGTTGTAATGTAGATAGATGTAAATCGCGTTACTTCTTACAATTTTTTACTCTCAATAATTAATAATTGTGTGGGTTCTTTTCGCTTTATTGTCTAGTTTAGACTGTAAAAAACACTTTATGGCTAATATTACACTGAAACGACCAAAGAAAAAATTTCCTAATAACGATGTATATTAATGGATTCTCAATGTAATTAAATATAATATTATGTATGATTGTAAATAGTAAAAATAAATAAAAATACAATAATTAATTCTTTAGTATGCCACAAGCCTAATGGATGGCTCCCGCTGGGATTCAACTCGAATACTGTTAAAATATAATAGCTGCTGGAGTAATTGGAATATTAATACTCTTTTACAAATATTCGAAATGATTTAAACTTGTTTTTGTTCCTACTATACTATACTATATATTACTATATTGAAAGGTATAGTATATATTTGTGTATATTTAAAAAAATAGTTATGTTGTTTCGTAGTATATTCTAGATACAGGAGACCCGTGATTCAATACGAGGGAGATCAGATCTTATTCCACCACACTGGCTAAGTGCGGGTTGGCAGACTTCACTTGTCTTTCAGAAACTTGCTAGGTTCTCTCAGATATGCATGATGAAAATAATTCACAAATAAAATATCAGAGGCTCGAGATCCGGGATTTTAACCCACTTCACTTGGTTTCCTAGACAAGTGCGTTACCATAGGACTACTACAGCCTTTTCAACTACTAAAAACGTAGTAAATAATAATTATAGTGTTTTATATCAATCACTCGACTACATCAAAAAGACGGTTATGTTTCACATGTTAACAAAATAAAAGTACCTACGAAAGTAATCAGAGTTAACTAGCTGTTTATTCGTGGTATATGAAGAATAATAGTGTTATTCTCCAAAAATGAGCTATTTATGTCTTTTATTACAGCATGGGTATCGCATGGTATCTGGAAAACTTTGGCTATCAAATCACCCACAACCTCACTTCAGTATCACTATAAGCGCGCTTGCTTCATTAGGGTAGAAGTTTTGATTAGATTGCCACATCAAGTAATAAATAGGGGTAAACAGTATATAAATATAAAACAAAATGTAGGTTAATGTTGTTTGTAAAACAAATTTTTATCCACCCTCGGAAATTCGGACGTTCTCTGATATTATGTATATATAATAAATTGTTGTATTTTAAACTTTTCTAAATTCGAGCAAGCATTTCTTTGTACTTTCTTTGTATTTTCTTTTTGCTATGGATGATAAATGTGACGAATTTATTAATTTTTCATTAACTTCTTAGCTTTTACATATATTCGACGGTGGTATCAATGCTGTGACTTCATCATACTGAAAGTATTCAATTATACATTGGTAATCTATACTGATATTCCAAATCTGAAGAGCTTGTTTACTTTTTTGTTTATTTCTTTATTTGTTTTATGCTATAGTTTTAGCCCCCTCAGCTCAAAAGACTCTCTAAGCTCAAAGGACTCTACAAAAAGGGTGTAGAGTAAAAACACAGATAGAGTTACTTTCACATAAAATATAATATTAGTACAGATTTATTTATAGATTTTGTTATGATGCTAAATAAATAACTATCAAAACAAAAACAAATCAATCCCACGGGAACCGTATATTTTTCCGGGATAAAAAGTAACCTATGTGCTATTACTCATTATCGTAAAGTTTCATTTAAATCAATTCAGTAGTTTTTGCGAAAAAGTAACAAACATTAAGACATCTGCACATCCGCACAAACTTTTGCTTTTCTTTATTTATTTATACGGATCTCCAACAGTATACATATTTTACATTTACAATATACTTAGATATAAATAATATTTTTATTTTTTATGTATTACCAATTACAGGAGATAACATTTTTCGCTATGTAATGTTAAAAAAATAGTGTTTTAATATGCTACTAATAATATACACAAAAAAAAATGAATACAATTTAAAAAACAAGACTAATAACTTCAACAACAATAAAATTAAGCTTAACAATTACATAAAAAAAAAATACTGTACAACTTATAACAAACACTGGTCACCTTTTTTTTTATAAATTGTGAGAGCCTCTCACAACCAATGTCCAAAGATGCCATGCGCTTTACGCAGTTGTTGTATCTATCTAATATATTTAAACGAGCAATTCTTGTAAATTTATTTATACCGGCGATCTCGGTAACGGCTCTAACGATAACGGTGTTCTGGGGCGAAAAATCGATCTAGATTAGTCTTATGTCTGGCAAAACGCGTGTTTTCGAGTGTTTTCTTTCGCGTTCCACGCAAAATATAGTAGATAATTACTCACACTCGGGCATAAACACCGTGGTCAAGCATCCGGTCGAATGCAAAGTTTTGAATTTGGTTTTTTCTCGTATTTATTTAAGTTTTAAGTTTTTTTTTTGTTTTTAAGTCAAATTAAAAAGAAAAAAGAACTCCGAGCGAAGCTCGGTCACCCAGGTACTGAACGTGTAATACATGATAACGGAGCATTACTACCTAACTTCGTGCGAAATCTATAGGTTGAGTATGATGGACATGGATAGCGAGGTGGTCTTCTAGGAACATTAATGTTGAGCTTCTCTAACAGCTTCTCATTATCGATTTTACCATTAAAGATATTATATAGGAGCTTAATTTCAAGAAGAGATCTATGTGTAACTAATGCCTTCATTTTGAAAGAAGCAAGTTTGTTCTCATATGATTCAGAAAATCCTGTAGTTTTGATTTGCCTCGTCCCAAACTCGAATTTGAATCCTGAGCAAAGCTCACCTTTAAAACTGTCGCATATTACTTACGTTACGTGTTACTTACGTTACGTGCAGAGTTATTTAAACGTAACAAGATATACCTACTAAGTTTAACTTACATGAAAACATTCGTGTTATCTAACACCATGATTACAATTTGTTCCATCTCGAGACGCCTTAAAAATAAATGGAGTAAAACCAATTTATTCGTGAAATCGCGTAACTCATTCTACATCCGTAGGCCGCAGGCTATACGAGATCCAACATTTGTAACTACCCCTTAAACAAGTAACTTTTTAATAAATGTTAATGACATCAAAATAAGGGTGCCTATGTTCTATAATCATTTAAATTATATTATAGCTATACTTATTATTATGAATTTTCTCATTAATTATACCTTTGATGCTCCCAGTAAAGATGAAGAATTTTATTGCTCAAAAGATATTTTTAAAGATTTTATTTGACAAAAGTCTGATTGCATAGTTTAATATTCGGAAATTTGATATTTGAACCCCATCCCATTGATTTTAATATAAGGTAAAACAAAAACGTATTAAGTGATTGTTTTGTTCCTTGAAAATACTATTCAAAATATAAATATTAAAATACTAATAATGTTATAAAATATATCATAAAAATGTTTGTTTTGTCGAAAAATTAATTCAGACCAACATTTTTAGACATAGCTCGAATTGTTTTTAAATAGCGAATTATGCAAGCGAATAAATTAATTATTCGATGTCTAGTCCCATGGCCGCGAGCTATTACGTAACTGGAATACCGAATTTGTTAATTAAATTACAACTTGGAAAATTACGCGAGTTTCAAATTGTTTATTCCAAGATATAAATAAGTAGCCCTTAGTTTATATTGACCTTCTAAGATTTCATATTTATAATGACTTTAGAAAGTGACAGATAAGCAGTCTCATATATCTTAGATAAAGATTGTAAAAGTCGTTTTACTTTAGATGTTCTCAGGTTCACTGTTACAAATGTACATACTACATACATATATGTTTATGTTTTTTACTTAAGATATAGTAAACAAAAAATAAGTTTAGTTTAAAATTCTAATATGCTTAAGTCCATTTTTGCAAACATTAATTTAACGTTATTTTTTATGTCTTTTATTTAATAATGAACTGCATTTGCTTTAGTAAATTGTACTTATAAAATACAATTTACTGAAGTATTATATAAAATATCAGCTTAAATGACATC
The DNA here is from genome assembly GCA_033884665.1 of Argynnis bischoffii washingtonia. Lineage (NCBI taxonomy): Eukaryota > Metazoa > Arthropoda > Insecta > Lepidoptera > Nymphalidae > Argynnis > Argynnis bischoffii. The sequence goes on along the minus strand of CM066618.1, from coordinate 2,308,400 downwards.
GTAAGCTATCTTGATGGTAGCTTGATGGTAGATAACTAGGGTGATGGAGCGGGATAAATCATTTAGGCCTTCTACACTTTGCCTCTGTCTATGGTTAAAATTGGCTATGGGATGAGGCATGAAGAGTTAATAATTACTTTGTAACAAAAAAGGCCCATCAACTTCAAAATTAGTTTGAAAGTAAAACCAAACAAAGAACCTTCCAAACTTAAGTATATCCTATTCAGGAAAAAAAGGATTATATAAAAATAAAGTTCATATTTGGCAAAACATCATGTGTGTACGTACAAAAGAGCCCGCAAGTTTGCAAGCTTTATTAAAGTCGATAAATAAAGAAAAACATTTTATATCTATACATATAATAAACTTGTAACTAAGCCGAATCTGTACATTAAATATTTTTTGGAAAATCTTATTGAAATAGACATTATTATCGTTACAGAAGCTGAATCTATATATTTTAGAATTTTGGTCTGTCTGTCTGTCCGTCTGTCATCACGAGAAAACTACTGGACAGATTTTGATGATTTTTTTTTTCTTTTTTTTTTTTTTTGTTGACGCTGGGGAAACCCATCATGGGGACCTTACCGGCCGTCAATGGGTAAGGTACTGTGAGACTCTTACTCACTAAAACCCACAGCGGAATCCGTCGCCGCAGTGCTGTGGGGCGTTGCAGGATCGCTTGTGCATACACTACAACACCCCTGCGGACAGCCCGTATCTGGTGATTACACCATGATACCTGGTTAACCGGGTCAACATATAGGATACTTTTTACTGCGGGAAAATGTCTCATCTCCAAAATATATACTAAACGTTAAAACGTAACTAACCACGAACTCGAGCGGAACAAGGGTGAGTCGCTAGTTAGTAAATAAAAACGAGATTTGAATTGAATTAAAATCAAAACTTTTTTATTTCAAAATTGCTATACTCCGTCTAACATTATATAGCATGAATATATCCTTGTCCACTGAACCACATGTCACGTCACTCCGCATTACGTCACAGCGTGACGTCATTACTCACTCCGCCCCATCACTTACACACAATATTTTATAAAAAGTACGAACTTTTATGGGTTATGCTCTTTTCCTCCTCGGGAGAACGATCTCTTTCAATTTTTAGGTTCAAATGTTAAATGGACCCAATAAATCTTGAGAGTTCATATATTTTCATTATATTTGCTTGGTAAAGGATCTTTTGCCAATAAACATATTTTTTTATAATGGCATAGGTATATTATTCATACTTAAAATGCAAATGGCAGTGGTAGCCCAGTGGTAACGCGCTCGTTTGGGAAACCGAGTGAAGCGGGTTCAAATCCCGGGTCTCGCACCTCTGATATTTTCATGTGCGAATCATTTCTAACATGATTACCACTTGCCTTACGGCGAAGAAAAACAACGTAAGGAAACCTGCATGTCTGACAAAACCTAGCAATTTTTCAAAAGGCATGTGAAGTCCGCCAACGCGCACTTGGCCAGCGTGGTAGACTATGGCCTGATCCCGCTTGTATTGAAGGGAGGCCCGTGCCCAGCAGTGGGACGTTAAAAAGGGCCGAATACAGATATTATTTATACTTATCTATAATAGAAATAGCAGTATTATATTATGTTGCTTGCTGCTATTTAATTCATAGTAATTAATTGATTTCTAAAATCAAAGAACTGTTTATGTTTATTAATTTAAGGCCAATTTGCTATGTAGAAAGCTGAACTTATTAATATGTCTTGAAAACATTTAAATTCGTTTTAAAATGACTTCAAAAAGGAGGAGTTTCTCAATTGAGATATTTATATTTTTTTTAGTATGTTCGGGTATAATTCCGTAATATATGGACGGATTTGCAAAACTCTTCATTCGTCCGAAAGAGGTTTATTCTTTAAATAAAAGCCAGCTGATATAAATTAAAGCACACCGACTTCGCAAATATCTGATTAGGTATCTATAGTAAATGAAAACTACTAATAAATTATTTTTCAGTTTTTAGTATATTTTTTTAAATAATTTTTAAAAATGCTTTTTGTTATATCTTATCCTCCCTATGAATAAGTTTTATCTGATTGGGATTTTTGTAAAATCAACCCTTAGCACGAATAGAATAAATAATAAATAAATAAATATGTTGGGATATTAATGAATGAATATCTTCATAATTTTGGCTTTCGATATCTTAGACCACCCGGTGTTTAAACGTGATGCAAGGATAAGGGCCTTAAAGCATCTTTATTCTTAATTGGACATTCCGATGAAGAACACAGTTATGAAAAACAATGCAAAAAGCAACCTTATTAGGAAACCAATAAAGTATATTATCGGTTATGTCAAGAGTTCTACACAAAGAATGACGTTTAATATTAAGGGCTATTGTTTCTGGATTACCATGTATTTCCTCTATTAGTGAACAGGGACACGTCTCTCAACATTTTAATACTTTACTTTGGTAATGTGCTTTTAATTTCTTATTGATCGACTTACGTAGAAAGATGTTAATATTTATTTGAAATATTGTTGTATTATTTCCATAATAGGGTAATAAAAAATTGCTGATGATGTTTTTACATTAACTCTCAAAATAAGAATTCATTTATTAGCGTTTGCAATTTTGTTACCTCATTTGTTACGTGTTTATTACGTAAGTATAGACATTAGACATCTTTTCCCATTTAGTAGATTCGAATAAAATAAGGCGTGACAGACACACAGATAGATAAATGTACACAACACCGAAAAAAACAAAAATAAACCTTCTACCGTTCTGTACAAACTACCAACACTTAAAAACAAAGCAGAAATTATAATGATTAGTATATGGTCTGAAACATTTTCGATGTATAATAGCTATATCAGCTTTACACTAGAACAAAGGTTAGAAACTTAATAAATTTAAGATATAGCTGCATTATTAAGCAATTGAGTTCGCCTCGTGCGCTGTCCTTCGTAGATGGTGGGAATTACAGCTCTGCATACGTAACTAGTCATTTACAGGGGTATAAAACTTAAATTCTTTGTGTCACTTTTAAATAACAAAACACTGTGTTTGTAAAAGCTGTATAGGTTATTTTTTTATTTTTCCACTATACTTTATTTTTATTTTGGTACAAAATTTCTTAAGTAGTCTAGAAGGAAATATTTTTAGACTAGAATGGGCAGTGGTAGCCCAGTGGTAACGCGCTCGCTTGGGAAACCGAGTGAAGCGGGTTCAAATCCCGGGTTTCGCACCTCTGATATTTTCATGTGCGAATCATTTTCTAACTTGATTACTAGTTGCCTTACGGTGAAGGAAAACATCGTGAGGAAACCTGCATGTCTGAGAGAAACTAGCAAGTTTTCGAAAGACATGTGAAGTCCGCCAATCCGCCTTGGCCAGCGTGGTGGACTATGGCTTGATCCCCCTCGTCTTGAAGGGAGGCCCGTGCCCAGCAGTGGGACGTTAAAAAGGGCTGAATACAGAATGTATAGATGTTCATTCATTAGATAAAATGATAGTTATATAAAAAAATTGTAAATATTATTTACTAAAATAAACCTATATTATATATTGACCAAAAAATCATTAGCATTAAGTTGGATAACCTTTTTAAATGTCATAAGAGATTAGAAATTACGGGTTTTCATTAATTAGAAATTCCTTTGAAAACATTGTAAGGAAACCTGCATGTCTAAGAGAACTTAGCAAGTTTTCGAATGACATAGTATGAAGTCTGCCAACCCGCACTTGGCCAGTGTGAGGGACTATGGACTGATCCCCCTGGCCTTGAAGCAAGATCCGTGCCCAGCAGTGGTACGTTACAAAGCGCTGGATTTCGACTGAATTTAAAGCTTGATTTTGACAAAAGATTAGATATTGTATAAATGTATACTGTTCCGTGAGGAAATCTAACAGAGTAGTTATATGTCGCCTATATATTTTCTTTCTATTTAAAGGTATTCTAAATGCATTTTAAAATACAAAAAAATTCATTATTATTTGTTTATTGACGCATATCAAGCAGCATCATAGCAGTTTGGAGATTATTTAACTCTTTCAAAAATGTTTCGATGAAGACGTGTTAAAAAAGATATAAAAGAAAGAAGAATAAAATAAAAAAGATATTAAAAAAAATGACGCATCCTCTTGACTGATCCGAGCGAAACGAGAGTAATTCGCTAGTATTATATACAAAGGTAGCCCACTTTTTGTTAAACTCCAGTCTATCTGTGTACTAAATTTTATCCAAATCTGTCCAACCGTTCTTTCGTAAAAGATGACAAACATACACACACATTGTCAAAAGTATTGTGGTAATTATCTAGTAATAAAATTATTCTTTACTTAATTAAAATGCTTTAAAAAGGTTAAAAGGTTGAATACCCCTGCTTCAGTTAGGCAGCATCTAGCTAGAGAATTCGCAGTGGACGTGGATGGAGCGCGAGCATTAGTCTAATGTTCAACGCTTTAGGGCCAAAATGGCGTGACGGGAGTTAACGCGGTCACTTTATATTGTCGTGTAACATTGACAGGTGATTATAACCGTTATGCACTTGTTAGATACTGCGAGCTTTGAAGCGTTGACAGTTCATATCGATGCCCGAGCTTATATAAATTTATTTTGCAAATTAATATAGATTTATATATAAGTTCTACAGACATAAATGAGTAAGGACTATAAAAGAAATGGAATAGGAATGTTTTATAAAGTTAGTTGTACCCAAATGGCATGCTTATAAGGTACAGAACAGAGGTATATTCTCTTCTCTAGCTTGAAAATGCGAATAGCGTAAGTATTGTTACGTGTCGATTGCGATCGCATAAAAATCCGCGGAAAGTAAAAGCTAAATTTTATAAAATAAACAAACTACTTATTGTTTCTCTCTAATTCGTTTTTGTATATTTTATTAAGTTTTTATAAAAATACGAGATTCTGCCTACGGCATCGCTCACTCGAAACACGTTTTCTAGGATAAGAATATCCTAGTTCAGTTCATAACCTATTGCGTTTAATCTAAATCCGTTTTAGTTTACGCTTCAAGAAATAACAAACTTACATACATACATTTTTTTTCATATATAATATTAGTTTGATGACTATATAATGACTCATGGTTTCTAATTAATCACATTCATAATATTATTTGCCCTACTTTCCCCATTTTCCTCTTAGAATAATAAATTGTTATTGCTCATAATTTTCTTCTTACTTCAGTAAACACTCATTCACTATATCCAATCTACTATATCGAATTTACTATTGGATAGAGTAATAAATTTAGCCAAGTTCTATTGGCGTTTGTTTTTATACTAGTTTTTTGCCCTGGTTTCGATCGCATAGTTTTTGGTATATAATTATTCAACTTCTATGAATTGTGACGACGATTCATTTTTCCTCAATAAATAAATTCAAACCTTCAAAGCTTTACAATATTAGTATTTTTACAAGCTTTTATTTAACTTGCGATGTTTGTTAATTGGTATGTTGTATGGGTCTTGCATGCTGAATTAGTTCTCTCTCTCTCTCACACATCCTCTTATCTAAACAAATAAATAAAATCGAAGTTTCTGTTTGTAATGTCAAAATAAAAGTTTTATACTAAATGCATATGGAATTATATACGGTACTTATAAGAAAAAAACAATTTCTAAAATTTTTATCTGTATGTTTGTTCCGGCTAATCTCCGAAACGGCTGGACCAATTTTGACGGGGCTTTAATTGGCAGATAGCTGATATTATAAGGAGTAACTTGGTCCACTTTTATTTCAGTAAAACAATTAGGGTTTCGCTCAAAAAAAAAAAAAATATCTAGGAACGAACCTAAGGAAAGCGAGGGCGAGTCGCTAATCCTACAAATGATTAATAAATGATTTCGATGATAATTGTTTTTTTTTTGATAATTATAACCTGTTTCTTCATCTAAGATTGGCTTCAGACGAAGCAACTTCTCGACGGTCAATATAAGAAATTTTATAAAATAAAATGAAATGTACTAAATATAATTATGTACAATAAAAATGTAAATAGAAAAATATTATTAGCTTTTTAAACAGTTTTCTTAAATTATACAATATGTCTATAAATGATTTGCTAAGAAATTAATAAATAATATATTATTTAGAATAAAAATAATAATCATAAGATTACCGTCCAGAACATGGGGAAAAACATTCATAATACGCTTCGAATCTATGATTGATTAAACCAAAAAGGTATATAGTTGGGATCCATCATTAATTAAATCAGAGGTCCCTTTGTTTTTTATTCCATGAATTGTCGCTATTCTCTTTCTACTTGATAGGAAAATAGTGTTTAAAAACATAAAATTGAAACGTTCTTAGTAATAATAATTAAAGACTTACCCTCGCTTCGCTCGGGTACGTCCCTAGGCACGTTTTATTTATTTTTTGAGCGAAACCCTAATATTTTTCTTAAATGCAAGTAGCCTAAATTACTGCTTATAATATCAACTATCTGCCAGTGAAAGTTTCGTTAAAATTGGTCCAGCCGTTTCGGAGATTAACCGGAACAAACAGACAGACAGACAAAAAATTAAAAAAAAAATGTGTTTTTCTCATAAGTAACGTATATAATTCCATATATGTACTTTTAGTAAAAAGCTGTATTTGTACCTTACAAATAGACACTTCAATTTTATTTATCTCTATAGATTTTAGTTTATGAGCCTGAAAATCACATATGCCTACTGTTGTAAAAGACTGTTTAGGGATGCGGATCACGGTGTACATGGTGTATAGTGTATAGTCTGTATACAGAAGTAAGAAATACCTTCGTATCCACCGTGTAATATACCATCGCCTTTTATTAACTTTGTTATTATAATCATAATATTGTATTGTATTCAGCCCTTTTTAACGTCCCACTGCTGGGCACGGGCCTCCCTTCAAGACGAGGGGAATCAGGCCATAGTCCACCACGCTGGCCAAGTGCGGATTGGCGGACTTCACATGTCTTTCGAAAACTTGCTAGGTTCTCTTAGACATGCAGGTTTCCTCACGATGTTTTCCTTCACCGTCATATCATAATATACAACAGTATATATTATTGTTCTACATTCTTGTTTTCTAATATCTAGTGTTCAACAAGTGGATTATCCAAAATCCATATATTTTCTATGTAGTATAAAGGCTTGAAAGAAATTCTATCGGTGTAGCGTTAGCTTTATTAAGATATCCTTAATACCTACATATATTGTGCCAGTTGCTCCGAATTCGTTACAAGCTACCTTTAATATCGCTGTTTTATGAAAGAGGTAAAAGCATATTCTCACAAATTGTTCGGGGCTTATATTGTTTACGAGTACGAACACTCGTGAAAAACTACACATCGCATGAAAAGGGTTATTTTTTCCAAGTGATACTCAGTACCTTTTTGTAACATACGCGTTCAATTTCGAAAGACACTCGATATAATGCCTTTTGCAAAGTACATAAGGTTTAGATTGAATTGCTAAAAGATGGGTTTGTGGAAATGAAAATATTAAAGTTTTGCGTGTGAAAAGGTGATAGCCGCGGAAATGAGGCGTGATATAGTACGCGTCTTCTACGCAGCTGCTTTACTTTGGTAAGAAGTGTTTTACATGCTACGTTCGTTATTAAAGGAACGTTGTACCTGTAGGTAAGACGAAGGCCTCAGAAGAAACGTATCTAGCTAACAAGTAACTTATTAGTTTAACCGTTTTTCTATTGCTTATATCTGGGAATATTAATGTATACCGATTATCCACTTATACGTTACCATATTTATTCTACCAGTTGAGTACCTGGGATTCTGTAGTTAGATGTGACGAGAAGTGTAACCTAAAATATATATAAACTAGCGACTCATTCTTGGTTTGCTCGGGTTCGTCCCTAGCTCGCTTCCCAATATAAATTTTCATCCTCATTTTCTAAGTTCCTGCGCAATTTTCTTTTTTTTTAATGTAAAAACTTTCTCCTGATAATAATAAACACAACAAAAAAAGAATTAGTGAAATCGGTCAAGCCATTCAGGCGTGATGGCGTGACCAAGGGTAATAGGAATTCATTTATATATATATATATATATATATATATATAGATTTATAAATGCAAAACAAATATATTAAGTATTAACTGTACAATTCGTATTTATAAGAAGATTCATTTAATAAGACCTGGCCCCTTTCTCAAGAAAACAGAATTAATTTATCGTCTTTTGCTGGCTCGGCTTATTACCAACACCTATTAATATAAAGATAAAGATGGTTGAATAACTGTAGCGAAATAGTTTTACTGAATTTTTTGAGGTATAGAGTCCATTGAGTGTATAAGACATCTTCTCCATATTGGTATCTGTGCTTTCTACCACCTTCCCATACAGTGGAGTGTTGGAGACCTAAAATGATAAGAATACGAATGTAGAACGTGAACCTGTAATCCGATTCTTTCGCTGATAATGTTAGAAGTTTGATACAATAAATAAATAATACGAAACTTGAAAGATCTTGAGCCTAATATTGAAATATATATCATCTATGTACATAGAAGATATTTGAAAAAAACTACTGTTGGGGATCTTTATTAACGCAATAGAACCCAAAACAATGATTTTTAGAATTTTTGTCTGTTTGTCGATTTGTCTGTGCGTTTGTACGCGCTATTAATCAATGTATTGTGGTAAGACTCACTTAACATTTAGTGTTGTATTACTTCAATCGGTTCATAAATAAAAAAGTTATGACAATTTAAAGAATCGCAAAAGGACGAGCGCAAGCGAAGCAAGTGTGAGTTGCTAGTTTATAACTAATGTGTCTGTGTATCTTTTAAAATATTACAAAACAAATAATCAAAATAACATCAAGTACAATTACATATTTCTGTATTACTTTCATATCTTTCAAAAGTTTTTTTAATAAGAAACGTTAGAGTTCCTCAGAATTTGAAGCTAACCATCTTCAAGTTATTATTCTCAACATAATTTATGTATATAAGTGTATATACAGATTATATTAGTTTATCTCTTAAATTTTTAATACCTTATTTAAATATTGACATAAAAGTAACAAAGACTAGATTACCCCAAGAGGAGTATGCAAACAACGTCGTTGTAACATCCGCCATTGTGATTTAAAACGCTGGTTCAGGAAATTGGCTCCCAGTTTTTGTGTTCCACTCGTCCTAATTCGCCGTCGATTCTTTTTGCTAATTGGTTCGTGTGAAAAGTTTGAAGTTGTATATTTATTTACTGGAAGTGTTTTAAATACTAAATAGTCAAAAATAAAGTAGAAAAAACTTTTATAAAAATAAATAAAAAAAAAGAATTATCAAAATCGGTTCATAAACGACGAAAAAATCCGCGAACAAACATAAAAAAAAAATATATACGGTCGAATTGAGAACCTCCTCATTTTTTTGAAAGTCGGTTAAAAATACGAAAACATCAATTTTCTTCGTCATGTGCCCGAGATTGGCATAAGGGATTTGCTTAGCGGCTATTGAAGAGTACTACAGTACATTCTTGATGTATGATTATATTGGTTTGATTTGAAATTATTGTTACCCAAGTAACGTACATGGAAATATGATTTGGAGTAGGTTAATACTAATTTCTAAAGTTTACATTATATGTAAAATTATTTTATCATTTGAATAGATTATATACGTACAATTTTTTATCATACTTACAACTAAGTGTTACAATATCATATCTATACATAATAAAGTTGTAACTGATCGCTCTCTGTACTTGGAAGATATTCCAGAAAAACTATTATTGGGGATCTTTATTAACGCAATAGAGCTCAAAACAATGATTTTTATTTGTTTTTGTCTGTTTGTCGGTGTGTTTGTGGGTTTGTGCGTGCTAATCTTAGAAATAGCTTACCCGATTTGGGTGCGGTTTTCACTAATGTATTGTGGTAAGCTTCACTTAACATTTAGTATTTGTACTGTATCGAACCCGAGCGAAGCGAGGATGAGCCGCCAGTTTTTATACTATGTCATGTATTAAATATGTATGTGAGGAAAACATATGGATATAAATAACTTTATATATGATATAGATATAAATAGCTTTAAAAAGTCGGTGAAAATGTTAAAATGAATAAAAGTTACATCCAGAAATTTTATCGTACCACCTGAATTGGAAGAAAAATGCCAACTAGGAAAGTGACACTTGTTCCACTCAAATTAGAAATTCATTCGCTTTTCAAGTATAATTTATTGGCTCGGATTAATTGGAAAATCGACGTGACGCGCCGTCTAATTCGAGATGTAATATAACTTAGTGCAATACCATTTATTGATCTTCAAAGTTTTTTTTTACGTTTGTTTTTTTTTTTGATAATATTTCTACTAATTAAAAAGTTAGCATTCATTCTACTTATTGAACTTATAGTCTGTGACTGTTCTAGGGTTTATAAGTGTCATTGTGGCTCGTACTTACGCTTTATGAGATTCTTTAAAGAAGCTTTTTATTATTTATCATCATCCATACATCAAAAAAAAATATTTATTTATTTTTTATTTAATTTTATTCGGGAAACAAACAGTACAAAGTAATATAATTAAAAAAAAAAAAACAAAACGTAAACCATTGATCAATAAAGTTTCCACAATTAAATAATACATAGAATAATGCGAGCAAGTTAATAACAATTAAAAAAAATCAAAAACGTTAAATAAAAAATAATATCATATTAATAGAATACACAATTCCATGCAAAATTGTCTTAAAACTGTCACCAATTGTGTTTATTTCCATGAGAACATTTTTTGTCACTGATTGTGTATCTAGTATTTTTTGATCTAAGTCATCATCAGTATATTTTGTGTTGTGTTTATTGAATAAATTTCGAACGTCACGCATATAAAATTACGGTTAATAGGTATCCTGGCTGGCATGTTCTAAACATAAAATGCTTTCTGGAAACTATTTAAGCACAGAAGCTCTAACAAACAATCATAACCTAGAATAGAGTACAAGAGTAAAGTACAAAGCTAAACTTAAAAAACAGAACAGGTGTCGATTAATTAGGACATTGAAGATTTTCAAGTGAAGGTACCTTCATTTTAATGAATTTAACAAAACAATGGAAAAGCCTAAGTTATTAAAGTCCAGAAATTCAAATTTTCGATTATTAACTCCCTGTATTAATCTTTTTAAGCATTTTGTATTATTTAGTGATTATACTATTCTTTATTGTACTTTTATGTAAAATACAAAAATTAACTAACAATAAAATTAGTTCGCAAAGGTGGACTTATCCGTAGCAGAGATTTTTTCGAGTCAACCTAAGTTAGTTAGAGAGATAGTATTAAAAAGGAGGCTAAAGTGCAGTTACTCGAATATAAATAGTTAAATAAATAAATTATATATAAATATATAATAAAATATTATACATACTATATAACATATGTATGTAGGTACATACTACTGCACAAACACATACAAATCAATATAATATAATACATAATAAATAATAATTAATAGTAGTTAATACAATTGTGGATTAGCTTGGGTGAGAAGTGGCTGTTTTATTCACGGAATAGGTAAAAAAGGCTGGAATGGTAATGTGGGCGTGACAGCGTCGCCGCAACTATGGTTAAACAACCTTACTTAAACCGATTCATGCGTGCACCGCTTGTAGTTCGTGTTTAGAGTGTGTCGGGTACGAAGCTGCGATAAATAGTGTTATAATGCCGTCTTGTGCTATTATTACTTGCAAGACAAAAAGTCAAACTTCGAGTATCGATCGAGGAGGTATATCTTTTCATCGGTAAGTCAAAAATAATAATGAATATCTCTTTAATTTCAAAAATGTAGCAACGATTACAAAATTCAAAACAAACGATACTATTGTAATAAGCTAAAACAAACAATATACATTGCTCGCTATGCATGCGCATAATCAAAGCAACGCGCGATCGTTGTCTGCAATGGATAGCGTTCTCTGCGAAACCCACACTTTTCATTGCTTGCTTTGCGATGATTCACTTTTGTATATTATAATAGTGATGGCTTTTGTTGTAAGACAAAATAATCGATAAGGCAATGATTTTTGTATAATAATGTGATTGAATGCTTTCTATGGCAAATTTAAAGTTTATATACAGGTTTATTTTAGAAATAAGAAAAAATCAATTTTATATATTACCTAAAAATATCTCATGCATGATTTGGTAATATCAAAAAATACTCTATAATAAAATTCTAACTGAGTCGAATATGTATATTAAATATTTTTTGGAAAATCTTATTTAAATAGTCATTATTATTTTTATATGATTGTTCATTGTGTTTTCTCATTTTCGCGCCAACATATTGTAAAATATTTTGTCATGTAAAATGAGTGTGATAAAGAGAACTAACTTAAGAATTCACTTACCACGTATGTAACATTAAAAATACATTTATTATAAGTTAAACATTGTTTTATTTTATTTTTAAATTGAACTAATCTAATTCGTTTATAAAATGTGTTTTTAATAACTGTGAAATAACAAATATTATATAAAATTTATTTTAATACACTGACATAAATTATCGACAAAAATATCGTTAGCAAATATTATATAAAATTTATTTTAATACACTGACATAAATTATCGACAAAAATATCGTTAGCATTTTTTATTTTCAACCACTAGTCATTTTATTTATTTTACACAACACAGACGCAACACTAATTATCTATGTGTTGACCAATTACAGGGCTGCGTTAAAGGTTGCGTATGTGTGCGAATGCTTGTGTTTATTTGAGTTGCGCGTGTAGTAAAAATATCAAGAAAGGATGAGTGGCGACAGTGGTTCCCATACAAATTACGCGTGTTTACCATTCTACTACCTTTCATCAATTCTGTGGTTTTATTAATGTAATAAAAACGTAACTTCTCTCTGTTAAATAATATTTTCACTGTACCTATAGTAAATTAATATTTCAGACAATCGTAAAAACATTTAATATAAAAATATGATTTCTAATCTACTAAAAAGGTGTACTTGACTTTTGATAATAAGCACCTGTCGAAAAAATGAATCTGAAAATCTTTCGAAGTACCGAAGGCACTTCAGCGTATTAAAGAGATTGTGGACCAAATCTTAGCGCCCCGAGTGTGAGCGAACAATATAATACGTAGGCTATTCTTCATAAAAACCAGTATAAACCAATCTAGATATCCACAATATTTTCTTCATCTCCGATGCCAGCTTAAACCGGTCCCTCATCTCAGTTAAAGGTTCTTCAAAATCATTATTCTAATTGCTTTTTCATACAGGACTCGAACTTCAACGGAAGGTTTACTCTTTCAAGTGCCATCCAGTTTTTCGAGTGAAATGGCGGAAATTAAATTATATTCCCTCGTCGTGGATGGTTTTGACGAGATTAATTTGAGATAATGGCCCTTTCGAGATCAGTTTTTTAATATTTTTTCAGGTAGCCGTAGGGGATATTTTTGTTAGAAATTTCAGTAAATAAGATAATCATATTTCATCAATTATACATGTACGTTTAGAGTTTGGAGAAATTATAGTATAAATGTGGCTAATAATGTAAGAGAAAATATCTTTTGAGCTGAATTGCTCGATTTTGCAGCTTTAATTACTAGTACCGGTTAGAAACGCGCCTGTTTATACAAGGTTTATCAAAATGTACTACATATTTAAAATATGATATGAATTACTGAAAGAACATAATAAACAATCTGTGGCAATATTTATCCAACGCTACGCGTTAACAAGTAACGAGTGACAAGAAAGCTATAAATTAACATTGCAAGAATGATATAAACGCGTATAGCGACCGCTAATAGCGGACGCGAGTGAATTATACTGCCCCACGTCGCGATTTTATAATACAAGACTAGTGATGTGCCTAAAGGGGTTTATATAGTTAGGGTTTCTGTACGATTCATGGTTTATTTTGTGACTATGAAATGGCTGAGATGCTTTGTGGTTTGTAGATGCTTACTTATTGAAGTAAAACTTCTAAATCGCACGTTTGACATGGAGGTGGTGAATGCGTTACGAAAAAATGTACGTGGGTCGTTCTTCTTTTCTTGTGACAATGAATTGGTGTTTCTCAGTTTTTCGAGTTTTTCAAGTAACAATATTTTTATTTCAGTGTTAGATATTTTTTTGCAAATGCATTTTATTTTCATTTGGATCATTTAATCTTTGTTTTCATGCCCGTAATGTTCTTTGTTTTGTGGCTATTTTCTAGAAAACACTGTGACAGAGTGGTTTTTTTTCGGTAGGACATCATTATGAATTACTACTCTGTCACGGTATTTAATGAAAAATAAACACATGCAAAAAATTATTGGCTACAGAAAGTTAAAGATTATTTAGTATTAAAAGGTTTAAAGCGATGAGGATGTAAATTCAAACAATGAATATATAATAATCTGTACTCTAATATGACACAAAATGAGATGAGTGACAGATAATTGTCACTAGAAAAGAAGAACAACCCACGTACGTTTGTTGCCGTGGTAACGTGATAGAGAAGGCACATGTGTCTGCGCGTACACTTGTGTACTATAATATCTCTTGCTCAATGAGATTGGCCGCCGTGGTCGAATACGGTCGGGAGGACATTATTATTATTCAGGTGTATATCGATTATTATTTTGGTGCAGTCTTGAAGTTATTATCCATAAAGGAGAATGTATACTTCAAAATAAAATCGAAGCATCTGTGTTTTTAATATTAAATTACCATGTTCATCAAAGTACCATGTAATTTTTGTCTGTTTATTTGTTACGCGTCGTATCTTCAAAACGATCGAACTGATTTTAATGAGACTTTCGTGGGTAAATACTGCAATTTATCCCTATAATGATTAGAAGGTTACACCAGGAAAAACGATAAGAAAGAAACGGCTTAATTCATTTTAATGAGACTATGACTGGCGTGTACAAGATTAAGCTAAAAAGAACGTAAGCTAATTATCCTGGCCAAAAAAATGGGTTCGTGTAAGATATATACATTTTATATTTTTGAAGTGAAACTTCTTTAGATTTGTTGTGATTTGAAACTCGATGAAGCGAAAATGCGACACGAGAAAGAGACAAACACATAAATATATAGGATTAAGCCGGCGAGAGAATGAGATGCTGGTAAAGCTGGTAAACAAATCTGTATTTATTTCTAGACTATTTTACTAAAATATTAGCTTGTGGGGTTTCCACTTAAACTATCTTTGGTTACATCACTACTTCGGGTCCATAATACAAAGAAAGCCATTAAATAACACCATCACCATGTGGTATACCAAATGTATCGAGTGAGCAATACGTCACAAGTCGTGTAACCTATTACTGCTGCATTGTATAAGGCTTTGTATTCATATTTTACATGAGTGGCGTAAGTTTGTGCAGCTTTTGATTACTTTAGCTTTTACAAACTTAATTATATTGTATGAGCTTATTGGGCATATTCCTATTTCGAATTTATATACAGATTATTTCACTATATTTTTAAATATATCTTAGATTTTGGGCATTATTATATTATTTTTATCTGATTCTAGATTTATTTTTGTAAATAAATATAGAATATATAGGCGAAAAAGAAATTTAAAGTACATTTTCTCTTCAACAAAACATAAATAAGCATGTATTATTTCCAAAATAATTTAATAACTTCATCTTTGTATGTACATATAATTTTAAAGTACAAGTGCCCTCTGAATATGCTTGTATTTTTTAACCCCCGACGCAAAAAGAGGGATGTTATAAGTTGACGTCGTCGATAAGTATGACGTCGCGTCGTGTCACACACAGGTGTGTGTGTATCTGTCTGTGGCATCGTAGCTCTCTAATGGATGGACCGATTTCGATGTGGTTTTTTTCATTTGAAAGCCAGTTTCCTTGCGGTTGTTCTTAGCTATGTTTGGTTAATATCGGTCCAGCAGTGTAAGAGTATCAGCTCTTTTCCAAAATTATTTACTTTTTAAGGATTGTTCCTTAAACTACTTATAAGTATTTTTTGCGTAGGGGGTTCTTTAAATTTACAATTTAATTAATATTATTACTATTTTGAGATTCTTTTTCCAACCAAAGAGTGATTATGAAGAGATTGATAACAATGAAAGAAGGGAAAGAGGTATGTAAAAATCGTAACTCTTGGCACTCCTTTCTCTCTGCCTACTCCCTAAGGAATATACCTTGAAATGTGCGTGCGTACGTGTGTGTGTGTCTATGTAATTTTTTTTATTTTTATTCCATTTTCAATCTTTGATTTCTATATTCAAGATGTATTTTTATAATTTCTCTTATTATGAACTAGCGAATCACCTTTGCTTTGTTCGGATGCGTTCCAATATATCTTTTGTTTTTATTTATAATATTATACTCGGGTAGAGCTACCTTTTGGCAAATTTTATTAGTAAAAGTCACCTATGTGTTACTCCAAGTCTTTGTCTAATTGTGTACTAAATTTCAAACGAATTCATCCAGTCGTCACATAACACATAAACATACAAACAGTCAGATTTATTCGCATTGCCTACCGTAATTGTTATTAAGTATATATATATATATACCAAAATGAACTGATGTAATTTAGGATGATTGCAAAAGTTTAATCAATTAAAATCATGTGAATGAATTATGTTACATGTGTACCCAGTATAAGTAAGTCAATGATATATTATGATCGTCCCGAATGCGCTCAGCGGGCGGTGCAAAATGCATAAGGATATTGAAGAAGCTAAATTCACCTTTATCTAACTGAACATAAAGTTTTAATTCTTTTACCATTCAAACTACCAAAATCGCAAAACAAACGAAACTAAACGTTATTATTGTAACAATTAAGGAAGATATAATGAAAGAGATCGGTACAAAGAAATATGAACCTTATGAGCAATAACTAGAATTACTTTTTAGTTGGACAGATAAATGCAACATTAAATGCTAGGGAATAACATCTTTGTAATATTTTTCATGTTACGACAAGTGATAATAATTTATTTTGCTTGTTACTCGCATACTGGTATTTTTTTCGCATTTCCCCGCTCTGTGGCTTTTTAATAGAATCCGTAGAGCTTTTTATTTAGCTACACTATTGTCGTTTTCAGCTATTTAAACAGCAGCTTTTTAGCTTTAAAGCTGTTAAATACAGCCGTACTTTCGTATTGAAATGACCAAGGATGGTTTTTGTATGATAATATGCTTTTAAAAGCTTTTTTAGTTTTTTATACTTTCAAGTAGGTGTGTAATTAAATTTACCTTTAATAAAATACATAGTAGTTCAAAACTTTAAATGTTCTTTTGAAGCTTTTTAAGAAGTTATAAGCCCCTATAAGTTTACTCCAAGATGGTTTTTTTTAAAATGGTTTGATTTTAAGTATAATTTATCTATTATGAAGAGGCAAAGACAAAACAGGTCAGTACCTTCTTCTCCTCTGTTTGCCAATAGATTTTCGTTCTCTTTAGAAGCTATTGATGAGCTTTAGTGCTATCAATAAATAAAATTTGGCATCAGTTAGTTCTTTTATATAGATAGGTAAATTCTATTCATATATTTCCTCAAATTTCCAATAATCATTTTTGTGATTTCGATTACTGGACGAACACTAGTTTATATTTATTACTAGTGATTCAACCTCGTTTCGCTATGGTTTATCCCTATATACATATAATATATGTATTATACAGTTTAACAATAATGGATGGCAGTCTGCCCGATTTGTTGACATCTATGATTACTGCTCCCTCCCTTTTCTCAACAAACAGATTATCTAAAGCAAAAAGTTTTTCAAACCACATTAGTTTCTGAGATTAGTGTGATCAAACAAACAAACCCTGTCTCTTTAAAATATTTTTATAGTATAGACTAGCGACTCACCCTCGCTTCGCGACAAAAACAAATCTATCCCACGGGAACCTTAATTTTTTTCGGGATGATATGTAGCCTATAGCCTTCCTCAGTTAACGGGCTATCTAATGCAAAAAGAATTTTTAAAATCGGATTATTATTTTACGAGATTAGCGCGTTCAACCAAACAAACAAACAAACAAACTCTTCAGCTTTATAAGATTAGTATAGATATGATCGGGCTATAATTATAAATTAAATGCGAATTAAATGTAAAGTCGCAGTAAGAGCTTGATTTAACGAATAATTGTGACTAAAGCCCCTAATCTCAGCCAATAAGATAGATAAAGAGCTCAGATCAATAAGCGTGGTTCGCGACCTTTCAGCGCCTCTTGATAAATTGATTCCTTTGTCATTCGACTCCTTTCATTGTTACGATGTCAATGTGTTGTACTCCTATTGGAAATTGGCTACTGAGAAATAGAATGTCTTTTATATAAATTATCATGTTACATTGTAAAGTATTAAATAAAACTACGATCTTTATTTATTTCTCTCGTGGCCTAATATTGTTTATAAATGATTTTTTTCTATTAATTAAAATATGTAGTATTGTAAGTCCATGAGTAAGTTACTACATGCATCTGTTTAGAATAGTCAGCAAAAACATCTACTATGTTTTTTCAACAAAAATGTTATTATTGTATTCAATCTTTTTTAATGTCCCACTGCTGGGCACGGGCCATCAATACGAGGGGTAGACCATAGTCCACCACACTGGCTAAGTGCGGTTTGGCGAACTGAACCTTTAAAAACTAGCTAGTTCAGACATGCAGGTTTCTTCACGATGTTTTCTTTCACCGTAAGACAAGTAGTAATCATGTTAGGAATGATTCGCACATGAAAATGTCACAGGTGCGAGACCTGGATTTGAATTTGCTTCACTCGGTTTCCCAAGCGAGCGCGTTACCACCGTACTGCCACTGCCTTTATGTTATTATTATACCGTATTAATTAATAGAGAAGAAGAAATCTGAGATAATAAATTTAGTAACAATCACATTTTGGTTCTATTCATATTTTCGTATATAGTTAATATAGTTAAGGGTAAAATAAAGGGTACGTGAAGGTCATCGGTACATTGTTACCAATCGCTGTTTCTTATTTCCGTTGCACCTATTTATGTAAGACAATACCATTGTTAAGGAATTCAAAGTCTTTTTGGTATCTGACCTTTTCAAAGTTAACCTTTTAATGAACTTTTCTTTTATAACCTTATGAACAATAGTGAAAATTAAAACAGTGTTATATAAAAGACCTTCACAAAATATTACTACTTTAGATTTTAATAAAAAAATGTAGCTGTAAGGTATAATTCACAGAATTTAGAAAAAATATACAAACTTAAATCGTAGGAATTTAATAGGAAACTTGGGAACTTTACAATAGAATAAAAGACTGCATTAGAAAGTGACTCGAGAAAAAATGTCATGGAAAACGCTAGTAAATAATGTAAATCAACTTATTATGATACTAGCGACTCAGCCTTGCTTCGCTTCGTGGTACATTTTAACTATATATATATATATATATATATATATTATATACGTAGGTATGCTATACATAGGTATGATGAGTTGTATTATAACGTGTTTTCCCTTGGAAATGAGAATATCCTGCGGTAAAAAGAAGCCTATGTCACTCTCCAGCCCTCCAACTATATCCACACAAAAAATCAATCCGTCACTCTGTTTCGATGTGAAAGAAGGACAAATAAGCAAACAAACACACTTTCATATTTATATTATGGTTTTTTTCCTATAAATATTTGACGTAATTTTTTAAATTGTCAATTTTTTTATTTAAAGATATTGATTGAAATAAAACACGAAATGTTAAGTAACCATCATCACAATATATTAGTAAAAACCGCATCCAAATCGGTTAAGCCGTTTCTGAGATTAGCGTGCATAAACGTACAGACAAATAGACAAAAAATCTAAAAATCTTTGTTTTGGGGTCTATTGCGTTAATAAAGATCCCAATAATAATTTTTCTCAAATACCTTCCATG
Organism: Argynnis bischoffii washingtonia; assembly: GCA_033884665.1. NCBI lineage: Eukaryota > Metazoa > Arthropoda > Insecta > Lepidoptera > Nymphalidae > Argynnis > Argynnis bischoffii. The sequence continues at coordinate 2,288,549 of CM066618.1, read as the reverse complement.
TACAGACAGCGATCAATCACACTTTTATTATATGTATTGATATAGATGTATATTATAATTTTTTGAAGAAAGTCTTATTAATTTTGCGTAGGTTTACTACAGTCAAAACAATTTTTATTACAACTCAAGCTAAGATGTATACAATGGTTGTGGAATGGTAAAAATTAACATCAAAAGAAAAAATCATTCTTCATAAAGACTTTTGATCAAAAGCTTTCAAATTGAATATATTTGAGCTTCAATAAAAATATGACGATCGAAGTATGAATGGAACACCCATAAATTAATTCCCATGTAATAGCCAATTAGAGTGTTAAAGATTCAGATTAGAGATTTTATTGGTCCACAAATATTTCGCACTTTATATCAAATTCACAGCCTATTCCCAGCTTCTTCAATACCCAAAAATACGACACGTTTGTAGTGACTCTACTTGCTGTGCTAGCGGTCTCGGGTTCGAGTCCCGCTGGAGACATTCATTTGTGTGATGAGCACGAATGTTTGTACTCCAGTCATGGGTGTTTATATTTATAATATATATGCATTTAAGTTATATAAATGTGTAGTGTATTAACTACCTGGTATCCATAACATAAGCCTCGTAGCTTACCATGGAACTTGATGTTACGTACTATGTGTTAATGTTCCAACATATTTATTTATTATATATTTATCTATGTGCAATTTAAATATATTGTCATTAAGGCTATTGAATTTTTAAATAATTTCAGTAGATATCAAAGTCTTTTCGATTTGTAAATACAGCGTCCACAAAAATTACTATTCTGTTTTTTTAGTATATTTGGGAATTATTTTAAAATACAAACTGTTATTGCTGTTGCTAAAATAAATATTGTGGATAGGTAAATATTTTATTTTTCTTTAAGCTTACTAATATATTAATTTAGTGCTTTATACCTTGGTACATGAGTGGTACTCGCACTGGTCTTTTTTAGTATTTTTTAGTACTAGATTAAGCAAAAATACACAATATACTATTGTAATAAGTAACCGGAAACTAAGTATACAAAATCACCAAAAACCTACCTAATTTTCTTTAATTAGTTAAACATATGTCTCGCATACAAAATTCTACGTTGAAAATGTGATGAAGCTGTTTTCATATAGTTTATACTAATTCCGGCTTTTAGCGTGAACATAAAATATATAACGTACATTTTCATTAAGGCTTGTCAGATAAAAGCTTATTGTTAAAATGCTCGTAAAATTTAAATCCCTCGAAGTGAGATTGTTGAAATGCGAATATCACTTTCCAATGTGTATTATAGTTTCATTTTTTTAGGGTTCCGTACCCAAAGGGTGCCAAGGGAACCCTGTTACTATGCCTGCGTTGTCCATCCATCCGTCCAATCGTCCATCTGTTAGAGGGTTGAATCTCATGAACCGTAATAGGTAGAGAGTTGAAATTTTCACAGAGTATGTATTTATTTCTGTTGCCACTGTAACAACAAATAATAAAAATACAAGAAATATTTATATAACGTTCGTAATTATTCATCGAAATTAATATACTACATAGGTAGAGTAAAAGTTGTATTAATAAAAAGTACATGTACGATGTTACGGAACCCTTCGTCTATCTCTATATCCTGTAATAGGCCGAAAAAAATATGACAGTTGTTGATATTTGGGTCCATTTGGTTAATTTTTCTTTTTTTTTCCTTTTTTTAAGAATTAACTCGATACGTTTCTAGTGAAACGATTATAGTAGTAGGATATGGTAGCCAGAAAAGTGTATATTTCATATTATATGTACATATTTCCTTTAATATTGTAAATAAATTGCTCATTACGTGCATTTGATATATGGTAAAGTCACATTATCAAGGGCATACTTAGTAATTTTTTCATGACTAAATTTACAAATGTCAAAAATATCACCCAATTATTGAAATAAAACATATAATTATGCCTCCTAATAAAGCACCTCTTCTTTATTTTAACTCGGTACTAACCCTTGATTGGAGCCCATATCAAGCATAAATGTTTATTTGCGAGATATTAAAACCAAAATAATATATTGATAAAAAATATTTTCGTGTCTATACTTTCTAATCTCCAAAAGTATTAAGTCATCCTAAACAGCTCTGGGTAAGAGCTAGTTATAAATATTTCAAGATAAAGCAGTTTGGAATTCAGTCTTTACCATTTAACCGTGCATTTAACCGCATGTGGCCAAACAATTCCAATAAGGCTTTACCCCAAACGTCCCCCAAAATATCCATGGCAATTTTATGCCACCGTAAAAGCTGTACGCTTACGTTATCTACCCATCTACCATATTGTACGTTTCAACGTACTTGTTACAATTACTAAAGTACAGTAAGTGGGATACATACAGAACTCTAATTTATATAAAACGATGCGTCTTTCTGATGCTTTTCTATTATCATACTCATATTTTCTATAAACACTCTACATACATATATAAAAATATTATGTAAATTCAAAACTATATTTATCATTTTACATGAAATAAATAAAGCTTAAATATATAAAAAAGAAAAAAAAAACATTGGTTACAATATTCTATCTATACAATAACGGACATGAGTATTAGATTATATCTAAAGAACAAGTTAAAAGTATACACGTTATATTACATAGCATTTTTCAGAGGAAAAACGTCCCGTATGTTTGTTTTGAGGCTTTTCCAGCAATAAAATTTGCATAACTACGCTCTTTGGCACGGCTGCAGTCTCTTATTAAATTTCCGCCCCTCCGAAAGTCATTAATGGTTTGTACTTAACCACCTAGCGGCATACTATGATAAATCATAAGGTATCAAGTGGCAGCGTTTAGTGGTCTCGCTGACTTTTATAGCGTCTTGAGATGTAAGCTCGGGATTGAGGGAGATTTAGGTAATCCTTTGTTTATTCTTATTTTTTTTTATAATGCATCATAATAAAAAAAATGCCACATTCAAATTAATATATTAAAAATGTTCTTTTAAAATATAATATGCTCTATATGTATTTAGTATGAACATTGTATACAATAAAACTCTTTTAATGTTGAATATTGCTCTATTATTTTTTAACGTTTTCTTATTTATCTACAGTAAAAAAAAATTAAATATAGAAAAAGAACATGAAATTAAATACTGTTTGTAATTCCGACAAATTGCTGTTATTTTGAAGAATGAGTGTTACTTTTATTTTTGTAGCATTAACATGTGAAAATGACGAATATATTTACTTAAGCATTTCATACATACTGTGGTTTCAATAAAGTTCGAATAAATCGCTTTTCCACTTAGTTGTGCAAGAATATATTTAGCTGCTCAAATGAAACGAGTACAAATACTTTAGTTTGTCTCGAAATACGGAAATCTCATATAGAGTAATACGAGCAGACGCTTAGATGTATGCATGTAATTAAGGTTCCACCCACCGCGCGTTTAAAATTGATAGTCCGTGTCAATGTGAAATGGAACGCAGATAACATACGACAGACATCATTTCATATCCAATTACAATACGCTCTCGAATTAACTATTCATTTACTACCCATTCGATCGGATATACACATATTGAAATGTATTCAGCCGGAGTTATTATATTTTTGAGCGCTATCTCTTTGACTTCATCAGCCATTGTGAAGTGGTTACCGAGCACAAGTTTCAACCTACCGATCAATTTTAATAATGGAAAGTTACCTTGTTCACGACAAACTGTGGTCTTCCCTGAAACTGTGAATAGCTCTATTACAATCGAGTCCGGAACGTCCGTGAGCGGATTCGTGTTCCCTTTAGACGGAGAGTTTCTTCTTGCGGATGGCGTAATAGAGCTTGGTCCAACGGATGACGTAAATTGTACAGAAGGCAACGTATATTATATGGACAAATCTGTTTCTTCTTGGGCTCGACCTGATGTTTGGGATTCGCCAAAATTTAACAAAGCTACACCTGATGCAGAGAGAGTACCATGTTACGATGACATTGTTGAGTTCCCAGAAAATAAAGGATTTGCTGTCATATTACCAGATATGACGCAGAAAGTTCGTGGCATTTCAATAGGTGATGAAAGGTTCGATACAGAGGAATTTAAAAATTATGTTGTTGGAAACCAGGATCAGACTCGGCGATTTTATCTGAATGAATACGATGATACAGGAATAGAAGTGTTATTTGGTTTTTGTAAGTCGCCAGCTGGCTGTGCTTGTCAGAACAATGTATTGAATATCGAGTGCGAAGCTAAATTCTGTCCTATCCCGTCTTGCGTAGAACCAATACAGCCAGTTGGTCACTGTTGCAAGATTTGTGGGGGTGTTCTTATTTTGAATATTGATCAAAGTTTTGGTTTATTTGCCTTTAAAGAACGCGTTGAAGAAACTTTATCTAGTTATGGAGAAGATATGTTAGTTTATCACATTGGAAGAATTCCAGATGATAGACTCCAACTTGTGATTGTGGAGAAAAATGACTATACCGGTACTAGTGCAGAGGTTGTGAATGCAATTGCTAATCGCGTGGAATGGCACTTGGGTTCGAATATGCAAATTAGTGGAATTCCATTTTATAAATCGGGTATGGGCGGAAAGATATTTATTTCGATGTTCTTTGTGGTTATATTAACTATGGCGTTTATATACGTTTATTACTATAAATTACCAGAGGTCAGATATCCAATTATAAACCGGAGTAACTTCACAATGTTTTCAAGGTATGATCGTCGAAGTGAAAGTGTAGTGTCTTTGACGAGAAGAACTTCTGCGGTGCCAATTGGTAGCACACGGGCAGCTACAGCTTTCCGGAATCCATTGTATGACTCGAAAAGAAGCAAAGGGTCAGCTGACGAATCTATTGGTGAAGAATAATATATTATGAAAAAAATCTCAATTTACTAAGTTTTTTTACCATAATTATGTCGGTAAAAAATATATATAAAGAAATTCGAATCAATGACGAATAACTGATCGGACTGATAAAAGTTTCTAAGTCAACAAATTAAGTCAAACCAACAAGAAAGTTTCGGTAAATGGCATAAAAGTTGGAAATTCTATATTATCTACAGAATATAAATAAAGCAAAATAAATTCGACACTCCCAAGTCCAATATTGAATATAACCCTTTGTGCTTTTGCCCTTCCGCTCTAAATGTGAACTCAATCAATAGTATTGGGTTTCTTAAAACAGCTCAAAAGACACGACTGTCATGAGAGTCGTTAATCATTTCGCTTTGAAACTTGTTCTACGAAAGAGAGTACGACATAAATATTAAACCATAGTTTAGATATTTATAACATTGTGCACTTATGCTCTAAAATTTTCCTTGTTTTTATAAGTAATGTTAACAAATTTTTGATATATAATGATATGTAATGTTCATAGTAATAAACAAATTAGGTATATTATGTATTTCAATCTTAACACATGCGCTTTCATCTACTTTATATTTGACCTATCTGGTGATGCGTTTATGATTATTTTTAATTTAAACCCTTCCAACTTTCCTTAAGCACATTTAAATTAAAAAAAAGTTAAATGCCAGAAACGTTGTGATACACAATTTAAAATTTTATCAGTTATTTATTAAAGTGATATGATTCACTCTATGAATAACAAAAATAAATATCAATGGTACAGTATATGAATAACTCTAAAATTTCATAGATAAGTAAAAAATATGTATATTTAGCGCACTCTAATCATTTGAACGGTTTTCCTATTTCAACACGAACAAAGCGCGTACTCACGATCAGGCATTGTCGCTTGCCCATTGTTTTTGTGAAGCCTGATTTATGTCTCGCCCCGCGTTACGCGTCAATGACACCAGTGTGACGCGTCTTAATGATGAAGATAGCTATCTGCTATTGATGTATAGTATACTCCAGGCAACTCAGTGCTTAGGTACTAGTGGTTAGCTAGATGTGGTGCGAGTTTAAAATGTATAAAATATTATTGAAGTAAAACTTCTTTACGCACGCTTGACTTGGGGGGTAAGCTGGTGAATGCGTTACGAAAAAATGTACGTACGTTCGTTGCCATGGTAACCGTTGTTATTGTCTGACAAATGATATTATATTCTTTCTTTAAGTGATATTCTATAAATATATGATTCTAATATGCCTAATATGCGTTATTTTTAGTATCTCACCTAACCTAATTATTTAAAACATAAATTGAATTTCATAAAGAGTACTGATAATCTACAAAAGTTTTACTTCTTGCGCGTATACACATTCATACATGCACTCTTTAATTTTTTACCTATTAAGTTTATTATCGGACTGCTTTTATATTTGCGAAAATTTTTATGAGAGTGTTTCCTTATTACTCTCTCACGTTTAAATGGCTGGACGGATTTGGATTAAACTTAGAAAACGTATAGTCTATGATTTGGAGTAACACATAGGTATGCTATTATGAAACGATGGTAAGTCGGTAGTTAGATAATAAATAATGGAAAAAAAACTTTTTAAACACATTGTTTCTAAACCCAAACATGTAATAAATAAATGTTTGAAAAAATATTAACATTGTTGCATGTATTAAACGTAGGCGTCATTTTGAACGTGGGACAGCCATTTTATATGATTTGCCTAATATCTTTTTGATTTCAATAGTGATTCATATCTCATACTTTCTCAGCTCAATTTAGGCCTATCTGATTAACCCTGGAATAAAAATAGTTTTCTAATGCCTGTTAGTAATTTTCTGAATGAATTGTACGATAAACGTTTTTAAATCGTTTGAAGTTGTAAAACTTTTTAAAACCTTAAATGTAATATCTAAGCGTTTTTTTATTTATATATGTATATTTCGTTAATAAAAACAAATAATTCCGAAAAGGCTACTAGAAAGTATATTAATTTATATTATATTTTTTAATTACTATAAATTAATATAAAACTATTTCAAATCTATTACCAAGGCGTCGGTATTCAAGTCCTGTAGTTTTATTTTTAAAGCATTATTTATACTAGACAATTATATATTACCAGATTTTCAGTATTAATTGTACAAATGAGGATATGAATAAAGGGGAATGAACTCCAAATATGACGTATGATTGAGATGAATGGAGGAAACGTATGAACATACTGTAATTTAAGTATAACTCTACATATGTAGGTAGGATAATGTCAAGAAGAATTATTCAGGGATATTGTAGCATTTTCTTATTCAAATTACGTTTGTTCTCACTCAGAATAACTATAATATTAATATGGTAATACTTAATCTTTTTAATTAATTTATGAGTATGTGGTGTGATATTTACTGGCCTTAGTATCTTTTAACATAAATCAGAGGAGTCAGGCGCAAAGGGACCTGTATAAGAGCACTATAAATTATACTGTAGAGAAGTTTCTGAGAAAAACAGTTTAAAGTTTGTAACTTTAGTTTGTGACTGCTTTCACCAATTTACGTGAAAGATGACAATGTACATAAACTAAGCACTCCAATCTTTTATTATTATTGACGGTAGAACGATAACTCGACTCGATCGAATATAAAATAAATATATACCTAATCAGGAATTCGAACGTAGGACCTGATTGTCTGTAGCCATAAAAGCTGGCTACTTTACCAACGAGCTTTACCTATCTACATTTGAGTATAAAAAGAAAAAGGAGCTATACAACTTGATCTTTACATGTTAATAAATAAAATTCGTTTAACAAAAAAAAGCTCAATAACAAAATAACTTTTCATTAAGCTGTTATTTATAATTTTCTATTACTTTATTCCTACTCTAAGTAAGTCTTAGCTTGCGAGTACATTTGAAATATCTTGACTTGAGCTTTACGATGCTATAAACTTATAACTTTTATGACATTTTCATAGTTTTTGTACTCAAAGCGATGAGTGTAAATAAAGATGACCTATAAGTCTTTCGGCTCGACGTCAGTGACATTGATGTTTATGTAGTTATTTGAGATATCACTGCCATTTATTTGCTTAACTCATTCCTTCTGACCTCATATAGGTACTTGCTATCCACTGTAATGCTATTTTATTTATTTTATTAAACTGTCATAAATAGTTAGTGCTTAACTAATTCCCTAAATGATATTTTGTAGATAAAATATAATATGTATTATAATTACATATTACTTTTGTACGGTTTTAGTAAATGTGAAAAATTGATTTTAGTAAACGTTCACTATGAATGCAATTTATCTTGTAACTAGCGACTCACACTCGCTCCGCTCGGGTTCGTCCCGTTTAAACGTTTTAACGTTTAGTGTTGATTTCTCAGAGATGAGATATTTTCCCGCAGTAAAAATGTCCTACCAAAATTATATATATTATATAATAATTATACTAAATTTCATGAAAATCCCTGCAGTGTTTTTCAGTGATACGGTCACAGACAAACGAAAATTCTAAAAACTATAGATTTGTCCTCTATATTGATAATAATGTATTTTTCTATAAGATTTTCTAAAAAATATTTAATATACCGATTCGGCTGAGTTACAATAATTTTATTATACGACGTATAGATTAAGTATATACATATATGTATTCATATCTGAACTACATTTAAGAGAAATGGGATGTTAGATATGAACACACACACGTAAGTGATATTCGATCATAATTCACTTATTTAAGTTCCGAAGTTACAAGAATGAAACTGACAGATATTTAAAAACTACGTGCAGTACAAATGTGGACAACATTGGCAATGTTTCAAACAACTGGTCCCTAGATATCCTAAGCAAACTTCTTTACTATATCAAATCTGAATTCTAACAAAAGTCTCGGCTAACCAAATCGAATCAGTGCTCTGACATCAATCTATTTAGCGTCTTCTACGGTTTCGGTTCATGGACTGAGGATTTCACAGAAATTGCATGTGTTTTGATAAGATTTAGCTTCTTAAACTATAATATGAATAAAATACAATTAAAACTGTATAATATAGATACACTCGTATAGGGTAAGTCCGGGAGAGACGCCTATAAGGGAGAGACGCCTAATAAATTTAAAAAATGAAATTAATTATAACGTAACGAACGTTATACTTTGAATATTATTCGAAAAAATTGTGTTTAGGAGATTTTGAGATCATAATAGAAGCTTTACAAGTGGTAGAAATTTTTGTCACATTATTTAATTGTATATCTCGAGATCGAGATAACTTTCTGTGGGACATATTTTTAATAAGTATGAATAAAAACATATCTCAATTTAATCAGTCAAACGGGTCTATACAATATAATACATCTTGAGAATTCTATTATATAGGCTTTTATTAAAAGGAAGGCTCATAAATTATAATTATTGTCGACGCTCTGCTTTTATATTATTATACCTTATAATATTAAATAAGCAATTATTCTATATATGTATATAAATTTATTACGCGCATCTCGGGAATGCCCGTAACAATTTGGATCTTTAGTATTTAAGTTTTCCTCTAAGTTTATCTATATTATATTCTTTATTGCACATTAAAACAAAAATTACAAGTATTTAGAGAGAATATGAGGCAAAGATGGACTTATCTCTAACAGAGATCTCTTCCAGTCAACCTAGAAGGTGAGAGAGATTGTCATTTAGCGGAACAGAAAAGTGCAAGGTAATATGGAGATAAAGTTAAAAAAAAACCTGTCAATTTATAGGTGTTTCTTCTGAAAAAACTCAATTTTTATATCTTTTCCCAGGTACTGTTAATGTTATTGGTTGTAAATGAACTAGAAAAATATCCTCAGGTTAAGCTGCAGTTAGTAGCTAGTATATTAAAAACTTATTAGTTCTATTATATGATTGTAACTTATAATAATCTGTTTTAAGAATGAAACTTGTTATACATTGTTGCTAAATACAAAAAGAAAGTTCATGCTCTAACACATTACTTTGTAACGATCCCGCTTTAATGTAACACTTTAGCTCGTTATAGTTCTGCTGTAGGCAAGATTTTGTTTTATGTGTAGAGAGAAATATACTATCGTAACATATACATAACCTATGTATTTGTCATGTACTCTTTGTTTATTTTTTTTATTAAATATTTGAATTATAATTCATAATCATATTTAAATTAATTTTTTTACTGTATTTAAAAAAGCAGAAGTCCTCAATTCGGGTGAATGTTATTTTGTGTGTCTGTTATATCATGTCTTCGCTAAGTGTATAGCCTCAAAAGTCTAATATAAATGAGAAAAAATTCAACACCTCGGCTTAAAATAGCACAAAAAGCTGAAACCCACTGCTGAACATAGGCCTCCTCTAAAGATTTCCACGACTGCTGGTCTTGTGTCATCCGCATCCAGTAAGTTCCAGCGATCTTGTAAGTACATTATCATATTGAAGTCGTTGGAACTTTTTATTTAAAAGGAAATAGAGCTTTGTGCTATTTCCAGTAAGCTCTATGCACACTACCAGTCACATTTCAAAACTATTTACCCGAGGGTTGTAATTCGATTACGAAGATCTTATTTCGTGATTCGAGAATTATTCCAAAAACGCATTCGGGGTTCTACAATACAGTATAGTGGGGTGATTATTCTTAAATAGAAAGCTTGCTAGCTTGGTCCAGCTTTGTGAGAGATAAATTACTTTGTTAAAGCCATTAGCAATGAACTTTTGTAGTTTCTTACGTTGACATTAATGAGTCTTTAAGTTTTGTAGAAAGAAAGCTTTAGGGAAAGTTTTCCAGTTAGATATACAAATTAGTAAAAATTATATGTGAGGTACACAAAAAAGGCCAAGTGCAACTTGAACTGTAACATCAAAGGTTGCTACTATACAATATAATTGCGATGGCAAATGTTTCTTAGGCAAAACTAAAAAATACGACCTTGTTGAATAATGGTTAAAACCTATTCACTTTTATTATTTTGTAATTAATGCTTTATAATTACAGGTATATTGTTTTAAATTATAATCAGCCATCTATCTGTTATTTCAAAATTCATTATTTAGTATTCTTCATGCGATAAATTTTACTAACCCTCATGGCTCTTATATGTTACCGGTATGATGATGATTCATATATTATGTTAAGAACGTTTTATCAGAAAGTACTAAGCTAAAGGCCAAAATCAGGTCAAACGTTTCTAAAATTTTTTGCCTGGACTTGTAAATAAAATTTACAGACGTCTCAGTACGCTTGAATATGTATGAGCTTTTAGATATAGCCATTCATTTTGATAACTGACACTTATGTTTGAGTAATGTTGAAACAAGGTAATTTTCGTACATCTAAAATATCTTTTAATATTTCCTGCTCTAGTCTTCTGCTAGCTTTGAAAGCATTTATTCTTTTTCTATTAATTGTGTTTGTATATATACATATTTTAAGCCACATTTTTATATCTTTGTTCGGTATTTTTATACACATATATGTTAGTATTTGAACATTTTCTAGGAAAATGAAAACTCCTGGATGAAACTCCATATAATTCATTAGTTTTTGTCTATATTTATAAAATTTATAAGAATATTTCATCTTTTTACAGTTTTCATAGCATTTAACTGTACCAACTTATAATTTATCACTATTTACTCACAATGCATCCATATAGAACAATTCCTGCAGCTAATCAACGTGCAAGCGCTAAGTATACCTTTTTCGGGTTCCGACATATATTAGGCATCTATTGTGCCCCGTTTAATAAGGCCATTCTACTTTCCACTCGCCTTATAAGGTACCGTCGCACAAACAAGGTTAATTCACACGATCTATCGCATAGACGATCTTTTGTTTCGAAAGCCTTATGTTTCTTGTCATTTGGAATGGGTTTTAACATTCTTGGCTTTTATTTGTAGTTTAAGTTACGTTTGCCACTTACAATACTTTTGTTCCGTCATGCAATCTTTCGTACATTTAACGACTGTCTTTAGTATAGTATTGCGTGAGGTCATAGATTTTACTATTTCTTGTTCATATTTGAACTATATGATATGTTCATTTTACTTATTCTGTCTTTAAGAAAATAAATATAGAAAATAATAAAGAATAAAATAAATATTTAATTTTTTTATCGTATTATTCTATAGCTTTTCTATCCTTAGAATGGAAGTATAGCAACAAGAAATATTAAAACAACTAACAGTCATATACATACCAATTAAATTAGCTTAATTTCATGAATATTATACCTATTATTTAATTAAAATAATTGTATATTTTAAGTATGTAATATAAACTTGCCTTTATTAAGGATATTTGCATTAATTTAATTTATTATAATATATCATTTCATAATCAATACCGCATGGACAACGTATAAATGTATGTAATGTTTTTATATTGTAATAAATATGTTTAATTTTTTCTAAGTACCTGGGCGTCTGAGCTTCGCTCGGAGTTAAAAAAAAACTAAAAACTTGAATAAATACAAAAGTAAAAACTTTGTATTGTCAATCTTGCGCCTTGGCCGCTTGACCATGATACTTATGCCCGAGCGTGCTAAATTAACGACAATATTTTGCGTGGAATGATGCGAAAAAAACCGCAAAGAAACTCGAAAACACGCGTTTTCCCAGACATAAGACTAATCTAGATCGATTTTTTGCTCCCGAAAACGCCCACATACAAATTCTGCGAAATCGTTAGAGCCGTTTCCGAGATCGTCGGTATAAATAAATAAATATACAAGAATTGCTCGTTTAAATATATAAGATATATTTAAAACACGTAAAATACATTAGAAAGATATAAACATGAAGATAAAACATATTTTGATAAGACATATCACATAAAAGTTAAAACGTGAAAGGACGTGAAAAGCTAACTCACAAAGTACTGTGGGCTTAAATGAATTATATCTGATTCCACTGGCACCTTATGCCTAACAACTTTCGTAGAAAGACTTTTCTTTGTGCATACGGTGCCGCTAAGTGTTTAGCGGTTTTACTTGTTAGTACTCGCGCGAGAGAACGTATTGAATGTAAACACGGCAGCTAAAACTGTAACGTTGTTGAGATTGTAAGGACTTTCTATAATAGCTTAGACTTTGGCAGTAGTTAGCTAACGCTTTCTAAATATTATATAGATACTAGCTACATTTTGTATATAGTGAACGATAAAATAATTCGTACTTTTCGAAGATTCGAATGAAATGATCGCAAAATAACGTTTTACCTCATTTTGCGATCGTTTCAAAATAGAAAACTAAGGAAATGTATGAGAATAATACATTATGATTCTATGTCAAAACGATTTTGTTATTTGTATATAATTTTTAACTATTCTTCAGCTATTGTATAATGACATCTTGTTTAAGCCCCTGAGATCAACTTTTATCTATGAAAATATTTTGTACTAGCGATTTACCCTCACCTCGCTCGGGCGCGTTCTTAGGTGTCTAACAGTAATGTCTATTGTTATTTTAGGTCATAGCCTCACTATGTACTATATTTTTTGGGTAAGGAACTTTGGCGGGTGTACGTAGAAGAATTTTCTAAAGTTTCATCATTTATCATCACTTAGATATCTAGTAATCATACATCAATCATGACTATTGATTATGATGAATTAGTAAATACTATATACTCGTATATATAGACGAGTACATACGTATTTACGTACATATGTTTAATGGTTAAGTATAATTCTTTATCTCTGGGTCTATAAATATAGTTGCATTTGTACTAAGTAACTTCTAAATATGTATATTTTAGCTCAAAAAGTATCATATTTAGATTTAAGTATCACTCAACCATCAGAGCGTTAAAACGCTTGATACTATACAATGGAAACCCCTCGTTTTTCGCTTAAACTTAAGCCCCGACAGATGTTCGAGTATGCTTTCGTGAAGGGCCCTTTGCGGTCTCGACGCGTTCGACACTAGTGATTACGTGTTGTGCGATTTGGAAATACCGACGTTTTGTACTAATTTATCTATACAGATTGTATATATGGCTTAATAGCTTATATATATATACATATTGTAATGCACTCCTATGTATTTGCTTTAATTCGCTTTGTAAACCATTAATTGAAACATTAATCGACATAAGAAATTGATTTGTTTTTACGTCTTCTTCTCTCGTTTTTCTTTACCAGCTTGTTGTAACAGCAGTTGCTACATTATTTTCCCTTCCGTCATCCTACATTTCCACCCTCCCTTCAAATTGTTGATATTTTCTTTACTTTCTGATGTTTTTTTTGTAAAATAGAAAAAACGAAGTGAAAATTCAATTAAAATATACTTAGCTTTTAATGAAATATAAATAGAGACGCTCTGTCTTGAAGAAAGAGATTACGATAGCAACTTAGATAAACTCTCTACAGTAAAATATTAAAATATTTATGTGACCTAAGCTGAGCCATATTGTATTGCTGCAGGCAAATTTTCAAGTATGAGTACATCACGAGACCTATTTCTATAGACATCAGTGTTACTCTTGTAATACAGTTTCAAGGAGGGTATCATACACTGACCGTATAAGAATATTTGTGTAAAATGTTTGATATAATAAAATTTTAACTGAGTCGAATCTGTACATTAAATATTTTTTGGAAAATCTTATTGAAATAGTCATTATTTTCGATACAGAGGCCGAATCTATTGTTTTCAGAATTATTGTATGTCTCTCTGGCTGTCTGTCTGTCTAGGGCCGCATCCAACCACTGGACAGATTTTGATGAAATTTGGTATGATGATAGCTGGTTATCATCATATTATGGATTTGATGATGATATCTGGGGACGAACACGGGACGAGCGGAGCGAGGGTGAGACGCAAGTAAATAATATGAAAGTATGTAAAGTAAAGGGTTAATAATTAAATAAGGGTTATTTTAATGAAAACTTTATTTTTTTAGCTTTATCTGTATTTGTTGAATAAGTTATTTCAAATCTAGTTAAAGAACTAAGCTAAGTTTAAGTACTTTGTTTTAAGCTTATATTATACTAGCGACTCATCCTCGCTTTGCTTCAGGTTCGTCCCTAGACAAAAACAAATCTATCCCACGGGACCCGTACAGTTTTCCGGGATGATATATATCCTACAACCTTCCTCAGTTAACGGGCGTTCAAATGCAAAAAGAATTTTTCAAATCGGATCAGTAGTTCCTGAGATTAGCGCGTTGAACCAACTAAACAAACAAACAAACAAACAAACTCTTCAGCTTTATAATATTAGTATAGATTAGAAATGATTTTCTTGACTTTCTAGAAATACATAGTAGAGCAAACGAACGCGACATGCTTCCACAAGCTTACCTAATAATGAAATATCTAAAAACCAAGTAGAGTTGCAATCTTTCATCGTGTTCATTAATTATAAAGATACAATGCTCTTCTTATATACAATATGTATATGAGAGTTTATTTATTTATTTATTATTAAGCACACTTGCAATATACATGTTAAAACAATTCCATATAATATATAAAAAAAAAGAAACAGACATGCATATCAATTACAAGTGTACATAGCATTATTATAGTAATTAATAAAAAATACAAAATTAACATGAATTAATTACAAAAAATTTTAACTTTTGTAATGTTCGAGTATATTTGTTATTTTTATTATTTATAGTACTTTTCTTTGATGTTCCGTTCGTTTGTTAAATCCTGTATAATATAATGTATGAGTACGTACCTACATTGTACATACATCCGTTGCTATGATAAAAATTATTTTAAACCTTACAATGCATTATTTTTAATCGTTATCGTTCTTGTCATTGCTCTTTACCACATAAAAGCTCTTAATATTACAAAATTTTCTGTTTACATAAGAGAAATATCTTATTCCATGGTATAAACATTAGTATTGAAGCCATTAGTTAAGAACAACATTATAATAATTACGTATACTCATTTGAAACAAACGTATTAATAAAGTGGGCTCACACTAAAGCGTTATTTATAGCAACGATGTTAAAGGTTGTTGCTGGCCAAATAAATCCGGGGAAGAGAAAGGTACGCAGTCATAGTGGTAATAAACGGTCTTTGGTAAGCAATAAAAATAAATTAGCAGGGCCTGTAAAACCACGTAAATAGAACGCGTTTCACCTGTAAAAGATGGAAATCGAGAGTGTTATTCGCATTGCTCTTAATGTATGTGGTAGAATGCCATGTCATATATATAATAAACTAGCGACTCACCCTCGCTTCGCTTCGGGTTCGTCCCTAGACAAAAACAAATCTATTCCATGGGAACCGTACATTTTTCCGGGATGATATATAGCCTAAAGCTTTCCTCAGTTAACGGGCTATCTAATGCAAAAAGAATTTTTCAAATCGGATTAGTAGTTCCCGAGATTAGCGCGTTCAACCAAACAAACAAACAAACTCTTCAGCTTTATAATATTAGTAAAGATTTAAAACGTAAAATTGACGATTCAAGAGTGCTTGTAAACGTCGATTTAAATAAAGTTTATTATGATTTGATTGATTTGATTTATGTTTATTTGTATTGAGATGTAATCATTTAAAATTGTTTTATATTTTTATTATCTGTATATTAAGATTATATGTATTTTTTTATGTACTATGAATATATATTTCAACTTGTTTCAGTTTCCATTTATTTAAGCCTCCATTAACATCCCACTGCTGGATATTTTCCTTCACCATATTACAATGGCATATTTCGTGACTGAGTGTAGTTGTGTGTATAATGTATAAATTTGTGTTTATTACTTTTTCATGGTGTATAATATCAATGGCGATAGCTAAAATTCTGGATCAGCACATAGACAGCATTGTAAATTGTATATGTGTTTTTCTTTTATGTCTTTTTTGTATTTTTATGGGTTTTTGCCTGAAATAAAGATTATTATTATTATATTATATAGGATATTTTATATCCATGCGAATTGAGCCATGGCAAAAAACTAATATTTAAAAACTCTTTATGTAGTTAATTTGTTTAAGTCATTGATTCGATAGCAGTCCACAGTTAATCTACCTATAAAGGAAAATTTAACATTTACGTAGGGAACTGTTAATTTTATTACAATTTTATACAAAGTGGCAAGCGAGGGTTTATTGTATAAAACGATGTTAGAAGTAATTAAATCTTCATTAGAACATTCAATTAAAATTAATGCGGGAACAGAACCTTAACCGACCGAGTAGAGTGCGATCTTTACATAGAGTAAAAGATTTGTAGAAGTTTCATGCATAGTATTGTTTAATCTGCTGGAATCATAATACATATCTACATATATTGATTCCAACAGTGGATGATACAGTGTCATGTTGATGACTTGTCAAATCCAGATTTTGACCTGTATTACAAGAATGGTCTGCTTCAAGCAGTAAAGGCTTTTTGAGTTATTGTTTGTATGTATTCAGCCCTTTTTAACGTCCCACTGCTGGGCACGGGCCTTCCTTCAATACGAGGGCAATCAGGCCATAGTCCACCACGCTGGCCAAGTGCGGATTGGCGGACTTCACATGTCTTTCGAAAACTTGCTAGGTTTCTCAGACATGCAGGTTTTCTCACGATGTTTTCTTTCATCGTAAGGCAAGTGGTAATCATGTTAGAAATGATTCGCACATGAAAGTATCAGAGGTGCGAGACCCGGGATTTGAACCCGCTTCACTCGGTTTCCCAAGCGAGCGCGTTACCACTGGGCTACCACTGCCTTTTGAGTTATTAGTAAAACGAAATATTTGATAGTATAATTTTCTGTAATAGAATCGCTAAATCCCTCGAGAATAAAATAATGTATATTACTGACTATGATAGTTCACTCTTATTAATGCTATTTAGTTGCTGAGTGTAAAAGGGAAAAGTAATAAATACGCTCTCGCATTTACCAGTCTAAATAAGACAAACAAATGAAATATTTATTTAGTAAATATTTCTAAACTAAAATAATTCATATTTTCTTAATAGTTACTTATTCTCATTTCACTTGCTCTTTGTATTTATAATATTAGCCTATGTGTTACTTTAGATGTAGTATTGTATGTGTACTAAAATATAATACAAACATACATACATACAAATTTTCATATATATACTATAACAGTAATATATTTAATAGGGATCCATCATTAAATAAGGTGCTTCACGCTATTTCTATTCAACTTTCAGTGAGCAATAAGGGTGTAATGTAACCTGACCTAATAGGGTTGTTTCGTCGCAACTAAGGGATACGTCATTAGATAAATTACGTGCCATTATAATAAACGTATGCGGTTTGTATAATGAATAAACAGAGTTTGTTGACACCCACAATAGATATTACGAATGGGTTAAAATTTCACCTTTTGTTAAAATTTATGTAAGCAACTTTGTATTTAGAAGAGTAAATTAGATAGCTACATTGTGTCTTGCTAAAAAGAGAATATAATTAACATTACATATTACGTCTGCTTTTGTTTCTAATGTCTGACAGAAAAAAAAGTGTTTTAATTTAGACTTACGGAGTATTAGCGTGTTTTGATGGAAATCAATAGTTTTAAATATTATATTTTTACCCACTATCTAGGGACTTATAATGACTCTCCCTGAAATATTGTGTGAATATGTCATTACATATTTTCTGGCTTAGAAAGTAGCACGCTAAATAGTAAAAATTATTGGTTTATTACAATTTGAACTTTTTTAGCCCTTTTCATACAGACAAATCGAGTATATAAATATTTTTCTTTGAAATAGAAAAAAAATATTTTATTCATTTAGACTTTACAAGCATATGAAAGAAAAAAATGAATTAAATATTTAATAAAATAATATCTTCATCTTACTCCACTTTCTCAATTTTGCCTTTCGGTACAGGAACTGAAAAAAGTTCAACATTTCCTTGTACAAAAGTCAATGCTATATTTTATGTCATCAACGTCAACGCACAGTATAAAAAGACATACAGTAGGTGATCGCCTTTGATCATGACGACAATGCCGACATCTAGACATTTATTTTAGGTAAGGGTTGTCACGAGTAAATAATATTTATTAATATTTTTTATTAAGGATCAACATTGTTATAAAAATATCTTTCAACACATTTTCGCATATAGTTACTAACATTTAGCATATTCGCAGTGGTTTCAAAGTCACCTCTTTGTCAAAAAAAAACGAACCGAGAACCGTCTCAGATGGCATGGTCACGTAATGCAAGACGAGGAAAGTATTGCATCAGGTAGTTACTCAGGTAACATAATAGAGGTTGACTCCTCCTTCTCCTATTGGAGATAGAATTGTCTGACCCAAAACCCTAGGGCAGATTGTCCTGGCGCCAGAGTATGAGAAAAGCTAACCCCACCTAAAGTGGGATAGAGGTACGAAAGAAGGTTTTTTTATGTTGGTTATTTTAGATGTAATATGACATTTTATAATATTTTATCCATAGCTATAATGTTATTTTGCTAAAAATATTGGCTTATATATTTAAAAATAAAAAGTATTATTAATAATTACAATTTGAGATTAAGCACCAAATTAAATATATTTGAACAATAAATGTTTTAAGCGAATTAATAAATTAAAATCTCATGACAACCCTAGAAACCGTGTTCCGAATATTTGTATGACACTCGGGCTAGTTGCTATTGCTATCAGAATGTATGGATTAGCCAACGTTTCCTCTCCTTATACAGCTCGTTATATTAGAAGGCTGTGTCTAAATCAGGAAACAAGTTTTTATAGACATAATCACAGTACCATGTCAATAATCAATCTGAATCAATGAGAGCTTCACCAAATTTGGATTAACCTATTGATTGTGTTGCGGTTAAACTAAAAAAAATGTACATACATGTGCTAACAAAAAGCATGTACAAATGTAAACGTGTTCGCGTGTAGTTGATTATTCAATCTTTAGATATGCTATAACAGGAAATAAAACTAGCAAGGTTTTTATTTGTTTAATGTTTAATTCAAACTACAACATACTAAATGTATCATACATTTAGTATCATTCAATTTTATCCAGTTTTCTGATGTGATGTGTGATTGAAGATATAGAAAATTTGACTTGATTTATATAATTGCCTAAAAGTTTCCTTTCATTAAATAAACGTTACATTATATCATATTTAAATAAGCAATTTTTGTCAGAATCAGAATATATAAAAAAAATTAAGTATCTAACCGTAACATACGAATACATACATAACTGTAGCATGGAATAATAGCGCTCGTAATCAGAGAAACGTTGCCCTTTTTTGGTCAACGCTTTCACAAATCATTTCTAATAATAGATCGACTAAGAGGATCAAATTATCAATACCCGTTAAATTGATTCTGGGATTATGATTTCATCTTAACTGACTAGAGTCTCGATAGATAATATATATCTACAATTTATATAAGAACGTGTGGAATTGAGAGAAGGTTACGCTTGTTATGTACTTAAATTTTAATTTATAAATACATTTTTCTTACTTTTTAATGATGTTTACAGAGATATATTTTTTATGTATCTGATTGAGAATATATGCTGATAGATACAAAGTGATTCTATTTGTTGAATATCTTAGATTTAAGGAGTCAAATTTATATCATATTATAAAGAGGCAGAGTTTGTTTGTTTGTTTGATTGATTTGAAAATCCGATTTGAAAAATCCTTTTTGCATTAGATAGCCCGTTTATTGAGGAAGGCTAAGCTATATATCATATAATATTTATTTAGAATATATATAGAATATCTATTTCATACTAACCGCCAAAATTACTAAGGGACGAACCCGAGTGAAGCGAGGGTGAGTCGCTAGTATTGTGTATTTTCCATAATTCTTTATAACATATAGCAAGAAATACTCATCAAAGGCAGAGCAAATAAAATTGAAAGGTTTATAAAATATGTTTATGTTTACCAGGCATATGTAGCTTTCATTGTTAGATTTTATGTATTTACGAGTCGTATATTTTTATATTTTAGTATGTACTTTCAACCCTTATCCCCAGAACAACATGAGAATGATCTTGTAAGGGTTGTGTTGTCATCAGATGTGCGAAACTGTAAAATATTTTATTTATAATAAGCTAAGTATTCAATGCATATAAGATGAAATAAAGCCAAGATCTACGATCAAACGTACGACTTACATTTCTTTTACTGTCATCAATCTTTTAATACCTATAAGTCACTTACTTGTAGTAAATATTACAGTATATATTTGGGTATACAAGGCCTGTATTCCTATATATAGTATTAACATATAGTTTTTTTTATTTTGTTAATCTTCACACGCCCATAACAATGTTCATATTACTATGTTTGCTTAACAAAACTGTGCGCAACTCAAAACTGTATTATAAGATAAAACTTTTTAACATTGATTTTAATATAAAATATTCCTCTAAAGAATTATTTAAATATAAAGCCAAAGTGTAGTTTAAGTTAAGCGACGAAAGGATCGAACGGGAACCGATACTGTGATTACGCGAAACTTTAATAGCGAGGTTCGCGATCGCTTGCTGGGAAGAAATCCAAAATTTAACAAATGCCTCGAGTTAGGGTTTGCGATTATTTTTTGTATTAATTAGATATTTAGTCATTTTGAGCAACTTTTAGAATTTATATTACATTATATCTGAGTCAAATCTGTACATTAAATATTTTTTGAAAAATCTTAATGAAATAGTCATTATTATCTATATACATACTGAGGCCGAATCTGTAATTTTTAGAATTTTTATCGGTCTGTCTGTGACCACATCACGAGAAAACTACTGGAAAGATTTTTGTGAAATTTGGTATAATGATAGCTAGTTATCCGGGTCAAAATATATTATAGATTTTAATGAGGGAAAATATCTCATCTCTAAGAAATCTATACTAATCGTTAAAACGTAACTAAGAATGAGATCGAGCGGAGCGAGGATAAATCGCTAGTGTATTATAAATGATTAAAATAGCGCATTTAAATTGTAGGCATAGTGTTTAAATGTCTGCCTTGAGCATACTAAAAATTAAAAAAAAAGTACAAGAAGAGTTTCAGATTACAAAACCTTACTAAAATATATTTATTTATATATAATTTTAAAATAAACACACATAGTTGTTAGATATTCTAAAACTTTAAACCTCCGCTAGAGAATTCCAAGTATACGTAGAAATGCAAATATTTTCACACTGCTAGAGTAACGTTACATACACCTTACGATGCATCTCAAAATCGCTAACCCTAAGCCAAGTTGGCTTATTACATCGGAAGAATTTTAACGAGACGCTAACTTGTTTATAAATTGAATTTCTGAACGGCAACAGCCGGGTGCCGGCATAGATTAACTTTAAAAGTTCGATCATTTCTTTAGGAAATTGATGTTTTAGGGTACCATAATTGCCTTGTATTATATTGCCAATTTTTGTTGTAACTCGGTGGGTGGCGAAAAATTAGAACTCAATTTATGACTTAAAACTTTTAAAGAAAATGACAATGGAAGAAAACAGCTCGCCATAATGAGTTTTGTATTTCTTTTGATTTTGTGTAATGCAATTTTTACTAAATAATGACTTTTCAATTGGATTTATCGCGGTGATAATCGCTTCTATCTAGCTCGCTTTGTTTTTATAAGCAAGTGGTATTGTATATTACAAGTTACATGTCTTCCTCAAACTGCAGATAAATTAAGAATTTGAATCTTGTTTTGGTCATATATTAAAATTATAGTTTAACCCGATCTACATCTAGCACTACAACTTTCTATCCTAGGTCGAAAATCCAGAGCAGACCCAAAAGTCGATGGAAAGATGTATTGTCAAAGGACATAAAGAAGGCAAGTAGACTTTCTCAAGGCAATGTCTCCAATAGAGCAAAGTGGAGAAGAAAAATAAGTACCCCACCACCATGTGGGATATATAGCCAGGAAGAGAGAGAAAGAGCGAGAGAGAGAGAGAGAGACAGAAAGAGAGAGTTTTACTCGACCTAGATGCTCAAAATTATAGAAAAATACATCGACTAAAGTCCGTAATGGACTTTAGTCGACCTTTGCATCGTTTTGTAGTATTTGCTATAAACCGTTAATGTAGCAATTAAATCTAAAGTAAATGAGATCAACATAACGCTGCAAAGACGCCAGCATCCCGTAAACTAATATTTTATTACGCATAAACACTAAAAGAAGATTTTATGTCACAAATCCGATTGTACTAGACATTCTAGGGTGACCATGACTTGTAGTGAAAAATCTGAGGAATGTCCTTATGCAGGATTCTTTTATTGTTAAAATATTTCTATATTTAAAGAAATTAAATTATTTACTGAATGATAGCACATGAATTGAAAAATTAATTAAAGAAATTCTTCAGTGTAAGCCAATAATGTATATAAGTTGAATGTTATAGTAGTTGAGATATTTGTATGGTCTTGCATGCAATGGAATATTTGTAGTAAAATTATTTTTGATACTGCTTTGGACTAGCTGCTGGCTGCAAAGCCGAAGGCCCCAGATTCAAATTTTAGGATGGAAACATTATAGTCATTAGACTTTTTTTGCAACAAAATTCTCAGTAATAGCCTGGACAGCCTAGCAGTTAACAGTATTACATCCCCGTACCTCGAAAACCACGTAAAGCCGTGCCCTGCGTCTGACATGTTGACATTGTTTGCTTGTTGTATAGTGACTTGTTTACTTTGCACTAACAATATCTCCTGCGTGTGTGGCTAGTCTAAGTAGCATTTGCTGCCTTGACCAAAATTAAGCCTCGACTGAAGCTTTATTCTAAACTAGCGACTCATCCTCGCTTCGCTTCGGGTTCGTCCCTAGACAAAAACAAATCTATCCCACGGGAACTGTATGTTTTTCCGGGATGATATATCGCCTATAGCCTTCCTCAGTTAATGGGCTATTCAATGCAAAAAGAATTTTTCAAATCGGATTAGTACTTCCTGAGATTAGCGCGTTCAACCAAACAAACAAACAAACTCTTCAGCTTTATAATATTAAGTATAGATTTGTTCATCCCAATTGAAAATATACGTAACACAGAATGCTGGAAACTGTCACCGAAAAATATTAATATATTTTTTAATGCCACTTACAGAAAGTGAAGACAATATCAACTTCACTCTCTCTTCCTCTAAATTTTAAAGCTAAAAGAAATATGCGAAATAGAACAAGCACAAAAAAATACTAATTGAATATGGTCTCCCTAGTCGATGATGCATAAATTGAATCATAGAATTAGATTTAATATTGCCTACGTAATAACACTATTGAGTACTGCATGAAATCTTTATTATTATGTTATTCTTATAACCTATTCTCTTATATCAGTTATGTGACATTTTATTGTCCTCTTATTGAATTTGTTTTATTGTTCTCGTTGTTATTATTTATTAGCGAATTACTCTCGCTTCGCTCGGGTGCGTCCTTAGAAACATTTTTTTTTAACCGGAACCCTAATTTTTTTCTAAAATAAAAGTAGCTTAAGTTACTCCTTATAATATTAGTTATCTGCGAGTGAAAGTCAAAATCAGTCCAGCCGTTTCGGATATATTATATATATATATATATATATACCAAAGTCAATCACCTACCTAATATCTATTCAAATATATAAAATTAAAGTGTCTGTTTGTAATGTCAAAATAATAACTTTTTACTAAATGCATATGAAATAATATAAGAAAAATACAATTTTGAAATTTTTGTCTGTCTCTCTGTATGTTTGTTCCGGCTAATATATATATATATATATATATATATATATATATATATATATATATTATATAATTTTTGTCTGTCTCTCTGTATGTTTGTTCCGGCTAATATATATATATATATATATATATATATATATATATATATATATATATATATATATATATATTAGCCGGAACAAACATACAGAGAGACAGACAAAAATTTCAAAATTGTATTTTTCTTATATTATTTCATATGCATTTAGTAAAAAGTTATTATTTTGACATTACAAACAGACACTTTAATTTTATATATTTGAATAGATATTAGGTAGGTGATTGACTTTGGTAGACCTAAGATTTGAAGAATTTTAAGATTTTGACTGCAAAGTTTATAGAAAGAAGACGATAATATTACATTAAAATATAAATATATACAAATACAAATATAATATAATTTTTAGTAGCTATTTATTAAGGCCCAATGATATATTTTATGGGTCTCTTAAAACTTTTATGTCAATCGACAGATAAATCCGTAAACAAACTTCGTATTAATTGAAGTACCGAAGCGTACAAACTTCCCTCGGCGTTATGTAAAATCATATTTTATTCGTATTCGTGAAACGTCTTTAAAATCACACCGAAACATACGGGTACCAGGTCAGAAAAGTGGACCGTAACGAAATAGGTTGCATTAGGTTGCCATGGTAACCATTGTTATTGTCTAAAAATGATATATGTGGTATTCTTTCCGTTACTATCTTCAAATAATATTAGTATTTTTACTAATTTGTTTTTAAATATGCAAAATATTTAGAATTAGCGGCTCAATTTTTATAACTATAATCACCGTTTTCGCACCTTTCTATTTGGTGAAACTCACGACTCACACGTGAAAACGACGTGATTTTCTAATTTTTTATAGAATTTGTTCCAAACGATCGATTTAAATAAAAATACGTGTAATTTGAACAAAATTTATGGGAAATAATAGGAACCAGGAAGTGTAAAAAAATATAAAAATATGTCGGCTTAAGGTGGTGCTGTACACAGCCGGAAATATAAATGACGGCTATCATCGGAAAGAGGGGGTTATGGGGTATGCATAGGTACTTCAATGTCCGGCGCTAAGACGGTTCTTAGAGCGTCTCGAAGCTGCCAACCGCCATGGCACGCTTAGTAAGCAACGCCTTATGTTTCTTATTTCTCATCACAGACCAATTTTTAACAAAATTGTTCTCCAATATTAATTGAAAGAATTTTATATACACCACCTTAATTAAATAATTAACACGAAATCAATTTTATTTTCATTCCAATCTTTAACACTAAAAGCGAGTCGCTGAAATAGACGACCAACGGCGGTATGCCCCGACAGAGCACTACGCGTTTTTTCTCGGAAAATATGTGAAAATTTTAGTTTTTTTTCCGAAAAGAATCTATATAGATAAAATTAAAGAGAAAAACTTTATATAAATAGAACATTTGATTCAAATTGTTAGAGCCATTTCCGAGATACGTGAACTAAATTTATACATATAAAGAAGAATTGTTCATATGATAAGATGAAGTTCGACCATGAATGCGAAAAAAGGTGTAGAGTTTATTTTCTTACAGAATAGTACTACTATCATAAAATATCGTTTTATATGTAGGTATGTATCTAGGCGATTATCTGTTAATTCCTAAATTAGACGCTTTTTTAATAATTGAATTATTAATTTTTATCCAAATTAATAATAAATGTAAGGTATAACATTTTAGAACAAAGTTTGTGTAATGTACATATGTAAGGGAAGGAAAAAGACAAAATGGACATTAAATTAGAAGATGGGAAGATGATATACCAAAAGGATGGCGAAGATTAACTTGTGACAGAGATGAGTGGAAAAAACTAAGGAAGGTCTATGTGGAAGGACGACCTCATTAACAAAACGGGTTGCTGAAGAATGTATTACCTATTGTATACATATAGATTATGACAAGTTATACCTATAAGTTAAAACTGAACTAAATTTTTATACTAGTTTCCGCCGAGTATTGGAAATTCGACTATAATCATTATTTAAACTTTGAGGAAAATATTTATGAATAGAACTTCCCTACGTACATAAAGAAAACTGTTACTAATATTTTTTATTGGTAGGTATAGCTCTTTATTAGCTACAAAACAATAAAAAAAGAAAGTCGGTTAACAAACAGAGGAGAAAAAAGTTACTAACTGTTTTTTCTTTGCCTATTTATATATAGATATCAAATAAATATATAAATATGTTAGGATATTAACACACAACGCCATCTAGTTCCATGGTAAGCTACGTGGCCTGTGTATAGATATCAGATAGTTGAGACTACACATACATATAACTTTAAATACATACATAATATAAATATAAACACCCATGATTGGAGTACAAAAATTCTTGTTTATCACACAAATGAATGCCAGCGGGACTCGAACCCGCAACTGCTATCACAGCAAGTAGTCATCACAAAAACTGAGCCAAATGTGTCATCGCGCGATATTATCAGAATCACAAAACAATATTAGGTATATAGGTGAGTTTCCATTCATCAAACCCAACTCCCCACTAATTCTCCGCATAGATACACACAAGTTATGATAATTGGGCCCTCGCCCGCATTTGCATAG
This sequence comes from Argynnis bischoffii washingtonia, assembly GCA_033884665.1. NCBI lineage: Eukaryota > Metazoa > Arthropoda > Insecta > Lepidoptera > Nymphalidae > Argynnis > Argynnis bischoffii. The sequence continues at coordinate 2,261,408 of CM066618.1, read as the reverse complement.
TCATGATTACTGTAACTTACCGGATCTGTATTAGCTTATGCCCGCGGCTTTGCCTAGGAGCTTAGCGTCGCTTAATATTGATCGAAACGGGATTTCATAAATGCTAGTACGTCTGTGGTTGAATTTCAACAGTTTATGTATCGCACTGCTAAATTAGACCTAGGAAATAGTTAAGAAATGTTGTATGTGTTCACTTTATTGAATATTAAGATGAGCAGAACAGTTATAAATAATTACATGTACTATATAGATAACAAAAATGTAAATCAAAGAGATTGACGTATTTTCTTATTAAACCTGAAAAACGTATTATTAGTTTCGCAAATAAGAATCCGCGTTAAAATGTTAAAGTAATTCTGTTTCTCTGTTTGTTACATTTCAAGCTTAAAGCACTCGCATCTCTGATATTTTCATGTGCGAATCATTTCTAACATGATTACCACTTGCCTTACGGTGAAGGAAAACATCGTGAGGAAACCTGCATGCTGAGAGAACCTAGCAAGTTTTCAAAAGACATGTGAAGTCCGCCAACCCGCACTTGGCCAGCGTGGTGGACTATGGCCTGATCCCCCTCGTATTGAAGGGAGGCCCGTGCCCAGCAGTGGGACGTTAAAAAGGGCTAAATACAAGCTTAAACTACTGAACAGATTTTGATAAAATGGTAACATAGATCATACCATGGGGACGAGTAAGGGCTACTTTTTATCTCCAATTACTATCCGAGTGGAGCCGTAGGCAAATATTAATTTTTAAACACTGAATTTATCTATACAGATATATAAAATTGAAGTGTCTGTTTGTAATGTCAAAATAACAGCTTTAGACTAAATGCATATGGGATTATATGCGGTACTTATAAGAAAAACACAATTTTTAAATTTTTTGTGTGTCTGTCTGTTTGTTCCGGCTAATTTCTGAAACGGCTAAAAATTTTTAACGGAACTTTCACTGGCAGATAGCTGATATTATAGGGAGTAACTTAGGCTACTACTACTTTTATTTTAGAAAAAGAATTTCATTTCACTCAAAAAAAAAACACGGGACGAACCCGAGCAAAGCGAGGGTGAGTCGCTAGTTTCAAATAAATTACATTACTATTATAAATGAAAAAATGCATGCAAATATCTTTATGTTTGTTAATCTTTTATGCAGAGACGACTGTACGGATTTGGATGAAATTTTAGTACACAAATTTAGTATGGTCTTGATTAACACATACTACGCATACACTACATGTACATATATATATGGGCTGAAAACTAATATTATATATATAATATTAGTTTACTGCCCATCTGCTAATTCTCAAATTATATATACACAAGTTAATAATACACAAGATAATTGGCCCTCACCCATATTAGCATTTGTTATCACTACAGCTTACTGTATTGACGTAAGATGTTGCTGTACCAATTTTTAATTATCGCAAAATCTTTATAATCTTATAATAATTCAGTTATATTTTTATTATAGCTCAAAAAGTTTTTTTGTTGAAGGATTCTTCTAACATTTAGTTCATTCTTTCCAAAGAGATAGTTTATTAAATAATAAAGTGGTATAGGCTAATTTTTCTTTTGTTAAACACTCTAAGTCTGATAGAAATAAATGAGATTTCAAACACGTGTCAAGTCCATCAAGTCCACATTTGGTCAGTATTCTATTCCTGTTTAAGCTCAAGCCCATTGATGAAACTTTTATTTGGAAAATGAAAGGCTGGAGCTGGTTGAAATCCGCTTCTGAGATTTCTCGCGTATTTTTGCTAACAAGATGGAAGAATACATAATGCGTAGTAGAAAAATAACTTCGATCTGTATCTTCGTTACAACGTGAAACAAAAGAAAAATTAAAATTTAAGAAAAATTAAAATTAAAAAAAAAAAATCGTATGTGTAATAAAAAATATATAATATACTAGCGACTCACGCTCGCTTCGCTCGCGTTCGTCCCTAGGTACGTTTTCACGGTTAGCTATGTTTATACATAAATAGTAGCTTGCTACTTCTAAGATATTTATTTAAATTATATAGCGATTTACACTCGCTTCGCTCGGGTGCGTACGCCGTACGCGGATTTTGTTCACAATTTCATGGGTTTTAAATTTTTTTCGCGGAACCCTGATTCTTTTTCTAAAATAAAAGTAGCCTAAGTTACTCCTTATAACATCAGCTATCTGCTAGTGAAAGTCCCGTCAAAATCCGTCCAGCCGTTTCGGAGATTAGCCGGAACAAACAGACAAAACAGACAGACAAAAATTGTAAAAAATATTGTTTTGGTATATGTACCGTGTATACATCTATATGCATTTAGTAAAAAGCTGTTATTTTAATATTACAAACAGACATTCCAATTTTATTTATCTGTATAGGTGTAATAAAAATATATTTTCATTAGAATATGATAAGTACATAAGATAAAACTTAAATAAGAAGTGTTCCACAATAATAATAAATCACTGTAAACGTAATATTTCATGAGACATTCAAAAGAAACTTATATTCCTGTACCTCTTATTCACTTTCGGAAAAATAGATGCTAGTTTTCTATACAGACATTAGGAAGTCTAAAATTTTCATAAAATTTACTGAAATTCGCGATTCAGTCAAGCAGCGTGAAGTGATTGATATATCGTCTTGTCAAGTACGCTTAGTAAGAGCGAAGAATTTAACTTGATGGATAGTATTACGTTTTAAAAGTTCCTTCGAGAAGCAGGAAAATATATTTAAAATGGGAAGATTCCCTGAAGGATATAAATCTTAATTTAATTTGTCATCATAGATAGTTTTTACTTACGAAATATTGCATTCATGTAAGTTAAAGTGCGAAATAATGTTAAAGAACTTTATATAAGTTGAGTATTAATTTCAAGCGTATGTTTAATTTTTGGATGTTACATGATAAGAAATTATAAGAAACATGTAGTTATAGAACTAAGGGATTGGTTGATTTTATTCCTTGAAAGGGCCGTTTTAAGCCGTGTGGGGCACACAAAAATTTGGGGCCCTTTTAGAAAGTTAGATAATGTGAATAAAAAAATAAAATTATAAAAAAAAAACTGCGTATAGAAATGAAATAAAAAGATAGGAACAAGTTGAGAAATTGAGATTTTCCATGTAAACGAATAGGTTGTTTTTAGGGCCCCCGTGAGGCTGAGGGCCCTGAGCATGTACCCCTTTGGCCCTTATGGCGAAGACGTTGTTGAAGCAACAGATTTGAAAATATTATTGCATCTAGTATAAAGTATATTCAGTTCTATTCAAAATACAAACTACACAGAAACCTGTTTAGTCTGACTAAACGTTAAACTCCTAAGTGGAAACTAAATCCATTATCATACTCAATTATTTTAATATTATACATATGTACGCTCGCATATATCTTTCTCTTGTTACTTAGTTGATTTCACTGTGGGCGATGATAAGTACCTATACATACATATATGTATAATGTATATGTATACCAAACTACAATCTCAATAAGAAATCTTATAGTTTCATGTAACATTATATATGTATATAAATAAATAAATAAATAAATATGTTGGAACATTAACACACAGCACCATTTAGTACCATGGTAAGCTACGATGCCTGTGTTATGGATACCAGATAGTTGATACACTACACATATATAACTTTAAATACATACATATTATAAATATAAACACCCATGACTAGAGTACAAACATTCGTGCTCATCACACAAATGAATGCCCCTAGCGGGACTCGAACCCGCGACCACTGGCGCAGAAAGTAGGGTCACTACAAACTGAGCCAAACGTGCCGTCAGTATAGTGTATATGTATCTATTATAATAGTACAGACTCGCAATCTCAATCTTTTCTCACAAGATTAATGATTGCTTGATAAATTATTATGCGCGGTTAATGGGGTGTCCTGATAAAGACGCGTCGTAATGAAAACGTCGATGTTGCAGTTCATTATCTAGCTTTAATAGAAAGTCACTTTGAATAGTGATTGCTTTTGAGTTACTATTATAATTTTTACAATAATTATTATAGTATCTTAAATTCATGTTATAGTTAAAACTAGCAATAGTGAATAACAAAAACAAATCTATCCTACAGGAACCTTACATTTTTCCGGGATAAAATGTAAACTATCCATCCAAACTTTCGCATTTATAATATTTATGGGATAATTAAAATGAACCCTTTTATTTTTTAAATATGGTACTTTCAAAAATGTATATTTTAAGTGTATGTTTGTATTCTGTATTCTGTAGAAGTTTTTCTCAGTAACAACTAATTGGGTTCTAATATAATTCATTGTTTTCTATTGAATCAAGGAGTAGTCATATCAAAATCTGTTCACAAGTTTATAGAGCACAATTCTAAGCAACAAATAAAGGAAAGAAGGGATGATTTAAAGTACTTAATGCCTCTCATATCAGAACGGTCAAGAGGGCAAGATTGTTTATTATGGTAGTCGGTTTAATCTTTGTCAAATTTATAATACTGCATTTTCCTAAAGTCCTGAAACTACATTTTCGTTTTAACGTAATCGAAACAAACAACACGACCAATCAAACAATTGATTGATTGAATTGGAATTAGATAGTGACGTTCTCTGTTGAGATTGTCAATCCTCGTTTCTGTCAACGACTATCCGTCGATATCAGACGGATTAAACATAGAAATACGTAGTTACGCTATTTAAAGGTCACCCATCTCAATGTGCACTGCTGGGAATGTGGTTTGACTTTGACGATTAACAAAATTTTTGATACGTTATTTAACAATATCAGACAGTATTTTTTAGCACGTTACTTACCACTTAGCTAAATGATGTCCATAAAAAAGTAAGATCTAATTACTTTTCTATATTATCGGTGGCCTATCAGAAATCGTTGCTAGAGATAAGGCCGTCTTTGCACATTTTTGTTCAGTTTAAAGATACTTGTAAATCATTCCTATATATTTTGTGCAAAAAAAGTATTTATATAAATAAATAAATATAAATATGTTGGGACTACACAGCACCTTTTAGTTCCGTGGTAAGCTACGAACGAGGCTTGTGTTATGGATACTAGATAGTTCATACACTACACATATATAACTTACATACATATTATAAGTATAAACACCCATGTGCTTATCACACAAATGAATGGCCCCAGCGGGATTCGAACCCGCGACCGTTGGGACAGCAAGTAGGGCCACTACAAACTGAGTCAAACGGTTAATAACATTAATAATAAAAAAATATTTTTAATAATAAAGCATAAATATTATAAATACAAATGCCATCCATCCACTGACACCACATAGTGATAAGCGATAGTAATTCACAAAAGTATCCGCAAATAAAATTCATGGACATTTTAGACTATTTTCTTAAAAATGAATAAAAATCCTTTATATTTCCTTACCTATATTCCATTGTAATGTAAAAACATTTTCATTTCTATTTATTGGAGTGAAAATGTGAAGAATACTTGTTCAATGTTCATACTTTATTTATTACTCACAATATTCCAGAGCTTGTCGGTCAGATGTTAATTATGGATTTCTTTCAATGCTATACCATTCACTGCTAAGAGAAAAGGTTTAACAGTCTATACAATGATTTTTCATTTATGATTTTTAATTTCACTTATAATATTTTGCTTTTCCATAGAGTTTTCGAGCTTTCTTATTTATATACATTGATAAAGGAGGAAGTTCTCAAAATACTTTCTCAATTTTTTTTTTAATTTAATTCGTCCAAAGGTACATACCTAATTCTTTTTATAAAATAAAAGTTGCCTAAGTTACTCCTTATAAGCTCAGCTATCTGCCAGTGAAGGTCCCGTCAAAATAAGTTCAGCCGTTTCGAAGATTAACCGAAATAAGCAGACAAACGGACAAAAAGTTTAAAAATTGTGTTTTTCTTATTTAGGAAAAAGCTATTATTTTGACATTACAAAGAGGGACTTCAATTTTATTTATCTATCTAGATAACTAGAGACGTCAAAACGTTTTGGTTCTTTCGTTACTACGAAACGTCGGTAACAAAAATTAAAAGCAGGGAAAAAGTCCAAAAAATGTTTTATTTACAAGGAATACTTTATGTAAAAGGTGTATGTTTGTTACTTCTTCAGAAACGCCTGGACCGATTTGAATGTTTAGTACACAGATAGAAGATCTGGGATAATATATAGGCTATTGTCAGTAACAAAATTGACTAAAAGGTGGCGTTGATCGTTAACCATATGATTAATTGAAATAGAAGAAAAACAGATGTTTTTGTATTAAGTCGCAAATGGCATCGGATCCAAGTGAAATGTAAAATTGTTTTATACTAGCAACTCACCCTCGCTTCGCTTCGGGTTCGTCCCTAGACAAAAACAAATCTATCCCACGGGAACCGTATATTTTTCCGGGATGATATATAGCCTATAGCTTTCCTCAATTAACGGACTATCTCATGCAAAAAGAATTTTTCAAATCGGATTAGTAGTTCCTGAGATTATCGCGTTTAACCAAACAAACAAACTCTTCATGATTAGATTATATACTGAGTAACAATTGTAAATTAAGTCTTCATTTCATAGAAAATTCAATATGATTCATGATTTTTGGAAACCCTAAATAATGAAATTAAATGGCGTGTTTTAAAATTCCCCATTGCGATAAAAACGCAAGATATATCTGACAAAGGGGTTGGTGGCTGACTAAACAGTCATTAGTGATTACAGCTGTGCATAATGTCCTTTATTTAAAAACACAAACCGGTGCTAAAAGGTTTTTAACCGTTTTTAAAAGCAAAAACCGATTTGGTTTCTTTTTATTGCTAAAAGGTTTTTAATATTATAGAGAATATTATAAATAGATGAGAGCATGTTAACACTTCCAATATATTGGTCGTGCTATTTTTAATAATTTAATTATATTAGACTAGCGACTCACCCTCGCTTTGCTCGGGTTCATCCCTAGGTTTACATACAGACTTTTACCCCCATTTCACCCCCTAAAAGGAAGATTTCTGGGATAAAACTATCCTATGGCCTTCCCAGGATCTTAAACTATCTTCTTACCAAATTTCATCTAAACCGGTCCAGTAGTTTCGGAGCTTATTCGGTACAAACAAACAAACAAAATAAAAACTTTCCTCTTTATAATAGTAGTATAGATATCGCTTCAGTTAAAAAGAATTACATATACAGTACATGGTTATTTATATGTTTTACTGCTAACTATGAAAATTTTATTTTATGGTAGGTCTGGCAATAAGTAATTAAGTAGTTTTTTAGCTTTTGAGCTTATTAGATGTTTTGAGAATTCTTGATCTATATATTCTCTTACTTATTAGTGCAGGTGAAGCTGTAGTAAATACTTAGTATTATAATACATAATATTATAATACATAAAATACCAAAATAATCGATGCAAGTTCATAAGAAAGCAAAACTGTTCAACGATATTGAATTATACTATCATATTATCGCATTAATTAAATTTATTAAATATTAAACGAAACAAATGCAATTCAATAAATAAAGAGGAAACTATCCACAAAGGAAAATTTTTAAAATATATTCATCAGAGAAATTTACTTTTGGGATATAAAAATGCACATACATTGAATTATTAAAACCAGTACAAAGGAATTTAATATTTTTATTTAAAAACGGGTTTAAGAGATACAAAACTGTTTTTTAAAAGCTCTAATGCAGTGTTTCTTACAAATTAACTTAATTAACAAAAAACTTATTGCAGTCATAGATCCCGAATTCCCTGTAAAAAATATTGTAGGGAAAAAAACATGAATGAAACGATGAGTTAGTTTACTACACATTTTTTTAATTAGTGTTAAGAGCTAATTGAGCTGCTGCGGTCCGTTATAATATGTGTGCCAGGGGTCCGCAGCCTGTGGACCCCTGGCATACATACCATAGCCCCTCCGGGGGTCCGCGGACCCCACTTTAGGAAACCCTGCTCTAATGTAATATAAAATAGTAAAAATTTTCTTTTTATAACTAATATCATTCAATTTTTAGAAATGATTAAAAAATTTCTCAATTTTCTCATTCAGGTAGTAAAATACATAGTGGGTGGTTTTCTACTTGTGTTTTTTTTAGCCTAATTTGGCGAAACAAATATCTGTTTCGTATCTCTCAATTAATATTTTTTAGTTGAAAATCTTAAGGAAACGCCATTTTGCAAATACTATGTAAATCTAAATGTATGTAGTAATTATAGAAAATTTTCAACCCTGATTCACAATTGTAATGACAATACAAAATGTTTATGATCGCTATAGAATAGTTTACGAGCGCCGCGTGTCTTCATCGCGTTATATATCTCGAAATACGCATGAACTCCATTTGTCACTCACTACAGGTTTCTTCAACCAAAATGATGTTGTAAGTCATAAACTTCTAGGGTGTTTACTATAACTAAATGTGACGTAGTTATGAAATACTAGCGATTTACCCTGCTTCGCTCGGGCACATACGTGTTTTTATATTTATAATATTATGATTATAAATATAAAATATACGTATATTTATAATATTGTGATTGGAATCTTGAGCATTCTATAATTACCTATATATTCCAGCCCTTTTTAGAGACTCATTGCTGGGTATGGGTCTTCCCTTTAATATAAAGAGGATCAGACCATAATCCTCCACGCTGGTCAAGTGTGGATTGACGGACTTCACATGTCTTTCAAAATCTTGCTAGGTTCTCCCAGACATGCAAATTTCTTCATGATGTTCTCCTTTGCTGTGAGACATAATACACAGGTATTATTGTATTCATACTACAATACCTACGACTGTATAATTAGTCTAGCAGTCTGTTTTGTGTTTTGTCGAGCTGCTATTATATTGTATTTGCCTCTCTCCCTTATTCACTACTTCAGGGGTTGAATTTCAAATATTTTTTTTTAGTTACCTAGTATATTATAAGAATAGGATGTCAAAATGTCAGACTTTCTATCTAGCAATATTGTCCTAGAAATTGATTTTCAATGTTAAAATTACTAAGTCTATTTGTTTTCTTCATATAGTGCTTTAATCTAACTAATATTAGAAATGTGGAAGCTTAGATGTGAGGTGAAGCTTAGAGATGAGCTTAGAGAGAGATCTGGATGAAATTTGGCACAGAGATAGATTATAGTCTGGAATAGCACATAAGCTATTTTATATCGGAAAATTTTACGGTATTTTACATACATATAATATTTCATTCGTTTCTTAAGCTTTGAACACTGCGCCTATAACTTATGTACATATATAGTAGATATATATACTATACCAAGGACAAAATATCACACTCTCCCATAAAAATCTGAATATTCTTACAGTTCGTAAATTTTATGTTTTTCGTCTTTACATTTACAAGTATTCTTGCGTATAGGATATAAAATTTATGTCAGCATATGAACCTATACGTTGACAGATTTTACGATTGTTGCTGATAATCACGTCAGGCGTTAGTCGTTATACAAAGAAGTTATACAAATAAAATTACTAAAGAGTATGTTATTTTAATTTTTTTTAAGGAGTGTTATTGACTACCTAAACTGCTTTATCTATAACCATTTATTTACACAGATATATAAAATTGAAGTGTCTGTTTGTAATGTCAAAATAACAGCTTTATACTAAATGCATATGGAATTATATACGGTATTTATATGAAAAACACAATTTTAAACATTTTTGTCTGTCTGTCTGTTTGTTCCGGCTAATCTTCGAAACGGCTGAACCAGTTTTAACGGGTCTTTCACTGGCAGCTGATATTATAAGCAGTAATTTAGGCTACTTATATTTTAGAAAAAGAATTAGAGTCCCTTTAAAAAATTAAAACGTACCTAGGGACGCACCCGAGCGAAGCGAGGGCAAGTCGCTAGTTTTTAATAAAAGTACTTTATAATAATTATCAAATTAGATTTTTTAAATCATCCCCTAATGGCGGAAAATGAAAGTTTGTATAGAAATTAGTAATTTTTTGGAAATGAATTTCAAAGCTCATATTTGATTTTAAAGTATAATTCTTTTTTTGGCTAGTTAATAAATGTCTAATTATATACATTTTAAAGTAACAATTTTGATTTAAAACCCAATTTAAAAGCAAGAATGATATTAAAACAGCGTTCACACAAGAAGGTCTCGTCCCCTCCGATAAACAAGGCAAAGCGACAAACGAGTAAAAATAAAAATGGCCGCTTTCAACGAATAAGCGTTGCCATAAAAAAGGTTTTCAGTGAGCAAGTGAATCATAATTTATGAATTCCGGTGTCCGACCGGAGTTGTAGGGATTCGGGAGATTTACGCGGGGTCATTGTGTCGGTTCCCGGGCTAGGTTTGCCACAGACTTGAGTATCTTAGAAAGGACTTTTTATAAAATTCTCATCTCGATCTCACATTTATCTTATAAACACGAAGAAGTGACAGGAATAAAGAGTGCACTTGTGTCGCCGTGTACAATTGTGTACTAAAATATCTCCTGCGCAGTTCTCTAGTCTCATTCAGATTGGCTTGGCCTAAGTCAGTCAGGAGGACATCATCATAATTTTTTCAAAGAAATTCGGAAATTGGAATAATGGCTTATATATTCTTTAAAAAACTATCTATTCAGAATTTTTCACGGATTGGTTCCCGACATTTCGAATGCTTTACAGCAATCATAGTCACGGAACAGAATCTTTTCAAAAATCAAAATAAGTCCCCAAAAAAATCCGAAAAGATAGTTTTATTCAAAATGACAAATATTCGCACTCTTATCTTGTTTAAATATGTACCTTTACAGTTTACTTTTTATCGATTTACCACGAAAGCGAAGTAGCCGTCGAAAATTAGTTCAATTACCACATAAACAATACTAGTCTATCAATTTATACTATCGAATAACTTCTTTGTAAATTATATATATGTAGATAAGAGCACGTTTTACTTCCCTTTTGCTTTTCCTTTTTTAATTTCTAACACAATAATTATTTGAAAATACTTGTCGATGCCGATAAACAATGCTTGAAAAAATCTTTGCCTAAATATTTTTAGTCAAGTTGAGTCATTTAAATTAGAAATATATTATATGAACGTTGGAAGAATGTATTGCGAAATACATATTCATTTATAATGTCTGAATTTTTTTACGTCTATGGCTCACCGTCGTTAATGAAACATAAGGGGTGCAGCATCCCTCGTCTTTCGTATCTGTTCATCCTGGGTACGGCGCAAATATAGATATACTTGCTAATCGTTCCTCCTCACTACTAAAGAATTGTGACTTTTATTCAGATCTTTACAAGTCGCAAACGTCGAAAGAAGTTATTAAGAATTTCAAAGGAAATCAGTAAATATATACATAATTTTCTAAAATAAGTTTTTATGTAGGCTGAAAGATTTTCTATTATAAACAAAAATAATTATTTTATGTTACTTTCGCTTCTATTTATAGAAATTATCTTAATTCAGCTTCGACATCAATTTTTGTGTTTTGAGGCGTTAAATAAATAGTCTTTAGGGCTTTATTGTCTAGATTGTTTAATGAATATGCTCTACAATTTATATTTTAAAATAAGAACCCAAGTGCCATCATCTGTCATCGTCATTTACCTAAGTGATCATATTAATTAACTGGTTACGTTTTAACGTTTAGTATAGATTCCTCAGAGATGAGATATTTTCTCGCAGTAAAAATATCATATATGTTGACCCGGATAACCAGCTATCATCATACCAAATTTCATCAAAATCCCTCCAGTGGTTTTTCCGTGATGCGGTAACAGACAGACAGACAAAAATTCTAAAAACTATAGATTCGGCCTCTGTATCGATAATAATGTCTATTTCAATAAGATTTTCCAAAAAATATTTAATGTACAGATTCGGCTTATTTAGAATTTTATTATATGTATAGATAGAAGACAGCCAATGCCCATAATTTCTTCAATTATAATACTGACATTTATTCAATGTAAACCTCGACAGTTTAAAAGTTCTGGTAAAATATGCAAAAGCGTATTTAAATTAAGTATATTTGGAATTTTATCGTTCTTTATCGAAAACTCATATCCTAAGAAGCTTTTATATCTTTTTTAACTTGCTAAAGTAAGCCTACATACAGTCAAAATAATACAAGTTTATACTATACAATACAATGTTGGTACAACTGTTTTATGAACTAATGTTTCGATATATATTGTAATAATTTGTGTTTAGTTTTTTATCCTATATTTGAATGTTTTTAAAAATAAATTGAATTAAACTTAATTATTTAAACTAAAATCGAATGTGAAAGTCTTTTATTCTCTGTTGACGTACACTTTGAAAGTTTCTTAAGGAAACACTTAGATTTACGCGAATATTTGACATTTTAAATAAAACTATCTTTTCGGATTGTTTCGCGGATTTATTTTTAATTTTTGGTTTCCGACGTTTCGAATGCTTTACAGCAATCATGATCACTGAAGAGACTAAGGTTTTTGACATCTCAAAGGCGTTATATACTTGTTACAGACAGTGCCTAGTGTGGGTAGGCGAAAAGATAGTTTTATTTAACAAGTTTCTTAGTACTTATCCATTTGTAAAAAAATCTTTTCAATTTACCTTTTTAAAGTATTTTTAGTTATATATAAATTATTTTTTCAACCACTTTTCAATGTTAAGCTAAAAATAGTTTTGGTAACTTAATGAAATATGACCTACAATTGGTTCCAAAATCTGCCAAGAGTTACTTCAGAATAGAAATGGGTTACGTAGTATTTAAGCTTTACAGTGAAAGAATTTCTTAAATTTATATCCAATTAAGAATATTAAAATTTTTACCATTTTCTTTACTTACTAAAAATATTAATTTAACAAGTTCGCTTTAACAACATTTCCATTTTTGAAGTATTTCAATCATTTTAAAAGGCATAAAATAACAATTTTACGACCAAAAAATCTGTTTTAAGTTGGATTCACCTTATTTTGATGTAATAATATGTAGAAATTTACATATATTTATAAGCATTTTACGAAATACCAATTTCTTTTCTTAGGATGGCATTAACTTTGGTTGAAGTTATGCAACAGATACTCGTATTTTAATAATAAAGAAAAAAGCTAATATGATGCTCTCTTTTAGGGGAAGAGATCTAAAGATAATTATATTAAATTAAAAATTTAAAGAGCCCCCCGACACTACTAATCAAGCCTTTTCATTTGATACTCATATTAAGGGAGTTGTAAAAAAAAATGTAATTTGCCATTTTATGATGACGGTCATCTTGGGTTTGAAATTTATTATGATGTATAGTATTCTATTAGTCAAGCCCTTTTATTTGATACCCATATTGGGGAGATGTGCAAAAATATATAATCTGCCAGTTTGTTTCGGCGGCCATCTTGGATCGATTTTCATCAAACATAGCCTTTCAAACAAAAAAAAAACAAAATCAAAATCGGTTGATCCGTTCGGGAGCTACGACTCCACAGACGACATACACACAGACATGTCAAACTTATAACACCCCGTCGTTTTGTGTGGGGGGTTAAAAATAGTTTCTATAGGCAACTATTACGTAGCAAAAGCCAGCTAAAGGACTCGCAGTATATAATTAACTTTGAAAAACGAAGAGCATGTCGATAGCATATAAATAAATCGGAAACACAAAATATTTGTACATAAATAAAATATAGTATTATTTAAGAATTAACACGGAAACAGACGGAGTGACATGAAGCGGTACAATGGCCCGCTTGAAATGACAGGCCATTTTGTTGCGCGACATGTCCTAGACGTTTCCTTTGCGTGTGTGTTCACTTTTGGATACTTTTTTATTTCATTTATTTTATACTAGTTTCACCTTTGACTCTGTCTAATCCGTATGGATTTTTGTAATTTATTTTCAAGAAGATGAATGTAAAAATATATTATTATAAAATATAATTTTTATATTTAGAATTTACTTAAAAAAAAAAACAAACATTTTACTTTTTTATTTATTAGGAATTACTCTGATAAACCCATTCCGGTTGCAACAAAATTTAAAGCTATAAGTAAATTAAAAAAGTAACATATAATAATAATAGCAAGCTTTTCATTTATTTAACATAATAGTAATGTATTACAATAGGCCAATTCGTACGGAAGCACATTCGGTGAGACATGGCAGTACAATAGGACTTGACAACATTTGTTTCGCGATATGTCCTACATGTCTCCTTTAAATGTTAAATTCTAGATATTCAATGTTTTAATGTTTAGCTCTTGCTGCATTTTGGCATAGATTTACTATTTATACCTGTTCCTGAAACAAATAACAAAGGTATTATTTTCCAGTGTTAAAAGTAAAAAGTATTGGTTGGTGCTTTTATTATGTATGTTAAGTTTGATGATTGTTTTAAATTGAAATAAAGAGGAAAAGAAGAATTACATATACAAATATAACGGTTTTTGTGTTAAAAATTTCGAAAAGTGGAAAATTTCTTGCAATATTTATGAAAACTCTGTTATTTAACAATATAGACCGATTTCATATTATAGTTAGTAAAATATTAGGATTTCTTGTTGAAATTGACATAATATTCGTACACAAAAAAAAAAAAAACATTCAATCAAATTGTGTATCTCTTTTTTTAAATTCAATCAAAAGTAGTGGGTACGAGAAAAAAAAAACAGTTTTTTTATAAGATTTCCATTATAAGATGACTAAATTATACAATAATAGCAAAAGTTAAAGTATGATAAATATGAACACGGTCTTCCTTCAAAGGTAAAAGCACTTGTCGCTCCACAATAGAGGGGGCTGCATACCACAAAAGAAGTCTCGTTTCCGATCCGGGCCCGACGTACGGTGGACATAGCTTGAATAACCTTAAAACATTAGTCATAAGAACCAAAATGGTGCATAAGTAAAAACTTATGTTGCTCATTGTACTTGGGAAGAAATATATAGGTATTTATAAGTTCGGCTTTGATCTTGGGGCATTTTAAACGTTGAATAGATGGATATGCTATTTACTGTCTGTCAGATTTTGATATTAGTTTGATGTCAAAACTCAGTACGAATAGTGATAAAATGTATATAAACTCTAAAATCATTAAAACATAATAATTTATCGTTAAAGATGGATTTGGTTTTTAAATTATAGGAAAACCACAATAAAAATAGTATACTTATTTTACTATATTTGGATTATAGTTATTTCAAAAAAATCTAAATCAATATACACGGTCAAACCTGTAATAATTAGTTTTTGAAACCTAAAGTTTATGTTTTCCCTGCCACCCTTTAATACGAGCGGGCTGATCCACCACGCTGATCAAGTGCGGATTGGTGAATTTCACATGTCTTTCGAAAACTTGCCAGGTTCTTTTAAACATGCAACATGCATGGAAAATATTAGAGGCCCGGGATTTGAACTTGCTTTATTTGCTTTCTCAAGCGAGCACGTTACCACTGGGCTGCTGTGTACATTAGTACACAGCAGCACAGTCTCAGTTTTATTCCACTCAGTCCTTTGAGGGTACTCTCTTAGTTACTCATTTTAATTATTAAGTAAAATTTGGTGTATGTTAACAATTTAGTTTACACTTATATTTTATTTTCTGATTCTATTCGCAAGGGTCGGAAAGCAGTCTTTATTAAAACACTCCACATTTTGTATTCAGCGAGTTCATATTTAAACAGATGTTGCCAGTGAGACTACGTTCACGTAAAAAACGTACGTGACGTCAAACTTGTTCTGCAAAAGATGTGAGACAGCTTGTTGTTAACTAGAAAATAAATGAAAATTGCAAAAACTCCTTGATGTTTTTATTAATATTGTAAATTAGGCTTCGTTGGTCTAGTGGCTGCAAAACAGCTGTATCGGTGGTCTTGGGTTCGAGTCCAGAGTCTGCCAGGATAGGTATTAGGTTTTTCAAAAAGAAAAAAAAAACGCAATGATAGCTCGAAATAAGGAAGTTGAAAGTTATCCCTATGCCTTAGAGAGTAAAATCGTCGATTTTGAGCCTGATCTCTCACTCATCGTGTCGAATTATCATCCCACCGGACTTTGAAAGTGAAAGGAATAGATAGTACACTTGTATTTGCATAGGTCTGGTCAGGAGGTCACTATGAAAATATGTTTGTTTGTCCTTCACTTCCAATTTATGGGTAGTTATTGTATGGTAAATAATTTTTATATTTATTAAATTCAGTTAAATATTTAATTTCTTGCAAAGTTTGAAGTTCTCTTGAATATAATCCACTAAAGCTAAATTAATCCAATCTAACCAAGTAATCCTTAGAGCACTTGAGTAAGTGCTAAGACGCTGACCGCATTAGTTTGTAATATCGCTTAGATGTTTGTGCAGTCTTAGGTAAATAGTTTATTTTAGGTAATAACTAATAAACACGTGTGACTTTGTCTTGATTAAAGTGGAAGAAGTAAGGGTATGATAATATTGTTAATAGCGATATTTCAGCAATAGTAATTTTTATTATTTGCAATATTTTAGAGGATTTCCTCCATATTTTATTAGTATTCTTTTACTTTTTTTATGAAACCAACAAATATATTTATACTTACTTGTATGCTCACAATACTTACTTAGATTTACGCGAAAATTTGACATTTTAATAAAACTATCTTTTCAGATTATTTCGCGGATTTATTTTGAATTTTGGTTCATCATGGTCACCATGATTGCTGTAAAGCATTCGAAACGTCGCGTCGGGAACCAAAAATCAAAATAAATCCGCGAAAGAATCCGATAACATAGTTTTATTTTACATATATTTTCAATAATAACTCTAGAACAAACTTAAAATTTTATTCACCGATATCAAAAACATTAATTATAAAGGCATATTTTGTACGGGTGTTTTTCCTGCTATAAACGATTACAGTATATGTTTTCATGACATAGGTATGAAATTTCATTTTTGGAATGAATAAATAAATTTAAGGCAGTGGTAGCCCAATGGTAACACGCTCGCTTTGGTAACCGAGTGAAGCGGGTTCAAATCCCGGGTCTCGCATCTCTGATATTTTCATTTGCGAATCATTTCTAACATGATTACCACTTGCCTTACGGTGAAGGAAAACATCGTGAGGAAACCTGCATGTCTGAGAGAACCTAACAAGTTTTCGAAAGACATGTGAAGTCTGCCAACCCGCACTTGGCCAGCGTGGTGGACTATGGCCTGATCCCCCTGGTATTGAAGGGAGGCCCGTGCCCAGCAGTGAGACGTTAAAAAGGGATGAATACAAATAAATTTAAGATAGAATGTATAAAAATAAAATTACGCAACATAACTGCGATTCTGCCACATCGGACTGAGCAAAAAAATCATTAATTTTATTAATCACCAACCAATGCACATATATTTTGATTTGATACGTAAACTAAAAAAAGCTAAAAGTCAGCGCCTAACTCGTATCAAATATTAGGTCAATCTTAGGCGAATTTTTGGTGATGCAAACACAACACAACGGATTTCTACATTTTGCTGTAAATTTAAATCCATAGGGAACAATGTAGTGTAGATAAATTTATTCACTCTAACCGAGTAATCCTCAGAGAACTCGACTAAGCCAGCTAAGACGCTGACCGTGTAAGCTGAGTATGTGCGAAGAGACTAGTGGTTTATTTACTTAGAAGTTAAACGATTTTACTTTATATGAATTTATTTTATTTACTAGCCTGCTTTGAAAAATTACCTATGTTACTCAAAAGTAATATATTCTAATGGCAAAAGAAATCGTCTTGATACATGAAAAATGTTAGCCTATAAACTAACAAATAAATATCAAAATGTGTTATTTGTATTTGGATTTTTGACTTAAGTTTATTACGTCCATTTTTTAATACTTTCATCAAAATGTATATTACAAATGTTTAATTTAAATAAGTCGACCATCAAATCTATACTAATATTATAAAGAAAGATTTTTTAATTTATTTGTTTGTTTGTACCGAATAAGCTTCGAAACTACTGAACCGACTTAAATGAAATTTAGTAAGAAGATAGTTTGAGACCCTGGGCAGGACATAATATAGTTTTATCCCGGAAATCGTCCTTTAAATGGGTGAAAATTGGGATGAACGTTTGTACGAAAATAACATTTCTTATATAATAATTTGTTTTCGAATGCTGGTTTGTATGTAACTCTTGGTCATTTTTAAGCTTTTTATTATGTATGAGACGTTAGCTTCGAAAAGCAGAAAGAGAAAACAATGTATTACGAATAAAAATCACAATCATATATCATTATATTTCTATTTAAAAGTAACTGCTAAACTTGTCCATCTTAATAAATCTATTCACTTAAAGTTGATGATACAGCAAAAAAAGGCGCTACGTCATATCCGTGCGACTCTACGGAAAGCTACGAAGATAGATCCCACTTATTATGATATAGAGATTGTACACTCTACATCTTTCTTTAAATAGGATATTAAACTAATCAAACTCAAAATATAGTTTTTTCGAATAAATTTTTAATCTATTTTTATATAATATGAGCATTGCTCGCGACTTCGCCTCCAATTGATTTACGTGTACTATACCTGTATGTATGTATTCAGCCCTTTTTAACGTCCCACTGCTGGGCACGGGCCTCCCTTCAAATTTCATCTATACCTACTCACCTTTTTCTATTTTCATGCGGTTTTTATGATACGATGACAGACAAAAATCTAAAATAATAATAATAATATTTCTATATTATTTATAATTTGTATGTATTTAAAGTTAATATATGCGTGTGTAGTGTGTCAACTATCTGGTATCCATAACACAGACCTCGCAGCTTACCATGGAACTAGATGGTACTGTGTGTTGATGTCGCAACATATTTATTTATTTATAGTATTTATTTGGTCTCTGTGTTGATAATAATGATTTTTTTATTACACTGAAATTCTCTAATACAAAAATCAAAGTAAAATCAAAAATTCATGCAGTAAGGTTGCTAAAAGCATGCGATAAAATATACAATCGCTTGTTTTTCAAAGTAATATTTTATTTAGTATTTATATTTGTCTGTTTGATATTACATATTTTATTTAGTATTTATATTTTGTTTAGTTTGTTTAATATCTTGTTTAGTTTGTTTTAAATATAGCGTTACGTAATCAATTAGATTTACCTATGTAAATCCAATTTTTTCAATAAATGATCGTGTCAATACTATTAATTAGGTTTATACTGAAGAAATAAAATAAAATACAGAAAAAAATTCTTTTTATGTTATAAAACTAAAAACATACAGCGCTGTATTTACAAATAAACTGTATACGATCTGTTTTGTGAACTCTTCAGTACAATATCTTCCATCGCTATTTCCTTTCCATTATTTACTTGAAAATGTTCTTGTTTAACTCGTATATGAATGTTCTAGAAAAAATACATTGAAATCTTTAAACTGTTTCTACTATTCCATTTTAATTAAGTATTTTTTATTTATATAAATAACAACTCACCCTCGGTCCGCTTGGGTTCGTCTCTAGTTGCATTTTAACGTTTAATATAGATTTCTCAAAGATGACCCGGATAACCAGCTATCATCATACCAAATTTCATCAAAATCTGTCCTGTGGTTTTCTCGTGATGCGTTCACAGACAGACAGACAGACAAAAACTAAAAACTATAGATTCGGCTTCTTTATCGATAATAATGACTATTTCAATAAGATTTTTCAAAAAATATTTAATGCACAGATTCCACTCAGAATTTTATTATATGTATAGATAAATTATGTTATTTGGCTTCAAACTATCTTCTTTTAAAGAAGCACATAATTATGTGCTGCAAAATATTATAATATTTTGTTAGAACCTCTTTTCACTAGCCACAGTACCTACTAAATATATAATTATAATAAAATTTTTACTTACGAAAACACATTTAATAACATTTTTATATATATTGCTACCCTCACAAGGCAAGCCTAAGTGGCTATATACTCAGTTTATGTCTGAACGAGACTATAAAAATATTCGTAAGGTCAATAAGGCCTAAATTTCCGATACTGTAGAAACAGCGATATATAATATACACAAATATGAATGTAAGTACATATATCCTTAATCAAAATAATGATTTAGTGCATATTAAATATTTATTATTTTATTCAAAAAAGGTATCTCGATTTTGAATTCACTTTTAATATATGTATTTTACTCCTAGAGGTTAATATGCGAAATACTAGCGGCTTACCCTCGCTTCGTTTGGGTTCTCCTCTAGAAAAACAAAAACAAATCTACCCCACAGGAACCGTATATTTTTCCGGGATAAAAAGTAGTCTTTAAATTATATTCTATAAATATATAATTGTAATATGCCTTATAATTATTGATTTGTTTTAATTTAATTGCGATATTTTTTTTATTAATTTATTATTCCTTTTACAAACAGAGAGTTGTGACATACGGGATGAAATATTTAGCTATTTTTGTTCTGTTACGCCAAAGAAGTATAACTTCTTACGTGCACACACACACGTTTATTTTTCAAATTCTACCGCTAACAGGGTGAAATGGGGGCTGAATTTTTTGTGAAACATTTTATTCTCTGGGTCGATTGACTCAAAAATTGGTACACATATTCTTCATTTAAATTATGAGACACCTGCCTGTACCACAATTTTTCCAAAATCATCCCCCAACAGAGTCAAATAAGACTTAGAAAATCCTACACTCCATATTAGACGGGTCATTTTTTGTAGTTTTAACGCGACTGAAGCCGCAGGTTTTGCTAGTTATTTATAAAATACAAAAGCAAAAATGGTTGTACGAGTATTTAGTTTAATCTCATTTCTGATTTTTCAAGGAAGTTAGGTGTAAACACCCTAACGAGGTTGTGTCAGTGTTTATTTTACTTAGAAACTGCCCTGCAGTTGCAGAAGGCAGTTCCAAAACTACTTGCATAGTGTGGTACGGGTAGTTGGTAACACTTAATAGTTTATGTGGTTTCTGTACAGTTGTAAACACAATTATCTTTTGCAGCTACGTGCTTTGTTCTGGCAAAATAAAATTAAAGATTTCAACCATTTGATGCAATCTAATTAAATCTGAAAATATGGTTCTGGAGTAAAATATTTGATACTAGTGTTTGCCCGCGGCTTCGCATATTTTGTATATAAAATTGAGTCTCTAAGGATTGTTGAATTAGCGGATTTAGATATAAACCTATAGTATGTATTATTATAATATTTTATTATAGAAATTTTACCACCATCATGGGTTTGCCTAGGCGTGTACACAAAAAATATCTTATATATTTAAACGAGCAATTCTTGTAAATATATATCTTTATTTCTTTATTTATTTATACCCGCGATCTCGGAAACGGCTCTAACGATTTCGCTGAAATTTGGTACATGGGGGCTTTCGGGGGCGAAAAATTGATCTAGATTAGCCTTCTGTCTGGGAAAATGCGTGTTTTCGAGTTTTCATGCGGTTTTCTTTTGTATTATTCTACGCAGATATGGTCGATAATTTCTTCCACTCGGATGTAAGCATCGTGGTCAAGCGGTCAAGGCGCAAGTTAGACAACTCATATGCCCGGGATCGAGTCCCGGTCGGAATACAAAATTTTTGTTTGTTTTTTTTTGTATTTATTCAAGTATTTAGTTTTTTTATCTAAAAAATACGATATAATAAAAAAGAACTCCAAGCGAAGCTCGGTCGCCCAGGTACTAAACATTTAAATGACGTATTGTTAGTATAAGTGATGACAGTTTTTACTGAGCTCCGTTAATAATACAGAAAAAAATTAAAAACTAGTTCGATTCTTTCAGGCATATTATTATAGTTCCCATTGTAATTTAAATGGTAATCATCTTGAAAACCATTCGCATATGAAAATCGCAGAGTCAGAGAGACTAACAAAATAACATAAAAATACTAAAATCGAAGCAAAAATATGTTTTATATAAAATATATTTTATAAAATATATTTTTATACAATAAAACTTATTGGAAAAAAATTAAACTTAAAATGTTAAATTCAAAATATTATAAAAATACAAAACTAGAAGCAAAGCTAATAACGGAAAATGAAAATTTAGACCATTTCAAAGCGAGTTTCCCTCAAGAGCATCAAGTTTTGAACAATTTAAAAGTAGGAATCGAAGTGAACGTCTGTCCGAAGTTGTTCCACGGCTCGGACTTTCAAGAAAACGGACTTTAAAAGTCATCCCGTATTCGTATTGGTTTGTTTCGTAATGCATGTTACAATATTTGCTAAAAACTTCTGTGGGATAAATCTTCTCGCCCTTGTGGTATTCTTTTATGGATGCTGTCTAAAATAATAATTAGTTTAAATCAAATATAATTCATATAATTTTTAGATTATTATTTGATGTTTATACAAAACTACATAATATATATGTAGATTTTCAGGCATTTTGCCTTGATTATTTGTTCTCGCTATTTCGAATGACTCCAGCATATTGTGTTAAGTATAATTTTGTGGGTAGATACCATCTGTAATAATAATTATAACAGACTTTTGAGACAGCAAAAAACTCAGTGTACAGCTTTGCATTAAGGCTCTTAAAACGCCGGGAGCCACAATTAAAATAATAGTAGGAGAAAATCCAAAAAGATAAATAGGTATCTATTTTTACATTAATTTTATACCTACAACTATTGTATAGTTTTCTGAATTTAGAAAATTGTATGGATCTTTTCTAATTGTGGGCTTCATGTATTTGACGACACGTTTGGCTGAGTTTGTAGTGACCCTACTTGCTGTGCCAGCGCTCGCGGGTTCGAGTCCCGCTGGCTGGAGTGGATAATATGTGTAGCATACCAACAATCTGGTATCCATAACACAAGCCTCGTAGCTTACTATGGTACTAGATGATGCTGTGTGTTAATGTCCCAATATATTTATTTATTTATTATGTATTGTTATTACAAGCTTTTTAATTATTAAACGGTTTTATTTAGTTTGCCCTATTTGTTTGGGTCAAATTTAGTAATTGAAATATTACCCCTTTCCTGTTGACAGATTCATCTGATATTTGGTATACGCCTTTAGTTCTGATGACCATACAATTAAATATATTCAGTATCATTGTAAATGCAAGATGGACGCCGCCACAAAATGGCGGATTACATTTTTTTACAACCCTCCTCAATATGAGTATCAAAAGAGTTTAGACAGTTTTAAGTAAAAAAAACCTGATTTTTTTCAGTTAATTGATTTTGTTGAAAAGAAAAACTTGATTTTTTTTTCAGTTAATTGATTTTATTGACAAGAAAGATGATAATGATGTAGATAATGTACTAAAAGTTAAAAAATAATTAGGTAGGTCCTAAGTACCAGTCATCACACCACTCTCTTCATAAAACTAGGGTATTGATCAGACTCAAAAATAAAATCATAGGGCGTAGCGTACCTGAGTAAATATGTACCGTGTGTATTATTTATGTAGTCAAAGTGACAAGTACTATACTTTGAAGGAAAATAGATAAAAAATCAAAATATATTAAGGCTATAATTGCTTAGTCGAGAACTATACATACATATGAGTAATGAGCATCAAAGGAACGTCTTAATTAATGCTAACAAACTCATTAAATACGGGGAAAGCGAAGTTTCAAATTTATACGTTTGTTATTATGGAATATTTTGCATAATTATACTATTTACTTTAAAGGAATATAGCTATTACTCTATATGCATATAAGGGTTATTATTCAATACATACATTTTGTTATTCTTAGACGCTTAGGTGGAATATTAGTTTACTGCGCACAATATTAAGATGAAGCGAGTTATTGTTTCCCGATTAATGGCTCTTTGAAATATTTTTCATTATTCCAATACATTTACTGGAGCAAAGTACTTAATTTATATATAGATAAAAATTAAATGCTGTTTGTTGGTTTTTTATATCTAATGTCCTTAAAAGTTGAGGAGATGTATGTAGTTTCCCATAAAATTGGAAATATATAGGGAGAATATTGTATGAACTCACATACAAGTTGTAATTTGGACAAGACAACGTCTGTCGAGTTAGCTAGTTTAGTATAAAATTTTGTAAGTTTTAGAATTTGATATTAACTTTTACCAAGTCAAAAACTTAAATATACTTTACCAATAATACAATATTTATTTGCAGTCATATTTTTGCACCATTATGCTACACATAAATAACTTTTAACAGATTTATTGTGTGGCAATTTTTCAATAGTGTTGAAATTATTTATTTAATAAATTAAATTATTAAACTAGTGAAGTGCAGTATTTATTTTAAAATGTATTAATGTCCAAGGTGGTTCGTTGCTAGAAATTTTACTTTTCACATAAAGACGGTATATTCTATACACATATTCAGTGTAAAAAAAGAGTTCCGAAACATATGTATATTTAACGTTAATTTACCAATAAATTGTTCGAGAAAAATATATAAATTGATATCGAGTTGAATTTGCGAACTCCGGCTAAGTTTACAGAAAATATTCTTATAATTTAATTAACAAGCATTATAATCGTATAATATTTATATATGTATATATAATACATTTAAATATATATATATAATACATTTAAATTCATCTGTCAGTATATCTTTAGGACTGCGAGCTCCAATAACTTTTAACATAACAATAACTCGTGACGTATCTAAGTATAAATAATAATGTTTTCGACGATTCCACACCACTGCTCTAATAGCCCGTGTCGTAAAGTAAGGGGGTGATGACGTCACAGGGGGTTGTTAGAACACAGGCAGTGTCTGCCAAATGTACGAAAGATTCGTAAGTTATTGAAATGTTCGCCGATTAAGAATTATTTTTGCGATCCGAGGGTTTAGTGATGAATGAAAAAATGATTTTTTAATTTCTCTCAAAAATGTATTACTCAAGACATGTGATTTCGATCGTTAATAAAAAAATCCTTTTTTATATTTACAACAACAATAAACTAGGTTTTAGAATATAAAAGGAAGCCATTAAAAATATTTGGTTGATCGAGCTTTTGTTGATGATTCCTATTGTGTTTTATTTTCTAACGCTTTTATTTTTTAGCGCTTAAATCAAAAACTATATTTGAAGATAAAATAAAAAAAAGTTGGAAAACTGATTGTGGGTGCGTGTATGTGTGTTTGTGTTTTAGTTATATTAGAAAGTCATCTCTATACTATTTATAATTTAAAGCATACAAAACATCAGGAATATTCTGTCTATTGATGACGCGTTTGGCTCAGGTTGTAGTGAGCCTACTTGCTTTGCAAGCGGTCGCGGGTTCGAGTCCTGCTAGGGTATTCATTTTGTGATGAGCACGAATGTTTTTACTCTAGTTATGACTGTTTATGTTTATATGTACGTATTTAAAGTTATATATGTGTGTGTATTAACTATCTGGTATCCATAACACAAGCCTCGTAGCTTACCATGGAACTAGATGGTGTTGTGTGCTAATGTCCCAACATATTTATTTATTTATAATAAATACATACGAATTTAAGTAAATATCCAATCAAATAAAAATGAGACTTCCACAAGTGCGCATAACACCTTAACAAAATTCCCAGTTGGATTGATTTAAGACCGTATAGAAGATAATTATACATACATTACAAACAAACATCAGCTACATTTTATTATACATACATTTAATCACTTTCAGTTTTATACGTTAAGTAACATTTTGAAAACAGTAAAAAATATAAACCGATGATGAAATAAATAATGTATATATCAAACATAATACTTTCTTTTTCGAAGTTGGTTCAAATAAAAGCCTTTTGGTTTATGCAATGGACTCGAATATCTCCATTTCAATCTAACCGATGTGTGACTTAACGCGCCTTATCGTAGCTCAAGGCTATTATGTGCAAGAGAACTTATCCTATGTCCCTGCAACTCAGTTGAATATCCTACTTGTTAATTAGTGGTTAACACTTCAGTACATGTTCAGCGATATTTATTTATAATTATTGTTTTTATTTATCGTATATATTGCTATAAATAAAACCGAAGAATAAATAAATAAATATGTTGAGACAAGTTATGAGGCTTGTGTTATGGATACCAGATAATTGATACGCCACACATATATAACTTTAAATACATACATATTATAAATATAAACGCTCATGACTAGAGTGCAAGCATTCGTGCTCATCACAAAAATGAATGCCCCAGCGGGATTCGAACCCGCAACCGCTGGCAAAGCAAGTAGGCTCACTACAAACTGAACCAAACTTGTTGTCAATGGATAGAATAAACGACTAAGATTGTAGATATCTACAAAAAGTTAGTTTTTTAGTGACAAATATTCCTTCGGCGTAAAGAAAGTATCGTTAGTATAAAACGAAAAGTGTTAAATGCGACAGTGTATGTATGTCGCTTGTTTTTGATATTACGATAAGAAAATGTACGAACTGGAGAGCGATATAGGCTTTAGACCGATTTTACAAATGTTTTTATTATACTCCGCTCGGGTTCGTCCCTAGTTGCGTTTTGACGTTTAGTATAGATTTCTCAGAAGTGAGATATTTTCCCACAGTAAAAAGTATCCTATATGTTGACCCGAATAACCAGCTATCACCATACCAAATTCCATCAAAATCTGTCAAGTGGTTTTCTCGTGATGCGATCGCAGACAGACAGATAACAATTCT
Source organism: Argynnis bischoffii washingtonia (assembly GCA_033884665.1). Lineage (NCBI taxonomy): Eukaryota > Metazoa > Arthropoda > Insecta > Lepidoptera > Nymphalidae > Argynnis > Argynnis bischoffii. The sequence continues at coordinate 2,234,837 of CM066618.1, read as the reverse complement.
AAATACTGTAGATTCGGCCTCTGGTATCGATAATAATGACTCTTTCAATAAGATTTTCCAAAAAAAATATTTGTTATACAGATTCGACTCAGTAAGAATTTGATTATATGTATAACACAAAAGCTGGTTTGTGTTTCTTTGTAACTTTTTATTTTCAAACAGCTTGAACGATTAAGATGAAATTTGGTTCACTTATAGACTATTGGAACTTAAGTACATATACCTAATAGTGTTTGCCAAAATGGGGAGTTACCTGTATATAATATTATGAATACTAAAGGCACTTACACACACGAGCGAAATGCGGGTCCCTAGTATTGCATAAAGTACAGAAGACATTAAGAGTGAGGTGAGTGTGAAGATACTGTGAGGTCATGAATTAAGCAAGAACAGGTCAACAAGTAGTCATTAGTTTGCTTAAAGTAAGCTTATTTGACTGTTTTCAAACATCAGCATGGAGTTATAAAATTAAATTGATAAGAACAAAAGTTCTTCAGTCAATGAAAACGGAAAACCATTTTTAAAGCAAACTTCGTAACTTGAAACCTAGTTTGCGTTTATAACTAGGCTAATTCATCTGAACAGCTGCAATCGGTTGAGTCATTAAAGTATTTTCACTCAGTGAGTTTTTTAATAGGGTAGAGAGTAATTTCGACGAAACGATGAATATTTTGTCTTTAAATGTACTTTTATGTCATCAAGTGACTTCAACATATTTTATCATCGCTTCCTACAATATTAGATGTAAGTAACTAGTAAAATTTTTTCTTCTGATTCTTTGTTTCTTGACCGACTTTAAAATGGAAAAAGTTTCATTTTTAGGATCCCGTACCCGAAGGGTGCCAACGGAACCCTGTTACTAAGCTTCCGTTGTCCGTTCGTCCATCCGTCTGTCAGAGGGTTGTATCTCATGAATCGTAATAGGTATAGAGTTGAAATTTTCACAGAGTATGTATTTCTATTGTCGCTATAACAACAAATAATAAAAATACAAGAAATATTTTTTTTAACGTTAATATACTACATACATGGAGTAAAAGGCATATTAATAAAAAGTACATGTACGTTGGTACGGAACCTTTCGTCTGTGAATTCGACTCGCACTTGACCGATTTTTTGTGGAGTGTGAAATATGTTTTGATTTTCATAAATAAGTTATACTTTTAGGGTGGTCTCACGTTTTCAAGAAAATAAACTTAGTAGAAATAGTAAGTATATATTATATAGGTCTTAGGTACATATATGTAATATAGATAAAACAGTTCGGTATCATTTTCTCCTCTGTTTATCAACTGATTTTCTTCTTTTAGTGGCTATTGACAAGCTTGAGGATGATCACTTTTTACATAGATAGGTTAAATCTATACATATATGTTATCCTCAAATTTTCAAAAAGAGTATGGTCGAATTCCGACCACTGGACGAACACTAATATTTATAAATGTGAAAGTTTGTGAGTATGGATGTTTGTTATTCTTTTACGCCAGAACGGCTTAACAGATCTGGACGAAATTTGGTACAAGAGATAGACTATACTCTGGAATAACACAAAGGCTACTTTTTATCCCGAAAAAATGTACGGTTTCTGTGGGTTAGGTTTGTTTTTGCTTTCCTAGAGGCGAACCCGAGCGAAGCGAGGGTAAGCCGCTAATATATAAGAATTTCACAATCAAAAGACAGTAATAAAATACAGACAGTGAACTTTTATGCCTACTTCAGCTAGAATAAATCTTTTCTATAATGCCTCATTACACATTCCAATACTTCAGTCACTTTCAATGAGAGGGTACTATTCCCTACGATAATACGCAGAGTACGTAGCCTTTTACATCTCTTGCCCTTATTGCATAGAACATAAGGCATATAATAGAAAATCTAAAATAAAATCATATAAATCTCACCCTTGTTTTTAAATCGGACTATGATACTTGTTATATTACTATGTAATTTATAACGTTCCGGGCTATTAGACCAATGGACCCTACTCTCTAATATGTTTACGATTGTTGAAAGGGCGTTTAAAATTTTTGTTAAGCAGCATAAAGAATTCAGAATATGGCTTCACGTTTCCTTTATTTCCATTTAATAATAGGTCAAGAGTATTTATGAAGGTAACCCTTAATTAATATTAACGGGGTGTGATGTGGGGGTTTTGTCAAAAATTATGGTACGGTATGCCATAAGAAAAAAAATGTAGGTAAAATGTGTATAGGACATGTTTTATGCTATGTTGTTTATAAGTGTACCTTTTTTTTAATACTTACCTTACCCATTTTATGATTCTATAACAATAACGTTGGAGTTAATTAATTGTTTTTGTGATATTGAAAAAGGAATATGTAAAGAAAATTTTTAACCATTTAGTTCGAAATGTAAAGGAAAATTGAGATCTAGACAATGAGAAAACATATAATATGCGAACGATCAATACAATACTAAACTAAAGTTAGTTTCAGACCACCAAAAATCATCGTCATCTGTTTACTCATCCTTGACATCCCCTACATTAAACAAAAGCAAAGATTTCCACCCCGTCATTGCCGGCATCAGTCACTTTAACTTTTCCTGACATGCCAAAGACCCCCTTGTTCGCCATTTCCCCGTAAGAATGCACTCTGCAGGGATATTAAACTCAAATCATGTAGGGAGAGGGTTCCTACTTAGGCTTTTACCATACAAGCACATTTTTGACTAAATTCTAAAAAAAATAGCGTATTTTTCAGGATTTCAGATTTTCTAGTATATATATTGGCTCTGAAATTAAACATTACCTATATAACTTATATAAATATAAAGTCACACTCTATAATGTTTTTTTAGCTTTCAAGCACTACACGATCTTAATATAAATATATTCATATATAGGTCTTAATATATAGATATTAGTATACCTTTTTCATCTTATATATCTTAACCTTGACCCTACATATGTATATATATTCTAAGGTAATAATACTTTAAGTTCGATTATTACTACAGTTCGATTGCACGCTACTTACATATATAAAAAAGGCTAATTTTTTATTTTTTTTGACCGACTTTAAAAAAGAGGTTACGCGTGATGTCTTCTTCAAATGTGAATTAAAATTATTATTTTGTGTAATAAATAAATGAGTTATATAAAATGGTCCCATAGAATTTTTAACATAATATTACTGGTGGAATTTTTTTGATAAAAAGTACATATTATATTTATTTCACACTAACGACTCACCGTCGCTCCGCTCGGATTTGTCCCTGCTTACGCTTTAACGTTTCGTATAGATTGCTCAGAGATGAGATATTTTCCCGCAGTAAAAAGTATCCTATATGTTGACCTGGATAACCATAAGCTATCATCTTACGAAATTTCATAAAAATCTATGCATTGGTTTTCTCATTATGGGTTCCCAGACAGACAGACAGACAGAAATACAGTAAAAAAATCTTAAAACTATAGATTCGGCCTCTGTATCGATAATAATGACTATTTCAATAAGAATTTCCAAAAAAAAAATAATGTACAGATTTGCCTCAGAATTTTATTATATGTGTTCAAATAGATAAATAAGTTGTATCTACAGCTGGATTTTTTGTTACAAAATATTATATATATTTTATATATGCAGCATATTGGCATCCGTTATTGAGATAGGGGCCTTATAGAAAGTTTACAATGCAAGCCTGAAGAGAGTGAAAGAGATTTCTTCTCACAATGCGAGTTACTTATGAGCTGGGTGAATTAACCTTTTTCCGATAGCTATTGTTTGCGAAAAATGCCGTTTTCGCATTGAGCAAGGAAATGGATTCGAATGAAGAATTTAAGTATTATGAATAAAAGAACGCAGGTTAAAGGAATTTTACTGCTATATTTACAAAATTGTATATTAAGAGACACCGATGAAACTAAGTGAAGTAGGTTCAAATTTCGGGTCTCGCACTTTTGATATTTTCATGTGCGAATCATTTGAGTCATGATTACCATTGGTCTTACGGTCTCAAAACATCGTGATGAAATCTACAGGTCTGAGAAACCATCGTCATGTTTTCAAAGACGTGTGAAGTCCGCCAACCCGCACTTGGCCAGCGTGGTGACTGTGGCCTGATCCCACTCGTAATGAAGGGATGCATGCGCCTAACAGTGGGACGTTAAGAATAGCAAAAAATAATATATGTATATATATATATATATATATATATATAATACGTAAATAGGACAAAATAGTTCAGTACCTTTTTTTCCTCTTTGTCAACCGATTTTCTTTTTAAGTTGCAACTGACGAATTTTAGTGTTATCAATAAATAAAACAGTTAGTTTTTTTATATAGATAAGTAAATTCTATTTATACATGTTTTTTCTTAAATTTTCATTAGTGATTATATTATTTTATATTATATTATATTCTACTATTGGGCGAGTACTACTTACTACTACTGTACTATAATTAAAAATAACAATATCTTATACATATATAATTTCCTGGTTTATATCACGTATAGGAATTGCTAATTCCTGGTCACTGGGTGGTGACTGTGTCTAATGAACGAGGGTGTCCGCTAAGGGCTTCTGTCATCACGGAGGGGAGAATTGAAATGTAACCTAATTTAGTTTTTATTGCATAAAACATTGACCTGGAGTTCAAAGGGATTGCGCTAACGTATGTATACTATCCTATGTATCCTATACAAATTATTGCGAGTTTGAGAATCTAAAATAGAAATAACTATAGTGTTTGAGTAATAAAAAATCGGTCAAGTGCGAGTCAGACTCGTACATGAAGGGTTCCATACCATAATCGATTGTGTTTTAATTTGCATGACATCCTTTTTGAAATTTGTCATCACGGTTTTTTATTATTTGTAGTTATAGCAGCAATAGAAATAAATACTCTGAAAAATTCAACTGTCTACCTATTACGGTTCATGAGATACAGCCCTCTGACAGATGGACAGACAGCGGAAGCTTAGAAGTAGGTTTCCGTAGGCACCCTTCGGGCATGGAACTCTAAAAACGATATATTTAAAACATATGTTGGATTAACTTCCAATAGTAAGAACTAATCAATCCGTTAGTTATTTTTTGTGTATGTCACATGATGTATTCGACAACTGTATATTGATTTTTTTTAAATGGATGTCAATTTCATATCTATATATTGTAAATTATAATTATAATTAAGTATATTAAAAAGAGCAACTGTTGAGTTTCTCGCCGGCTCTTCTCAGCAAAACAGCCTTCCGAGCCGTTGGTAGATTACTCACGGACTGACTACACTGACATTTAATTTAAATTTAAAATGTAAAATGGACGATTAAAAAGTGTTTGTAAAAGTATTTTTGAATATAGTATATTTTAATTTTATTGCTTTTAACTTTTAAGAGATTTCGAAGATAGAGTAAAACATTTTTTGGTAAAACAGTAATAATAGTTTCAAGAGAGAGTTCTACACATGATTCCAACTAATGATAGGATTGTCCCTAAAAACATTTATGTTCAATAGTGTAAAGGCCCTAAGGGCCCTAAGGCCCTAAGTAAAGGTCCTAAGTAGCTTTTATTATCACATGGGATAATACGTACCAGGATAAGAATTTTTGACTATTACTTTCTTATTATGCGAATATTTTACATTTTAAATGTTTTTTTTTTTTAATATAATTTTATTATATACAAATCGAATAATTACATCTAACCTTCGCTTCCTTTGAAGTTAAGAAGGGATAAAGTAACCAACGGTCTTTACCATTAATATATGTGTAAGGATTGATTATAGCTATCGTTTACTGTATTTTAACCCGTAGCCAATATATCAAATGCGCCAAACTTCCCATCTAGTGGTCGGTGAGTGCATCTAATGAGCGAGGGTGTCCGCTAAGGGATGCTGCTGGCACAAAGGGGCGATTGAAATGTTACTTAATGTTTAAGCTAAAGATAATATTCCATTGGAATTATCGCGCTACAATATGCACGTTATATCATAGCTTCTATAACATCGATTAAAATAGTACTAGATACACAATCAGTGACAAAAACTGTCCTCACCGAATGAGCGCTTATTTGAAATTTAATTCAAATTTTTTTTAGTGCAAACAACTTTAAGCATTGCATTTAAGGTTCAATTTACATTATTATATATTTATTTCAACTAGAATAATTATCTAAACACAATTGGTGACAGTTATAAGAGAACTTTTGCATGGGATTGTGTATCTAGTACTTTTTTGATAGATGTTCTATAATAATGTGCATTAATTCCTTCATAAAAAAGTTACTCTTGCATTGAGGAAATTAAAGTTTAAAATATACAAGGATTTGCTATATAACCTAAAATATGCGATTAAAATATATCATTCAATAAAAATATTAACTAAGCTGTTTATTTCATACAGTAGTTGAAAAATTTAAATACAATAAATACAAATATATTCACTTAATAAATATTATAACGATTAATATTCTTTAGTGGATCATCATCTTTATAGTCGTGATAATGACAATGAGTTCCTAAATTGTTTCACATTAAAACCATTTTATTATTCAGTTTAAGGTAATCTATGAACTGGCCCTTCGATTTAAATACATATATATTCAATAGATGACATATAAAAATGTTCTGTTTGTTTTAATCTACTTTCAATTATCGTATAGGTTTGAAATATTGTATACTAGCGATTCACCCTCACTTCGCATCGGGTTAAAGTTTCGGATTAAGAAAAAAACAAACATATCCCACGGGAACCGTTCATTTTTACGGGATAAAAATATATATGCCTATATGCTATTTCAGGCTATAATCTATCTCCGTGCCTTTCATCCAGATCCGTTCAGTCGTTCTGAAGCGATCGAGGACAAACATCCATACAAACTTCCGCATTTATAATATTAATTAATGCGATGAAATCCTGATAACATTACAAATAATTGGTTACATCGAACAGATCTGATGATAGAGGCAGGGGGTTGAACTTCAATGGCTAGAAGTAAATATTAGTTTGACAAATACCATATACTACTATTGGTCAAAAATGAGTCCGTATTACTAAGTAGTTTTATAAATTTTCTTTTTTGTACCTACTTATTATTTATAGTGATATCAAAATTTGTTTTATGCGGGGATTGAATTCGTGATCTCCAACTTGCACTTTCAACCTTACGCATTCTCAGACTGTTAAACGATTTCAATGGTTTATTTATGGTTATTATTTCTTTATAGTAAAAAAGTATCTTGAATCACGTTAAAGGAATCCAAATGACTAAATTTAGACCATCTTGGCTCTCAGTTTTTTCAAATATCCATCGTCTTTGTTAAAGTGGCAAATTTAAAATTTTAAACAATTTTCCATTGTTGAAAAGCACATAAATCTCATTGGAATGTAATATAAAGGTCAGAAAATCCTGTAAATCTCGGCTATAACTTATTTATAACTCGACCCCGCTACTCGCTTCCGTGAAAGCCGTATATCATCTTGGAATCCTTTAGAACTTGTTACTGGTACGCTTGTATTTTCTTTTTAAAATATACAAAAGAAAGTGGTATAATGAGCAAAAAATATAACAGTTTATACATATTTCTTTTTATTTATATGTTAATTGATATATGTATTATTATAATATGATGTCAATTTCAAGTCACTTTTGAAATACAAATAACGTTTTGAAAATGACTCCAAAAGTAAGAAGCCAAACTTATGAATGGACTTCTTCTTTAAAAAAGAATTTAATAAATTCTCCTTTTTTAATGTTAGTTAAGTAAATGTCAAGTGAAAAACATTATGTTTACCTCTCATATGTAATTGTTAAAAGTTTAGAGAAGATATGAATTTAGAGATCATGCATAGATATAAATAATGACCTGGTGGTCAAATATAGCAAGAAACCTTAACAAAGCTCAATTGCCTGATGCGGCAACTCAAGGCCGTTTGTCTTGGCGCAGAAAAGTGAGGAGACTCGACCCCAAATAACGGGACTAGGGACGAAAGAAGAAGAAGACATAGATATAATTATTATTTTTTATAGAATGCTGAAAATCAAAAACAAAATATAATAAACGATATTTAATAACACTTTATTCAATAGTACACTTTTAATATGAATTCAACCCTTTTTAAAACGTCCCACTGCTGGGCACAGGCCTCACTTCAATACTGGGGGAATCAGGCCATGGTCCACCACGTTGGTTAAGTGCGGGTTGGCGGATTTCACATGTCTTTCGAAAAATTGCTAGGTTCTCTTAGATATGCAAGTTTCCTTAGATGACCCTACATTTTGTGCCAATGGTCGCGGGTTCCAGTCCCGCAGGGGGCATCATTTATTTGTGTGATGAGCACGAATGTTTGTACTCCAGTTATGGGTGTTTATATTTTTTTTTTATTTAAAATTCTTTATTGACATAATTTTATACATACAAAAGTGATAATGATTTCCCTAGTCTCTGCGCTCGTTAAAAACTGTGTTGCAAGAGCCAGTTATTATAATATGTTGTTATAATATGTATATATTTAAAATTATATATAATGTGTAGTGTATCAACTATCTGGTATCCATAACATTAGCCTCGTAACTTATCATGAAACTAGATAGTGCTGTGTGTTAATGTCCTAACATATTTATATTTATTTATATTCCTCAGAATGTTTTCCTTCACCGTAAAGCAATTGGTAATCATGTTGCAAATAATTCGCACATGAAAACATTAGAGCTGAGAGACCCGAAATTTGAACTCGCTTCACTTGGTTTCTCATGCAAGCGCAATTAAATGCTACCATTAATAAGCTTGTACTCATATATTTTTAATTGTGAATCGTAATTACATCACAATTATTTTTTTATCTGTGATAGAAATCTTTTATTTAATCTCTGATCATTCTCTCTCGTTGTCATTTTTCAATAAGTTCTGTATGTCACTATTGTAAGTTGATGGTTGGTGATTCTCAAGTATGCGTGCTAACACAAGTGCACTCTCTATTTCTGTTACTTTCATTTTTCAGTGGGACGACAATTCGACACAATCGATGAAAAATCAGGCGTAGGACCGACGGCTGTCCGTGTTCTCCAAGGTACAGGTGTGAAACATCATCAACCTCCCAACTTAAGGCTACTATTTAAAATTTTAGCCCGACCCGGGATTTGAACCTGTGGATCTGTAGCCGTACATGCGAGCCATTAGACTATCGAGGCAGTTAAAGATCGTTTACATATTATGCAACAGCATTTTCCTCAGGAATTAATTTCTTGTAATCAGCAAAGTAGGCTGAATATAGTGATATATTGAATATATATATATATATATATATATATATATATATATATATATATATATATAATATTATTGTGATTTAAATAGAAATTATTAAAATTAGTAACTTAGTAATTCTTTATAGGGGAAAGTCGGATGTATTGTACCAGTTTTCAGTTTTTATAAATTATCTCCTTTCTATAAAAACTTACAAAAGTACAAAATTAAATGTAGGTAAGGAGGTATGTCCTGAATCATAACCAGTGGCATTTTATTCCCAGTATTGATTAATTTGCCTAAAATATGCGATTTTCTACAAGCAGTCAAATGGTACAATTCTGAGAACTAGTTGGATATATTGTACCATAGGTATGATGAATTGGACCACTAATATATAAATTTGTTTATGCTGTCTAAAATAGGTGGATTTCAATTAATTATAATCAAAATATATTATTTTAACAATTCGTTCATTTATTTATTAAAGTTTTACACAATTAAACAATTTTTATTGTATGTAGTAATAAGTAATATCACTTTATCTTAAATCTAGTTTGCCAATGGCACATAATACTCATATTTGTGAAACAACAAAAATATATTCTAAAAAATTAAATACTGATTATATATTATATGTAGTAATAAGTAATGTCACGTCTTTATCCTAAGTCTTATTTTTATTATGACACATAGTTACGAATCAACAAAAATATATTTTCTAAAATTAAACAACTTTCTGAAAGTAAAACAATCGACACAATATAAACTTAACAAAAAAAAAATCAAAATGTCATTTTTTCTTTTTTGCCACCATTTAACAAAAAATATAGCATTTGGCTTTTACGTTCTAAAATTAAATTAGTATCACAATAAAATTATCTTCTTTTAAAGTAATTTAACAAAAAAAAAAACTCTTTATAATTTCTAAAATAAAATTAACGTAGCTTCAATTGAAAGTTTCGACTTAGTTTCGACTAAGTAGTTACTCCTTTTTGAATTTTTAATTCATTTGCAAACTTATTTTTTTTTCTAAAGCGGCGGATAAGTATAGGTTTTGGTATCCCATAGGTTTTACATATGTTATTCAAGCTCATATACTTCCTCTCTAAAGCTAATAATGCTCTTTCGAGATCTTCTGGAATCCATTTATAATATTTTCTTTTATCAACCATCTATAAACAATAATATTTTTGTAAGCAAAATAACAGTAGAAATTTAAAAATTAGTCGTTTAAATCGTACCAGTACGTTACAAAGAACTTTTAGTGGTACGATTCAACAAACAACTAGCTGTCAAATTAGAAAAAGTGTTTTTGATAACCTCAAAAATTAGCAACAACACAAACACAGATATTTGTAGTAAATTAAATCACTGATTCATATTAAAAAATTGATAATTTTTACTTACTATTTATGAAGGATAGATCCTTACGTATGCACTGTAAAATTTCGATCAAAAACTACCGAAATAGAAATTTTTCACTGGATTTAAAATTAACAGCCGCACGCCATTACAAAATGACTTATGACATTTGGCGCTAGTAACGCATATTTCAACATTGCCACTGTAAAAAAATACTGCTGTTTAGAAGAAATCTGGAGGTGGTACGATTCATCCTGCGGTACAATACCTCCGACTCTCCCCTACTAGCGTAGAAAGTTTACATGGCAAATGGAGCAATGTAGAGCGCAGTCGTGTTGCCGCAGCGAATTGCAGTCTTGCTCAAACAAGAATTACACGGCTATGTATAGTGGAGTAACCCATTAATAATTTACTGAACAATTTCCGTTTAAAAGACATTAGCTGCTACATAGACCTATAATAATAATTTTATTGCATATCTTTAAGTCTTGAAAAACTATAAAAATGGTTAAGCCGTAATGCTTCCAATAATGATATATGTAAATTCGTTTACTAGGTTTACTTTTTACTTAGTTAATTACTTTTATTTACTCAAAAACTATATGCGAAAATCTATGTAATTCCATATTTATTTAATACCATTTCAAAAGACCCATGTTTTGAATATTTTTCTCTTTCAGATATAAAATTTATATAACTGGGCAAGAAGATTTTAGTAAATATAAACAAATACAATCTAGACTTATAATATTTTCAATTATAAAGTGGTTAAATTTAATAATATTTCAAAATGATGAGTAAAATTACAGTTCTCGATCATAACTAGAGTGCTGGATACTGAAGTATAGGCCATCGTGTTGCCGCATCAAATTGCAACCACATCCGCCGCTTGCTACGTCCCTGCATCAAGGAAATAGGTTTACTGGATACCATGAATTAAAAGGATTAATATATAAAACTATCTCTGGTGACTAAAATTTAGAACTTATTGAAGCTTACACTAGATGTTATTTTACAATCCATGAATGTGTATATAATATGTATTGAAATGACATAATATTTTGGTTTTATGAGCAACAAAAACGTAAGGATAAAAAGAAGCCTATGTGTTGTTCTAAAGTATGAACTATGTAATTGAAAAGTTTCATTAAAATCCATTTAGTAGTTTTTGCTTAGAAGAGTAACAAACATTCATAAATCAACACTAATATTATAAACAGGTGAAGTTTGTGAGTTTGTAATTTCGAAAAATTCTTACTAATTTTGATTCTGCAAAGCTTTTCATAAATAGGAAGCTTCATTACCGCCGAGTGAGCTTACATTCAGAAACTATAATAACCTTTATTGAAATTAGCTGTATTGGCATGTGTTGCTGAACATTTTTAAAATAAAACAATAATAATGTACCTATGTTAAAAATACCCCTAGCAACGAACCCGAGCGAAGCGAGAGTATGCCACTAATATATAAAATAATATATATTTTTCTTACTGTACATTCATAATCCTGCTTAAATTCCTTTTTCTTATATATTTCTAGATCTAAGTATGTAACTTCTAAATCACATCCAGCATAATACAATTTCTATACATAATCTATAGAAATACTTGTACGTACAAGCTACAACCTGGCTGACCCAGATTTTTTATTTCACTAGAGAGAATGAAATTGCTCGTAGTGGGCTCTCGGTGTGTTTTATTTTTACACGAAAACACTTTTTATTTTCATATTACTGTATGGAGCCTGTGGATAAAATGATATGCTGACTGCGAGTATTATTTTATGTTGATGGAATGGCCTTTTTACTTATATTCTGGGGCATGTTTTTTATTTTGCACCTCCCTGGAATTCATTTTACTACACAAACTATCAGTAGGTTTTCACTTTAATGCATGTTCATTTATTATTGTAATACTGGTAAATATATCCAGGAATCTTTGTGAATTTTGGATACGAATATTTTGTGATATGTTAATTACAGTCACTATATCCAACAAGCTTGTTAATTAAGTTATGTTTTATGAATTTAAGATTTTTCTTTATTAAAGGTGCATATAGGAATGGAAATATGAATGACAAAGACAAAAGACAAAGGGAAATACGACGACAAATAAAAATAATACTAGTAATATACCCTCGCTTTGCTCGAGGGCGATGCCTAGGGTACCTTTTGTATTTATAATATTATACAGAAAGCGCTACTTTTTGCAAACTTTATTATTAGCAACAGCCTACACATTTATAATAATAACGAGATTTCTCAGAAGCTCTATGTACGTACTTTATAACGCTCTAAACCCTATACTAGGTTATAAATTATATGTACATATGTATGTATGTAATTAACCAACTTAAAAGACGAACAATACAAAAGTCCGTAGTCAGAACTTTTACATTGAATATTTTGTTTGACTATTATTTATATCAAAATTATACTAAATGATAAAATTAATAAATAATAAAAGAGAACTGGCTTACAATCCCCACCCTATTAGCTTAGTCGTAAAAGTTCTGGGCACAATCTAGTTTATTTTCGGGATACCTAACTCTAAACCTAATGAAAGGATTAGAGACTACGATTATGAGAGAAATTTACTTTCACATTTTTTTTAAAACGCAAAAACTACTGATTGGATTTTAATGAAATTTTACAATAATATAGTTCATACATCAGAATAACAAATAGGGTACATTTTATCCCAAAATAATGCACGGTTCCCTTGGAATAAATTTGTTTTTGTTTATCTTAAAGCGAACTCGAGCGAAGCGAGGGTGGGCCGCTAGTACGTAAATATATTATTGAATTGGTCTGCGTCAGATCGTCTCGTATGGCAATTTGATGCATCGCACCCCTGCGGACTTCCGGTGACGACATCCGGTCCGTTATTGTATTCCCTATTCATAGTATAGACACAGAGTTTTTGATTATTTTCGAAGCTTTTAGTAAATCTTGTGCAGTATTGACATCTTATTGATGCTTAATTTCACTCAAGTATTATAATGCTTGTTTACTAATTTAAGTTTTCACTTAGGTCCATTAAACCTTATCAATAATAAGTATTACAATGTGAAGAAACAACAATTACACTCACTCACTAACTTAATTTTTTTTGCATTTATAATATTAATACGTCAGTATTTAATTTATTACGAGTAGCAGCCGTTACACAAGTGTGATTTGCTGTGAGACGTTACGCTCTGGCGGGTTGAATGCTCCAAGTAACAAAGTCAGTTCTGTTTGAAGCGAATATTGTGTCTCTTGAGAAACTTTACCGGAACTTTGTAATAGTGGAGACATTTTGTGTCATAAAGAAAATTATGAAATACTAGTGATTTATCTTTGCTTCGCCCGGGCGTCCCTAGGTGTGTTTTGAATTTACAATATGTAGTATCATATACAGGAAATACAGCCTTTTAACAAATTATTATATGACTTACAGTATGTATGTATTTATGTGTTAGTTCAGATTAAACTCTATCTTAATGCCATTCAAATCCGTACAGTCGTTTCAGTCGAAAATAATAATAAACATATGTACATACACATATAAAAAAATGTTTTAATATGTATTTTTAAATATGTTGGGACGTTAACACACAACACCATCTAGTTCCATGGTAAGCTACGAGGTTTGTGATACCAGATAGTTGATACACTACACATATATAACTTTAAATACATACATATTATAAATATAAACACCCATGACTGGAGTGCAAACATTCGTGCTCATTACATAAATTAATGCCCCCAGCGGGACTTGAACCCGCGATCGCTGGCACAGCAAGTAAAGTCACTGCAAACTGATCCAAACGTGTCGTCACTTACACATTTATAACATTAATCTAATTTGGTATATATAGCGCAAGACTCTCAAAGAAGCCATTTATTGAAACTAGTTATATATTAACCAACATACATGCAATCTTCAATACCCTATTAATTATATGTTAAGTATTGTGTCACTTGTTAGCGATAAATTTTGCTTTTTATATAGTAAGGACCCTATACACGTGGGATTTTATGGTATGACGTGTATGTAGATAAAAAGTCGGTGAGATATAATGACTCTTGACTCCGATTACCGCTTCCTACAAGTTTTACTACATTCATAATCGGGTAGGGAACTCAACGCTGCGCTTTCATCATAACATGTAACATACTAGCGACTCACCCTTGCTCCGCTCGAGTTCGTCTCTATGTACGTTTTAACATTTAAATTTCTCAGAGATGAGATATTTTCCCGAAGTAAAAAGTATCCTATATATTGACCCGCATAACTAAATAAAATCCCTCGAGTGGTTTTTCCGTGATACTAAAACAGACAGACAGACAAAAAATCTACAAAGTATAGATTCACTCTCTGTATCGATAATAAAGGCTATTTCAATAAGTTTTTCCAAAAAATATTTAATGCACAGATTCGGCTTAGTTTCAATTTTATTATATCCATAGATATATGTAGATATAACATCTATATTTGCAAGACGATTTGCGTGATTAAATCTAAATTAATTTAATTGCACTTTTACAAGCACTTTGGAATCATCAACTTTATTTAAAGAGACTTTATTTACAATCTATATCAATTCAATTTTACCACGTTTATCATGTAATTTGTAGTATCTGCTGTATTTAATTATAGATACAGCTTTTTATAAACGCTGCAGTAATAAATCAATCGTCCAGCTCGGGCTTTTATCCGCAAGATTTTCCGACCACTTACTTGGGCATCTACCTTTTTTTTACCGTCTGTATCTGAGAGAAATGAGCAACGAAATTGTAGAGTCGGCAACTAAATTGAATTTGTCTTTATCTCATAGTATATTAGTAGTAATTATTGGTGGTTTTATTTAATCTATTTAAAATAATCACTTGTGTGGCTTTTTTAAAACTATACTGGAATATTATGATTGAATTACACCGGATGTTTCACATTAGCAATGTCTAGTTTGCTGAAAGATGTATTTTGTAAATAATCATTGAAGCCGTATTAAATATATCGATAAAATGAAGCGGTCTAAACTATACCACATTATATGATATTTTTAAATCATATCTTCTTAAATATAGCTACCATACATACTAATATTATAAATGTGAAAGTTTGTGAGGATGGACTTGAGGATGGCTTGTTACACTTACGCCATAACGGCTGAATGGATCTGGATGAAATTTGGCACAGAGATAGATTATAGTCTGGAATAGCACAAAAATTACTTTTTATCCCGGATAGATGTACGGTTCCTGTGGGATAGGTTTGATTTTGTCTAAGGACGAACTTGAAGCGACGCGAAGGTGAATGGCTAGTCAATAATAATTTAAAGTTTTTATGAGAGTCTTGAAAATTTTATTATATTAGCTAACTTACAAAATATGTAAGAAGCTCTATGACATTATAGCTCGTAGTTCAGTAAGTATGTTCGCGTTAGTGGAATAAATGGAGTTCCTGGGATGGATGCCTTACGCGTCTACTCCCAAACGCTTAAATATAAGCTTAGGTATTCAACGCTTATGGCTGACCTTCGTCTAATAAAGCTTTTGATTATGAACAAGTAAAAAAAAATATGAAGTACATAATATGATATATTACTATTTATTACCTTCATAAATTTCACAGATTTTTTAAAATAAAATCTATATAATATGTGATTGAAAACATATTTACAGTTAATTAAATGATTTTAATACAAAAAATACAAATATTTGAGACATGTTTACGTGTTATATATGTGCTTATAAACATTTGTGATTGTTCTACAGAGACAAAGCAAGAGAAAAATAATGAGTAATAATTTTTGCTTACCACTTACAATGATGACATAGTTAATTTCAAAAAATTGCTCTTAACAAAAATCGAACTTACAACCCCACAGGTACATAATATTATCACTAACATGCATTCGACATTGCACCACGACTTGTTATTTAACTATAAAACTTACCGTGTTCCCATCATACTATCCGTATAGTAAATTAATGTAATACCCACTATATATGTATGTTTATAGATTATAGTATTTCTTTTATTTTGATGTATAAGTTGTGTATCTGCAAAATTTTTATCAAAATCCGTTCAGTCATTTTTGCGTGAAAGAGTAACATACATACATACATTTATATATTCATAGAACCCTTCACGTTTATAATATTAGTAGTAGTATTGATCTTGTATATTTTAGGAAAAGATGCCTGCTGTGGAGTACGGTGGCTGGAAAAATATGGTGACATTCGGCGGTAACTTTGCTGATTTTTAAAAAATTGCATTTCGTGTAAGGGTTCAGGATGCTGCGGTTCTTAAAACTGAAGAACACATGTATACAAAGATTTAAACTGTGCATATATTGAGTTTTTAAGCTCATAAATATTGTGTTTTTAATTTTTCAGGTAATACGTATGAAAGTTTATTGTGCCTTAATTCCACTTCTGATTAAAATACTATCATAACTCGATGTTATATTTGTATTTAGCCCTTTTAAACGTCCCACTGCTGGGCACGGGCCTCCCTTCAATACGAAAGGGATCAGGTCATAGTCCACTACGTTGGCCAAGTGCGGGTTGGCGGACTTCACATGTCTTTAGAAAACTAGCTAGGTTCTCTTAGACATGCAGGTTTCCTCACGATGTTTGTCTTCACCATAAGACCAGTGGTAATCATGTTGGAAATGATTCACACATGAAAATATCAGAGGTGTGAGACCCGGGATTTGAATCCGCTTCACTCGGTTTCCCAAGCGAGCGCGTTACCACTGGGCTACCACTGCCTAGATAGGGAGACTAGATGTTGTAACAATTAAACTATGTATTTAACCTTTTTAAAGAGAACACTATTGACCCGTCAATGAGTCCGTGAGCAATGAGGATAAGCTAACGAGAATAAAATGAATCCCAAGCTTACATGCTGCATATAAATTGAAAAATGCTAAGGCGTTCTCGTCAATTAATTAAACAAGGAAAGGGATTGTCCTAAATAATATAAAGGTCGTTAGCTACGAGTGCACCCGAAGCATCATTATCTTCAGACCCTTAAGTTGGGCCTTACTGCTAGCGGAAATGGTTTAGGTAAAATAAGATAATTAAGTATTTCAACTTTAATTGATTTTTAACTAGATAGTGAAATAGGATTCTTTATTTCAATGAATTTGATTCTTTTTATCTATTTGTGATTGCAAGTGATTGGACTTAGGTTTTCATATTTTTGTGCACTAGCGACTCACCTTCGCGTCCTTAGTGAAAAAAAAAACAAATCTATCCCACGGGAACCGTAATTTTTTCCGGAATAAAAAGTTACCATGTGTTACTATATACAAAAACTATCTCTGTGCAAAATTTAATCTAGATCCGTTCAGCCGTTCTGGCATGAAAGAGTAACAAACGATTATCCATCCATCTACACAAATTTTCACATTTATAATATTAGTATGAATTGTGATCGTGTTTTTTTTAACTTCTACATAGTTTTGTTTTATTTTGTTTTAGTTTAGTTCTGTTATAGTGCTGCAAAATTTACCTTAAAGCAAAAAGCAAGATCTTTTTTGTTATTGATACAATATATTGAAAAAAATAATATTTTATAAAATAATCGTGTTACGTTTAAAACATACAATTATGTCGTTATTAATAGTAAATTCGTTACCTTATATTATTTTTAACTATCTTGAAATCCGCTATCACTAGTACGTATATATTAAAGGCGGTCGGTATTTCTTTTATTTTTAGGCGAAGCAATTAGAACAGAAGGTCTCAAAGGGTAAGGGTTTGGAGGGAATAAAAATGTGAAATCACGATTAAGATGGTATAATTAAGAGGATGAGTGCAGCTTTGTTTCATGTTACGGAAACCTTCAGTTGTTTTGGTGATATTTTAATAATAAATTTAGATTTTACTGACGTCTTGTAGTTCTATTAATGATTATTATATGAACTAATGATTATATAAAAAAATACTAGCGACTTGTTTGTACGTTCTAATTGTACGTTTTAACGGTTAGTATAGATATCTCAGAAATTAGATATTTTCCCGCAGTAAAAAATATATTATATGTTAACCCGGATGATCAGCTATTACTATACCAAATTTCATCAAAATCGCTAAAGTAGTTTTCTCGTGATGCTTTTCCCGAAGAGACAGAAAAAAATTAAAATTCTACAAACTATAGAATCGGCTTCTATATCGATAATAACATCTAAATCTAAAATATTTATGTGCATATTCGGCTTAAATAAAATTTAATTATATATATATATATAGATTGTTACTTAATAATAAATAAATATAATTGTAAAACGATTTGTGTAAACTGTACGGAAAACGGTTTAGTGAATATTAAACTACTTATTCACTAAAATAAAGGTACTGGAACAGATTCTTATTTAATACAAATTAATTATGAATGTTATTTAAATATAACCAGTGTGTTCCAGTCAAGATTTTTATTTATTATTTATAACAATACAATGATTCTTTAACTATATATTATATCTAGCGCCTGATTAAAATTAAGTAGGTGGATGTATTACAGTCTTAAAAAAAATAAAAAGCTTGTTTTTCTGAAACTTTTTCATAATTTGCAGAAAGGATCAAACAAAAGACATTCTCAATAGTAATAATACAAAAACTTCACCTTTGCAGTGAGTAACTTAAATGGCAGAAGAATATGAAATGTTTTGAAAACAAAAGTATATGTAAATTTTAAATGTAAAGCTCCCCTAATAATATGCTAATCGGTTTACAAACAGTACTTAAGAACACTTAGAGTCGCTGAAACGTTTTCAAATCATCGGATTTGCTCAAAGTTGCAGAAAGTTACCAAACTACCCACTCACAAAGGTTATTGTTCAAAAACAGGTTATTTTTCCGGATTGTTACGCACAAGAGAGGTTCCTTCTTACGTGGAAATGTAATTTTATTTATATACTATTGTTCGACTAGCGGACGATACTCGACCGTAATCATTAAGGAAAACATATATGAATAAAATTTGCCTATCTAAAACTGTGTCTATTTTTTTTTATTGATAACACTCGTAATTTTGTCAATATCTACTGAACAAAAAAAATCGATTGACAAACAGAGGGGAAAAATGTATTGAACTGTTTGGCCTTTGCCTACTTACGTATTATATTATGTGTTCACATTAATTTATTAAACTTCAAAATATCTTTTTCTGACTACATTTTACTCAATATAAGCGCAAAAAATGTGGTTTTACCGATAGGTTAGATTTTCGTTTAGAAACCATTGAACCATCTTTGCTTCACCAAGGTGTAGTTGCTAGGTTACTTATAGTATACTTAATATTTAAGATATGTTATCCTGTGATACTGAATAGCCTATCCCATTCTCCGGCAATTATGAAATCATATCAACTTGTTGACTCGTTTGAGTAAAACAAACAAATACACTTTCACATTATAATATTAATTGTATTCAGCCCTTTTTTAACGTCCCACTGCTGGGCACGGGCCTCCCTTCAATACGAGGGGAATCAGGCCATAGTCCACCACGCCACGGCCAAGTGCGGATTGGCGGACTTCACATGTCTTTCGAAAACTTGCTAGGTTCTCTCAGACATGCAGGTTTCCTCACGATGTTTTCCTTCACCGTAAGGCAAGTGGTAATCATGATAGAAATGATTCGCACATGAAAATATCAGAGGTACGAGACCCGGGATTTGAACCCGCTTCACTCGGTTTCCCAAGCGAGCGCGTTACCACTGGGCTACCACTGCCTATAATATTAGTTACATATACAATATAGGTATACATTCATGTTAGTATATTGCTATTCAAGTCGGCAGGTTATCATCTAATATCCCACTCGGTTGACGCCAGCGTCTCACTGTGCCCACTCACGTGACAAATTGCTTGTGCTTCGTAATAAACTCGCTGTGGGTGACGATAGGATTAAAGGATCATTTAGGTTATGTAGAATAGATTTCTCATTACGTAAGGGAAGTCAAGGGTTAAAGGGTATGATATTTTTATTTGAATTAAAAGATATGAGCTTTCTCAGTACATGAGAAATGATTTTTAGCTTAAGAATTTGTTTTTGGGCTGTTTGTTTGCGTTAATTTTTGGAACTAAAAGTTTAACTTAGAAAGCTCTTTTTGAATTCAATAACCTATTTATTAAGAAAGCTTATAAAAGCTTTTGAAAAGCCAAATTATTCATAAATGAGCTATGTAAATAATGATAGAGATTAGTAGATTATTAAAAATCTATTTAAGATTCCGTAGGCGCGTATTTTTCAGTATACAAACAATATAATATAAAAACAAATAACTTAAGAGCAAGATTATTATTATTATCAAGAAGACTAAAATTTACTTTGTTAAAAAATAAGTGCACTTACATTCCCTGGAACGCTTATAACAATTCGGCTAAAGAAACTGCTGCAAGTTGAACAATAAAACGAGTTTTATATTAATCTCGCTGACCTAAATTTAAAATAAATGAAAATACTGCCGCTATTTTGTTCGCCGCATTTCAGAACGGCAAGTTTAGTCTATTTTTTGCGAACTTTGACCGCTTGATTCTTCCACTCCACTGGCTTTATATGAACACAATTGAAAAGCGATATGCGACCTTATGGTATACAAAATAAGGAAATATATTTGAGCCAGAATACTTTTATAGACGCTGTTCTTTCTAGATAGGTATGTGACATCTCTATGTTCTTTTGTTAGCAAATGCTATGTCACGTTAGATTATAGTACAATGTATCCGTATTTACTGTGTGTGTCTATTGTAATACTAGTTTTTGTCTGCAGTTTTTCATGTGTTTGTAAGTTTTATGTTTGTTCTTGAGTAATACGTGGTCTGATAAAAAATATAATTGGCTTATGCATTCCTTAACACACAATTATTATAAATATTTTTTTATAAAGGAGTTCTTATTCTTCTTTCACGGCTTTTTCCGCACTTAGACAAAGCCCGTTGAGCTTGTTTTATTTTGTGTGAGTGTTATTTTTTCCACCTCAGGGCGTCCCAGTATCTTCAGTAGGCTGCCAGTGTCCCGTAAGATTTCGTCAACTTCAATATTACTATAAATGTGATAATTTCACTTTTAAGGTGAATTTTCTCATTGAAAATATATTCTCTGTCCACTATAAAGTCGCTCAGAATGGCAAATCGAAACTCAATGAGATCGGAGTTTGAGAACTCCTGTAGTATGACAATACGACCAGTTAGAGATCTGGTGCTTAACGTGCTCTCCATGCCAAAGGTAACATCGTTAACTTACCAAATCTCAGTTATTACTGAGAATTTCTTGATACAAAAACCTAATTTACCATACTTGGTTCGACAGGAGACTCGAGCCATATCTCACCTCATGAATTTCAAGAATCTTTTCATTTTATCTATTTATTAAAATAACTAACAACTCACCCTCGCTTCGTTTTCGTTCGCCCCTGGTTACGTTTTAAGGTATAGTATTGATTTCTCAGAGATGAGATATTTTCAGGCAGTAAAAAGTATCCTATGTTGACCCAGATAACCAGTTATAACCATATTAAATTTCATCAAAATCTGTCCAGTGGTTTTCTAGTGATGCGTTTCCAGACAGACAGACAGAAAAAAATTCTAAAAACTATAGATTCGGCCTCTGTATCGATAATAATGACTATTTCAATAAGATTTTCCAAAAAATATTTAAGGTACAGATTCAACTCAGAATTTTATTATGTGTATAGATTAATCATTAAAATCAGTTCACTATTGCGTTATAAAACATTTTTTCTCAAAATTGTTATAGAAATAAAGAACTACATTAATTTTAAAAGATAGATATAAATATTGTTAGCTTTTACATTAAAAACTTTTGGCAAAAGAAAGAACAGCAGTTAAACATCAGTCAAGTTAATAAATTCGTCCATTACTTAGGCAGTGGAAAGTGCTTTTTTATGTTTCAAAACGCAATATTTATTATCATGCTTTAGAAAACTGGATTCACATTTCTATTATTTACTTCTACTATATACGGAGTTTGTGTAAAGAAAATATTATCTCACAAAATATGTGGATAAGAGATGAGTGAATGTTAGTTTCTATAATAATATTATCAAAGAGAATACACGATAATACGGACCAAACCTAACAAACTCGTAAGTTATAAATTAACATGTATTTCAATAATTCTGTCTTTGTAAAAAGCAAAACAGTGTAAAATTTTATGTATTACAACCCTTATTAGAGTAATTTCTTAATTTTTTTCTAAATTATTGTATAATATTTGTTGGTGTGTTATAATTATGATTATAAGATGTCAAAAACATTAGTCCCTTTCGTAACCATGTTTGCAAAAACCATTCATAATGTCGGTAACAAAAAACTACGAAAACCTTTAAATTACAGTGACATCTCTGTGTGTGAGAGTTAGATCTTAATAAATCAGATCAATACCTTAATAAATTGTACAGTCAATGAGTAAGTACTCACTCTGAGCTCATTAAAAAAACACCTAAATATAAAAAAAAATGATTTATATTAATGACACTTTAAATTTTATATGAAGGGGCTCAAATAAAAAAATGTTTATTTCGTTAACTTAGAGGTCCCTTGAAACAAGTGAAATAAAAAGTATACTGTTCACTGCATGCTGTAAGGCTGAATTTGGCAGAATATTAACAATATTAAAAAAAAAAAGAATGTGTACTAATCCAACTTTGCAATAAAGAGTTTGATTTTGATTTGATTATACTATTAGAGCATATAATTTGCTCATATTACATTAGAATTGGAATAACAGCTGTATTTTAATCAGTTCAGTGGGTTTGAGAAAACAAACAGACGGGTCAAATTTAGTTCAAATACTAACATTCGTATTTTGACATTATGTGTTAAAAATATCAAAGAAATTTCTATGTAGTTTCTAAATCGAGTAGAGTATAGAAAAATAGAGAAAATTCTTCCTTTTTAAGTCGGTTAGAAATAAATAGGTTATACGTTTTGTTAAATTCCATATAAGAAGAGCCTACATTTAATTTTGATAAAATGCGCCGTTTGAGGTAATAATTTCAGGAGACGGTGACGGGCGATGGCGGAATTAATATCTTAATTAGGTGGAAACCGTTAAAGTTACAATGAAATACGGATTTCTATAGGAATTTTGGATTTACAGAGAAATGGTTATTATATTTAATGATGAAAAGCAATAAAAGAGATTTAATTTATATTATTAATTTTTCATATGCTTTTACCTTAAATTATTGACAGAGGATATAATTTCGCTCTTGAAAATTTAACAGTTCTTCTGTACGTATGTGTCTTCTGTACATATATAATTTTTCTGTTCGTGTGTTGTCAGCGAACTCCTCCTTAACGGCTGAACTGGTTTTGATGATTATTTTTGTGCATGTCTCATAGTTTATGTTTTATCATCGAAATCAATTATGCCATCCAAACGAAAAGTCAAGGATTTGGCAGGACGTCTGTCGGACCTGCTAGTATATTATACCGTATCGTTTCTCGCCGGCTCTTCTCAGCAGAGCTGCTATCCGAGCTGGTGGTAGCTTCCTCATGGATTGACTACACTGACGTTTAAATTGATGATTTAAAAGTGCTTGTAATAAGTCTTAAGTCTAATTAAATATATTTATTTCGTTTCATACAGAATTTCATTATATTCATGCACGTGAACCTCGATAATGATGGAAAATGACGCCCTCCCTGTTGCTCCCTTGTACACTAATGAAAAGTAAAAATAATTAAATTTTGAACATCGGAGAAATATATCTTCGCCATTAACCGTCTATTGCCACGTAAAGTTCTTATAGCTTTGTACTGTACAATTCTAAGCGATCCCTTCGGTATGCGCTGTAGTACCTTTGAATATATCTAGTAACTTGGTCAAGTAACTTGATTAGACTAAGTTATTGAAGCTCTAAATATAGAAGATGTTCAGTTTGTAAGTAATTATATTATTCTCTTTTCACTATGAAATAGACTTTTCACAATTGTATGAAAATAGGCATCGTACAGTGTAGATATCTGAACACTTGAAACGTACACACGCCTTAGCTCCTACATTATATTTTATCTCATAAAAATTCAATATGAAGCTTAAATTTTATTATAATCTGGTTAGTTATTATATGCTTAATATAGATCAAAATTTGCAATTTTTTTAATATCGATATTCACCATTTTATGAATGTCAGTTACCAAGCTCCTTTAAGTTGATGATCATTTAGATAAATCTCGTAATATCACTTTTTTTGGTAAACGGTTAAATTTAACTTCATTTGTATGTATTTTTATTCATATGTATGTATTTTTATTCATAAGTTGTCTACCAGTAATAATAGTTAAACTACGAAATATTCGACACAGAGCAACGTTTAATAAAAAGTAGAAGAAAAATTAATTAAATGTTTTATTACAAGACGTTAGAACGCGCCAAGGATGCGTTTAGAGCTCAATGAGAACGTTATAAAGCGTTAAATTCGGAATTTAATTTAGCCATTCGGATGCAAGGAAGGTGTTTTTTGATGTCACCTCGAGACAATTTGGCGTGAATAAAACCAAAATGCCGTTTAAATTAAACATCAAATATCAGTAACATTCCATTTATACCCGTCGAGTCATTTTTAACAACATATTTCAATATTATGACTTAGAATCTGATAAAATGCTCATAGTATCTCTTACTTCTTTCGTTTTATTTTTTATACCTTTGAGGCGAGTTAGTTGTGAATAATTTTCTTTGTCACATTTACGCTAATGGAAATGGAAACTCTAACTCTGCATTAAATTGTACTTTTGTTTCGTTGAAGTATTTCATTTTATTTTTTGTGCATGCATTATGGATGGGTTTGATATGAATTTTCTGCTATTTCAAATTTGTTTAGTGTAAAAATATTTTCTATTATTGGGAAATGCTTTTAACTTTTCATATTTTGGTTATATGTTGATATACATGTACAATGTATATATGTATATTTCGTAAAATTTTACAATAAAAGTGATCGTTTCAATGTTAGCCAAACGACAGATAGCTGTAGGCAGTTTAAAGAGTCCTCTCAAAGCCACAGGCACAAAAACCTCGTTTAACAGTCGAAAAATGAAAAACAATTCCAATTTGGCGCGTCAACCGTTTGAATTCGGAACGAGGCGGTGAGGTGTGTGGCGCGGCGAGGCGGACTGTTGCAGAGGTATGCGGGTAGAGAGAGAAAAACTTTGATATGGCAAAAATATTTTTTTAAGTTAATTAATTTTGACTTTACTTTAAAGAAGAAACACATATCGGCATAGCGTATTATTTTGTAAGCATACCTATTTTATTTATTTATAATATAAACACGTTGGTGTTACTAAAAATAAAAAATAGATTAAATTTCCGGTACATAATAATATTTCTTTGTGTTAAACATTAAAAAGTATAAATTTGTATTTTATGAATATAAGTTATGACAATTTTCTTTTTTAAAACGTCTATATTCACTAACTATATTTAAGATATTTAATTTGTATTCAAAACAAAAAACATTAAATCTTTGAAAGCATGTATTCGTAAAATTTTAATAACAGCATTAAATGCTAAATATTATATACATAAATTACGATATAATAAAAAAAGAACTTCTAAATAATTAAATAACCATATCCAATTTTTGTTGTTCCACGTTGATACCCGCTTGACGTCGATACCGCGCTTGTCACTTCTCTGACGCACCCCACGTTCGTGTGCTTTTCTCAAACAGGCTACTTTGCTAAAATCGTTTTAATATTATATTGTTATATATAGGATCCTCTTAACACCTTGAAAATGCCTTTGCTTTAGCTGGAAATCTCTATTTCGTTCATTTCTTACTTATCGCGACAACACGTTTAGTTCACTTTGTAGTGACCCCACTTGCTGTGTGTCCCGCTGAGGGCATTCATTTATGTGATGAGCGCGAATGTTTGTATTCCAGTCATGGGTGTTTATATTTATATTATGTATTTATTTAAAGTTATATATGTGTAGTGTATTAACTATCTGGTATCCATAACACAAGCCTCGCAGCTTATCATGGAACTAGAAGGTGCTGTGTGTTAATATACCAACAGATTTATTTATTTATATTTATTTTCGATTTGGTCGATAGTTGAGTAAAACCCTAAGTAAAATAATCATCATTCTGCCGCAGTCGGATAAGAAAATCTGTTTTTAAAACTCTAATATTTGATAACAACAACGCTTCAAACATACTAATATGCTGTGGGGATTATTCGATGTAGTAAGATAAACAGTATAGCAGTTGCACACTCCGGTTCATAAACTCTACGAATAATTTTACTTACCCTTGTTTCGCACGGGTGCGTCCCTAGTTGCCTATAACACATAGGTTATGTATTATTTTAGGTACTAAATTTAATATATTTATTCCGTCTTTATACTAAATTTCATCAAAATCCGTTGAGTCGTTTGAGCGAGAAAGAATAACAAACATACACACATACAAACTTTCATGTTTATAATAGTAGTTCGATATTAATAATGATGTAAGGGTTATAAATAAGATTTTCTACGTTACAACGCCTTTTACGCATGCTTCGCAAGATTTATTTCATGTAGGAACTTTTTCTTACATTATGTAGGTACTCATGAATGACATATCAATCAGAAAACACTAAGAATTATCTTTAAGCATTTGTAAAAATATATGGGTGGATGTCTTACATTCCTGCAATAGGTCTGGTTCATTAACTTTTATTAGCGCAACTCCGCTACGATTGCGCACTGACGATATTCTTGAGGTTTACACTGTAGTACGTTTTTGATGAACAAATTAAGATAATATAATTTATTTTGGAATTTCTCATCAATTTAAAAAGGACATTTCATTTTGTTACCTTGTTTGGAAGTTATGGATGCGCCCTAATTTTCATATTTATTTCTATAAAATTTTACTTACAGCTGTTTTGAATTTCAATTTGAAACACAACATAAATATGTTAAGAAGCAGCTAGCCAGCTTTAACGCAACAGGTAGTGAAATAATAATGTTTCCATAAAAATGCAATACGTAAAAGGACAGTAATAGCTTCATATGCTCTTTCAGGCGTGTATTTTATATCGACAAACACGTTTTTATAACATTCACTCACTCTTACGGGATAAATGAAAAAAAGCTTAACTAAACATACCAGTTCGTCCTTCGCACACCATGTAGTATACTCATGTATATCCCATTCAACTTGACAATGGTAATGTTAAATATGATCAACGAACATGACTATAATAATTAAAATAGAATTCATTACATCTGTATTAAGACCATGTGTATTAGGTGATATTTATATTGACTAGCTGCTGAAAGTTTTTTTACCAGTTCAGAATATCTATGATATGATCAAAATTAAGGGAATGTTCCGATGGAGTTCTATTTTTTTTTATAGTTTTATTGCATCCACCGGCTTTAATTGCCCGTGCCCTTTTTATATTTTTTTTTTTGTTTGGCGATAAATTTTTTATTTTTACTTAGAACTAGCGGTACTTAAAGCTATAGATTGAATGACGTGGTCCGACACTGACTGGTAGTTATTGATGAATTATATTTTTCTGTTAGTTTCCCGTCCGATGGAGTTCAGATATAAACTTAAAAAAAAAAACGCGTTATCTCCATCCTACGTGATATTGACGAAGTAATCTATGCCCAACTTGTAGGCTTTGAAGCCATTAACTAGAAAATTGAATTGAATTAAAAAAAGTATACGATATTTTTCTGCTAAGCAATCTTAGTTAATAATTAACCAATTATAAAGGATTTCAATGTAAAAGTGTAGAAGCAAATATTACTGCACTAACAAATAACTCGATACCATCGAAAGATATTAGGCATAGGCACCTAAATATTGGCGGCTTTTTCTTTTTTAATTCTTTGTCCTGAGATGAAATTCCAATCTAGGACCTCATCTTTTATATCCTTATAAGTTGACCACAAGATTACCGAGTAATTTATGGTTGTTACCATATATTATTAAGTACTATAGATATAGATTATTAGAGTAGAGTAGTACTGACGAGAAAAATAACGTTGTATTTAAGGCAATGGACATACTTATTAGCACGCAATATATCGAATTACGCCATGTTAAGGCCAGTGCATAACATTTTACGACTATTCTGATAGGCGAATCACTTCTAGCCATCTTTGTTGCTCCTTTATGACACTTATTTAATACTGTCGATGGTTCTGTCCTTTTATTGCTCTTTATTGGTCCAGTTTTTACTAGTATTATGCTCGCCCATGAGTAATTTTGTCTTGCAATTCATTGAAGTTTTTATTTTATCTCTGTAAGGTGGCAATGAAATCTAGTTACATAGTCATTACTTAGTCAATATGACTATCATTATTGCTAATAGAAAGAAATCTATACAGATAAATAAATTTGAAGTGTCTGTTTGTAATGTCAAAATAACAGCTTTACACTAAATGCACATTGAATTATATACGGTGCTTAAGAAAAATACAATTTTTAATTTTTTTTGTCTGTCTGTCTGTTTGTTCCGGTTAATCTCCGAAACGGCTGGACCAATTTAACGGGACTTTCAATGATCGATAGCTGATATTATAAGGAATCATTGAGGCTACTTTTATTTTAGAAAAAGAATTAGGGTTTCACTCAAAAAAATTAAAACGTACCTAGGGACGCACCCGAGTGAAGCGAGGGTAAGTCGCTAGTTAGTAAATATGAAAAGAACGAATCAGAATATATGATCAAATTAATCAATCAAAATTCCGTAATTTTTAGTTTTTTGGTTGTAGAAAGTCAAATTGCTTAAGAGGGTTAGTTAGAATAATAATAAATAATTATATTTTAAGCATATATCTACATATATGTTACATATGTTTCTTGTAATATCTTTAATTAGTTATTTTCTTTTAATATTAACCATTAGTTTATCTCTATATTTTAGATTTCCATATTGTTCACATTTGATTTTATATCATATATGTACGTAGATAAATACATATAAAAATATATACATAGTTACATACTGTTATTGGAACTTAATATCGCGATATATCTAATAATTTACTAATAAACCAGGAACATAATACGGAAATCTGTTTACAAAGCCATATCGGACGCTCGGAAGGGGTTTCCGATGGTATTAATAATGCACATCTAGGAGGAACACTATTGAATGCCTCGTTCTATCAATAATTGAAGAGGGAAACTAACGGTTATATGGATTTAGAACAGAGAGTATCGTAGAAGTGGAAAGCGATAAATGTTATATATGTCATAAAATAAACTGATTTTATTATACTACTATTGATAATGCGAATATATGTGTTTTTATATGTTCTTTTTAATCTATACTAATATTATAAAGCTGAAGAGTTTGTTTGTTTGGTTGAACGCGCTAATCTAATAAAATTCTTTTTGCACTGAATAGCCCGTTAACTGAGGAAGGCTATAGGCTATATATCATCCCGGAAAAATATACGGTTCCCGTGGGATTGATTTGTTTTTGTCTAGCGATGTACCCGAAGCGAAGCAAGGGTGAGTCGCTAGTTTTTAATATATTTAGGGAACACAGTACAGTATTACTTAGAATTAAGCTATTATATATAAAACACAACCGAAAATGTTTCCACTTAAAAATATTTCATAAATTAGAGCAGTGACAATGAAAAAAAAAAAAACAAAAATGGAAAAATAAGATAAAGGTTATTAATTCAAGGTTATTAATTCAAGTAATTAATTCAAATAATTTAATTTAATTGAATGAAATTTGTTATTCAGATAGCTCATGTCCTAAATATAGAAGATATAGGCTCTTTTTTGTAGAAATACTTATCACGCGGGTAACCATGGGCTGAAACTAGTAAAAAATATTGAATAAGTAAAAAAAAATGTAAATACATACAATGTTTTATGAAGCAGGTCGTAGTTGCAATTCTCGTATGAGGTAAATGATTTTAGCATGTTCTTGGTTAGTGGGAGCGTGGTTTTCAATCCCGCAATCAAATGAGTAACATATTAATGGTGGATAGTGGATATTAAAGTGCCTCGGTTAACTTCGGCTATTTTACAAGCTAAGTTAGGCTATTTTCATAATCACTTCCATCATGTTACCTTAATTATATTGGAGATGGTTTTAGGTACTTCTTAGGTAGTATTCGATTAAGGATATTATTTGAGCAAAAATTTGGAGATTGTGTTTGACTTCATCTTGGTGGGTCAAATGCTTTTCATGGGGTATTTTAAGAAACGTAAAAAGAACAAATGGAATATATTTTGTGTTTAACTAAATCGCGTCAGGTGGTTTACTAGTGATTATTTAACATAGATATGTACATACATACATCTCAATCTAATACATAGATCGAGAAATTATCAAATATAATATTATAATAATATGCATATTATAATAAAATTTGGATCTGTACAATTAATATTTTTTGGAAAATCTTATTGAAATAGTCATTATTTTCGATACAGAGGCCGAATCTATAGTTTTTGGAATTTTTGTATGTCTGTC
This sequence comes from Argynnis bischoffii washingtonia, assembly GCA_033884665.1. Taxonomy (NCBI): domain Eukaryota; kingdom Metazoa; phylum Arthropoda; class Insecta; order Lepidoptera; family Nymphalidae; genus Argynnis; species Argynnis bischoffii. The sequence goes on along the minus strand of CM066618.1, from coordinate 2,203,782 downwards.
TGGGAACGTATCACGAGAAAACCACTGGACAGATTTTAATGAAATTTGGTATGATAATAGCTGGCTACCCGGTCAACATATAGGATACTTTTTACTGCGGAAAAATATCTCAACTCTGAGAAATCTGAACGTAAAAACTTATGTGATATAAAATATAATTTTTATATAGTAATATCAGTTTGATTCCATTTCTATAATTTGCTCTTTCTTGTGAAATACACGATGATGCGATTGAGAACATGTCTAGCTCAATACAAACATGCCATCAAGACACAGAGCTTAATGTAATGATAATTTATTAGTGCAGGTGCTAGAAATCAATACGATATATTGCTTTCTGTTATTATAAAAGCTCAGATGTATTGCGTATAAAAATATTGTATAAAATAATAATTTTACACCCACTTTTCAAATGTGAGTATAATATTAGTAGGAAATGTATAACTTGTCTCAAATCTAGTTTTCATTTGACTTGTTCATATTGTCACAAGGCACATGTAATGTAATGAGAGTTTGAAGAGAATTTCAACGTATATTGACTTTGAAATTCGAGTAAAGTATGAAGACGTAATACTTCAATAAGCAATTATAATTTTTATTGCTTTAATAATCAAGATTGCTTTCACGATGCCAATCATAAAACGACTTTTCATTATATTTTCTTTTATTTTCGTTCAAGCAAAGGATTTTGATGTTGTTGCTAAACTTGATTCAAAACAAATTATTGAGTCTTTAACATCTGAAACATCCTTAAAATATTTAAATGAATTAGCTCAGATTTTTGCTAAAAAAGCCGCTGAATCGTTTATAGAAGAAATAAAAAACAAAAAACATTTATTAAGGTATAAGGAGAAAATAAGGTGAGTTCATTTCATGCAATTGGATCTTTAAAATAATGATTCTTGTTATTTTTATGAAAAAGTACTTATATCGTTACTTACAGTATATATTTTTTTTAATATAATTTATTTTTTAATTAACTTTGACAGGCCAAATCAAGCAAATGTAGGTCGTAGCAAACCAAAAAAAGATAAACAAATATTGAATGAAGAAGAAGCACTGAAACTTCTAGAAGATCCTTCACCAGATGGCGATAATTTGGAATTACATTCAGATATTGATTCAGAATTAGAAAATAATGTTAAAAAGGCCGTACCTGTGTATGGGTTAACGAAAGTAAATGGTGTCTATGTGAGAAGACTGTTAGGTCATCTTGGTTAAGTAGAATAAAAACGTTATAAATATTTAACTTTAGAAGTTTTTTTTTTGTTTTTAATACATTTTCAATAATATATATTCAATTAATAATTTAGTTTAGTCGTGCTAAAGGTTCCTAATGCTTCTTGCCAAAAAAGTTTTAACGTGATATCGTTAAGTCTGCCAATCATTTTTGATATTGAAGGGATATAATCTGTACAGTACAAAACTACTAAAGCCCAAGAAAAGCGTAAGTTCTATGTATTCAATATTCTACATTTTGAAACTTTAACTTAACTTATTAAACGAAATCTACGTAAAATAATTACCTTTTAACCAAACTATACCGACTTTAAAATCACTTTGAAAAATAGCAATTGAACCCCAAAAGATGGAATTGACGAAGATCTTGTGTGATTTCAGCCTTTATGAAGTCGGTTAAAAACCAAAAACTACTAACAAAAACCAAATTACAAAAAGACTTCGAAAACAAGTTTTCCACAATTTCATCACGCAATCTATCAGGAAATTGAGAGAAAATCCATGGAGATGATCGCGTATAATTCACAGGCTGCATGAATTATTGATACTCGTCGCACAATGCTAGACGATATTAGATGATAAATAAACGCTATGACGCTTGCCAGTGAAGTCTCTGAGAATAGAATGGATACTTGGTACGACCATTCATTCTTGAAGCATCTTTGGTTACCGGGAAATTTGTGAAGAAATAAACTTTTATGAAACTCTTCTGAAGATATTTCTAATAGATATTTCTTGATCTTTTGTTATCGAAGGATCAATAAAAATATTGTTGGTTATATTGGATGTAATATTAAAGACATCAATATCTAGCTAAAATTAAAAAGCTGATGTTGTAACTTATGCAGGGTAGCAGGAGTGAGCTTTTCTTCCAGTCTATTTTTAAAATGTTCAAGGTCTCAATATCCAAATCCTCATTTAATTTATCAACAATAAATATATTGTTGTACACTTATTTAGCGAAAAAAGTTATCTAAACCAAACTATTTCAATTTTTACGAAGCTTAGAGTAATTTTAAGCTGTTTCTAGAAGGTATGTTAACCAAAATTGTGGCAAACGTATCAATAGCTGGGCTATCTGTGATCTTTTTGGTGCGCGCTTTAACTCTGTGCCGCGGTCGGCCTGCATTGTGATACAAATCCATTTACTAATTATCTGCGCTCTGGATAATACCTGATTGGCGTCACGGCTTTATAATTCATGCTTTGTCTCGACTATCTGTAAATATTACATGAGATAGTGGATTCAATAGTAGTTACTTTTAATTATATACATAAGTATAGTAATGATGAATCATAAGAAAAATGCTGTATAATATTATGTGATTCAAAGTAGGGAATGGTTGGTTAATAGAAATATATGTCACCAATATTATAACTTCATGTGGGGTCTCATTAAGAAGTGAGAGTGGGGGTATATCTTATAGAATTCCGATACGCACTACTCACAAACGTACTCATAACTAGCGACTTACCCTCGCTTCGCTCGGGTGCGTCCCTAGGTACGTTTTGATTTTTTTGAGCGAAACCCTAATTCTTTTTCTAAAATAAAAGTAGCCTTAGTTACTCCTTATAATATCAGCTATCTGCCAGTGAAAGTTCCGTGAAAATTGGTTCAGCCGTTTCGGAAATTAGTCGGAATAAACAGACGACAGATAGACAGACAAAAATTTTAGAAATTTTGTTTTTCTTATAAGTACCGTATATAATTCCATATGCATTTAGTATAAACCTGTTATTTTCACATAACAAATAGACACTTCAATTTTCTTTATCTGTATAGATCACGAATGAAAAAACTAAAATAAATTATTGACATTTTAAAATATATTTTAAACATTATGGAACGAATATGGTTGTAAATTAAGTATAAACATTTCTTATTAACATAACAAGACATGTATTTCACATTTTTGGTAAATTTTACTTGCAAAATACTGTTGTAGTACACAAATTACGAATCTCCAACCTCCTGAAATATTTCTAAGTGTTTTCCTTAAAATTCCAGCCCTCTGTATTTCACATAATTCAGAAATCACTACACATTTTTACTTAAACTAACCGGCTCTTATAATTCCATGTCACTCATACTTATTCCGGAAGACGTTCTAAGTGGATTAGAGGCATTAGTGTCGGATCAATAGCGTGCCTTTTCTGCTACCGGTTCTTTTCTGTACTGTTATGTTTGTTGTTTGAGTGATATTTCGATATTATTTAATACTAGCGACTCACCCTCGCTCTGTTCGGGTTCGTCCCTACTTACGTTTTAACGTTTAGTATAGATTTCTCAGAGATGAGATATTTTACCGCAGTAAAAAGTATCCTGTATGTTAACCCGGATAAGCAGCTGTCATCATACCAAATTTCATTAAAATCCTTCCAGTGGTTTTTCTGTGATGCGGTGACAGACAGACAAGAATCATAAAAAGTGTAGATTCGGCCTCTGTATCGATAATAATGACTATTTCAATAAGATTTTCCAAAAAATATTTAATGTACAGATTCGGCTTAGTTACAATTTTATTATATGTATAGATTTATACGCTATGTATATTTGATTTCGGGATTATTTTACTTCTTTGCTTTTAGGATTTTCAAAGTCACTTTTTGGTATTGATGAATTTTCAGATGTTGATAATATTTTATAGGAACGTAACAAAAATGTAATCAGATTAAAAACAATAAAGAGTACTAAAATCAATAAATATAACAGTGTCAATGTAAAATTGTGCATCTAATTAACTGTAGTTACTACTACCAAGATCAGGATTTTTATTTAAATACTAGTGACTCACCCTCGTATCAATCGGGTGCGTCCTTGGCAGCTTAGAAACGTAAATTTTCCTTTTTTTAAGGGTTTACGATTTTCACGCAGGAACCCTTAACATTTCCGGAATAAAACATACCCTGTGTGTAATCCTACAAATTCCTCTATGTTTCAGTGAAAGTCTCATTACAATTGGTTAAGCAGTTCTAAAAATTACTCTGGAAGACAGACTTACAGATTTTTTAAAGGATTGTTTAAGTACTGACATCACCTAAATAACTCTTTCTACTTGAGAAAACATCGCTATTTTTAAATCACAAACAGATACTTCAATTTTATTTATATGTATTGATATATAGCATTTTGTATTGACAGGTATTTAGGATAAAAATACGTTAATAGGTAGCTGTCATCTATATGAATTGACAAACTTTATGCTATAGGCAGCTAGTATATAATCATAATACTTTTATATAGATCGTGTTCTTTATAAATTGATAAAATCTATAAAATATAGACAGATAATAAAATTATTGCTCGTTAAATTTGAAAAAATAAATAATATTTTATCTTCTGTATTGTGTACAATTACATAATATACGCATATAATCTCCATATTTGCAAAAGGTGTTGTTAATTTCATCCACCATAGGCGTTGCGAAGTATAAAGCAAATACAGAACCAATCACCACCCTATTATCGAGTTTAAAATCGTATCCAAACATATGGACTGAGATCTGAACAAACTTCATTAAACTCAATGCATACGTGGGGTAAATATAAGCTAGGGCGATTGAAAATAAGCGTAACACAAAATGTCCGGTAAAAGAAAGCGAGGGAAATAGATCTTTAATTGATATTGTTTACATGGAATTTGTTTCTTTTAAAAAATATTCTGTATAAAATTATATATCGGAGTAAATTATAAAACTACTAGCGACTCAATGTATAAACTATTTCGGAATTATGTTCGGAATATTTATTAATTCGTGTCATATCTCTTTTCTTGCAAATTATTGTATAATTTTTATTGGTGAATACCGTCTATGTTTACTCGAGTCGCGAACGAAATTTAAAAAAAAAAATCGAAAAGAAAAATTATTTCAAATGTCAAATGTATTCAGCCCTTTTTAACGTCCCACTGCTGGGCACGGGCCTCCTTTCAAGACGAGGGGAATCAGGCCATAGTCCACCACGCTGGCCAAGTGCGGATTGGCGGACTTCACATGTCTTTCGAAAACTTGCTAGGTTCTCTCAGACATGCAGGTTTCCTCACGATGTTTTCCTTCACCGTAAGGCAAGTGGTAATCAAGTTAGAAAATGATTCGCACATGAAAATATCAGAGGTGCGAGACCCGGGATTTGAACCCGCTTCACTCGGTTTCCCAAGCGAGCGCGTTACCACTGGGCTACCACTGCGTCAAATGTCAAATATTTGTTTTAATCTAATAAAGTAAATAGATTCCCTAAAACTACTACTGCTTCCTTACTATTTAAAAGTTTAACATTGGCTAGTTTTTTAATTAAATGTAGTCGTGAAATGCTTCTTTACGTAAACCGCTTGTGATTGAAAATAGTTTTCATCTGGAAAACCGATGCATAAACAATAACCTTACTTCGGATCTACTATAAGCTTCCTAATTCGAAGCGATTTTTAAAAATTACATAAAAGCATATTAAATATGCGTAGATTTTAGTATAATAATAAATATACATGAACTGTTACGAGTATACCCGCAATATGCCACAGCAATTGCGAGGACAGAAAATGTAGTAAAGTGACCTATTTTAAGCCCCTCGAAATATATAGCGATGCGTATTTTTACAGCAAACACTCAGATTTCCAATATCGCGACGTCTGTACCATCGCGTTTCCAAGGCTAGATTAAGTTTTCAAATACGGAAGGATGCAGAAATATCAAATAACTAACAAGAAAATACAAACATTCCAACTAAAGCAAACTTTTCCACGACGCTTAAAGCTTTGTCTTTCCAAATAGTCAGTAGTGTAGGTAAGATACGAGAATGTTAGTTTATCTCTCTCGTCAACACTCTATTTACTCTATTACAGGATAAAATGTTGACAAATTAAAAATAGCAAGGAAATTACCTATGAATCAGAAGTCTTAAATATTTATTTCTTTGAAATTATAGACTTTAGTCATCTTTATTATTCAATTTGTATTTCCTAAATATAGGTAAAATAGAATACAATATGGTATAATAGTAGGTATTTTGATTTAAATACATCGTGCTACGGCTATTTTAAATCATATAAATCGACAGCACAGCACTTTTGCGACCAACATATTATGAATATTAACTATATTACCAGTTTAATCTCAAAAACAAACCAAGCAAGCCACAAGCCATTTTATGAGCCAGTAATCTCATTGTCGCATACGTCACGCCTTACGCTTACATACAATGCATAATCCGGGATGACTGTTAAATAATTAATACCTTCATGAATAATCATCTTCATTATGCAACTGCAACGTCGTCCAACATTTAGGTGCACTCCGAAACGTCCTAATTCCCATTTCTATTCGAATCTGCGGCAACGTGACACGAATCGCACGATTGCCTTTTACCGTACTACGACCGGTTGGGACCGGTTAAAACCGGTTATGACTTGGATGAAGCGGTTTTTAAGAAATTACCTGGTTTTAGTATGCGACTCGCCTATTGTAGAGGTTTGGGGAAACTTTTATTGGGGTCATTTAAGGATCTTGAATACAAGTATCGTTTACAGATGTCTATTTTGGGCTGTGATAGTTTTTTTTGGTTTTTTTTTCGACTATATATTAATTAGGCATTGTATAGAAAGAACATAATGTCTACATATTTTAAAACCCCTTTAATATTTAATGATTATTGAACATTAGTTATTTAACATTCATCTTATCATAATAGTGAAAGCTTGTTTGATTTTTAATCAGTACATATTATTCATGAAATAGATAATATTTTCAGTTTAATGTTTTAAGAAAAAATCAATTTTTGATGCTTTATGTTACATTTTTATATATAGTTTGACTCAAAGTAATTTTTAATTCCTGTTTTATAAAATTTATTGTAACACTAGCGACTTACGCTCGCTTCGCTCGCGTTCGTCCCTAGGTACGTTTTTACGGCTAGCTATGTTCATACATAAATAGTAGCTTGCTACTCCTAAGATATTCATTTAAATTATATAGCGATTTACCCTTGCTTCGCTCGGGTGCGTACGCTGTACGCGGATATTGTTCACAATTTCATGGGCTTTTTTTTCGCGGAACCCTAATTCTTTTTCTTAATCTATTATCCTAATTCTTTTTTATTAGCTGGAACAAACAGATAGACAGACAGACAGACATACAGACAAAAAAATTAAAATTGTTTTTTTCTTATAATATAAACTTTCAGATGCATTTAGTGAAAAGCTATATTTTTGGATATTACAAACAGACACTTCAATTTTATTTATCTGTATAGATAGATTTCTAAAAAAAGGCTGTAGTGAAGAACATATCGCACCTTCTCGAATTTCCCACATACAAAACTTTTAATTCCGTCCGTGTCGCGGGTCCCATAAATCCGCGAAATGAATCCCGCAGTGCACGGCATAGTTATTAGCATAAATTTACGAGCGAAAAGATCTATTTGTTTGGTCACATTCGTTTTAAAAGCCCTCGTTATTTATGCATTTTTGTCTAGCTAGTGTTATAGGTTTTTTGTAGTCTATAGATATGTAAAATATAAAGTAGAATATAAAGTAACTAATTTTAAATTAAATAAAAGCATCTTTTCGATTTTTCCCTGGACTTTTTTTAATTTTTGTTTCCCAACATTTCGAATGCTTTACAGCAATCACAGTCGCGGGAGAGACTAAGGTTATAGATGCCCCAAAAGGTGTTAAAAAGTATTATTATTAAATCCGCGAAAAAATCCGAGCGATAGTATTATTTAAAATTAAAACTTATTTAATTTTTATCGTTTAATTTTGTTATTGCTTCAATTTTAAAACAGTTTATACCACATAGATTTTCAGTAAGTATCTTATTTATTATCTTTACAAAGCTAAAAAGTTTGCTTGTTTGTTTTAAATTGGATTATTTTAAAATGGCCTAAAGAATACTATATAATTTTTTTTTAAGATCTCCAACAAAAGGTGCACATTTTACATCATTTAAAAACATATAAAGGCAATTAAGACTTACAATATGTGTTCTTTCAATCTATTCAAATCTTTAATTTGATATAATTTGATCAAATAATTCAATTATGTATAGGAGAGATCACAGCTTGCTCATTTATGTATTATTATTACAACTAAATTATTGTTATTTGTTATTTTTTTAAACTTATGTAATCAAAGTTCCTGTTGAATATATATTGAAATAGCAGTAATTTAAAAAGAAATTTCTATTCTGTTGAAAGAAAACAAAGGAAATTCAGTTAATCATGCCATAACTGTTGAAATAATCTGCTTAAAGCGTCAAGAATGCAAGTGGACGTTTTAAATAGAAGGGGTTTCTTTCATTTAGTTTAATCCTTTTGTTAGACCAGCTGTTTCTTAATAAAGCTTGTTTTGATGAAGAGAAATATATAGCAAAAAGCACGTGCCGTATTTCTTGGTTTGTTTTTGTTTAATTTTTTTAATTGTTTTTCTAATTTTGACTCAAATATCTTGTATTTCATAGAAATTTCGTTTTACTATAATAAGAACTGTGGCAGTGGTAGCCCAGTGGTAACGCGTTCGCTTGGGAAACCGAGTGAAGCGGGTTCAAATCCCGGGTCTCGCACCTCTGATATTTTCATGTGCGAATCATATTCTAACTTGATTACCACTTGCCTTACGGTGAAGGAAAACATCGTGAGGAAACCTGCATGTCTGAGAGAACCTAGCAAGTTTTCGAAAGACATGTGAAGTCCGCCAACCCGCACTTGGCCAGCGTGGTGGACTATGGCCTGATTCCCCTCGTATTGAAGGGAGGCCCGTGCCCAGCAGTGGGACGTTAAAAAGGGCTGAATACATAATAAGAACTAACTTATGTTCCTCTCATCCGAATCATTTATGAAGGTATTTAAAGTACCATTTAAATTATTTTGTTGCGGAGATTAGAGAGCAAAGAGTCAAAAAGCTTTTTTCATGCTTTTTTAAGCTTAATTTGTAACTTACTAACTATGTAATCAAATATTGAAAGTCGATTTTAGCCGGACAATACAAAAATTTGATGATGGTGGCAAGATGAACTGAAAGTGAAGCCAGTAGCGGAATACTGGAATTCTTCAATGTTTAATAGTAACTTTTATAAATTGGGCTCATTGAATTTATTTCGACGAGTATGTGACTCGACGAGTCACATTTATGTAACTATAATAAAAAACACATAATTTATAATGATCGATTAAAAAACACATTGTGAATACAAGGAAACTTTAGAGTAATTACGTATTTTTATTACAAACGGGTACGTTAAATTTGATAAAAAAATGATTTTATGCTTAATAAAATATACATCATTAACATATAACGACTTAATTTTAGTTAAAATATTCTGTAGGCTTGCCAGATGTTGAATCTTGGATTATATCCCATAGAAGTTAAAGGAGGTTGCTTAGAATAACAGTTAATTAAACAGGTGGGCTTATAAAGTAAATTGTACGGCATACTTATAAAGCTTTATTTTAAGTTAAGGAAATTATATAGAAAAGCAAATTTTTATATTAAGTAAAAATAGAAATATAGTACGTAGGATATTTAGGATAGCCCTGTTTTGTGAAGAAATATGGATATTTATTCACAATTTAAATTTGAGGGAGAGGGGGGGGGGGGGAACTACGTGTGGACATACCTAAGCGAAGTGAGGGAAGTCGCTAGTTAATTTCATTATAATATGTATAATATATGTATATATATACATACATACATAAAATACATACAGACAAAAAGTGTTAAAAGTAGTTTTGACTGCAGGCCTTGGTCAATATCAGTTTTTACTGGCATGCCGGTCAAAACTCTTAAAATTATGTGGTCACTGTTCTAATTTAACCTAACCTAGAAAGAAAGAAAGGGTTCTTCCGAGTAACCTTCAACCTACTTACTTCCTTAATTTTTAATAGTTTAGACTGATATGCTAGTCGAAACTGCTCAATACCAAAGCCTACAGCCAAAATTACTTTTGACCAACCTCTTTAGTCAAAAAAGTTTTGACTAAAAATAGTTTTGACTGTAACATATACATATATCTTAAATATAAAATGTATCTAAGAGAAAGTAATCAATACACTGAATGCAGAACGTTTGTGGATCCAGCGATTTGTCATTAGCTCGCTCACAATGCTCGCATCGTACAGGAATGCCAATATCCGAACATTGTACCAGCGCGGTGTGAGGGGACAACGTTATGTATGGCTATATAACCAAACAGAGCGATTACTTTCAGATACAGTTTTGTTTATAAATATAAGTATATTTTAATAGAAATTAATTAATTAATATATTATTTATAGTTTTGGACTAAAATGGTACACCCACTTCCATGTATTCAGCATTTTTTAACATCCCACTGCTGGGCACGTTCTCCCTCGTATTGAAGGTAGGCCTGTGCCCAGTGGGACGATAAAAAGGGCTGAATAAGGATATGGATACATAATTGAATTACGCGTACGGGTTACAGTTATAAAAAAAATATAAAAATCTAATGTTTATAATTGACGAAAATATCGCTTGATTTTCTACCAAAGACTTAATTGAGCATAGGTATATATTTTTTTTAAATCGATCTATAAGAAAATCTTTGGTGCATAACTAACTATTAAATAATGCACCAGTTAAAGCGCTAGATTGACTGCTGTAACATACAGGGGCTATTCACGTAATTTTCTAGATATAATAACTATATGAGTTGTTCAGTTCAGTTCTCTTGTTAATGGCTTCAAAGCGTGCCAGTTGAGCACAGATTATTTCGCCAATGTCACGTAGAAAGGAGAAGTCACGAAGGAGATTGGTCGGTATTAAATGACATTATTAAGCTATATATATTAATAAAAAAGTGTACAAATAGGAAAAAACTCCATGGACCTTGTATCTAGAACAAAAGACAACACAATTACTATATACATAAAAACCTAAATTAAAAATAGTAATAAATTAGTAAGTTAGTTCTAGTTATTTTACAAAAATGTTAGTCTATAATCTAATTCTATTACACTTAATATATTTACATAAAAATTTACATAAAGGACTAAATACAAACATTAATAAACAATTAACATCAATAGGACGGGGGACTTTGAGGGGGAGAACATCATAAATAGGATGGAGGAGTCTAGGACAACTAAAGAGGATATGAGAGGGAGTACCTTCATCAAAGCCACATTCACATAAGGAATGATCCCTGATCCTAATCTTCGCTAGGTGAACAGGTGTGCATGCATGTCCAAGGCGCAAGCGACAAATGGTAGTTATTACCCAACGTTCCGCAAGTTTTAGGCGGTGAAACCAAGGGCGTCTCGGGATCTCGGCCTGAAGGGCTGCATAGTGCTTACCTTTAAAAGTTTTTGATATGTTCCAGTTATTACTCCAAGCTTTTTCTAAATGATTTTTGGCAAGAGATACCAGATCCTGAACTGAATTATTAAAATGCTCAAGCGTACCACAGATAACAGCAGATTTTGCACAAGAATCTGCAGTTTCATTACCTGGAATACCAGAATGGCCTGGGATCCAGACCAAGCAGACCGACAAGCCCTTCTGATGACATAAGAACAGAGCTTCACGAATCCTTAGAATAATAGAACATCTTAATTTGCTACGAAACGGATTCTCCTTAATAGCCAGTAAACAACTGAGAGAGTCTGTCAGTATAACTATCTGTTTAAAGTCATGGGAGAGGATGAACAGGATTGCTTCTAGTAGAGCAACAGCTTCGCCTGTAAACACCGATGATTCTGGAGGACATTTAAATTGTAAGATAATTTTGAATTTAGGAATCCAGCAAGCTGCACCAACACAGCCATCATGTGATAGTTTAGATGCATCTGTAAATATAAGGAGATGATTCGACCAATTTTGATGAACTAGACTCTGAAATTTTATGCTGGTGTCAGGAGCTCCCTTGATCAAACCAAGATCCAAGATAATAGAGGGGGAGAAAATGAGAGCATTATAAGGAGTACAAAAAAGGGGGTTTAAACGAAAACGGGATAAGGGGTGAGGAAGCTTGGTGAACTTGAGGAAACTTTCTAAGAGAAAGGATAAGGGTCTTTGAGAGGAATTAAAGTCAGCAAGCCGACTTAACCTGGACCAAAGAGGGTGGGACGATAACTGTAACGACTTACCGACAAATCGATCGGATAGGTATTGGCGACGTAATGGAAACGGAGGGTCAACACATTCAACTTGAAGAGCATTGGTAGGAGTAGACTTCATTGCACCTAGTACTATTCGCAGGCATTTATGTTGTATTCGATTGAGTTTTTCTGAGGGAACCTTATTAAAGGGGTCTAAAACAAATGTACCGTAATCAATATGACTACGCACAAGGGAATTGTACAGCAATTTCTGAGTATATGGGTGTGCACCCCACCACACACCGGACACCGCTCGTAGAGCGTTGATGTTCTTTTCACATTTTTTAGTTATATACTCAACATGTGCAATTCCATTCAGCCGTTTGTCAAGAACGATGCCTAAAAATTTTGCCTTTTCTACTAGACTGATAGTATGATTATCATACACGAATTGGAAATTTGGGATTGTCCTCTTTCTAGTGAATACAACTGCCTGACACTTAGCCACTGATAATGACAAGCCATTTTCAGAAAGCCATCGACCTAGATATTGTAAAGCAGAATTTATCCGGAAATTAATGTCCTCTACGGATTTTGAACTGCAATAGAGGACGATATCATCAGCATATTGAAGTACATTGCAAAAACTATTTACAGACAATTCGAGGTCATGAGTATATATATTATACAGAAGAGGGCTGAGGACCGAGCCCTGAGGGAGACCTTTCCAGACAAGTCTGGGAGGTACAGTAAGTAATTGATGTTTAACAGATATGGTTCTACCGGTCAGCAGATGGCTTATGAAATGTGTCAACCTCAGTGGAATATTCAGATAATGCATTTTCTGCCTGAGCATCGGAAGAAGAACATTATCATAAGCAGAAGCAATATCAAGAAAAACACCAACCAGATACTCTCCTTGGGCATAAGCTAAACGAATGTCTGTAGTGAAAATACTGAGACTATCTATTGTACTCAGCCCCTTTCTAAAGCCAAACTGAGAGGGAGCTAAGATATTTCTGCTTTCCACTATCCATTCGAGGCGAGTTTTCAAAATCCGTTCAGTTATCTTCGCTAGAGTAGATGATAGTGCAATGGGTCTGTAGGAATTTGGATCAGATGGACATTTGCCCGGTTTGAGAATAGGTATTACTATTTGGGATTTCCATGATTCTGGGACAATACCTGACACGAATAAAGCATTTATTAAGTTTAAGAAATACTTTTTGGATCTATTGTTCAACCTTCCAATAAAGGAATACGGAATACCATCCTCCCCTGGACTAGTATCCTTTAAATCCGTTAAGGAGCTCTCAAGTTCTTCAAATGTAAAAGGACGGTCCATTTCGCTAATTGCAGAGGGTGTCACAGGGTGCGGAAAAGAATCATGTGGGGGCACAAATGGAGGGGCTAATTTATCAGCAAAGTCATTAAGCCATACGGAAGGGTTATTGGAGTTAGGACTAGGGACAGAGTTAAGAGAACGACGAAATCTCTTAACATTAGTCCACACTAGGGATGAGGGCGACCGAGGATCAAGAGATTCACAAAAGTTAATCCAACCAAGTTTTTTCTTTTTATGAGCCAGTCTTCTAAACTTTGCATCATTGCGCTGATAGGTATTAAAATTCTCCACTGTCATAGAAGCTGCATATGACATCTCGGCAGATTTACGCCGATTAACAGAATCAGTGCATTCCTGATCCCACCAAGGATTGGAAGGCAATTGATTCTGTGTGGAGCGCTTCTTCGGTATATGAAGATCTGCAGAAGAAATGACAGCAGAGACAAACCGATCATAGCAAAAAATGACGTTCTCACTATCAATAGATTCAGGAAGGGAGTCCAACATGTGATCAACAGAACAAGCGAAATCGAACCAATTGGCTTTATTTAAATTATGTTTAAGAAGGGAATTGGAATTTGAAGAGGAAGGTATATATCCAGTGACTAAAGAAATCAAGATAGGAAAATGGTCACTACCATAGGAAGAGGAGAGGACGTTCCATGACAGTTGTGCAGCGAGAGAAGGAGAAGAGAGGCAAAGGTCAACAGCTGATCTAGGATTTTGATTGGGATAGACCCTTCTAGTCGGAGAGCCATCATTGAGGATACACAAATTAGTATCATCAATCATGTCAACCAAGTGAGGAGAGAATCTATCACAAAAATAACAACCCCACAGTGTGTGATGGATGTTAAAGTCTCCCATAATCAGTACAGGACTAGGAAGCGAAGAGATAATAGACAAAAGTTCAGGAAAAATCGTAGGAGAAGGATGAGGAATATATACAGAGAGGAATGATATGTTAAAGGCCCTCACAGCAACAACATTAAACTGTTGGCTGTGAGGTGGGATAGGGATAAGGGAATAAGGAGTGGAGTACCGGATAAGAATGGCACTACCAGCATACCCATCACTTCTGTCCTCCCTTAAACAGGCAAAACCTGGAACTCGGAAACGGGAACCAGGGGTTAACCATGTCTCCGAGAGGGCAATAATGACAGGATTGTGTGAGGAAATAAGATGAATTAATTCATGCTTTTTTGGATGAATGCTTTTACAATTCCACTGAAGGAAGTTCAGTGGGGCCATTTTTAACTAAATTGAAAATTTGCATTAATTTTTGGGCAACGTTGGACGGTAAAGGGACATCATCACAGGAAGATATAATAGAAATGAGGGTTTCAATGAGAGCTAGAAGGAGATCCTTTTTAGGACTGGGAGGATTATCATTATTATTAAGGGCACAGCCATTAGGGAGAGGGGAAGAGCAATTGCTAACAATTGCTTGATGAGCTTGTCTATCATATCCTTTCGCTAAAGGAGCTTGGGGACGTGGAGAACGGTAAACTGTTTGGCGATATGATCTGGAGGAAGAGGGTTGAGGTTGAATTGGACAAGAGGGAGTATTAGTGTAAGTGGGTAGGGAGAACATCTCCTTAGCAACATCTGCATATGAGCGCTGTACAGAAGGAAAACGGGAGGATGCTTCCATATAGGAGACATTCTCTTGTGACATTACCATCTTAATTGACTGTTGTCTAAGGAATTCAGGGCAATCTTTGTCTGTGGCAAAATGTTTGCTAGTGCAATGTATACATGTAGAATTCTCCTTAGTAATATTACATGCATCCCCAGTATGTGGTTGGGAACACCTGTAACACCTTGGCTTAGATCTGCATTGAGATTTAATGTGACCAAAGCGGCAACAATTAAGGCACTGTATAGTGGGAAGTTTATATGTCTCAACAGGGAGGGAAGTGTGGTAAGAGTACACTTTCTCTGGTAGCATTTGTCCCCTGAATGTCATAGCGACCGACTGAGTCGGTATCCAGGTAACAATGCCTTCGTTTACATTCTTACGATTCAAACGTCTAGCTTTCATGACCTTACCACAGCCAGGAGGGAGTTCTAATGACTCGATGAATTCATCCATAGCCCAGTCAACAGGGACTCCTTTGATAAGACCCATACGAGTAATATTAAATGTGGGAATAACTGCTACATATTTGCATCTACTGAGAACTGGATTTATCAAAAAGTTATTAGCAGCCTCAGCAGAGGAGAATTGGACAGCGATTTTGTTGCGACCGACATTTTTAACTCCATCGTTGATTATATTAGGTATTTTATTATTATGCAAAAATTGACCGAACTTGATGGCTCTTATGGTTGTTCCCGCTGCAGGGTCAGGAGTTTCCCTGGAGACATAGACTATAAATGGACCCTTGTCATCGTCATTATAGGAAGGAGGACCTTCGGTCATAGAGGGATTTATATATACATTTTGGATTGACGGGGTGGCAGTATCAGGATTGTGAATAGTTTTTTTAATTGCCGAATTAGTATCAGGAGTTGAGACTTCCCCTTGACGCTTACGAGAAACACCCTCAGAACTTAACAAAGTGGAGCCTCCGGGATCCGGGGGCTCCGACGGTGGATCACCATCCATGCTTAAACCTAACCTACCTTTATTAAAACACACACAAATAAGTATATAAACCAATCACCAATAAACCACTTAATTCACTACGAGAGTTAACACCTTCGACACTTAATTATATCAAAAACTTAAAAGAAAGATGAGAATTTATATTAAAAAAAACACCGATCTCACTAACACGTGCGTAAGCCTAAACAACGTGACATCGACCTCCTATATGAGTTGTATCTGTACTTACACACTTTGATTGTTTGAGTAGCGACGAAACGCAAAAATATAAAGCATAAAGTGTGGTAAATATCATATAAAGTAAGTATTAAAGCGATATAGTTTATATTGCTCAAATATTCATATCTTCGAAGTGAGAAATTAATAGAAGACAGAAATGATACATTACACTACACTTTAGTAATTATTTAATTTTGATAATCAAAATATAGCAATGTCAAAATAAATAAATCCTTGAATATTAATATGGTAAAAATGTCATGTATATATAAAAGTAAAGCCAAAATAAGGCTAACGTACATATCGATGCCCGAAGAACACGATATAAATTGAAAATCGCTCTATTTCAACATCAAACGGCCCCTTACCCTTTGTGGATTTCTTATATGATCGCACATTCTGATTCTTTTCAAGTATCTCGTATTATTTACGTCATATTATCGCTGGAAAAGGCTTAGCTTATGATTTGTTGTCGTCATTATTCTGAAGATTTGCATTGAGCCCTTAGGCGTGGACTGAAATAGGCAAATATCGTTTGAATATATATTAAAATGTTATTAAATGTATTATTTTATGTTATGTAAGAAACACTAAAAATTGTGTTTAAAATACAAAAAAAGTAATAATAATAACTCTTTATTCCACACACAAAAGTAGAAGACAAAAAACAATACAGTAGTATTAAATCTCACAAAAGGCGGCTAATCGCTAAAACAGCGATTTCTTCCAGGCAACCTTAGGTATAGAAAATAGCAAAGTGTGAAGTGGAAGGGATGTGAACAAAAAACAGAGTTAAGAAATATAAAAATGATATATGGGTCGTTCTTCTTTTCTTGCGACAATGAATTGGTGTTTCTCAGTTTTTAGAGTTTTTCAAGTAACAATATTTTTATTTCAGTGTTAGATATTTTTTTGCAAATGCATTTAATTTTCATTTGGATCATTATAATCTTTGTTTTCATGCCAGTAATGTTGTTTGTTTTGTGGCTATTTTCGAGGAAACACACTCTGTGACAGAGTGGTTTCTTTTCGGTAGGACATCATTATGAATTACTACTCTGTCACGGTATTTAATGAAAAATAAACACATGCAAAAAAAATATTGCCTACAGAACGTTAAAGATTATTTAGTATTAAAAGGTATAAAGCGATGAGGATGCAAATTCAAACAATGAATATATAATACTCTAATATGACGCAAAATGAGATGAGTGACGGATAATTGTCGCTAGAAAAGAAGAACGACCCATATACATATTCTTATTTCTTTGAATTTACACATACAGTAAAACAAATGTTAAATAAAATGTAGTATCTGCCTCGGTATTTGTATCAAGTACCTCGGTGATCTAGTAGCTAGCAGGCAAGGCTGCAGAAACGGATGTCCTGGGTTCGAGTCTCGTCTCGGGCTAAGTAAAGCTATTGAGTCTTTCTGTTAAGAAAATCTCAGTAACAACCCGGACTTGGGAAGTTGGTTGTTTTGTTGTGAGTATATCCGTCCCTCAAAGATCACGTATCGCGTCGGTTCTATACCTGATCTTTCACTGGTCGTGTCGGATGGTCGTCCCACTAGATTATGAGAGTGACAGGAATAGAGAGTGCACTGGTGTCTGCGCGCATAATTTGCACTATGTTTTCCCCTGCACAGTGGACTAATCTCAGTGAGATTGCCGAAATCAATTTTTGTAATGACCATGTAAAACCACTTAAAGCCTGAAACATAATTAAATAGAGTCATATAGTGACTAAATACAGAAATTTAAAAACAATTAACAGTGAATTATAAGTTAATACTCAGAAGAGTATCTACAACATACCACAAGTTTACATTAATATTATTGAAAATATAATTTACAAAGTTGTTAATAACAAAACAAAATTCATATTCAGTATATATTCACAAATTATTAATCAAATTGACTATTGAAAGTCACCCGTATGAGTCCGTCCAACCGAAAATCCGAAAAACAAAATTTCACTGCTGTTGACACATTGTTAAGCCCCAACGAACAGGCATCGGTAAAAAACGCCAAAATATACATACGCATCTATTTACCAATCAACATTCACTCGTGCGATTGATTGAATGAACATCGTATAACTGATGTATGTACACGCTGTATTTCAACAGAAATTTTCCCTTTATGATTTACATTGACGATTTTTGCTTGAAAATATTTTTAATTATATATTATAAGCAGTAATGTATACCGAAGTTTAGTGAATATCGCTTATGAATATCATATTTTTTCTTTATAATAGAGGTGGGTTTCATAGATGCAATACTCTATTAAACTTGCAGGACACTTTCAGTTTGTAATTTAAAGTTTAAACTAAAATATAGAGTTTTGATGAAATCGTTATTTGGTATCGGATAAAATTGGCTTGAAAACTTTCTGTGGTTAGAACTGGTCTGTACTTAATATAATTGGTACTCTGAGAGATTGGAGTAGTATTGCTTCCTTGCAAGTAATTTTTGTCATTTTCACAATAATACTAAAAGTTTACAATGAAGATTTCTGGTGATGAAAATAATTATTTATAGAGTAATAGCGTCATTTTACGAAATTGAAAATTTAAATATACACTAATATATATTATTTGTAGGCAGTGATAGCCCAGTGGTAATGCATTCGCTTGGGAAACCGAGTGAAGCGGGTTCGAATCCCGGGTCTCGAACCTTTGATATTTTCATGCTCGAATCATTTCTAACATGATTACCACTTGCCTTACGGTGAAAGAAAACATCGTGAGGAAGCCTGCATGTCTGAGAGAACATAGTAAGTTTGCGAAAGGTATGTGAAGTCCGCCAACCCGCACTTGGCCAGCGTGGTGGACTATGGCCTGATCCCCCTCATATTGAAGGGAGGCCCGTGCCCAGCAGTGGGACGATAAAAAGGGCTGAACACGTACATACATATTATATGTATCAATTATGTTTATTGAATACTGACATTAAAAATATATTAATAGCCTTTTTCTCTGCTTACTAATCTATTTGCTTTATATATATGTATATCGATGTATATTGCAAACGAGAATCAGTTTTAAAACCGTCTATTAGAGTTAAGGACTATAACCTCCAAGCAAAACTTTTCACATAAACTCCAATTAGTAAAGCGCAAAAAACTTGTTTGCCAAATTTCTGACGCTTCATCGTAAAATATGATAAAGAGGCGATGAATATTTTAGAAAATATGCAGCGGCATCGCATAGGTACTGTGCTAGCTTGGAAGCCAAGTGATTAAGATTTTCATCCTGATATCGCACCATGTAACGGAAACATTGTGAAGAAATTTACATTGCTGAGAAAAAATAGCTAGTTAACAATACATGTATGAAATCCGCCAATGTATATGTACATTGAGGTAGACTTCGGTCTACTCCCCCACACATCAAGTGGAGACCCATACTCAGCATGGGAACGTTAATATAACAATAATGCAACTTATAATAATTTTCAACATTATTGCCATTTTTCTTAAGGGTGCAGGCAAACATTATGAAGAAACCTGCATGTCTGAGAGAACCAAGCAAGTTTTCAAAAGACATGTGAAGTCCGCCAACCGGCACTTGGCTAACGTTGTGGACTATGGCCCCATCCCGCTCGTGATGATGGGAGCCCATGCCCAATAGTGGGACATTAAAAAGGGCTGAATACAACAATTATTATTATATTGTTAATAAAAATTAGGAACAAAGAGAAAAATTAGTTGAAATAAATAGATAGAAATAGAAGAGAAAAATTAGTTGAAATAAATAGGCGCTATTTAACAAATAAAAGAAAAGCCTATAACCTATAGAAACCTAAGCCTATAGTATATATACTTGCTAATAATAAATACGTGTTTTTTAATAAATGCATACCATGTGAGTGAAATGGTTGGCGAAAGCGAGTTATCAATAGAATTATTCTTATGTCAGAATATTAAGTTAGTGTTTTAAGCTCATTTGTATATGTATTCATTAAAATGTCTGAGCCTTCTCCCAGCATTTACATGTTAATAACAATAGCGTTAATGGGACCATTTTTGCGCCTACGCATGTTAAAACAAGAATGCCATAACTACCATATAAACATAGGCGTGACATAAACTCTTACTAATAATTTTGACTTATCTATATAACTAAAACAAAATCGTGATTTCTGGTTATGCTTTGTAGGTTATAACTATTTATGTGATTTTTTATAGTGATAGAAAGAAATTCTTTCTACAGGCTTATATGATGTATATATCTATGTGTTACCCTCGTTATATGTCATAGTCCGTGTATTCGAAATTTCATGCATATCCTTCTAGCCATTTCAGCGTGACACACAGACACACATTAACGTTATATATATATATATATATTCGTCTAATTTCTTAACTAGCTCTTACCCGCGTCTATGGTTCATTAAAAAAAAAATCAAATCAGATATTTTAACCAAAAAAATTCAAAGGACACGTTCAAAAAAACAGCTTAAAATATTATCATACATTGGTACCACTCATGACATCTTAATGTGTTTCAGATGGCAATTCATTGAAATATTAACTTTTATTTTGTCATAAAACATTTGAGATGCATCACAATTCCTCGTTCGTAGGTATATCAATGGCAATCAAAGGGTAATAAACCGCATAAAGCATTTTATGACAGGATTCCAGTTTTATAGAGTTTTTGTAGCGGCTTATCATTTTTCCCATAAAAATGTTTTAATGCTACCAGCAGCGTAATTTTATACCTCTCAGCTGTTATGTCGCACAATGCTATGAATGCTTGGAGAGATATATCTATATTTATGTTTTTAATGTTTGTGTGTTGTACTGTGTAGCCGATGGCTTTGACGAAGCCGGTCACTTATACAAAAAATGGTTTTGTATGAATATATTGTGGACTTCCATTAAAATGTGATTTTCTTCATTTGACAATATTATATTAATACTTTCTTAGATTTACGCAAATATTTGACAATTTAAAATAAATATATCTTTTCGGATTTTTCCCCTGATTTATTCTGATTTTTGGTTGGGAACGTTTCGGTGTTTTACAGCAATCATGGTCTCCATGACCGAAAAGATTTTAAAATGAAGAATTATCAGGTTTTTAACTATCAAAATTTCAATATCACGTGGAAGTAGTTATTCCTACATTAGAAGTATATAGCGATATACATATATATAGCGATATATATATATATATATATATATATATATATATATATATATATATAGAGCGAAAATAACACATAACGATAATAGTACATACAAAATAAATAAAATACAGACGTATTGAAAACCTAACCTAACTAACTTTCTTTTTGAAGTCGGTCAGAAAGAAACAAATGAAAGTTTGATTAATTAGCAAATTAATTAGAACATTCCATAAGAGTCCTATTTAATTAGTGGATGCAACGAGTTCTAAACAGAGTTAAAACGAATACTACGTACAGCTATTATTTTATTTTCTACGGGCGGCGACTTCTCTATTTTTTACGAGAGCTGCGGGCACACTATATTTTACAAATTACAACTCAAATTGTACAAAAAAGTACAAGTAATAGTATATATCATTACTGCCTTATGATTCCTAATTTTTATCAATTTACTATGAAACAAACATTGCATCGGTCAGTAAGATTAATGGAAATTTTATTTAATCAATGATCCTAGTTTACAATAAGAAAGTTTTTACAGCTTACTAACGACGCACCCTCACTCCGCTTGGGTTCGTTCCTAGTTACGTTTTAACGTTTAGTATAGATTTCTCAGAGATGAGATATTTTCCCGCAGTAAAAAGTATTCTAAATATTAACCCGAATAATCAGTTATTTTCATACCAAATTTCATTTAAATCTGTCGAGTGGTTTTCTTGTGATGCGTTCCTAGACAGACAGATAAAATTCCAAAAACCATAGACCAGCCTCTGTATCGATAATAATGACTATTTCAATAAGATTTTCCGCAAAAAAAAAAAAATATGTACAAATTCGACTCGGTTAGAATTTTATTATATGTATAGACTAGCTTTAGCCCGCGGTTCCGTTCGTCTACTTTACTTATATCTCACGAAATAAATTGTTTAGTAATTTCAGAGATAAGCACATTCAAACAAATAAAAAATACGAAAATTAAAATATAAAAAAGGAATGAATTCTTAAACTATATTATTATAGTATAAAATATCAAAAATCAATATTGCTATCGCAACATCAATCAATAAAAATAATCGCTCACCAGTTTTTTTCTTTCTGTGGCTTTATGTGATTTTTTCTTTTATATCTTCTTTTAAAAGCATAAAAGATAAAAGCTAAAATACAAAAGGAGAGCTCCAAAGCTTTCAAAGTTATATAAGATAATATGTAAGTTTGTCACCTAGCCTTTACCTTAGATATTATTATAAAATTGTATCATAAGCTTTATTTTTTTGTAGGTTAGTTAGTTAGTTCATATCTGAAAATATAGCAAAAATTCTAAGGATTTTTACACTAATAATAAGTTATATACGCTGTTCTTTAGTTATATAGGTTATTTAGTAACAAACGACTTACCCACGCTTTATTCGGGCACGTCCCAAGGTACGTTTTAATTTTTTTGAGCGGAACTCTGATTCTCTTTCTAAAATAAATGTAGCCTAAGTTACTCCTTATAAAATCAGCTATCTGCCAGTGAAAGTCCCGTCAAAATCAATCCAGCCGTATCAAAGATTAGCCAAAGCAAACAGTCAGACAGACAAAAATTAAAAAAAATGCGTTTTTCTTATAACTACCGTATATATATAATTTCATAAAAGCTGTTATTTTCACATTGCAAACAGACACTTCAATTTCATTTACCGGTGTAGATATTACATTTTGAGGTTTCTACGTGAGCGAAGCCATAGTCAAAGACTAGTTACATAAAAAAGCCGACTTTACCGTTAAAAACAGTAACATTCAAGTCACACGAATACACATTGAAAGAAACGTTATTAAAAAGCAACCCAAATACTTAGTATTTCCTTATAAAAGAAATAAAATCTTAGGGGTGCATAAAATAACGATGAATCCGTCGATCTTTAGATTAAGTCAGGTACCTATAGAAATACTGCTTTTTGTACTCGCATTCGCAAACTGAAAACGTGGGCAATGACTTTTTATTGCTAGGCCTACGTGCTGTATCTGATCATCAAAGGTCATTAGACTTTTCCTTTATTCTACCAAAAACATTTTAAATGGCTCACTTTTACACATTTTATACATTTTTAGAAATAGCACCCAGAGTCTCTATACAGCAATAAATGTTAACGAGGTGCTTTAGTAGTTTTAAGGAAAACTATTTACATTATTAAGTATTTTTTCAGAAATTTAAAATTATATGATATTAAGAGTGTTTACAGCATAGCTATTTTTTATTTGATTTACTTATATATATATGTAAACAATATACTTTCGAGGATTGATTTTTCTATCCCCCAACAGAGACACAAAGGGGTTTAGAATGCAGCGTTCTATAAATGATTACGCTTTTAGAAAAGTAAAAGTTGTATGGAAATGACATGTTTAAGTGTTACCATGTCGTTATATTATATGAATATGTCATCTATTTATACATATAATAAAACTAGGAACTCACCCTCGCCCCACTCGGGTTCGTCCTTACTTACGTTTTAACGTTCAGCTCAGAGATGAGATATTTTCCCGCAGTAAAATGTATCCTATATGTTGAATCGGATATTCAGCTATCATCATACCAAATTTCATTAAAATCCCTCCAGTGTTTTTTTGTGAAGCGGTAACAGACAGACAGACAGGCAAAAATCTAAAAACCATAAATTCGGCATCTGTATCGATAATAATGTCTATTTCAATAAGATGTTCCAAAAATTATTTAATTTACAGATTCGGTTTGGTTACAATTTTATTATATGTATAGATGATTGATGAAGTTCATGTTATCCTAGCAACGTATACATATCCTCCATTTTACTAGACAGCATCTATGTATAATACTAGCTATGATATGTTTTTGTCATACATTTTATTGCTTTATTATATATAGTACCTGGGCGACCGAGCTTCGCTCGGAGTTCTCGAAAGATTGTATATTTTACATTAAGTGACTAAGTATTACCGAGAAAGTTGTATAGATGTCGCGATAAGAACAATTTTCTTTTTAATTTGGCTTAAAAATAATTTTACATTAAGTGACTAAGTGTTACTGAGACAGTTGTATAGATGTCGCCATAAGAATAATTTTCTTTTTAATTTGGCTTAAAAATAATTTGACATTAAGTGACTAAGTGATACTGAGACAATTGTATAGATGTCGCTATTTAATTTTGCGTAGAATAATGCATAAGAAAAACGCATGAAAACTCGAAAACACGCGTTTTCCCAGACATGTGACTAATCTAGATCAATTTTTCGCCCCCGAAAGCCCCCATATACAAAATTTCAGCAAAATCGTTAGAGCCGTTCCCGAGATCGCTGGTATAAATAAATAAATAAATAAACAAGAATTGCTCGTTTAAATATATAAGATTTCAAATTGTTTAAGCAGCACATGCCAATACAGCAATTCAAGGGCCACTTTTCTTGTAATATTTAATCCAATTAAAGTTATTATAATTTCTGTCAGTAAACTTATTTTGACGGAATAAAAAATAGACTATATCACTCGATAGTAATGCTCTATTAGTAAAAAATTTTCAGAATCGAATCAGTTGTTTCCGAGATTACCCCCTACATACAAACTTACAAGTTTTACCTCTTTATAATAATATAGTAGATATATTTAACATCAAACGAAAATTGAAATTACGGAACAGCAGAGAAACTGCAGTAATGCCACATGGCCCCACGAAATATTAGATACTTTACCCGCTCTCTCTACACCTGCTTTTTTTCAGAATATTTTGCTGTATTTAGTTACATCCATATATTACTATAATTTATCATAAGCTTCTAATGGTTTTGCTTATATTTATATAATACTAGCGGCTCATACTAACTTCGCTTCCTTTCCTAGGGTCCTAGGGTCCTTCCCTAGTGAAAAACAAAAACAAATCTATCCCACGGGAATCCTATATTTTTTCGGGATCAAGAGTAGCCTATTCCAGACTATAATCTATCACTGTGCCAAATTTCGTCCAGATCTGTTCAGCCATCTAGGGTGATTGACTGACAAACATCTATTCATTGAAACTTTCGCATTTATATTATAGTAGTAAGACTGGCTAGTGCCCACAGCTCGAGTTTTTTTTAAATATAATTAAGAAAAGCTCGTTCCCAAGAATCGCAATATTAGATAGATAGCTTATAATCTTCAATAAATAGACTAAGGAATGCAAAAAACATTTTTTTACATCAGACTGGTACAAGTAGTCTACAAGATTAGCACTTTTAAACAAAAAAACAAACAAAACAGCACTTCATTTTTATATATTAGTATTAGTTAAAGCTTACCTACTAGCAGTTTTTTTATAATAAGTCTATATATAAAAAGTTAATGTTTTCTATATACTACTACTAATACTAAGTTAAAGAAGTTGTGCTTTATCTCTTGAACAAGAATCGAATCCACGACCTAAAGCTTAGAAACTTTCCAATAATCCAAATAATAGTATAATTTTTGCTCGCACAAAAACAAGTATTGTTACACTTAAACATTTATGGGCTCTACGGTATATATTAATTAGTAATCTGTTAATAAATTATAAAAATACACGTATAATAATTCATATTTCAGGCTGGAAGTAAGTGAATGATGCACATTTATTATGTCATTCAATTCAATATATCGCAATTCAATAGCTCTTATCATATATTTTCGCTCAAATGGACTCCAGGAACTTATTTACCAAGTGTAAACTCAGTAGTCCACTGGATTTACAGCGCGATTATATTATTTTTATATTATGATGAAATAATATACGCCGTGTTTAATTATTTTCTAGCCTTTTCCCGTCACTCATGTGAATTATTAGGATTAGTCCAAAATATTTTTAAGACTTAAAATTTTACTTTAGTAACGCATTCGACAAATATTTTCATTTCTTTATTTTTAAACATATACCAATAAATAAAGAGGAAACAAATATTACAGCATAAGCTGGGTGATAACTCGTAGGTAATTTAGGTTCACTCATGGCTGTGATTGGTAATTTCGGTAGTTCATTTCGGTAATTATAAGGAATTTCTAAAAGATAGATTTTTTTATTGAAGATTTGATTAAAAAAAAACATGTGTTTCACTGGACGGTGTGGTTAAGTGATAACGAACGCCAGATGCACGCCCGATGCAGTCTCTCTCTCTTTGAGGACGCGTTATCGAAAATTTAATATATCAGAAAGGTTCGATGTAGTAATCCGATCTATGCTTATATAGTGGAATATACGTACTATCTTATATATTTAAACGAGCAATTCTTGTATATTTATTTATTTATTTATACCGGCGATCTCGGAAATGGTTCTAACGATTTCTGTAAACTGTAAACAGATTTCCTACAAAGTACCGAACCCTCGGTGGGCAAGTCCGACTCGCACTTGTCCGGATTTTATGTTATGATTTTTCCAGAAAGGATGTAGTATGTTAAAAATTGTTGAGTTTCATTTTAATGACCAGATAGAAATAAATAAACATATAAAATATATACAAAGTTTATGTATTACTTTTTAGAGTTTTAGGTATTTATACTTAAAACTCAAAAAAATGTATAAATACACTTTTTAGAGCGCTTATTTCATTTCAAAGTTATGGAGTTATGTTTAATGATTATCTAAAATTGTGTTAATCTACGAGTATTTATAGCGCTATCGTCATTTTTTGTAGTTTTTACCTGGACCTTACTAAGGAGGAGATTGTATGTTCGTCGGCATGTATTTTTTTACGTATGACATAGTATAATGTGTGATATGTTTTCTATAATTGGTCAGATAACTTGACAAATATATTAGTTTGCGAATTCATTTCCAGTGCAGCAAATCTTTAGTTGCTAGAGCGTAGCATATTTAAAAAGATAGTAAAAATTCGGCTTCCAATACTTATATAATTTTTTAACTTTGAGTTTTGACAGTAAACAGTTGAAGTTAAATCAAAAAACCTAAAAAAATTCATACAAGTTATTCCATTTTTTTTTGTTATTTTATGTTGTGGGTAGATAATAAAAGCAAAAAAACGTCGAAAATTATTTGACATTTTAAATAAAACTATCTTTAATCTTTTAACTTATCTTTTATGGGGTTTTTTTTGCGAATTTATTTTGATTTTAGATTCACGTGTTGTTTTCACGCGTTTCGAATGCTTTTTAACAGTTATGATTACAGAAGAGATTAAAAAATCCGAAAATATAGTTTTAATTAAAATATCAAATATTCGCGTAATTCTAAAAAATATCAGTCAAATAAAAAGCCGCATAATTCATTACTTTACATTTAAAAGATAAAATTGATAAGAGTTGTAAAGGCTTTGAGTCCATTTAGTCGGACATTCATTAGGTTAATGGATTGCAGGACAAGGTACTGCACTCGAGATGCTAATTTTTTAAGAGAACCCACTACTTGTTTCTTTTCTGTAACATTTCAATTTATTTTCATGCTTTAACACGATATCAAAGAATTAAATATAAAAACAGCATAATAAATAAATTGAAAGATAATTTAATCTATACATATAATAAAATTCTGCGTAGAATCTGTTCATTAAATACTTTTTTGGAAAATCTTATAAAATAGTCATTATTATCGATACAGAGACTGAATCTGTAGTTTTTAGAATTTTTGTCTGTCTATCAGTGTGTCTGTCTGGGAACGTATCACGAGAAAACCACTGGACAGATTTTGATGAAATTTAGTATGATAATAGCTGGTTATACGATATATAGGATAGTTTTTACTGCGGGAAAATATTTCATCTCTGAGAAAACTATACCTACTAAATTTAAAACGTAGGGACGAACCCGAGCGGATTGAGGGTGAGTCATTAGTTTTAATAATATAAATTACTAGCGACTCACCCTAACTTATAACAAATAATAAAAACTGTTTGACAATATATATGAAATTGAAAACGACGAAAATGTTTTACAATATACATATGTACCTATATGATATCGTGTATATGAAATTGTAGAGAATGGAATTTTCAAGTTTATGATGACTTATCAAGTTAATATTAGTCGGACTGAAATAAAAGGCTGTGTCTAAATAAAAACTTTTATATTTTATGTTACAGTTACTAATTGTAATAAATAACAATTAATATATTTAGTATTCTAATAATCGTTAAATTGATCTGAAAATAGATTTTTCGGAAATTATGAGTTGTTGGCCGCTAATAATTCAAATATATTTGTTTTCAATTATATTTATCTGTGCTTTTATGAGCGATCTAAAAAAAAATATGTATGCACAATGTAGTGACAGAACCTAAATACGGACTTTTTAATGTTGGGTAATGGTATAGGTTATATAGGTTTTACCGGCTGGAGTTGCCATTAAAACTAAACGAAATCTCTTCAATCTTAATGCAGCCTCAACAACAGCGCTCCAACGACTAACCTGTCGAGGTAGATCAAAACAACCAGGGGTCCTACGGTCGACTCTGTTATCAGTGAAGTACCAGGAGTACCAACGTGCACGGTACACCGCCCACCGAGTTGGGCTGCCTCTCAAGTGCATTTCTTGGTTTCGTGCCTGGCAGGTTTGCTGATGCTAACGAGCCCTCCGCCAAGACAAGGTGAACGCACTTTGAAGGAATCTAAATGTTCCTAAGTTGTTTTGTTTTTAGTCACGAATAAAAGCGAAAACAACACCAATATCTTAGATACGTTATTTGTGAGTGGCATAATTAGTCAGTCAGTGAATCTGTTAGTCCTTTGCACTGTCACAAAAATGAGTCAGTCAGTGAATCTGTTAGTCCTTTGCACTGTCACAGGTCAAGAAACTTGAATGGCATTTAGAATAAAGATAGCTTATATTCTCAAGTATAACATGGGCTATATTATTTTTATTGATGCGATTGGATTCGCGTATAGGAACTAATGATATATAAATCTGTGGGTAAGCACTGTCTGTAACAAGTATATAATGCCTTTGATATGTTTAAAGCATTAGTCTCTCACGTGACCATGATTGCTGTAAAGCATTCGAAACGGTAACTAAAAGTCAAAATAAATCCGTGAAATAATCCAAAAAGATAGTTTTATTTAAAATGTCAAATATTCGCGTAAATCTAAGAAAGTATAATATAAAGCTAATATTCAAAATCATATATCATTAAAATTACATAAAATGTCCACAAAACGACGAACTCAAGAGAGATTGCAAGGAAATAAATCCTTTAAGGAAGTCCCACATCAAATCCAGTCTAACGGTAACCCTTGGGAAATCCAACGCATCGATTTCCTGGCTTAAATGTCAATATACCTTTATTGTGTACATTTGGTGAGTGTTAGCTTTTTACCCACGACCAACGTATATTAAGATTCTTCTATTAAGATTTTATTTCCTTACTACGAAAATAATCCATCTACAGCAATTTATGGTCATGTTGGCTTTGATTTCGACCAACAGTGAAAGAAAAATAGTGTAATAAGACTTTTTTCCGACACTTCTTGCTATAGTTACAGCCGTGTATGAACTACATATATACATCGCCGCATATAGCTCTCTTCTCTTCGGCTTTTTTAACTTTTATTTATATTTTATGGTAAATAATTAAAGTTTATTTCTAAAATAAAAAAAAAAATATTATTAATAAAAAAAGATTTAAACTGTTCTTAAAAAGCAAAATCTTATATAGTTAAGAAATTTGGTCTAAATAGTTAGAAACGTTTCTAAAATACACGAAATACATGTATATATTATATATACAAGAATTGCTCAGTTAATATTATTATCAGATAATCATGAACAAAACTAGAGATACATACATATATCCTCGTTTTGTTCGGATATGTTTATGTTCCAAGGTGCTTGTACTTATAATCCAAATCCGTCTAGCCATTTTGGCAGGAAAGAGTAACAAACATACACATACTTTCAAAGTATATTGTGATTACCGTTTACAAGAATCGAATCTGTAAACATTGTCAAAGTAAGCAAAATAGTCTAATACATTGTAGATAGTTGTATTTAAACATTATATTATATTAATTCCTTTTTACCTAAAAGGATTTATATTCAAACTTCGTGTTTAAAAGAGATTAAAACAACCTAAACATAGAAGGTGAAAGTTTGAAACATAAATTTTGAATATAATGCCATTATTGCGGGACACCCCGTTGTCCTGTCCCGTTCACATTGAAGTGTTTTCCGGGACCTTTGAAATTTCCTTACAATTTATTACTGAGGTTGCTATTCTATTATGAACGTTATTTTATTATTATAAGCAAAATATTATATCTTTGGTGAGCTTTAGATAAAGCGGTCCCGATATATTGAAAAGATATATTATCTTTATCACATTAATACAATGAATGCGAAAGTTTATGAATATGTTTGTTTTGATAACGATTTTATTGAAAGTTGAAATAAACATGGTTTATATCATGGATTAATACATAAGCTATTATCGACTACGATGTAGGCGGAACCAAGGGTGAAACTATATTTATATAAAAATTGGCAAAGACAAAACAGTTCAATGCCTTTTTCTCCTCAATTAGTCAGCTTTTACAGATTTTCTTATTTTGTTTATTAGTATTGATGAGCTTTAATGTTATCAATAAAAAAATTTTAAACAGTTAGTTGTTTTTATATATGTAGGTAACCTTTATTCATATTATATGTTTTCCTCAGATTTTCAAGAATGATTATTGGGCGAACTTTAGTTAATATATAATTAGTAATTTGTGACATGACCAGCTCTTACTTCACTTAGTCCTTACATACCTCTTCACAACAGACTAACATGGGAAACACTGTAAATAATGGTATCAAAAATAGCCCATAGTACTCTTTATCCGATAAACTTTGTATGTATTTTTAAAATCTATTCAATCCGGTGAATGTTAATACTATGAAATAATCCCTTTTATAATATGTTTTATTTTATACTAGCGACTCGCCCTCGCTCCGCTCTGGTTCATCCATAGTTACGTTTTAACATTTAGTATAAATTTCTTAGAGATGAGATATTTTCTCGCAATAAAAAGTATCCTATGTGTTGACCATCTATAGGATAACCATCTATCATTTTACCAAATTCTATCAGAATCCCTCCAGCAGTTTTTCCGTGATGAGGTCAAAGACAGACAGACAGATAGGCAAAAATTCTAAACTTACAATTTTATTATATGTAAAGACTAAGATATGTTTAGAATGGTCAGAAAATTTATTTATAATTTAATTTAAAAGATAATTTGTTGTAACTAAACACACTTTGTTATTATTATTAAAAAAATATATATTATAGTGTTATTTTTTGAAACGCAAATTTTTTTAAACCAAAAACCATAATTTACTTAGAAATATTTTTAATCCGTAGCGTATAGTCATCTCATCTTGTAAGAATATATTGAATGCGAAATCTTTGTATTCGCGAAATTTATTCTTCCCTAAATGTCTCAGCGGTTTTGAATTTTCGCGACAGCAACATTACGCATCGAAAGCGATTCGCGTCGCATTACCATAACAGAGGCGTAATAGCTACACGAGTATACCGTTTACGTTTGTATGTGGTTCAGTTTAAATTATATCGGAAAGATCGTTGTAAGAGTTAAAAATAATGTATTTTTTTAATTAAATATTAATATTTCTAATAAAACTAGCACAAATCTTAAGCTTCATTTAAATATTTCTATCGTACGGCTTAAGGTAGTAAGTCAGCTAAAGCTTCAGAAGTGGGCTGCTGAAGCAGATCTGAGATGCTAATTCTGTAAATCTTGAAAAGTACTTATACATAGGTAAATTTATACCTATGATGTTGAGTGGATGTAAGGTAAAAGGTATTCCTTTGGTTAGCCTTTAACAAAACAAATGAAAATTCCTTAAAAAAACAAGTACCTAGTAATATAATAATTATTGTTTTAAATATATAAAATTTAATTATAATTAATTTATGGAAGAGTAACGTAAATAATCTTTTCTGCTTGGTTAAACGGGTTAATTGTTTTGGATTTAATTTGTAACTATGTAACTAACCTCTAAGATGATTTGATACTTGGCAAGTATGTATGTGGAATCCGGATGACAATACACGAGTTTGATAATATCGAGCTGATCTGTTCATGTGGTCAAGTGATAGATAGTACATCTAGTTATTGGCTACTAGTAAAGGCTTTGATTATGGGATCATTGTTTATTTGTGACGAATCCTATAATACATTGCTATATATAAGAGGCGTGATTTTCTTTTATATATATATATATATATATATATATATATATATATATATATATATATATATATATATATATATATATATATATAATGAAAATGGAGTTAAATGAAATGTAAAGGGTTTGTAAGAAATAACATGATTTGGCATTTCTATATGAAAAACATGAAATCTTTATAAAATCAGGCAAAGTTGGGATGTCGGTGTATACCATACCTGTTTAGTCTATAAGCATTTTTTTACATAAATGTATCAACTATATTTCCACCCAAATAATTTATAAATATACGTTTGAAATGAATAATTATATTCAAAGAATAATTTCTACATAAATAACTAGCGAATCACCCTTGCTTCGCATCGGGTTCGTCCCTAGACAAAAAAAAAAAAAATATCCCACGGGAACTGTACATTTTTTCCGAGAAAATATAAAGCCTATAGCCTTTCTAAGTTAACAGGCTACCTAATACAAAAAGAATTTTTCAAATCGGATTAATAGTTCTTGCGATTAGCGCGTTCAATTAAACAAACAAACAAACTCTTCAGTTTTATAATATTAAGTATAGATATTTTTCTCTTATTTCAACGGTAGCGCATCTCGTAAACAATGTTCCACAATGGATGTTTTCCTGCCTTTTCTTTACCGTACTTAAGTGGTATAAATATTTTCTGTAATAAAACTTCACGGTGAGAAAATAATTTAAGACTTCATGAGGCTTTTGTTTTGTTATGAATTGCATTCTTCTTTCATATATATAAGAAATACTTTAAAACATATTGATTAATTATAAAAAAGAGAAAGATTTGATCTTAAAGTGAACATTTTACGAGAACTACGAGTATTTATTGTATTTGACAACCCATTTCACTCTTTGAAAGATAAACTAGAATAAAATTAAAAGGCTTTGAACTCTTTGAATAGAATATTTATTTATTTATTTATTTAACCTTTATTGACCACTATTTACAATATAACGGTACAAAAGGCGGGCTTAATGCTAATTGCATTCTCTACCAGCCAACCTTTAGGCCAAACAGAGAAACATAATGAGCGGTACTAGATGAAAAGAGAAAAAAAAAATATATATATATATATATATATATATATAACATGTTCACATAACATACCAAAACACATATACATATACACATACATACGTATAATATATAATATATGTATATACACACACACATATATATATATATATATATATATATATATATATATATATATATATATATATATATATATATATATATATATATATATATATAATTATACGTACATATATACAGCTATACATATATAATTATATATTTAAAGAGACATATAATTATTAATATATAGATATATATAAGAGATGACGAGCTTACGACAGAATAATATTATCTACACATATAATAAAATTATAACTAAGCCGAATCTGTACCTTAAATATTTTTTGGAAAATCTTATTGAAATAGACATTATTATCGATACAGAAACCGAATCTATAGTTTTAGAATTTTTGTCTGTCTGTCTGTCTGTCTGTCTGTATGTATGTTACTGCATCACAGAAAAACCACTGGAGGGATTTTGGTAAAATTTGGTATGATGATAGCTGGATATCCGGGTCAACATATAGGATACTTTTTACCGCGGGAGATTATCTCATTCCCACGGGAATACACGTTATAACACAACCCAAAAAATATTTACGATCAGAATTTCTTTAAACTTGGTATTAATGCTCTTCAATACATCTTAATAGTAAATCCGTGTTTTAGCGTTTTTTGAAATTCATCTCATAAGGAGATAAAATAAGTTATGAAAATTTGTATAAAACCTACCTTTTTAAAGTTTTTTTGTTGTAGTTTTAGCGCGAGCGAAACCGCGAGTTTTGCTAGTAATTTTTATAAGGTCAATTTTAAAGGTGCTACGACAATATATATATATATATTTTTTATTACTTAAAATATCTTTAAGGTATAATGTAAACGTTCCTCCAAACTGTTTCAATCAGATAATACAAAACAATACAAACCCTCAAAACAAAAGTGTGTATTGATTTTGTCTCATCTGATGTTCCATTTCAAGAGTCTATTGTGCTGTTAATATTAATCTTTTGTTGTTTTTTTTTACATGATTGCACGCAAAAGACGAGGAAATCGTTTTGAAATTCGATGATTTGAAATAATTTTAAGCTATTGTCAATTTTATATATGTTTATATTTTTTATAAATATATATTAATTAAAATCTGGAAGAAAATTAACTGTGTCCATTTTGTATGTGTTCTTTTTTTTTTCTTTCTTTATAACCTTTACGGGGAAGCCAAAGCGACAGGAAAAAATAAAATAAAATATTTGATGTAAAAGGATAGTAGGCATAACTAACGTTTGAAATTCAAAATAAAAGTTAGTTTTTGCCGGCATATAAAAAGTTTGGTAAAATTTCCAAATTTTTGCGAATGTCCAAAATTATGTGGCAAAGCCATTGAAGCATTTGTTTTTGTCGCAATTGACACAAGAGCAATAAAAAAACGTTCCAATGTTTATAAGCTGAGTGAAGAGTTTTTTTAACAGGGTAACTTTGAATTTTTAACCATATAAAAAATAAATTGAACTTAGCATTTTTCAGTATGATATCTACATATAACCTACAAACAATACAAATTCAAATTCTTACATATTTATTCAAAATGATTATTTTGTAATCAGGGCTCTCAATCTATTCTGTTGTTAATTTAATCTACTTGAATATTTTAGTTATTATGAAAATTAAATTAATATTTATACAGTATATTATGTATATTCAAAGTTACCATGAAATTTAAATTATCCGAAAACACTACTATGTTTATTGTTTAGACATAAAATATTGATATAGTGTAGTGATTAAATACTTTAGATAATTGTAAATTAACATTTAATTATTTAACACAATGCAGTCATTAAATAGTGATCAGAATCAATAAGCTGGACCAATTATTTTGCCACGCTGTAATACAAGCAAAAACATTAAAACAGTTTGTTAACCACGGATGTGAGGGGCAATAGAAGAGGTGGTATAGCTCATAAAACGATTTGCTTTTTTTCTTCTTTTTTTAAGCAGCGAGGATACGTAAATAAAGAAATGTAGTCAAACGCGTTAGAGTTTCATGTAAAAGGTTAGCGGTTTACAATTATTTTATCCATACTATAATATGTATTATAAATGTGAAAGTTTGTGAGGATGGATGTTTGTTAGTTTTTCACGCCAGAATGGCTGAACGGTTCTGTATGAATTTTGGCAAAGAGATAGTTTATAGTCTGAAATAATACATAGGTTACTTTTTATCCCAGATAAATGTACGGTTCCCGTGAGATAGATTTGTTTTTGTTTTTCACTAAGGACGAAAAGCGAAGCGAGGGTGAGTTGCTAGTTATGATATAAATGTTATGTATCTTTTTGGTAAAGTTATAATTTCAGAATTAACTTTTGATTTTCCCTAATTTATTAATTTTATTTCAAATAATTATTGTCACTATGTCCTTAATAAAGTTCGGTTTATACAAAATTTGGAAAAAAAGTTTAGATTTTTCAGGCTTTTTTGTTAATATTGAAAGACGTGCAAATAATAATTACATTTAACGCTAACGATACATTGATCATAAAGAATAAACTATAGTAGCAATTTTCCCATAAAACATACTTTATTTATTTAATGACATACTAAATTATACGATCGATAGCATTTCTAAAAATAACTCTATATAAGTTGACCGGTGCTCGTAGCACACTGGTTAGACTATCGGAGCGTTCACAACAGAGCAAATAAAAGTGTACCGCGGTTAGTTAAAATTTCACGACCTCACCCGCAATTTTCAACGAATTGTTATTCATGCGTTACTCTCAAATTTTTCGCCCATATTCTGAATTGTAATTAGAAGCCATTTTTGTATGCGAATCGAGAATCAAAGTTTAAATGTTTTGTTTGCGTTTTATCTGAAGTTGATACCGTTTGCTCTTCTTGATCATTGTTCGTGTTTATGGTGTAGCATTTCGATACATTTCTTTTGGGAAAATTTTGATTTGATATTTTTTTTATAACATATATTAATTATCACTGTACTAGCTACTACTGCTAAAAAAGCACGTAGTAGAAATCAATAAGGAAGTAATTTATATGACTTGTAAACTAAAAACCTTTGTAATAAACCTAGCGACTTACCCTCGCTTCGCTCGGGTGCGTCCTAGTTACGTTTTAATTTTTTGAGCGAAACCCTCATTCTTTTCTAATATAAAAGTAGCCTTAGTTACTTCTTATAATATCAGCTATCTGCCAGTGAAAGTCCTGTTAAAATTGGACCAGCCGTTTTGGAGATTAGCCGGAAAAAACAGACAGACAAACAGACAGCTAGACAAAAATTAAAAAAAAAAATGTGTTTTTCTTATAAGTACCGTATATAATTCCATATGCATTTAGTATAAAGCTGTTATTTTGACATTACAAACAGACACTTCAATATAGACTGCATAGATAAAAATTTAGATCTCTTATAATATTTAAGCCTAATTAATTGCTAAATAAATATCATTTATTTAGCAATTAATTAGGTTACAAAAATATACCACTTAAAATAGTTGTTTTACTTAAAACATATAATGGTACATATACGAGTATATTGTATAGTAATTTTAAATGCGAAAGTTTGTATGTTTCGTACTGCTTTATTTTTCATTCTGAGGCGGCTGAAGAGATTTGGATATAATTTGGTAAGAAGATAGAAGATAACATAAGCTACTGCTAGTAATCCCCCCAATGTGCGTTCACCTTGTCGTGGTGGGGTGGTTTAGTAGCGTCCTGTAATATCTGGGCGCGAAGCCAAGAAACTCACTGGGAGGTGGTTCACTTGGGTGGGTGTACCATGCGGGTTGCTCCTGTCACTTCTTTGAAAGCAGAGTGGACTGTTGGAGCAACCTCATGGTTGTTGTGGTCTGCTTCGGCAGACCTGCCATCGGGGCGTCCTGGTTGAGTGCATAAGCGATCCTGCGACGCCCCATTAAGACGGGGGAGGTGTTAGTGGGTAGTACTGGTTTTGCCGATGAGTCCCACATAACCACCTGTACTTATGCAGGCGGTATGCCTTAATGCATTTTCCAACGTTAAAAAAATGTTTTACTGCCAGTAAAAATCTGCCTAAGGATGGCGCTGACTGTATATAATAATATTATAAATACTAAAATAAAATACCTAAAAATAAACACCACTACATACAATAGACTTACATCTTCCATATAAAATGATAACATAAAGAGCCAACTTCACTTATTCGTAGCTTCACGAGTAAACGTACTAAATTAGTTTCATTATCGCCCGCTCGCAGGTGCAGCATCGGAACAGTTGAGACGATCGCTTCTACATTTGTTGGATCGCTAATGAATTAAGAACAAACGCTTGCCGTCTAGAACTTTACATTCTTCATTTGATATATAATTAAAGTTTAAGATTAAAACTGTCTTAGGTTAGTTAAAGGGAAAATTATGATAGTTCATTTTACATACATTAAATTTAATTATTAGCGCCTGTACTTGATCTTAAAAAAATACTTGTAGTTATTTCTGTCAAGCTCATATGGATATTACATAACTAAATGGCAGTTAAAAGTGTTTTTGTCTGTCAGTTGAATATCGATATAAGAAAAAAGCAATAGTTATGATAGTACATTATTAAGGACTTTAGACATTTTTTGTAAATTTAATACATATAATTCTAATTGAGTCGAATCTGTACATTATTTTTTTTTTGGAAATTTGATTGTAATAGACATTGTTATCGATACAGAGGTCGAATCTATAGTTTTTAGAATTGTTGTCTTTCCGTCTGTCTGGGAACGCATCACGAGGAAACCATTGGACAGATTTTGATGAAATTTGACATGATGATAGCTGGTTATCCGGGTTAATATTTAAGATAGATTTTACTGCAGGAAAATATATCATCCCTGAGAAATCTATACTAATCTTACAACGTAGGGTCGAACTCGAGCGGACCGAGGGTGAGTTGCCAATTTATATAAATAAAAATGAATCACCGAAATGTATGAACATTGTACACGCATAACTTCCGATTAACTGCACCAAATTGGATAATTCTTTTTTTTTGTTTGCTATTGTAAGAACAAACTTATTTACATATAAGAAAATTAAGTTTTTTTTTTACTAAAATAAGATTTAAAAAAATCTCATATAAAAAGTCAGTGAGTGAAATAGTTCTTATCCCGGAAATCATCCCTTACGGGGAAGCGAATGGGGATGAAAGTTTGTATGGGGAATCAAGCTAGGTGAGTCGTTGGTACTTTAATAAATCACGAAACTATATTTAACAAATATTTTGGTACCTTTGCTTTGGTTATATTTAGAATTAAAATTTAAGTTGAATCGAAATTAAATTAATAATAAAAGTGGGAAAAACGAGTTGTTGGTTTTTTTTCATTTTTTAATCATAAAATATATAAACATGATGACATCTCTATGGTTTATTATAAACGTGGATACCATAAACGAGAATATAAATAGATTAAATGACAATGACAGGAAGATTTTAAGTGAATCGCACCAAACCAGCGTATCAGGTAGATGAGGATGAATTATTATCAGCACACTTCAATGCTCTTGTGTAAATTAAATGACATTCAACGAATGGTGCAAGTTACGGGAACTGTTACTTAGGAAAAAATATATATTAAAGAGTGCGTGTATGAATGTTATGCACGCGCAAGAAGTAAAACTTCTGTGGGTTATCGGTACTCTTTATGAAATTCAATTTATGTTTTAAATAATTAGGATAGGTGAGATACTAAAAATAACGCATATTAGGCATATTACAATCATATATTTATATAATATCTTTTATGGAAACAATATAATATTATATATCATTTGTCAGACAATAACAACGGTTACCATGGCAACAAACGTACGTACATTTTTTCGTAACGCATTCAACAGCTTACCCCCCAAGTCAAGCGTGTGTAAAGAAGTTTTACTTTAAAATATTCGATTTTAATTAAAGGGAACCTTATATATTATTCTTGAGAGTAACATATAATATTTAAAATTTGTCTATTAGGTTAAGAAATTTAGATTACCTATAATACTGAAAATAGATGATTAGAGAATTATAAGAAAATTTATATGTCCCTCTGCCGCTGTATATGAGCCTCCCTTCAATATGAGAAAATATGATTGATAAATAAAAATTATAAATCACTAAATATACCTGTAACATTTTTAAGTTCTCCTGCATACAGTAACAACATTTTCGAATCTGAAATTAATTCACTAGCTATTTTCAAATTACAGATTTAAGAATAGACATAGCTCTTGCCTTACACCAAGAGCCAAACATAGCGTCAGTACAAATGAAATTAAATGCACCGCCAAAATTCAACAATGGCAATATAATTAGACGTCATAATTTACTGAGAACGAAATGAGGGTACTCCATATCTCATTTCACCTGAATCCTGAAGATTTAGCTTTGTTATTCGTAATGACTACCGTGAAGTTAAAATAAGAGGCACTTTTATATAATTGAATTCAGAGGATTGTGTTTATGAAAACATTTTAACAGGATTTTCAGGTTTAAAATGAATATTAAGCGCTAATTATACACTTTAGTATTAAAGTGCTTTTTCCCTTATCCCTTATAATTTCTATATTCTTATGTTAATATTATGGCTAATATAATGTTTTATGGATTACTTTGCCTAATAATAAGATTGAAATCTTAATACTATAATAAAACTAGAGACTCACCCCCGCATCACTCGGGTTCGTCCTTAGTGAAAAATAAAAACAAATCTGTCCCACGGAAACCGTAATTTTTTCTTGGATAAAAAGTAACCTATGTCCTTCTCAGGGTCTCAAACTATCTCCATACCAAATATCATCTAAATCGGTTTAGCGGATTAAGCGTGTAAAGGTAACAGACAGATACACAGACAGAGAGATTAATACCGTACTTGTGTAAACAGCTTTTAAATTACCGCATTATAATTGCCAATTTTTTTTTTGTATTAAAATGGATATAGTATGTTATCCTTGAGAGATAGACATATACCATCGCGAACTTTTCTGTAGATCTATATAAGATACACAATTCCTCCATACATTATTTTGTTATATCTCAAAGGGTTTAGGCAGCGTTTTCGTTAAAAGCTTCCAGACGGCTTATTTTTTTCCGACACCTCCAACGAATATCGTTATATTTTAGCCAATGTATATAAAAACTTAACAAATTATATACTAAAACCTTCCTCGAGACCACTTTATCTATTGGTGAAAACAACATGAAAATCGGTGAAGTAGTTTTTGATTCTATCGCGAACAGACAGACAGACACGGCGGAGGATTTTGTTTTAAAATATGTAGTGATATAGATATAACTAGCGACTCAACTACGTTTTAACGTTTAGCTCAGAGATGAGATATTTTCCCCCAGTAAAAGGTATCCTTCCTATATGTTGACCCGGATACCCAGCTATCATTATATCAAACATCCAAATCTGTTCAGTGGTTTTTTCGCGATGCGGTCACAGACAGACAGACAGGCCAAAATTCTAAAACCTATAGATTCGGATAGATTTCGATAACAATGTCTATTTCAATGCGATTTTCCAAAAATATTTAATGCACAGATTTGGCTTAGTTAGAATTTTATCATATGTATAGATGAAAATTTTAACTATAGAAGTTTCGAAATTGTTCGAATCGTGTAACTTACTGGAAAGTGCCTTTTTTGTTGTTTTTTTCGCTCTCTGAACCAAATCGATGGACAAACATATTGACGTTTATCAATATAGTTTTCGATTTTGCTGTGTCTTAACAT
This sequence comes from Argynnis bischoffii washingtonia, assembly GCA_033884665.1. Lineage (NCBI taxonomy): Eukaryota > Metazoa > Arthropoda > Insecta > Lepidoptera > Nymphalidae > Argynnis > Argynnis bischoffii. The sequence goes on along the minus strand of CM066618.1, from coordinate 2,162,160 downwards.
ATTTTTTTTCTATAAGTTAAAGTGCACATATTATTAATTTAAGTGAACATTTGTTATATATTATTACTTCACTTGACTTTTTAGCTCCACAATCAATAAAATATAAAAGTATAAGCACACTGATAAGTTGTTATGTATAAAACTCGTCATAATGAATCGAACTTGAAGCTTTTACTGAAGCAATCGAAAAGTTCTATCCAAGTAGGTTAAATCGACTTTTAAGATTTGATTGCTTCAAAAGTAAAGCTAATAAATGTGTTTGTATGTTATTGTCAGCGATTCTTGGCAATCCAGCCAGGCTTGAAGCCAAGAAACGCACTGGGAGGTGGCCCTTAGTAGAGTAGACTGTGTAGCAACCCCATAGTTGTTATGGTCTGCTTCGGCAGACCTGCCGTCGGGGCGTCGTCGGACGGGAGACGTTTTGTTGGGTTTATGCATTTTCCAACATAAAAAAAGGGTACAGTGACTAACAACAGCCTATTAGTGCAGTGTGAGTCTATACATTCAGCGGTTTCAGCATAAGAAGGTACTTAGACTATATTAGAATTATGAAGAAAATGAAGGTTATTGGGTATTATATTCTAATTTATTCCTTTTTAGTTTAGATCGTTATTAATTTTAATTACTTTGTCGATAGTTTGTAGGCCCATGTTACATCATAAAGCACGTCGTGTCAGTTTAAAATCTTTAGCTTTTTACTATATTACACACAGTCCGAACAGGGCGTACGATGTATACATATATACACGATGTCAAACTAAAGAACATATCTATTAGGCATGGTAAAATGAGCACTCTATATTAAAATTACGTCTTTTCAAGCCTGCCAGTCGCTGAAAGGTAAAGATGTGCATAATTATCTACTTGGAAACTTCATCGTCATTAAAATAACTTTCACTCCTAATCAATCTTGAAGGCAGTTATTAATTCCTCTGCAAAATCACCTTCGGAATACGAGCAAAAAGATTTAGCCCATCAAGCAACGTTGCAATTTTTGCAATCCACTACTCTTGGTTCTTAACTGACTTGGAAAAGGAAGAGTCGTTCATTTTTATTTTTGATCTGACATATGATTTGATATGACATCTGGACTTAATTGATTTTGCTAGATTAGTTTGTATTTAGGGCACAAGTTTAGTATATGGGACGCGGCCCCTGGAGAAGTATTATTGGATAGCGGAGGTGATAAGGAGTTCAAATATATAAAAAATATTTAGAGGAAATGAAGGAGTCAAAAGTTATAGAGACTTAAAGTTAGAACATTTTCATACATTTCAATACCTAAGTAAGTCATTACAAAAGACAAACATACCTTTAACGAATAGTAAATATCCTTTTTCGTGTAAAATCCATATTTTCATAACAATTAAGGCTGTATTGTATTAATATTTTGATAATTTCACTAAAAACAATAATCTAAACAAATTATTCTTAATTTTTTACAAAACTGTCAATTTCTGTTTTATATACCGCTTTCAGGATAACAGATTATCGCGTAATAATTAGTTAAGAGTTATACATATTATTAAAAGTGAAAATTGTCATCAGAGTACTAAGATTTTAAAATAGAAATATGTTATTTTCAATTCATGGCTCATGCATTCATTTACGAGTTTTTATTTGATTTATGTAAAATATTGAGTTATTTTAGTTATGATAAATTCTGCGAATTTCATAAAATAACATTTTTAGATTTTTCAAGTATAAAAACAACCTAGTGAGAAATTTTTTATTAATTTATTTATCAAATAAATTGATTAGAAATATTTTATAGATACGCATATATTTATTCATAACAATTTTATTTTTTTTAATAAAAAAAACAGATAAATGTGATTATGATTTGTAATGATTATTCGACTTTGTGACAAATAGTAAGGGTTTTCTTAATCCCCCGTCAGCGCGGTCGCTCCAGGAACTGAGGAACTCATTAATGGTGAAATAAAAAGGCTTTATTGCATATTTTTGTTTTATACAAACTTGGGTGATTTAGGGGACGTTAATAAACATTTTCGTAAAACTTACTGAATGGTAACCAAGTTATATAATTTGGTAATAAATCATGGCATAGATTGAGTTGTTTGTTAGTAATAAAAAAATAAAAGCTCTGAGTTTGGATTTAGATCAGTTTTCATTCATTCATTTCATTTCATTTCATTTAATAAAATTGTACGAAGAATATAAAAATATTAATAATTGAGATATATTTGATATGAAGGTATTTAGATTAATACTAGCGACTCATCCTCGCTCCGCTCGGGTTCGTCGTTCGTCTGGTACGTTTTAACGTTAAGTATAGATTTTCCGAAGTAGAGATATTTTCACGCAGTAAAAAGTAATCCTATATGCTGACCCGGATGACCAGCTCTCATACCAAATTTCATCAAAGTCTGTCCAGCCAGACTGACAGACAGAAAGACAGACAAAAATTCTACAAAGTATAGATTCGGCCTCTGTATCGATAATAATGAATATTTCAATAAGATTTTCCAAGAAATATTTAATGTACAGTTTCGGCTTAGTTACAATTTTATTATATGTATAGATGAATATGATTTATTGTTTTCTTAATAATTTGATTTTAAATGAATATGTTTTTCAAACTTACTAATAATCTATACAGATAAATAAAGTTGAAGTGTCTTTTTGTAATCTAAAAATAACAGCTTTATACTAAATGCATATATAGAATTATATACGGTATTTATAAAAAACCACAATTTTTAAAATTATCGTTTGTCTGTCACTCTGTTTGTTACAGCTAATCTCCGAAAAGCCTCGACCAATTTTAACATAACATCGTGAGGAAACCTGCATGTCTGAGAGAACCTAGCAAGTTTTCGAAAGCGAATCCGCACTTGGCCAGCGTGGTGGACTATGGCCTGATTTCCCTCGTATTGAAGGGAGGCCCGTGCCCAGCAGTGGGACGTTAAAAATGGCTGAATACATACCGTATATAATTTCATGCGCATTTAGTATAAAGCTGTTATTTTGACATTACATACAGACACTTCAGTTTTATTTATCTGTATAGAATATAGATGATAAAGTCAAAAATAGTAGCTAAATTTTGCTGTTTATGCTACTGTTCTATATTTTTCCATATAGATTGTTTACTTTCTGTCAAGAATAAGGGAAATTTAATATACGTATTAGTAGTTCATTTACAAGTTTTGAAAAGAAAATATGAACAATAAGAATACGTAATACTATACCCATTCTTTTATCTAAGCTCTATCTAAGAAAGCTTAGATAGCTTTCTTCTCCTTGAAAGCGAGATTGCATTATTTGTCAATCTTATTATATTCTTTATTATAATACATCCATTAGCTTTTATAATATTAAGTTACATTTATTTACTTATCACAGTAATGAGTGCTTAATATATTAATACTTAATACCTCAAGGTTCACACCTTGGCCCACTCACTGCTTTTTAATATATTTATTAATAATATAGTGAATTGTTTCCATACATCTAAAGCGCTCTATATATATATATATATATCCTTTATGTGAGAAATGATTGATTCCCCATTGAATGTTACAACATATACAATATATATATATATATGTATGTATATGATATGTTTTCCCGGATGAAAACTATCTCATGTCATTCCCAGGGTCTTAAACTATTTCATACCGTATTTCATTGAAATCAGTTCAACGGTTAAGCGTAAAAAGATAACAGAGTTACTTTTGCATTTAATATTAGTATGGATATATAAAGCTGGTAAAGACATATAAAAATAGTAACTGCAAATGTACCTTAGGAGATAGACGTATACTATTGCGAACTTGCCGGTATAACTTTTTAAGCCCTACAATTTTCTAGTACATTGTTTTGACGTATCTCTCAAGGTTTAGCCAGCGTTAGCCATATAAATTTCTAAGGACGACTCAATAGAACCAGTCATTGCGTTTTCCCATGGGAATGAAAAATGTGCCTGTAGTAAAAGGTATCTTAAATGTTGACCCGAGTGATAAGCCATCACCATACAAAATTTAGTTAAAATCGGTTCAATACTTTTTGCGTGAAACGTGCACATCGATTTGACCTAAGTTAATTTTATTATAGGTAAAGATAAGAATAGGTATTGCGTGTGTACCTTAAGAGATAGACATACACTGTTGCACATTTTTCTGTTGCCCTTTTCGAGACCTACAATTTTTTAGTACATTGTTTTGATGTATGTCATAAGGTTTAGCCAGCGGGAGGTTTCTAAAGAGGACTCGATGAAACCAGTTATTGTCATTTCCCGTGGGAAAGAAAGATTTTCATAAAGTTAAAGATATCCTAAATGTTGCCACAAGTAATAAGTTATCATTTCACCAAATTTCGTTGAAATCAGTTCATTACTTTTTGCGTGAAACGCGCACAGACAAAGAGACAAACAGACGAACAGACAGCAAGACAAACAGACAAAAAATTTAATAACTATTGTTTTGGGGTCTCTATTGTATACATAATAGGCTAAAGTCACTGTTTTTAAAAAATATTTCATGTACAGATTTCGCTAAGTTACTGCTTTATTATAGTATAGATAATGTTTAATTTGATTGGTTAGTAAGGTTAAATGTTATTAACTAATAGGTTAGTCATGTACCATGAAATTAACAAAACTAATAAACAACATTTAACGACGGTCTGGCGTCTGACTAGAGTTTATCTCTTGACAGTCAAAAAGTTTTTGAGTGGCAAACATCAAATCCTTTCTATATTAACTAACATACATAGTATTACATATACATACATAGTATTACCTACTCTTACATATATTCTTGCTATATTCCTTACACTTTCTTCCTTATCTCTCTGGATACGTTTTTCGCTTGTTCCCTCTTCATAAATCCCTTTATATGTACGAGTATAAACAGAAAAGCTCAACAGATGATCCTTGAAAATTTTGACTTCATTGGGTAACGCGATGAAGTTTAATAGCAGCTCGAGCCTAGATTAATAGATGTAATCATCCCTTTCTTTAACGTCCCACTGCTGGGCACAGGCCTCCCTTCAATACGTGGGGGATCAGACCATAGTTTATCACGCTGGCCAAGTGCTGGTTGGTGGACGTCACATATCTTTTGAAAACTTGCTAGGTTCTCTCAGACATGCAGTTTTCCTCACTATGTCTTCCTTTACCGTAAGGTAAGTGGAAATCCTGTTAGAAAATGATTCGCACGTGAAAATATCAGAGGTGCGAGACCCAGGATTTGAACCCGCTTTACTCGGTTTCCCAAGCGAGCGCGTTACCACTGGGCTACCACAAACTTAGCTTGCCACTGCTTAATAGATACTTACATTTTAAATTAAAGAATCCTTTATTTCAAATGATAATAATGTATTCATTAAAAACTCAATCGAAATTGGCATAGTCAATTACTAAGAGATCTTCAAAAATGTTCGTAGTTCCGTTTGATGAAAAGTAATCTTCGCAGTTATAATCGAAGCTTTCAAAGGAGGAAATGCTTTATTGTTCAATTTTATATCCAGATCGGTTTAATGGCCTTGATCTGAGCTTATGGATCCAATTCATTAAATTTTTATAGTAGACCGTACGGTTCCTGGATAAGTAGATATTTATAGAATGATATAATATTTTATGTATTGTTTACTGGAAATTTGAAAATTTTCTTTTAAATATTGCCTATCTATACATATAAATGTGCGAATCATTTCTAACATGATTACCACTTGCCTTACGGTGAAGGAAAACATCGTGAGAAAACCTGCATGTCTGAGAGAACCTAGCAAGTTTTCGAAAGACATGTGAAGTCCGCCAATCCGCACTTGGCCAGCGTGGTGGACTATGGCCTGATTCCCCTCGCATTGAAGGGAGGCCCGTGCCCAGCAGTGGGACGTTAAAAAGGGCTGAATACATACATACATACATATAATATAATTCTGAGTCGAATATGTATATTTAATATTTTTTGGAAAATATTATTTAAATATTCATTATTATCGATACAGAGGCCGAATCTATAGTTTTTAGAATTTTTGCCTGTCTTTCTGTCTAAGAACGTATCACGAGAAATGAACTAGACATATGTTGATGAAATTTGGTATGATGAGAGCTAATTATCTGGGTCAACAAAAAGGATAGCTTTTACTGCGGGAAAATATCTCATCTTTGAGAAATCTATACTAAACTCTAAAACGTTTCTAAAGGGACGAAACTGAGTGATGCGAGCGTGAGTCGCTAGCTTACATATATGTATATCTATACTTTAAAAGTTTAATTAACATGTCTGTTTGTGATTTCGATATAGTTTTGCCAATTGTACTTATTTCGCTATTTTTAGGATTTAATTTAATTTTTTTAATGAATAGCTGGCCTCATAAAAGTTACAAAAAAGTTCCATCTACCTTCGCCAGAGAACTAAAGTAACCGACATCGTGCGCAGAATAAGATCGCTGAAGTGGAAGTGGGCCGGTCATGTCTCCAGACGTACCGATGGTCGATGGAGCCGAAACGTGTTAGAGTGGAGACCGCGTATAGGCAAGCGTAGTGTAGGAAGCCCTGCAGCACGATGGACAGATGACCTAAGAAAGGTGGCTGGCAGTGGATGGATGCGGGCTGCCCAGAACCGGGATGGTTGGCGCTCATTGGGGGAGGCCTTTGTTCAGCAGTGGACGGCAATAGGCTGATTGATCCATCTACCTTCCATTCCACCATGTTTAATCTTATTATTTAATTATTTAATATTAAGTAATTTCAAAGTCAATATACCTTTTTCGTAAGAATGAAATAACCTACAGTAAGCAAACACAGATTTTATAAAGCAAATGAAATGATTCTGTTAAAACACGACCGTAGGAAATTTTACTGAAAGGCATATTTTATTTTAAAATAAATATTATACATTTTAATCCACTGCTCATATAAGGATTAACGTGTAACCACTAGACTGCTACTCTCTCATGCATATAGCAATAAGTATTAAAACCTGAAGAGTTCTTGCGACCCAGTTAAAATATACCACGCAGTATTTAGGTCGCATTCCCAATCCAGGCATTGAGTTATTTTAAAGCATTTATTCAGAATACCTTCAAAATATTATAAGCCAGCAGAATTATTTAAGAAATCCTAATAAATTGGAGTAATTTCTCGTAAATGGGTTCCGTAACGGAATCGGTACGGCCCGGCTTTAATTTGCAGAGCCCTGTTTATGAAGCGAATTCCGCACGATCACAAATATTTGTCACATTTCGTTTTTACCAAATTTTACTCCAACAAAATATGTCTTTGGCAGAATTATTATAAAAAGCAATATGACCTTCTTTCGTGTATTTAGTAAAGTTAAGTAAATAAGATTGTATTATGAATTGAAATTTCGAAATTATTTTACAGCTATGAAAATAAGTTTGACTCAAAAGATTTTAAAGAGCATACAAAACTACATATTCAGCTAACGTTAAAAGGAGGTTATTCGCCAAGAATTTGGGCCAAGTTTTAGCTGCAATGACCGACTTAATTTGAAACTATTTGTACGACCTGCACGTTACCTTATTAAAACTTAACTAGGACATGTTGCGAAAGAAATGGTCCAAAAACTTTAGGATGAACCAAAAAGATCTCTAGCATCTGATGTTAAGGTTTATATTTGATTAAAATATGTTGGAGAAGGATTAAAGAAGGTTCTCACATCTTTTATTTGACTACCATCTTGGGTACAGGTAAATGTGAGTGAGAAATATTGTTGCTTGACATTGTAAAAAGCTTCTGACTGAAATTAGCCTATTATGAATTTGAAAATCTATACTAATATTATAAATGTGAAAGTTTAGATGTTTGGATGTATGTTTGTTAATCACACCAGAACAGCTGAATAGATCTGGATGAAATTTGGCACAGAGATAGATTATAGTCCGGAAAAGTAGGTACATAAGATAGGATTGGATTTTAATGAAACTTTACAATAATATAGTTCATACACCAGAATAATAAATAGGCTGCTTTTTATCTTCATAGGATAGATTTGTTTTTGTTTTTGTAGAGGCGAACCCGAGCGATGGTGAGCCGCTAATAATACATATTTCATTAAATTTATAATTAATCATCTTGTTACTATTGTATCTTTAGTGGTTTGTAGCCATACATACTGTACTGCAAATTCTGAGTAAAAAACTTCGTGTCCGGTTGGACCAAATACGTATAGTTATTTCTCTGTTATTCTATATATAATGCTTTGAAGAGCACGTAAAGCTATTAGTCTTGCAGATCACTCACCTGATCTGTCAATAGAGCTTAAATCCTCGACCCAACTTGAGCGGAGCCACGGAATAAAACTAGCTATAACTAAAACTGATTTTATATTTATGTATATTATATTAATTTATTAGCGACTTACTCTCGCTTCACTCGGATTCGTCCCTATCTTGAATATAGTAACATGGTTATAGTTTTTTTAAGTATTAAAACCTTCCGTGGACCTTAAGGAACATACAAAAAAATAAATTAGCTGAATTGGTCCAGCCATTCTTGAGTTATGCGCTTACTAACATTAATTTTTATTTATATAGATAGAAGATTACTTTCATGATCAATATATATTTTCTATACGATTGTGTTGAAAAATATAATTTATTTCTAGTATTTTTTACATTACATTTTTTAGTTTTTAACTTATTTTATGAAAGCTCTAAACTAAAACAACTAATATGGTATAAGTAGTTCTTTACAATGTACATATATCTATAAAAATGGGATCCAGCTAATTTGAGTTTACGAGAGCACAAGACGACCGTAACGTAAGTAAACTAAGCTCGCACCGACATACGAGCTTTTGTTTAATGTAATGGCTTGCTCCAGAAACCCTGTTTTAAATTAAACTTTTGTAAGAAAACTAGTTGTGTTTTTAAGTTTTGTCTATAAATTAGTTAATTTTCTATGAAAATTATATAAAAAATTATTTTAGTATTTTTTTAAAAACATTTTTCGTAATTGAAGTGATATTTAAGTATGGCCTTTTGCTTGTTATACATATGTTATTTATAAAATTAGGCTATAATAAACGGAAAGACAGATTCAGTAATATTAATAGAGTTTTAGTTTTTCATCGAATCTACATCTAATACCTTTAAACGAGCAATTCTTGTATATTTATTTATTTATACCGGCGATCTCGGAAACGGCTCTAACGATTTCGTTGAAATTTGGTTTTCGTTTTCGTTTTTCGGTGAGAGTTTTTGGGGGCGAAAAATCGATCTAGATTAGTCTTATGTCTGGGATTCCACGCAAAATATGGTCGCAAATTTCGCACGATTGTAGTTAAGCGGCCAAGGCGCAAGATTAACACTTGTGATTGTTAAATCACAGGTGTCCAGGTTCGAATCCCGGTCGGATAAAAAGTTTTTACTTTTGTTTTTTTTTTGTATTTATTCAAGTGTTTAGTTTTACTCTAAATCACTCAGGTACTGTAAATTATACACGTTAATATTAGGGTTCGTTTATAATTGCTAAGGCATATGAAGTGAATGTATGTATGACTTTTTAGCTTTAATATGAATAAATACTAGTAATTTTCAAGAAATATCCAAGGTTCCAAATATATAATTAAGTAAGACATCACCCAGATCCATTTATTCTCGACGACGCGACGTATCCCTACGTCGTCACGTCCTCGACGGCTTGACATTATGAAGGATTGTTGGAAAGCTTTATATTTAATAATTTCACTATTTTTGTATAATTATATAAAAAATTTGCATTTATTATTTTATATTAGTAGGTTATTGGTGCTTCTATATACAAGACGGTAATCATGATAGTACGTACATGTTGTTTAAGTTCTCCAACGAAAAACTACATAGTGTGAGTATACTCGTATTATATGTAAGTACCTGCTTTGCTTCCAAGCTTCGCTCGGTGATTTACGGAAAATATATTAAAATATGTTTTTTTCCAGAAAAGACACATATAGATAAATTTAAAAAAGCAAACCCTTATCTAAATACAAAATGTGACCTAAATCGTTAGAGCTGTTTCCGAGATACACAAAATAAATTTATATTCAATATACATACATACATACATATATATATATATATATATATATAAGAATTGTTCATTAAATATCATAAAATAATCCTAAAATATACCAATATCTAGGTTTTATTTTAGGTTTCATTTTGTTTCTATTTTGCTAATTTATTATTTACTAAGTATTTTAGTCGTCTCGTCCCGTCTCACCCCAAACACGTCCACAGCTGGACATAAGCCTCCCCCAAAGATTTCCACGACAACCAGTCTTGTGCAATCTGTATCCAGTGATCACTGGAAAATTTAAAATTAGTAATACTGTAGGAAAACATAATTTAATTCATTTTTGCTAGTTAACTCACAATTGCAACAAGCTTCTAATAAATATTAATAGCCAAGCTTCCAGCAATGTTATAGCGTTTGAAGATGCGATATTTGCATTGAAATAATATCTTCATATTACGGCTGAAGTGTACAGAAACGAAATAGATTATAAAGAGAAGTAGATACTTAATACTTACTATTATACGAGGTTTTAATAAAGCCTTTTTTTGATTTAAGATGTAATATGTATGTAATTATGAAGAAAGTACTTGGAAATACTCGATTCCTTAAATTATTGTTTAGTTTTTTATATCATATAAGATTATGAACTTAAATATTTAATTTATAATTATACTAGTAAGACCTTCGGCTTTGCTCGCGCTAAAATTACAAATAAAAAACTCTGAAAAGGTAAGTTTCATACAAACTTTCATCTCCTATTTTACCTTTTTATGGGATGAATTTCCAAAAATGCCAAAAACATGTATTTATTTTATTGCATTGAAGAGCATTAAGAGCAAGTTTCAAGTAATTCTGATCATAAATATTTTTTGTGTTGTATTATTTCAATGCATGGAAAGAAATTTTATTATCATTTATTACTGTGAAATGTTTACTATATCCTCAATTGAATTATTTAATTTCTTGTGATTATATATGTATGACATAAAGAAAGCTTATAATTATTAAATTACAAAGTCACACATGAAATTATATGGAACATAAACACTTGTCTATTGAAGCTAGATCTACAATGAATTTCATTTTTTTTTTTTTTTTTTTTATGAGATTCAGTGACAAACGAGCAGACAGACCACCTGATGGAAATGGATGCTATCTGTTGTAAAATTGAGGGTAGGCACTGTCTGTAACAATATATAATGACCTTTGAGACGTTTAAAACCTTAGTCTCTCCCGTGACCAGGATTGCTGTAAAGCATTCGAAACGTCGGGTACCAAAAATCAAAATAAATCCGCGAAATAATCCGAAAAGATAATTTTGTTTAAAATGCGTATAAATACGATAAAAATGTGTATAAATAGATATTGCTATATAAATAATATCCCTATTTCATCAAGATTTTTTCTCCAAACAATTATATATAAAGGATTATTGGCCTAGGACGTTTGCAACCACGAAGGCTTTTATATGAATATATTATAAAAAATATAAAACAAAAATTTTGCATTCACAAAACGGTAAGCCAGATAAAGGATTACGTACATTTCCGGTATATTTCATATTCGTAGGTTACATGAAATAGAGAAAAAACTGCTAAATCCTCAACGTTCATATAGAATTAGTTTATACCATAAATCCCGGGCACGTGGAAAAAAACACGTAGACCAACAATAGCCGTTGAATTCAAGTGAAAATTTCATAGATTCCCAGTTTTAGCTGCCGTATCACTACATTTTTTATATTGCTGGCGTAGTTTTTATTTTAGTTTGAAAAGAGCAATTCATAAAAATAGTAAAAATTTATTCGCAACGGATTCGCGAAAAAATCGATGCTCGCATTTCGGTCTCGTATTTTCAACCTAATTCGTTTTGGAATTTAAATTTCTATAGAATCTCCCCTCAAACTGGGTATTTGTTTTTGTATAAAAAATCCATGTTCAAATCCAGGCCAGCTTTTCAGTAGTTTGCATTTTAAAATCTTTTAATGAATGAAGAAGATAATTACAGCACGGCTTTGATCTTAGAAGATCTCGTCTTATAAGGTTTTAACTTAAACTAAATTAATTTTATATTTTAAAGAAATTTGTTTTATATAAATATTATTGCTATTTACAATATAATACTAGCGAATCATCCTCGGTCCGCTCGGGTTCGTCCCTAGTCACATTTTAATGTTAACATAAAGATATTTTCCTGCAATAAAAAGTATCCTATATAATGACCCGGATAAGCAGCTATCATCAAAATCTGTCCAGTGGTTTTTTCGTGATGCGTTCCCAGACAAACAGACGGATAGAGAGACAAAAGTTCTAAAAATTATAGATTTGGCCTCTATATCGATAATAATGACTATTTCAATAAAAATTAAAAAAAAAAAATGTACAGATTCACCTCATCAGTCAGTTAGAATTTTATTATATGTATAGATTATACTGTCACTTGTCTCCGTCAGTCTGTGTGTTTAGTTTATTTATTTATGAAGTAGATAGCCTACTTGCTGGGAATGTTTGAAAAGTATAAATTACATATAAATAAATATACGAGCGGACCCGCAGGCAAAAGTTAATTGCTATAATGAAAGCTATCTTCTATAAATTTATATAGGGAAAACTTTGAAAGCGCATGTTTAACGTCGATATAATTTATTTATACTCAATTTCAAACGAGCCCTGATTCAGTGCATTTTATATGCGATTGTTCCGATCGGGACCGCTTGGGACCTGAATTGCGAAGTAAGTTTCCGTCTTGTTTATATTACTTAGCGATAATATCATAATATCGTTTATATTATGTTTTATTTCTGTATCTGGTACATTTAGAGCTTACTTCGTAGTAGGATTTTCTATTATTATAACACAAGCGACTCACCCTGTCTTCGCTTTGGGTTCGTCCTTAGACAAAAACAAATCTATCCCACGGGAACCGTACATTTTTCCGAGATGATATATAGCCTATAGCCTTCCTCAGTTAACGGGCTATCTAATGCAAAAAGAATTTTTCAAATCGGATAAGTTGCTGAGATTAGCGCGTTCAACCAAACAAACAAACAAACAAACTCTTCAGCTTTATAATATTAGTATAGATTAACTTAATATATTTCAATTAATATTTATAAATTTTAAATAAAACTATCTTTTGGAAGAGAGCCGTGGCCACCATTGTTGTAAAGCAACGTTGGAAACCAAAAATCAAAATAAATTCGCGAAAAAATCCGAAAAGGTAGTTTTATTCAAAACTAGGGATTCACCCCCACTCTCATTTTACCCCTCACTCACTTTAAGTATGGAAGTAAGTCAAATATTCGCGTAAATCTAATAAAGTATTAATATTTTAGAATAATCCTACCAAAATGTAAACAAAAACCAATTGCATATGAAAATATGTTTATACATATACAGTAGATAAGTTTACATTTTACATTTTTTTTAATTTAACTAGTAACGTGAAGAAAAATCTCCTGTAATACAAGAATGTATAATCCAGCATCTCCTTGGAAATTTAAATTATTCAAGTCTCGCCTTACTCTGCGTATAATTATGTCATAACAGCAGGTACCTGTTTATTATAGTACAGCGACGTTTTGTCAAGCAGTCTATTACAGTATTAAGTTCGTCAGACATACTGTTTTTAAAATTAAAAAATATATTTAAACCTTTAGATTTTAATCATATAAAATAATACATTATATTGTGAACATTTTTACGGACTTTAAAAACAAGGAGATTATTCTATTTGATTGCGTTTATTTATATAGATATCTCTATATACGTAAATAGGCAGTTCTGTCTGTTTTTCCTCTGCTTTTCAATCGATTTTCTGTTTTTTATGTTAAGTAGAGTATAGTTAGAGTGAAGACCATGTTTAGGCAAACGTAGTGTAGGATGCCTTGTAATACGGTGGATCGACGATTAAAAAAGGTGGTAGGTACAAGATGGATGCGGGCTGCTCAAGATCTGGATGGTTGGAGTTCTTTGGGGAAGGTTATCGTCTAGCAGTGAACGACAATAAGCTGAAAATAAAATGTTTAGTAGCTTTAAGTAGGTAGGTAAAAAAAATAACCGAATATCAGCTCTATGATGCAAAAAAAATTGGAAACAGTTTTTTTTAAATAGATTGATAAATTTTATTCATATATATTTTTATTCTCAAATTTTCAATAATTATTATGGTCAGATTTCGACTGAAAGGCGAATTGGTTTTTATAAATTATTGTGAACGGGTTTTCATTATTATTTTATTTAATTATATTATATATACATATAATAAATTTGTAACTAAGCCGAATTTGTACATTAAATATTTTTTGGAAAATCTTATTGAAATAGACATTATTATCGATACAGAGGCCGAATCTATAGTTTTTGGAATTTTTGTCTGTCTGTCTGTCTGTTACCGCATCACGGAAAACCCACGGAAGGGATTTTGATGAAATTTGGTATGATAATAGCTTATTATCGAGGTCAACATATAGGATACTTTTTATTGCGTGAAAATATCTCATCTTTGAGAAATCTACATTAAACGTTAAAACGTAAGTAGGTACGAACCCGAGTCACATAAATTAAAAAAAACACTGTAGAGGGTTGAATAATAACTTTTAAAGGCATGAAAAGTATAAAAAATATATAAAAACTATATTTCTTATTGAAATAATGCTTAGTTTAAAATAATGAACCTAAAGAACTAGATACATAGAATTCTAAAACAATACACCGTTCTACGCAAATCCTTATATGCAATCACACCTTATTAGCATTCCAAGCAAGCGAAGTTTATGGCAAAAGTAATATACCAACAACTTAGCAACTCAATAACCTTAAAATGTCATACAAGACCCAAACAAATCACAACCAAGTGGCGTCCAAGTTGTTCCAACTCAGTACGTACATTACGTCGTGATTTCAAAGGCCCGACTATATTTTGAAGCAAACTTCCCTCGTAAGTCGTCCTCAGGTCACGTACTTTCCCCAAATTTAAGGAAAACACACCATACGCTCCGATTGTTTTGAAATACGTGTGATTTCATTTAGGTTAATATATTATATTCTGATAAAGAATAACTAATAATATTATATAATTAATATTATTGGAAAAATGTATTTAAAATGTATTTATTAGACAAGTATCTATTAAAAAATAAATATATTTATTGATTTGTATAGGATGCATTGCAATAGTTGCTAGGGCTTCTGTACTAGGTGTAACCCTGTGTTACTGGGTACTAACCCACCGGATAATTTTGTATATTTTTTTGTATATATGCATGTTACGCGATAGCTTCGCCGATTGTGAAAAGATGATGATTATTTTTTTTATTGAATAGTCTCTGTACTTAAAGGGTTATATAATAAAGTTATACTCAAATAAATAATATGAAAACTTAACTTTAACTTTTATAATTGCGACAATAAAATTTTTGGCTTCTACTGCTTCCACAAAGCAACACAATAATAGATTGATATAAATTGCAACGTAGTCTATGTGTTGTTGACCCCATATATTATTCTGGTAGATCATATTTTTGCCAGATTTAATTAAATATGTATCGCAAAAACCTACTAAATAACTCTTTTATGCAGATGGGATTTGGGCAAAGCAGGGACGAATTGTTATCGTTTTATCACATATCTGATTGATTAAATAAGTATAGTTAACTTTATAAATTTCTCTATAATTACCAGAAAAAACATTAAACGTCAAAAGATTTGTACTCAACTAATTTTCTGAGTAGTAGCAATTTTTCAAACAACTTTAAGTACAATGAAAGTAGACCTTACCGTTAGATGTGGGCTTTACAGCTTACAATTTCAAAGGGCCAATAGAGAAAACAAAATAAGCAATAAATTTGAAATAATTCCACCTTTCGCTGTGGTATTACACCGCAAGTCTTTGTTGAGCGGCGTCGTTACTGTTTACTTGCACTGTAGATATTTGGGGAGTTAGGCGTTTTGTGGTCCACATTGTATTTGTGGTACCACTGTTCTTCATCGGAAAAGGGAAGCAATTAATTATAAAATTATTCAGATTCAAAATATTTTATTCAGCACTAGCGACTCACCCTCACTTCGCTCAGGTTCATCCCTAGGTACGTTTTAATTTTTTTAAGAGAAACCCTAATTCTTTTTCTAAAATAAAAGTAGCCTTAGTTACTCCTTATAATATCAGCTATCTACCAATGAAAGTCCGGTCAAAATCGGTCCAGCCGTTTCGGAGATTAGCCGGAACAAACAGACAGACAGACAGACAAACATTTTAAAAAATGTTGTTTTGGTATATGTACTGTGTATACATGCATATGGCATTTAGCAAAAAGTGGTTATTTAAATATTACAGACACTCCAATTTTATTTATCTGTATAGATACAAAAGGCACCTATCGATTCACTCGAGCGAAGCGAAGTTAAATCGCTAGTAATAATATAGCAGATCGTAAACCACTTTAATATTAGGTACTTCCTAAAATCAAACAAAAGAGCATTAGCTATTACTATAAAGCTTAATACTAAAATCGAAATAGTGCTAAAACTTGGAAGGAAGCAGCGACGTTAAGATAAACACCGATGTTAATTTATTATTCACACGCCATTAATTCCTCCATAACAGAGTTGCAACACCATAACTCACGATGCATGGTAATGTCTTCCTAGATGGCATTTGTTTTAAAGGAAACAAGTATGTTCGAGACAAACGTAAATTGTACGGTTATCAGATCCCCCTCTATGAATGTCGATGTAGTGAACTTTTATTACTTCGGTAATAAAATATGGTAATATTTCATGTGAAGATAGGTTAAGTATTTTGTGAATTTAGAAAGTGTTTTTAGATATATTTTGTTTCTATGGCGTCTTCAAAATATAGGCATATTAGAAAAAACTTAATGCTTAAATAAAACAGTTTTAAGATCAATTAATCCCCGTCAAACTCTTCAAATAAAATTTTGTATTGGGCCTAAATTAATATAACTCCAAGAGCCTTGAGAATTTTGAATTAAGATCGTGAATTGCCCCAGCAATAAAACAAGTTTCGAGTGATGAAGTTACAATTTCTTCGAATTTACGTCGATTTATAACTTAGAAGTTTGGAAACAATAGGCACGATTGATGAAGCACTTTGTTGCGAACCTAAAGGTGAAGACGTTTGGGGGTTCGACCTAAATTAATTATGATCTGTTTCAATAGGTTCAAAATTATGCTCATAAATTAATTTTAGTGCTAATCTATTATTTCGAACTTTGTGTACACTTTTAGTATTTTATCCAAAAACTTATGTGCTTTTCTAAATCGAATAATGCTTTTGCTAAACTTTTTGCTAGTATTTCTTAACAAAAAAAGCTAAAAAATGACAGTATGATATTTATTTATAGTGAAAGACCGTAAAAATATGTATTCCCACACACTTTCACCGGCCAGAATAGAATTCACGACCTCTTGAGAAAGTATATATTGCTATAAGGATACATTATCACTACACCAGACTGTTGTCGCACCATAAGTTGGAGACGCAGTCAGCACGCCAGACAACTCTCTATGGCATTTACATTTAATATGTCTGCGAATATTGCTTCGAATTAGTTTCTTTACTTTGACTGTCTTGTAAATAGTAGACTAGTGCTTTGGCATCCGGAGACTAAGAATGTTTTTATTAAAGCGAAATGCCCTTTTGTATAAATATAATAGCTCACGTTTTATCCATTTGGTAGAAAGAGGGTGTAGTTTTTTACTGAAAGAGGTGTATCGATATTAAAATCTCTTTATAGTTATTATTCCGCTTTACATAAGAATTATCTTTATTAATATTTATTTATAATGAAAATTGACCAACAGTAAAAGGATACATCCTGTAATATATTATATAAAAATATAATATAAATAAAGTACAAAAAATATGTACATCCTTTTTGAAGTTCATCTTTTAGATAATCTATATATCCATAAATAAGTAAAGATAAAACAGCTCGCTACCATTTTCTTCTGTCTGTCAGCAGATTTTTTTGTTTAGTAGCTATTGTCAAACTTTAGTGTTATCGATAAAAAATCTTATATAGATAGGTAATATCTATTCATATACAATTATTGTTTTTCTAAAATTTTCAGTAATGATTATGGTCGAATTTCGAACATCGGGCAAACACTAGGACTTACTAAATAACCTAACTTAGTGTATTGCGTACATATGTATATATATTATATATAGT
Organism: Argynnis bischoffii washingtonia; assembly: GCA_033884665.1. Taxonomy (NCBI): domain Eukaryota; kingdom Metazoa; phylum Arthropoda; class Insecta; order Lepidoptera; family Nymphalidae; genus Argynnis; species Argynnis bischoffii. The sequence goes on along the minus strand of CM066618.1, from coordinate 2,143,972 downwards.
ACATACCAGCACAAAATTATGTACTAGAATTGTAGTAAATATATAATATATTCTTGTGAGCAATATTTGGCTAAACATGGCATGACACTATAACCATATTAGTAGCTGGGATGCTGACTTCCACACAGATTATTAGTTAAGAGCAAAACAATGTCGCGCAGTAGGAGTTCGTGCATAAAATAAACGAATTTTCATGTGTTCCTTGTTCTTGGTATTACTATAGCGTCTAAGAATTTTAGTCATCGCAAATATTATTTAAGATTTTGTTTGCTGTTTTTTTCCCTAGTATATTGAATACAAGCGACTCACCCTCGCTTCGTCAAAGTCTACAACGTCAAAAACTCCGTACTTTACCTCTTTATAATATTAGTATAGATAAACTAGTGTGAGGTTTCATAACTTACTTGGCTTATTGAGAATTTTTGGCCAACATTTTTGATTATAATGTACTGACATCTTATCTATTTAGTTTATAAAATAGCAACAGAAAATTATGAAGGACAAAGTGATTTCAGAGGAAAGTACGAGTATGATGTATGACCGAATGGCGTAGCGATCTCAGCATCCGTCTCCTGTCCAATAACCATGAGTCCGGTAGCTCTACGACTATTTTTGTAGTTTAATTTAATGCCCATGCTTACCTAACCTATGTTTATATATGTGTGTTTGTTGTAACTTAAAAAAAGGGCAAAGTACTTACAATTTGCTGAAATTGCTGAATAAGTCGGGTTTTTAAGCAAATCGCCCGAATTGTGGACCGATTTTCTTAACAAATAGATTTTTTTTTCAATGGTGGACCGATATAAATTTTCTAGAAAATATTTCACCCGTCTAATTTTTGTTTAGCTTATTCGATAAGCTTCGAAATTACTTAACCGATTTAGATGAAATTTGGTAAGAAGATAGTTTGAGACCCTGGAAATGTCATAGAATAGTTTTTATCCCGGAAGTCATCCTTTAAGGGGCTGAAAATGGGGATGAAAGTTTGTATGGGGAAGCAACCTAGGTGCAAATCCGAGCGAAGCGAGGGTGAGTCGCTAGTAGCTAAATAATTTATCAAATGGGGATAATTCATCGAACTCTGCGGTAGTTTTATTACGTTGAATTGATTTCAATGAACTACGATACTCTATTAATTGGAAAATCAATAGGCCGCGGTTAGACTATTCAGTAATGATTTATTTCCGTTCCACTTTAGCCAAAGGGTTCTCTCCGAGGATTTTTATTGAAATTATAAATTTTAAAATTAGTTTCTAGTGATACTACGGGTACATTAACGTCGTTCCGGTAAATGTACAGTATTTTTATGAATTTATAATAAAAATTGTGATTTTAGATAAACTTGTATTGTTTCTTCTAATATATAAAAAAATTGTAATGTTAAGAAGTTTAAGACATTAGAATTTTGTCTTTACAAATTGTCTATTGTTTGTTTGTTTGATCGCGTTTATCTATGGGAAGTGTTTGTCTAATTAAAAGATCACTTATACAACAAACTTGACCCCTAAAAATGCCACTGTTCAATACTTGTTGATTATAAAAAAATATCTTGGAAAAAGGTTTCATGTTTTTAACTATCGTATTGTCGGATAGGCAAATTCTTCAGTGGCTAAAATTGAAGGGTTTCTGGAAGAAATCTCTTAAAGAGATAAGTTATCCTTTGTTGACATTCTGTTACTTTATTTTGTACTAGCGACTCACCCTCGCTTTGCTCGGTACGTTTTAACGGTAAGTATAGACTATATAATATAGATACATATACATATGTACAATATACATACATAAGTATAGAAAAGTAGGTAAGTGTTGTGTTATCTATACAGATAAACAAAATTGAAGTGTCTGTTTGTAATATCAAAATAACAGCTTTTTATTAAATGCATGTGAAAGTTTATATAGTACTTACTAGGAAAAACAATTTTTAAAATTTTTGTCCGTCTGTTTGTTCCACCTAATCTCCGAAACGGCTGAACCGATTTTGACGGGACTTTCACTAGCAGATAGCTGATGATGATGAAGTAGTATTTTAGACTACTTTTATTTTATAAAAAAAATCAGGGTTCAGCGAAAAAAATTAAAATCTATGAAATTGTGAACAAAATCCGCGTACGGCGTACGCACCCGAGTGAAGCGAGGGTAAATCTCTATATAACTTAAATGAATATCTTAGGAGTAGCAAGTTACTATTTATGTATAAAACAAGCTAACCGTGAAAACGTACCTAGGGACAAATGCGAGCGAAACGAGCGTGAGTCGCTAGCAAAAAAATAAAAAAATAGATATCCCTTACTTGAGAAATGATTGATTCAGTACTTTTTGCGTGAAACGCGTACATCGATTTGACTAAGTTAGTTTAATTATAGGTATAGATAAGAATAGGTATTGCAAGTGTACCTTAGGAGAAAAACATATACTATTGCAGTTTTTTCTTCAAAACATACAATTGTAAAGACATTGTCTTGATGTACATATTCTTAAGGTTTAGCACGCGGAAGCGACTTACCCTCGTTCCGCTCGGGTTCATCCCAAGTTACGTTTCAACATTTAGTATAGATTTCTCAGAGATGAGATATTTTCCCACAGTAAAAATTACTCTATATGTTGACAAGGATAACCAGCTATCATTATTTCAAATTTCATTCAAATCTGTTCAGTGGTTTTCTCTTGGTGTGTTCCCAGACAGACAGGAAACAAAAATTCTAAAAACTATAAATTCGGGCTCTTTATCGATAATAATGACTAATATAATGAGATTTTCCAAAAAAATATTTAATGTACAGATTCATCTCAGAATTTTATTATATGTATAGAAGAACTACGTAAGTCATTTAAGGTTGTACGAAAGTCTCTATGAAGTCATTTAACAATGCAATTAAAAGTTCGACGATCGAAAAATGAAGTGATTCGAAGTTTTATCTCGAGAATTTAATTTGAATAAGAAATTTTAACACATTTATCTCTACGTATTTAATGCCATTGTTTGACTTGTTTGTAATTAAATTTTTGTTTCTAAGGAGTTTTTCTATTTATTTGTCGAAGGATATAAAGATTTTATACTTATTCTTTGAACAGAGCTCTTCATAGTACAAATATTATTTGCTTACTATGACGATACGTTTGGCTCAGTTTGTAGTAACCTTACTTGTTGTGCCAGATGTCGCGGGTTCGAGTCCCGCTGGGTGCATACATTTGTGTGATGACCACGAATGTTTGTACTATAGTCATGGGTGTTTATATTTATAATATGTATGTATTTAAAGCTATATATCAACTATCTGGTATCTATAACTCAAGCCTAGTAGCTTACCATGGAACTAGATGGTGCGGTGTGTTAATGTCCCAACATATTTATTATTCATTATTATTATTTATATATAGCGGATGTACATTGGCTATGTGAATATTAGCCTCTTTAAACAATAAAGTAACATATAGGCAAGTATTTATATCTGTAATAAAAATAGGCAAAACGTATTGCTGCCTGTATAATATTAATATTATACAGTATCTGGGCTAGCGTTTTTCGGAAAAGATATAAAAATTACGTTTTTTTATAAAGCCACCTATATAGATAAATTTAAAATACGAATCTTATTTAAATACAAAATTTGATCCAAAACGTGCTGTTTACCAGATATGTATGTAGCCCTTATTAACGTCCCACTGCTGGGCTCGGGCCTCCCTTCAAGACGAGGGGAATCAGGCTATAGTCCACCACGCTATCCAAGTGTGGGTTGGCGGACTTCAATGTCTTTTGAAAACTTGCTAGATTCTCTAAGACATGCAGGATTCTTCAAGATGTTATCCTTCACCGTTAAGACAAAATACTCAAAATAAATTTATATATACTTACTTATACAAGAATTGCTCTTTTAATATTATAAGAAGAAAGCCACCTAGGTACAAACACGAGAGAAGTGAGCCTAGGTCGCTTGTTCTGTACAAAGTAATGCTTTTAAAATTTTCTAAAGGTCATTGTATTCTAATCAGTGCTGGACTTTAATATAACATTAAAATTATTCTGGAAACATCAAAGAGGTTCCAGGAATACTTAAAATTGCATTTTGCTCACCCATACCCAGGTATGTTTGACTACATCTACTACTTAGACCATTCCTCGCATATTTTGAGCCTCGGTACAAGCTACGAACTAAACTTAGTTCTTATTTCATTTATCATTTGAACCATTGCATTAATCAGAATGAAAATTGGCACAAAAATGAAAATCTAATGAAAATAATTTAAACTTTATTGCTTTATAGTAAATTTTTTAATGATTTCTTTTATTGAAATTTTGTCTTTTACCTTATACTTAATGCTATTTTTGATATAATTATAAAATAATTTTAGATTAGTAATTTTAAAATTGGTCTATCGCTCGTCGCTTATGGGTTAAGGGTATAATTTAAAGAAGAACTTTTCCAATATACGGTCTCAGATCTTTGCGGTCAAGCCACCATTGCTGTGCTCCCATTGGATTTAAACTTATTTTTACATTTAATACGTTTATAGCGATTTTGTAATTAGAAATCAGATAGGTGTATCAAATTAGCTTAAAATTAGTAGATTCAATATATATAATATGTACGTATTAGTTTTTACATACAAGTTATCTTATATTTGGCTAATCACTTATATCTTCTTTATGTTATACGCAAGAGTTACCCGTGTGACGTGACATAAACGTCAAAGAGAATATAAGTCACTAAAAAACGTGGTATAACAAAAACGCATCTGACATTGAATAACAAAACGCAAATGACAGCTAAACGTAATTTTGTCTATGGTTAAGTATTACATCAGAAATTAAAAAATATATATATTAACATTTATATGGCTAGCGTTGACAAAAAAACTATTTTAAATATCTGTGTAAAACGTACCTAGCGAAGAACCCGAGTTCTTAATATTGAACTTGGCTCCCATTTTCACATTTATGTTTTTGAGGGGATATCATTTAAAGAAACTTATTAAAGATTGAAATAATGACAAAATATTTACTGATACAAAAAATCTAAAACCTCTTACTATAATAGCCTTTATATAGTATAAGATAGGGCAGAAAATAAGTTTTCCTAAACATCATTAGTAGATATAGAGATTACGGTTTTTTCTAATTCCCGGACACGTGACACCTGTGGGCAGTGTCGAATATTATTTTCCTCGTTAAGTCAGTAGTGAAACTCGATACTAATAATTGAGTAGAATATCGATTTCAGAAGCCTTAGAAAGTTGGGCATTTTTCGTACGTGTGCCGTGACAGATGGTATTGTTTGAGTTAATGAAGTATGTTGTAACTAACTATCTTATCTTATATATTTAAACGAGCAATTTTTGTATATTTATATTTTTATGTCTTTATATATTTTTACTAGCGATCTCCGAAACGGCTCTAACGATTTCGCAGAAATTTGGTATATGGTGGCTTTCGGGAGAGAAAAATAGATCTAGATTAGTCTCATGTCTGGGAAAAGGCGTGTTTTCGAGTTTTCATGCGGTTTTCTTTTGCATTATTCTACGCAGAATATGGTCGATAATTTCTTACACTCGGATATAAGCATCGTGGTCAAGCGTTCAAGGTGCAAGTTAGACAAGCCCGGGATCGAGTTCCGGTCGGAATACAAAGTTTTTACTTTTGTTATTTTTTTGTACTTATTCAAGTTTTTAGTTTTTTTTAATCTAAAAAATACGATATAACAAAAACAACTCCGAGTAAAGCTCGACCGCCCAGGTACTTAGTTTTAATCTATCACTGTAATATATAACATGTAATTATATTTGGTTAGTATTAGAGAATATTCTACTGGCGGCTCATTCTTGCTTTGCTTGGGTCTGTACGTGCTTTTTGCATTTATAATATTATATACAGACAGTAATACCTTTTCGAAGATTTTATTACTAATATGTGTTTCTCCAGGTTATCGTCTGTCTGTGTAATATTTCATCCAAATTCTTTCAGCTGTTTAAGTATTTTTTCCAATTTTTTTCTATGATTGAATAGATAAATGGCTTTTTAACTGATATTAAATTACAACAATCGATATATTAACACACTTAGTCATTAATAGTACATAAGTATTCTGCGTGTAAGCAAAATTTGGACCGCTACCTTTTGATATCAGAGAAACCTAGGACCACCATTTTTTTAATTATCATGACGACTAGCCACTTGATTAAAAAAAGAGAGTTCTTATTATTCTCTACATTATTTCTTCGGCTTTTTTTAAATAAAATGTGTATTTAATACCAATAGAATTAATATTTACCCAGTGGAAAAACAAAAACAAATCTATCCCACGGGAACCGTAAACTTTTCCGGGATAAAAAGTAGCCTATATGTTACTCTGATGTATGAGCTATATTATTGTAAAGTTGCATTAAAGTCCATTCAGTAGTTTTGCGTGAAAGAGTAACAAACATCCATACATCTATACATCCAGACATCCATACATCTACACAGACTTTCGCATTTTTAATATTAGTAGGATATTAAATACAGGATGTATTAAAAAATCTATGGGAGAATTGTTCGTTTAGACAAATAAGAACTGAGACGATGATTTATAAAACAAAACTATGTATAATTATAAATTAATAACCACATAGTGATTATAATATATCAACTCAATCCATATTACATATTCATACCATCAGTTTTTGATAATTTCCAAAGTGGTTTCGACAGACGACACTACCACAAGTTAACGTCGGCTGAGCAAACATAGCATAGTTTGTGGTTTCTCGGCTCGGTTATTCACTGTTTAACTACGGGAAGTTGTTACACTTATAAGTATGTATATAGTAATAGTTATTGCAAATGACGTTAAATTAAAATGTTATGAATTCTATATTAATTTATGTAGACTTTGATAATAATTTAGATAAAATAAGTCTAAAATGTACTCGTATGTATAAGTCTTTTATTAGATTTATAATTTCATACAGGATAAAATAATATGACATCAAAATCTTTTCAACTTCTTCTTTTTAAATGTATGTGGAACTATTTTTATGGTATAAACTATAATAAACATAGACACCCATGACTGGAGTACAAACATCCGTGCTCATCACACAAATGAATGCCCCCAGTGGGATTCAAACCCGCGACCGCTGGCACAGCAAGTAGGGCAAACTGAGCCAAACGTGTCGTAAAATAACAAATAAACTATTAATTAGAAATATGATCATGAAACGTTCACAACGGATAAAAATGTCGCGTTACATACTTAAATCTTATTTTTAATTCTTTTTCCTTGCCTTTTTCAAACTGATCATTAAAATTTAAGAACTTCAAATTATTTTTTTTTATTAAGAATAAAGTTCCCCGTACCGTCTCTATTTGGGGTTGTAATTTTTGCAAATACCCCAAGCGTACATGCTTAAAAGAAAAATGTTCTTAAAAAAAACCATTAACATTTCGCAGTTTTATACCTAATATGTTCATAAAATATCCTGAGTAAGATATCATTATCTCATAAACACACAATTAAATTAAATTAGTTACGTTATAACGTTTAGTACAGATTTCTCAGAGATGAGATATTTTCCCGCAGTAAAAAGTATTCTATATGTTGACCCGGATAACCAGCTATTAATATACCAAATTTCATCCAAATCTGTCCAGTGGTTTTCTCGTGATGCGGTCACAGACAGACAGACAAAAATTCTAAAAACTATAGATTCAGCCTCTGTATCGATATAATGACTATTTCTATAAGAATTTTCCAAAAATATGTTATGTACAGATTAGACTCAGAATTTTATTTTATGTATAGATTTTTATTTAGAGTTCCACATTTTTAAACAAAAATCTTGTATAATTCGAAGAAATAACGTGAAAATTAACTCATACCATATTTCTATTAAATAAAAGCCCAGAAATGTCTGCAAGATGTAAATTGAAACGGCAACATTCCGGACATATCGGAAGACAGCGCTTGACATAAATTGCTGGGTAACTGAACCGGATGGTTTCATATAGATTTTGTTACTCATAATTAATAAAGCGGGACATTTTTTTCAATAATATACGTGTTAATATTAAATAAACGTATTTTCGGTAAATTTTTGATATTTATTTAGTACAGCTCTTTAATGTGTCTGCCTGTACGGAGCTCGCCTCATTGCGAGGTGGGTAATATATTATGCTAGTTATATGTATAAATAAATATATTGGGATATTAACACACATCGCCATCTAGTTCCATGGTAAGGTACGAAGCTTGTGTTATGAATACCAGATAATTGATAGACTACATATATATAACTTTAAATACATACATATCTATACATATATGTAATTATAAATATAAACACCCATTACTGGAGTACAAACATTCGTGCTCATCACACAAATTAATGCGGGACTCAAACCCGTGACCGCTGGCACAGCAAGTAGGGTCACTACAAACTGAGTCAAATGTGTCATCAAGGACATGTGTCGTGGATGTGTCCTCTAACACATGCAGGTTTTCTTACGATCTCTTCCTTAAGTGTAAGGCAATTGATAATTATGTTGAAAATAAAGAATAAATAGAATGAGCAAATAATCGAAATGTTAATAAACATTATCTACAAATAAATTATAAAAGTGTATTCACCATAACGGCTATGTCTAAAATATATTAGAAGTAATAATTTTAAATTGTTTTAAAAAAGGTATGTGGAAGGTAAAATGTATTTTGTTAAATTTTTAACACTACCTTCGTTTTTATATAGAAATGTCATTTGACAGTTATCAGTAACTCCCACTACGACATATGATTATGAATACCCTTGTTGTAACTATCGATGAATCAGATGTAAATTGTGAGAACAGCGCTTTGCTCAGAAGTGCTCGTATTGATCAGGTATATATCGTTTTTACATGATTTTTATAATTACAATAGTTGCTTTATTTTTTACATTTTAAAGTATGTATATTATAAATTATTTTAAAGTACGTTCGATATTTTCCATATTTTTTTTTGCTATTTTATAGATTATTGCTTTTGAATAATGAATAATGAATTATTATTGTAACAAAATATATATTTTAAGATGGTTGTCTATTATTTTTCTATCGATCTCCCACAGGTGTTTGTACAAAGTTTAGATATGTTAAGAATAAATTTTTTGATCATAATGCTTGCTCGTTACTTATATCTGTAGTCATACTCTGATATTCACATCTATTTACTCTTTACAGTGGGATTACCAAAATAAACCATTTTCAGACACTAAAAAGTGAACGGAAATAACTGAACGGAGGTTTTCATTTACTATAGATACTAGATATTTTCGAAGTTATTGTTAGCCGATGCTTAGGACTACCTCGGATTCTTAGTCTATACTAATATTACGAATGCGAAAGTAACTCTGTCTGTCTGTCTGTTACCTTACCTAAAAAAAAAGTCTTTCGAAGTACATAGAGCATTTTTGAAAGTCAGTTAAAATGTTATTGATATTTAAATCAGAATTTTACTATGCAATTTGCAATAACACGGTTTCAAACTAATAAAAAGCAGATAAATAAAGCTTCCCGTACAAAGTACAAAATGAGGTTAAGTCGATTTTAATTACTTGGTACTACACGTACTAATTTATTAGTGTACTTAAGCTTAATATGATGGAAATATTAAATCGTTATTGAACGTCAATTCTAAATAAGACTAGAAATAAGGTATTTATGCAAACCATGAAATTACTGTGCTATTGATTATCGTTTAGCACTAAAGGAAAAAGCGCTTTATGCAGTTCAAATGAATGTTTACAATTTATTATGGGCATGCAAGTATTATACTACCTGCTGCCTGTAGCTTTGTTGACAAAATAGAAAAATCTATCTAATATATTCTTTACTTGTACTTGCTTTTAAAAGTACATGTTTGTGAGTTTGTGAGGTTGTAAGGGGTAATCTCTGGATCTACTGAACCAATTTAGATGAAATTTGGTAAGAAGATAGTTTGAGACTATGAGAAGGACATAGGATACTTTTTATCCCGGAAATCATCCCTTAAGGGGGTGAAAATGGTGATGAAACTTTATATGGGGAATCCATCTAGGTTGCTTCTTTCTTCGGGTTCGTCCCTAGGGACGCGAAGCGAGGGTGAGTCGCTAGTATCACATATTACAATCGGCTAAATGTTCTTTAAAAAATAAGTGTATTTCTTGACAATCTGAATGTGCTATAATATACTATATTTTTATTATTATATTACAGTAAGATGATGATATATATTTGATGATAACGTTATTTTTGAGATACTTTCGAATCGCGCCAATTCTTCGTCAATTCTTTTGTTCATTGACTTTGCCTGATTTACTTCGCCCAACCTTCATATAGAACGATCGTTAAATGAGCTAAAAAATATTAGATCTGGTTACATTAATAGTATATTAGTTAATACATATATGTATCGTAAAAGTTTACCAGGGAAGTACCTGAGCGAAGCGTAGATATATCGTAAGTGTCAGATAAGTACTCCTGTTACATCGATGAAGATATATATATATATCATTGGAATTAATTGTTTATTTTATAATCATAATAATCTATGTAGTGTTCTCGTCGAGGACTGAATAACAATTTTGGGATATCAATACCAGCGGTAAGATACTTCAGCTATGACAACTCGATGTTGGCTGAACTATGAAATATTCTGTTTATTCAAAACGGTCTTGTTTAGAATTCGACTTCATTAATTCTAACAACTCAACACAAAGTTATGCTACAATATATTATTATGCTGTAAATTCTATTATTAATTGTATACATTGAATAAGAATAAATTTGCAATTTGCTCTGATATTAATACAAGACTAGTGACACCTTTACAACATAAAATAATATTTCACAGGAATTTGTCACAGGAATTTGGAACTTGTCACACTATCGTTCTCTATAGGCTATCATTTGCCTGTACGTAAATATGTACCTTTAGAAAAAGCTACATTAATTCCTGCATTATGTGATATGCGCAATATAGAGAAATGTATTATCACAAAAAAATAAGTTAGCTATTAGTATTAACGTTTAAAAATGGAAAGTAATAAACTAAATACGTTTTTTTAAAGCTAGAAAAAGCATACCACATACCATCTACACAACAGGTGGTTATGTGAAGATTCACCAGCTAGAAAAGTCAGTACTGCCAACTTAAGCATAATATTACCTTTTTCAAATCAATGATGCCCCAGCGGATGACCTACTGAGGTACCACAAGAACTAGGGAGTTGACTTCTAGGTCTACTCTGATATCAGAGAAGTACCATAAGCAACCCACACGGTCCACTTCTCGAGGAAATCCGAGATGGCTTTCCTTTCAAGTGTACAGAACACGTAGGAGTTCTTACTTCCGGTTAGATTACCGGACGCTACTGAGACTTAAGGACAAAGCGCTTTTTCACCTCGAAAATATTTCATAATAAAATATTGCAAAATATTTGGATTATATTACCCACAATAATATAAAATAGAAGTACAAATCTGCGAAAACATAGAAAAGTAATAAAAGAATCACACTATCTAACCCGATACTCAGTCACTTTGTAGAACAACTTTATCTTGTCCAGAAATATCTTTGAAGAACTTTATTTCCTCTTACATTAAAGCTATTTTAACCTAACATAGGAATCCTACGTAGCGAGGGAATGACGCGACCAGCCACCCGTGAAGCCTCGATAGCGATGTAACGATAAAACTAATAGAGTTTTGGACTAACGTGAATTTAATATAGTTTGCGTTACGTTTTCAGTAAAAATTAGTCGAGCGTAAATTGTGGGTTTTATAAAATTATTGGATATTTTGGGGTTAAACTTAATTTAATTTGGTTGAGTCATTTATTTTCGCATTGTGAATGCAATTGTTTTGTAATTAACGACCTATGAATTCTTCTTCCGTAAATGTTATTTATAATTTAAAAATAAAAAATGTAAAATAATGAATGTTTGTTTATATGTCTGTTTGTTTATAACTAAGCATACTAAGCTATTCATACGATAATGATAAAACTTTTTAAGATTTCGTGTACAAGCCTGCGAAGGTTTTGGACATGAGCATGAGCAAATACAACTTTAATTTTTGTATAGTGTGTCTTAGGTCTATTCTAAATAAGGACTGCTAGTCAAACATAATTTAAAAGTGATTATTTAAATCCATCAAATAGACAAAACAAAAATAAATTCATAACTCCCTTTGCTGCTGAATCAGTAGGGTAATTCTTCGAAAAGCATAAGGTGCACAATCAAGCGAATACATATTTATATTATAAAACACTAAAAATAGTTCAGCCCTTTTCATGCCCACTGGAGGACACTGGCTTATCATCAATACGAAAGGGATCATGTCATAGTCCAACACGGTAGCCAAGTGTGGATTGGTAGACTTTATGTCTTTCTAAAACTATTTAGAACTTTTCAGACAAGCACGTTTTCTTAAGTTTTCCATCATTGTATTGCTAAGTGGTAATTATATTGGATATACAAGACCTGTATTTAATCTCATTTGTAATTTCAAGTAAGTTTATTACCATTGGGCTATCACTGCTGTTAAAAATGTATAGTTTAAATTGAACTCTTAGCTTTCGAAATTAAATAAACTTAGTGAAGTAATAAAGCTAAGTTTGCAGCTAATAAAGCGCAGGAAGTAATTCTGCTAGTCTCCTACATCAATTTGTCTCCATATCACCGAAACAAAATGAAAAGAATTGCTGTGAGAAAAATGTAAGGAAATAATACAAAAATACTAGCAATTTCCTGTAAATTGTTAGAAATATGTTTACTGTTCAGGTTTGTTTCCATTGTTTGTTTATATTTTTTTATAATATTTAGTCAGTTTGAGATAATATATATATTACTCGATATTGCCTCCAATTATGAACTGTTTTTTTTAATATGATGAGCATTTTTTTTTCAATTTTTTCAATACAATTCAATTTTCTTTTATTAATCACTAGCGACTCACCCTCGCTTCGCTCAGGTTCGTCCCTAGGTACGTTTTAACGGTTAGTATAAAATACAAATCTTTGATTTTCTTCGCGTTTCTGTACTATAATATGCATGTATTAAACATATAAACCTTCCTCTTGAATCACTCTATCTATTAAAAGAAACTGCATCCAAATCCGTTGCATAGTTTTAAGATCTAAGTATATATAGGGACAGACAGACAGCGGGAAGTGACTTTGTTTTATACTATATAATGATTACTTTATTAAATATTTTAAGCATGGAATCATGTAAAATTAAAATTACATACTTCATGTTTGCCATCAAATTCTTCTACACCAGACTCAAAAGACTTACTTATAACAAAGAAAGAATTCAATTCATATTGTTTGATATTTTTTAACACAGCCATAAAATAATAATTAATAAGCATTGTTATGAGCTGAAGTACAATACAAGGGTGCCGGTATTACAAGAGCGACAAATACTTGAGACAAAACGTCTTAGCATTGCACTATAACATATCATAGCTAACTATAGTTATATGAACAATGTCATAGCTAACTATAGAGTATATTTGTTAGGTATGTAGTTTAAATATTAAAACTTTTCTGTTTCTCCGTACTTAGTATTACAGTAAATAATTTTTTTGAAGTATTACCAGCTCGAATGTAAATATTGTATCTAAATCCTAAAAGGTATTGACAAAATAAACTCAGCGGGTAAATAGATTATTTAAAATTTTATAAACTATATAAATAGTAAATAAATGACATCATCCTGATCGAATTCGGTTTTCGATTTCCAAATCGGTCTGGAGAACATCATCGCACTGTGATATTTTCATGTGCGAATAATTTCAACGTTATTACTGCTCGTTTTATGGCGTAGAAAAATATCATCAGGAAACTTGCATGCCTAAAGAAAACCTTATTAATTTCGGAAAGATATTTGACTCACCACCACCCATCCTCACTGGACCAGCGTGGTGGACTATGACCTGATCCCCTTTGCATTCTCCAAGGTTCGTACTCAGCAGTGGTAAGCTTAAAAGGGCTTATCTATACAGTAATAGTTATACTAAGAAGAGTTTGTGACGTTGTAGGGGGTAATCTCTGGATCTACTGAACCGATTTAAATGAAATTTGGTAAGAACATAGTTTGAGACCCTGGGAAGGATATAGGATTTTTTATTCCGGAAATCATCCCTTAAGGGTGTGAAAATGGGGATGAAAATTTGTATGGGGAATCAAGCTGGGACGAACCCGAGAAAAGCGAGGTCGTTCGTCGTCGAATTATCTTCATATCCTTTATAAAACATTTATTATTTTAACATCATTTTAACAAGTGATATGTGTATAAAATTAATATGAAAAATTTTGAACATTTCATTTTCTACTGTGTAATATGTATAAATGCTTGGTTTTTGTTTACATTAAGATGATATAAAATCAATAGTTTCTGCCAGTTACAAGGAAAGAAACATTTCAAGTGGTCTCTTTCAATTTGTTTTAAAACAGCCACGAAGCCGCGGAAATGAAACGCGTGACTCTCAGTCCGTTGCAGGAATTTGAAGGAATTCCTTTACATTTTTATAATTAACTTATTTTGTCCGGTTCTGACTGTATAATGTTCCGTCTTATTATTGATGTGATTAATATTATAAATGTTAAAGTTTAGATGTTTGGATATTTGTTACTCAATCACGCCAGAACAGCTGAACGGATCTGGATGAAATTTGGCGCTGATATAGATTATAGTCTGGAATAGTACATAGGTTACTTTTTATCCCGGAAAAATGTACGGTTCTCGTGGGATAATTTATGTATATTATATAATTGCTTATAATACTTGACTATTTCGGGTAATAAAAAGATTGTTTTCTGTCTGTTCAACTATCTCGTGTTGTGCTAGCGGCTTGTGATTTTTACTTCTGTAAATGAAATGAAATTGTGAAAAACCTTTTAGGCAATATACAATGTTGCTGACACATTTGCTGTATTAAGCCAATTTATAAGATCGAAATCAAATTGTGCAAAGACTGCTTTGCTTTTTTTTTTAAAAAAAATTACCACTTCGGCATACTTCAATAAAACTATTTTTTTTCGTTATTTTTTATTTTACTTTTTTGTTTTATTTTTCTATTTCGTTTTCCATAATTTCGTATTCTGCGAAATGTTAAGTATTTACGTAAATCTAAGAAAGTGTTATTTGACACTTACACTTATTACGTTGCTAAATTGACCCCTAGGCATTTTTAACAAGAATCTTGTGGTAATTACTAACTTGTTAATATTCAAGTTGATATTGTGTGCATAAAATCGTAAAGTTAATTATGAAGAAGCAATTTTGCTGGTCTCCAGTTCTAATTTGTTACAATATTGTAATAAAGCCTCGTAAATGAGTTCGTTAGAGTTATATAGCGTAGTTAGTTCCCAATTATGGTTGGGATTTTTGATTGTACTATGGTCATATTTTATGGTGTAACATTTTGTTTTATATTTTTTAACCAACTTAAAAAATGAGAGGGAAATATATAAAAAAAATAATAATAAACAACTTAAATATTTTACATTTCTCAAGACTTGTATTCTCTAAGGTTGGAAAGGGAATATGTTAATCTTAAAAAGAAATGGCAGAAAGAAATATGGATTGTGTGATGAAATACCAAGAGCAACTCTTTAAACTTGTATTAAAACTTGAAATTAATCCCTATTTATTTAAAGGATTGTTTATTAAAAATCTTTACCAAAAAAAAAAAAAAACTATTTATATATGATTTCTAAAAATGGTTTAAAAACATTATAGAATGAAATAGATTGTGTTTAATCATCATTTTTTGAACACTTAACTTGATATAATAAAGTCAAAAGCATAAGTAGCTTATGAATTATTTTGCTCTCCTATAAAATACAAATAGAGCACTGTTTAATAAAACTAAATAATTACTATTCGAGGTCTCAAAAGGCTTAAAATTAAATGTAAAACGCCTATTTAGAGTTAAATCACATAGAACAAATTCATTGAGCCATACCATAGTTCCGTAGGGAGGATCTAACAATGCTTGTCAATTTTAAAAAGTCTGCCTCAACAATAGTTGCCGTGTGTGTGTGACATGCACAATGCCTATTTCCTATCATTTTGTGCAGGAATATTGATAATATTCTAAAAAGCCACTAGCGAGGTAAGGAAGATATGTATCTTTCGAATATTTTGTTGTTTGATTTTTCAAAAATGTAAAAACGTTTTTGAAGTAAAACTTCTTTTCTTCTTGTTACGAAAAAATGTACGTACGTTTGTTGCCATGGTAACCGTTATTATTGTCTGACAAATGATATATAATAATATTATATTCTTTCCTTAAATGATATTCTATAAATAAACGATTGTAATATGCCTAATATGTGTTATTTTTAATATCTCACTTATCCCAATTATTTAAAACATAAATTAAATTTCATAAAGAGTACCTATAACCAACAAAAGTTTAACTTCTTGCGCGTGTACACATTCATAGACATTTTTTATATTAGGGCTATTATATTATAAAAATGATTTTATAAAACACTAGCATATTGCGCTGGCTTATTTTAGTAGCTTTTTTAAATTTAAAACCTGAATAATATTTTTATTACAAACTTTCGCCATCCATTCATCAGTCTTTAAGAGTCGATTTTCAAAAAATATTTTTGAACTTGTTTTCTCATAATATGTCATTGTATGGTTAATTTGTCAATCTGAGTATTGCTGACTTACTGAGGATTACCACTTTCATAATATATACTTAACAAATCTTGGTAACGGTGAGATCGCTTTGAGGTTACATTGGATAAATAAAACAGTGATGGAAACGAAATAAAATTAGAAAATACATACAGATAACATACTCATAAAGCCAAACTATCGTCTTTAAAATGTGAACCAGTCTTCTAAGGGGAGCTCGCCATTTAAACAATTTAAAATATATTATTGACTAAAAAAATCGGCAAGTTTTGAAATACCTTGTAAATGTAAATGGGTGGGATGAATATTAGTTGATACTCACGTAGTATAAGTTTATAATTGTACATAATATTGTTAGCAAATATCATTTTCAAAAAGAGCAGTTGTTGAGTTTCTCGCTGGCTCTTTTCAGCAGAACTGCTTTCCCTTATTCAGGAGATGCTGACATATAATTTAACCCGTTGAGGATCGCGGGCACGTCGGCGTGTTAGTTATAAATAAATTTCTTAGAAATTATCCATAATTTTTCAGAAATTACCCACGAGGTGTAAAATTACAAAAAATATGTAAAAGTTGACGATTCTTAAGTAAATGATGTCTCGTAAAGTTTGATGTAGATAAAATATGTTTTTATTTGACTTGATAACATTTTATATATTTTGTTGATTTTTTGTATAAACAGTCGTTCGACCAGTCGGGCGACCAGTCGTTCGACCAGTCGATCGATCAGTCGGGCGACCAGTCGTTCGACCAGTCGATCGATCAGTCGGGCGATCAATCAGTTGATCAATCGGTCGATCAATCGGTCCAACAGTCGGTCGACTGACTGGTCGAAGCAAAAAAACCGACTGATTTACGCAACTGGACCGACTGGTCCATACAAAAAAATTAAAACCTATGAAATGCGAACAAAATCCGCGTAACTAGGGACGCATCCGAGCAAAGCGAAGTTAATTCGCTAGTATATAAATAAAATAAAAAAGGATGCCTAATAACTATATTTTTTTAATATTATCTTAAATACAAAATACTTTTTATTATTATTTAATGAAAATTTCTTATTTCCTTACACATAAAAAGTATTTTTTACTTAACATAATATTAAAAAAAAATATAGTTATTAGGCAATTCTTTTTTATTTTTTTAACAAATTTTGTTCAAATAGACTTTTACAAACACCTATGAACTATAAAATGAAAGGTTATATATACCTGTATGGTCAACACCGACGATGAAACATTATCAACTGTTTTTAATTAACGAGGTAATAAAGTTATTACTAGACTTAATTAGTAATTTTTATTGCATATTGTGATTATATAGTTTTATTTCCTAGCACATATTTTAATATATGACATCTCTATAAACGGAGTCATTGTAAAACATATGTTTTTCGTTACTATAGCAATTTTTTATCGAAAATAAATCTAACTAAGCATGGAGAAAAGGTATTCAATCATCAAAAGCATAAAAAACCTATCATTTATACGTTACTCTATTCACGCTGAGAAAAATAACATACAAATTTAATTAAAAAATATATAAAGCTGTTTTTTTATAAAACTCTACCACAGTTGCATGAGCAAAATATAATAAAGCATGTCACTGTCAAAGAGTTTTGCCATGACAATGGACGCCATGCGTGTGACGTGCACAATCTAGCCATATTTTATGAAGAGTAAAATTTTATTAAAATCTTTAAGATATATTATAGGTTTGCTTTTGATATTTTACTTTATATTTATATTCTAAATATATTGTTATAAATATGTTGGGACATTAACACCAGCACTATCTAGTTCCATGGTAAGCTACGAGACTTACATTGGTTATTGAATTATATTGCTTACATAGGCGAACATTGGTTATTGAAACTAACCATTTTTTTAGTAAGTATCGATGAAGCAACACATCGACGTAATTTTAGGCATAGATATAGTATATGAGCAGAAGAGTGGGTAACATACGGCAAATGCTTATGATTAAGATTCCACGAGATGTTAGTAGATGTTCTGAAACTTCGAAAACCAAAAATCAAAATAAATCTGGGAAACAATCCGAAAAGATGGTTTTATTTAAGAAATCCAATATTCGCGTAAATCTGGCAAAGTTTTATAGATTGGAAATGTTGCCTACAGAGATGAAGGCAAGGGTATGTCCCTAGTTTATAATGTAAAGCAGTAGTATAATATATGGTTGGGCCTATATAGTACGTCGCAGGTCGCGAGTTCACATCCGCTTACTTTTCACCTCATAAAATTAAAGCTCCAGACCATTTATATTATGGTGTGTTTGCAACAACAGTCACTTTTTGCCCGCTGTTAAATCACAACAAAAACGTGGTAGATTAACCTATGGCTGTCTATGTCGCTTTTGTATATCTTATACATATATTTAAACGAGCAATTCTTGTATATTTATAACTTTATATCTTGATTTCGCTGAAATTTGGTATGTGGGGACTTTCGGGGGCGAAAAATCGATCTAGATTAGTCTCATGTCTGGGAAAACGCGTGTTTTCGAGTTTTCATGCAGTTTTCTTTTTGCATTATTCCACGCAGAATATGGTCGATAATTTCTTACACTTTGTAAGCATCGTGGTCAAGTGGTCAACGTGTAAGTTAGACAACACATATGTCCGGGATCGAATCCCAGTTGGAATTCAAAGTTTTTTTTACTTTTGTTTTCGTATTTATTCAAGTTTTTAGTTTTTTCATATAAAAATACGATACAACAAAAAAGAACTCCGAGCGAAGCTCGGTCGCCCAGGTACTACATTTTTACCTAATATAATATATACACTAGCGACTCAACCTCGCTTTCTCGGGTTCGTTCCTTCTTACTTTATAACGTTTAGTATAGATTTCTCAGAGATGAGATATTTTCCCGCGGTTAAAAGTATCCTATAAGTTGACCCGGATAACCAGCTATCATCATACCAAATTTCATCAAAATCCCTTCAGTGGTTTTTCCGTGATCCGTTAACAGACAGACAGACAGACAAAAATTCTAAAAACCATAGATACGGGGCCTCTGTATCGATAGTAACGTTTATTTCAATAAGATTTCTTAAAAAAATATTAAATGTACAGATTCGGCTTAGTTAAAATTTTATTATATGTATATTATAGATAGAGAATCGTAGCCCTTCAACGAATTGACCTGATATTAAAGTAATTAGTATCAAAGTTTTTTTACTTTGATTATTATAAGTTAAAGTAGCAGCATGTTTTATTTAAAATAAATATTGTGGCAAGTATAAAAATATATTCCTCTTATGGAAAAAAAATTATAAGGTATGAAATAATTGCAATAACAAAATATATTTAGTGTCAAATGTTCATAAACATATTTAAGAATAGCTATAGTAATAACTATTTTTAGTAAATATATTGCTTAAGGCTTGTACCAAGTCCAACAATTTTAACTTATAATGCAATTTTATCAGTCGATAAAGAAAGCGCAGTGCGTTGGCGATATTTTTCCTACCAGACATAAATTGAAGAAAATCTCTGAGGGCTCGTAAAGTAAGTGTCACATATGCAAAGTTATCGTCTGGCAACGCTATGTCTCCTTTCGTTATTATTTAGATTTGGAATTATTTATATCTTATGTAGTAGCATATAAAGAATCTATAATTTTAATTTTAAAGTTATATTTTTGATCAACTTCATAAAGAGGTACCTACTCAATTCGCATGTATGTATGTTTTTTGTTTGTATTACGCAATATCTCTGCCAATTATTGCGAACTTATTACTGTGAATCTCATAATATACTGTATATGTGTTATATCTAACATATTACGTTAAAAAAGGCTTTATAATTTAAAAATACGTAGAGATTACTACATTCTTTACATCTGACTTAGAAACTTACAAAATGCATACTCTATAGTTGTTGCAAATAAATGAATTAGGCAAAATGCCGATTATTCAGATCAAACTCATACAACTTCTAACATAACCAGGCTTTTTGAGTAATCTTATCGAATTATTGTTTGTTACTTGACTTTTACGCTACTGAGCGCACGCAAGACATATCACGACAGTTGCCGATAGCGAGACGTAACTCAGGTCCTGCTTACATTTATATATGCGCGAAACATAAAATATCAGTAGTAAATGTCATTTGTTTTATAAAATGACTCGAGAAACCCACAACTTCTGAATTTACTTTAAAATTACTTAAAAATAATTATTTTACTATCCAGGACGGTTTTTTTAAACTTATATGGTTGCTACGACTGAAGGATCATCCTTTAGTCGTCTAGGCCAGAAATGAGTCCCACATAGCCTTTACGTATGCAGGTGGTATAAATAAATAAATACATTTAGCATTTTGCAATGTTATAAAAATATAAAGATAGATTGTATGTATGAATATGTATCACAAGTATTAGGTCGAAAGACTCGATTTGTATATATATACTCGATATGTATTAACAACATATTTTATGTCTGATGAAATAACATCTCATAAATAATACACTCGCAATTGATTAATTTTGACATTTAAATTATTATTTATTACAAGCGAGAACGTGACGTCTTATTAAAATATATATTACAAAGATTATTACTGAAGGAAAAAACTGTGGAGTTCAAAGAAATAATATAATTTTTATATAAATAGAAACAGGATAAAATAGTAGCTTATTATAAAATTATTATTAGTATTTTATAGCAAGGAAATTCATTAATAAAACTTAATTAAGTTCACATTAAGACCGTCAGAGCGGATTTACCGAACGTCACTTAAACGAATTAATGGGGATCTGGAAAGATTAAAGGGAACACCTTTAACCTGATATAGGGACGGAAAGCGTGATTAGCAACGCGGTGATAGTCTCAATTTTCTATACGGTCACCACAAAAATTATTAACTAAACGACATCGTTATTATAGCTTTCTAAAAGTTAATACCTTCTCGTATATATTTATGTATAACTAGCGTTTCTCCGCGGCTCCGCACGCGTATTTAAATTACCTATACATATAAATAAAATTGATATTTGTTTGTTATGTTAAAAGAATAGCTTTTTAATAAATACATGCGAAGTATATACGCTACTTATAATAAAAAAAATAACAATTTTAAACTTTTTGTCTGTCTGTCTACCTGTCTGTTTCTCTGTTTGTTGCGGCTAATCTCCGAAACGGCTGGACTAATTTTGACCGGACTTTCATTGGCAGATAGCTGATGTTTTAAGGAGTAACTTAGGCTACTTTTATTTAAGAAATGGGATTAGGGTTCCGCACAAAAAAATTAAACCCATGAAATTGCGAACGAAATCCGCGTGCGTAGGGTGACCCGAGCGAAACGAGGGTAAGTCGCTAGTCTATTATATCTTTTTAAATTATGCCTATGTTACTCTTTTATAGAAGCTATAATACTATAAAGAGAACTAGATAATAAGTTAAACAAAAAAAATCACTAACAATCACCTCAACAAAAAAAAAGAAACAAAACAAAATTATTAAAAAAAAAAGCATGTTAATCAATTAAAGCCAGTCAGTGTCGGACCACGTCATTCAATCTATAGCCTTAAGTACCGCTATTTCTAATTAAAAAAAAAATGTAATCGCCAAACATTAAAAAAAATATAATATATTGTCAATGTATAAAAAGGGCACGGGCAATTAAAGCCTGTGGATGTAATATAACTATAAAAAAAAAATACTATAAAGAATCATCAAAATCCATTTAGTAGTTTTTATCGCTTTAGTAGTTTTTTTTTTGATAGGATTGCTTCACTCCTAAAGGTCATATATAGATAGCCTATAACTTTCTCTGAATAAATTATATGATGAAGAACTTTACATTCTTCAAAATTTCAGATTTGACTTCTTCTCTGATTCTCTTCAAAATATCAATTTTTCTTTAATCATTAGATTAGAGATTTTCTTACTAAAATATTTTTAAAAGTTTCTGTAGTTATTT
This sequence comes from Argynnis bischoffii washingtonia, assembly GCA_033884665.1. Taxonomy (NCBI): domain Eukaryota; kingdom Metazoa; phylum Arthropoda; class Insecta; order Lepidoptera; family Nymphalidae; genus Argynnis; species Argynnis bischoffii. The sequence continues at coordinate 2,121,377 of CM066618.1, read as the reverse complement.
CAGTAAAATTTAATATAAAAATCGGTCAAGTGCGAGTCGAATTCGCACATGAAGGGTTTCGTACTAACGTACATGTACTTTTTATTAATATGACTTTTACTCTATATATGTTCTATGTAGTATATTAACTTCGATGATCGATTACGAACGTAAAGAAAATGTTTCTTATATTTTTATTTATTTTTATTATTTGTTGTTATAGCGGCAATAGAAATATATACTCTGTGAAAATTTCAACTCTCTACTTATTAAGGTTCAAGAGATACAGCCCAAACGGAGGGACGGACGGACGGGCGGATAGTAGAGTCACAGTAATAGGGTTCCGTTGGCACCATTCGGGTACGGAACCCTAATATATATAAAAAAGGGAATATTAAAATCGTACACTAACTACTGCGTTATTCAACAAAATAGTATCCCGTATGTACACTGTAAAGTAACGTTTTAGCATCAATACAGTTTCAAAGTACTTTGACCGCCTGTTTTTGTAAGATTAAATCAGTAATGTTAATAGAGTTTTCTTAACAGTAAATTGTAGGTAATAATTAAATTATCCCTTATTATCTAGGGCAGTTAAAATTTAAACTTGTAGTTAAATTACCAAACTTAACCACAAGTATTTTTTTTAATACATATTTAAAATAACTTAGCTTTTACTATCATTTTATAACTTATACCCTTAATATTATATTTTCTATTGTAATTAAAAAAAATTGCCATATAAATAATTTACAGATTAATATGGGCAAAAGTAGACTTATCTCGTTTGTAATTAATCTGTTCTTTTTTCTCTCTTCTCTCAATATTTATTACTAGCGACTTACCTTCGCTTCGCTCGGGTGCGTCCCTACGTTACGTTTTAATTTTTTTGAGCGAAACCCTAATTCATTTTCTAAAATAAAAGTATTTTAAGTTACTCCCTATAATATCAGCTATATATCAATGAAAGTCCCGTTAAAATTGGTCCTGCCTTTTCGGAGATTAGCTCAAACATACAAACAGACAGACAGACAAAAAATTTAAAAATTGTATTTTTCTTATAAGTACCGTATATAATTTCATATGCAGTTAGTATAAAGTTGTTATTTTGACATTACAAACAGACATTTCAATTTTATTTATCTGTAAAGTTTTATTTTTTTCATAATAAATACAAATAGGTGTCAATTGTTAAACAAGAATCGAACTCTCTTTCAAATTTCTCTGAAACGAACAGCTAAGTTGTGGAACACCCTTCCAGCATCCGTGTTTCCTGCCACATATAACATAAGTACCTTCAAGGCCTACCTAGACCAAGACCTTGACCTCATCAGGGCTTTAGCGTTGATTGTCGTCAAGCGCAAGCCTATCTAATAATAATAATAAAAAAAAATAACTCACTGATAACCAGTAAGCAGTGATATCCAAACTCATCACGTAACACAGTGCTACAACATCAAATTAATTAGTTTAAATATATACCTACAAAAGCGATATTCCATCCCTGTCAATGCATTTATTTTTAACTTACGCCAGTTTTGGAGTGTCAGACAAAATAAATATACGAATGTCAGATCAAACAAGCGAGCCGAATACGTTATGTAAACAAAATATTGCATTTATTTTAGAGATTGTTTTCAAAAAGCTGCCATTTGAGAAAATCTGTATCATACAGTTAATTCATAAATAATTCATCAAATAAAACTATTTTTTCCATATATTTTCAATGTAACAAGGACAAGAAATTTGACAACATATTGTATGTATGTATGCAGCCCTTTTTAACGTCCCACTGCTGGGCACGGGCCTCCCTTCAGTACAAGGGTAATCAGGCCATAGTCCACCACGCTGGCCAAGTGCGGGTTAACAACTTCTTTAAATATTTTTGGAAAATCTTATTAAAATAATAATTATTATCAATACAGTGGCTAAATCTATAGTTTTTAAAAGTTTTGTCCGTCTGTCTGTCTGTCTGTCTCAGAACACATTACGAGAAAACCACTGGACAGATTTTGATGAAAATTAGTATGATGATAGCTAGTTATACCAGTCAAGATACCTATAGGATACTTTTTACTGTGGGAAAATATATAATCTCTGAGAAATCTATACTAACCGTTGAAACGTACCAAGAGATGTACCCGAGTGGAGCGAGGGTGAGTCGCTTGTATTATCTATTTTTTCACTTTCTAACTAAAACTACCAAAATACAATACTAGCGTTTTCCTGCGACTCCACACGCGTAGTTCTATTATGTACTATCTTTATATTTATAAATTATGATATATTAGTCTGATGTTTAAGCTATATTACTGTAAAGTTTTATCATAATCCATTCAGTTATTTTTGTGTAGTAACAAACATCCAACCAATCGCACAAAATTTTGCGTTTAAAATATTAGTAAGATAAGATATTTAGATTACGTAAAAACTATTTTACCAGAAGAGAAAAAAGTATGACTTCGGCCTACAAAGTATCTCTATACAAAAGTTACGCCCATCTGTTGTTTCAACCGAAAAGTGGAACAATTCTAACATACTTTCATATACATATATTAGGTGCTAATTGATTAGGGTACTGTTTCGCTATATTTCTAAAATAATGTCCCGATAGAACTTAGATTAGATTTGTAATTAGATTTTTTCCGTTACGTTACGAAATTTGTTCGTAAACCCGTTTATTTTTAAACCCTGCCGCAAAAACGACGGGGTGTTGTAAGTTTGACGTGTGTCGTGTGTCTGTCTGTGGCATCGTAGCTCCCGAACGGATGAACCGATTTTGATTTTGTTTTATTTTTGTTTGAAAGGTGAAATAGTCGGGAGTGTTCTTAGCTATGTTTCATCCAAATTGGCTGAATTATTTTTGACTGTCGAGGGTTTTTCAAAATTTTTAATTTTATCGTATTAACAGTATGAAATATAACCTATATAAAACCTGAATGCTCATTATTCTATGAGTATCAGCAAGAATCAGTTAATTACTTAAATTAGCCACTTTTCATATCTACAAGATGTAATATAATGTCAGGATACTTCAGGGAGAGATTCATAATAGTAACTTTACTCTTACTCAAAGTCGTCTTGGCAAAATAAACTTTAAATTTTTCTCAAACTGAGTCATATATATAGTTGATATTTCCACATGACATATTTCTAAACTTATAACCTGAATAAATTTAAATATCATTTTATCATCATAATTTAATAATGATATACATCACTAGCTAGTACTATATAATTTATTTGGATAATCCATTTAAAGCTTACTTTCATTACAAAGTAACCAATAACGACCGCAATCTTTACTAAGTAAGGTACATGAAACATTTCTATGGGAGTGACTAACAAGTGTGTCTTTTCCATTCTACTCGACATTGGCGAAGTAAATTATGCCAACACGGTACTCCTAGACAAAGAAATTTAATTCACTAACAACTGTGTTATTCTTCTAATGCTAAAAATCCTATTTAGACAGGTATTTTTATAATGGAAATATATTATTAACAAGACGCTAGGGTCTTTAAAGCAATTTGTTTATATTTATAATATGTATGTATTTAAAGTTATACATATATGTGTAGTGTATCAACTGTCTGGTATTACACAAGCCTCGTAGCTTACCTTAGAACTGGATGGTGCTGTGTGTTAATGTCTCAACATATTTATTTATTTACATATTAGAATAATTGATAATTTATTAAGATCGTTAAATTGATCTAATTGACATTCAAACGTACTTCACAAATGAACTGCGTCGTAATCATGTTAGCTACGTTATTAAGCACGATTAACATAAAGCGTTTATTCATTACTAGCAAAACCCGCGGCTTCGCTCGCGCTAAAACTATAACTTTAAAAAGGTAGGTTTCATACCAATTTTCATCCCTTATTTTATCTCGTTATGGGATGAATTTCAAAAAGCCCTAAAACAAGTATTTATTTAATTGTATTGAAGAGCATTAATACCAAGTTTCAAGAAATTCTGATCATAAATATTTTTTGGGTTGTGTTATAACGTATATTCCCGTGGGAATGAGATAATCTCCCGCGGTAAAAAGTATCCTATATGTTGACCCGGATATCCAGCTATCATTATACCAAATTTCATCAAAATCCCTCCAGTGGTTTTTCTGTGATGCGGTAACAGACAGACAGACAGACAAAAATTCTAAAAACTATACATTCGGTCTCTGTATCGATAATAAAGCCTATTTCAGTAAGATTTTTCAAAAAAAATTTAAGGTACAGATTCGACTCAGTTAGAATTTTATAATATGTATAGGTTAATTCATTAATTTTCTGTGGTTTCATGGCAGGTACGTGTATCCAGCATCCCTTTCCCTTAAGTAGGTACAAGTAGAGCTAATATATAATTTAAATGAAAATTAATACATGTTTTAATCTCCACTAGAAAAATATAACACTTCACTACAAGTCAATCAATTCACACAATACGTTCTTATCTTGCTGACCGTGCTTCAAAGCGAATACCATTAAAAAGAAATCCGCTTAGACCATACCTACAATACCGTAATCAATTCTGAAGTACCCTTCTAATATTTGGGGTCGATTACAACATCTGTTACTGCAAAAGTTGACAATGATACAAAATAAACTGTAACAAACAAATTTCGTTCTTATTTTCAAGTCATAAGAGTTCAAAATATATGCAAAAAAGAGTAACACGATTTTGTTCGTCACATACCGAAATATCGATACATTATGAATTCTTTCAAACAAAAATAGCCTTTATACAGTAGATATAAGGATGACTCGAGATAAAAATTAAACTTTTACAAAACCCACATTTACCACATGCTAGTCCGTTATTAATATACAATTGGACCTTTTTTACCCCGACTTTTTTGAAGCTTGCAAAAATATAATGCGTTATTTTTTTAAATAATCTGAATATTTGATAAAGAAACGATGATATTTAATTTGCAATATGTTAGAATATTTTGATTTCCTTATACGTAAATTCAATTTTAAAGGACGGTGTATTTTGTTATGTATTTTAAAAAAGCTCTAATAACAAGAGCTTTGTTAGAATTGTATACAATTCACCTTACACTTTATATAAATTGGACTAATAATTATTAAAAAAAATAAAAACATTCGTGAGTTAGGTTTACTAAAATATTGATGTAACAAAAAAATAGGCCAAATTTTGCACGTTTGTGATATTTCCTCTCTGGCACATCCTGACAGTTCAGTTATTGAAAAATGCAGTAGAAGTGCGATGAAATTGTACTGACCTCGTTCATAGTAAAACTAAAATTTTTATAAAGATTTTTAGCTCTAAATTTATTAATTATTTTTTATTTAGAATAATTATTTACCTACGCTTATGTAATAATAATAATAAGTAAGCTTATTGACTAGTGGATTTAAAAAAAAAACTTTCTATATAAATCTGATGATCTTTGTAAGAAAGAGATTTTTTTTAAAACTTTTTAAGTGTTTTGCGTCTATCTGTTTGTGTGTTTGTCACTGGCGCATAGATCAGTGTTTAGCGACTAGGTTCTTTTAATTATAGGGTTAGGAATTTGATAAATCCTTATCTTAAGCATTTGTTAAATGCACTAGCCCTTGAAACGTACCCTTGCTTCGCTCGGGTACGTTTCAAGGTGCCTAATAGTATGTTTATCTAATATATACGTAAAATTATCTCGTGTCACGGTGTTTGTGGTCACACTACTCCGAAACGACTTGACCGATTTTAATGATTTTTTTTTTTGTATATTTGCTAGGTATGAGAATAGGTTGTAAAGTATTTTTTATCTTTTATCTTTTATCTGATGACACGTTTGGCTTAGTTTGCAGTGACCCTACTTGCTGGGCCAGCGGTCGCGGGTTTGAGTCCCGCTGGCATTTGCATTCATTTGTGTGATGAGTACGAATGCTTGTATTCCATTCATGGGTGTTTATATGTATAATATGTATGTATTTAAATTTTAAAGTTATGTATGTGTAGTGTATCAACTATCTGGTATCCTTAACACAGGCCTCCTAGCTTGGAACTAGATGGTGCTGTGTATTAATATCCCAAAATATCCCAACATATATCCTCCTACCCCCACCCCCCATTGTTTTAGTAACTAAGGCGAACCCCAGCGGAGCAGACTCCAGGTCATTGTCCATCTGTGCACTTCGTCCAAATTCGTTTAGCCGTTTCAGCATAAAGTAACTAACATGCAAACAAACTTTCACATTTAATATAGTAGTCCGATAATAAGGATATAAAATAGTTTTATTTACAATAGATTGATTCATCAAGATACAATTTTATGGTATAACTACTTTGGCAGATGAGTGTAGAGGAGGCATACCTAGAAACATTAATCGCTTTATCTCAGCAAGTTGTTTTCACAGATCCATAATATGAGAGGGGAAAAATGCAATTAATTTTATCACAAAAGCCGTTTCGATTGGGGACCAATAACATAATAGTTAGGAATGTCTTATTTAGAACTAACGAGGCAAGTATTTCCTATAAATCTCTCTAAAGAATTCCTTTCAGTTTGTTATTGTATGTTGGATTAAGGTTTAGGTTAGTTAAAGTTGTTTTTAAATTTTAAAGGGGTTTTTAGTTAGCAGCTCATTTTGGCTTATTGGCTGAGTATATAATGGCAACAATTTTAGTGGGAATATAAATTATAATTAAACAAAACGTTTTAGTTTTTACTTTTTCATTTATGAAGGCTTTTTTTCATTTGATAGTAAAGTACTAACTTTACCCAAAGCTATATAACACAAATGAAAGTCATTTGTTTTTGTTAAAGTGAAAAAAAATAGATTTTTCGTAAGTTACATCTTAAGTTATGCAGCTTAAAACATTTTGTATAAAAACTGTTATGTGATATTATAAAATATCAATATAATTGTTATAATTCAATTGACAAACCCCTAAAAATATTACTCCCAGTAAATGTGCCATTAGGATCATTAAAATTGATTTTCTAATGCGAGATTGTTCATAACCAGTGTTATATATTTCAATTATGTATAACTATATCTTTATAAATTATATTCTATGGTGCTACTCTGATAATTAAGTTATATAACTGTAACGTTTCATCAAAATCCGCTCAGTAGTTTTTGTATAAAAGAGTAACAAACATACATACACCTATCCACCTTTCTTCCTCACAAACTTTTACATTTATAGTATGATGAAATTAAATGCTGATGAATATCCATGTGTTAATATATTATATAAAATACACTATAAGGATTAAATACCCCATCCCTTATAATCTAGGGTAAGTCTGGTACCTTTCACTGTTAAAATAGGTCATTATCGTCCTCTCTTAATCCATGGGTCACCTGATTTGACCTGGCTTCCTACGAGTATTATGAAAATCAATATACAAACAAGTGTTTTTACTTATTATCGATCGATTTAAAAAAAAATGGACTTAATCTGGGCATAAGTTTTTGTGTGTTATGATATAATTTTGTGTATTGTATAAAATTCAAAATTGTTTAAGTATAATTGATTAAATTTTTGTTGATAACTCTAAAACTCGTTAATATCCACTAAATAGAAAAAAAAAGAAAATCGGTTGACAATGACAAATAGATAAGGAGAAGGCACTGTAATGTTTTGTCTTTGCCTGTTTATACACACATATATAGATAAGCTAATTGATTTTTTACTACGTGTTTTTTATTGCAAATTTGATTTGTAATAATACTTAGATTTACGCAAATATTTGACATTTTAAATAAAACTTTCTTTCTTTTCTTTTCTTTTCCGAATTTTTCCCGGATTTATTTTGATTTTTGGTTCCTCTCGTTTCGAATGCTTTCCAGCAATCATAGTCACGGGGAAGACTAAGGTTTTAGACGTCTCAAAGGTCATTCATTATATGATTGTTCCAGACTTGTAACAAAATCATCAAAATCGCAAATATGTATATAAATAATCGTAAAATGAAAATAAATCTGCGAAAAAATCCGAAAAATTAGTTTCATATAAATTCTTAATATATGTATTTGTAGCTTAATAAATTATACATTATAAGCTCGTTTAAATTAAATAGTACCTGGGTAACCGAGCTTCGCTCGGAGTTCTTTTTTTGTTATATCGTATTTCTTAGATAAATAAAACCTAAAAACTTGAATAAATACAAAAGAAACAAAAGTAAAAACTTTATATCCGACCGGATGGTTTGCGTGGAATAATGCGAAAGAGACCGCATGAAAACTCGAAAACATGCGTTTTCCCAGACATAAAACTAATTTAGATCGATTTTTCGACCCCGAAAACCCCCACATACCGAATTTCATTAAATAAATAAATATGTTGGGACATTAACACACAGCACCATCTAGTTCCATGGTAAGCTGTGAAGCCTGTATTATGGATACCAGATAGTTGATACACTACACATATATAATTTTAAATACATACATATTATAAATATAAACACCCATGACTGGAGTACAAACACCTGTGCTCATCACACAAATGAATGCCCCCAGCGGGGCTCGAACCCGCGACCGCTGGCGCAGCAAGTAGTTTCATTGCAAACTGAGCCAAGCGTGTCGTCATTGAAATCGTTAAAGCCATTTCCGAGGTCGCCGGTATAAATAAATAAATATACAAGAATTGCTCGTTTAAATATATTATTAATTAATTAAATAAATATATTAGCACGATGCTCAAAGTTGGAATGCCATCTTCAATCCTTATTGATTAATTTATGTTGTATAAAAATTGATGTTCTATTTAAGAGAACTCTTCGCTACAAGGATCCACGATGTCAACTTGCATTAAACATTTTAAACACCATTAATTTATACACATAAATATAGATATTTTGTCCATCCATCTACTTGTGTTCTCGTGACTTGTTTCTTTAAAACGGTTATATCGATTGTAATGGAAATTGTATTAATGTGTACAAGTTTATGGCGAAAATAACATAAGTTTCTTAGTAAACCCAATGAAATTTCACGTGTTAGAATATAGATATTTTACGAGTTTGTTGACACAATATTTGTTAGTTATAGTAATTGAAATTTAAAATTATTTTGGTAGCGTATATTTAGTTCAAAACAAAATTCACATGAAAATATATAGGTATGCTTCATCACGTATAAGTACGTTTACAGCAACTAAATATCTTAGATAGAATCGACATCGTGTCGCTATTGTCTTCAAAAGAAAGCCAAGAGGAAGCTACGAATCTAATTAACATTTTAAATGCGAATCAATTATAGCCCTTACTACGTGTATCTGTTATATAAATTATATAATCAATATTATTATTATATAAAGGCAGTGGTAGCTCAGTGGTAACGCGCTCAATTGGGATACCGAGCGGGTTCAAATCCCGGTTCTCACACCTCTGATATTTTCATATGCCAATCATTTCCAACGCAGTAGGACGTTCAAAAGAGCTGAATACATATTATTATTATAAATTCAAAGGTAACTTTTTTCTTTCTGCTGGTGTTTCCAATGGATTCCTACTGACCAAGGCCTGCAGTCAAAATTACTTTTGACTGTTTTTGTCAGTCAAAAGTAGTTTTGACCATGAAAGAGTTCTGACTATAACATTACGACGAAAATGACGTTGTTCATGACGACCGATTATAAAAGGAAAAGGACTGGCTTTACGTGCTCGTCGAGGTACGGCGTTCAGACACCACCAAATTCCCAACTCAGGGATGATACTGAAGTTGTCTTGATCTAAAGAAAAGATTTCTTTTCTTTTCTGTCTTTGTCTGAAGTAAAGATCATTAATCATTATAGCTATTTTAAATAACTATAAATAAATGTGTGTAAATGCATTAAATTATTTTATTATTCTCACGCTCGAGGGTTACTGGAAGAGATCTCTTGAAGATAATCATTCTTTATAGACAAAATATCTGTTTTCTATGTTTATATGTATATTTTTGTGGTACATGAATAAATAAAAATATAAAAAAACACCATTACAGTAAATATCATTAATAAAAAAATTGGTTGGCTGAATGGTTTCTACTTATATTTCTTTAAACGCGTAAACCTCGTCCTCAGGAACATATAGTCCGATTAAAACACTCGTTCCGCTCGGAATCATCCCTTGGATTTTAACGTTTAGTATAGATTTCTCGGAGATGAGTTATTTTCCCATAAAAAAAGTATCCTATATGTTGACTCGGATAACCAGCTATCATCATACCGAATTTCAACAAAATCTGTCCAGTGGTTTTCTCGTGATGCGTTCTCAGATAGACAGATATAAAGCCTTTGTGTTATTCCAGACTATAATCTATCTCTGTGCCAAATTTCATCCAGATCCGTTCAGCCGTTCTAGCGTGAAAGATTAACAGACATCCATAATCACAAACTTTCACATTTTTAATATTAATGCGGATTCGCGAAGCTATACGGCACGTTTGGCTCAGTTTGTAGTGACCCTACTTTCTGCGCCAGTGGTCGCGAGTTCGAGTCCCGCTGGGGACATTCATTTGTGTGATGAGCACGAATGTTTGTACTCCAGTCATGGGTGTTTATATTTATAATATGTATTTAAAGTTATATATGTGTAGTATATATTAGGCAGTGGTAGCCCAGTGGTAACGCGCTCGCTTGGACAACCGAGTGAAGCGGGTTCAAATCCCGGGTCTCGCACCTCTGGTATTTTCATGTGCGAATCATTTCTAACATGATTACCACTTGCCTTACGGTGAAGGAAAACATCGTGAGGAAACCTGCATGTCTGAGAAAACCTAGCAAGTTTTCGAAAGACATGTGAAGTCCGCCGATCCGCACTTGGCCAGCGTGGTGGACTATGGCCTGATTCCCCTCGTATTGAGGGAGGCCCGCGCCCAGCAGTGGGACGTTAAAAAGGGCTGAATACAATGTGTAGTATATTAACTATCTGGTATCCATAACACAGGCTTTGTAGCTTACCATGGAACTAGATGGTGCTGTGTGTTAATGTCCCAGCATATTTATTTATTTATTTATTATTTATATGGCGAAGCCAACGGCAAATGCTTAGTAGTGTTAGTGTTTTTGTATAAATAGAATAAGTATATAATTCTATCTAGTATTTTAGCTGTGAAAGTTATTGCAATAAAATGAATAAGTAAATAGGCGTAAGTGAAGTATAATGCAAATAAAAATATCGTATATTTGCAAAAAGTGTTTCATGTTCGAAATCCATTGGTACTCTATCAATATTTATCCAGTCAATTATGCGTGCGAAGGCTTTAATTTATCAAATAATGCCGCCTTGTATTCGATAATCGATTTAGGTTGTTTTCACAACGGTTTTACAAATCATTTTACACAATCGCTAGATTAAGTTGTTCTAGTTTGATAAAACTTTTTAATTAATTTGTACATTGTAGTAAAACACAGAAAAAAAAAAACTTTTTTATATTACTAGGGACTCACCCTCGCTCCGCTCGGTTAGTCTACTTACGTTTTACCGTCTAGCATAGATTTCTCAGAGATGAGATATTTTCCCGCAATAAAAAGTATCTTATACGTTGACCCGGATAACCAGATATTATCATACTAAATTTTAACAAAATTCCTCCGGAATCAGACAGACAGACAGACAAAAATTCTACAAAACTATAGATTCAGCCTCTGTATCGATAATAATGTCTATTTCAATAAGATTTTCCAAAAAATATTTAATGTACAGATTTGGCGTAGTTACAATGAGGCCTGTGTCCAATAGTGGGACGTTAAAAAGAACTAAATACATACAACGTAGCTAGAATGTAATGAGGATACCTGCCATAATGTACGGTAGATGGTATCTTTTCATTTGCTTTGAACAGGTGCCGCCAAAAGTGTGCGGACTTAGCGGCACAGAAGGTATTAGATGGGTTAAAACCAAAAAAAAATGTACTCATAGCGGTAACAATATGCTTACGTTTAAACAGTAGGATTACCGCTTACGGGGTTTTTGCTGCCGACAGCGAATATCGATTATATCTGAACATTGACCAAACCTTAACTCTTATTAGGGTGTAGACTGTACAAGTAATTCACTCTCGCTTAATTCCAAATACATACATATGTCATTCTCACTTATGTAAGATTTACATTTTTGTATATCAAATAAAAATAATTGTAGCAAATGAGTGATCGAACAAATAAAGTAAAATATAATATTTAGTACATTATCTCAGCAATAAAAGGGTAATGAATATAACCCATATATTAAACTGTATAGTATAAAAAACAATTTTGGGACATTTCATAATTTAATTTATGAAAGTGAAATTAGTTATTTGAATTAAGCACATGTATACAATAAAATATTTTTTGCCAAAAATAGAAGATTCGTTTATGAAATTTCCTCTGAACACTTATAGTTATATGTAATAAAGTCATATGTATGTTTGTAGATACGTTTCTTTACTTAGGGACATCCGTTATTCCAACACAAAGACTGTGCATGAAATTGCAAACTTAGTTATAAATTTAAGAGAAATAGATGCGTGTACACACATCTCAATCGAGAGATCTCCACGTTTGATCGAGTTATGCATTATTAATGAATACCGCCTATAATTATGGGGTACACAGATTTATAGCTGCAAGCGTTTGGCGTTTAAGGCGTTTCTTAGAAGGGCGTATAAGATTGAAACGTTCGATTTTGTATGTGACTCGTAATATTGATGTTTATGTTGAACTAATGTCGAGTTACAATGGTAGGGTACGTCAGGAATTTTATTGTTTTTAATGTCGGGATTCTGTTATTGTTCTACGATATATATTTACAAAGACTATTTATAAAACCTACGCAATAATTTTATTTATGGAATGCTGAAACTTGTAAAAATAAGGAAATCTCTATAAGAAATTGCTGTTGATCATATCAAATTTATATATTTCAACGTGATTAAAACAGTTTACAACAGTTTACAAGCAACTTCTCGTTGCTGCTGCTGCAGATCATACTGTATCTTCATCCGTCCAGCTGTTCAAAAAATGTGCTGCATACAATAATTTTCCAGACCAAATATAATTAGCAGTCTTTATATAGAGTGTTCCTTATACAGAACCAAAAAATACGTCCTCAAACAATCGGAGCCTAATACAATACAGGTCTTTAAAGCAAATACTATAACCATATCATATGAAATAACAGTTACTTTGAATTTAACCCTGAATTAGCAGTCAGGGAGGAATTACTCGCTTTGCATTTAAATGGTTTGATTTCTGATTAAGCGATTAACCTAATGTCCTTTTTACTTTCATCAAAACTAATTGAGGGTTTTATATAGATTTTATCTTTTATTTGTATATATATGTTTTAAATGTATTTAATTGTGTTTTGTGTTTGTTGATCTATACATATAATAAAACTGTAGAGGTCGAATGTCTGTATATAGGGATGTAAGAAGAAAAAAAGAACAAATCGAAATATTTCAAGTTTTTCTGTTTGTTTGTTTATACAGGCTAATTTCCGAAACTGTTGGAACAATTTATATGAAATTTTGCATGGTAATACCTTATATCCCCGGTCAACATATTAGATACTTTTCATTCCGAAAAACTAAAAAGTTCCCGTGGGATAGTAAAAAATTTATAGCAACTTATACAAACGAACTGAGTACACAAAAACTACTGATTGGATTCTTTTGTTGTTGTTTGTTTTGATTTTATTTATATATTTATGTGAAAAATGAATTACTATAAAGAAGCACAGTGTTTCTTCGGTCGAGTATTTTAGTCATCAGTGACCAAAAAAGGAAGGACAAGTTTGTTTGGCTATTCACATGTAACAACAATTTTATTATAATCTATTAATAAATTTCTGTTAATATTATATTAAAAATATAAAATAATTGACCGAAAGTCATTTACGCCCCGACTACATGAAAATTGTATCATAGCGTATCATGGAGGTTGGATATTTGATAAAAACTAATTAATCTGCGTCCATTTTTCATTCTCTCGTATTGAGCGTTAACGGTTCAACGAACATGAGGTTAGCTTCTGAATTTGTGGATAACAAGTTTGATTTATTAGAAGGTTGAAGACTAATCGATGACGTCGTCATAGTATTAAGGGCTATTTTTCAACCTTAAATGAAAAATAAATGTTGTAATAAAGTTAATGTAAGTAAATAATATATCTTATATTCTTGGTTTTTGGCCTTAAAAACGTAGCCACTACAATCTATCATTTTCATAGCATCACAATTTACCAATACATATCAAAGTTAATACTTCGGTAAATGCAGTATTTCCTGAATATTATTTAATCCTGTATATATCAATAGAGCCTCGTCATCGTCTGCTGATGAAATAACGACCTCATTAACTGTTTAAACCGATTTGTTTGCAGTTAAAGCCTTGTTCCCTCTGATTGGGTTAAAGTTGGGTTCAAGTTAACAGCGATTATGTTACTTTAAAATACTTAACAAGATAATTATGGTGTAGTGATAGTGTATCAGATACGGTTCACCTAGAGCATGAGTTTGAATCACACAGTGATATTAGTTTTTTTTTTGTATGTCTAAGTATAATTGTAAAATAGTTAGGCGTTTCGTATTCACCCTTCGTAAGCCTAGGCGCATATTGATCTGGAATATTAACCATTGTACTTTGAAAAATATTGTTTCTTATAAAAAATACCAATATTTATATACTTTTTATCAAAATTGTATGCTTAACATTTTTAACTATAATGATCAGCAGGAATATATGAGATTCATTATCATCATCTTCCTGTCCGTTTCTCAAATCACTTGGGGTAGTTCATCTTTCTTTTCCACACTTCTCTATTACTCGATAGCTCATCATCAACCCCTATCTCTTTCATGTCCTGTCTCACACAATCTTTTCTTCGGTCTTCCTCTACCTCTCCAGCGATCTACATTCATTTCCATCACTCTTGTCAACTCATGCGTTTCATCACTTCTCAACAAATGTCCATACCCTACGAAACTTATAAAATAAAAAATAATGTTAAGTTAAAATTATGTATCGATAATCCGCTATATATTTGCATGTACCTTTAATCTGTGAGTCTGATAAATACCCATTGTTAGGGGAAGATGGCAGTGTAAGCTGCCCACGCGCAATTAAGTATTTAGATAAAGTGTATATTGCTAAAGCGTAACACGGCCAATTTGGTGATAAACCAAAGATTGCACTATATGGCCTTTCAATTTATACCAGTTTAGTTTTAGTTTTAGGGATTAACTAGCGACTAACCCTCGATTCGTTCGGGTTTTTCCCAAAACAAAATTAATGAATTCATTTAGTTTTAATTATTTTCCGTGGGACCTTATTTTTTTTTCTAAAATAAAAGTAGCCTAAGTTACTCCTTATTACATCAGCTATCTGCCAGTGAAAGTCCCGTCAAAATCGGTCCGTTTTGGTATATGTACCGTGTATATGTACATTTAGTAAAAAACGGTTATTTTAATATTACAAACATACACTTCAATTTTATTTATCTGTATAGATTATATTTCATGCATCTAGCGACTTACCCTCGCTTCACTAGAGTGCATCCCTAGGTTTTATTTTTTGCGTAGCGTAAATTATTCCTTATGACATTAGCTATCTGCCAGTGAAAGACCCATCAAATTGGTCCAGCCATCTCAGAGATTAGCCAAAACAAACAGACAGATAGACAAAAAAATTAAAAATTGTGTTTTTCTTATATGTATATAATTTCATATGCATTTAGTAAAAACCTTTTATTTTAACATTATAAACCGATACTTCAATTTTATTTTAAGTTTAAGACATTGGTGTTTGTTTTTTTGCATGCATTAATCTTTCAAAGGACCAGTCTATTCCAAATTATTATTTATTGCTAAATTGTCTATTTATTGAGGAAGACCTTTAATGGCGGGGTAATTAATTATACATAAACAAAACTATACGAGTACAATTTGCTAAATAATTATAAAAAAAGTTCCAGCATATTTCGTAATTTATATAAAATAAATAAATAAATATGTTGGGACATTAACACACTGCACACAGCACCATCTAGTTCCATGGTAAGTTACGAGGCTTGTGTTATGGATACCAGATAGTTGATACACTACACATATATAACTTTAAATACATACATATTCTAAATATAGACACCCATGACTGAAGTACAAACATTCGTGCTCATCACATAATGAATGCCCCCAGCGCGACTGAAACCCACGACCGCTGGCACAGCAAGTAGGGTCAGTACAAACTGAGCCAAACGTGTCGTCAGTGTCGTGTTAGCGGCCAGGGAATCAAACGTGACCTTTAATTCAATAGTCATCTATTAACGATAGAGATCGGCATTTAACCACTGTACCGTTGAAACAATGTATTTTATACACATTTATTGTTTCCGTTCAATTTTACGTCTCAATTACTGGTCAAGTAGTACTTAACTATATCATCGATAAGTTTTATGATCGACTATTACTATTTCCTTGTTTTATTTGAATAAGCAATATCTTATTCATAAATTGTCTTAATTATACGTTTGTAATAACAGGGCTATCATTTTTAGTTTCCTTTTTATGAATCTCAATATTTTGATTTTAATTTTTGATAAGCGTTTCTAATTGATAGGTTTTCGCGTTGTTTATGTGTTCTTAAAGGTGGGGTATTTGTTTAAGTACGTTAACTTTTTTTAAGAACTGAGTACATCTTTATAATATGATTAGATATTATCTTATTACTAGCGATATACCCTTGTTTCGCTTGCGTACGTTCTTAAAGTTGCCTTTTGGCAAGTTTGTTACTAATATTACACGTATTATTTTTCTTTCTTTTCTCCAGTTCATAGACTAGATGTGTGCTAGATTTCATCCAAACCTATCTAGCCGTTTTAGCGTAAAGGAGTAAAAAAGACACACACACACACACACGTACACGCGCACGCACACGCACACGCACACTCACACGCGCATCCCACGCGCAATCGCACGCGCACTCGCACACGCACACATACACACACACACACACACACACACACACACACACACACACACACACACACACACACAAACACACACAAAAACACACACACACACACACACACATTCAAAAACTTTCGCATTTTTGATAATAGTACTAGTGTAATTGTTTAGATACTTTATACATATTATTTTCAGATATTATCTAATTATTTAGAACTATATTATTAGCCTATCCCTGAATCAAACAGACAAATAAAAATTCTCTTCCGTAGGATAAGACCCTGTTATCTTAGCGAAGAGCTAAATTGCTTCTATAATGCTCGTTAAATATTATTATCATTGCACGAATATTATCGACTATTTGATTTATAATATTTATTTTAGAACTTAAACATATGTATCGTGTATATCATATATTATTAAAAATACAGAATAAAATTATCAGCCACAAAGAAAAGTTTGTGTTAAAAGATGATGCGTTGAGATAACGCAATAATTTTTATCGAGTTGACTATATCTGTCATAGTGTTTTATAAGACAAAATGCGTGGCTATTTTGTATTTCGGAAAGTGATTATACCCGCGCTTAGTACCAAATAAGCTGTCAAACTGCTATTTCCGTATCGGTTAACTTTAGTGGGACTCTCGAAATTGTTAACACTGTTCGGCGGCTTGAAAGACACCGTTTACCGCCATAATATATTTTCTACTTAATGTTAAGTGGGATATCAATGGCATGCAATCTTTGTTGATGACAAAATTCGGTGTATAATAAAGTTGTCTTAATTATTATTAACATAGCTAATAAAATATTATCGTTACGGGCTTTTAATATAAATTGGTATTTTACTATGGTACGGATTTTAAAATAGAAGGAAAAGAACTAATATGGGAGCTAAGACAAGATCTTTTAAGGATAAAAATCTTATTAATACATGGGAATGATATAATATTAATATTTTATAACCTACTAGCAAAGTATGAATAAAATACAAAGTATAAAAAGTATAGATTTGGCTTGTGTATCGATAGTAAATCAGTAAGATTTTCCAAAAAATATTTAACGTATAGATTAGACACCGAATTTTATTATATGTATAGATGATGATGATACCGATCAAATAATTTTGTCATTTCAATAATTATAAGTAACTAGCGGCTCACTCTCGCTCCGCTCGGGTTTATCCCTGCTTACGTTTTAGTGTTTAGTATAGACTTCTCAGAGATGAGATATTTTTCCGAGGTAAAAAGTATCCTATATGTTGACCCGGATATCCAGCTATCATCATACCAAATTTCATCAAAATCCCTCCAGTGGTTTTTCCATGATGCGGTAACAGACAGACAGAGATACAAAAATTCTAAAAACTATAGATTTGGCCTCTGTATCGATAATAATGTATATTTGAATAAGATTTTCCAAAAAATATTTAGTGTACAGATTCCGCTTCGTCAGAATTTTATTATATGTATAGATTTTTAAAATTTCCATTGTTCAACAATTGTAGAACCACATCTCATTTAAGTCCCATGTTCCCTGTAAATTTTCCCCATTTAAGAAATAACAATTGGAATTATTATAAATAAGCGATTATTCAATTAATAATAATTAACCAAAGCTTAATTTTCATTAATTAATTATTTAATTAAAAAATCTCCATAAAAAAACTTAACGGATAAATATAAAATTTCTAATTAAAATAGACTTTAAAATGAATTTGGAGAAGGGAATTAATCAGTACTAAAAAGCCGGGCTTCAAATCTGCTTCAATTTTACCCTCGTCATAATAAAAGTCAAAATTTTTATCAATATTGATCTTATAAGGGTGGTTTCACACTGTCATTTTAAATACATAGTATCTTTATTTTTATATATGGTCAAATATATGTTTAATATTAGTTATTCATAAATAATTGCATGTGTAAAATATGTATGTGACAGATTTGAAAAAATTGTGTACTCAATTATTCGGTAATTACTAATCAAAGCCTCTATCTTGGAAATATGAGCGTAATATATTTTTACCACTGACATATTATGATGGTCATTAACTAAAGAAAGCCTATCGTTATATATTCAAAATATTTTGTTCATGCCAAGTTAAAAAAATATCATAAGTGTGTACTCATCTTAACTTTCCTTAAAGATTCCCACCTTATCTGATACACCTGTCGTCATAGGGAGTGTATTCCTTTGGAATAGAAGGTTTTATGATTTTGTTGCTTGATTTAATAAGCGTACTTAAGTTTTGTGGAAATTAAGTATAATGAAGCGATGGATAAAAAATACTAGCTAGAAATAATATTTAGAAGTTGTTGCTATTTATCTAGTTATTTAGTATGTCGATAATTATTTATCTGTAAAGTTACTTTGAGTGTAAGATTTTATTATTAAAATTAAGTTTTATTTATATAGAAAATAATAATTATAGTTTTGATAAAAACTTTTTTATAAGAAATAAAAACCTACTAAAAAAAATCATTAAAAAGTAAAAAAAGAACTGATTGGTAGTTTTCATTTTTTATAGTAAGATACCTATTCAGATATTTTCGAAGTCAGTGCCAACCGTTACAAATCAAAGCACACCGACTTCAAAAAAAATTTTTTTTAAAGTGTTTATTTTTACATTTTTAATGAAGACATAGTACCTAGTAGCAAAGTAAAAAGAAATATATTTAAAAAATTCAGTAAGTTAAAAATCAACCACCCTATTTTCTACGCTTAGGGGTGGATTTTTATATCAAATTTAAATGGGACCAACTTTGAGGTATAAAAAAATAACATTGAAATCGGACTACACTGTAAAAAGTTACAGTCAAACATAAAAAAAAGTCGAATTGAGTACCTTCTCCTTTTTTTCGTCGGTTAAAAAAACTAAAACAACACGCCTTTTCCTGACTTCAATCTTTTGGACTTGTTCACATTTTACATATATTTTACAAAATTTCTAATTTATAATAGTTATTTATTAATTGATAGTTACAACTAAATAAAATGGTGTTATTTCACACTAATGCCTTGTTTTTCTGCAGATTTGCACTAAACTTATCCAAAACTCTTATACTTATTTGTACTGAACTATTATAAAACACAGACAGAAAGTAAAAATAAATCTGAGTGCTGCTATATTTCATCCTCTAAAAAAACACCGTGAATTTAAAATATTTCAAAACGATTGCTTACAATATAATGGTAAGTTACAGACAAAAATAAGTATACGTTATAATAAAATTTTAACTGGCGTATAACGGATCAGAGAGCTGTAAACTACAGCTTCCTGTGATCAAATGATTCATACAAATAAATAATTACTATTCAGTATTCACCTCTTTGATTGAACATTGTATACTGTGTAAAAGATACTCTAATGTTTTTCTTTCTTTTGATTATGAAATAGTTGCTAGTATTTTCACGCAGCTCTGTCCACGTAGTGTATGACTTTTGTGTTATTCTGATGTATAAGTTTATCACAGATTTCATCAAAATCAGTTCAGTTATACACTTTATTTCGTTATTTTAACTTCGTTAATAAATAAGATAAAGTTTCAATGTAAAGTAAAATTAATGTAATGTCTAGTTATATATTAAATTAGTAATAATTGAAAATGCGAAAACCTTTGCACATGATCGACACGATGGTAAGTCGCTCGTATTATTTAAGCATATTGCATTGCAAAGTAATGGTAAAGATAGCTTTTAATTTACCTTTATTATAAAAACATAGTTAAATCAGATACAAAAAAAAAAGCTTATCATGTATTAAATCTGTATATATAATAAAATTCTAAAAGTGTCGAATCTGTAAATTAAATATCTTTTGTAAAATCTTATTGAAGTAGTCATTATTATCGACACAGAGGCCGAATCTATAGTTTTTAGAATTTTTGTCTGTCTATCTGTTTGTATGTCTGGGAACGCATCACGCGAAAATGGGTCAAATTTTGATGGGTATGACGATTGCTAGTTATCTGGCCCCATATAAAGGACACTTTTTACTACGGGAATATATCTCATCTCTGAGAAATCTATACTAAACGTTAAAACGTAACTAGGGATGAACCCGAGCGGAGCGGCGATGAGTCGCTAGTTTAAAATATAATTATATAGCAAAAACAGGACGTATTATGACAGCATATAACGCAAGAAAAAATTAAAAGCTTCGAAAAGCTCTAAGCTTACTTGTCATATCTTGCACATATAATAGCAATGGCCGGTCTTGCTAGCATGAGTCACGCAATCGTGGGTCGTGAAAGCACCGATAAGGCTTTCTTAGCTCTGTTTTTTCTCAATTCACCCTAATTGAATCCCTTTTGCTGTACATGTTTATTGTTATTTATACATTGTTATCTTTCTGTGTTTCATAACTTTAAATAACACTATGTAATAAATGTTTTTAAGTGTATACTATACTTAAGTGATAATAAGTAAATTTTTGTTATAAGTATGCAAATTTAGCTTTAACAAGTTTAATAAATTTTGAAAGTGATAATAACTTAAATCTTAATATTAGGAAAAGTTTTTTTAATACTTGCACATCTATGTATACAAATAAATAAAATTTAATGTCTGTTTGTAATGTACAAAATAACAGCTTTTTACTGTATGCATATTATGAAGAATATACGGTACTTATAAAAAAAAAACACTTTATAAAAAAATTGTCCGTCTATTTCTTCTACCTAATCCCAGAAACGGCTGGACCGATTTTGACAGGACTTTCACTGGCAGTTAACTGATGACGGAATAACTTAGGTTACTTTAATTTTATCAAAATAAGTAAGAGTTTCTCGCAAAAAAATTATAATCCATGAAATTTTGAACTCAAGCTACGTATCTAGGGACGCATTCGATGGAAGCGAGTGTAAGTCGCTAGTAAATGAATTATTTGTTGATGCAATTTTTAATACCATTAGAAAATATCTTTTGGACGTTTTGTATGTAATAAATGTTAATAAAATCTGTAAGTAGTAGAACAAAATCGATGTTTTGTTAGTTATCAAAAACAATTTTTGGGAGAATAGTATATATTACATTACATATTAATAGGCATTCTAGATTTTATATTATGCATAAAACACTAAGGTGCTGAAAATTGTCATAAAAAGGTCTTCAGCAAAGTCTGTAGTGCCATATGTTCACCTCAACTTATCAATTTTATTCTTTATTGAAAAACAAATACAAACCTATCCCACGGGAACCATACATTTTTCCGGGATAAAAAGTAGCCTATATATTATTCCAGACTATAATCTATCTCTGTGCAAAATTTCATCTAGATCCGTTCTGCTCTTCTGGCATGAAAGAGTAACAAACATCCATACTCACAAACTTTTACATTTATAATATTAGTATAGATATATGTACTTATTGTTAGAATATTGATTCTGTATTAAAATAGCTTATTTTATCATATTATTTAAATTTTAAATGAATACATGTACTCTATTTTTCTATGATTACCTCGTTTTGTACTAAATAATACAAAAAAAATCCAAGTGCAAATTTTTAATGTCCTTTCAAATGTAACTGTCAAAGACTCGTAAGTCCAGCTGTTTGATAAATCAGTCTGTCATGACATGACAGTTATGACATATTATATTGATAAAAAATCTATGTCATATACCACAGGATGTTAGTCTCTGCTGGTGGCCAATCTTATCTCATGAGATCACTGTTCTTGATCATTAGAGCGTGTTTGATTATGCCGTGTGTGGTAAAACTCTGGCTTATCTCGATTGCATCGGGGGACTGATCGTAAATACACGGTGCGATCGCTTTGTATCTCATAGATAAAAATAACATGGTGCAGATGATTATGTTTTGAATTTTAGTAGTATATTCAGTATTACATGATTTTATTGCTAAGTAAATACTACTTTTTATATAGTCAAAGTAAGAAAAGTGTGGTAAAACTAAGACTGTAAGAAGAATTTGCATTAAAGTTGTTGCTTAATATTGTAGAGATTGAAATAAAACTTTTTAGTATTTGCGCCTTTTTGATTGAGAGTGTATTATTTAGAAATAGCTAAGCTTATTTTGAAAAAGCTTTCTTATTTACAACAGTTATTGAACGATAGAATAACTGAAAAATATTATAAAATGCTATTAATATTTTAAGCGATTATTTAAGGTCTACGCTAACTAACATTACTATGTTGTAGATGTAAAGGAGCTGTGATTAAACATTGTGAAGTAAATGGATTTTTTTTTTGTCTATGGTTGAACCATAGACAAAAACTTGTGGTCATTGGTCATTAATTTTAAATCAATAACTATATTTAAATAATAAAATTTAAATAAGCAAAAACTTGTTTTTAACCTATACAGTATGCTTATAAAACATATTATAACATATTGCGATAAAACTTTGATAATTCGTGTACACGCCCACACAACAAAGTTTTTTATATGGTTCCATTAACATATGTATTATGATGAGTTAGAGCTGTGCGTAGTGCTGAATGGTAGTTATCTTATAGTATTTTTAAAATCATTTTTGTAAAATAGTGGGTAGGCACTGTCTGTAACAAGTATATAGCGCCTTTGAGACGTCTAAAGACTAAAATCTTAGTCTCTCCCGTGACCATGATTGCTGTAAAGCATTCGAAACGTCGGGAACCAAAAATCAAAATAAATCCGCGAAATAATCCAAAAAGATAGTTTTATTTTGAAATGTCAAATATTCGCGTAAATCTAAAAAAGTATTATATGTTATAAATCAAATATTTGTGTAGTTTGACTTAGGAGCCTTATACAATAGTATAGATTTTAAAATTCGCAGTACATTATGAATTTTGGATTATTTTCCTCAATCATTGAACACTTATTACCATAGGTGAGACAAAATGTTGCTCAGATAAATTGAAACTTTAACTCTGGTTATTTCTCAAGTCAATTTATTTTTTCTTAGTACGAGCTAGATGGCGTATGTTACGAAAGTTTTTTTTTTTTTTATGAGATTCAGTGACAAACGAGCAGACAGACCACCTGATGGAAAGCAGTACCTGACGCCCATAACACCTACGGTTCATGCACTTAGGTTTTAAGTAACAAAAATGCAGAACCACAGGTGCGTTGTCACTGTGAGGACTAAGATGAAATGCCTCTTGCCTGTAACTGCGCTGGCTACCTTATCCTTCATACCGGAACACAACAATGCAATCATTGTTGCTTGGCGGCAGAAATAGATAAGGGGGTCGTACCCATCCAGTCGGACTCCTCAGGCTTGACAGAGTCCTACCACCACCTACCACCGGTAATGTTTGCCAGAGTGCACATCGGATATATCATATTTTAATATACAAATCTTCTTTTATACATGCATATTTTATACATAATACGATGTAGAAATACATCATGACGAAACTTGTGTTGTAAGAGAATCTTAGTAGTTTTTGATAAATAAATAAATATGTTGGGACATTAACATACAGCACCATCTAGATCCATGGTAAGCTACGGACTTGTGTTATGGATACCAGACAGTTGATACACTTCATACATGTATATAACTTTTAAATACTATAAATATAAACGCCCATGACTGGAGTGCAAACATTCGTGCTCATCACACAAATGGATGGCCCCAGCGAGTCTCGAACCCGCGACAAACCCGCAACAAGTAGGGCCACTACAAACTTAAACGTTTCGTCAAAAGATAGACTTATGATATCCACCAGCATGTGTTTGGCCGGCAGCGTGGACAATGGTCTAATTTTCTTCACGTTAGCAAGAACCAAGCCCAGCAATGGGATAAACGGTCATTTATTGAAATTAATTAAAAACAAGTGTTTTTTCCCTAATGAGGCCTGTATACTTATAAATACAAAAAATAAGTAAAGTAAGTACAAAGACTTAATTATTATTTAAAGAATAAACACTACAAAGGAAATATTTCATTAAATGAAAGCATTTCGCGTGAAAATTAGCAGCGAAGGATAATTAAGTAACAATAGAAGTTATTTTAATGAAATTTCGAACAATCATACATTTTTGTACTTAGCTTATGTTTCTTGAAAGTTATTTTAATATTTATTGATGTAGGAATTTAAAAAAAAAACGTGCGTGTCTACTTATGTACTCACGTAAGAAGTTTTAATACTTTGGCGTAACATAACAAAAATAGCTAAAGATTTCATCCCGTATGTCACAACTCTCTGTTTGTAAAAGGAATGACAAATTAATAAAATAAGAAATATTAGGTATATTACAATCATAGATTTATAGAATATCATTTAAGGAAAGTATATAATATTATGCATCATATGTCAGACAATAACAACGGTTACCATGGCAACAAACAGTTATCAGCTAACTTCATCATGTCGCTTTATGTCGGTTTGCACGCGCATCGTAAAAATTTAACTTTCATAATTTTTCCAAACGTCCCAAAAGAAATATAATTTCAAAAAACATGTCTCGCTCATTAAACAAAACAAACGGCATCCATTCTTAAATTAACAATTGTTAGCTCGCATCATTCGTCGCCCACTCCTTTGTCCAAGCTATTTAGTTTGGAGCTGTAACATATAGGCTTTAGCGAGTTATTAGCTTTATGTCACTTTCATATTCCTCATTTTCCATAAATATTTTTTTTTACTAACTTTTAAATTTTTTTAACATAACATGACTTGATAGGAATATGACAGAATTCGTAAACGCTATCTGTCACTTACAGATTCTGTTTCAAATTAATTATTAAAATACATACAAAAGTACACCTTACTTCTTACTAATATTATAAATCTGACAGTTTAGATGGATGTTTGGAAGATTGTTACTCGATCACGCCAGAACAGCTGAATGGAACTCGATAAAATTTAGCACAGAGATAGCACAGGTTAATTTTATTCCGGAAAGATATTAAGTTTCCGTGGGATAGTTCTTTTTTTGTTTTTCAACTTTATTTTAATAATTGATCCATTTTAAGATTATCATAAATAAAATTAACCTTATTAAGCAATATTTACTCAAAATCAGGCATTGAAAAATATTTTAAAAATAATTTTTCTATTCTTAATATTGTACATTCTTAAAATAATAATTTTGTAGAACTATTATGTTTAAATAGGCTTCAATTGCGAATGATTGTTTCTTTAATGAATGAATTTTTGGGATACTTTTAGTAGTTCCTACATAAAAGCAAACAAACAAACATTTTACTTCTTAATAATAATATTAGATAAAGATAAACAGTTATAAATAAATCTCTCTCGCGCATTACTGAAGCCTAGTACCGAACGTGTAAGGTAAGTCACGACCGGCCACCGAGCCAAAAGCGACATTTGATAACATCGTTCCCGTTTCTATTGACCCGCGGACCTTTGAACGCTATTGGACCTCGCTTTACATCGGCTTGGCTATACTGAAATTGTTTCAATCTAATGAATTGCTAAGATTCATTAGAAGAAAGTTTATATATACATACGATTGGTGGTAATTTAAAGTTGGTAGTGAATAAGCTGATTTCACCTATTTGTAGCAGATTCATATCCCACACGAGCCAGTTCTTATACCAGAAATAGCGAACTTAGTTATGTTTTAACGAGATATTTTCCCGGAGTAAAAAGTATCCAGATTTTACTGGTGGTAGGACTCTGTCAAGCCTGAGGAGTCCGACTGGATGGGTACCACCCCCTTACCTATTTCTGCCGCCAAGCAACAATGATTGCATTGTTGTGTTCCGGTTCGAAGGATAAGGTAGCCAGCGCAATTACAGGCAAGAGGCATAACACCTTAGTCCTCACAGTGACAACGCACCTGTGGTTCTGCATTTTTGTTACTTAAAACCTAAGTGCATGAACCGTAGGTGTTATGGGCGACAGGTGCTGCTTTCCATCAGGTGGTCTGTCTGCTTGTTTGTCACTGAATGTCATAAAAAAAAGATAACTAGCTATTATCATACCAAATTTCATCAAAATCTTTCTAGTGGTTTTCTCGTGATGCAATCCCAGACAGACAGACAAAAGTTCTAAAAACTATAGATTCGGCCTCTATATCGATAGTAATGACTATTTCTATAAGATTTTCCAAAAAATATTTCGTACACAGATTCAACTCAGTTACAATTTCATTATATGTATAGAAGATAACAAGTTGTATATGTTACTATCTTCCAAACAATACGTGTATTCGTGTTTAAAGAAAATTAAATAGAAGAGATTTTCGATTTATATTAGTAAGTGTTTTTATGATTCAAAAATATTACAATAGTATAACTCCGTGGCAGATGACCATATATTCTCACAAAATATGAGATAATTAAAAAGGTTTTATCGTTTAAAAATAATACAACAAAGTAATTGAAGTTTACATCGATGTTATTGATACTAACGCTCGTTAGGTGTCAATATTATTTAGTGTCCATATGTATTTCAATATTTTTATAGTACATACATACATACATATGTATGTATTTGTTAAATAAGTATATTATAATAATCATAATGGGCTGTAAACCTAACTTATATACATTTGCAATATAACAGGCATTCGTTGTACTACTAGTTATTGAAACACTACTTACTAACTTGCAACTTAGTAGTACTGAGGTCATGAGGTGATACATGTAAAAGATTAGGATTGTGGGAGGCAAAATATGATATAGAAGAAAAGAAATTATTTGGGATGTTCGAGTATGTGATCTTTGCAGGGGATGGGGCATACATAATATTAAATATATGTACCGTCACTTCCCTCGGGTTCGCATTTTTCCGGAATAAAAAGTAGCCTATGTGCTATTCCAGATTATAATCTATCTCTGTGCCAAATTTCATCTAGATCTGTTCAGCTGTTCTGGCGTGATTGAGTAACAAACATCCAAACATCTAAGCATCTAAAGTATTAGTAAGATAGCAAATGTAATGTACACTTACGTGTCAAGTGTCCCTCAAGTGTGCATAGTGTGAAACTACTTTCACGATTAGTAATCATAACCCTTGCTTTGTGTAGGCGTGCGTAGGTTAGAAAAGGGGGAAGATTTGCCTATGTTTTTTTTAGTCAACAGAAAAAAATCGCACTAAAATCTATCTAGCAATCTTGCAGTAAAAATTAACTATAAGAAACCAGACATAAATTGTAACAAATATTTTGTAACTTTAAAATTTACTTAAAACACTTTAAAACGTAGCTATCCAGCATAAAAGTTTAATTGTGGTTAAAAAGAGTGGGATTAAAAATTACAAGCAAACTAAGCTATTAAACTAAGTAAATTATACTAATAAATTAATTATAAGTCTACACAAAACAAAGGGTTATCTAAATTGGTTTATAATAATAAAGATAATAATAAATTATAAATATGTTAGGACATTAACACACAGCACTATCTAGTTCCATGGTAAGCTTGTGTTATGGATTCGAGATAGTTGATACACTACACATATATAACTTTAAATACATACATATTATAAATATAAACACCCATGACTGGAGTATAAATATTCGTGTGAATACCCCCAGCGGGACTCGAACCCACAACCACTGGCACAGCAAGTATGGGCACTACAAACTGAGCCAAACGTGTCGTCGAAGATACTATGTACGTATGTATGTATATACTACGTATACACTTAAACGCACATCGCAAAGCTTTAAACATAAGTATTAACTTTTTTGAAGTCGTTTAAAAAAATATTTAGTATCTATTAAATACCATTATAACTATTACAAAAAATAAATAACTTTGACCTTGGTTTAATTATATTTCACGTATAGATAGATAATATAATAAGTAATTCAAACAACACATGTTAGTCTGTCAGCTATTTGAAAATACAATATCATACATTAAGCTTAATAATTTAGAATCATTATTGTTAAATGCATACATTTTAAAGGCTTTAATGAATTAGCTAACCCAACAATGTTAGCAAACAATGCGAAAATTAGGTTACGCTAAAATTGCGTTTAAAATTATCTTGCAGCGGTTATACACAAAATTGTATGCGTAAATTTTCATAATAATAATATATTATGTAACGTAAACAATATATAGTTATGAGATGAATGTACCACTTAATCTAATATAGTAGAGGCATGTGATTACTCTTGAGTCTAGCTTTTGTTTGAACTGTTTAAAAATATATAATTAATACATAATAATTAATAAATTAAATAATTATATTATAAACAACTAAAATATACACGTTATTTTCAACCGTGGTGTAGACGATTCGTCCAGACACATCAAATGAGATCAAACGCGACGGTTTTACTAGAAGCCAATGAAAATTTCCAATTTCCGCCTATTGAATCTATCATCAGATTAGCTCCATGGTTTGAATTATTGTATTGTGATCCACATTTTAGTTTTACTTGTATTCAGCCCTTTTTAACGTCCCACTGCTGGGCACGGGCCTCCCTTTCAAGACGAGGGGAATCAGGCCATAGTTCACCACGCTGGCCAAGTGCGGATTGGCGGACTTCACTTTAGTTTTACTTACAAAGCTTTATATCGATAAGACAAATAGAAATTTTACTTGAATTTTGAAAATCAACTTAAAATATTTGATTGCTTAATCGGATTCAAGTGAATTAAGTTATATGTTATAATGTATTAAATAGTAAGAATACATTTCATTTTCTGAAACATAATATTATTAAGCATTTTCATATACATATAATAAATCATATTATATCTTTTGTGTAGTAAGAAGTGACAAAAGGTTACATGCCCACGAAATCGACACCGTAATTAATTTGCCACCAACAAAAAGGGCTCAGGAAGTCCCTCCTGACCTTCCGTTGATGAATTACCCTTCTAAGCCATTGTCGCCGATAAGGGCTGGCCTTTGCGATTGATTAGCCGACATTTTAGTCCCTTTGTAGGGCGTCTTGGAAGAAGCCACATAAAATAATGCATATTGGTTGTGTGCGCATTGAAGGGTTCCTGTATTGACAGAAAGGTCAATTACTGTATGAAAAGCGGATATTAAGAGGGTCGTCGAGTATAACGTTAGCTACAAAAAGTATTACCTAATTGAAGTCATATGGCTAATTTTACTTATGTAGACAAATTAATACATTTTTGTTGTTTTATATTATTTCAGTGTTGAAAAATACTTATACCCTAACACGCTAGATAATGTTGATTATTAGAGAACTGTCCTCTGTAGTATGCTCTGTTTTAACTAATTTTATTCAAAAAATTTTTGTCTCTAGTAACATATTTACCAATAATATTGTGGACCATATAATTATATTTTTTAATATCATTAAGAAGATAAAACCCAAGCCTTATGGTGAAATGATTCCTATGTAAAAGCGTATTTTAAAGTTAATACAAAATTTTATTTAAAAACCAAATAATAATGTAATAAAATGTTATCAAGCTTTTTCTAATACCACTACAAGCACATGTTTTAAGTCAAGCACTTCATAAAAAACTGAAATTTCGTATGTAAAGCACTTCAACTAATTGTAATTTTAAACAAATTAAATTTCCATACACTTATTAACACTAGAAAGCTAATAAAAAATAACAGTAGCATGTGGCTCATTTGGTACACTGACACCTGCATAGTTATTTATGACGGTCATTTCTAATGACATTATAATAATATATTCAAATATATGCCCAAAATTTTAGTATGGCCAAGGTCTCTATGACAGCGGAATTATACGTATGTATATAATAATTATGTGGATTGATGAATCTGTAGATATTAAAAAGGTTAAAGTAATTCTGTCTGTTTGTCTGCCCCGATTTCGATGAAATTTTAATGTAGATGCCTTGAGACTGCAAGAAGAAAGTTAATAGTTACATAGAAAAAATGCTTTATTTATTATAATTATAAAAACTTTGAATGTATTTTTATGTATAAAAAAATATATTTTAAGTATGTATAAAATAATTTAAATTTGACAGAAGTTACATTTAAAAAACATCTGAGGTTCACAATCAAATATATTTTTTATATTTGAGTATACAATATACATATTCTGGTACATTATCTCGTCTACTGAATAGTGCAGAATACGCTGTATGTCGCAAGTTCGATGTTCATGCAAAGTATTTATTGTCGAATGTAAGCACTTACTAACAGGATGTATGTTTGTTTGTCACTGGTAATTTAAAAAATATAATAAAAAAACATCTTCGTAAATCAGCATAGAGTTGTTATCATAAATAAATATTTTTGTTAAGTAGTATAATACTGTAGTCCAAACAAAAACGGTTTTCATTTTTTTATTTTTTTCCATAATTGTTAAGGCAGTCCCTCACCGGGAGCATTCGCATGTAATGCAACAGTTCAGATTCAGAGTGAGGGAGAAGAACTGAGCATATTAATATTAGTAATGCTCAAGTTCTTCTCACTCACTCTGAATCTGAACTATAACATTACAAACGAATGCTCCCGGTGAGGGACCGCCTTTAAGGTCGCTGTTATTACCACCACACGGGGGTCGATTAGTCACTGCTCTGATGTGTGAAATAACAGAGCGACACCTGCTCACTACTATTTGCATTATAATACGGACCGTTTGTTTATTTCAATAGTTTAAAAATGCAAAGCTACTTTGTACTGATTGAGGTACGTAAATGTACGTAACGTAACGTAATAATAAGCCTAAGGAAGCAAAATGGTTAACCTAAAGTTCTTATGATATTCAACGAGCAATTCTTGTATGTATAATTTTATTTTGTGTATTTCGGAAACGGCTTTAACGATTTGGATCAAATTTTGTATTTAGATAAGGTTTTGTTTTTAAGTTTATCTATATAACAGGTTTATCTATTTTACCGGTGGTAGGACTCTGTCAAGCCTGAGGAGTCCGACTGGATGGGTACCACCCCCTTATCTTTTTCTTCCGCCAAGCAACAATGATTGCATTGTTGTGTTCCGGTTTGAAGGATAAGGTAGCCAGCGCAATTACAGGCAAGAGGCATATCATCTTAGTCCTCACAGTGTTAACGGACCGGCGGCTCTGCAGTTTTGTTACGTTAAACCTAAGTGCATGAACCGTAGGTGTTATGGGCGACGCGGTACCACTTTCCATCAGGTGGGCTGTCTGCTCGTTTATCACTGAATACCATAAAAAAAAAAACAGTTTTTTTTTTAAACTAATATTTTCATCTTTTCCGAAAAACACTCGAAGACGCTCGGTCGCCAGGTACTACTCGTAAATGTAAAAAGAGCAAATTAAACATTCTAGCCATTAGTTATATACAATACTATAATATGATAACTAAATAATTATTACATATATCCAAAATTTATGTTACAAGCTCCAGCCCGCGGAGTCGCTCGCATTGTACATAGATAAAAATTAACCTAATACTCTACGAGTAGTAACTTTGAGAATCGATTTAGCAATTCCAATAATTATCCACGACATTCTACTTATAAACAAATAATATTCCCCTTTTTTATGATAATATTAAAAAGCTTTCTGCTTTATTTATTTTTTAATACGATTAATTGGAAATTTTGAAGAATATCAATGTTTTCACGGGCCTGTGACCACGACAGGTGCAATTCTGTCAAAACGACCGAAAATAATAAGTTACGATCGCGATATGTCCAGTTAATATTTATTATATAAAAAGTTGAAGCAAAATACACTCTATTTCGAAATTGTTAATCGAAATATCAAAGGGTACATACTATTAAAATATCGATAAACTTTAAAATGAGACTCGTATATCATATTTGAAAATCACCATCTCTTTGTTTTATATACATTTTTTAAATTGTCTCCATTTTACAATCTTGCTCTTGAGAGTACTTGGAGAATATCGAGTAACTCACGCGTTTTCTTATTTAAAGTATTATTTTAAAGCTAATATCCTACTAATCCTACTAAAATTATAATTGTGAAAGTTTGTCAATTTACATTAGTGTACTTGTTACTTAGGTAGTGGTAGTCCAGTGGTAACGCGCTCGCTTGTCAACCGACTTTTATTTTGTTTAGAAGCTATTGGCGAGCTTTAATGTTATCAATGAAAAGGTTGGGAATAGTTAGCTTTTTTTATGTAGACAGGGAATTACCAAACAGTTCTGTATCTTTTTCTCGTTTGTCAACCGATTTTCCTTTTTTTTTCTTTAAAAGCTTTTGATTAACTTTAGCGGTAATAATAAAAAAATATAATAGTCAAATTTCGACCGCTGATCGAATACTATCCATACAGATAAATAAAATTAAAGTGTCTGTTTGTAATGTCAAAATAACAGCTTTATACTAAATGCATATGGAATTATATATATATATATATATATATATATATATATATATATATATATATATATATATATATATATATATATATATATATATGGTACTTATAAGAAAAAACACAATTTTTAAAATTTTTGTCTGTCTGTCTGTTTGTTCCAGCTAATCTCCGAAACGGCTGGACCAATTTTAACGGGGCATTCACTGGCAGATAGCTGATATTATAAGGAGTAACTTAGTCTACTTTTATTTTAGAAAAAGAATGAGGGTTTCGCTCAAAAAAATGAAAACGTACCTAGGGACGAACCTGAGCGAAGCGAGGGTGAGTCGCTAGTTTTCAATAAATTTCGGAATGGAATTAGCTTATATCTCGGATTATTATAGTATAGAGCTTGAACTTTTGCTTAAATTAGACTAGGATTAATAAAAACAATCATTTAATTTTTACTTTAACCTCAAATAAAGGCAATGGCAGTAAAATATTTAACCTACAATGTCACAAAGATGTTAAAACAAATTAAAATCATTCCCAAAATGTGTCTAAAGTTAACATTTACTATAGTGGGAATGTTACAATATGTTAGTATGTTCACGGTCGATTTAGGAATTTTCTCGCCTGTCGACCCCATGAGTTTTAACTCGAAGCTCACGTTGACAAGCTTTTTGAAGTTAGTTCATGCTTATATTGTATTTTGTGACGTTGAATAAGTCAAAAAGAATAATCTTCTATGTTAATTTTATAGAATATTTATGATAATTGTGTTTATTATTTGAAATTTAGGGCAATGTTTATGAAAGTTAAAAAAAAAAACAAATACCTTTAAAATACTAAAAAATATATATGTATAATTACTAAAATACATTCATTCTTATAGGGAATTAGAAGGTTAGTTATAAAAAGAAACAAACCCACAGTTAAACATAATTTATTTCATATTATTTTAATTATCACAGATCCATTTATTTAAATAGTCATCACGTTAACAAAAATATATATAGTCTACAGTGGTGACAATTTCACATACAAAATCATGGTTTATCTTCTATCATATTCTGCAATACTACGTGTAAAATGCGATACAATTATTTACAATCTATTTCTTTATATACATATGTTACGAAATATTATAAGTGACTCATATTTTAAATACTCCCAGCCAAAATCTTTCGAGTTTATTACAGCTATGCATACAGTAGTTATAATACAAAATAATCGATTCTCATTATTACTTTATAAGGTACAAATTGTATGAAATATTTTTTACCATTTAATTGTAATATATGGGCTATATTTGATTAAGTTTCATCCTTACAGATATACACGTGAAAAAGCTAAAGTTACATTTAAAATTATTAGAAAAACAATAAGTTTATAGATTTATATAGACTTAGTGAAAATCTTTTGGCTAGGATATTTGTAGGCAGTGACGTTTAAGTAGATAAATGCATTGGACTTAAGTCTCTTACAAGTTATAAAAGAAAACGCTAAAATATTTTTCGATTTTAAGCTCAGTATTGTGGGTTTTTGCCAAACTGTATTAATTTGGCACTTTCTAAATCATTTAAACGATATATTCGAAAAGCAAACAAAAATGAACCAAGCGATATACTTGCGATACAATAAACACTCATACACTTATATATAAAAAATAACAAAACAACTGTGAATCAACTTTGTTTGTTGAATATTCTTTATAAGACATTAGGCACTATTATTGCTACTATATAATTTATCTCCGCTTATCTACAGCATATAGCTTTAAAAATAAGCTACCACGATTTTACAAATTAGGCCGATCGCCTACAAAAACTATTTTCTCTAAATAACATTTAATCTACATACTTACCAACAGACGTACGTAATACACTCTGTTCAACATTCATTCGTGCATAGTGCTGCCAAGTATATTACCCCGAATTTCAAATACGAGCTTCGTTTATTTATGTATTTTCATACATTTATAATTGAATTACATATTAAGTTAAGACATTTAATTTTAAAAGTCATAGAAAGCTGGCAACACTAATTAGTTAGGAATTCATAACCAGGAGGGTCGTCCGTGTAGTAAGTCTGCCGCATCGTGCCTGTCCATTTGACGTAAAGCCGCAGCCAAGGCGGCGGTAGCGCCGGGCCCACGTTCCCTACACTCCCATAACTCCAAAATAGCTTCAGTTGGCGAGCTCTTTGTGGCAAACCACGTTGTATAACGATCCACACCCAACCTCGTTGCAAGTGCACGCCAGTCGTTACCGCGAGCGTTTGGGGGATCTAGTATGGCGCATAGCTGCCTCTTAACCCGAACGCTTAATTTGAACGGACTCTCCGCACATTCATTTACACCAGTTTCGTTAACAGTCACATTGCGTTTCGCATCGCTTCCGTCGTCGCTCCTACACATTCTAGATTCAAGTAGGTTTTCTGTTATGTTAAAACTTCGTTGGGATTCTCGTGGTGATCGACCACGGGGCGATCGGCTTCGTAAATCATCTATCGATATTCGGAATGTCTGCTTGTATGACGGGTTTGTTCTTTGACACGCTGAGATATTAAAATCTATAGTGTCACAGTCGTAAGTCCTTTCTAAAGTAAAGCTGCAGTGTAAAGCGTTGTAATTCGATCCCCAAACGTGGTTGAATGGAATTTCTTGATATGCTATACCCGGTTTAGTTTTCCAACCAGGACTTAAATGTTCCAAATTCAAGCACAAATTAGATCCACCATCCTGGAATAGAAAAGTTTTCGGGCGTTCTAACAAAATACCACCCAATTTCTTCTCTTGCTCTTGACAATAATACGGTGCACATGGAGTATCTTCAAAAACATACAACCGTATAGTGTATTCAGTACAAGTGTCACTCAATGACGCAGGTGCGTACACGGCTAATTGAAGTGTCTTAACCGCTTTTCCGTTGAAGCTTTCACCGACAAGAACAAATGTAGAAAGCATGTCCGTAACGAGGAATATTTTGTCACTGTCCAATTGTGTGAAAACTGGCGTGTTTATCGTCTCCTGACCGAGACTAACGACTTTCTTCCATTGTGGGTGTGTATCCGTCTTTGCCGTATTATGGTCGATCGCGTATAAAGAGAGATTCCAAAAACCATGTTTGAGACTAGCGCAGTGTGGAATTTGAAGGACAACCGACTTATTAAGCTGGAGACGTGGCGGACCACATTTAACTACTGGGCTCAGTTGCGTGATACCTGCGGGCAAAAAATTGTTTTAACAAAATGTATGGTAATCCGCCTTAGGCTCGCTGGATATTACATTGCATAAATTAAACGTTTCGTTTTGTTATTGTAATTACATAGACGGTTAATCGCTTAGACTTCTTTATAGTTTAAGTCTAGGTTTATTTTTTTAATTTTTAATACAAGATACTATCTAAAGCAATCTTATGAGCGTAGCGGATTGGCAATTTTCGTTTATAGTCAATTTCAAAGTAGCAATTATTGATTCAAGATTAAAGTAAGAATGGGAACTAGTTATTAAATATTTTTAAAGTTTGCAAAGGAAATTATAATTTAACTTCACGATGTATTGATTCTTCTGTTAACGACTTTATATATTGTTAAGCAAAATAACCTTGCTTATCTATAGGTTACATTCTAAAACCATTCATAAATAATAATAGCCTGTCGTTACAATGGTAATTAAAAAGAGACGGTAGCTGCGAGGTTATACTGTATAGTGTAATTGATGATGGTAAGATATTTTATACTGTACGTATATTGATATAAATATATTAAAGCTACAACTAGCTGTTAAGTTAATAAAATAATGTACAGTTCAACATAGGATGTGTAGCTGGAATGAATTTTAAGATTTCTGTTATACTTTTTTTTTACTTTCCCTTTATATTAGCGGTAGCTTTCATGCCAAATATGGGATGACTTATATATTCATTTACACTAATACACTAATGTTTTAAATACGAAAACATTTGTGAGTGTTGGTATGTGTTTGTTACAATTCGACAGATTAGAACAAATGAGGATAACCAGATTAACGGATAGGGATATATTAACATATTTTCTAACCCGTGAATGGAACCGCAGGCACAAACTAGTACTTATACAAATAAAAAAAATACATTGCCATCAATTACCTTTTCCCAACCGTGATCTGTATCTGTCATCTTTTACAACCGCCACATAAATTTGTTCTCTCCTTCCCCTACTAAGTGCTCCTTCTGGGATCGACAAAGCAACACCGGCAGCCGGTAAAGCTAATCTCGCCCCTGCACTCGATATCGACAGTGATTGCGATATAGGCGAGTTCGACACGAGTTCCGCTAGTTGTAGCGTTACAGATTCGTTGGCTGCGTCATACATTGAGCCGGCTAAAAAGAAAGCTTTTATAAATTGGTAATACGATACGTTTACTGATTAGATTTAAAAAAATATCATCTCAACAAGTTTATTTAACCTTAAAATTTATATGGATATATAAAGTAAAATATTGCTGTACATATATGTCAAAGAAACATATACCTATTGGAAATTAGCTACTTAGAACATTTTGTACATAAGCATAATCGAAAAACATTACCCACGTCCTGGGGCAGTTAAGTAATTACTAAATTACTATAGAGCTGGTCTAAATAAATGAATGTCTAATATTAAAAGACTATAATTATTAATCACGTGTATACTCACAACTAGTAAAACAACTGGAAGCGGAGTGTTCAGATTCAGTATACGGTTTGCTGTCATATTCATCACTCTGCCCCTTGCTCGAAGCGCATGGAGTTACTTGATGGTCGACAGGTGACGCGTAACTGTAAAGATTTGAACTTTTAAATATCTTTAATGGTATTTTACTATATAAGTTTAGTTTAAATAATTTTTTACTTTGAATTAAGTACTATGGATTATTTTAAGGTTTCAGAAAAGGAGGAGGAGTAATATAATATTGCAGATCGATTCTAATTTGACCTTCAAAGAAGATTCTCATTATTATCATCATCCTTAGTCTTTATTAATTTGTTTTATTTTTCTTTACGTTACCTTCGCTAATTGTCAATCGCTCTACATGATTATTTTTTTATGTTATTATCCTTAAGGCGACCGTTCAGACAAATTGTTTTCGTTGAGTAACTTTGTTTATTGACTAAAGTTTTGGATATTTTTATCCACGCTGTTTGAAAATTTTGAAATTCTAATGATTATTTTTTGACCTTCAAAGAAGAGGATTCTCATTATTATCATCATCTCTATTCATTATTAGTCTATATTGTTTTTTTTCCTTATGTGATATATATCTATCTAATTGTGAATCTACCTGCATATTTTTATTTAAATTAACTATCACCCTTAAACAAGTTCAAAAAAAATCCTTTTTCGTTCCTAAGTAATTAGGAAATCAGTGTATCTTTTTTGGTAAAAAATATTAACATAAATTATGCTTCATGTAGAATAATACAACTTAAGTGTTCATAAAGTAACTAAGTTTTTTACTATTGACTAACGTTTTGAATATTTTCTAGTCTTCTTTGAAGTAGTCGAAGTCTATTTTTAATATATAGT
The DNA here is from genome assembly GCA_033884665.1 of Argynnis bischoffii washingtonia. Classification (NCBI taxonomy): domain Eukaryota; kingdom Metazoa; phylum Arthropoda; class Insecta; order Lepidoptera; family Nymphalidae; genus Argynnis; species Argynnis bischoffii. The sequence goes on along the minus strand of CM066618.1, from coordinate 2,082,788 downwards.
ACCTATTAGTGAGGTGAGGAACATCATAATGGTGTTCAGTTCTTGGATCTGGTTGTGGATGCTCATATCTTGGAGGTCTGTGCTGCATCAGATCTGGTGCGAGTGACAGTGACTGCTTTTCTACCGTTGGGTAAATTTCTGGTTGAAAATCTGGACAAAAATAGATTAAGACGCTTTACATACACACATAAACAACAATTCTGAATCAAAATCTTAATATAATTATAAATTAATTAAAGAAATATAAGAGAAAAGTATTTTAAGAACATTAAATTAAGTAGCTTACCAGTTCTAGTCATTGTATAAAGCGAGTGGTCTCTAGTTTTCCTCTGCAATAACTTGTATACTACAGCCGCGCCTGCCAGAAACACCACCACAGCTACCGCGATCCCGATATATAGTGGTATATCACTGTGTGCGGCAACTGTTGAAATACATATTATTTAGTTTTTAAGTTAAAATTAAAAGCAATTAAAATGTAGACGTAATTTTTAAAATAATGTTTTATATCTATAGGTATAAGACTAGCGAGTCACCCTCGCTCCGCTCAGATTCATTCCTAGTTACGTTTTAATGTTTAGAATAGATTTCTCAGAGATGAGATATTTTCTCGCAGTAAAAAGTATCCTATGTGTTCAGTCGGATAACCACCTATCATCATACTAAATTTCATCAAAATCTGTTCAGTGGTTTTCTTGTGATGCGTTCCCAGACAAACGGATGGACGGATAAAAATTTTAAAAACTATAGATTCGGATTAGAGATAATAATGATTATTTCAATAAGATTTTCAAAAAAATATTTAAGGTACAGATTTGACTCAGAATTTTATTATATATATATAGATTTCATTGTACAAGTGTTTGTCATTTTTTTCTTTTTATAAGGCTTTAGGGTCACAGTATGTGTCTTAGCTATACCGTTACTGGAATTGAACCGGGTAAGTGGTATTATAGCTGTGATGTAATTTTGATTATTTTCCAACAAAACAACAGTAGAAAACGTTTGCCAATCGGATTTCATAGTACAAGGAGGTTTTTAAGATGAAATATTTAATTCTAAAAAATCTGATTCTCAATAAGAAAGCTTTTTATACAGGAATCAAACCTGTGTCGTTCTACTGATACTTAGTAGTAAATATATGTAAGAAAAAAATAGCAACTACCTAGTAAAACTAACGTTTTTCTTATAATAACGTTAATAAATGGTAATAAGTAGAATATTGTTAATATAACGAGTTTGTCTCATAATAAAAGCTTTTGTATTATCAATAAGGAATTCCAAAAGTGTAAACAAAATTTATTTACGTTGGAAATTTCACAAACAACAACAAGTCGAAAGCTAATGACCAGCAAAATATTCTCTGCTTTTTAACAAGTCAACAGTATTTAATTAATCTGGCGCCTGATTTTTTTTGCTTGGCAATGAAATAATTACAGAATTTTATATAAACTTTCGTGAACCGTTATTGTTTCTCAGTTCTAAATAGCATTCTAAATGATTGTTTACATTTTGTTACATTTTTTATGAAGCTTAATATAAAGGTATAACTGTTAGGCTAAATGTTACTTAAGCATAAAGCTCGAAGAAAATTAAATCTGAATAGAGCAAAACAATTTTGCGAGGAATTTGAATAAAAGCTTTAAATTATTGCCGTCCGTTAAAGCTTTTTTAATTTGTAATCGGGATAAAAATCTTCTAGCGCGGTCTGAATACATTTATATTTGGATTTGTTTTAAGAAGGTTCAGTTGAAGCGCAGTATTTCATTCGCGAAATGTTCCTAAACTTAACAAAAGCAGCATAAATTACTAACTTTCTCGCGAAAGTTTGAAAACTTTTATTATGATATCACAGCAATTCTACATGGAAAATTTATTTCACCTACAACGAATTAAAAATGATATTATTACAAAATGTACACCTGTGTGATGAGCTTTTAACATTTTACGAGTTTGGCTATAAAATGGAATATACCAAAATAACAAGGTATGTTGAAGCAACGGAAATCATCGTTGCACCTAAACTTTAAGGTGCAATATCGTTGAGTATAAAATTTCTGAACGAAAACTGAATGTGAGTTTTTATTGCTTACAAATGAAATAGGCATTGAGTTTCTGGCGACGGGCTTTAATATTATTTATGTCATCGTCTCAAACTTTACGATTGGTCTCGCGGCGCATTTTAACCACTTATTTTTTGTATAATTTGGTGCCGTGAAAGGAAACTATGGGATGAGAGACGTTTTTAGTCAACATTTTTATTAGTTAGATAAGTGTTTTTGAGATGTACGCGTCCTTTTCTAATGCCGATATTCTGTTCACGCACTTCCAAAGTTTTTCCTGCGAAAGTTTCTTTATTGGTTGGAAGCGGCTAATTGGGTTTTATAAATACACAAATAGTTACTTATATAAATTGTGATTTAATAAATAAGCTTTTTTATTTTGAGGTACAATCAAAACTTTTAATTAATCGAACTACTATAATAAAAACGAAAGTTTATGTATAAGTATGTGCGTGTGTTAGTGTGTACCTTTGTATAGATCTTCACGTTGAAACGTGGTCAGATTTGGATAAAATTTTAAGTATACACATAAACTATGACTTGAAGTAACTAATATGTGGTTATAGGTTACCTAGAGACGTATTCAAGTAAAGCGTGAGTAAGTCACCGGTTAAAAAATAACAACATGATCAAAAGCTCACAGTTATATAGTCACTTTGAAGTTCATTTATCTGTCGTTATCTTTGAATTATAATCGTAACTTTTAAAACACCTGAAGATCCATACAATTCCATTACGTTCAATTACGGAGACAAAATTTATAGACTAAAGTATCTCGGCCGAAAATTATCTTCTCAACCAATCAAGAGTTACGATGAAGCTGTCTCATTCGATTCGATAACGATCTCAGAATCGATGCGCGGTAATTAAAAAAGCTTTTACTTAGGACTTTTTAAGCTTTTTTTCTTTTATCAATAATAAAATCAGATGTAAGGTTATTAAAACAAATTATAATAGCTTTTTATTTTTACTCGCAGCTCTTCTTGGTAATATTTGTATTTATTACTACGTGAGTTCTATAAAGTTTTTGATGTATTATTATATATTATTTAAAAAAAAATACAAAGTATTTATAAAATAATACAGTTTTGCCTTAAAATTATAAATTTTAATTTGCTTTATACATTTTATAGCTACTCTCTAAGTTCTCATAGATATACGATAAAGTATACAAAAGCTCGTGTTTATTTATTAAAGCTACAAGCCTAGGCACTTACATTTAATCTAGACCCAATACATTGTCACTCGGGCCACGTTTGACCTACATAGTGCTTAGAAATTGCGCTTAATATATAGTACATGTAGAAACTTTTAATTTTCTTATTGAATTGAATGTTTTACTGTTGAAAATAAATGTCGTTTGTTACATATGTACGTAGTAGTTTATGAGATATGTTACTTCATGGATTTGCAATATACGAAAATGTCACGGCAATTACTAGTGTATTATTACTAGTGTCTATGAAATATTATTATGCTGTAAAATTTTAGAGTCTGTTCGTCTGATTTAAAAATAATAAGTAACCAAATATTTATACAGCACATTAATCGGACTATAATAATTATTCGCAACTTCTCGTTAAGGCTGAACGGATTTTGATGAAGTTTAGTACAAAATTAGATTATATTTTGAAGTAACACGTCATAAGCTACTATTCGACACCTAGAAAAATACCTGAACGAAGCGAGGGTGACTGCTGCTAGTTTATGTATAAATGAAAACCGTTTTGAGTATATACATACATATGTACGTATGTTTGGTAAATAAGAGTATTAAGTAAGATTTAAATGGATATCAAAATGTAATGCTAAAAACAAATTTAATTGTTCTTTGAAAATGACATAACATGTTTGAAGTTAAAATATGAAGGTCTTATAAACATTAAATGTAAAATTTACTACTATTTATCGAGTCTCATAAAAATTTATGAAGTCTAAAACGCGGTCCACTTAAACTTAATGTAGATTCGATATATTACAACTCACACCACGTTCGCCCTACATGGCTCCTAGATTGCAAGAACACATTTCTTATATTCTATACTAATATTATAAAGAGGTAAAGTTTGTGAGTTTGTGAGATTGTAGATGGTAATCTCTGGATGTACTGAACCGATTTAGATGAAATTTGGTAAGATGATAGTTTGAGACCCTGAGAGGGACTTAGGATACTTGACTTTTTATCCCGGAAATCATCCTTTAAGGGGGTGAAAATAGGTATAAATGTTTTATATGGAAGCAAGCTAGGGACGAACCAGAGCGAAGCGAGCGAATCACTAGTTTATAATATTTTAATAATTCTTATGGTGGTATAACATATTTTTAACATGTTAGAAAATGAATTGAGTTTTTATCATCTTCTTTGAAGGAGTATTAGGATTGTTTTAAAAATATAAGAAATCGAACAGAAATACACGCCTAATTACCGAAATGTAAAGTTATAATATATATGTTTGTTACCATTCAACGCTGAAACTTATGAAACTAGTTTAAAAATAGCTTAAAGTTTCAAAAAGGAGCTTTTAAAATAGTAAAAAGAAAGAAATTTTAAGAACAATTTACAATACACGATGTATTTTAGGGTTTAAATACAAAAATAATTTTTAATCTGTGTTAATTTTAAAGTAAGAAGTCTGTAATTCTCCTTAAACATAAAATAAGAGATAAATATAGAGCGTAGGTAGTTAGAATAACAGTACGAAAATAACAAATGGTTGATCGACACTTATGACTCGAGTAACTAATATAATAATCCTTTACAGTTAAGACGATCAGTTTAAACAAATCACAGCAGCCATATCCAGACGTCAAGTTAATATCTTTAAAATCCATACATAAATATTTAGAATGTTATTAAAATTTATTGAAGCACGTCTATTTTACAGAACATATTTCTATGGCACAAAGATTAGGATACTTTAGTTTAATGACTCTCGACTACTTGCTATAAATTCCGATCATACAAAATATCATTCGAGGTATATTAATATTTATTATTTTTAGTGCAACATGTTTTGATTGTATAGCGTAAGTTGTCAGGCTTTAACTGTTATGCTGTTTTTTATGTATATATTCGTAATTTGTGAAAAAAGTTATGTTTGTTTGTACGTCATATATTTTGCATTGATTCTGTCATAAATTGAAGTATGATACTTTTATTAGGGGACTTTTTTTTAATATTCTAAATGTTCTTTTTCCTTTTTATACACTATCTTTTGACTGTTGTTATCATCTTTAATTAAATTACTACTCTATCTGTTTTATTTCAGTGTATGTTAATAATAATATAATAGTGTAATGTGTTTAGTATGTTTTTTTGTTTGTGGTCTAATAAATAAATAATTAAAAAATGATGGATTGTATTAACATTTAAAGATTGTGTAATTTGTATTTAAATAAAGTATGAAAAAATTACGATATTCATGTTTTCTGCACAATTTCTGAACTTATTTATAAGTGCTTACTACTCTTAAAACATGATTACATACTAATTTAAATTAAAAACCTACTTAATATTAAACTGTCTTGCATAAATATAAAATTATTCTCACATTTGCTACTGTAGTTTTACTACTTAAAGCACTAGTGACCACACTTTATCGTAATCTATAAATCTCCAACATAAACTAGTTCCGTGGCTGCATACATTTTATGGCCCTATTTATTGCTATAAATCATACATCCGCTACTTATAGCCATAAACTAAAATATCGTAAAACCTTGACGACGCCAGAATTAATTTGCGTGTGATACGTGCTTATCCGATTAACCCTTTAGACTCTGTTGACGCTTGAGAGACACGTACTGGACACGAGCAGGCTCTCAAGACCGCATAATGATGAAGTACCTCATATATGTAGTTATATATAATTTTTTTATAATTTTGTACCCTTAAGTACATTTTTAATTGCTGTAGAAGTTTTATTGGTCAAATAATCATCAATTTTTTATATAAAAGTTACTACAGATATTTTAAAAGTAATTGGTGATCATTAAAATATTTTTTTAACAATTTAATTAGTAAAAATGTTATCTACATATCATCTCCGATAAATATCACAAACATTAATAATTTGATAGCTAACATTATTTTCTTTATAAAATTAATAACAAAAAGTCAATACGTGGGGCTCGAAGCTCCCTGCTGCTTCAACCTAGGGTTATGTTGAAATTTGTACACTGTGTAAACATTTGTCAGTGCCAGCCGTATATCCGACACAGAGATTGGAGATACTGGATGCAATCGAAATCTACGAACCCTTGTCGCTTAGCCATAACGTGGTAGGAGGCCAGTGAATTAAATTCTCTTCAGCTATTCGAATATCGTCCTATGGTCTCTATATATAATGGTTATTACATGGCACACCATACATGTGTGAATGCATTTCGCAACCGCCCGCTGAGCTCTCGAATCACAACAAATCATTTACAGTGCCCACCTCTCGTAATGAGAAATGCAACGTCCAACACTTATTTATTTAGTATGGAAAAAGTTAGGCGATTGAATTTGTTTTCGCAAATAAAGATGTACGAGTACATTTCACTAGTTTTATTTTGTTCGTCTTTCTTTCGTTTTTGTATGTATGTAAAATTGATTTTTTTTTCTTTATGGGGCGACCATTGATTAAAGGTATAATAATAGCTACGTGGTAGATCGGTGGGTTACTGCTGCCGTACATACTAAATCATAGGTTATCGGTTTGATTCTTGCTTTAAGTAAGTGTCTTTTGACTAACTGTAATGTATGAAAGTCATTAAAACAAATCCATTCAACGACAGTCAACACTTGACAGCTTTACTAGTAGTCATTGAAGAGTTCTACTTTTTGCTCCATCATTAGATCAGCTTGATAAAATCATATTATTGTATTTTCAATAATAATGGCAATTAAAAATAGCTTAAAATTTACTACAAAGATTCGATTAGATGATTAGAAATATACCTCAAGCATTTTATTTCCTATTTTTTTAAAGGCTTTTATTTCAAAGATATGTCAGCCCTGTCATATTTTAATCTACATAGTTACATAAACCGGATCCTAACAAAATTGTATACCAACTTGGCCTCCTCAGAAGTAGGAATGGACAAAATGGTGTTAAAATTACCTATATCGAAACTATTTAGAGTCAATGCTTAAATTAGGTTTTTCCTTTGTTGGTCGTACCGGGCACATTCTATTAATAAATGATAAACATCTTCGTATACTCCACATACATCACAGTTTGGTGAGAGTGATTTTCTTATAAGAGATAGAAATAAATAAATAAATATGTTGGGACATTAATACACAATTCCATCTAGTTCCATGTTAAGCTTACGAGGCTTGTGTTATGGATACCAGATATTTGATATACTACAAGTATATAAGTTTAAATATAGTACATATTATAAATATAAACATCCAGGACTGGAGTACAAACATTCGTGCTCATCACACAAATGAATGCTCACAACGGGACTCGAAACCGCGACCGTTGGCACAGCAAGTAGGGTACTACAAACTGAGCCAAACGTGTCGTCAAAAATCACAAACAAGTACTTAAATACATTTTCACATTAATATTTAAAGCCCGTTATGTTTACTCTAAGCTTATTTCCTCAATAGAAAAAAATAAATAAAAGGGGAATTATTACCAATATACCAAAAAAGAACCTTTAGATATTGAAGACTTGAGCTTTTCTATTTTATTGTCAGCTTTGTTCACCTTCAAAAAGAAAGTTATGTTAACTGACATACAAAGATATATAGACTTTTCAATACCCATTCAAACGATTTACAAGCAATCAATTTACATTAAGAAAACATGAATAGTATGTATTTTGTATAAAATTTATGATATACAGATAAAATACTATGAATCTCATCAATTCAGTTGTAAAAAAACTGTTTATTTATGACAAATTTTATATTTCTGAAAGAATATTTCAAGTGACGAATTTTATGTATACTTGATTCTTGTACAAGTTTTAGCTTTATATTTCATATTTATAGATCGTATTGAACATTATTTAAGAAGAATTTTTATATTATGCATGATGAAATATTGATTACGATACGAAAAATATAAGGTACTCAATTTGGACGTAGGTGTTTTGAACTTTTTTTAGATCTCTGATTTAACAGTTTATTTTTTTGCGTGGAATATTATATGCGAAAGGAAACTGACGGAAATTCGAAAACGTGCGTTATCCTAGACATAAGACTAATCTAGATCGCTTTTTCGTCCTTGAAAGCCCCCACATACCAAATTTCAGTGAAATCGTTAGAGCCGTTTCCGAGATCGCCGGTATAAATAAATAAATATACAAGAATTGCTCGTTTAAATATATTAGATTAGATAGATACTTTAAAAGCAAGAAGAATGCTATCGAGTTCTAGTTCAACAGCTACATTCAAATTAAAAACTTATTAACAATTCAAATTCAATACACGAACATTTTGAAACAATCGAACTACTATTCGATGTTTAGGAAACAAAAGATGAAAGTGGCTATAAAACACCATTTCCCCTTTGTAGAAACGCAATTAGGGTAATGAAGAGAGCACTCGGTACAAATGAATGAGTCTTCCCATGGTCTTCGCATTCACTACTCCACGTTTCATGTGGGTTAGTCTGATTATGAATTAGCTATATTAGAGCCTATTGACCGCTTTGCTTTTCATAGGGAAAATCAAGAATGTGTATACGTTTACATACTAATTATCCTGAATAATATTATTGAAATGAAAATGTTTGTCTGTTTATCCTGCTTTAACGCAGTAATAGAGTAATATATTATTTAGTTTTTGACTGACGGAGATAAAAGGTATTTAATTTGTCTGTAGCTTTTATTGTGGATTGCGCGACATCTTTGCCAACTGTTGAACGATTATCATTTGTTTTGTTTTTTTTTTTTCATAATAATTATATATTAGGCTATACGTCAGAATTGGTTGCGAGTATATTAAATAACTATTACTTTTAATTAGTTTAGTTAATTATAACGTTGTTTATAAACCGTACAGACAAAATATATGGAACACTTTTAGAATACTTTTGTCAGCTTCACTTATTAATAGTATAAAAAATGGAAGATGATTTCAATCAATTTTTTTTTGTCCACGTTGATACTGAATTCGGATGAGAGTTCAACAATTTGAAACAATTTTTGGACTTTTTAAAACCTAGTGGTTATCAATAAAACTTTTGAATTTGGATAATTTTCATTCTAAGACTTAAATATTAAATAGTGGATATTTTTAGTTTTTTTTTTTTTAATTATATTTTGTGTGGACATATTAATTAAAAGCTACTAAATATATTATTTCGTATTTATTTAGTTTTAAGTCACTAACACACAAATTTTACATAATACCGTAGAACAAGCGACAAAAGTGTACCGTCTGAACTGATTCAAACGAAACATGTTATTAAGTTTCAAAATAGCTGTGTAAACAATAAATTTACTTTCAAGACAGATGCTACTGTTAGTATGCTACTTGCATAAATGTAAAACAAAATTTTAAAGACGTTTTCAAACTTATAAAATTGCTATTGGTTTCTTCTAAATATGTAATTTGGTAAAAGACTTCTGTTTGTGCATATTTAATAAGAATTTGTTGGAAAAAGTATCGGAAATATAACTTATATATTCTAGATATTTGATTTCTTAAATAGATACACAATATCAGTAGTTTTATTTTGAGTGTATTCTATTATGAAAAACTAGCGACTCACTCTCGCTTCGCTTAGGGTTCGTCCCTAGACAAAAACAAATCTATCCCACGGGAACCGTACATTTTCCCGGGATGATATATAGCCTGTAGCCTTCCTCAGTTAACGGGCTACTTAATGAAAATAAAATTTTCAAATCGGATTAGTAGTACCTGAGATTAGCGCGTTCAACCAAACAAACAAACAAACTCTTCAGCTTTATAATATTGAGTATAGATTATATTATAAATTCACGTCACATAAAACATACCCAAACTGTGTACCTACCTGTGTTTTTTGAAATCGATCAAAAATAAAATAAAGTACCAATGTACGTTTTTAACATAGTGTTATAGTATGTATAAAATATAACAACCACTTACACCCTTATACTAATATAATCATGGTCACATAAATATTTTAATAAGAGAAAAGGGATAAGGACATGAAGAAGAAGAAGAAGAAGAAGAAAACCTACCAGGTATGTTATTATTACAAGCGCGTCAAATGTACCTAACAACAATCTATATCAACTTTAATATAACAACAATCTCAAAAGCTCAAACAAAAACATACGTAGAACCATAGCAATCTATCCAAAGATAAACAAAAGCAATTTATAAGTAAATATGTCAGATTGCAAATTTATTTAGCGTGAAAGAAAGCGGTTGTATGTTAACCCAACATTGGTTGCCGGCGGCTATTTATCAAAATGCTCGATAAACAGAATAGGAAATTGAAAACGAGTCAACGGTAGCTACAATGATTTATTAATATTATGAACAAAATATCGAATGATCATTTAATATTCGCCTTGGGCATACATTTGTTGATCAAAAAGTTTAAGTGGAAAAGAGAAAGCTCTATCTATATGGTAACAGATTCTAAAGAAGCTTTTTTAGTCCAATAAGATGTTACTGTAACATAACGAATTCTTACTAGACGAGATTGTATCATATAATTCTATGACGTATTGACTTATTCTATCTCTTCATAGTACATAACCATAACCTTGCTTCGTTTTTTGTACGCATGTACGGAACTTAAAAGTGTATTTAGTCCTTTTTAACGTCCCATTGCTAGGCACGAGCTTCCCTTTAAAGGGAATCAGGCCATAGTTCGCCACACTGGCTAAATGCGAGCTGGCTTCACATGTCTTTCGAAAACTTGCTAGATTCTCTCAGATATGCAGGTTTCCTCACAATATTGTTCTTCAGCGTAAGATAAGTAGAAATAATGTTGGAAATGATTCGTACATGAAAATATCAGAGGTGCGAGACCCTGGATTTGAACCCGCTTCACTCGGTTTTCAGCGAGCGAGTTACGACTGGGTTAACACTGCCTTCTTAGTAAACAAAACAAACTTTTCATTCTGATAAAAATCAACTTATTAGAATAAAAACTAATATTTACATGCATATGCGGATATTCACTTTGCAATGGAGTATTAAAAACTATACTAAATAAAATACTTCAAAGACGATAAAATAAAGATGTTAAAAGAACGAGCTATTTAAACAAGTAAAGGGAGTTGAATGTGAATTTGTAAAATAAAAAGTGCTTAAATGAAGGCATGAGTCATAATAAAGCTGGTTCTAGGCGCAAATTGTTTGCATTTATATGGAAAACGCTAGTGAAATTACATAAATAAGGCTTGTTGGCACTCGCTAACGACGTAAATAAAAGATTCATTTGTTTTAAAATGAGCTTTCATTTAAGTTAGCGATAGTAAAGTTTTGTCTAGAAATTTTATGTCTATGCAGATTTTTTTATTACTAAAAACTAGTCTAGATTTTTTTAGATTTAATATTCTATTATATTTTATAATTTAAATTTCATTTCAATCAAATTACATTTTAAAGTTCTGTTAATCTAAACAACAAAGATAATCTTAAAGTGAATAAATGTAAGATATAAGACAATTAATTTAGCAAAGAAGCTGGCTATCAAATATCTCTGAAACCAACTTAGACTCAATGTTACGTAAGTATATCATAAAATTTTAGGTACCCTCCTATATTTAGATTATAATACCCAGATGGTCACGGCACCCGATTTTCATATCTCCAATCTCATAATATGGCCACCCAAAGAGGAACCTTTGGGTTCCTTATCTCTGTGTTTAGTCTATTAAATTACTCTTACTCACACAAGAACTAGAGGTCATTTTATACTGGCAAGTTAGGGTTACTGATAGCCCGTTATAAAGAGGCCAGTCAGTTACATTTCATAGCTATGAGCGCGCGGAAAAGGAAGTGTATTTTTAGTCCTATGGCATCTGGTCGTAGCCCCATGTTTCATAGAATCAGTCTAATTAACATGTCCCTACAGAAACATTTTAGTTTCATAACTGACGTATATCATATACATCCGAGTCAAACCGATATTTATTAAAATATATCTATTCAGAGCTAGCAGTAAACAAAATGTTTCGTAACTTGTACGTATTGCGGGAAATAGCGGTATGAATTTGTTTAAGTGTATGAAACGGCGATCTAAGAAATTCGATGGTTCTAATAACTTCCTCTCACAACTGATAAATGGGAGTTTCCAGAGTTTCTTTGGAACGCGAGCGTGGTAAAGTTTTTAGTATGTGGACTGTTATTATTTGCTTGTGAATATATAATATGTTTTGTATCTATTATTGTATAGTTTTGAAAATATTTTGATTATAAATTTAATATAAAGTGTATTTGCTAGATATTGAAATTCTATATTTATATTGTTATATTGTTGTGTCTGTATATAGGTTTTACGGTTATGGTGTTATTTAATAAGGTAAGCAAGGGGAGTTAAAGTACAAGTAAGTAGTAGAAAAAACCTAGGGGGTTAAGTAGGTACTTTGGTTTTTCCTTTTTTATAAATGAACCCTTAATACGGGGTAAATAAGTCTGTATAGAATAATTTTACTATATTAAGTCAAATCTGCACATTAAATATTTTTTGGAAAATCTTATTGAAATAGTCAATATTATCGATACAAAGGCCGAATCTATAGTTTATGTCTGTCTGCCTTACTGTCTCGGAACGCATCACAAGAAAACCACTAGACAGATTTTGATGAAATTTAGTATGATGATAGCTGGTTATCCGGGTCAACATATACGATACTTTTTACTGCAGGAAAATATCACATCTCTGAGAAATCTATACTAAATGTTAAAACCTAACTACGGATAACCCCGAGAGGAGCGACAGTGAGTCGCTAGATTTTATATATAAATTCTGCATTTCAGTAAAAATCAATTTACCCATACGATTTTTTCTCATTTAGCGACCTATGTAATAAATAAATTATTTTTGTATTTATATACAAGATAATAATTACTTCTATTATTTCACTAGTTACTTATTATCATTTTATCCTACTTCACTATTACAGCCTTATTATCTTCTCAGTTTCATCTAAATAACATGCTTACCCCCATGCACGCCACAGTAGTCACCCACACAATCTGCGTGCTGGACTTGGGCGCCGGAACACGCGTCTCCCATACAGGAACGACGTCTTGTCTGTCGGCAGTCAGAGCCGCACACTGACCACTCAGTCCAAACCCCCCATCGACCCGGCGATGCTGCAACACAATTTTCAATTAATATTCTAAGTCAAAAAATAGATTTTTATTAGAAACATTCTTAAGTATTTAAAAAACATTATAAGGCTAAAAATATTACTTATTGAAACTGCTTTAGTAAGGGTTAGTCGGAGAGTTTATATTTTTACTTATTTCAGTAAAAAACACATTTTGTATAATCGTTTCAGCAAGTTAATATATTCTATAGAATAGAAATACGTTGTTTGGCCTGATTTTTTTATACATTTCATGAAAAACCATGGCGCAGAAATCTAAAGACGAGAGTAAAAACATAAATAAATGAAAATATTCGTTAAAAATAATTAAGTAAACCAACCCAATAATAGCAATTAATTGGAGATTATGAAAATTAACGTAATAATGTAAATTTTCGGAATCGTATTAAATTGTATTATAAAACACTAATAAAGCTAAAGAGATTGTTTGTGTTTGTTTGTTTAAAGGCACTTTTCTCTGCAACTATTGGTCAGATTAAAAGTTCCTTTGGAAAATTAAACCTTTTTTATTGAAGAATATTATAGGCTATCTAGTATTACGCCACTTACTAGTATTTAAGAAGAGGTGCGATAATAAAGACCTAATGTTATGTAAGCGAAGCCGCGGACGAAAATTAGTACTTCATGGGATTTAAATAATAATTGAATATTCCTTAACAGTACGCCTATATCCTAATCAGAATCCACATATGCATATGCAATTGATTTCCGCATAAGTGATTAGTCGCTACCTTTCATTATAGATCTGCATTGCGTATTTCACTGAACAAAGTTCAACTATATTTATGTATGTATATATAATGTATATAAATTAATATATAAAGATCTATGTGTATGTACTTATGTTCCCTATGGACTCCAAATTGCTGGAGCGATTTTGATGAAATTTTCAAGCAATCTTCAGATTAACCCAGCAGGTGATCCTGTGAAGTTTAAACAAGAGCGAAGCCGCGGGCAGGTACTGCTAGTTTGATACATAAGCAAACATTTATATATTATCTTTATATTTAGTAGAACTTTACCGCTAAGGTTGTAAAAGACAGAAAAAATTAATAAAAATATTTGGTAAGCGTCTTCCAACATGCAAATAACTAACTATAAAATCCTAATTTGCCGTTATTTCAAAATTATATTATTAGTGATGTTATAATGTTTAAAATTTTGTAAGGTTTTCATAATAACGATTTCTGAGGAGAGTGATTGATTTTTTAACGGATATTAAAATAAAAGGTTATTCGCGACTACATACCATTATTACCCAGTATCAAATTCGCGAATGGACGAATCGCATGTTTCAGAGTATTAATAATATTGCACGGGCTATTGCATGACGTAACGTATCAATTTCATAAAAGGTAGAGTCAATTTATTAATGCATAAATGAATTTCTAACAAAAATAATACTTTCTTTTGTAATATTATACTGTTGTTTAAAATTGTATACTACTAGTGACTCACACTCGCTCCATTTAACATTTAGTATATATTTCTCAAAGATGAGATATTTTCCCGCTGTTAAGTGTATCCTATATGTTGAACCGGATAACCAGCTATCATCATACCAAAATTCATCAAAATCTCTCCAGTGGTTTTCTCGCGATGCGGTCACAGACAGACAGACAAAAATTCTAAAAACTATAGATTCGGTTTCTGTATCGATAATAATGACTGTTTCAATAGGATTTTTAAAAAAATATTTAATGTACAGATTCGGCTTAGTTACAATTTTATTTTATGTATTATGTTTACTAACGTAATATTCAAAATCGACTTTCATTGCACATTCAAGTGAAGAGCAAATAGATCTACGCTGAGAATTGAATATTTTTTGACTGAATTTTTATATTGGTAAAAGGACTGAATTATTATTTAATAGGTTTTGTTTGTATGTACATTTTGAAATTAAAAATTATATTATTAAGTTCAGCTTTAGAATCGGTTTAATTATCTTACTTCAAATCTATACATATAATAGAATTTTAACTGAGCCGAATCCGTACATTAAATATTTATTGTAAGATACAGAGGCCGAATCTATAGTTTTTAGATTTTTTGTCTGTCTGTCTGAGAATGCATCACGAGAAAACTACTGGACAGATTTTCACCAAATTTGGTATAATGATAGCTGGTTATCCTGGTACTGCGGAAATATCTAATTTCTCAGAAATCTATACTAACCGTTAAAACGTACAATAGGGTTGAACCCGAGCGGAGCGAAAGTGAGTCGCTAGTATCCCTATATTTCTATTGGTTATGGCAACATAACTATCTCTTTTCTATTCAGAATTTCACTAAAACCCATTAAACCATTACACCGTGACGAAAACTAACTCATCCATTTACAAACTTTCTCATTTATAATACAAAAATATAAAAAAATGACGATTTTTACGTCTGTCTAATAGAAAAAAAAATGTTTTTAGTGTCATCTCTATTTACACGTAGTTACAAAAGAAGATAAAGAAACTTTAACACTTAAAAAAGTTTATATCTCGGGCTAATATAACAATTTTAAAATAACATAAAAATAAAAGATTCCCATACATAGTTATTAATCTATCTAATAATGCAAACACGTTGTCATAAAGTATTGTACTATAAATTGAAATTAAAGTATCTCGAGACGCTCCGGCCCTTACAAAGATAAATCACGCATGTTTTTTACAAAACGAATAATAGGATAAGAAATTGTCCTGAGAACTTGGTGCAATATACAAACATCAAGCGATTATTATTATATGTATGGATTACATATATAGATTTAGTATAAATTATTATATACTAGCGTCCCTAGGTACGCTTTAAATATATAATAGACAGTGTTATTTACGTTTTTTTTATTTACGTTCGTACGTACGTAGTTACGTTTTATTTACGTTCTGCTATTCAGGGCAGAGACAAATCCAACAAATTACAGATCATAAAAATCGGTTCAGCCGTTCTTGAAATATAAATGGTATAATTAATCCGACTTTGTTTTATAGACAAATATATAAATAAAACAAATCTTTACATATGTAACATGTGAGTCCAATAACAACATTTTTGGTCAAATGGCGTTCCTGGTCAGCATCCATGTTTTAGGACAAATATAGATGTGCTAAAAGGATTTTTGTGAAGTAATATGAAATCGCTCGAGTACCAATCAAATATGCGAAATTATACATTATCTGAACATTTCAACTTGTGAAAGGCAAAAAAAATATAGAAAAACCATAAACTATTAATGGTCTAGGTATGGAATCGTAAAAAATCATAACTGTCTCTTCTATCATCCTTTCAGTTTGTATACACGCATAACTCTAATAAAATGGACCAATATCTCACATTAGTGTGGGTGTAAAGTTTATTTAGACGCATGTGTGTGTATCATATTAATTAACGCGCACACATAAATCAGTCGGGGTTCGTTAGAGAAGGAACAATGACGGCTTATATTCTTGGTTAAAAATTTAGGCGTGAAAGACTAATGTACTTTAAATACTTCGGGCAGACGATTTGAATAATTTATGTGTAATAAACTTAGCGTACGCCTAATAAGATGGGTAGTGAGTACCATCTTGCTTGGGGTAAATGATTAAAAATATAAATAAAACTATGTTTTTTCCACGGCTTCGCTCGCGTGGTAATTGGTCATTACAGGTAGTATATGTTCATCCCCAGTATGCAATCTATATACTTGCCAAATTTTATCGAAATCTGTTCAGTGGTTTAAGCGTGAAAAGATAATATACAGAATTACTTTCACATTTATAATATTAGTATGAATAAAAATGATGATGTAGTTAACCAATGATTATGATATAATAAATATACTTATGGCGCAGTGGCATTTTAATAGATTAGTATTGTTACTTAGTTATTGCGTGTTCGATTGGGAAATATTTTATTTACTTATATAAATAAATTCTTCAGATTAATAAAACCACTATTCAATACAATATCGAAGTATTTGATTGAAATATAAAATCGTTACCCATTAGCTTTTTATTCTCTAGACAGTAGTACTTTAACATAAAATCAAAAGTCTTTATATGTAATATTAGCGACTCGCCCTCGCTTCGCTTGGGTTTGTCCCTAGGTTGCTTCCCCATACTTTTCATCCCCATTTTCACCCCTTTTAAGGAATAATTTTTGGGATAAAAATCATCCTATGTTCTTCCCAGAATCTCAAAATATCTCTTTACTAAATATCACCTAAATCGTTTAAGTAGTTTCGGAGTTTATTCGGTACAAACAAACAACAAAAAAATCTTTCCTCTTTATAATATTATTAGTATAGACAAGACTCTTCGCTTTTACACAACAAAACTAACTTTTCAGTGCATTTCACATGAGAACACATCCATATTTTAGCCATAACCATCATACGTGTATATGACATCGACATGTGTTAGCAATTAGAGGAACAATGCTGTCTCACTGAAATAAACGTTCTTGATTAGATTTTATTGTCTTCCCGGTTGGTCTATTTTGTAACACATTGCTGTTAGATTAATACGATGATTGAAGTTTTACTTATGCTTAGGCAATTGCTAAGTATTATACATTTTACTAGTAATTTGTAATGTGGTAGGACTCTGTCAAGCCTGAGGAGTCCGACTGGATGGGTACCACCGCCTTATCTATTTCTGCCGCCAAGCAACAATGATTGCATTGTTGTGTTCCGGTTTGAAGGATAAGGTAGCCAGCGCAATTACAGGCAAGAGGCATATCATCTTAGTCCTCACAGTGATAACGTACCGGCGCGGCGGTTCTGCAGTTTTGTTACGTAAAAGTGCATGAACCGTAGGTGTTATGGGCGACAGGTATCGCTTTCCATCAGGTGGACCTGTCTGCTCGTTTATCACTGAGTATAATAAAAAAAAAAAAGCTTCACACAACATTTTCGACACTTTTTGCTATACAAATGTATGTATAAGATGAATAGTAGTATATGTAATATATACTTATATACTCACTCTTTCCTTTGCAAAATTGATAAATTTTGTATATTCTCTGCTTAATAAATAGGTATTAAAAGTGTATCTGTTTTTCATAAGATACAATGCATGCAAACAATATTTGGTGACTGTTGATTAGTGGGTTTGATTCTTGCTTAAAGAATATTTTTACACAAGGTGGACGGTATATACTTAATACATCTCCTCTGATTATTTCACAAGTAAAAATGCTTTTATGTACTCAATGTTTTCATTTAAATTATTATTATTATTATTTTGTATAATTTTAAATTATTTTAAAGTCCAGCTGAACCTCTTAATAAAAGCGCGTTAAAATACAGTGCTGTGTGTATCAAAACAAATCCTTACTTTCTGCTTTGTAATTTTACCATCGCTATGAAACACTTAAGCCTTTGATGTGACCAGTCACTGTTTTATAGCTTACGTATTAAACCGCGGGATTTTTATAGTTTACCAGATGTGTTCAACCTTTCTTTAGTGAGTTATGATTGCTTCTAATTTTTTCGTGAAATGTTTATATAATAAAATAATAAAGGCAATGGTAGCCCAGTGGTAACGCGCTCGGTTGGGAAACCGAGTGAAGCGGGTTCAAATCCCGGGTCTTGCACCTCCGATATTTTCATGTGCGAATCATTTCTTACATGATTACCACTTGCCTTACGGTGAAGAAAAACATCGTGAGGAAACCTGCATTTCTGAGAAACCTAGCAAGTGTTCGAAAGACATGTGAAGTCCGCCAATCCGCACTTGGCCAGCGTGGTGGACTATGGCCTGGTCCCCCTCGTATTGAAGGGAGGCCCGTGCCCAGCAGTGAGACGTTATAAAGGGCTGAATACAATAAAATAATTGTAAAAAAAATCATTTTTTTAAAACAAGCTTTTATTTAAATGCTCTAAAAAGAATAAAATAAGCTTTAAACTAAATGACAAACCCGTGTCAATTTATTACATTACACAACTTATATGATGATAAAAAACATATTATTTTTTTACAATTTTATAAACAATTAATATTTTATTTCTTGTTTATATTACAGATACATCCAAGCTTAAAGCGTATACAAAATTTCAGTTCAATCAGTTGAGGATAACTGCTTTAAAATTCAGTTGCAATAATTGACCCAAACAGTAAACATACGGCAAGTTGAAAAAAGCTTATAAAAATATTAAGTAAGATTATGACTTTTTAGTACATTTTGTTTACGTACATTAAATAATTTTTAAGTCGACGTTTATTTTTTTTTCTTTTAGTTAAAGATAATGTCTATGTTTGGTTCTAAGAAACAAAGAAGGCATCAAAAATATTCAAAATTCCTAATTAGTTAAACTAACGTTTGTATCATTTAAGCCGAGTAATAGCGAAAACTTAATTCATTACTATTTAAATGTCACCTCGTTTTGATGTGTGAAAGCAGGTGTGAAACCACTTGTTGCTAATAGAGCGGCAAATGTTACTGGTTTATTTTAGACATATGAAAATGTCATAGAGGAGAATTTCTATTGCTTTCTATATTACAAAGTACTTAATTATAATATGTTTTGTAGATTTTTTGAAGTTATATTTCTTTTAGGACGCTTAGAAAAACTTATGAGGGTAACATTTTTACGATGCGCACACACACCGACAGCCAAAAAGCAACATGATGAAGTTAGCTGATAACTGTTTGTTGCCACGGTAACCGTTGTTACTGTCTGAAAAATGATATATAATATTATATTCTTTCCTTAAATGATATTCTATAAATATATAATTGTAATATTACTTATATGCCTTATTTAATTATTTTATCATTCCTTTTACAAACAGAGAGTTGTGAAATACGGGATGAAATATTTTTGTTCTGTTACGATAAAGAAGTATAACTTCTTACGTGCGTACATAAGTACACACACACGCGTTTTTTTTATTAACTTTGTGTCATTTTGTCTATCGCTCTTTCGTTTATATACAAATATGATAATGACTCGGTATATTATCTAGAACCCGCAAATTCCTGTTAATTAAAAAAAACTATAAACCAAAGAACCTACCAACATGCCACACGTATCTTATATATAAATAAATAAGGCAAGGGCCACTTTATATACCAAAATAAAATACCTTTGTCCCTAAAAGATAACGTAGTTATATATTAGTGATAGAATTTCCAGAATCAGATTAGAAACAACAGAGTGTACCTTTTTTTCCAAAGCTCATGTAATATTCCGATAAACTATAATAATATATTAATGCCACCATTCCTCGATTTTTCCCGTACTATTGTACGTTGTTGATATATTTATCATATTACTTGCTTTTGTCGGCAACTTTGCTGTGTCCATAAATAGCAACACATTTTAGAAAATCTTCATACCGATGTTTAATAAAATCTTGTTGTTATTACAACGTTAAGAAGTAACAAACACATTCACCGATAAACTATCGCATACAATATTTCTGTAATTGTTACTTATTAATATGTGTGTTGTGTATTCAACCCTTTTTTTATACAAGAGGGGTCAGGCCATAGTCCACCACGCTGGCCAAGTGCGGGTTGGCGGACTTCACGTCTTTCGAAAACTTGCTAGGTTCTCTCAGACATGCAGGTTTCCTCACGATGTTTTCCTTCACCGTAAGTGGTAATCATGTTAGAAATTATTCGTACATGAAAATATCAGAGGTGTGAGACCTGGGATTTGAATCCTTTCCTCGGTTTCCCAAGCGAGCGCGTTACCACGGGGCTACCACTGATTTATTAATATACATATGCTGTATGTAACTATTAACAATCACACATTTAATATATTACACTTTATAAATATCATATTATGTTACATACAAAAATATATTATGATATGATAGGATTTCTTTGTAGTTATTGTTTATACATTAATCTTATGACCGCATGTTGAGTATCCCTGGAGATGCGAGATATGGCAGTTGTAAGGATTTTTGGGCACGTGCGCTTTGTTCGTTTACGTCTTTTATGTTAGCGTAAGTGGGTGGTTCTTGTATTCTTTTGTTTTAATTGGGCATTATATGACTTCTCTTTGTCGAATCAACTTTGACAGAAAGGTACGTAAAATTTTAAAAGTACAATTTTTTTGAAAAATTCCAGAAACATTTTTTATGAAAAATATAATTAACATAGAGAAATATTTTTACAAAGTAGTTATATATTATATTACAATACTATTTTCGTATATTTTTAAGCCACTAGCTAGAACTATATATTGTACAGTATATAATAGTTTTTATATAATAGGTTCAAGCCATAATACTTTCTTAGACTTACGCATAATTACCAAACATGCATACGCAGCAGAACCAAAAATCCACGAAAAGATAGTTTTATTCAAAATGTATTTAACAGACTCACACCAATTTTTATGTATATAATTATAACGATAATATGATTCTATTTCACAGGTCATTAATTTATCTAACGCCATTAAAACAAAGTTTTTACCAAATAAATTTACTTACCGATCAATAGTTGTTGTGTATTATCATACACTTGAAGGTCCATGTTATATCCGTCTTCAGAAAGCATTAAAAAAGAGATAATTACTACAAGGCATATCATTTCACTATAGTTATAAATTAAATAAATATAATTATTGCCTTACAAATAATTTTTAATTATAATTAAATAATAGCCCTCCTTTGGGCTTCGCCGCAATCGGGTAATAAAATATCTTATAAGAAATAAAAAAAGACCTAATTAACTTAATATTCTTTCAAAAGATATCTAGAAGATATAAGTACGTGAAGATGTTTTGCACGAGTAACTAATAGGATGCTGAATAATAAGGTTCAAAGCTGTTTCCCTGATCTAGACCTTGCGTTCGAGTCCTAAGTTTTGTTAGATACTTAGATTTATTTTGTATTTATTATAAATTTGTATTGTATGTATAACCATATTTATACATATATATTTTTTCTGCTATGTCTTTATTTAATATGGTAGAAGGGAATCTTAGTGTGTGTGTATATATATGTATATATATAAGTTTAAACAGTAATTAGGAACTATGTGAATAAATTATATTTTGTGTTGTTTGGAGAAATAATATAATTCATACGTGTGCCTAATATAACTCAAACCGTAACCAATCGTTAGTCTTTTATGGGACTGTACCTTTAATATTACATCTTTGATCTTTCATATAACGTTGAGAAGCATTACAAATACCTTATTTTCTGGATCCATTTATCAAACCATTGCATGAAGCTGGCTTATACTAATTATACAGGATCTGCCATCAAAGGAATTGAGTTAATAAGTCACTCTTTCATACTTCTGTAATTATGCTTCACGCTAGCCGATTGATGTAGCTTTGAGTTTTGCTCTTAGGATGCCTTACAAAGTCTTTTTGCTATTATTTATTGTTTTGTTGGCCGACTTCAAATAAAGAGGTTCTTAATGCGAATGGTTGTATGTATGTATGTATATTTAATTAATTATTAGCCTGACTTAGCCGATTGAAAATCCTAATCATTTTAATGATTAAGATGATCCTAAATTTGGTTAAATATGTTGGGACATTAACACACAGCACCATTTAGTTCCACGGTAAGCTACGAGGCTTGTGTTATGGATACCAGATAGTTGATACACTACACATGTATAACTTTAAATACATACATATTATAAATAATATTAGTTTTATGCTAACATTGAAGACAGTGTTTCTTATAAAAAAGCAATTAAAATATTTGTTAATTCCGTACGTAAATACATAATATTAGATGAACTTAATAGTATCTACTTATATACTATATATCAGTAGTATTAAAGCCTTAAAGCTATAAGAACCTTTTCAAATAGAGCTTTCACGACCTCGTTAGAAATTTTAAACTACTACGCTGATTAATTACTTTGACAAAGCGTTTATTTATTGGGCCGTAACGATATTTGATGTTACAAGGTCTTTAAGACGTCTTAATTATCCCGTCACTACCAATCAGTAAGAAATCTATTATAAATAATCTAATCAAGATCAATGACCTGGGATGTAAACGTATGAATACATGAAGCGAAACGTTTACAGACCTTCATCATTTTTAAGGTTCCATACCTCAAAAGTTAAAAAAAGGAACCCTTATAAGATCACTCTCTTGTCAGTCTGTTCGTCTGTCCGTCTGTCTGTCCGTGTGTCATCACCGGTTTTCTCAGGAACAGGTGGATCAAGCAAGTTGAAATTTATACCAGATACTGAGGTCTATAGTTCCTATTAGGTGTATAAAAATCAAGGTCCTGAGTCAACACGATGAAAAGATATGGGCAAATTTAGATTTTCACGAAAATTTGTTAGTACCAAAATATACTTTAATTTTCAACTCTTTTATTTTTCGGAATGTTCTCTTTGCTTGTGTTGTAAGACCTTGCTTTTAACCAAAATTGAAAATTTTAAATCAACCGAAAGTACCCTAAAGGTTTTGGGTCGAAAACCTATATGGTAGTTCCCGTTGACCTAGAATCACGAAATTTGGCAAAAAGCAAGGTCTTATAGCCCAAATAAAGAAAAAAATCATATATACATAGATCACGCCAATTAAGATAGTCCTCCGAGTTGTATGGGCACTCATACAATTTATTTATAATATGTACGGAACACTCGGTGAGCGAGTTGGACTCGCACTTGTTCGGTATTTTTTCTTATTTATTTATATCGATATTGTCAGACTGTAAATTTGTTATGCATCTGATCTAATTTGATGTTTGCTGATTTGTTTCTTGAATTGAGGTAGTGCTATATCAATATCAATAAAATCTACACAGTTACGAATAATTGCTTTTAAGTGATTTTGAAGTCAGTGTAATTTTTTTTCTTACAAAGACCTTTCTATATCTAATTTCTTAAACATATTTACCTATACTTTAAAATATTTAAATTATAATTTATATTTAAAAAATGTATTAAAATAGATATAAATAAACGATTGAACTCTGTTAAATAACGAAATAGAATATTTTATCACCTTAGTGCTTTTTTGTTTCAACGAAAAATATAATTATTATACTTGTTGTACTTTACAGTAGAGTTTTTTTCCTTTATCTATACATATAATAAAATTCTAACTGAGTCGAATCTGTACCTTAAGTATTTTTTAGAAAATCTTATTGAAATAGACTTTATTATCGATACAGAGACCGAATCTATAGGTTTTAGAATTTTTGTCTGTCTGTCTGTATGTCTGTCTGTCTGTTACCGCATCATAGAAAAACCACTGGAGGGATTTTGATGAAATTTGGTATGATGATAGCTGGATATCCGGGTCAACAAATAGGATACTTTTTACCGCGGGAGATTATCTCATTCCCACGGAAATACACATTATAGCACAACCCAAAAAATATTTATGATCAGAATTTCTTAAAAATTGGTATTAATGCTCTTCAATACAATTAAATAAATACGTGTTTTAGCGTTTTTTGAAATTCATCCTATAAGGAGATAAAATAAGGGATGAAAATTTGTATGAAACCTACTTTTTTAAAGTTTTTTTGTTGTAGTTTTAGCGCGAGCGAAGGCGCGGGTTTTGCTAGGTGTAAATATAAAGCTTCATATCTAATATTTATAATAATTATATACATATATATGTAGATAAAAAACATTTCTATGGCTTTATTACCATAAAATGTGTATTTGATATATAACGTTTAAAAATTAATAATTATGTATTCATATTTTTTCGGTGAATCCAACGTTTAAACAAATAAGCACTAATGAACGGATAAGTACTTAATGTATGCAGTACTCAATATTTCATAGTAACTTACCACTTTGACATAACACGCAGTCCGCAGTTTTCTGAACGCTTTGTCCCTGGCATGGTGCGCCACCGTTCAGTGGGTGTGGCTCAGTGCAAGTGCGGGTTCGTTTCTGGCCGGCGACACGCCCGTTACAGCGACATTGAGTCCATGGACCCCAGGAACTCCAACCGCCGTTAACTGGGAGAAACAAGGTCGATTAATTTTGTGGCACCTAAGTTATTTTAAAAGTGATAGAATTTTATTATAATTCATGTTGTTGTAGTTTTAAGGACTAGATTTCGGTTAAAAAATGTTCTTAGGTGCTAACATAAAATATTGTGTATTAGCGTATCTGGTACGTACACGTTGTTTTGCCATAGATCTCGATAGGACGGAAAATTAAAAAAAAAAAACGGTTCTAGATCTCGATAATACTACCATCACTACCTACCAAGTCCAATTATACTCGTAGCTAAGAACCGTTCAACAAAAACACATCAAAGTTGGTCCTGCTATTTAGGTTTAGAAGAATTTTATATACAAACATACATTCATAATATGTACTTACAATAAAGGCGTTATTATTTAGTAGTACTATCAGCGTGTAATATATCGATTAGTCTCAAATATATTACGGATTCAGTACCAATTCCAACATAATAAAAAAAGCGTAAAATGAAATAATTTAAGAATATTTACTTCGTTTTTGTCCGATAAATTCAATATCATTCAGTCATATAGTAAAACAAGCGACTCACGCACGCTTCGCTTGCGTTCGTCCCTAGGTGCGTTTTAATTTTTTTGAGCAAAACCATAATTCTTTTCTAGAAATAAAAGTAGCTTAAGTTACTCCTTATAATATCAGCTATTAGATATATAAGATAGATCAGCTATTAGATATATAAGATTAGCCAGAACAAATAGACAGACAAAAAAAATTAAAATTGTGTTTTTTCTTATAAGTACAGTTCTTATAAGTAGTATATAATTCCATATGCATTTAGTATAAAGCTGTTATTTTGACATTACAAACAGACACTTCAATTTTATTTATCTGTATAAATAAATTCAATACTATTCAGTCATACAGTAAAAATATAGAAATACTGGTATTAACAAAAATACGAAGCGATTGCAATCTAAATTGCTAAACACTTTATCACCAATATTCAAACACTCAATATACATAGCTTTATATTGAATTATTTTTCATATAGTATTTTGAGTTTATATATAATTTTCCTTGTACTAAAAACGATTTGATTTTCAATTATGGCAAAAAGGCTGAAAAATCGTTTACCTAAATTACATTTCCTCACGCCTTTCACGTCGATTGAAAAAAGTCAATGGGTTTAGCGATACACAATTTTCTTAGACTTTTTTTGATGTTTATATTTTTCATATGGAGCTTTTATATAAGTTAACAAAAATATATTCGTTATATGTATTATTTTTTTGAAAACTAAAACGGTTTCATTTTTATTAGTTATGGCGTTTGATTATATATAACGGTTGTTTTAACGTTTAGTATAGATTTCTCAGAGATATTTTCTCGCAGTAAAAATATTTATATGTTCACTTGGATAACCAGCTATCATAATTCAAAATTTCTTCAAAATTTATCCAGTGGTTTTCAAAACTCCCAGACAGACAGATAGACAAAAAAAAATCTAAAAACTATAGATTCGGCTTCTGTATTAATAATGACTCTTATAACAAGGTTTAAAAAAAATTTAATGTGCAGATTCGATTCTGTTAGAATTTTATTACAACTCGTAATATATGATATCGTTTTTTTTTAAACGAAAATCTAAATAGTTTTTTTTTATTTGTTTGAATACACATTTGTGTAGAACTACCGGTGAGATTTAAAAAAACTACATTTTACATTGCATTCATTAACGAAGGTATATGTTATCTAATATCAAGCTATAACCATTACGACCTGAGTAATTACACATAATTAAACTATGCAGGTGAAGTCATGGGCCGATGTTAGTTTGAAATTTAAAAAAAAAAACAGTTTCAAATAAAGAATCATTTTGAAACAACACATTTTAAATTCAACTTTCAAACTATCTCTTCACACAAAATGTCTTACTTAATATCTCATTTATATGCGTAGAAGTAACTTATACGAAGCTCATTAAAACCAATAGCTTTCAATTACCTTAAAATCCATTCAATTTTAATGAAGCTATAAAGAAACCCTTTGAAAAAAACTAGCATTAATCACGCGACGCAACGCGTATCGTATTTTAAGATCCACGTTAGGTCCAGACATGCTAGCTCGCGTGCCTAGGTGACCTAGACTCAACTTTTTATTCTAATTGGCAAAGAAATTTGTGATTTGCCACGCTTGACGGTAATTGGACGGTTTTAACAATTTTATAATATATCGTATTTTAATTAAGCTTTTATTTTACAATAAAGTTGTATTATATCGTCGTGGATAGGAAATTTTTTAGCTTTATTAATAAACTAGTGTATCATCTTCGCTTTGCTCGGGTTTGCCTCTAGATGATTCTTAAAAGTGACATAACTTTTTTATGTAGGAACCGACTGAAATAAAACAATTAAATGTTACATACTAAATATTAACTTACCACAATAAATTATTTAAAACCGCACCTAAATCGGTTTAGTCGTTTCTGAGATTAGCGCGCACAAACACACAGATATGCAGACAAACCGACAAACAGACAAAAAAACTGAAAATTATTGTTTTGGGTTCTATTGCGTTAATAAAGATCCCCAATAATAGATTTTCTCAAATATTTTCCATGTACAGACAGCGATCAGTTACAATTTTATTATATGTATACATTTAAATTAGTTAAATTGACTGTTTTTATGTAAATTATTAAAAATAAATATTTTTGCTTTATTAAAGTAATAAATATTTATTATATTTTAATATGTTGAAATTTATTTAAGTGTTTGGTCTGTAAATATTATTATTATTTTAAATGGAAACATGTTATACGTCCACTAAAAATATCAGGCCAATACCTTATATTAGAAAAGTAAAAAATTAAGACATGAATTGTATTAAAAGATTATTCTTATAACTTACACCGAACATAAATCTTAAAATCTATATAAATTATGATAAAATATGTATTCATTGTAAACTGTTAAACCCCATACAAACCGAGAAAGTCATTACCACGAATTGTTTCATAATAACATTACCATAATTTTCCCCATCGAAGGATGTTTCCCAAAACGCCATATAATAGCTTATACTTTCCCAAATTACACGTAATGGGGGCTACATTATCTTAACGGTTATAAATTGTCAGATTTCACACTACGCCACATGTTCTTCGAGAATTAGTATTAATGGTGTTTTTTGGTAAGGAATGAGCTTAAGAATGTATACTGTATGCAAGAACGTTCGTATGTTAGAAATGAAATAAGCATTTCAAACTAAAATATAGTTGGAAGCTAAACTTTTACTCTTCGAGCTTTTAATCTTGAACTTGTAAGCGTCACAATTTATTAAATTAATTATAATAATAAATAAATTATTGAAACTCATATTGATGATATCAAATTGCTTATAAAAATTTAATTAAATAAACTTTTAATTTATATTTGAGTTTGAATGTATTTATTGTATTTTTGAAATATAATGAACTTTTTAAATATTTTATAATGATATAAAACTAAGTCTATATATCATTTTAGAATTAATGTAATACGATTCTAATTATTAAAAGAGACCTTTTCTTATCTCAGGCTTCACTCAAAGAAGCCCTTTTAATTTCGTAATTTCCGCACTTCCGTCCGTCTGTCACAAAAATGTTCCTTTGTGTCTGGCTCGTACCTAACGCCTGGATGACCAATTTTTTTTATATAAGTACTTTATCCCTTAGAATTAAGAATTGTATTTTGCTACGAGAAAGAAATAATGTCTAAGGAATGTAGAGTGATATTTTATTCAGGTGTTTATTTTTTGTGTATATTACGCGATGTCTTCACTAAATATGGTTGGAAGAATTGATTATACCTTAAAATGGTTGGTCCCATTTATATATGTATATTTCATACAACTAATGTTTACTCTCAGAGTGGAATACTTCTAAGAATAAAATTTTAAGTATAATATAATAAGTATACAGTCTCTTCGACGCCAAAAAGCGAAGAGTCTTCATCATAAAGGAAATATCTGAATCATCGAATTTCATCGACGTACACTATACTATTACCAGATGCTGATGAAGTTGAATAAAACTATAATTAATTTTATAGGTCAAGGTGTGGTCAATATCCTTATAAATCATATCCAGTGACCACCCATGGGTTAAATATGGTCGCTCCTTTGACCATAAAAATTGATTGCCCATTACATCTTGACTTAACTATTAAGTGTATATAAATAAAGATCTCCGCCTAATGGAGATTTTAGACAACTATTAAATCTATCCAGTTTGTTATTTGTGTACGGTTTAACGATAATAGGTTGTAAAACTTATACTATAATTAAAATCTTCATAAATTGGCGTTTCTTGGCGGAGAATGCGCCTTTGGAAAGTGTTTATTATTAATATTATGTTCATAACGGTTTTATATTTTGCAATTGATTGTTTGTGTTAAAGTTTTGTTAGTTTTTGTTATAAAGAAGTAAACAGCTTTTTGAGCTTATTTTAAAACTTGTATTGATTTGTTTTAAATACAATTTGCACGGATTTTTGTTTTTAAATAGTATTATTAAGCTACTTTTTCTCATCTTACTGCTAGGTATGTGTTTCCCTTTAATATGAGGGGGATCAGGGTATAGTCCACCACGCTGGCCAAGTGCGAATTCACTTCACATGTCTTTCGAAAACTTGCTAGGTTTTCTCAAACTTGCAGGTTTCATCACGATATTTTCCCTTCATCGTAAGGCAAGAGGTAAAAATGTAGGAAATGATTCGCACATGAAAATATCAGAAGTACGAAACCCGAGATTTGAACCACCTTCACTCAGTTTCCCAAACGAGCGTGCTACCACTGGGCTACCACTGTCTATATTTTTTAAATAAAGACGAACGTTATTATTAAAACTTTAATAATAAAGCAAAAATGATGAGTTGGGATGCGATGAGAGCGATAGCGATTATTTAATTTTCAAAACAAATTTATGTTTGTAAATTGAAAAGCCTTTAATCGCCTCAGGGGTGAATTCCAGGCCTTAACCAACAAAAACTTTGAGTCTCACATAAATAAACTTTTATCTGGACTTCGCTGTTTAACTTAACAATACAAATGTTTTGAAATTTCCTAGAAATAATTTTCATGATTATTTTATTATGAGC
Source organism: Argynnis bischoffii washingtonia (assembly GCA_033884665.1). Taxonomy (NCBI): domain Eukaryota; kingdom Metazoa; phylum Arthropoda; class Insecta; order Lepidoptera; family Nymphalidae; genus Argynnis; species Argynnis bischoffii. The sequence continues at coordinate 2,052,433 of CM066618.1, read as the reverse complement.
TCCATCGCATGACCATCAATCGTCCAAATTAAATACACTGTTCGTGTTGAAATATTAAAATTCTTAACTAAACCCCGACATGTACGCCGGTAAGCCTTTTATAAGGCTTGTTCACAAAATAAATACATTGTGAACTTGTTTGTTGTTTCGTCACGCACGGGCTAATTGATGGATGGCTTACTTCGGATTTCGTTGGAAAACAATACTGTTGGTGAAATGCGTTCATGTACTCAATTTTCTTTAAAACCACGCTATTTTCCTAGAGAAAATTCAAAACATTTGTAACAATTCTGAGCTGATATTGAGATTGTAGTAGGGCTGCTTTTAATATTGTTCTGTGATTTGTTATTATGCAGATTTGTCATAATAATATTGATATTTGTTTGTTGCAAATAGAAACTGTCACATATAGTTTAACTAATAGATAAAGTCTTTGTAAATCCATACTAATATTATAGATGCGAAAGTAACTCTGTTTGTCTGTCTGTCTGTCTCCTTTTCACGCTTAATCCGCTGAACCGATTTAGACGAAATTTGGTATGGAGATAGTTTGAGACCCTGGGAAGGACTTTAAGAAAGCGAAAAGGGGGTTGAACTTTGTATGGGGATTCAATCATTTATTAAGGCATTTAAAGTTTATAGAAGTATGTCGCTTTTTTATATGTTTTTTGTGCAACTAATATCCAATGCCTCTGCTTGCTTTAACAGCACTACACTGTTAACATTTGTAACGAAAAAAAGCGTTGATGATTGACGCAAGATTCAAACCTACATCCTTTACCATAGTAGGCAGTGAATAAAATCAAATAGTTTAACCGATATTAAGTATCATATAAGGATGTTAGAAAGTCTATAATCCTTCTCAATAAATAAACTATGAAATGTAAAAATAGTTTATTATTATTTATATATGCCATAAACAAAAAAAAACTTATATAGAACCCGACCGTAGCACTAAATGAGTTATTGCTATAAAATAAAATCTATAGCAGCCACTTGATATCAGAGTAAAAAGTATCCTAACAAAGAGATATTGAGTAACAAACATCCAAACAGTCACATTTACAATTTCAATAGAATTTATTTGACTTACATCAATAACAATACACTTGAAACCGTAATTGCTAGTACACAAGACTTGTATGATGAATATAATTGGCTGTCATACGATGGCAAATCTGAGCTATACTCGAAGAGCTAAGGTCTAAAATTCCATAGAGTTCCAAACATCAACTATTCCAATTAGAACTAAAATGGAATTTACACGGTAAACAAACCATTTCCCGCGGATTCGGTCACTTCCCGCCATAGCACGTCTGAAGAGGAATTAATGAAAATTCTATGGGCAAACTTATCTAATGCCTTTACTGTATAATTAGTTGTGTCCACGTACTGTAGAGTTGATTTTAACTTGCGAGATTGTCCGCTATGAATATAGAAGTTTTATCGCTTGTTGTTATATAAAATGTAATGGTTGAGTGCATTTGGATTAAATATTGTTATGGTTGTTGAATTTCATTTTCAACATTGTATAATGTATATACGGACGTGTATGATCTAGTAAGAATAACTTTTAAAGTTTTGATTTAATTTGTGTATAGCTTATTAACGTCCCACTACTGGGCATGGACCTCCGTTCAAGGCGAGGACAATCAGGCCATAGTTCACTACGCTGGGGTCCACCAAGTGTGGGATTGCGGAATTTACATGTCTTTCGAAAACTAGCTAGGTTCTCTCAGTTATGAAGCTATCACAATGATTTCCTTCACCGTAATACAAGTGGTAATCATATTAAAAATGATTCGCCCAAGAGAATATAATAGGTGCGAGACCCAAAATTTGAACCCGCTACACTTGTTATCACAAACGAGCGCGTTACCACTGGACTACCACTGCCCTTTAATACAAACACATAATTTTATGTCAAGCTTACAGGACGCATAGCGGGTTACGACACTCATATAGGTGAACTACGTTACGTACGTTTGTTTATTATAAAAAACAATGACGCTTTATCAGATGCATTTTGGACGTGCCAAGACGGAATTTTGATAACAATCACCCAAGACGCCATATTTAAAAGATATCGTGGGCGCCTCTCTAATGACTCTCCCATGCGCCTGCGCAATAATTGCAAAGCCTGCGCGTGCCCTTTGATCTCGGTAAAGTATAGTTATTACAGACAAGAGAGGGTGAAATGAGCGTTAAAGAGCGTCGAGAATTGTTGGTTGTCAGATAAATTATACATGAAATAATAAAACTAGTTAGACACCTTGTTAGGTAATGCGGTGATTGTTCGATAGGCTTTGATAGAACATAGAATTAGTCACTTCACGCTGTATCAGTTAGTGTTTGCTGAAGAGGTTTTTAGTTTAATTTATGATGCATTGATTCTTAGTACAGATTGCAAAAAAAATTATTTATTTATTAAATAAAGTTAAAGTTTTATATTCTTAAATTTCTAACAGTACAATAAATATGTATTGAGTTGATTTTTTAATGCAGAAATAAGGTAGAGTAAATCCTGATTTGATTTGAACCATTATACCCAATTACTTGTATGACCTTAATAATTTATTATCAAGTTGCAATGTAACTCTAAAGATATCTAACATAGGGGCAAGTCCTGAAAAGGAGTGGGTTCGATAAATATAATTTCACTAATATACTAACATAATATATATTTATAATATATTTTAGTTTTAAAATAAATAAATTTATATATTTTTCTTATGATATGGCCCATGTAGAGTTAAATAAGCTAGCAAACGCCTACTCATCGGTCTGGGAACACCGTTAACTGAATAGTGTACGAAACATGAAACCAAACATAAATCAAAATAGTGATATTCCATTTTCTAATTTGGTAGCGTTTATCAGTTATTCCCCTTATTACCAACAACCAACAGCCGTACTTACACTGTTATATTGGAAAATTCTGACAAAAACCTACTGTAAGGAACGTTCTTTCTAGCGCTTTTACAAACTTTAAGGTTTTAATTTTAATACTCATTAAGATCATATTTAAATTATCTTGTAAATAGAAATAGTTTCGGGGTAAATGTAAGCTCGAAGAGAAATTATAACTAGCAAATATTTATGATATTCTAACAGTATGACCTACTTTCGCAGCCATAACTATACACTCGCTTTATAATTACTGTTAAACATGAAGACTTAAAATTAATGACTTGTTCATGATACTTACCATAAACGGTCAGTGTGGCTGACTCCGAAATTCTTTTCCCGGCAATGTTTTCCGCCACGCAACTATAATTCGCCATATCCTGAAAAAATATATCGAATTAAACTTTACGGTCTTGTTTTATATCTTATCTTATAATATTAAATAAGTAATTTTTGTCTACACAGATAAATAAAATTGAAGTGTCTGTTTGTAATGTCAAAATAACAGATTTTTACTAAATGCATAATATGGAATTATATACGGTACTTTTAAATGTTTGTTTGTCTGCTTGTTCCGGCTAATCTCAAACGGCTGGACCGATTTTGGCGCGACTTTCACTGGCAAATAGCTAATATTATAAAGAGTAACTTAGGCTACTTTTATTTTAGAAAAAGAATTAGGGTTTCGCTCAAAAAAATTAAAAAGTACCTAGGGATACACCCGAGCGAAGCGAGGGTATGTTGCTAATAATATGTATTAGGGTGGCACAATTTTTTTTTTTTCTGAAAAAGATTTCGAATCTGTAAATTTCAAATCGATATTTTAATTTCTATTCTTTCTTTGGTGTATAAGATGTTCCTAACCTTAAATTTCGTTTTTTGATATTGTTGTTTATTTAAAACATATTAATTTATATTTAGAGGTCGCTCGAAAGTATTTTATGTATTCTTATTTTCAATATTTATATATATATATATATATATATATATATATATATATATATATATATATATATATATATATATATATATATATATATATATAACGAGTATTTTTTATGCAAGGCGTGTGGCTACTAGTTATAATATACCTATTTTGGAATTTCTTTCAGATTTCCATCTAACATTTCTCACTTGTTATCTATATTTAGGTACATTGTAAGGAAAGACGAAGGAGACGCGTTAGATGAAGATAAGTATGAACGATGTAAACGCATGACTATAAACATTACATTTAATTAAGAAAATGGCTCCAACACCTACCGAGATAATGTTACGAAGCGACTGACACTGGTTGCAATTAATCCATGCCCCGCCGCATAGGCTAATTAGTGAGTACTCTGTAGGAAACAGGAGATGGTGTGAGTTATTTGCAATTTTGTCGTCATGAAGTTGATTAGGGTGGACACAGACACGCGGTAATTATCATAGCAGTGATGTATAAGCAAATTATGTAGTAGGTAATATATGAATCTATACTAATATTATAAAGCGAAGAGTTTGTTTGTTTGTTTGTTTCATTGAACGCGCTAATCTCACAAACTACTAATCCAATTACAAAATTTCTTTTTGTATTAGATAACCCGTTAACTAAGGAAGGCTATAGGCTATATATTATCCCGGAAAAATGTACAGTTCCCATGGAATAGATTTGTTTTGGTGTAGGGACGAATCCGAAGCGAAGCAAGGTTAGTATTCTTCACCTTAATAGCTTGACCAATTTTGATGGTTTTTGTGCACATATAGGATTCTCTGGATTGATCTTAGCTATAATTAAATCAAGGTACGGTGTTATTAAGAACTCTTTTAAAGATCAGAGCAACTTCTGTAGGGTCAATTTTATTATACATCAGTATAATAAAATAAAGCGATTAGTGGTATATTATTTTTGAAAAAAAAAAATACGTTGTCGTATACCAAAATGATGAAACCCAAAATAAAAGTTTTAGACAGCTTTAATTTACGTACGTAATATGAGTATGTACGTAGGCATTCACGTGAAAGGCTGTGGTAGGTTTTTGTATGAAGCCGCAAACTTTAATAATGTGTTTATTGTTCGAGATAACTATTTTGTAGAAGCTTGTAAATTTGAAATTATCAATATAACATCTTAGTAAATAATTACTGTGAAGATCAAATAAGCTTTACTAAAAAGTTTTTTAATACTTTCTGAGATATACGCGAATATTTGACATTTTAAATAAAACTATCTTTTCGGATCTTTTTGTGGACTTATTTTGAATTTTGGTTCCCGGCGTGTCGAATGCTTTACAGCAATCATAGTTACGGGAGAAACTAAGAGTCTCAAAGGTTAATATAAAGTTGTTGTTGTTTTTATTTAAAAAGTTTTCAGTACCAAATATAATTTCCAATTAACATAACACATTTCTTAGAAGCAACTAGAATATTAAACATGATTAACGTCTACCATATATTAAAACGGACAGACAATAAAATTAATTATACACGACAAATTCTCTTTCCCGCGAAAAGCAAAATTAAATTAACCCCACATCTCAGACTTTTCAAGTACCGTCCATCCAAGTACTTCAGTGGGACGTGACAAAAAGGTGATTTCGACACTGACTTGTGTAGCAATTAATAAATGTCCCGCTCGACTAATTAGTCGCAGTCGGGATACGTAAACAGTTAGCCTCGATTGTTTGCACTAACGCCGAGACTTATCAAGTGAATCTTAAGTGAAGAAAGCTCTAAAGTTTTATTAGAAGACATTCAGAACATGCTTTTAGCTGATAACCTTAGTCTGTTTTAATGGAGAATATAATGTCGGCACTATAGTTGTTTAAAAAGCAATTATTATTAATGACCAGCTGCGGTTCACACTCACTTCGTTCGGGTTCGCCTCTAGAAAAACTGAAAAAAATCTATCCCACGGGAACTGTACATTTTTCCGGGATCCTATGTGCTATTCCAGACTGTAATCTATCTCTGTGCCACATTTCATCTCGATCTGTTCAACAGTTCGGGCGTAATTGAGTAACAAACATCTAAACATCCATCTAAACATTCACATTTATAATATTAGTAAGATTTTAACTATAATCGATGGTATTTGAGTAAGTATAGTGTGTACTAGCTAGACGTCGTGGATTTGATTTCTGCGCATGTCATATCTATTCAACATCTATATTATTTATAGCCTCAAAAATAAAATATGAATAAAAGTTACAAGATAATTAATTTAAGGCTACATAATAAATTATATATTAAATTAACATATAAAATTAAATTAACTTTTTAATGTAATATATCATTTATGTTAATTAATATGTTGTTGTAGTAATAGAGCAATAATTTTATCTGATTGGTTTTTTTTTTTTATAACATTCAGTGACAAACGAGCAGACAGACCACCTGATGGAAAGCAGTACCTGTCGCCCATAACACCTACGGTTCATGCACTTAGGTTTTAAGTAACAAAAATGCAGAACCGCAGGTGCGTTGTCGCTGTAAGGACTAAGATGATATGCCTCTTGCCTGTAATTGTGTACATATGTTAGTACGTTTTGGTCTCAATATTCCATCTCTTAAAAAAAAAATGTAACTGAACGTCAGGATTGAATGAAAGGGCGTCACATGTTACTGACTCATGATGAGTAACCAAATGTATGGAGTGGATTAAATTAGGATTTGCAGCTTTCATGTTCATTTAATAACAAAATTTACTCGAGGCGATATGCAAAAGATTAATTAAGCATGTGTTTTATTTTTTGGTTACATTTGCTTTTATTAAAAACCCTAATACATCCTGTTATTCGTTTTATATAAACTTTAATGGTTTCAATAAATAAAAATTACATGTCATGTCCTGTCCTGTCCCGAAAACCTAGTCTTTTGAGGCAGTGAAGATAACAGACCTTCTTCTATGGACACTTTTTAAAAGATAAATAATTTGTGCTTTTGTTTTATTTAACCATTCGATTATCATCCATTTATTGATTTTTATTTATTAGAAAGATACACCATCGACTTATCATAATAACACTATAATTTTTGTAACCTATACATGCAATTTGGTATGATCGCCGTTACAGGTATATACAGCATTCATCATCATCGACATACATCAATAAAAATTTTATCGCACGCGGGAATCAAATTTAGAACCTTATATATTATGGGCAACATACGTTAATTTGATTATCAATTTCAACACTTAGATACGGCAATTCTATGAAGAATTACAAGTATATGACATTTCTATCATCTTTTTGTTTTACGACCAGCTTAATCAATAAGCGGTAAAAAAATTTAAAAGATTATAAACGATACAAATGATACAAACGATAAAAATTTATTGGACGAACTATTGAATATAAATTTCAGAGCGAATTAAAATGCTAATGAGGGAATTTATCAAGAGATCGCATACTCTATACTAAAAAAAATTAGACTTCTTACTAATGTAGATACAGCTCGCATAGTATATTTTAGCTATTTTCATAGTATTATGTCGTATGGTATCTTACTCTGGGGAAATGCAGCAACTGTTAATACGATTTTTGTACTGCAGAAAAGAGCTATTCGTGCAATTTATAGTTTAGGTCCTAGAGTGTCATTAAGAGATAAGTTTAAAGAAATAAAAATATTGACTGTTGCTTCTCAGTACGTGTACGAATGTGTTATGTATGTTCGTAAAAATATACACGAATTTCCCAAGAATTGTGACATGCATAACTTTAATACTAGGAGCAAACACAAACTTGTAATGCCTGTAACTCGTTTAAAGAGAGTCAGTAATTCTTTTTATGGACAATGTATACGCTTGTACAACAGGATCCCAGAAAATGTTCAAAAAGCTTCTATCATTAAATTCAAAAAAATTGTTAAAGAACGTTTGTGTGCTAAAGGCTATTATACAATAAATAATTTCATAGAAGATAGCACGCCTTGGGAATGAAGTGATCGCCTCCAGGCTACTTCAACTTTATAAAAATATTGTAAATTACAATTTATTAAAAAAAATATTAGTCCCGCTGAGTTTCTTTCGCCAGTTCTTCTCAGGTCTGAGGTTTCATTTTTCCGAACTGGTAGTAGACTCATGACGTTCAGTAAAAAATTGTAATAATTTAATGCTGAATAAAATATTTTGAATTTTGAATTTTGAATTTTGAATTTTGAATTTTGAATTTTGAACTCATTAAGACATAAACCTGTCAAGACTGTAACATACAATAAATTAAGATGTGAACGAAATCTCTAACCAAAGAAAATGTAGTTTGAAATAGAATTTGACTTAATAAATTCATATTTTACACTCACTTGTCAACAATAGAATATATTTGATTTGAAAAACATTTATGTAGTAATTATATTTATGATTTAACGGTTAACATGGAATAGATAGTCGATCCCTTGCTCTGTGAAAAACGAAGATAAATCTATCCCACGGGAACTGTAATTTTTTCGGGACAAAAGTATTATATTTTTTATTCCAGACTATAGTCTATCTCTATGCCAAATTTCATCCAGATCTGTTCAGCCGTTCTAGCGTGATTGAGTAACAAACATCCATCTATCCAAGCTTTCGCATTTATTATGAGTTTGGGGCAGTCGTAGCTTATTGATAAAACATTCGCTTGAAAAACCACGTGTTGTGGTTTCAAATACCGAATCTCACTCTAATAAAAATTTCGTGTACTAATCTCACTTTCATCAATGTTCATCACTAGCTAATACGGTGAAAAGGAACCTACATATCTGAGAAAACTTAACTAGTTTTCGGAAGATACGCTATGAAGTCCTTTTTGTATTTAGTAATCATGGTGTACTATAGCTTGATCGCTCTCGTATTGAAGGGATGCCAGTGTCCAATATTAAGATAATATAAAAGACTTAAAGAATAATACCTAGATATATAAAAAAGTAGGCAGTGGTAGCCCAGTAGTAACGCGCTCGCTTGGGAAACCGAGTGAAGCGGGTTCAAATCCCGGGTCTCACACCTCTGATATTTTCATGTGCGAATCATTTTCTAACTTGATTACCACTTGCCTTACGGTGAAGGAAAAACAATATTATTAATATACAATTTATTAATATGCATTTAAAAACACTCAATGTTCAGTAAATTTTATTTTAGTATAAATTTCGTCCTTTTATAGACAAAGCGTAAAACAATCAATCTTTTGAATGAATGTAATTTGAATGTATGTATGTAAATGTATTCGTATTTAGCAGAAAAGCGAGTTAAATATGCAACGTTGTAAGTTGCTTTGCAATTCAATATAATGTTTCCAGAAAATCGTGTAAATGTAAAACGTATGCAAAATGTTATTACGTGTGTTTACTGTAGTATCAATTGAAGCGCCTTCTTGATATGATCTTAATGTTTTTATAAATAAACTAGCGACTCACCCTCGCTTCACTCGGGTTCATCCTTAGGTACGTTTTAACGTATATATAGGTTTCTCAGAGATCCTATATATTATACCCGGATAACCAGCTATCATCATACCAAATTTCATCAAAATCTTTCTTGTGGTTTTTAAAAAAATATTTTATGTATAAATTCGACTCAGAATTTTATTATATGTGTAGACTGGCTTTTAGGAAACTTCGCTCGCGTGCCTTATTTATATACATATAATTGTTTTAATCGTTTTAATCGTTTAAGCTTTTAACTTAGTCTTACGCAACACTTAACTTAGTGTTATACGCAAAAAGTTTTTTTTGATTCTGACTGGTAGTTCCAGAGATTATCGCAAGCAAACAAATAAACAAACTAATTGACCCTTATGTTATTAACATAGGCAACCCTTTTTCACAAAATCATATTTTTAGAGCCATCAATTAGTCTGTGTTGCCTCCCAATAAGTACCTATGTATTCTGTCCTTTTTAAAGTCCCACGTCCCTTTCTTCATCTGGCTGGTTTGGCTGGCCTTTGAACTTCACGTGGTTTCCCAAGCAAACGCATTACCACTGGGCTACCACTGCCTATACGTGTCTCAATAAGTATTAGTTTAGTAAATAATTAAGTATCTAACCTGTAAAGTAGCTCTAGATATAAGCAGATTTCCTTCAGCAGATATCAGCACATTATGATCTTGTTGTAACGGTATGCCATGTTTGAGCCACGACACTCTAGGTGGTGGAGCGGCTGTCGGTGGAGAACAGCGCAGAGATGCAGCGGAACCAGCTTCCACTGATGTGGGCGAAGGCGATACGATGAACTGCTTTTTGAGATCTGTTGAAAGAAAAAATATTTTAAGTCTATTTTTCAATTATAATAGGGGCAGTCACTAATAATGTAAATGCGAACGTGTTTTGTTGGTTTTAAGGTATTTTTTAAAGGTATATTGTATTTTTGGGTCATATAAAGCTTTTTTTTGTGATGATGAGTTACAAGATGTTTATAAATTGTTATTTTATGAATAATTATATCAACAATAAATGAATAAACTAAAGTTGATTGAAGATTATTAGTATTCGCCCAGTGTTTTTAATGGGACTATAATTTTTTTTTTATTAATAACACTAAAACTCGACAATAGCTACTAAACAACAAAAAGATAATCAGTTGATAAACAGAACAGAAAAAAATAATTAATTACTTTGTCTTTGCCTATTTATATATAGATTTTCCCTAAAATTAAAATTGAAAACAATCTATATCAATCCATATCTATATCATAATTATTTTAAATATATCATAATTAGTTTGTAAATTAATACTGTAAATTAACAACAAATATGTATAAAATTTCCATTATCCTTTAAAGTAAATAATTTGTATAGCAAAATCGAGATTAGTAGCCATAAACAGTAAAATCACTCTACTATTTTTATATTTGACCTTTATTAGGCGGTCTCCATCTATATATTTCTTTAGTCAGGTAAAAAAATTATAAGTTTAAGCTAAAACAGCCCCAAAGAAGCAATGACACACAAAGACTAAGCAACAAAGATCAATTACAATTGTAATAATTTATATGTATATATATATATATATATATATATATATATATATATATATATATATATATATATATATATATATATATATATATATATATATATAAATATGATAATACTAGCATTGTAATTAGTTCGGTACCCGCATACGTCAAAATTAACAGCGAACAAAATAATCCACGGTATGGAGATCAAACGTCAATATCAATTTATACGACATGTGATATCTTTGTATGAAAGCTGAGTAATTGAATAATTGTTATTCGTACAATACAGTCTGTATTGCGTAATGATATATTGAAAGTTATAAGCTTTATGCGGCCTGGTGTGTATGATTATTTTTATATAATACTAGCGACTCACCCTCGCTTCACTCGGGTTTGTTTCTAGTTATGTTTTAAAGCTTAGTTAAATTCCTTATAGATGAGATATATTTTCCCGCAGTAAATCTTATATGTAGACCCGGATAACCAACTATCATCATACCAAATTTCATCAAAATCTGTCGTGTGATTTTCCTGTGATGCGTTCCTAGACAGACAGACATACAGACAAAAATTCAAAAAAACTATAGATTTGGCCTCTGTATCGATAATAATAATTAGTATTTCAATAAGATTATCACAAAAATATTTAATGTACAAATTTGGCTCAGTTAGAATTTTGTTTTATGTAGGACATTAGGACGCATGTCGTGTATCTATACAGATAAATAAAATTGAAGTGTCTGTTTGTAATGTCAAAATAACAGCTTTATACTAAATGCATTATATGGAATATACGGTACTTATAAGAAAAACACAATTTTTAAAATTTTTGTCTGTCTGTCTGTCTGTTAGTTCCGGCTAATCTCCGAAATAGCTGAACCAATTTTAACAGACTTTTTCTGGCAGATAGCTGATATTATAAGGAGTAACTTAGGCTACTTTTATTTTAGAAAAATAATCAGAGTTTCGCTCAAAAATTAAAACGTACCTAGGGACGCACCCAAGCGAAGCGAGAGTATGTCGCTAGTATACCATATATACGTCATGTGTATCCACAGCACTTATTGTACTAGCAACGATATCAAAATATCGGAGACGGGAGACTGAAAAGCCCATGATAAACATGTCGTCGCTATTCATCATACAACCAATATAAAATGACCATAGAAGCTTGATTTTTAACATTGGACGATTTGTAAGACCTTATTCTTGATTAAATTATTATTAAAATAATTGTTTCATATCTTTTTATTATCTACTAGCGACTCACTCTCGCTTCACTCCGGTTCGTACCTAGGTACATTTAAAAAGTTAGTACGGGATAGATAGACTATACATATATATTATATTACTGCTCCGGTTCTTTGGGTAGTAGCATGATGATATACAGCCTATAGTTTCCTCAATAAACGGGCTATCTAAAGCCAAAAATATTTTTCAAATCGCATACTATAAAATAATTATTATTTTGTAACTTAAAAGGTTGAAAAAAATGTTTAAAAATCATTTTAAAAGTAACTGTTTCGAGCATAGACGAGATGAATTTTCCCAATGTTTTTATTAATCATTTATTAATCAATGAAAAAAATCGGTTCACAACTGGTAAACATAAAGCGTGACATCCAAAAAATACCCATCCCCTTCTTTAAAGTCGGTTAAAACATAAAAAATAAAAATTATTGGTAGGTATAAGTTAATTGAAGGAAAAAATTGTAAATTGGCTGCCAATTATAAAAATTAGGTCAAATTAAATTAATAAAGAAATTGAAATTTGATCGCCGCCTGCTTATTGATTGTACAAGTAAATGTCTTCCCACATCAATCTTAATGAAAAGTAACGAGAGCTATTATATAATATAGAGCACGTTCCCTCCCACGAGGGATAATTGTCGGTCATTAAAAAATTAACCGCTGTTTTGCCGCGTTCCAGAATATCAGATTATAGTTAAGGATATTGAATTTATCTACGAGTATCTGTCACAGCGTTCAGAAATATGAAAATGCTTCATATTTTGTTATTGGAATGAAGCTTTGCTTACATTTTTGTGTAAACAAGAAAAGTTTTAATATATATTTCAAATAAAACTATCTTTTCGGATTATTTAGCGAATTTATGTTCATTTTTGGTTGCCGACGTTTCGAATGCTTTACAGCAATCATGGTCACGGGAGAGGCCCATTATTTAAAATGACTAAGAATTTGTTGTTACGCCGCCAACTGAGTTCAAAAAATAAAAAATAAACTACACAATGTAACCGAGCACTTTACAAGATTCTGTTCTCTTATAAAGAATTTAAATGAAATTTGTCTTCAACGATTCAATTGAATACAAAAATGTATGGTCGGAAGCAGTTGTTTTTGCGAGCTGCAAGTGTTTCGAAAAATAAACGACATGATGGCCAATAATTTATGGTGTCATCGATTTATATGTTGTGACTTAAAGCTTTTAATAAAGTCCGTTTACAATTTATAACATCTGTCCTGGGTGTCTTTTACATCTGCGCATAATTTGTGTTTTCTCATTAACCTACTATTAATAGATAGCGCTTGCTTATATTTCTCTGAATGAATTGTTACTTGATATTGTGAAGCTAAAGGTACATGATATGGACGTGACTCGTTAGTCCTTTATGTCTAATTATTTTTGAGTGATTTGAACGCGTTAATAAAATAAAATAAATATTGTAGAGCCAAACCTGTTTACTTCAAGTGGGGTTTGAACCTTCGACTACAATTATGATAAATAATATATTTACAAGATACTATAGGTGCAACTCAACAACCTTTACTTTACTTATGAATTTATAAAACCAATGAGATACAATTCCCTAAAATATATAATGTAGCCTACATCATTTTCCAAGACACTATGACAAACTTCGTTATTTCATCTAAGATAAAAATCCGTTGTATAATACTACCGTGTCAATACTGTTAAATATTATCTTTATACATATGTATGTACTAAAACTCTATATAAGTGAACAGTGTGTTCACTAGAGAAAAATAATTGTCTTTAACCGAATATTTTCGCATCACTCAAATTATTTGTACCTACAATACATAAAAACATTCAAGAACAACATGACAAATGGCAAAATCAATTTCAAATTTCATCTATCACAGCAATGTCCAACAAAGTTCACACAAAAGGGCGGTCAGGCGACCACCAAACAATAGACTTAGCGAGTCTCTTTTAAAACCACAGTACGCAAACATCAACACTCACATCGGGATAGTGGAGTAATGGAGCGTATATACACCAGATTTATGACTTCGCTTAAAGCACTTCGGAGTTGAAATATTCATTTTGCACCAAGTGTATGAGAAGCAGAGTGTGAGGATATTAGTTTCGCTTGCAAACGTTTCAAAACATTTCGATTTATTTTAGACTCAGACTAAAGAATTATGTAGACGGGACGTTGCCAAAAAATGTCAAAGAAGGGTTTTTTACTGTTTATGCTATTATTCTCGATTTTGTCATACATATCGTTTACCTCTTTCAAAGAGTAAGGGAATTTTTATATAAATATTAGTCGTGTATTTGCATTTTTTGTGAAAAAATATCAATAATAATGAAATACTTTATTTTTTAATATTTTTAATATTCTTTTATATTATCTAAGCATTAGCTCTCTTCCCCTTAAAAGAAAGATGGCATAATATTAGCTTCTAAAGTAGCAAATAAAATCCGTCAGCTATTTTTATTTATTAATTATAAGTATTATATTAATATTTGTATACTGTTTTAAAACGCTATCACTACATAGTATAGAACAAAGTCGCTTCCTGCTGTCTGTCTGTCCCTATGTATGCTTAGATCTTTAAAACTACGCAACGGATTTTGATGCGGTTATTTTAATAGATAGAGTGGTTCAAGAGGAACGTATATATTTATAATACATGCATATTATAGTACAGAAAAGTCGAGAAATTCAAAGATTTGTATTTCATTTTTATAAGATTCAGTGACAAACGAGCAGACAGACCACCTGATGGAAAGCAGTACCTGTCGCCCATAACACCTACAGTTCATGCACTTAGGTTTTAGGTAACAAAAATACAGAGCCGCAGGTGCGTTGTCACTGTGAGGACTAAGATGATATGCCTCTTGCCTGTAATTGCGCTGGCTACCTTATCCTTCAAACCGGAACACAACAATGCAATTATTGTTGCTTGGCGGCAGAAATAGATAAGGGAGTGGTACCCATCCAGTCGGACTCCTCAGGCTTGACAGAGTCCTACCACCGGTGAAGTTTAGTTCTATGACACTCTTTCTATATTATTTCTTAGTCTGAGATTTTAGCTTGGATGCTCTTATAATAATCACATCTATGATGTCCGCGATATTCTATTTTCAATTCACTCTGTAATTGATGGTTACAGTGGTAAAGTAACAAATAAATTACTTTCTAACGGATTTAGCTCGTTTCTGGCTTGTTTTTGTAAAAAAATTTAATTCAATTTCACATAAAGCATGTTCTTGATACAGTGAATTTCTAAAAATATCAATAAATATTTACATACAAAGTTATTATTCATTTGGCTAGTCAGGGGTAAATAAGTTAAGAACTTATTAAAATTTAGTAAAAGATAATTTGGATAGATCATTAAAGTTGTGTTAAAATGATGTTTCTATATTTTCGTAGATCACGAGTTATAATGTATTCGAATTTATCTCGAGATCAAATATACATAATTCATTAATACTTGCAAAACAATTTGATTGCGATAATGACGGTATAAATTAAATAATTGCTTAGTAAATCAAAACAACAATGAATATAGCTATAACAACTTATAATCGAAATTTTATGAGATTGTTAAAATAATCAACATGCTTTATAAGTACATCCTTCTATACCTTCTTTTTTAATGTCGGAAAATACATTTACGCATACCATCTGTAGATATACAGGTGCTTATGTGGGACTCACCGGCTAGAGAAGCCAGTACTACCCACTAAAACCCAGTAAAACTTCCACCGTTTTAATGGGACGTCGCAGGTTCGCTTATGCACTCAACTACGACACCCCGACGGCAGGTCTGCCTAAGAAGACCACAACGACCATGGGGTTATTCACAGTCCACTCTGCTATCAGAGAAGTACCAGGGGCAACCTGCATGGTACACCACCCACCGAAGTGGACAACTTCCCTGTGCGTTTCTTGACAACGCGCCCGGCTGAAGTGCCGGATGCTAATGATATCCCCCACCACGACAAGGTAAAAGTATCTTGACCCCTCTATACCTTTGTCTTAACTCTCTCCACATATTTTTATTTCCTAGTGAATATCTTTTTATTAGCTTTAGCACGCGGCTCCACTCGCGTAGTATATCTATACTAATATTATAAATAGGAAAGATTCTTTTGTTTGTTTTTTTGTACCGAATAAGCTCCGAAACTACTAGACCGATTTAGATGAAAATTTTATTACGGAAAAATCAATTAAGAGGGTGAGTATGGGGATAATAGTTTGTATGGGGAATCAAGCCGAAACTACTTAACCAATTAAGATGAAATTTGGTAAAAAGATAGCTTGAGACCCAGGATTTCAAGGATATAAGATAGTTTTTATCCCGGAAATCATCCCTTAAGGGAGTGAAAATGGGGATGAAAGTTTGTATGGGGCATCAACCTAGGGACGAACCCAAGCGAAGCGAGGATGAGTCGCTTGTTTTTTTATGATTGTTTCAATTTTAAGTATTTAAAGCTTAGATAGTTAAACTTCCTCAATAGTTAGGCTTTAGTATGCAAAAAGTTGATTTCAAATGGAACATGTGGATGTATTTTGATCATCAGAGACAGATATCTCCCGTGACCATGATTGCTGTAAAGCATTCGAAACGTCGGGAACCAAAAATGAAAATAAAAATCAAAATAAATACGCAAAAAAACTCGATAAGATAGTTTTATTTAAATACAACAAAAACAAATCTATCCCACGGGAACCGTACGTTTTTCCGGGATAAAAAGTAGTCTATCTGTTATTCTGATGTATGAACTATATCATTGTAAAGTTTCCTTAAAATCCAATTAGTAGTTTTTCGAATATTCGCGTAAATCTAAGAAAGTATTAAATCCATAGTATAGCGCAGATCCATACTAATATCATAAATGTGGTAGTAACACTGTGTGTTATCTTTTCACGCTAAAACCGCTCAATAGATTTCAATAAAAATTGTCAAGAACATAATTTGTATTCTTGGAATGGACGTAGGCTACCTTCGATCCCTGTCCCACTTACCGCGTGAGCAAAAACTATTTAATATAAAACAGAAATATTAGCCTTTCTTATATATTACGTATGTAGAAAGTGGTATGGTTCGTCTTTCAAATAGTAACAAAACAATAAAGTAACCAATTTTTTATACATATAGTAGGTATATGTGATTGAAATAGCTGTAAGGTTCCTATCCTAATGTATTAACGGCGGTTTTCATTACCAGATTTTCTTTACCAGAGATAGATATTTGATATGAGTTTCATATAAATTAAGTCAATTTTCTATTGCTAGTGAAGAAAACTATAAAACCATAGGACCTAAGTGATTCTCTTGAAATATAACTGTACTAGTAACTCACTTTCGCTTTGTTTTGGGTTCGTCCCTAGACAAAATCAAATCTATCCCACGGGAACCGTACATTTTTCCGGAATAATAGTATAAGGCATAGGTAAAATTAATTTTTCAAATCGGATTAGTGGTTTCTGAGATTAGCGCGTTCAAACAAATATACAAACAAACAAAAAAAAACTCTGCTTTTTTATAATATTAGTATAACATAAGATTACAGATTTAATAGATTAAAAGAACATTGAAACATTAGAAAAATGTTAAAAAAACCGACAATTAGAATCACTACAAAGGAAGAACGCTTTAAAGTCATATGGAACTTAAAAGGTAATTAATAAAACCAGCAAGCATTTCTAAGGCAAATAAACAAACAGTTGGAACGCTACCAAATGCTCGAGATCAAGTATCTGACAAGTTTCAACACTACGCAACTTCAAACAGACGGTAAAAACTTAGCGAATTTGATGACAGCAGCTTTGAACTCATAAAATCTATATAATAAAGCTTGTGAAGATTTACTCATCGTAAGTTTTAAAGTATCATGCCTACGTATTCTTTGTATTATGTAACCTAAGTCTACAATTTATCGCGCGACATTCCTCTTGTGTGGTACGGCGATTGCATAATTAATTAAAGTTAAAAAAAAGCACACGGGCGAGCTTTTGGGTATGAAACTAGTGAAAACTAATGAAGTAAGATTGATGGAATCAGATTATTGTACTCATATTTAAACAAACAACAAAAATTAAAATTATCATACATATACCATATACAATAAATACATGTATGTTTAATGTATAAACTGGTAGCATCACGTCATGGTTTGCATGCTTACTAAATTTTCAGCGTGAAAGGGACACAAAAACACACATACATAATCCAATTAGTTACTAGACACGAACTCGTGTGTATACTATTGCTGTTTTGTCCGTAAAAACTAAACTTGTATAAACTGACTTACTAAGTTTCTTCGTAATAAAACTAAGCAATGTTTTCATTTGTTATCTGCTAGGAATGTTTTAAACTGTGATAAGAAGAAAATTAAAAAATGAATTACTTCATACTTGCGTTTCTGAGTATGACATTAAAAAACTATACTTATATTTTAATTTTACGTTACAATTTGTGTTGACTACATGCATATGACTCATAAAGTATAACAGTTATGTATGTATATATATGTAATATAACTATACATACATACATACATACATACTTGTTCTACTATACCCACCATTTGACCTACGAATTTTATTCAGGAAATGAAACGTTGCTTGGATTTATGGCTTTGCGAACCCCGCTACTGTTGCCCACTTATCATTTACGCCCATCAACTATTTTACATTTACCATGAGATTTTTAATGTATTCTTTCATTACACTTGGTATTTAATAGAATTAAAATTATTATATGAAATATATAATAAAATAGTTAAATATGACGATGAAATGTTTTTAGCTTTCATTCCTTTTACAGAATTACGTTAATACATTTGTAATTTATTATTACACAGTTAATCAAAATGATTTTGTTATATTTAATCTCATAATTTAAAAACAAAATAAGTTTGCTTTATTTCAACACTAGCGACTAACCCTCGTTTCGCTCGGATGCGACTCAGGTGCGTTTTAATTTTTTAGCGGATCCCTAAATACTTTTCTAAAATAAAATTAGTCTCAGTTGTCCCACATTACATCAGCTATCTGCCAATGACAATAACATCAAAATCAGTCCAGCCGTTTTGGAGGTAAGCCGGAACAAACAGACAGACACTTCAATTTTATTTATCTGTATAGATCATGTACATTACTCAATTATATCCCACTTCGCATTAATAATGATTAATTTATATAGTAATAAATAGAAAAAGAACGTAACGTTCTAATATTGCTCTCAGTAACATGTGTTACACCATTAAATTTCATACTTACTTTCAGTAAAGTACAGGAGGCGATTATAAATCTTTATCTTGAAGGCTTACCAGTGACACGTTTAACGCACAATCCGGCAGGAATCATTAATAGCAACATGGATACCACTTGAGAGTGTATTTAAAGCGCTCACAGAACAATTAAAACTGTCGGAATGGAAATTTAGAGGCGTTTGTATTATACACGGTTCTTCGCAATTACATTTGAGTAAGACTGTCTCTTATGTATATTTAGATTAACGGTTGGTGTAATGGTTCTGGGGTTGAGGATTGCCTGTGTAATGTGTAGGTTCGATTTACATGTATTTTTTTTAATTTTAACGTGTTATTTGACAGAAATGACGCATGTAGATGATTTTGAAAGATTTTTTTAACATTTAATATAAAAATAAATACAAAACAACATTAAAGAAGATCTACATCCATCTATGAAAACTCAGTAAGAATGCGTCGTAAATAATTTTCTTATTGCATATAAATTAACTAATTTTCGAAATATCATTTAGGTGCATATCTTTTAAGAAATTTATTCTAATCACTTAACAATGACTAGCGACTCACCCTCGCTTCGCTCCGGTTCGTCCCTAGGTTGATTCCCCATACAAACTTTCATCATCATTTTCACTCCCTTAAGGGATGATTTCCGGGATAAAAACTATGTTATATCCCTGAAACCCTGGGTCTCAAGCTATCTTCTTACCAAATTTCATCTTAATTGGTTCAATAATTTCGGAGCCTATTCGGTACAAACAAACAAGCAAACAAGCAATCAAATCCTTCCTCTTTATAATATTAGTATAGATAACGTATCTATACTAATATTATAAAGCTGAAGAGTTTGTTTGTTTGTTTGTTTGGTTGAACGCACTAATCTCAGAAACTACTAATCCGACTTGAAAAATTCTTTTTGTATTAGATAGCCCGTTAACTGAGGAAGACTATAGGCTATATATCATCCCGGAAAATGTACGGTTCCCGTGGGATAGATTTGTTTTTGTCTAGGGACGAACCTAAAGCGAAGCGAGTGTGAGTAGCTAGTTAGTATATAAAACAGTCTAAGTCAGTTACCATATTGTCTCATGTGAAGTCACATGTTAAACGTTAGGATGTACTTATCGAATGTATGAAATCGTTACGCATACATAACATCGAAGTCGTTTATCTTATAATATTAAACTAGCAACTCTAACTAACGAAACTAGCGAAGTCCCTAGTAAAAACAAAAACAAATCTATTTAAACCTATATATTATTCCAGACCATAATCTATCTCTGTGCCTAATTTCATCCAGATTCGTTAAGCCGTTCTGTTGTTATTGAGTAACAAACATCCATCAACTTTCGCATTTATAATATTAATGTGTTGATGGACGCGGGAACACCGGTGGTTCAGTTAACAATTAATTTCTTAGAAATTATCCTGGAGTCGTTAATAATGGGATTAAGGGGATGAGCGATTCTTGTATATTATTTATCTATATACATATAATAAAACTGTAGAGGTCGAATGTCTGTACATAGAAAAAAATGCTAAAAACCGAGTCAGGGGGATGTAAGAAGAGAAATAGAACAAATCCAGTTTTTTTTGTTTTTTTTTTCTCTGTCTGTTTGTCTGTTCGTACGGGCTAATCTCCGAAACTGTTGGATCTATTTAAATGAAATTTTGCATTGTGCTACCTTATATCCCCGGTCAATATTTTAGATACCGAGATGAATCTCGGAAAATTAAAGAGTTCCCGTGGTATAGTTAAAAAACTATAGTAACTTATACAGCTTAGTACACAACAACTTGTGCACCTAATTTAGTGAAATTTGACATGCTGATACCTTATACCGGAAAAATGTACGATTCCCGTGGGCTATCCCACGGGTAAAATATATTTGTTTTCGTTTTCCCAGAGGCGAACCCGAGCGAAACGAGGGCGAACCGCTAGTAATAAAATATATAATATATAAAAATATAAATTTATTTTGTGTATCCCGGAAATGGCTCTAATGACTTGGATCAAATTTTATAAACAGATAATGTTTTGCTCTTTAAGTTTATTTATGTGGGTATCTTTTCTATATTGAGCAAACCTCTATTGCGAAGGTACCTACTTAATACATACATTGTTGCATACTTTTGAATATTTGCTTCAATTCATTTATCAATGTGGTGGTTTTCATTAAACAATAAATATATAACGTTGTAAATAAGAAAGGTACATAGGAACGCAGGCGAACAAAACTAGGGTCAATCGCTAGTAATGAACAAAAATTAAGTACATAATTAATTATTTAATTAAACAATAACACTTTATGATACGAAATATGTTTTTTCTAATAACGATTACCAAAATAGTTTTCGATAGCAATTTGCGAAATCATTCATATACATTAAATTACGCTTCACATAAATCTGAGAAACGGCCTACTCCGACATTCATTTAATATGCACGGAAGATTTATTACTATTTTAGATTGAATTTAATCGAGGTCTGCTGTAATGGAATTTGTAAAATAAAGACTCATTATACTTTAAGAATATAAGTTACTAACAGCTTGTAAAGTACATATCTATAAATAAATATGGTGAGCTTATATAATAATTTTTACTATATGTAATTCCAAATTTTAAATATTGTAAGCTTTAGAATGTATTCGCCCCCTTTTTAATCCCACTGCTAGGCACAGCCTCCTTTCAATATCCCTCTCGTATTAAGAGGCCGTGTCCAGCGGTGGGATTAAACAAGGGGTGAATATCAGGCCTCAGTCCACAACACTAACCAAGTGTGGGTTGGTGTATGACACTGTTTTCCTATGTTATATAGAATATTTATTAATAAAATAACCTATGAAGATTGATAATTATTTATAAACAGCGAGTGGATCCACGGGAGAAACTTAGTATGTTATATTTTGAACCACAGTAAATAAAAATT
This sequence comes from Argynnis bischoffii washingtonia, assembly GCA_033884665.1. NCBI lineage: Eukaryota > Metazoa > Arthropoda > Insecta > Lepidoptera > Nymphalidae > Argynnis > Argynnis bischoffii. The sequence goes on along the minus strand of CM066618.1, from coordinate 2,030,178 downwards.
ACAATCTAGTTCCTTAATATTTTTTAAACAAACTAAAACCCAAACTAAATAAGATATGTCATTCAACTGCTTTATAAATGTAAATATTGCAGAGTCCTCAGCTAAAGAGGTTCCGCCATGGTTCAAAGACGAATGCAGCGAAACGATAAAAGTAGGTTAACTGAAAATAACCAGCGGAAACACTCGAATTATGAGTTTTGATGAAATGCAACACCACGCCTTGTTGGCACCGGATATATGAATTTTAAAGTAATAATATTTAATGATTTTATTGCTATTGATGTTTATAAGAGGCGCTCGCGATATTATGTGGTAAAATTGTTCAAAGAATTCATCGGAAGTAGTTTAGTAATTAATAAATGTTATTTAAATTAAAGGTTTATTTAGTCTAGATGATTCATATTATATTGCTTTCTTTTGAAATATATATCATCGCTTTATATTTATTAGTGACCCTTGCTAACGTATCCTCTCAAAGTAACTTGCACGTAACAAGTAATAACATAAGGCAGTGGTAGCTCAGTGGTAACGCGCACGCTTGGGTAACCGAGTGAAACGAGTTCAAATCCCGGGTCTCGCTCCACTGATATTTTCATGTGCAAATCATTTTCAATATGATTACCACTTGTCTTAACGGTGAAGGAAAACATCGTGAAGAAACCTGCATGTCTGAGATAACTTAACAACTTTTTGAGAGACATGTGAAGTCCGCCAATCCGCACTTGGTCAGCATGGTGGACTATGCCCTGATCCCCTTCGTATTGAAGGGAGGCCCGTGCCCAGTGGGATGTCAGAAAGGGCTGAATACATACATACATATACATAGTGTAGTCTCAATGAAAAATCTTGTCAATTCAATCTCGCAGAAAATAAACTATCAAACCAATAAACAAACATTGACATTTATAATATTAGTAATGATAAGCAAAATAACAACATTTAAAACTTAGATTAGCTTAAATTTTAAAAATAAATATTAACTTACATGCCAATTCAACGATGGCTGGCTGACTTCGAATGTCACCACGGCTACTCCACGCGTGACAAGTACACGAAAATCTGTCTTCCCCAAAATATTCTTCTAAATGATCCCTAGTTACGTTGCACTCAGCTTCAACTATTCTTACACCACTTTGTGGGTCAACAAATTCGAACTGAGTGCTACCAACCGACCTTATATCATTACATTTGAAGTAAACTTGCAAAGCATTAGCCGCACGACATCTTAGCATTGCTGGCTTGTTGCGAACTACATAAGCGTGTTGGGGTTCAAGTAAGAACATTGGTAGATCATCAGTAGAGCTTTGGAGAAGATGATCTCCTGATAAAGAAGGTAGTTCATCTGTATCCTCTCTATTCTCATGTTCATCTTCTTTATGATTTTCGTGATCATAGTCTTCTTCTAGATAGTCTCGATGATGGGGCTGTTGGTTTGTTTTCTCAGAATTGTAAGGATCCAACGCTTCTACACCAGCTGGATGTGCGTATTCTGGTCGCAATGGTATTGGTGGAGTTGGGGGTGTAGTACTGTGTTCCGGTTCTGTTGAGCTTGGCTCGTCTGTAACAAAGATAATAGTAATTAAAAGTTAGCTGAGTCTAGATAGCATTCTTATACAAAAATTTTACTGTGTGATTCTTTTTTGAAAATCATATTTTCCAGCGATTTGTTTTTCGATTTTTTTTTTAAGTTTTCGATATATATAAATTACTTTTAATGCCAGGTAATTGCTATCGATATTAGTATTTACAGTTAGATGAACGATAAACGTTGTACACAAATGTTTTAATAGGAAATTCCTTTAAAAGCTTTACTGGCATTGGTTAGTTCAATATAATTTATCTTTTCCAAATATTAATTAGTAATGCGATGTTTTTACGAAAATCTATAAAATAAACAAAACAATCCCCTTTTAATTAACACAATATCCCACTTTTAACCATATTATAATTGCTGAATGTATTAATATAGTGAATGACAGTTGAAATAAACGGCAACTGTAATAATAACCGAGTACTGGCATCGATTTCCCTTTAAGTCCACACCTGGTTTGACGCTTCACGCCTGTTTACACCCTAAACATAGCTGATATTTGGATACTGTTTACTGTACCAAATCCTATAAATTTACCAATTTATGTCTTAAAATTTAAGGTTTTAAGGATCAAAATTGCCCGCATAATTAAGCACCCTCGTCAAATTTCGCCAGATCGTTATCAGACTGCTACTCTTACAACATCGTTGACAGCAACAGTAGATTGTATTATTATTTGAAAATAGAAATAGCTAAAATAAACCGCAAGAGTAAAGCGAGGATAACATAATTACTTTCACATCCGTTCAGTGTATTTCTATTTCCGTTTTCGAAGGGACCGAACGCTATTACCTTCACAATTATATTTTTCTTTAATGATATTTGTTTTGAGTGCCTTTTTCTCATTTTGTGATATTCGTGTTATATTTTCCTACTTATATGAGTTTTAGCTAAAAATCCTTTAAAAAAATAATAAAAATTACTGAATTTTTTGTGTATAGAATTAAGGGTAAAATGATCAACTAATGTTCCTATTTAAATTAGGTTTTTTTTTGTATTGGTATCCGGTTTCCATAAATAAGTTTTTTTTTGTATTGATGGTATATCCTGTTCCGGTAAATTTAAGAAAATACAGCGTGAATTTAGTCGAGGGTATAGAATACATATAAATAATTGCGAACTATTTTCTATATTTATCAACTCAAATTATTTCAGTAAGAGAAAAACAATTTGAAATCTTTTTTCTTTATTTTTCCTCAAAAGTAGTAACAAAATTGCTTGTTAGAAATGTGAAAATATTGATTTAAGTCACCATAAATAAACTCGAGCCGCTACAGCTTTCGAAATAATTGATGCGCTTTTTCAGGAAACGTTGGAAACTAAAATAACGCAAGTTGCGTTTGCTACTGTATTTAAGGAATTTGACTGTTTCTGAACACTTGTAGGCATGTAATTCTGAACACATATAAATACATACTTTTTTAAAACATGGCTTACTTTTAAATTAATACACATAACCACATTGATGTTTCATTAATTATAAATAAATAAATATAAATATGTTGGGACATTAACACACAACATATTATATACCATGGAACTATCTAGTTATTATTAACCATCTAGTTCCATGGTAAGCTATGAAGCGTGTGTTATGGATACGAGATAGTTGATACCCTACACATATATAACTTTAAATACGTATGTATTTAAAGTTGTATATGTGTAGGTATTATATATGTGTATTATAAATATAAACACCCGTGACTGGAGTACAAGCATTCATGCTCATCACACAAATGAATGCCCCCAGCGGGATTCGAACCCGCGACCGTTGGCACAGCAAATAGGGTCACTACAACTCAGCAAAACGTGTCGTCAAATTATTAGATTTGTATTAATTATAGAATAAGATCAATTAACATTACATTAATTCAACATTTAAAAGGGCAATAGTAAACTCGGCCTTCATTGCTCTACATTTCGAAACGGTGGCAAACTCGTAGACTCTACTAAAATTATAACTTAGCTAGCAGAACCTTCGGTTTCGCTTTCCTCGCGCTAGAACTCATCACCTATTTCACCCCCTTATGAGATGAGTTTCGAAAAATGATAAAACATGTATTTATTTAATTGTATTGAAGAGCATTAATGCCAAGTTTCAAGTAATTCTGATCATAAATATTTTTTTGTATTTTATTATAGCATGTTTTCGCGTGAGTAAAAATTGCTTATGTCACTTTCCAGCCCTCCAATTATCTCCAAACAATAAAACTCACCAATCCGTCAATCTTTTTTGACGTAAAAGAAGGACAAACAAACACACTTTCACATTATAATATTAGTATGGATTAACAAATCAAAGGTGCAATATATATAAATAAATATATATATATATATATATATATATATATATATATATATATATATATATATATATATATATATATATATATATATATATATATATATATATATATATATATATATACAAGAAATTAAAGTATACCTTGATTCTCAATTAACACTGCAAGAAGTTGTAATCTTTAATTATATGAGATTTAATTTAAGTATCGGAATTAATTATTTTTACGACTATAATTAATATCAGGTTTGTTTCTTCCTGTGAATCGATCTTTACAATGATTTCTAAACTTAATTAACATACAGTTCGATACAATTATAACGTGTGAAGTTCTTTCGTAATTTGGGTCGATCATTTATAGTGTTATCAAGGCTGTTGATGCAACTGTCTATGTTTTTATTTAAATGCCATCAAATAAATAGCTTTTCATTATAGAGCGGTCAGAAAAATAATTGCTTTTTAATTAAAGGTTTTGAAATTACTTTGATAATTGGTATCAAATGTGATTATTTCCGCTTTAAAAATGAAGGTTTTTCTTAAAATTTATATGTGGCAACACTTCATGTAAACTTCTTATTAAGTCATCAAAGTTCATATGGGCCGAACATAATGTATAATGAAAAATAACAATGTATTACAAAAAATACATTCTTCCCATTTTTTAAATCGATCAAAAATACTGTTTCCTAGAATAATTGATATTAGACGCAATTGGTTAAGAAGAAAATAACACACCTTAGTACCTGTGTAAATGAGAACATTAGCAGGCTCTTAGTTTAAAAAATTGCTAATATAACATGAAGCAGACCAAAACAAACATCTGTACAGTCAAAATAGATATTTTTGTACCAGAATCAAATCAAATATTTTTATACAAGCTTATATTTTGTTAGAAAATATTTTAACCCATTACCGAGTAGATTATGACAAGAAAATTGATAGTAAATTTATACATTGTATATTTGAAAGCTTCCAGCTGTGATTTTAAAGTCAAATTTGACAACTTTTGTTACAATATTAATATAGTGAATCGTGTGTGGTCCACTTTTATTAGGTGAGTAACAAATCAGCTTTTTATATCTTTAGTAGAAATATTATTAACCAATAATGGTAACAAAATGGATTCAAATATTTTAATTTATTAACCTACTACGTTTTCCTGCAATTCCACCTGTTTCGAAAGATGCTTTAACAAAATATAATATCCTGGATATACATTACAAATTCCATACAACGATCTATACTTTGAAGTGAATAAGTAAAGGAATTATACTCAATACCATAAAAAAATTCATTATTATAAGGTTAGTACATAGTTCATACTAACCACTCGTCTTTCGGTTAAGCTTTTTATGAGAAAAATTGTATCAATTTTCTGTCTATATGTTAAATTAGGATAAAGTAGTAAAATTTGTAGAGTCGAATTTTTACATAGCGAATGGAACTTTTGACTTTGAAAATATTTGAATGCATAGTTACCAAAGTAAACAGCAGAAAACAGTAGATTCTGAGTTATTTTTTATTAGTATCGATAGATATTAGCTCACTATTGGGATTGAACATGTGAATTGTGATAATCACATTGCCAATGAGACATGTTTTATTTTGATTTTAATCAATCTAGATTTAGATATTACATAGTTTCTCACGTATTTAAAAAAAATGTTATAAATAATATTAATTTTTAAATAATTTTTCAGTGTATTGAAAAAAATGTACAAAATAAATATTTGAAAAAGCCATTTGAAGTCGATAAGATCACTCGACATGACTACCAAATTTAATAGATATAGCGTTTGTAATGGGAACCGTTCCATCATTTTAATGTATCGCATTCACTTACTGTTAAAGATGAAGATTATTGACTACATTCTACAAGACGCACAGAATTCATCGTAGGAAAAATTTAAATAAATTCATACTAAAATTATAAATGCGAAAGTAACTCTGTCTGTCTGTCGGTCTGTCTCCTTTTCACGCTTAATCCGCTGAATCGGTTTAAATGATATTTGGTATGGAGATAATTTGAGACCTTGGGAAGGATTATTTTATCCCGGAAATCATCCCTTCAGGGGATTAAAAGGTCGATGACACATGATTCCCCATACAAAAATTTGTATGGGGAATCATGTGTCAAGGAAGGGATATACATTCATATTTTTTTAATTTTTAAAGTAGGTACTTACTTTTCTGTACCTATGTATGTACATATATATAGTGTATTCTATACTAACCGTGAAAACGTATCTAGGGACGAACGCAAGCGAAGCGAGCGTAAGTCGCTAATAACAAAATAAGTGCATAGTATGGCCGTAGTGAATTATTTTTTAGAAATCTTAATAAACTATAACTAAATTAGCATTTTAATTATATATTCTGACCTCCATAGAGATTTTAAAAATCAAAACACTTTTTTGATTTTTTCGCGGTTTTATTTTGATTTTTGGTTCCCAACGTTTCGAATGCTTTACAGCAATCATGACCACGGTAAAGACTAAGGTTTTAGACGTTTTTATTATAGACAGTGTTATTATTACTCACAAATTTTCAAAATGATTTCGAAAATACAGAAATGGCACCAAAGTACCTTAATATTTGTTATTTTTAATTTAAACATTAATTAAAATGTAATTATAAATATTTTAAAGATGCTTAGAACATCCAAAACAAATAAATGAAATTGGAGTATCTGTTTGTAATATTAAAATAACCGCTTTTTACTAAATGCATATGGATGTATACACGGTACATATACCAAAACAACATTTTTTACAAGTTTTGTCTGTCTGTCCGTCTGTTTGTTCTAGCTAATCTTTGTAACGGCTGGACAGATTTTGACAGGACTTTCACTGACAGATAGCAGTAACTTGGGCTACTTTTATTTTAGAAAAAAAAAAAAATAGGGTCCCATAAAAATAATATAAAAATATAAAAAAAGTTTGGTTTGGGAAGTAACCTTGGGACGAACCCGAGCGAAGCGAGGGCGAGTCGCTAGTCCCAAATAAAATTAAAAAACAGTCAACATCTTATTTAAGACTAATTTATAATCAAAAATAAGAATAAAACTGCAAGCCCGACTGACATTTCTTTCACAATGTTTTCTTAGTTTTAAAATTCTTTAAAATAAAAAAGAATGAATGCAAATGGAGAAATTCCTTATCACTAAGACACGAAGTGGAATATGTTAGGTCTGATGAACGGTTGCATTCTTGTGACTACTAACGAGATCTAAAAACAAAATACCCTTACCATTGTTAGCATAACTCGCTAGCGAGTGCGTTCAACCTTTTTAAATTTTACTGTGAAGTTTATTGTAGAGCGATCATTAGAATATAATCTATACATACATATAATAAAATTCTGAGTCGAATCTGTGCATTAAATATTCTTTGGAAAATCTTATTGAAATTGTCATTATTATCAATATGGAGGCCGAATTTATTAAGTTTTGGAATTTTGGTCTGTGTGTCTGGGAACGCATCACTATAAAACCACTGGACAGATTATGATGAAATTTAGTATGATGATAGCTGGCTATCCGGGTCAATCGAATATTTTTTACTGTAGGAAGATACCTCAATTTTGAGAAATCTAAACATTAAAACGTAACTAGGGACGAACCCGAGAGGAGCGAGGGTGAGTCACTAGTTAATTATAAAAACGGTAGTTAGAATACAGAATTGTACAAATTATTAAAAACCGAGCTGTCATATATTTAATAGTTGCCATTATTCATTAAAAGTTTTATTTAATAATATGTAAAAAAATATTTAAATAAGCTAAATTAACACTTGCCATTAGCAGAAATAAGTGTAAATGTAAAGTATCAAAGTATTATTGCTTTGAAATTCTAGTTAAATACATTATTAAGATTTTCATATAAGTGAGTAGTTAAGCTTATATATTATGTAGTTCAAAACGCTTAAGTAATAGAAATTATATTAACAAATTGTACTCTTATAGTAGCGGTGATGAAGTCACTGCTCTAGCGACAAGTTGAAGAAGACCGCCCCTTGTCTTTTTGTGCGGCACTCGAATAATTAAGACAGGATCGGTTTTCAGTATTGCTTAATCTTGAATGGAGTAAAAAAGTATCGAATGTTATTCTTAACAATATCTATTATATATTATTTGTATAATCATTTACGGTACAGGCAAATAATATAGAAAACATAACAAATTAATATATTATTTTCATTACTTGTCGAGTACTGGATGGTGTGTTAAATAATGTTAAGTTTATGTATATATGTATTTATCCCTTTTTAATGACACTACTGTTTCGTCAGCACGAAGGGGATCAAACCATAGTCCACCACGCTTGCCAAGTGCATGTTGACGGACTTCACATGTTATTTGAGAAATCATTAGGTTCTCTCAAATATGCAGGTTTCCTCACGATATTTTCCTTCAACGTAAGACAAATGGTACTTTTGTTTGACACGATCAGAGGTGCGAGACCCGGATATGAACCCGCTACACTATTATGATTTTTATGAAGAAAGATTGCCCCATACGAGGTATTCCTGCGATCATCATCCTGGCAATAAGTTTATTTTTCTATTTGAAATAATAATCTTAGATGTACATCTAATGGATGTTTGTAAATAATGTTACCCATATGATACTTTTTCATAATGTTTATTTTAAGAAGAAACATATGTCAGTTTTCAGTACGTGAGAATGAAGTGCATCGATGTTGATTTTACTCTACATAGAGTCTAGTTATCCACTAGGAATAAATTCAATATTATAATGGAAGTATTTGTTTGGTTTTTGAAAATAATTAATTTTATTTCAATATCAAATATATATCATTTCTGATTTTGAATAAAAGCTTGAAGTAGCTATATATTATACTAGCGACTTACCCTCGCTTCGCTCGGGTTCGTCCCTAGCTTGCTTCTCCATACAAACTTTCATCCACATTTTCTACCCCTTAAGGGAAGATTTTCAGGATAAAAACTATTCTATATCCTTCTCAGGGTCTCAAACTATCTTCTTACCATATTTCATCTTAATCAGTTCAATAGTTTCGGAGCCTACTCGATGCAAACAAACAAACAATCAAATCTTTCCTCTTTATAATATTAGTATAGATTAATGAGTTATGTGTTCAGAAAAAAATTACAATATATTACGTTTTTTGTTTGTTTCTTTGTCCAATGTTCTGGAATTATTGATATACTAATAAAAAATCTTTACACTGTTTCAACCATTTACCTTAACTTATGATGTTAATATAGAATTAAAATGAATGCGAACTCACAAACTTGGTTTTTATCTTAAGGAGCCTATAATAGAATTTTGCTCTTTTAAGTCTTTAAGGATTTCTAATAAAGTAAAACACTAATGTTATAGTTAAAATATTATAAAGCCTACTATTAGAAAGTTAAATATTTTAACTTTCTAATAGCAATAAGAACTCTTAATAACCGACTTGATTACGCCCTTAGAGATTGAGAAAATAATAAATGTGAAATATTCTCACTATATTTATTACAAGGTAGTTATTTATATATATATATATATATATAATCAAATTCTGAGTCGAATCTGTAAATTAAATATTTTTCGGAAAATTCTTATTGAAATTGTCATTATTATTAACACAGAGGACGAATCTATAGTTTTTAGAATTTTTGTCTGTCTGGCAACGCATCACGAGAAAACCACTGGAAAAATTTTGATGAAATTTGGTATAATGATAGCTGGTTATCCGGGTCAACATATAGAATTTTTACTACACGAAAATATCTCATCTCTGAGAAATCTATACTAACCGTTAAAACGTATCTAGGAACGAACCTGAGCGGAGCGAGGATGAATCGCTAGTCTATAATTAAAAGCATTCCAATCTTCATTAACATATTAAGCCCATATCTAATAATCAAAGCTTACATTAAATAACCAAGTATTAAATATTCAATTAATTACGAAAGTTGAATATACAAATCAGTTTGCCCCAGGCTAAACCAGAACCTGCTACCCGCAGAGATACATTACAAAATTTCAATCTAATATAGTAAATTGACGATTTCACATTATAAATGTTAATAAATATTTAAATAAGGGAACTTTTAAAAGCTCACTTATCACGAAAGCTCTGCTTTTTAAACCATTTACTTATGTAATGTTATTAAAAACGCCTAATGGTTCGCTCACACATTTTTATCGCCGGCACATGAGTGGTGCTTGAAATATGGAATAAAACTTCGACAGTGTAATATTTGAGATAGTAGACACTATACCGGCCTGGTTTTTGAGTGCAGCGATAAACTCTCACATCTTAGAATAGTACAGATCTGATTCAGTTATTTTTATTATAGCTGTGATGTGAAACACGAATACTTAGAGGTCAAAAAGTTTATTAAAAAACAAAGTGTTGCTTATTTTACATAAAATATTGCATGACAGCTATTGTATACATTTAGTTTTAAATTGTTTTAAAAAATGTACAAAAAGATAAATAGTTAAAATACAATATGTGTTTGTTCGTGTATTACGATAAAATGGGAAGCTAAATAAAAAGCTTTTCATACATCTTTATGTTAAATGTTTGGAAAATTAATACTTTTATGTCTTTTTATCCTTGATTTTCTATTTTAAAAATATTTAATAAATTTGAAGTGGAAATCTAAATTAAGTCTCAATGTAAGTGCAGTATGAACTATACATATAAGATATGTAATATTCAGCATTTGATACAGAAACGTATGGCGCACACTTGATATCTCTGGTATGCTTTCGGAGTAAGACATCATAAAACATTCAAAGAGAATATTCTCATCCGTTTTGAAGTAGAACTCGCGTATGTGCTTAGCTTGAGACGTAAAAAGATGTCAGTTAATGGGCCTGTGGGAGGTGATTCGCTCATAAACTATGCGTAAATCAAATGTTCATAGCTGGTGTCACTAATGTTGGAGTGAATCATTTAAATTGTCTGCTTGAACTATTTTAAGAATAATAAAATTACTAGCGACTCGCCCTTGCTTCGCTCGGGTTCATCCTTAGGTATGTTTTAACGGTTAGTATGGAACAGGTAAACTATATATTAAATATGTACATAGGTATGATGAGTTTTTGTGGGTTGTATTAAAAAGTGTTTTCCGTGGGAAGGAGACAATATCCCGCGGTAAAGTAGCCTATGTCGTTCTCCAGCCCTTCAACTATCTCCACATAAAAAATTGCGCCAATCTGTTACTCAGTTTCGACGTAAAAGAAGGACAAACAAACAAATAAACACACATTCACATTTATAATATTATAGGGAAGAAAACGAGAATCTAAAAACAAAATGTAATATTAAAAGTATTTCTGTTAAGGGATAGTTCTTTAGACTGACAGTTATTATAATAAACAAATTTAAATATATATATTTTTTAAATTTTATGAGTGCAAGAATATGAGTGGCTTTTATCGCGATTTATGGAAAGCATTAAGGCAAAACGTTCTCTACGCAAAGTAAGCTCATAACTCGCGTACACGACGTATTAAAATATCAACAAACGTCAACATAATAAAAAAAATAACGTGAAGCGTTGAAAATATTTATATATACATATTTTTACAGGGTTTTGCTCACGTCTCCATACAGTAGTTTATTTATTTAGTTCCTACTCTTCTAAAGGTTTTAGCGTGTTAGTCCATATAATAATATATAGACAGTTAAATGAAAAATGAATTTTTCAAATCATTCAATGACTGGCATCCCTAGAGATTATCGCGTTCATAATAAGCCAAATATAATCTTTGAATAAAATAACAGAAAAAAAAAACTTCTTGCTTCACCAGACCCATTTTAGACTAGATTAGCCTTTCTATATACATATGTAATGCTAGTCAGTAACATTGTAATTTTTTGAAATGAAACTTCTTTAGAATCGTTGTGATTTGAAACTCGATGAAATGAAAATGCGACGCTAAAAAGAAACAAACACCTAAATAAATAGGATTAAGCCGGCGAGAGAATGAGATAGAATACATTACCATGTTACCATGGTAACCATTGTTATTGTCTGACAAATATATAATATTATATTCTTTCCGTATATTATGATATTCTATAAATATATGATTGTAATATGCCTAATATGCCTAATTTAATTATTGATTTGTTTTAAATTAATTGCGATATTTGCCAAAGAAGTTTTACTTCGACCGCGCAAACGTTTTTTTTATTTTAATTTTTTATTTTAAAGTATTACGAATCTTCAACACTACTTTAAATAAATTAGTTAATAATATGTTACTTAGTAGTATATTTATAAAATCCCACAAAGAAGAGATTAGTAAACTTTAAGGAACCCATTAACAATATTCTTACAAGGTGCAAAAGATTTTTAATTTTGATAGAAACTAAATTCTCACGGAGCAGCAAAAAATGCACAAAGACGACCACACCTACAAAAACTTCAATAGCCTTACGTTGGAAATGTAACACGATATATACAAAGAGTAGTCGAGTGCCAGTCAAGAGGTTCCCAAACAAGATAATCCCTTTGTTAGTCGAGTTATAATGGTGTCTCCGGGGAATTTACTATTATTTTCTATTTCACAGCAGCTGTGATATTTCGTATTTCAACTTAAATACAATTTTAGTTCTTGTATCACTAAAGAACATGTAAATATACGAATTGTTATATCCATTTCCTTAATATACGTCGTTGTCTACATTAATAATATAATAAAATTTTATAATTCCATAACATTTTATGTGGTTACATGGTTTCTGTTGATAGTAAATTTCGTTGTCCTGTCGTGCTGTGGTAGAACAACTAAAAAGAAGGTCGTAAGTTCGATATTGAATAGAGATGATATAACTTTCTGTGTTTAAAAAACATTAGTTTGATAATAAAACAGTGAAATTTAAAAGGAATATTGCGTTATTATTAATATTTACCCATATGTACCTACATATACTACACTGTTATAAATATAAAACCTTGTATGTGTATGCTTGTTATGTAATTGGTACACAGTAAGACAATAAGTTATTGTTAGTAATAAAACAATATAAAAATGGCGCTATTTATTAACCGACTTCCAAAAAAAGGAGGAGGTTCTCAATTCTTCTTATATATATATATATATATATATATATATATATATATATATATATATATATATATGTATATATATTTTATGTATAATCTATATAAACAAAAATGAATGTTGCTAAGCGCAAAACTCCAGCACAGCTTGACCAATTCAGTAATTATTATTTTTTCATATGTTTCTTAAGGTACACGGAAAGTTTTAATAAAGAGAAAAATATATACAATAACGTGCCTACTTTTCTATACCTTTCTATGTACATTGTACTTCACGACGACGAATCCGAGCCAAGCGAGGGTGAGTCGCTAGTATTAAAAATATAAATGGCACTTAATGACGAATCTGAGCGAAGCGAGTTTATTTAGCTCGCTTGTTTAAAATTATATGGAACTTCTATTTATTTGAACATTTTTACACAACGTTTTAAGTTATTCAGTAAAAAAAAATGTCTTTAACGAAAAAACTATAAAATTCATTAGTTTTTTAATAATAATTGGTAGAAACATATCGTATGCCTTTTAAATTATATAAGTAATGATGATTTTCTTAGTTAATTTTCACTTATCTTGATTGTAAAGCTTTTATTGGATAGTCATGTTCGAAAGTAGCCTCCAGGTAGTCACGATTAAATGACATTTTTGCGAGAGCATCTCCCATCGCTTTCTAAATGCCTTTTTTGGTTCTTTATGTTACTAGTGGCCTTTCTATGGACTGTATATATAAATTTACTTTGAATATGAAATGTTTAACTGAGAATACATGTAAAAATGTTGAAATTAAACTATCAGTAAAACAAGGCAGTGGTAGCCCAGTGGTAACGCGCTCGCTTGAACAACCGAGTGAAGCGGGTTCAAATCCCGGGTCTTGCCCCTCTGATATTTTCATGTGCGAATCATTTCTAACATGATTACCACTTGCCTTACGGTGAAGGAAAACATCGTGAGGAAACCTGCATGTCTGAGAAAACCTAGCAAGTTTTCGAAAGACATGTGAAGTCCGCCAATCCGCACTTGGCCAGCGTGGTGGACTATGGCCTGATTCCTCTCGTATTAAGGAAGGCCCGTGCCCAGCAGTGGGACGTTAAAAAATCAGCCATTATTTTATCTCAGTGTCAAATAAAACTAATTTTAATCTCATATATATACATCTACCTCTTTCTATCTTCTGTCTATTAGTTCGTAAACAATTCTTTGGTCCTAAAAAAACTTATTAAAGAGATTTAATGGTACTGTTGATTATTATTGGTCAAAAAAATTACAGTATCAAGCTTTAAAATTATACTATTTTGACTTGATTCACTTGAATATTTATAGAAATAAACAAAATTGAAGTGTCTATTTGTAATGTCAAAATAACAAATTTATACTAAATGCATATGGAATTATATACGGTACTTATAAGGAAAACACATTTTTAAATTTTTGTCAGTCAGTCTGTCTGTCTGTTTGTTCTGGCTAATCTCCGAAACGGCTAGACCAATTTTAACGGGACTTCCACTGGCAGATATCTGATATTATAACTTAGGCTACTTTTATTTTAAAGAAAAAATTAGGGTTTCACTCAAAAAAATTAAAACGTACCTATAAACGCACCCGAGCGAAGCGAGTGCAAGTCGCTAGTTCTAAATAAGCTTACATGCGATTATTAAAATGAGCTATGTACAATAAAATACATTAAAGCGTAAAAGTTTCTAAAGCACCTGTTTCACAAATATATACCACAAAATCGAACAAATCATGCTGTAGAAAGCATGTAAAAAGTATAGCAGATCATCGATAGTATGTAAAAACTCAGTTTAAACTTTAAGGTTAAAAAAAGAAATTGTTTGAGAAAAACCTTTCTTTAACAACAGCACGTTCCAAAGCTTTTTGCTCCCTTTTAGACTGTCCCTCGTTTTTTTGCCTGCTTCTTATCGTACACGAGATTAGGTGCTAAGATTTTAAGTGAAATTTTGGCGTCTTTAATTTTTTTTTTCTTCAAATTTATAGCGTATGAAAGAAATAAGCTCGAATCTTTTTAAACTTGGGCAAGCTTTAATAAAGAAGATCTCGTTTTCACATAATTACGTACGTCTTGTAATTTACCAAATAACAATCTATATTACTATACAAATCCACGTTGTAGGTGGACTGAAACGAAACGCCCTAGGGCTTAAGTTAGCCAATGTATTATAAAGAATTAAATTTTTATGAATATACCTAACCCGTTGCAGCGGTTTCATAATAAGTATAGTACCTACCTATCAGTTGCTTCGTGCTTATACTTGATTTTGATAAAAAATATTATATACGGTATAGTATTTAGCTCTTTTTAACGTCCCACTGCTGGGCGTGGGCCTCCCTTCAATATGAGAGGGATCAGGCTATAGTCCACCACGCTGGCCAAGTGTAGGTTGGCGGACTTCACATGTCTTTCGAAAACTGTACGGTATAAAACTAATTTGTTACAGCTTGATTAAGACTCCAATGAAGTTAACAATTTGACATTAAATAGGCCATCCGGTATAAGTTGATTAGCTACTGCTAATGAACTGTACATAAGTACGAGGTATAATTTCCTTTTAGTACTAAAATAAAGCGGTCGGTTGACTAAATTTATATCTAGGCTAAGCCATTAGTTTCGTATTACACTCGCGCCTATGTACACAAATATAAGAGTAAAATAACTCAAAAGAGCTAATATTATAGTAGCAAATAATAACACTTTAGCTTACAATTTTGCTATACAAGTTTTTGCGTGCAGTTCCACTTAACAGATTTAGTGAAATGAGTTTATATGTGAGTAAATGTTTGTAGCCATTTATGTGTCTGTAACTTAAAAATAAAAAAAATCAAAGAATCCACCCGACCGATTTTGACCACGGCGGCCAATCTATATAAAACTAGCCAACTGCGCAGGAGATATTATTGTGCATATGCAGGTATGTGGTTAAGCACAAGTGCACCCTTTTTTTTTCACTCCCAAAATCTAATGGGACGACACTACAAGAGCGGTACGGCACTATACGTACTCTTAGAAGCCCGGAATCTAACACCGTCAGTTTCCCAATTTCAAAAGTCTTAGACCAACTCGGGAATCGAACCCTGTACCTCTGGATCTGATGCATGCTGGCCACTAGACCACCGAATTAATTGAATGTGTATGTACATTTTAAGGTATAGTAAATAATTTGACAATATCTCACCATGTTTATCCGCGGCGACGGCGACCACCCATAGCAAGAGGAGCACGCTTCCGCGCCCCATCTTACATACGAGCGCGCATCACCTAAAACAATAAGAATGTTTGAATAGAAAGCTGACTAATATTTGATCTCATATATTTACATTCGCTGGAACAAAGAATTTAGGGTACGGCTTTTTAAATTTTCACACAACATTGTCTTTATTCATTGAGTAAGAAAATATATTTAAAGTTAATTTTGTTACTGTTTTCGTATTAACGAATGATAAACTACAGGTGATTTTCGTTCGGGTTTTGTTCATTTAGTTATATTAATAAATAATTAATATGTTGAAACATTAAAACTCAGCATCATCTAGTTCCATGGTAAGTTACGAGGCTTGTATTATGGATACCAGATAGTTGATACACTACACATATATAACATTAAATACATATATATTATAAATATAAACATCCATGACTGGAGTATAAACATTCGTGCTAATCACACTAATGGATGCCCCCAGCGGGACTCGAACCCGCGACCGCTGGCACAGCAAGTAGGGTCACTACAAACTGAGCCAAACGTGTCGTTTTATGACATAAGTTTGACATTATGTCTGTCTGTCGCCCCGTAACTTCTGAACGGATAAACAAATTTAATGCCTTTAGATGATAGTCAATCTTAGCTAGATTTTACAAAAAAATGCTAATGAGATCTCACTCTAATGGATATTAATTAATTATTACTTGGCAATTTATATTAATTAACTTTTCTTTTACTTTTTCAAAGGAACCTTCTTGTGCGTGGATGGTTTTAAGTCGAACATTTCGTTTCAAGAATTTAATTTTAAATGTTATTCATTAAAAATAATTCTGAAGACTTCTCTCTTCGAAATGAATTATTTTTTATACAATATATAACTTGTTCTCGTTTCATTTTTTAAATATATAAATAGAAACAGCGTATAGACAACGATCATTCTGTATATTTTTTTTGTTGTAGGTATATCTTCAACCTTATAATAAGAAACCCCTATATTTTGAATCAATCAGTCAGTCAGGAGTCATTTTTTCGACTAGAAATATACCTTTTATTAGTAAAAATGTTTTTTTTTTTTTGTAATAACTTCATATTCATAGCATTTACAGTTAGCCTCTTATTATCATAATACGAACAGTTTTGTGGCATCGCAGCGGAACGAATTGGTCCCTTTAGATTTTAGGGGAAAAAAATAAACGATGTGGTCTTGGAATGTGAGACCACTTTTAAGGAGTACAAAATAATAGTAGAAACTAATGCTTAAGTATGACGGAAAGGATCAAAAGGATAGTGTGCTTGAAGATATTTAAACTTAGGCTTTCTCTTGGTTCATTAATTACGATTTTTAATATCAAAAATACAGAATTTGTGTTTGAATTTTATTATTTTACAGTTATTGTAACAGTATTAAATCATGAGGTCGAATATATCAAGAAATTCTTAAATAATAATCATCACCTTAATATAATATTATTAATAAGATACTTGTGCAGAAAAAATTTATTAGTTTTTTGTTTAAATAAAAAAATACATTTTGGGTTCAACTCTATATATATAATAAATTTGGAACAAATCTATATATATAATAAATTTTGAACTAATCACTGTCTGTAAATGGAAGATATTTGAGAAAAACTATTATTAGGAGGTCTTTATTAACGATTTATTAGCACTCGAAAGAATGATTTTTAGAATTTTTGTCTGTTTGTCTGTGCGATTGTGCGTTTGTTAATCTCAGAAATGGCTTTTAGGACTATATATATAATAGAAAAGGTAGTTTATTTAGTAAGACCTTGTAGGTAGATAAGTATAATTTTATCCAAAGATCACATTTATATTTTATAATCACTAATTTTAAGCTAATCAAAATAAAATCAGCATTCGACATCACCCAAGATGCATACAGCTCATAAAAAACTTAAACTAAAACTAATGTATTCCCACATCGAACATTCCATACCATAATTTTCTTAATAACCTATAAGATTATTGTCCTCTTAAATTTTATCCAAAAATCTGTTGAATAAAGAATGTACGTGGGCGGTCGTGCAGCAAACATCAGATAAAGCGTATAATACAGTAGCACCTAGTACCATTCATAATTATGCTGAGATAACGTCGTTGATAACACTATTAAAGAGATTACAGCTATTAACGCTTATTATACTAATAGTACCTGGGCGACGAAGCTTTGCTCGGAATTTTAGACCAAAAGTACAATTTTCTTTTAAAAAAAAACTAAAACCTTGAATAAATACAAAAAAATAAACAAAAGTTAAATTTTGTATCCAATCTTTGTATCAGGGGTTTCGAACCCGAAACTTTTAATATTTTCAAAATAATTAAAAAAAATATTGTACATATTATTTTTATTGAACACATACATAAATGTGGTGATGACCGATTACGGCCACGAGGTTGACCCTCAATGAGACTAGCCAACTGTCCCCAAATCCCCTGCGGGGATATTAAGTATAGTGCACAAGTGGACGCGCAGTCAAAACGTGCACTTCCTATTCCCGTTACTCTCATACTTAAATTAGACGACAATTTGACACGACTAATAAGAGCTTAGTCGCAGAACCCACGTTTTACGTGCTCTCCGAGGCACGGGGTGAAACACCGCTGTCATGGGGCTGTTACTGAGACTTTCTTAACAAAAAGACTCAATAAATAAACTTGGCCCGACCCGGGACTCGAACTCATGGCATCCGCATCTGTAGCCAAACATACTAGCAACTACACCACCGATGCAGTACTCATTAATGTAATGGCTTTAAAATATTCAATATTTAGTTAGCATTATAAGTCCAAAAACTAAGCTTTTACGCAGCATTACATTAGATATAGTATCAGAGAGAGATATTAGGGACCCAGTTTATCTCCTTATATTAAATAGATCCACGAGGTTTGTTGGTCTGACGCAAAATGCTTTTTTGGGACTCACTGTCGCTTACACGGCAAATCATTAGTTATGACTTTTCTGAATAATTTATTAATTATATATTTTAAGGGCCATTTATTAATTGATTTAAATATAAATCTTTTCAATGATAAGTTTCAGATGTAAATTTAAGGCCATATAAAATAATAAAATATTTAAAAAAAAAACATAAAATAAAGAAAATTGCGACCATATAAAAATTATGAGGCTTTCATTGTTTTAAAAATTTGATTAATGGTCATAAAAATGGCAAGTTATCGAAATTTTCCCCATGATTACACAAATTAACTTTTTAAACGCTATATCCTAACAGAATATCGTCTTTACTAATAGATACCAAGATTTACTTAGTATTCACTGGCACTGCGCTTGTGTACAGAACTCGTTGAACTAATGACTGGAAAGTTAAGTAAATTGTGGATTTTACGGTTAATTCCATTTACGATAAGTTTAAATATATTTTAACGAATTAGGTTTTCTTGTCTGGCTGCAAACCATTGTTCGAATATTCTAAGAATGTATTGGCTATTTGAAATGATTGAAACTGATTTTAGATGTCAATTTGAACTGGCTAGGTCTTAAATGTCATATATGGCGTAGTAGCATAGTATAATGTCGTAGTTGTATGGCTTGCCAGCACTAATTTTCGGTTTTTATTACTCGTAACAAACACACAAACTTTCACATTCATAGGTTTATATTAGTGTGACTACACTATAGTGAAAATAGTAATGATCTTTTGTTTCTTTGTATGTAGGGTTTAATGTTTAGGACTTTAGAATTGTTTTGTATATGGAATATTTATGTGATTGGATCAAACATAATATTATGTACATTCAAGGTTTTGTGAGACTCGGGGATGTTTTTTTTTGGAACCCAAAATATTTCTTTTACAAATTAATTTCTTATTTCATTTTCAATATCAAATCCCTAGTCCCAGAGGAGTTATGTTTTACTAACAACAAGCCACTTCCGTTACACTTACCGTAATGTAAATAAAGCTTTTGCATATTTAATAACGTCTAATAACTTCGATGAAAACTTTCTTAAATTAACGAGAATATTTGATATTTTAAATAAAACTATCTTTTCGTATTATTACGGGGATTTATTTTGATTTTTTGTTCCCGATGTTTCGAATGCTTTACACTTTACAGCAATCATGGTCACGGGAGAGACCAAAGTTTTAGACGTTTCAAAGACGGTATATACTTCTTACAGATATGCCTACCCACAATTGTACAAAATTATTTCAAAAATTCAAAAATTCCGTGAACATGATTGCTGTAAAGCATTCAAAAAACATCGGGAACCAAAAATCTAAATGAATCTGCGAAATAATCCGAAAAGACAGTTTTATTTAAAACTTAGATGATATTAATAAGGTTTTTTTATAGATTAAGTTTATAGATACATTGTATATAAGACTGCATATCATAAATTGTCGGGCTTCGAGCCAAAAACCTTAATTGACATATTCTGTCATAGAATTATCATTCTCACATTTTAAAATTAGCATGAAGAAATAGAACAAACTTGTGCACTATTATACAAAAAAATCGTTCAGGATAACAAGGGGTTTAGACTAACGCCAGAAATATTAAAGCTATATCTTTATACTTTTAATCTGTGTGAGTAATATTGTTCACTTGCTCAGTGGTCTAGCATACACAGCTACAGATCCGGAGGTTCTGGATTTAAGTCCCGGGTCGGGACAAGTTTAATAACTGAGTTTTTCTGTTAAGATAATATAAGTAACAACACGTAAAGCTGTTGGTCGTACGCCTTAACTCTTACCGGTGGTAACCGAAGTATCGTACCATCGGACTTTGAGAGTAAAAGAAATAGAGAGTGCACTTGTATCTGCGCGTACACGCGCTACACTATAATATCTCCTATGGCTAGGTTCAAGATAAGCCGCCGTCGCCGAATATATATATATATATATATATATATATATATATATATATATATATATATATATTTTAGTATATTAGTATAAAACTAATTTACACACATATATATATGTGTGTAAATTAGTTTTTTACACATATTCAAAATATATAAAAAAGGAGAGACATTAAAAAATATAATTATATATAAAAACTTTTTTCTATTTAAAATAGAATAAAATGTAAATTCTATATTGCTGTAACAACCATAACTGTATGGTTTCTAGTGTCCAACTAACCTTTTAAATATTGTCATCGGAATAAACACACGGATACTGACGAACAGGTGTACATTTTATATATAAAGAATGCTTTGTAAAGAAGGAAATAAAAAATAAAGTGGCGTGCACATTTTGCGTGAGAAACGGGGCTAAATATAAACTTACTCTATGGTAATTAAAAGTAAAAAATTAAACTATATTCAATGCATAATGGAATAGAGTTCATGCAATAGAAAGAAAGACTCTCTACAGAAGAACATAACTTCTTCTGTAGACAGAATCCTAACTTTGAAGTTTTTTTTTTTTTGAACATTTGGAAAAAAATGTGAGAGTAAAATTTTTACGATGCGCGCGCACACCGATGAAATTAGCTGAATTTCTTTTACACACAGACAGATGTGACATACGGGATGAAACCTTTAGCAATTTTTGTTTTGTTACGCCAAAGAAGTATAACTTCTTACATACGTACATAAGTACACTCACACGTTTTTTTTTAAGATGTTCTTGTGACTGAACTATTAAATATAAAATATAAAATGTGATAACGAAATCTAAACTATAGTGTCATTTTAGTAAGAGTTCACTATAATTTTTATTCTATGGGAAAGCTTCACATTTACAGGATAAAAAGAAGCTTATATCTGTATCTTGATACGAAAAATACTTTTAACATATAAAATTAAATGAGCAATATAATATTAATATTATATTCTTGTATCATGTATGTAGAATGTAGATTTATTTTGTGGGTCTCAAAAACAGATCTAACAATTTGAATCAAATATTGTATTTTGATGAGGTTTTAATTTTTACGCTTATCTATTTCTTTGTATTTTCTGAAAAAACGTAATTTTTATATCATTTCCGCAAAAACACGATTTTTCAATTAAAAAAGCGCTGAACAAAGCTCGATCCCCCTGATACTATATATTATAGGTCTATACTACTAGCCATTATTGTTAATGGTGTAGGCCATATATACATATTACTAGCGATTCACCCTCACTCCGCTCGAGTTCGTCCTTAGTTACGTTTTAACGCTTAGTATAGATTTCTCAGAGATGAGATATTTTTCGGCAATAAAAAGTATCCTATATGTTGACCCGGATAACCAGTTATCACCATATTAAACATCAAAATATGTCCAGTGCTTTTCTCGTGATGCGTTTCCGGACAGATAGACAGTCAAAAATTCTAAAAACTATAGATTCGGCCTCTGTATCAAAAATAATGGCTATTTCAATTAGATTTTCCAAAAAATATTAAATGTACAAATTCGACTCAGAATTTTATTATATGTATAGATGAGGAGGCAGAAATTGTTTTTCTGCTCCCCAATTCTCGTTACTTTCAGACAATTCTCGTTAACTCAATGTAGCTTTTCGCCTTCAAACTTTTATATGGTAAACAAAAGTTTAATATATTGTTTTAACTTCCAGTAGGTAGTCAATGTGGTACAGACTAAAGAATCTTTTTAAACCAATTGTAAAAAGTAAAGTAAAAGCCTTTTAGAAATTCATACGCTTTTCATGTATTGTTATTATCTTAAACATATGTTTGCTAATATATTAGGACTTTGTATTCTCTATTTCATTCGAAGCAAAAATGCTATTGAATATTCATTTAACGTCCCACTGCTGGACACTGGTTTCCCTTTACTACGAGGGGGATTAGGCCATAGTCCACCACGCTGACCAAGTGAGGGTTGGCGGGCACATGTCTTTCGAAAACTTGCTAGGTTCTCTCAGACATGCAGGTTTCCTTATGATGTTTTCCTTCACCGTAAGACAAGTAATAATCATGTTGGAAATGATTCGCACATGAAAATATCAAGGTGCGGGATATGAACCCGCTTCACTTGGTTTCTCAAGCGAGCGCGCTACCACTAGGCTACCACTGCCTTTAAATATGCATATAAATGGGGGAAAAAAAACTAGAATTTCATATTTACAGGTATAAAATTAAGTAGTTTTTTATTGAAATAGCCAGTTAGGCTTATTGCATATCTAGGTTTTCATCGAATATTATGGTAGGTGTCATTAATAGACGCTTTTTTAGCTCCTAACTAGATTTCTAAGCGATTATTAAGCGGCGCCAACTCAGAATGTTAATATATTAATTGACTATAATTATGCAAATTTTAACATAGTTTTCACATAAATATCTAGAAAATGTAGTACTGTGTTATTTCGGTGTATTATAGCTTGAATAAGAAATCAACTTTCTATACTTAAAGAAACTTATATATGTATTGTATATAAGTCTGCCTTTTTATTACGAATTATGCAAAAAATTGTCATGTAATTTACATAAATTATTGCAATTTATATTATTCTCTTTATAAATTACTGTAATTTTATTAATTACTAGCGACTCACACTTGCTTCGCCCGGGTTCGTCCCTAGGTACGTTTTAACGATTAGTATGGAAGAGATAGACTACATATTATATGATATATATCCTTCCTCAATAAAGAGCTATCTAACGCAAAAATAATTTTTCAAATCGGATTAGTATTTACTGAAATTAACACGTTCAAACAACGAAACAGATAAACAAACAAACTCTGCCTCTTTATAATATTAGTATAGGTGTAATAAATCTCTTTACATTTAATAGACTCGTATAAGCTGGATAGAATCAACGTTTCAACTTTTCAAAACGTAAAATATTCTTTGATAGCGTCCCTAAGTGTAATTGCTTGTGATATCCCACGGGGACTATTTCATTTACCATTATAATAAGCCTTTGTTATTCTTCAGCCTATAAAGTATAAACTATAGCGACAAAAAATATATGTTGGGACATTAACACACAGCACAATCTGGTAATCTGGTAAGCTTGTGTTATGGATACTAGATAGTTAATACTACACATATGTATATAGCTTTAAATACATATATACTATAAATATAAACACCCATGACTGGAGTATAAATATTCGTGCTCATCACACAAATGAATGTCCCCAGCGGGACTCGAACTCGCGACCGCTGGCACAGTAAGTCACTACAAACAACAAGGACAAAATTATAATAATATTAATTAAGATCTTCATTACTTATGAAACAAAAACAATCCGCGAAAAAATCCAAAATGTTTTTTTTTGAAATACTCTTTTCATTTCAATACTTTTGAAGTTACTTGTGCTTTTTAAATTTCGACATGAGCTTTACAATTTGTTTAAAACGAAACATCTTCTAATACGATAGTAAAGTATGACTAATAGCCAATACTAATCCGTTGTAAACGATACTTGTTAAGAAATAGATGCGTGACCAAGCAATACCGATTTTGTATAAAATTATAATTAGAGGCATACTATAACTATTATTTAAAACGAGCAAAAAATACTTGAGTTTAAAGAGGCTTTAGATTTTTTTATACCTTACGATAGATAAATACTATAATTTACTTTAGAAAAGGGCTTATTAAGATCATAAATATCCTCAATTATTATTTTTTATTAGATGGATTCTGTTATAGGTTTTTATAAAAAAAAAATAAAAACCCATGAACTGATTTCGCATAAGCACTAAAACTTGATACTTTGATTTTGCTGATATATAAAAATAGTTCTTTGGAATAGTTAAAATAATTATTTTTAATAATTATTGGTATTTTAAAAATATTATTTGATTTTTAAACCATATAATAATATTTTATATTTTTTTTTTCAAAATATCGTATGGCAGTCGTAAGGTATAAGCGAAAAATATAGATATTAATCATGGTTCATGACAAATAAGATCTTACATACGATCAACAGCCTTCGGCACTTTGTAACAATGTAATAAAGAAGATATTACACAATCACCCATCTCGCAACTCCATGGCTAATTTAATAAAACGTTTCAACTAATAGTAATATCGAAAGGTTAAAACTGAAATTATAATGTTATTCGCTATACATAAATTTTTATTATGCAGACTAGTCGAAGCCGCGGCTACAAATCTACAAAAAAACTCTATGGCTTTATTTACTTTATAAAGCGATGTATTATAATTAGTACCTGGGTGACTGAGCTTCGCTCGGAGTTTTTGATTGAGAGTACATTTTTTTTAATTTACCTTAAAGACAAAAAAAAAAAACTAAAAATTTGAATAAATACAAATAATAAACAAATAATTAATCTCGCGCCTTGGCCGCTTGACCAAGATGCTTATACACAACTGTGCGAAATTATTAACATATTTCGCGTAAAACAATGCCAAAGAAAATCGCACGAAAACTCGAAAATACACGTTTTTCCAGACATAAGACTCACCTAGATCGATTTTTCGCCCCCGAAAACCCCCACATATGAAATTTCTGCGAAATCGTTAGAGCCGTTTCCGAGATCGCCGGTATAAATAAATAAAGATATAAATATACAAGAATTGCTTGTTTAAATATATAAGATTAGATATAATATTGTTCATACAAAAAAAAAACAAAAATTGCGATTAAAAAATGGGGGGTGGGGGTAGGAGGGTGAAAAATATTTTACGACCTATTCCCAAACCTACCAAATATACAAAAAAAATCATTAAAATCGGTTGAACAGTTTCAAAGGAGTGCGACCACAACACCGTGACACGAGATATTTTTATGTTAGATTTCATATGTGCACAATAAGAATGTTTATTTGTACTTAAGTTATTTTAGTACACATAATCTAGCTTTCACAACTAGTTTTTGCCTAACTTTTTAATCTAAAATGTACACAAAAACTCTTACACAGCACAAATGGTTAAAAAAATGCCAAAATTGTTCTCTAATCTAAAACATCTTTATACATATTTTTTTATGACAACGGAGCTTCTTAGATCTGATAAACACAATTCCACTTTTCTGAAAATAGGTTAATGTTGCGCCTATTATCATGCCGAGTCACGTGGTGATGGGTGCTGATAAGAAACCACTCTAATAAGGTGTTTTACATGGATTGCGAAGAAGCAAGCTATTGTTTTGACTGCGTCGTCAAATTACAGAGCTTTCTTGTTACTTGTTAAGAAAGTTGTATGGTAAAGTTATTGTAGATTACTACAGGAATATGAATATTCTTACAGAAATATTAATAACAAAAAAAAAAACTCTTTTAACTTTCTTTTCGGATTTTCTGACAGTTTTTTTTTATTCCCGATATTTTGAATGTTTTATAGCAAACATGGTCACGACAGAGACTAAGTTTTTTGCCATCTCGAAAGTTAAAAAGGTAGTTTTTATTTTGAATATCAAATATTTGCAAATATTTAAGAATGCATTAAATAACGAATTTAGTTTCTATACTTACGAGCAGATATATATGTTACAATAATATCTGTGTGTTTGGAGAATGTTTGGAGCGTAATAGATCTAGGGTTTTTTGAGTTGTGTCTAGTCACGCTATACATTATAATGCTGAACTTTTATTGCGTTTTTTCTTATTTAAATTGGTAATATTTTCGGAGTATGAAATTAGTAAGGTATCTTTATCTTTATTGATCAGTGTAATCTATACAAATAAATAAAATTGGAGTGTCTGTTTGTAATATAAAAATAACCGCTTTTTACTAAATGCATATGGATGTAAACACGTTACATGTACCAAAACAACATTTTTTACAATTTGTGTCTGTCTGTCTGTTTGTTCCGGCTAATCTTTGAAACGGCTGGACCGATTTTAACGGAACTTTCACTGGCAGATAGCTGATGTACTAAGGAGTGACTTAGACTACTTCTATTAAAAAATAAAATAGGGTCCCACGAAAAAAAAATTAAAACAAAAAAAAATTAAAAAAAAATTGTTTTGGGAAGCAACCTAGAGACGAACCCGAGCGAAACAAGGGTGAATCGCTAGTATAAAAGTATATACGCAAGCGATGCTATTGACAACTGGTACTTTTCTTTGAAGGTAAGCAAAATATTTTTTCTTTTAATAATACAGCGTGGTTTATATCCGGTAACATTAATTTTAACTACACATTTAGTTTGACAAAGGAGAAGGAAAGTTCTGGGCCCAACAGTTAACTAGTTGAAATATGTATGTAAATATACATTATATTTTTGTGATTGAAATTAGAAAATATCGCAGCATTTTTCTATCTAGAAAACGAGAAATTAACATTTTTGTTTTGAAAATATAGAATCGATAAATACCATATTCGATTTTCTAATAATCGAGATTTTTAAAAATTGGTAAAATGTGGAATAGTTTAAGCAAATATAGTCTCATATCACGCGTAATATTTTTGAGGTAGATTTATTACATTTTAAAAAAGAACTAAGATGGAAAAAGATAGTATAAACACCCAAATAGTTTTCACAATCAATTATATGTCGTGTTTCAAGATTATTGTTTTTTACACCAGTCACAACACTGACAGGTGTGTCAAAATTCAAAATAAACATTTGTTACTCGTTCGTTTTTTCGCTCGGAGTGCGCTACGTTTATTGTCTAATTTCTAATAATTTTGGCTTTCTAACGGACTGTACAACGGACTGCTATTTTGTTTTACCTGGCTTACTATTTTGGACTACCGATTACGCCTATCGATAGGATTTTGGATCGACGACAGATTCAATAGTAGAATACTGTTGTAATTGTATTGTTGGTAAGAGAACAGTAGGCTGCTGCGCTCATGTAATGTGCATTATATGGTATCTTAGTTGGGCAAGATACCAAGAGAATATTTTACCCCCTGCACAGTTCTTAGACAATATTTTATTAATTATTGAAGGCGAATAAAAACATTTTGTAGACATGATGCATTGGTGTTTTATTTTTATTTCATATCTCCCTTTTTGCCTTTACTTAATGGATGGTAAGAATAAATTATGGCATATTTATTCTAAGTAGGTACCTAATTATCATCTTCAATCACAATTATAATCATAATAATCGTTTATTTAAAACAAATAGGTACCATTTTCAACTATTATGGAATGACGACAGTTGAAAAGTAAACAGAAAAATGCAATTGAAAACTTATGAATACAGCTTGTATGTGTATACAAATAAATCACGGAGGGTAAACATCCATCATTTAAAATAACTAGAAAGTAATCTATTATAGAAAACTACCATTTTGAGCCATAACCTCACTTTTACAAAATTTTTTATTTCCATATATCTTGGTTCCTGGATAGCCAAATTTAACCGAATTTTCAGTGAAGTCTTGTAATTATATCATGTTTTAAATAAGGCCACTTTGATTAAGTTAACATGTGGGCCCAGACATGTATGGAATGCTTTCATTCTCCTTTCATTTAGTGAAACTAGAACAACTGTGAAGCGGACAATAAATGTATGTTTCATAACAACGATAAACAAACCACCCAAGTGCATAGCAAATTAATTACCGCAAAGGCTAAAGTTTATGTAAAATTTCTATCAACTTTAGTTGCAAATTAGACTTCTAGTTTAGTTTAGACGGTAGAATTAAAGCTATTAATTGTAATTCCAACTAATTTTATTAATGCGAGAGTAAGTTTGTTTGTAAATTCCCTTTTGAGATATCAAGTTTCAATCAGAAAAATTTGGCGCACATGGGTTTTATATTATAATATATATTACATAAACCTTAGTGGTTTATAATATTTTATATATTTACTATATATAACATTATTATTTTTATGTTATATATATTTACTATAATTATCTGGTATCCATAACACAAGTCTCGTAGCTTACCATGGAACTAGATGGTGCTGTGCGTTAATGTCTTAACATATTTATTACTAAAAAAAAAAAGTAAAACTTTTAACTGATAATAAAGGAGAAAAACATATAACTTTCCTCTGTTTTGTGGTACGAAATATATGATTCCCTATACGTAACTCTATTCTCATGTTAACTAACAGCAGTCATATTGACGAGTGTAAAAATATAGACTTAAGTATAAATATGCTGACTTAACATTTATATGTCATTTTGTTATATTTTTTTAAACTAATATCTTTCTTAAACTTATGTAGAAGAAGGTTATATAAAAAAACACTAAAATATAAGCATCAAGCGCCACACAATAATACACGTCGAGTGTTCTGTATATAACGCACAATAACTGGACTTTGGTCCAACTGGACCTTTTTGATACAGACACACATACATATTAACAATCAAGCAATAAATAGTGTTCATTAGATTGTTTGTCATTATATGTTTGTCACGAATATATTTTGCAAGAAGTTCTTAATGTTCTTGAAATACCCTCGAGTATTATGCCCTAGATACCTTAACAACTAAACAATACGTTACATGACCCTGGCTTCATAAAACACATTACATCTACATACATACATAAGACCCGCTCATCTGGGACCCATATTGATTAAGAGTAGCCAATATACGAGTATATGTTATTTCAGTATTTACGCTATTTTTATTCCGATTTCATTCTATTCCACTACGTCGTTAAAATGTCAAAAATATACTTACGAGCTAATGTCTATATGTACATATAATATAATTCTGAGTCGAATCTGTATATTAAATATTTTTTAGAATATCTTATTGAAACAGTCATTATTATCTTATATACAGAGGCCGAATTTATAATTTTTAGAATTTTTGTCTGTCTGTTTGTCTGTCTGGGAACCCATTATAAGAAAACCAGACACATTTTGATAAAATTTGGTATGATGATAGCTGGTTATTCGGGTCAACATATAGGATACTTTTTACTGCGGGAAAATATCTCATCTCTGAAAAATCTATACTAACTTTTAAATCGTATCTAGGGACGTACCCGAGCAGGGCGAGGGTGAGTCGCTAGTCTATATATAAATGGCAAAGACAACAGTTCAGTACGTTTTTCTTTTCTGATTGTCTTTTTTTGTTTAGTAGCTATTAACTTTAATGATATTACAAAAAATAATGATTATGGTCAATTTTAATCACTGGGCGATCAGTTATATAATATTTTAAATTATACTTTTTGACTTATTCGTCTAATTTTTACATAAAACAATGATTATGCAAGAAAAACCAGTATCAGAAAGTAGTCATGGAAAAACAATATAAATATATGATTAATTCTACGAATATAAAAGTCCGCGCGGGATGCCGTTATAGAAAACATGGTTATCGAGATGAATATGTATTTTTAATATATATATTTTTTATTAATACTAAAACCCTTTTTCTTCACAAGCCAAGGGAAAAGTTAAGGTAAAATAAAGTTTACATGCAAACGTGCCCATTAAATAAGTCATCCTAATGTAAAAGATAATGCACGCCGCGGGCGGTAGTCAACATAAAAAGTTGATACAAAAATAAACACATAATTTACTGATAACATTGTGACCGAATTTCTTATCAAATAGACTATAAATCTTTAGTTATCGAGAGTCAAATGAGTCATAATTTCTAGTAAGTCAAAAGGAATAATAAGTTTTGATTAGTAAATTATTATATACAGGATGGAATAAACGAACTGGACAAGGAAAAGTATCTTTTATACAAAAGACTAGCGGCTCGTCCTCGATTCGTGAGTTCATCCCTAGGTACGTTTTAACGGTTAGTATATTATATGATGTTTAGCCTATAACCTTCTTTAATAAACGGGTTATTTAAAACAAAAATATTTTTTCAAATCGGATTAGTAGTTACTGAGATTAGCGTGTTCAAAAGAACAAACAAACAAACATATTCTATCTCTTTATAATATTATATAATAGTATTAGTACAGATATCAAGTTTCCCTCAAAAGAAACATTCTTTTAGTTCTAAAAATAAGAAAATTTGATTTTAACGTTATAATATTAAGGTTTGCTTTAAGATTTTTTATTATTATAATATCTGGTTTTTTGTGGGATTCTAACTTATACTACTGTAAAAGTTAGTTTTACTCAGCTACGCATAAAATTACTACAAAGTGATAGTGTGTATTGTGACTATATTATGTAAAAATAATTTGTTTATTGTATTTCATTTTCATATATTACAAATATATGTACTAAGTGCATTTATATTATATATATTTCAAATAAGTAAAGTTTTAAGTTTTAAGCTATTTAAACATTTTAATATAAGTAAATTAAATATCTAATTTAATTGCAAATTGATATTACTTGTAATTCTACATAGAAGTATTTGTATTTTATGATTACAATGAAAAAGTAGTTCAATATTTAATAAAATATTAATAAAAGTTATCCTGCTTAAAAGCTTGAAAGAAAAGCTCAATAGATATATCGATATCTAAAGCTAACTTATCAGATACAATCCAATTAAAACGTCACATAATATACGGAATTCTCAAAATAACGAAACGAAGTTGAGCATAATCTCTTCCCTGTATCTAACAGGGATTAACAATGGCTCGTAGCTCTGCTTCTTAGAAGATGCTAATTTGTCTTTAAGCCGCTACGAACTTAATCAGACGAAAAAAGGAAAAACAAGAAGATCTCGTTAATGGAATACTGCAACGGCAAAAGTCTTAAGAATTTTATGTAGAGTATATAAAGGAATAGATAAAGTAGAACTCGAAGGTTCTTATGGTTAAGTCATGAATGAAATTGTTTCATTTTAAACATAATTGTATTAACATAATTCTTTTTATTATAAACGAGTAGTAGACTTCGTTATGATTTTATATTTAAAATAATTTCAATATGTAGAAATAATTTTCGTTTGAAATATTTAAGAGAACTATTTTCATGTTAAAAATAAAAAAATGTTTACGTGATTATTAAAAGATTACGCAAAAAATATATATATAGGAAAACCAGTACTTAAAAGTAGTGGTACACTAAATTTTTATTAAAATTTATAATCTTTAAAATATCACATGTTATTAAATATCAACCTTCTAAAAAATGTTGAAAAACTAAAACTTCTGATAAAAAATTATAAAAAGTTGAAAGCTCAAAATCCGTTTGAACGAAAGTTTTTTATAAAAATGAGAGAGTTATTTCAAGTATCATTTTGTTCATATCTCTATCTTCGTATTAATTATTTAATTTGAAATCCATTTCAGTTCTTAGAACACATGGACGTACAAAAAATGATATTTGAATTTAATAAATAAAGCAGGTACGACTCTACATTTGAAGAGCAAAAAATTGATTGTTTTAGTTATGAATCTAAATGAACGATGCCTCATTAATATTAATGATAGTAATTGGAGTGTAAAGGTACTTACACAACTTTGTAATTAAACTTTTTCGCTTTGTCGGTGAATTTATAGTATACTATTTAGTTTTAAACGGGAAATGTTACGAGTGAATAATAAAATTTTACAATGTAATTGAGTACACTTAACTTAAATATTCTTATTCATGTAATATGTTTATATATTTGCAGTAATTATGTAACTTAAGCAAAGAGCTTTAAAGCTCTAATATTAGAACTAATTATTTTCAAAGAGTCGATGTGGCATTCGTTATATATACTATTTTAATTTAAAAAATACAAACAGTTCATGCTATTTATTAATAATAATTTTAAAATGGCATAGATCGCAGCTTATAACTTATTCAAGCACAATATCTATATATCAATCGTTAAAAGTTCAAATTAACAATAATATGTTTCCGACAAGCAATAACATACCATAAACACAAAATCCGATGTAAACTTTAAATTGGTAATCCACAAAATCCTATATACAATAGTTCTATTCACATTACACCAAAATCAGGTTTCACTTCACGTAAATAACACAAATGAAAACAGTTAACAAATTCGCGCTTTAGGCAAGGTAGAGTCGGTACGTCCGACCCTCACGACTGTCGCGGTACGACTGCTATACCACCAAGCTGGATAGGGGGACGGGGGAACGCTGGGAAGATAACTTTGATCTTTTTGGTACCGAAGATTTTAATGACACATCTGGAATAGAAAAAGTGCACTAAGTGTTAATGCATGTCAAGGGCTCTTAGAAACGATGTGTTAGAAAAAGCGGGAGACATTTTTAAAAATAGATGAAATTGCGTTGAAGTTAATGATTGATTGCCCTAGCTGCTAAACATGTAGCTATACTTAGAAATAATCAAATGTATTTGCACTATTTTACTAACCTTGTGTATAATTACCATTTTTTGAAATAAAGTACATCATCACTTCTGAAGAGTTTCTGGAAGAAATCTCTTAAAGAGATCAGTTATCCTTTGTTGTCATTCTGTTTTCTTTATTTTGTATAACATATATTTTATAGTACATAAATAAATAATATATAGTATTAAATTCTTCCATCTTACTCTTATGGTGGGTTTCGACATTTTACAAGTCTAATTTGAAAATTAAATAATAAATGAAAAACTAAAATTTATGAAACATTTGTTAAACAATAATAACCACTAATACGAGTGAAAAAAAAAGATCCTGTGATGTAATATTACACTCATTTTCCCCATTATTTTTACATCATCCAACGTCTTCGATATTGCACAAGGCAGTTTTTGTCATCGCACATGTCTAGGGTAGTACAAAAGGCCACGCAGGGCAGGTACAAAAGATCCCAACCCCGCTTCAAGTTACTATAGATTAATGACGAGAATATTGTAGAGTTAAGAACCCCAGATTTTACAACTGCATTGTTCAATACAAAAAGACACAAAAGATGGAATTGGCTTCTGTTATTAACGTATCACTTATCGATGTTTCTCTCACTTTCAAGTAATACGAGTTCTATTATGAAATATTTCAAAATTTTGCTCTACAGATGTTTTGTAGGCGGACCGTTAGATGTAACAAATAATTGTATTTTGTGAACATATTCATGGCGTTTTTATGAAGTTCGATAGATGTTATTGACTGATGGGAATTATTATTGGGTTGAATATTTAAAGAATTGAAGTTGTTTTTTATAATATATAGGCTGTGAGTAATGTTTCCTTTTAAATTAAGATATACCTGAATGCGTAGAATGTAGATCCTTTTTCATTATTCATTTTCAGCCAATAATGAAGTGAGTGGTGGCCAATATATTTCGCTTGGCATTTAATTTTAATTCACAATTTCTACAATACTAAACAGGTAGAGGTAACATACAACGGTATGATGTTTATCGGACATCCATCGCTTTTTAGTATAATAAAATATAAAAAAATTAAAAACTTAAAACGACATAAAAAAATATTCCCATAAAAAACTCTTGACAGGTGTAGAAATAGGCAACCCCACACAGATGGTATTTTTTATCAATATCTTTACTATAGATACAATATAAAAATATTTTGTATGAAAATATTATTACATTTCAAGTTTTATAATAATTAGACTTTTTCGTAATATGCCACTATTTTAATTTGTTATAGAAATTAGTTTTAATATATATTTAATAACATCAAAAAAGTATTTTTATTATCCAACATACTAGACGTTACCTTAAGTAGAGTGGGATAATGTAGGCCTCGTAGGTATAGTAGCCAGCATGTACGGCTGTAGACTTAGAGGTCCTGGGCTCGAAATCGTGATGAGGCTAAGTGCGGTATTAGGTTTATCTATCAAGAAACTTTCAGAATAAGCCCCGAATTGGAAAGTTCATATAATAGTACAGAAGAACATATAATACTTCCAATTTTACTCCGATCTTTCATTACGATGAGCCTGTTACGAGAATCAAACCTATGATATCTGGTGTAGCAAGCACTACCAGTCACTTCATTAAATGCAGTTGTCATATCTACTTTATTAATATTTCAAAACATAATTTGCGTAGCGCAATATATTTTCAACGCCCTACTTTACATTTTATGCTTGTTGCTGTCATTTTATAATCCCATTAATTTATTGAACACTTTTATAATACAGGAAAAGAAATATATGTCGGTCGCTGATATCATTTTCCAAACATTTTGAAGTTATGATACAAAATTGTAAGACGTAGTATGTAATACTCTAAAACAATGCGCTAAAATTTCTCTCTCAATAAAATAACAAGAGGTAACCTGTTCAAATCAATAGAGCGGCCAATTGAGTTGGCGATAAAGATTTGTCGGGTTTAGACAAAATGCCGTAGTTGAAATCGCTATGTCAGTATTGAATCACTATATTTATCTATGCTAAAAGTGGAATATGGAAGACTATTAGTGTTAATACTGTGTCTGTGTGTTAATGTCCCAACATATTTATTTATTTATTATAGTCTTTTATATAGCTAAAACCAACAGTAAGGACAACTTTATCTTTCGCAAAATCTATTTATTTACACTAAAATAGTAGAAATAAAAGCAATGAGTGAGAATGAGACGTGAGATCATTACTCAGCGACGCCCAAGACTTTACCCGTCATCTGTCAGCGTCGGGATACACTCTATATGCATATAGATTTATATGGCAAAAAAATTGCTCAATTCTGAGAGCAAAATAATATACTAATATTTTAATGAGCAACTTTATAAATAACACATTCTGTAAAACTGAGCAAGGTTTTAATTTTTTACTAAGTTTTACATATGTCAGGAATTTGCTCTACAATTTTTTAGGTAAAGTCTCTTCAAGTTTGCAAAGTTATATATAAAAAAACTAAACAGCGAAATCTTTATATACGCAATATAAATTGCTGTGTCGATTTTAATAGAGTTTTAATGGTTAATAACGAAATATTTAAAATCAAAAATTATACGTTTGCACCATTGATATATGTACATAATTTCAAGATAAGATGCACATAATTTGAAATTATGCATTTTTTAAACCTCTTATGTTAATTGCTTTTCAAATGACAAAATTAAAACGCTCGTTGTTTCGTTTAAAAAAGGACTTTATGTGGTGTGCGTAAGTTTGAATTTGTAAACAATTAAAACTTTCGATTTTTGAATTTTATGCTTTAGTTTGACTTAACGTCACATGTCGACGCCACTTTTTGAAAAAAATATTTGTTAGGAAATGTGTATCTATGTTTACTTTTTACTATATTATTATATTACCATAATATTATAAAAGAAGGAAAGATTTGTATTTTTGTATGTTTGTAACGAATAAGCTCCGAAACTACTAGACCGATTTAGATGAAATTTGGTAATAAGATAGTTTGAGATCCTGAGAAGGACATAGAATATTTTTTATTCCGGAAATCATTCCTTAAGAGGGTGAAAATGGGGATGAACATTTGTATAGGGAATCAACCTAGGGACGAACCCGAGCAAAGCTAGGGTGAGTGTCTAGTGTTTTTATATATCAATGGTTTGCACAAATTCTATGCAATAGTTTATTTTTTCACTAGACTAACTTTTAATTACTTTTTCTCATAGTAAAATATATTTATTTTTGTATAATTATAATATTTAGTTGTTATATTTTAGTATTAAGTTTATAACATTTGATGCTGTACTGTACCTACACCGTTCTAAATTAACTTATTTTCTTACTATTGAAGGGTTTCTGGAAGAAATCTCTTAAAGAGATAAGTTATCCTTTGTCGACATTCTGTTACTTTATTTTGTATAACATATATTTTATGGTACATAAATAAAATAAAAAAATAAATAAATAAACAAATAAATCATTACCTTAAGAAGATAAAGTAAAAGGTTAAACCACTAGTGTTTGTAAAATATAGTAGTATATGTAAAATGTATAGAACAAACGTTAACATATTGATAAAACAATTCAAAATACATCAGTAAATGAGTAATAGGCGAGAGTTCATTACTCAGTATGCCCGTCATCTGTCAGCGTCTTGCGGTTCCTGTGTTCTTTTGCTTATCTACAAACGTTCCAGTATGGATAATAACTAATATTAATATATAGCCTAAATATTTCACATAATTTAATGATTACATTCGTTGGTGATATTTTTGTGTACAGTGCTAATTGATTTAGCAAGTTGATTTGACCGATTTTAAAGAGAAGAGATGTATTTTATTGTGTTTGTTTTTCTATATAGCAACAGATTATGTAGATATTTTTTCGTTTATTTCGAATAGATTATATATATATTTCGAATAGATTATATTTCGAATAGATTATACGTCGATTATACATACGTCTCTACATTAAACTTAAGAAAGAATGTAGTCTTTGAAGTGAAAATCTTTTGAAGAAACTTTTGAAGGCCTACAAATAATAAAATAATATTGATAAATCCCAAGATTTTCCTAAATAGACATCATTTAGATAACACAATCAACTATACAAATAATAAAATTCTAGCTGAGTCGAATCTGTACATTAAATATTTTTTTGGAAAATCTTATTGAAATAGTGATTATTATCGACATAGAGGCCGAATCTATAGTTTTTAGAATTTTTGTCTGTCTGAGAAAACCACTTAACAGATTTTGATGTAGTTTGGTATGATGAATGTTGGTTAATTGGGTCAACATATAGGTTACTTTTTACTACGCGAAAATATTTCATCGCTGAGAACTCTATACTAACTATTAAAACGTATCTAGGGAGCGAGGTTAAGTCGCTAATAACTTATATAAATTTTAAATAGTATAGTTAGTAAATAAAACTGTTTTAGACTCGATGTGATATTTATACATACTAACAAAATATATCTTAAAAATATGAGTAATTCAACTTAATTAAAAAATTATAAGTATTACAGTTTTCTACACTACTTTATCTTATCTACATAGGAATGAGAATGAAAAATTAAGATAACGGTGCACTAAGTTTCTTATGGCCCATTTAAACTTTGAGAGTGTGTTTAGTTCGGATTGCAGCAAATGCATAAATATTATTTACTCGTACAAATATAGCAAGCAGTCTAAGGATTCACTTTTATGAATAATATAAAATTTTACTTCATTTTTAACCCACTTCCAAAAAAAGAAGGAGGTTCTCAATTCGACCGTATATATATTTTTTTATGTTTGTACGCGGATTTTTTTTTATCTATACCTACATATAATAAAATTGTAACTAAGCACGAATGATTGTACTTTAGTCATGGGTGTTTATATTTATAATATGTGTGTATTTAAAAGTTATATATTCTTTATTGTATCAACTATCTGGTATCCATAACACAGGCCTTGTAACTTACCATGGAACTAGATGGTACTGTGTGTTAATGTCCCAACATATTTATAACAATATATTCCCAGCCCAGTAGCCCAGGTAGGCAGCCAGACAGATAGCCCAGTGGCAACGCGCTCGCTTGGGAAACCGAGTGAAGCGGGGTCAAATCCCGGGTCTCGCACCTCTGATATTTTCATGTGCGAATCATTTCTATCATGATTACCACTTGCCTTACGGTGAAGGAATACATCGTGAGGAAACCTGCATGTCTGAGAAAACCTACCAAGTTTTCGAAAGACATGTGAAGTCCGCCAATCCGCACTTGGCCAGCGTGGTGGACTATGGCCTGATTCCCCTCGTATTGAAGGGAGGCCCGTGCCCAGCAGTGGGACATGAAAAGAGCTAAATACATTCAGAATATAATAACCACATAGGTTGGCCTATAATATAGTATTTTATTTGTTTAATAAAAATGTATTATGTGACCAAATTTTTGACTAGAATTGAGCATTGTTAACTAATTAAGTAAGCATAAAAATACATAATATATGTACGAATATGTATATGATAATAGTTTGCTTAGTCAAAGAATTCATCGAATTATATAAAACACATACAAACACATACGTACATATAGAACTAGTAAAATAAAGTTTAAAAAAACTGTTTAATTATATATTATAGCTTTAATTTCCTTATATCGATATCATATTATGTTTACACGCATTCTTGTGCACAATGATTTCTCCTGCGAATATCCATACAAATATTATACATGTGAAAGTGTATTTGTTTTTGTTTGTTTCTAAGAAACCTATCTTTTTAGATTTTTTATTGTAGATTTAGTGCGAGCAAAGCCGCGGGTTATGCTAGTAGATAGTAATCTTAGTTTAATTGAATGATGGGGCTAAATCAATCAGGAGAACATTATTATTATACTTCAAACACCATTTATATAAATTCAAAGAATAAATACAATTCTTTATGTTAAAATACTTTTAAAGTGATTTTGATCTTTTTAATTTAAATGTAATTCACATAGGCTTATAAGCTGCACAGTGATAAAACTATAATTTACCTCCATATATCAAGTATAGATGTGTTGTTAGTTTTCGATAACTCGTGGTAAGTCCCAAAATAGAATCTTCAAAAAAACCGTCATTTATTAGAAACAACTGAACCCTTTGAGTTTTTTATAATCTGTGGGTGGTGTTCTTTGGCCCTTTACTACATTATATGATTTTAACGGCCAACTCTTACTCAACTGCGTACCATATGTGTACACCCGTTGAGATTGCAATCGTTGGTACAAGGAATTTATCACCTTCGCTTTAGCACTTAACTCTCATCACTGATAAGCGAATTTTACAAGCTATTTTTGGGTATTCTTACATACTTTTGGTTTTCTCTGCTAATATGTAAAGGTTATGGGTCAAATATCTTGTTTGTTAAATTAATAATAGATAGTGTTGCTGAGAAATATATCTACATATATACATGTAATGTCCTCCTGACCGATTCCGGCCACGGCGGCCAATCTCATTGAGACTAACCAACTGCGCAGGAGATATAATAGTGCACAAGTGTACGCGCAGACACAAGTACACTCTCTATTTCTGTCACTCTCATACTCCAGTGGGACGACTACTCGACACGACCGGTGAGAGTTAAGGCGCAGGACC
Source organism: Argynnis bischoffii washingtonia (assembly GCA_033884665.1). Taxonomy (NCBI): domain Eukaryota; kingdom Metazoa; phylum Arthropoda; class Insecta; order Lepidoptera; family Nymphalidae; genus Argynnis; species Argynnis bischoffii. Next base: position 1,990,332 of record CM066618.1, on the reverse strand, counting down.
GACGGCTTTACGTGCTCTCCGAGGCACGGGGGTGAAACACCGCCAACTTCCCAACTCCGGGCTGTTACTGAGGCTTACTATATAGAAACACTCAATAACTAAACTTAGGCCGACCCAGGACTCGAACCCTTAACGTTTAGTATAGATTTCTCAGAGATGAGATCTTTTCCCGCAGTAAAAAGTATCCTATATGTTGAAACGGATAACCAGCTATCATCATACTAAATTTCATCAAAATCCCTCTAGTGGTTTTTCCGTGATGCGGTAACAGACAGACAGATAAAAATTCTAATAACCATAGATTCGGCCTCTGTATCGATAATAATGTCTATTTCAATAAGATTTTCCAAAAAATATTTAATGTACAGATTCGGCTTAGTTAGAATTTTATTATATGTATAAATATTGTATATTCATACAGCCCTTTAATTTTTATTCCTTACGTGGTAAGCAGACATATAGTGCTAAGCGCTACAATCTCTACATAGTTCTTTAGCTTCTTAAATTGTTCTCATTCTCTTCATACACTCAGGTCCTGTCCTCAGGCTTATGACCTGACCTTAAGTATGAAAAATACTTGGTCTTTAAAAGTCCTCTGATATTTTCCTCTAAAAGGCCTTCCGCTCACTTTTATATAATATATTTTAATCATTCTTTCCTCATTTACTTTTTTCCAAACCATTCAAGCAAGTTTTTTTTAATCGTAATAAAAAAAACATTAATGCAGATAAATAAAATTGAAATGTTTGTTTGTAATGTCGAAATAACAGCTTTTTACTACATGCATATGAAATTATATTCGGTACTTATAAGAAAAATACATTTTTTTAAATTTTATTTGTCTGGATTTCTTTGTAGGTCTGATGTTCCGACTAATCTTCGAAACGGCTGGACTGTTTTAATAAGAAACAACAAAGGCTTCTTTAATTTTTAGGAAAGGATTAGAGTTCCACAGAAAAATTGTAAAACGTAACTAGGACGCAACCGAGCGAAGCGAATGTAAGTCGCTAGTTTTGTTAATAAAAGTCTTAGTACTGAGTAACTAACGTAGCTGGCGACAGTTAGAAATTCCGTATCACATACGTCCTACCATTCTAGGATATCCGTCAACCGATTCAACTTCTAGATAAAAACATCTTTGATGTAATCGATATGTCATAATTCGACTAATTTAAATTCCCGTTTCTCGATATGGAATGATAATTACGCTGTTTTTAATATTCGTAGGACGTTCTCATATAATTATGGGTGTGAGGTGATTAAAATAAAGTACGTCTTGAGTAAGATTTTCTTGTATAATTTGTAGATATCACATATGTTATTTTTATTACTTCATTATTGAATAGTTAATATAAATAATTATTTCATTTGCTATATTTGTGACTTTGATATAAAGAATAACTTCCCGTAATTTGTCAGAAGGGCATTTATTTGTTTTTTTTTCAACCTTTTTTAACGTCCCACTGCTGGGCACGGGCCTCCCTTTAATAGGAGGGGATCAGGCCATAGTCCACCATGCTGGACAAGTGCGGATTGGTACTATACACGACTTTCGAAATTTTGCTAGGATCTCTCAGATATGGAGGTTTCCTCATGATGTTTTAGATTCACCATAAAGTAAGTGATAATCATGTTGAAAATGATTTGCACATGAAAAAATCAGAGGCGAGAGACTCGGGATTTCAACCCGCTTCACTCGGTATCCCAAGCGAGCACGTTACCACTGGGCTACCACTGCCTTATTTTATTACTATAAATAATAATTATTGCCTCATCCAAACATCGAACCAGTGATACCAGTCATTATCTAGATAAACAATTACTGTGTTATTGTTTCACTTAAGCTTATAATAATCAATTAAGCTCAAACAAAAGCTTATAAATCATAATTTAGTTGATTTATAAAATAATCTAAGTATTTTTATCATCAAACAACCAATGAACTTTCATTAGTTAATATCAATTGCTTAACGCCCTACTTAACACAATGGCGTACGCTTTCTCGGACTTTAATATTTTAATTTACTAGATGTAAGACATTTCAATGACATTGCCTCATCATAGTCACGATGTGAAGCTTCTTAACCGTTATTTGTCGATTCCAGATACCTTAGAAATGAAATCACTGTTTAGTTGTTGAAGAAAGATACGTTTTTACTGTTTAAAGTAGTTTATCTTAACATAAGATGGATTTAGATGATGGATTGAATCAATGTAAGTTTTGTGTAAAAGAGCTTTTATGTCATTTTCATGCCAAAGCAAATTTGAGTAGTTTTTGTGCTGTGTAGTTTAAAAAACGTGTAAATCTATACTAATATTATAAAGCTGAAGAGTTTGTTTGTTTGTTTGGTTGAACGCGCTAATCTCAGGAACTACTAATCCGAATTGAAAAATTCTTTTTGCATTAGATAGACTGTTTATTGAAGAAGGCTATAGGCTATATATCATCCCAGAAAAAGGTATGGTTCCCGTGGGATAGATTTGTATTTGTCTAGGGACGAACCCGAAGCGAAGCGAGGGTGAGTCGCTAGTGATAGAATAAATTTTATTACATGAAGTAATAAATTTTGATTACAGAATATAAAGTTTAAAAATCTTCATATTTTTTAATGTATTTTAAATTTGAATATAAAAAAATCTCATTTAAATCCTTGCAGCCAATTTGAAGTAATGTTTGAAAAACAAAAATATGTGAACTAAAAGTACACCAACTTTAAAATGGTAATTATCAGAACTATTTATTTGGTACCTATGTATATATTATATATAGTCTATGTATTCTATACTAACCGTTAATTTAAACCCGAGTAAAGCGAGAGTGAGTCGCTAGTCAATCAATAAATATAAAAACATACATATGTAATATAAAAATAGTATTATAAAAATCCAAAAATATTAAGTAGATTACATTGTTCATAATATTTAAGTAAATAATATACTTTCGCGATTTTAGTGTAGTAAATTGGCCATAAAGCGGCACAATGCATCGGGCGTGAAGAAATTCTTGATACTAGTGCACTGACGGCGGATGAGTAAAGAGACGCCAGTGGCATACTAATATAGACAATGACGTCCTTATGTGATTATGTGTTAGAAATAAACTTTGTTGCTTTGCTAGTATTACTTGGTTTAAATAGTTTTATACTATTTATGTATATAAGTTAATATAATTGTTCCCTTTGTAGTCCTTTTTAACGTCCCACTGCTGGGCATTTAAGCTCTCTATCCCTATAAAATATGAAGGGAATCTGGCCATAGTCCACCACGCAGTTTGGCGGACTTCACATGTCTTTTGAAAACTTGCTAGGTTCAGACATGCAAGTTTCCTCACGATGTTTTCCTTCACCGTAAGATAAGTGATAATCATGTTGGAAATGATTTGCATAAGAAAAGACAAGAGGTGCGAGACCTGGGATTTGAACCCGCTTCACTCGGTTTCCCAAGTGAACGCGTTACCACTGGGCTACCAATTAATAAAATACATAATACCTATAAATATGATCTATCTATATCGCATAATTATTATAGAACAAAAAAAGTTACATAGAAATCTGTTCAGCCACGTTCTGATTAAACTATATTTACAAGTTCCAATGTACTACTTTTCGAAATTTCATTGGAAAAAAAAAACATTAGTATAAAAAGAAATCAAAATAAATTGATATTAAATTTATACTTAATATTATAAAGAGGAAATACTTTTTTGTTTGCTTGTTTGTTTGTACCGAGTAAGCTCCGAAACTACTTGACCGATTTAGATGAAATTTGGTAATAAGATAGTTTGAGACCCTGGAAAGGACATAGGACAGTTATATCCTGGAAATTATCCCTTAAGAGGGTGAAAATGGGGTTAAAATTTTGTATAGGGAATCAAAGATCGACGCGAGGGTGAGTTGCTAGTATGAAAATAAGCTCCTACAAACTAAAACATCGACTAAAAAATAACCTAGAAGTACACACTTTTCCTATTAAAATGCATTGTGAAGATCTTCTATAGACCCAAGCTAGCGGTCAGAGGCAATCAGAAGGGCGGTTAGAGTAGAGCCTACAATTTGTATAGATTAATTAGCATGCCGGGAAGAAACTGGGGAACGCAATCAACAAGGCCTTTAATTATCTCCGAATATTTTGCGGCTAACGACACAGAATTTTGAACCTAGAAATTCTAATTTAGCTACAAAATTATGAATATTTTTTGATAATTTTATTTATTAATTTTATAACTTTGAAGTCATTTGATTCCAAAAAGGAGGGTAGTTAGATTTTTTGGTTGTACGATGCGTTATCTTTGCTTATTGTGTAATTTTGATGATTTTTTGTAGATTATCACGAAGCATTTAATATGGAACCACACTAATAATACTAGTTAGGATAGATTTTATTATTTTAAGTGTAAAGAATGTTTAATTTTAAATTATTTATTTACTTAACTGATGTAATAAAATAAAAGTAGGTAATTTCTATTACAAAAGAGAGCAACATGTAGCGATGGTCAAAACCTACGTGACAGTGTTGTTTATGGAAATTGGTAAAAATAAGTATGTGTGGGTACATATTTTAAATGAAACTATCTTAACGAAATACAAGAATTATTTTCTGTAAGCATTAACTAGCACGCTTTGAAGCCACTAACAAGAAAATTAAATTGAATTTTCTGTAGGTACCGAAATAAGCATTTTTAATCAGCATCTGACAGGATTAAGACACAGGGCTTTTAAGCTCACCAGTGGAAATTACAAAGCAACTTTGACATTACGTTGAACGATAATTGAGTATAAGAAAATATTATAAAAGCAAAATTACTGGTAGCAACACTATTTTTCATTTTAAACATGTGAGTTGGCGAGAATGATAATAACATACAATAAAATTGCGCTGACAGTTCCCCAGGGCGAATATCTGAACCTGCTTTTGAGCTTTAAACGGTGACTTTAAACTCGAAAATGGCAATTTTATGGCTATTTTAAGAAATGTACGAGATACTACCGAAGTATTGGATAAGGAAAACAGTTATAATTTTATTTATTGACTACTGCTTAGTAGGATAAGGTAGAGTATGCTTTAATAATGGGTGTAGAGTTAATCAAAAATCAATATTTATTTATTTGTTTAATAAAAACTCCAACAGTATACATATGCAATATATATATATATATATATATATATATATATATATATATATATATATATATATATATATATATATATATATATTATCTTACAAAGTATCAGTCTTCACATGTATAATCTCAATGTAACACATCTTAATTTTTAAATAAGCCTATATGAATCATATGACAAGAATGTAGTAATTATTTACTACTAGCAGAACTATAAAAAAAGAGGGTTTCATATCAACTTTCATCCCTTATTTTACCCCCTTATTTTATGAGGATGAATTTCGAAAAATACTAAAACACGTATGTATGTATGTATGATATATGTATGAATGTATGTATATATGTATGTAATTATATTGAAATCATTAATACCAAGTTTTAAGTAATTTTGATCATAAATACTTTTTCGGGTTGTATTATAACGTGTTTTTCCGTAGGAATGAGATAATCTCCTGCAGTAAAAAGCCTATGTCACTCTCCATTCCTCCAACTACCTCAACACAAAAAGTCACGCCAATCTGTCACCGTGTATCGACATGAAAGAAGGACAGACAAACAAACAAATACACTTTCACATTTATAATATTAGTATTGATTTAGGACAAAGTATCCATGATATTAAAGGCATCTAGCCATTGCAATATGAATCGCATCTCAAACTAAATAATATTGACGAAGTAAGAGCAATCTAAAATCGCTTAGCCTAAACTTTGTTGGTAGACATCGTTTTAATTACTGAACTTGAATAGTATCTGTTATATTCAGTGAATTTCCTATTTTGGAAGATCTAATATTTTACGTGACTCCAGCGATAATAAGTGCCCCATTGGGCCCTTAAAGGATTTTTTTATACAACGCCCTTTTGTATCTTTCGTAACGGTTATGCTTTCCGCTTACACTTGAATGTAAGACTGCAAAAAGTTTCAAATAGGTATGCATGTAAAAAATATCGTTAACTTGAGTGTTCGAGCTTTATCTGTGGTTATCTTCACGCTTTTTTACTATTAGAACATTAGAAAAACATGCGCCTTTCGAAACAACTTTCCGTTTTTTGTTAGTTCTCTACAAGATGTGATTAGTTTATTCGGAACTAAATCGTAGTTGGAACGAAGTTATTTTATAAACCTAATTTATATTTAAAAAAAAATATGTTTATAATTAACTGATCGATATTAATAAAATTAACTGATCTAAGAGTATTAAATTATCGAGAACTAGCAACTGACCCTGTATTCGCTTCGGGTTCATCCATAGATAAAAACAAATCTATCTTCACGGGAACCGTACATTTTTTCGGGACAAAAAGTAACCTATGGGCCATTCCAGACTATAATCTACCTCTAAGCCGAATTTTATCCAGATCCGTTCAGTCGTTCTGACGTGAAAGAGTAACAGACATACATCCTTACAAATTTCACATTTATAATATTAGTAGGATATAATAACTTTCTAAACCATACTATAATAAAAGAGCTATAATATGCAAACAATATAAAATACTTGAACACTAAATCGATTACTAAACAATTCATTGCTTTATATCGAGTATATTCGTTAAAAGCAAGCTTTGGACTATGCAACATTCAGAATTAATAACTTGTAAATAAAATTTACATTCTAAAGTTATAAAATTTAATGGCCACTATCAAATTGAATGTTATTTTTACACTATCAATAAATATTTCTATGATTGAAATGGTGTGTTATGGAATAGAAGCCAATGGGCGTGGAAGCGAGATTGCGAGCCTAAGGCGCTATACAAATGGTATTCGTGAAGGCACCACACCAGTAGCGCACGATGTCTCCTTTATTATTCATTCTTGCGACGAATATACCTTTTACTAGCGAGTTCCCTCTTGCTTCACTTGTGTTATCCTAGGTATTTTATAATATATACAGGTAAATAAAATTGAAGTGTCTGTTTGTAATATCCAAATAACAGCTTTTTACTAAATGCATATGAAATTATAAAGGGTACGAAAAAACACAATTTAAAAAAAAAATGTCTGTCTGTCTATTTCTTCTGGTAATCTCCGAAACGGCTGGGCTAATTTTGACGAGACTTTTACTAGCAGATAGCTGATGTGCTAAATAACTTAGGTTAGTTGTATTTTCGAAAAAGAATCAGGATTACGCTCATAAAAATTAAAACGTACCTAGAGAAGCACCCGAGAGATGCGAGGTTAAGTCGGTATAATAATTACATGATATATGTATATAATAATATTTCTCTTATAAAAATATTGTAACTTAGGCTTGTGTAATGTATAGCTCCAGGTTATAGTTTATCTGTGGATTATATTTCATTCAAATCCGTTTAGCCGTTTTTACATGAATTAGTAGTAAACATACACACAAATAAACTTACGCTTTTATATTATTAATAGGAGACTATTGCAATATTATAAGAAATCTTATGTATATATTATAACAAGCGTCTCACCCTCGCTTCGCTTCGGGTTCGTCCCTCGAAAAAAAAAAAAGAAAAACAAATCTATTCCACGGGAATCCTACATTTTTCCAAAATGATTCCTTCCTCAGTTAACGGGCTATCTAATGCAAAAAGAATTTTTTAAATCGGATTAGTACTTCCTGAGATTAGCGCGTACAATCAACCAAACAAATAAACAAACTCTTCAGCTTTATAATATTAGTATAGATGTATATTTTTGATTTGAAAAATATGGAAATGCCTTGCAAAAAGTTACATTAAATAACAAGTTTGTAAATGTTATATATTACAAAAATTATATTATCCATTGGAAAATGTAAAATTTCAAGAAATACTACTGTAATGTATAGAAGTAGGCGTGGTGAATGCAAAATTGCAGGCCCCAGGCTCTAGACAAATGGTGATCGTGAGCGGACCGCACCGGTAGCAAGACGTGCGAGGGCACGCGTTTATTATTCAAAGCTCCGACGAAATATGTCTCCTTGTAGTTTGAAAGTTTAACTAATGTTACGATATCTGAGTTATATATTATATTGTATGGAATAAATGGTTTCTAATAATAATAATATAACTTAATATGTATGAATGTGCGTTGTATTTATAATATATATGTATTTAAAGTTATATATGTGTAGTGTATCAACTATCTGGTATCCATAACACAAGCCTCGTAGTGTACCATGGAACTAGATAGTGCTGTGTGTTAATGTCCCAACATATTTATTTTATTTATTTATTACCAGAGATTCTTGAAATTTTAAGAGTGTAGGGACCATAATATTCTGTTTTTTTTTTTTCAGTTTCTACTATTATACTAGGCAGTGTAGCCCAGTGGTAACGAACTCGCTGGGGGAGCTGGATGAAGCGGGTTCAAATTCCAGGTCTCGCATATCTGACATTACTCTACAGTACTCTTACGGTCTATAGTATTCTCACGTTGAAGAAAAAGATCGTGAAGAAACCTACATGTCTGATGTGTAGTAAAGGGTGGTCCGTATCCAGCAGTGGGATGCTAAAAAAGGGCTATATACAATTAATACGATACCTTTTCTAAGTTTGAACTTTATTGGACGACTTCATACACACGAAGATACTCAATTTGGTTTCTCTTTTGTGTGTATGTTACGCGGTATATTCACCAATATATGTGAACCTATTTTAATTAATGATTATATTAATTAACGGTTAGTATAGATTTGTCAGAGATGAGATATTTTCCTGTAGTAAAAAGGATCCTTAATGTTGGCCCGGATAGCCAGCTATCATCATACCAAATTTCATAGAAATCTATGTAGTGGGTTTCTCGTGATGCGTTTACAGACGGACAGACAGACAGACAGACAGACAGATAGACAAAAATTCAAAAAACTGTTTGGCCTCTGTATCCATAATAATGACTATTTCAATAAGGTTTTCCAAAAAATATTTAATGTACAGATTTGACTCAGAATATTATTATATGTAGTATCTATATATTCTATGTAGTAGAATATTATTATATTATCTCAAATGTGATCCCATAAATTCGGGTTAAATATGTTTTATTTTCAATGTTAACTTACATTAGAAAATTTATATAGTACAAGATTATAATCTACAACTTAAACACTGGTGGTTCTAAACAAAATAAACTGCTAGATAAATTCCATCTTCCGTAGTGTAACAATTACTTTTAAGTAGTTTTATCGGAGCACTTCATTGAAAATCAATGCAGAGGTAAAACGGCATTCTACATCGGCATCGCTATCGTTAAAGGAAAACTAATTAATACCCATAAGATTTTCGTGTATCGAAGCGTCATGTTACGTTGTCAGACAGTCTATATGATCTGCCTCGGTGACCTAGTGGCTAGCATTTTCTAGTGGTTTGGGTCCCGGATCGAACAAAGTATAGTTATTGTGTCTTTCTGTTAAGTCTCAGTAACAGCCCGGAGTAGGGAATTTGTCATCCCACGTAATGCCGTTGATTCTGCGTCTGATCTCTGACTAGTCGTGTCGTTCTACCGGAGTATAAGAGAGACAGGATTAGAAGAATATATATATATATATATATATATATATATATATATATATATATATATATATATATATATATATCCGCCAATCCGCACTGGGCCAGCGTGGTGGACTATGGCCTGATTCCCCTCGTATTGAGGGAGGCCCGTGCCCAGCAGTGGGACGTTAAAAAGGGCTGAATACATATATATATATATATATATATATATATATATATATATATATATATATATATATATATATATATATATATATATTCTTCTTCTTCTTCTTTTTACTCCCAACTCATCTCAAATTATCGGCAAAGTGCCGTATCGATTGCAAATAAAGCCGATGATAACGTCGTCAGACCACCTCTTTATTAGTAACATAAAACCACAATACGTTAGCGTTAATTTAATTCACCCCAACCTATAAACATCGCGAATTTCGTAGCTTTGACGTTGAATCATAAGCTATAGAATTGATATTAAATAACACTTTTGTAATTCATTAAATATTTTTATCCTTAGAATTACCAAAACTTGTGTAAATCATACAAAATTTTATTGTACTAGATGATATAGTTTTCAGTAATATATAATATATGGCAAAACATGAAGTGCTTTGTATGAGATAGTAATCTATACAAATATTATAAAAAGGAAAGATTTATTATTTGTTTGTTTATACCGATTAAGCTCCAAAACTACTGGACCGATTTAGATGAAATTTGGTAAGAAGATAGTTTAAGACCCTGAAAAGGACGTAGAATAGTTTTTACCCCGGAAAGCATTGCTAATTTAAAATATTTAAAAAAATATATATGTAGATATACGTTTTTTTTTAATTTCTCCTGAACGATTTAGGTCACGTGTATGGCTGAAATGACACCGAACTGCGTGTCTACGTAAACACCATTACACTCAATACATTTTTTGATCATTTTATTTTAGATCAGGCGCAGAGCCTCGAAGTAATCTTCAAAGCACGAGATATAATACCGTGAACATTCTAACACGAGCTATTTAGAATTTCTAACTACCACACCTATTAATATGTGTACCAATCAACGAGACTCGAACTCAGAACCCCAAAATCTTTAGTCCATATCAACCACGAGACCAAGGAAGCATATCATTATATAATATTGTATGGACTGACTAATTATGTCTGTTACCATTTTAAATAGGCATGATTAAAATAGATCTTACTCCAAGATAACTATATACAATAGAATGTATTCATTTTGCGTTTTGTTTGACCCATTTTACAATCAGATTGCAGTTGTAAGTCACGCAATGCTGCCTTTGGGCGCCAATTTTGCAAAGCTCACGCAAACTATATGGTGATACCTCTGTTATTTTCTGAACAACTTGCCTCATTAATTGAATATGTAAGGCTATTGTTTGTTCTTTATCTGTCCCCTATTTTATTTTAGAATATTATTTATATGATACTTAAATAATAAAAATATGTATATTTTTACGAGTACTTTTTACATGTCAATACATGTAAAAAGTACTTAGCTTATTTAGCTTTAATGAGGATTCGAAAGCTTTTTGAATAAAAATTACATATAAATTGATTGGTATAAAAAGTTCGATTGACTTCCGTCCAGACGTTGAATTTTATGAATTCTAACATAAAGACAAAAAGTGTAGCTTTTATCGCATCAAAAACATCGGAATTCCATTCAAAGTAAAACTTTGACATTGTTAGTATCCATACTAATATCCATACTAATATTACAAATATGAAAGTGTGTTTGTTTGTTTTCCTACTTTCACGTCGAAACAGATTGACGGTCTTTCTTCTTCTTGCACGGCTTTTTCCGTACTTAGGCAGGTTTGCCCGCTGAGCTTGTGCTACTTCGTGGATTGATGGTTTGGCTTGATTTTTTGTGTGGAGATAGTTGGAGGGCTGGAGAGTGACATAGGCTTTTTACCGCGGGAGATTATCTCATTGCCAGGGAAAATACGTTATAATACAACTCAAAAAAATATTTATGATCAGAATTACTTAAAACTTGGTATTAAGTAATGCTCTTCAATACAATTAATTGTGTGTTAGCATTTTTCAAAGTTCATTCCATAAAGGGGTAAAATAGGGGTTGAAAGTTTGTATGAAACCTATCTTTTTAGAGGTTTTCTTTGTAGTTTTAGCGCGAACGAAGCCACGGGCTTTTGTTAGTATTATCATATATTTGTATTGTTACATACTAGCGACTAGAGAAAAACAAATCTATCCCACGGGAACCGTACATTTTTCCGGGATGATATATATGATATATAGCCCATAGCCTTCCTCAGTTAACGGACTATGTAATGCAAAAAGAATTTTTCAAATCGGATTAGTAGTTCCTGAGATTAGCGCGTTCAACCAAACAAACAAACAAACAAACTCTTCAGCTTTATAATATTAGTATAGATGTACATATTATTTTGGGGGATAGTTAATTTGACCAATAAAACTAGGATGGAAATACCATACCGGCATTGGACCACTAATGTCGCGGGTTCACTCTTACGTCGTGAATGTTTGAATGAACAAAATGAAAATAAAAACGTCTAACATTTTTATATTTAACTTTTTTATAATCCTAAACATCTACATCAAACTAACAAACCAACATTGGAAGCAAATTAAGCCAAGAACAGCATTTATTATAAAATATTTTGCTCTTCGCATATTTAACGAGTTAAATGTCGTGTCGAATTATTTTCTTAGTCTCTAAGTACAATCTGCCTCTAGGACGTATACAAATAGAAGGATATTAAAATTTATACTAGTTGAATTGCTTTAGGCGTTTTAAAAATAGCTTTAAAAGTATAATCTTATTTACGCTTGTAGTTTCACTATCATGGTATTACTGTGTATGAAATATGTTAAGTCCTTGTTATGGGGTATTAGTAAGGAACTCGCCGCCACCTGTTTACTGTTCACCTTTCAGAATGATGGAAGCTATAATTGGATTTTAAAACACTGTAAAAAAGAAGACACTAGATTATGTATGGCTGTATAATTTATATGTACTAGCGGTTTATTCTGGGGTGTATAAAGGTAGCGCTATCTTTTGATTCATTTTGTTATTAACAGAAGCCTATGTGTTACTCCAAGTCATGATCTATATGAATACTAAATTCCATACAGAGCTATTCAATCATTGCAGCGTGAAAGCGTAGCGCAAACATACATACAAACGCACAAACATAAAAGCTTTAAATATAATAACCGCTTACTCGTCGTCGGTTTTAAAATATATTAACCTACATGTTGCGATTTAAAAGAGTTAAGCTAGACCTAAGGATGGATCTCCCAATGTGTTTTTAGAATTTTTGTCTTTCTGTCTGTCTTTCTGTTTGTCTGTAAATACATCACGAGATAACCACTAAACGGATTTTTATGAAATTTGGTACGGTGATACCTGGTTATCCGGGTCAATATAGGATATTTTTTATTGCGGAAAAATATCTCATCTCTGAGAAATCTATACTAAACGTTAAAACGTAACTAGGGATGAACCCGAGCGGAGCGAGGGTGAGTGCCTAGTCTATATATAATATTGTATGAAATGAGTAAATATGTCTGCTACCATTTTAAATAGGCATGATTAAACCTCCTTGTCGTGGTTGGAGACTCATTAGCGTCCGGCAATCCAGCCGGGCGCGAAGCCAAAAAACGCACAGGGAGGCGGCCCACCTCGGTGGATGGTGTGCTATGTGGGTTGCTCCTGGTTCTTCTCTAATAGCAGAGTTGACTGTTGGAGTAACCCCATGGTTGTTGTAGTCTACTTCGGCAAACCTGCCGTCGGGGCATCGTGGTTAGTGGGTAGTACCGACCTGTAGAAGTAAGGGGTAAGGTAAGTGGAAACTTGATTAGTTTATGTGTTGTCTTATTGTTATTTATTATTAATGTAATATTATACTGCTTGTTTCCCTAAAAAATAAAATAGACAGCATAACATGGGGTCCTTTGTGACTTAACCCTTTGGATACAGATTCCTAAAATAACAAAATAAATATAATAATAAATAACCTCCATTCAAATTTATTTGAAAATAGTTTAATAATATAAAAAGAATAGTCTTATTTCATACCTGTTTTCCATCATCTTATATTAATTTCTCTTCAGAATCAAATGTAAAAGTTTAAATGACTTGGACGTACATAAAACATAAAATCCAAGAGGAAAAAAGATCGGATTTTATAAACAATCTTATATTTAACGGCTTCACGAGCAAAATAAAAGATACTCGCGTCAAATAAAACATCAGTGTTAATCCCGTGGGATGGGCTCGGCAAGAAATATTATGATTTATGTAACTAAAGAAACAAATGCTTACAACTTGTGAAGTATAAGGAAAAGATGTGGAAAAGTGACGCAAAATTTTATGGGAACGTTATTTATAACGTAGATTATGATTGTCTTGATGTATCGCTATATTATCGAATGACCGTAAAAACGTGGTATTTATTTTTTAAATACTTTCTGTCTTTTGTAATATGCTTTTACTTCTGTAACCTTTCTAACCTTAAAACACTAAATAAAAACGATTATATTTAGTTGATAAATTTAAAGTAGTAAGATTTTTTTAAGGAAGTAGGAGCCCAGTGGTATCGCGCTTGCTTGGTAAGGCAAGTGAAATGGGTTCAAACCTCAGGTCTCGCACCTCTGATGTATGCCGGAGGTCTGTGCCCAGCAGTGGGACGTTAAAAAGGGCTGAATACAAGAAAATTTTCTTTATTTTTAGATAGCGAGCTTTATAACTCCTAAAGTAATTCTTCTCACATTTCATAAATTAGGTAGTTCTTAAAGGATGGAATATATTTTAAAATATGATCAATCTTTACAACTTGCGTAAGATATTTAAGGAAATAATAATCGAGTGAAACAAGGGTAAGTCGCTAGTGTAACATAAAACCTTATTTCTTTCATTTCTATCACTTTCACACATAACAAAAACCTGACCAAGTTTCATTACAAAAAGCAGATATAACCAGCCTTTGGACCGTCACGTAGGTGCCGGTTATGTTCCAATTTTTCATTGCAGTAGATTTATATCGTTTCCCTTACAGCTAATGGCCCTGTAAAATTGTCTTTTTACTCTACATCGTACGCCTTTCGTGGATTGTTTGCTCTTGAGATAAAATTGCTTGGTTATTATAGACACAAAACACGCATTGCCCTACAATAGTAGACCTTGGTATTTATTTAAACCTATTATAATTCTTTATCCATAGTTATTATGGCTTTAGTTAGTAATATATATATATATATATATATATATATATATATATATATATATATATATATATATATATAGCTACCATGCTACCTTTATTTTTGCACATTACAGAATTCTAGCCCAAATATGACATTCTCCCGCATTATTGCGGGGACGTAGAATCCAGCGAGGATCTTTATGTTAATTTTTAGCCCTCGGCGTTGGTCGTTTCGCATTTTACGTAACACATGTTTTTTCGTAATACTGTTATATATTTGGAAGGATGAATTTTTAGATGCCGCCTGGTAAATATTCCTTGCCTAATATTAGTTTAAGAGGACGATGAAGTTATTTTTTTGTTAGATATTTTAATAATAATGTGAGTATGATAAAACTTACAAATAACTTTTTAAGATATATTGAAATTTTTACTTTAGACGTTTTTTACTATTAAATAAAAAAATACATTTTAAGCAAAAGTAATAAAAGATACATTAAAACATTATGTTTGGAAAATAAATAGACATGTTGTAATTTAAAGCATACAATTTAGTAATTGCATACAATACCTAGTAATCCTCTGCTAGGCTAGTTTGAATAAAACTGTCTTTTCGGATTATTTCGCGGATTTATTTTAATTTTTGGTTGCCGACGTTTCGAATGCTTTACAGCAATCATGGTCACGGGAGAGACTAAGGTGTTAGACGTCTCAAAGGCGTTACTTACTTATATACTTGTATACTTGTTATAGACCGCGAAATAATCCGAAATCTAGTTTTATTTAAAATGTCAAATATTCGCGAAAATCTAAGAAAGTATTAAGGCTAGATTGGTTTGAGGAATATCCTCATAAAGAGAGCTAAGGCTGGTCATCATTGGGCCAGGGGACTGTGAAAAACCCTCAACATCCCACAAGTGGCACGTTGAAATCGCTTGCCCCAAATACCAACATTAACCAATCCTCTCACCACGTATACATCAGTTTGCGGGCTTTGCTTTTCTATACAACGCCTGGGTAGAATAAATAATATTTTTTTATATTGCCCAAATGTTTCGGACATTGTATAAAATACCTAGGCATTCTATAGAACACCCTGTCATACAGATTACTGATGTCAAAAAGATAACGTCACTAGTTTCACATTACAACCACGGAAAGCAAGTAATAGAAATTAAATCGATAATGAAAACGGACATTATCTAAATTAAGATACAATAAATTAAGGGATGGATTCACAATAAAAAATCTCCGCAAGAATTCTCACAAACGCGCTATAACGTTCAATCAATCAATGCCTTTGAAATACAAAAAAAAGGTGGGCACATAACACGACCCACGTAAACTTGGGGTATAGAAAAAAAGACTTGTATATTTTTTGTGACATGACCCCAGAACAAAAGATTTATTAGAAGAATCTTCACACTAACTAGTTAAAATATTATACACATTAATAAAATTAATGCATTTAATATTAAATATTAATTGCATTAATTTTGTGTTAAATATTATCAACGAATACTAGAAAAACAAAAACAAATCTATCCTACGGGAAACGTACATTTTTCCAGGACAAAAAGTAAAACCTACTATGTATTATTCTGATATATGACAAAACCTTAGTATGTATTATTTTGATATATGAGCTAGGTAAAGTTTAATTTAAATCCATTCAGTGGTTTTTGAGTGAAAGAGTAACAAACATCCATACATGCAGATATCTATAGGTACATCCTCACAAACTTTCACATTTTTAATATTAGTAGGATCTTCCTTGAGTGTATACCTTTTTTCTTTTAGTTAGCAAACTAATACGAAGTTATAGGCTTCTTATCAATTTTGAAATAAAAATTATATTGTGTACATACAAAATATAATTTAAATATAAAAGACGATCATTTAATATAATATTCATGTCATGTATACTTAAAAAATATTTTAAATAAATTTGTCGTGTGCCATTTTCAAAAATGTCATATTCTAAGGTTACGATCACTGTGAAGATTCGTTCCAAATGCCTATTAACAATTCGTTGGTTTCAACTTCTATTTTAGATTTGAAGAGACCGTTTTAAATCAGATACAGATTTTTGGGCGCGACCTTTTCGCTTCACGAAGGGATGAATACGTCGTACAGAATTACTTTTAAAAGCTAACAATTTTAAATTTAGCTTTAAAGTTTGATGTATAGGGTATAATTTTTCATTATAAATTTCCGTTGTAACTCTATTTTGAAGGTACGAAATGGTAAGAGCTTTTGTTACTTTTTAAATAACTTTTAAATAACTATCTTTTTGGATTTTTTCGCGAATTTATTTTGATTTTGAGTTAGCGACGTTTCGAATTATTTACATTGATCATGACCATGATTGCTGTAAAGCATTCGAAACGTCAGAAACCAAAAATCTAAATAAATCCGCGAACAAATCAGAAAGGATAGTTTTATTTATAAGTTAAATATTTGCGTAAACCTAAGAAAGTATTAAGGTTATGTTACTTCAAAATAACTTAGCTTAGCCTTTAGGAAAAAGTATTAATAAAATAGCTTTATGTATATAGTATAATAGTATTACCTATTTTTACTAATTTTCAAAATGTGATAGTAACTCTGTCTGTCAATAACCTATTCACGCCTAAACCGCTGAACAGATTTCGATGAAAATTAATAAGATTTGCATTTAGTCTAGATATTAAAAAGAGGTATAGTTTGTGAGTTTGTGCGGTTGTAGGGGGTAATCTCTGGATCTACTGAACCGATTTAGATGAAATTTGGTAAGAAGATAGTCTAAGACCGTGGAAAGGACATAAGATACTTTTTATGCCGGAAATCATCTTTTAAAGGGATGAAAATTTGTATTGGAAAGCAAATTTATTTCATAAATAGAGAAATCTAACATTTTACTTGCTATATATAATATATTATAAAATAAAAACAAGAAATCGTATTTTAAAAAGATTTTCTACGCCTCTAATCATTTGAAACCAAAATAAACTTTGACCTAGTTACTATGTCATATAATATATGTATAGAAGATAACAAATAAGGCTATCATTTTCCAAGTCGTCATAAAAAAATTATAAAACGCACATCAAATGTGAAAGTATCAAAAATATTATCATGGGAATGAGAATAAAAAAGATTTGGTTTTAAGGTCACGAGATAATATTACGTAGGAGAGCTTGTTTTGATGTAATGATCAAATTCATTTGTGACTAACATTAAATTATATTATCACCTACAGTGTTTGGTTACTTGTATTACTTGTACTACAGTGTTACTTATGTATATGTTTTTATATCAAAGGGTCCAGACAAAACCCTTTTATCATGTTTACTGCCCTTTAAAAATAGATCTTTAAAAGATGGTTTCTAAACCATCTAAGGTTAGCTGGTTGATAACTGGTCAAGTGCGAGTTGGACCGATACTAGAATTTTCAATATTCACTACAATTCATTGGAAAATAGTGTCAGGTATAAAATAAATAATTATATTGTATAATAATAAGAAAAATTATTAAAATTTGCTTAGCCGGTAGCTTTACGTCAAAAAAAAAAGCTTTAAATTGAAAAACGTTGCTGTTTTAGCGTCTACTCTGTGTCAAACGTATTCATTTTTTTAATCTATACTAATGCATATTATAAAGAGGTAAAGTTTGTGAGTTTGTGATGTTGTGATGTTGTAGGGGTAGGTGATCTTTGGACCTACTGAACCGATTTAGATGAAATTTGGTAAGAAGATAGTTTGAGACCCTGGAAAGGAAATAGGATATTTTTTATCCCAGAAATCATTAAGGGGGTGAAAATGGAGATGAAAGTTTGTATGGGGTAATCTACGGACAAACCCGAGCGAAGCAAGGGTGAGTCGCTAGTATTACAATAAACTCGAGAACTACGAGTTACATTGAAAATATTATATAATAGAATACAGTAAATTAAAAATTTTATAACCATTTTATTATAATATAACGTTTTTGCTTTAAATTTTGCTTTTGTTAATTTGGCAGTGGATTGAAAGTCTATTATATAAAGGAGAGTTTTGATCGATGGGATAACAAAATATCAATCAATTATCTGTTTGGGAGCTTTAGCAATAAATTAATATGAATTATGTCCTTTTTAATAACACGATTTTTATTTATTTGCTTATTTACCATAAAATATATGTTTTACAAAATAAAGGAAAAGTATATGGACAAAGGATAACTTTTGTCTTCCACAGATTTCTTCCAGAAACTTTTTGGATTTGAGGAAATTAGTTAATTTAGTGCAGTATACAAGTAGGTATAGTGTAATAATAATATTAGTAAGAATATATAACTTTGTTATGTGCCACTTCATTTTTTCAGTAGGTAGGTACGTACCTATTGATTTTTTTGTTATATATAGTCTTGTGCAAATGTTAAATAAATAAAAAATCTCGATCCTAAATTCTCCTCTTTCACACTCTGCTAGTTTGTCTATAGTTTATTTAATGTTTAACATTTTTTAGTTTACATAATATTTTTTAATGAGATAATTATAATAATAGTAACCAAAATTAAAATATAATATTTAAAACTTAAATTTATTAAAATGTTTAAAATAAAAATTAACAAATATTGCAAGGTAATTTGGTGTCATTTCTCTTGGTACCTTTATTTAAAATGCCATTTCTCTATTTTCTACAAATTATTTTGCATAAATACTCTCTGTAACAACTATATAATAACTTATGAGACGTCTAAAACCTTATTCCCTTGACAATGTTTGGTGTAAGCATTCGACGTTTCGAATTTTTTCCTGTCGTTACAGAAAAAAATATAAAGTAAAACCGCTACAGCATCCGAAAAGATATATTGATTAATGTTCATTTAATTTATCAGATTATCGCCTACAAATAATTAAAAGCCAATAATAGTAACTTAATGTCAAATTTTGTTAAAATGAGATATATATAACATAATGTAAAAAAATTTAAACATGTATCCGATATTAACATTAAAATATAATTCAACTGATAATACATAGTTGAGAATCTCAAGAGCGGCATCGATAAAGCAAAAAGTAAGTTTTGTCAAATTAATTAGGATTCAAACGGTCGCCGTCAATCCAAATTAGGAGGCCTGGACTTTTAATGACGGAATTACTTTTATAATTTTAAATTACAAAGTTATTAAGATACTGATATCTTAAGATTATTGTTAAACCATCTCTATATTTCAATACAAAAACAATATTATGTCATATTAGCGACTTACCCCCGCTTCGCTCCGGTAGGTACGTTAAAACGTTTAGTATAGGTTTCTCAGAGATGAGATCTTTTCCCACAGTAAAAAGCGACTTCAGATATGTAGGACTTCATAGCAGAAGTATACCGGGAACCTGCATGTCTGAAAGAACCTAGCAAGTTTTCAAATTCCAGTTGTGAAGTCAGCCAACCTACACTTGGCCAGCGTGGTGGACTATAACCTGATCTTTGTATTGAAGGGAGGCCCACCCCCAGCAGTGGGACGTTAAACAGTACTGACCACATGTAATGCTACTTTTTATCATCACACCTTATTCACGATCCAAGCCGCAGGCAGGAATTAGTGAGAAATATTTTAATCACATTAAGCAATCATATCAGTTTTTTATAATAGCTCAATCAAACTATAAAATTATTACCACAGATATACTTATAAGAATGTTCTCAGGGGGATCAGGTCACGGACCCTAATCAAATATGCAGATATGTTTTAGTTATACTTTCACTGCTTATTATTTTTATAACTGACTATTATTTTATCTGTATTTTATTATATAATCTACAATGGAATGTTAATACTGTTATTAAGTTTTAAATATACATACACTAGCGACTCACCCTCGCTTCGCTTCAGGTTCGTCTCTTGATAAAAACAAGCCTATCCCACAGGAACCGTACATTTTCCCGGGACGATATATAGCCTAAAACCTTCCTCGATAAATGGACTATCCAACACAAAAAGAATTTTTCAATTATATCCAGTAGTTCCTGAGATTAGCGCGTTCAACCAAACAAACAAACAAACAAACAAACTCTTCAGCTTTATAATATTAGTATAGATATATAGATTCCATACTTACATAAATAAAAATGTATTTGGATATAAGTTCAAAACTTAATATGGAACTTATATAAATTATAGATATACATATTATGTAGGTATGTATACCTATTATAGTTAAAAATCACTTACTGATTAATCACAAAATCTTAGAAAGTCTATAAATATATATTTCGTTTTCGTATTCATACAATATAGAGACGATATATTGGTGAAATATTAGTGTTTTCTGTGACTCCTCGTGGTCAGTACTCCTATAAAAAGCTATATCCATTCTGAATTTCCCTTAAATTCATTAGCAACGTATAATATAATAAAGTAACAAACACACTCACAAATTTTCACAATTATAATATCAGTGTAATGATGATGACCGATTTCGACCACGGCGGTAATCTCTCTAGACAAATGCGCAGAGAAATATTATTATGCACAAGTGCACGCACAGACACCTGTGCACCGTCTATTCTTTTCGACGAAAATTCGACACAACTAATAAACTAGTAGACTACTACTACATGACTACACGACTAGTAGACACGGTACAGGATCCGCTCTCCAAGGTACGAGGATGGAATACCGTCAACTTTTCTACTTCGAGCTGCTACTGACACTATTTTAACAGAAAGAATCAATAACAAAACTTGTTTCAATCTAAAACTCGAACCTAGTACCTTAGAATCTGAAGTACACGCTAACCACTAGTCTACCGAGGTAGTGTAATAATAATATGTTAACATATTTTCTATATATTAGGGTACATTCTATATAATAATATAGGGTATATCATTTCGAGGCTACCAAGAAACATTTGCGGCTCACATATCAACATGATATACCTATTGATACATCACTCAATGTCTAATGAAGGTTAAAGGCCAGCATATTGTGGGTAAAACAAACTGTTAAATAGTTTCAAAATACAGTTACAACGTGAAGATTAAATTTTTTTTTAAGTTGAATTTGATTGATTTGTATTAAGTAAATGAAAGGATTTCGAATTGCTGTTTTGTAAAATCTATAAAATATTGGAAAATATACTAAGTATGTAAACTATAGACAAATTATAAAAAAACTAATTTTTAGAAGGCTGAGAAATTGTTAATATAAATTAATTTCTTAGAAAATGTTTTTACAATATAACATGTAATTCGCAAAATTGTTAGGAATAGATAGCGTAGAAAAATATTTTTTTTTTATTTGACTGGTATCTAAACAAATTTCCCTCAATGTAAACTCTAATGAAAAGACTACTGCTACTACTAACCTAGTATTTCTTTTCTTATATTAAATAACTAGCAGAACCCTGCGGCTTCGCTCGCACTAAACTACAAAAACTCTAAAAAGGTAGGTTTCATACAAACTTTCATCCCCTATTTTACCCTCTTAGGGGTAGAATTTTTAAAAACAACTGAAACATGTAACTAATTATTTTTGCCGCACTCAATTCATACGAAATTTCATGCAAATATGTGTAGGGTATAAAAAGTTTCATACAAACTTTTAACCCCTATTTCACCCCCTTGGGGGTTGAATTTTGAAAAATCCTTTCTAAGTGGATGCCTACGTCATAAGAGGAATACGTGTGCGAAATTTCAATTTTCTTGCCTTAAGGTTTTGGCCTGTGCGTTGATATATCAGTCAATCACTTTTGCCTTTTATATAGGTACATAGATAATAATGTCCTTCCGATCGATTTCGGCCACAGTGGCCAATGTCATCGAGATTAGCCATCTGCGCAGGAGATATTATAGTGCACAAGTGTACGCGCAGACACGAGTGCACTCTCTATGAACAACACTCTACAATCTACATTTGCGATAAGAATGGCGGCGCAGGACCGACGGGATACGTGCTCTTCGAGGTACGGGTGAAACACCGCCAACTTCTCTACTCCCTGCTGTTATTGACATACTATACAGAAAGATTCAATAACTAAACTTGGCCTGACCCGGGAATAGAACCCAGGACCTCCAGATGTGCAGCTGTACACGCTAGCCACTACACTACTGAGGCAGTTACATTAAAATATAAAATGATATGTAGGTATATGTATATACTCGTATATAAGAACTTCACTTGTATCAAAGCAATTATGTAATCATATCCTGGAAGTCAATTTTAACCTATGTCTAATTATCGTCATATTGTAATTTGACTAAATCGATTTTGAATCTTAAACTCCTCAATTATATATATATATATATATATATATATATATATATATATATATATATATATATATATATATATATATATATATATATATATATATATATATATATATATATATTTATATATATATATATATATATATATAAAGCAAAGACTAAATAGTTTTCTTTTTATTTTTGTTTTTATTTTTGTTTAGTAACCAGTAGTAAAAAAAAATCGGAAACAGTTTTTTTTATATAGATAGGTAAATACTAAATTCTATTCATATTCATATGTTTTCGTCGCTAAAAGTTAAAAAAACCAAGCTATATTTTTTTCCTTTGAAATTATTAATAATAATTAATTTATATTGTTTTAAATCTGTATGTATTCAGCCCTTTTTAACGTCCCACTGCTGGGTACGGGTCTCCCTTCAATAATCAGGGGGATAAGACTATAGTCCATCACGCTAGCCAAGTGCGGGTTGGCGGACTTCACATGTCTTTCGAAAACTTGCTAGGTTCTCTCAGACATGTTTATTAACACAAAATTTTTGAACGTAGCCTAAAAGCCTATTGAAATGTTTATTGAGTCATATTCAACACAATGAAGGCAGTGGTAGCCCAATGGTAACGCGTTCGCTTGGGAAATAGAGTGAAGCGGGTTCAAATCCCGGGTCTCGCACCTCTGATATTTATGTGCGAATCATTTCTAACTTGATTACCACTTGCCTTACGGTGAAGGAAAACATCGTGAGGAAACCTGCATGTCTGAGAAAACCTAGCAAGTTTTCGAAAGATATGTGAAGTCCGCCAACCCGCACTTGACCAGTGTGGTGGACTATGGCCTGATCCCCCTCGTATTGAAGGGAGGCCCGTGCCCTGCAATAGGACTTTAAAAAGGGCTAACGCAATGATATAACGATTCGTATGATTTATAGGATTTAAATTATGAAATACACAAGGACTTCTCATCTGGCTCTTAGAACATATTCAAATAGACATTTCATGCTGTCGTCGGTTACTTTATAATTTAGGTAGCTTACGTATACATTTAGGATACGTTTCCATTACTATACGTTAAAGTTACTAGCACACAGCCGTTAATTTTATTGGAAACAACATTCATTATTAACTTTAGAAAAAAATATATTTAGTCTTAAAAGACTTTAAAAAAACAAAATTATTAGAATCGTTTGCTAAAAGCTAGGTACTCTGTGAAATCCTTTGAAAGCTTTTTCATATATTTTAGTAGAAAGGTACTTTTTATGACTGTATAGTGTATATGTAGTAGTATATGCCTCGGTGGTGTAGTGGCTAGCATGTACGGCTGCACATCCTGAGGTCCTGGGTTCGAGTCCCGGGTCGGGCCAAGTTTAGTTATTGAGTCTTTCTGTATAGTAAGCCTCAGTAACAGCCCGGAGTTGGGAAGTTGGCGGTGTTTCACCCCCGTGCCTCGGAGAGCACGTAAAGCCGTCGGTCCTGCGCCTTAACTCTCACCGGTCGTGTCGAGTAGTCGTCCCACTGGAGTATGAGAGTGACAGGAATAGAGAGTGCACTTGTGTCTGCGCGTACACTTGTGCACTATAATATCTCCTGCGCAGTTGGCTAGTCTCAATGAGATTGGCCGCCGTGGCCGGAATCGGTCAGGAGAACATCATCAGTGTATAGTACGCTCTTAAAATAGAAGAGGATCAGTTTTTATCTACTACTATTGATAAAGCAGAGCTACTGTCAGTTCGTTTGTACGGACAGCAAATGAAATGGAGTAGATGAATTTAAATGGATATTTATCTAATATATTTAATTGAGCAATTCTTGTATATTTATATCTTTATTTCTTTATTTATTCCAGCGATTTCGGAAACGGCTCTAACGATTTCGCTCAAATTTGGTATGTGGCAGCTTTCGCGGGCGAAAAATCGATCTAGATTAAACTCATGTCTAGGAAAACGCATGTTTTCGAGTTTTCATGCAGTTTTCTTTTTGCATAAAGAATATGATTGATAATTTCTTTGTTTTGGTTGTAAGCACCATGGTCAAGCGGTCAATGCTTAAGTTAAACAACGTATATGTCCGGGATAAAATCCCAGTTGGAATACAAAGTTTTTTTACTTTCGTTTTTGTATTTATTCAAGTTTTTAGTTTTTTTTTAATCTAAAAAATACGTTATAACAAAAAAGAACTCCGAGCAAAGCTCAGTCGCCCAGGCACTTTATTAAATGACATGTCTTTTATCATAATACTTTCTCAGATTGACACAAATATTTGACAATTTAAATAAAACTATCTTTTCGGATTTTTTGACGCATTGTTTTAGATTTGTTTGCCAACCAAACAAGCAATCATGGTCAAGTGACATGAGACATAGACATAGTTTTAATTATATTATTGATGTTTGACGCCTTAATGTATCAAACTAACAATGAAAACAGACCTCTACTGTACGCATTTGCGATGATGGTCGCGATAGCGTCAATTTTGAAGTTTCCTGCGATAAGGCACGTTGCGAGGGAGTTAGAACTCAACTTCCTCCAGCGATTTCAATTAAAACGAGTTAATGTTAAATGAACTTTGATAAATATTTCAGATGTTTGTCAATGATTGAAAATATGTTATTTTTATAATTTACCTACTAGCGACTCACCCTCGCTCCGCTCGGGTTCGTCCCTGCTTACGTTTTAACGTTTAGTATAGATTTCTCAGAGATGAGATATTTTCCCTCAATAAAAGGTATCCTTATCCTCCAGTGGTTTTTCTATGATGCGGTCAAAGACAGACAGATAAACAGACAGACAAAAATTCTAAAAGCTATAAATTCGGTCTCTGTATCGATAACTATGTCTATTTCAATAAGATTTTCCAAAAAATATTTAATATACAGATTCGGCTTAGTTACAATTTTATTATATCTATAAAGTAGTTAGCCATACTTACTTTGTCTTGACCTTTTGAATAATAATGTTTTTAATTTTTGCATTCATACGAAAATTCAACAGTTATTGTAGAGTGTGAAGGGTGCCTAATGATGTTATGGCATTTTCATATATTTACAAAATTTTCTATAATGATATTAACTCGAAGAAAGATTTTTTTCTATAGGTGTAGGTTCTATATAAGACTTAGTGTAGAATGACGTAATGTTATATTAGATATTTCATACTAAGAATCATTAAATTTATTTAATGATTCATAAAAACATTAAATTTACTTAATGATTCATTAAATCATTAAATTTACTTAATGATTCATTAAGTCATTAAATTTACTTAACGATTCTCAGTATCATAATTATTGTAATTTAATTAATTAGTAGCAGTGATATCCATTCGTCGAAGATTTAAAGCAATTAATAAATGTATATCTCATTTAAAATTCTAATTAACTCATTATATCGACAGGTACATCAAAACAAGTATTTATCAAATCGTAATGCAGTAGAGCAAAACTATAATATATAAATTAATTAATTATATGATAATTAATGTTGGTGTAACTAAAGTTATCTTGATAATAACAGATCCTATTTTTAAGAATAAGAAAAAGAACTGCTATAGATACAGTTTTGACAGTATTTTCAGTACATAAATCTGTATGATAAAAAAATCATTTTTTGTCGCTATGTATTCATGTCTATCTGTATGTTTGTATGAATTTATATATTAGATTTTTTTTTCATCTTAAATAAATTATAGCTTCGTTGAATATACTAGGGTAACACCCTAGCTTCATTCAGCCCCAAATACAGTAAACACTCAGTTATTTTTTGACAGACTTCAAAATAATAAGAGGTACAGCTCTTAAACCTTATGATTTTTGTGATATTATATTATTTATACAATCACTAGCGACTCACCCTCGGTTTGCTCGGGTTCGTCCTAGGTGCGTTTTAACGGTTAGTATGAAATACAGATCTTTGAATTTTTCAGCATTATAATATGCATATATTCTGCATATAAAGTATAAAGCTTCCTCTTGAATCACTTTATCTATTAAAAAAAACCGCATCAAAACCCGTTGCGTAATTTTAAAGATCTAAGCATACATAGGGACTGACAGCGGGAAGCGACTTTGTTTTATACTATGTAGTGATATGTAACTTGCAAGAATAATTTCCTCTCGAAGGCGGGAATCATTATAGTATAGTGATATTAAAGTCAGTTTTTTAGTTAAAAGGTAAAACAAGGTAATGCAGTATGTAATACTCCATGACAGTCACGTATCAGAATAAAAAGGGCTTACGGTCATTCCAGCTAATAGACTACCCTGATGCCTTCAATGCGAGGGGGATCAGGCCATAGCCCGCCACGCTGGCTAAGTGCGGGTTGGCGGACTTTACATGTTTTTCGGGAGCTTGTGTCTCAGACATGCAGATTTCTTCACAATGTTTTCCTTTACCGTAAGACAAGTGGTAATCATGTTGATAATGATTCGCACATGAAAATATCACAGGTGCGAGGCTCTGGATTTAAAACCGCTTCACTCGGTTTCCAGTAGCCTTACCACTGGGCTACTACTGCGTTTTTAAAATTCATGTAAAAAAGACAAATTAGTAAATATATGACAAATAATAATGATTTTCTAACATTAAAAATTCGAAAGAAATCCATTATGTTTTTTTTAATATACAAAAATAAACAGATTAGATGACACGTTTGGCACAGTTTGTAGTAACCCTACTTGCTGTGCCAGCGGTTGCGGGTTCGAGTCCCGCTGGATTCACTTGTGTACTGAGCACGAATGTTTGTATTCCAGTCATGGGTGTTTATATTTATAATATGTATGTATTTAATGTTGTATATGTGTAGTGTATCAACTATCTGGTATCCATAACACAAGCCTCGTAGCTTACCATGGAACTAGATGCTTCTGTGTGTTAGTGTCTTAAAATATTTATTTATTTCATTAAAATTGAACTGGTATCCTTAGTACCAAATATCAATAAATAAACTCTGCTAGATGACTACATACTAGTAGATCTCCTAAAATCATAAAGCAACATGTGAACCTCTTGATATCCCATCTAAACGAATCCTTCGATAATCTACAATAAAAAGTTGCTAGACGAGTTCTCGAATACGATTTAGATTTATTCCCTTATTTTTTGTTTGTCTGCATTGTTACCTTTGAAACAATGGGCATAGTGTTGTCATATCCTAAATTTATCATTCTAACACCATCAACGGAAACGTGTAGTGATATGAGTTTATAATGCGGTATTATCGTCTTTTTACTAACTCTATGGCCAATACGAATGACATAAGCATCATATTCAGCTTGAATATTGAGTACGTGTCGTGTTTACGAGGTGGTCTATGGTTTCACTTTCCATATATTTTGGTCTAAATAGATTTTAAGATTTTTGCTATGAACAGGAATCGAATCTGTACTTAATGAATATATTTTTTACTATTCTGCTAAATAGTTAAGGATATATTTATTACGTATTAATATTATGTTTTAAGGAAGCCATCTCCCCAACAATGATAACAGCGTCTGAGCTAATGACTTATGAATACTTTTATTTTAATATGTTTTTCCTTGTATTCGTAAAGGCAAAACAAAAGAATATACACAGTAAATTCAAATATCAAAATACAGTTTTAATCTCAATATATGGACTCAATAACTCGATGATTAAAAAGTATCTAAACAATATGTCTTAATAATTATGCCTCTAAAAGAAATAACAACGGATGGCAAAATAATTAAAATGCATACATGTACATACTGAACTAATACCTAAGAAATAAATATTAATAATAATATAATACCAACGCATTTGCAAAAGCAAGATTTGACATAATATAAAGGATTTCTCGTGTTATGTTTTAGTTTAAATGTATAATTTTGTTGTTCTTCATGTAGGAAACTTTTGTATTTATTTTATTTAGAATATAATTTAATTTTATTTTGATTTATCTGCTCTCAAATTGTATGGAGATTTATTATTATTATTATTATAGCAAATAATTTTATTCATATTCTTTAACTATATTTATTAACGGTTCATAATAAATTGGCACAAGTTCATAGTTAAATTTAAACATTCAAATAGACAGTATTAAATTAAGTCAATATTTCGAAACTACCCGAAGTAATCCTACCAAAACAGAGCTTGCTTATTCAAAAAACACTAAGGGGTGGGTGCTAAAACTTTTTGTTTGTTTCGGTACCAATTTTATGTAAGCGCCGCCGGAACTTAGGCGCCACTCGCATTACAAAATCCGATATGACAATCGAAAAGCATTAATGGCCACTAAAATGTTTACCGACACATAAATTATCGTCTAAAGAAGCCGATGAGTCAAATCTTGTAATGCTTTATTAGTAACGTTGTATATAATTTCCTTTTGGAATTTTATTATCAGATACTATCGAGTTGAATTTTTTACTGCCTCCAAATCAGTTGTAAATTCTTACAATCATGAATGATATTTGAATGGGGATGAACGTAAGTGTATTGTAGTAAATTGAAATAAAACGGTTTTGTGTCGCCCTCCCGAGTCCCGGCAATTTGGACCACGCTTTGTCTGAACGTTAGAGCAGGATTTGGAGGACATTGGAATATAATAAAACAATTTCATATTGTCCACTTGTTACATACAAACAATTCTTTTTGATGCTTTGTTGTATATAATATAAAATATATAAGGAAAAAGGAATAACACTTTATAATATCTTTTTTGAAAAACTACCTTATAATTTAAATAAACTTAACCACCAATTTACTAATTATACACCATGCTTATGTATCACTTAAATTATGCAAGCAAAGTTAGGGTCCAAACGAGTAATGATATTGGTCCCTATGGACCTATACAATGCATTGGGTATAATAATAGTTGTAGATTTGAAAGCCATTTGAATATGAATGGAACCCTCCCGCGCGGTCTTCATAATAACAAATATGAAGTGTTGCTTTTGTAACGTCCCTTGATGATTTTGACTTTACTATAACGAATGGGGTTTAGATTGCTTGTAATTGTAGGTGTAGTATTAAATAAAAGTTAGTATGAGCTTTGTTAATTTTGCACTTGCTATTGTTATTACAAAAGCTACTGTTTAGATGTCGTGTTTTATGGTTAACATTAGTAGAGTGGTCAGATTGAGAATCTTTGTTTTGAGGAATTTGAGTTTGAACAAAATGCTAATAATATTTGTTATTCGAAAGCATATTAATACGATTTTTAGGTTTAGTTAGTAAGTAGTTATCTAGAACTACAACTAATACTGTAAAGCATTTGAAACGTTGAGAACCAAAAATCCAATAAGATATGAGATTTTATTTAAAACTAGCGACTCACCCTCGCTTCGCTTCGGATTCATACCTAGACAAAAATTAATCTGTGCCACGGGACCCGTACACTTTTCCGGGATTATATATAGCCTATAGCCTTCCTCGGTCAACAGACTATCAAATGCAAAAAGAATTTTTCAAATTAGATTCGTAGTTCCTGAGATTAGCGAGTTTAACCAAACAAACAAACAAACTCTTCAGCTTCGTAATATTAGTATAGATACTTAAATATAATAGTTAAATCAAAATAATTAAACTCATTATTCCATTAATTAATAAATATATAAGTGAAAATAAAAAAGTGTCATGAAATATAATACACTATATTACACTAACTCTTCTATAACTTTCTATTTTTTTTTAAATTCGGCACGTATTTTGGAAATTTATGGATATTTTGCAATTAGTAAGAATGCACCAATAACGGTCACTACGCTGTATTGATCGTACGAATTTTTACTCACTCTTTGATACATATGACGCTTTTCCATATGCAAATTAGTTTGTGTCCCCCTATAAAAGTGTTGTATTTGTTTTGGATGTCTGACCGGCTCTATCTAAAGTAGAGTTTCCAATAGCTATGACTTTTCAGGATGCCTGAGCTTATATTGAATTATCTTTAAGTAAAATAGAGAATTATTAACTAAATAGTTAATCAGGTTGTAAAATCACTTTAATACTCATTCAACAATTAAGAATGTAATTTTTTCTTGAAATTTATATGAAATCATGCTTGAGGATATTATTATTATCTATGTATGAAAAAATAAAAAAAATACATGCAAAAGATCATAGAACCTCCGCTTTTTGGAAATCGGTTAAAATTTGATTTATAATTTGCCAAAGTATATAATAAAATTATTTCAAAGTTGAATTATATTAGCTTTAAGGTAGGCAGTAACGATGTATTCGTGCCTAAATACATTTACACATAATTTTTACCTGTTCTTAATAAGAACACATTCCTCATTGACTGAAAATATCAAAAATATAAAGGCTGTAAATGTATTTATAAATATTTAATTAACAATTCGAATTCAAAATGGAAATGAATATTTACGAAAATTTAATTGATTAGAAAGTATCTAAATTTTTCATTGATACATATATAGCTTATTTTACTACGTCCTTGCCCTGTTTATAAAGCTACATATAATAATTAATGTTTTAATTGAAAAATATCCTGATTTTAAGTTTTCTTATGGCAACACTACTTTAGATGTATGTGTGATAGCACGGATTTTAATTTGTAGAGCCACAGATCTGAATATATATCTCTTGAATTTTAGTCTTTTTGCATTTAGCAATACGATTCAAATCAGCCAGTATCAGTTTCGCTATGCCAAATTCATTCTGTTTCGAATAAAATGTAACTGATGTGATGTTATAATTCGATTTGCTTGGTGTCATTGTCAATGATATCCATTTAGTATTGCTACAATAAAAAAAAATTTACTTGATATATGTATGTATTAAAATAAAACTATCTTTTCAGTTTTTTTCGCGGATTTATTTTGATTTTTTGTTCCCGATGGTTCGAATGTTTTACAGCAATCATGGTCACGGGAGAGACAAACGTTTTAGACGTCTTAAAGGCATTATATAGTTGTTACAGACAGCCTACCCAAAATAGCAAAAAAAATTCAAAAAATACAAAAATGGTACCAAAGTACCTTACAATACTAATATATAATTAATACCTTATAATCCTTAGATAAAAAAAGCAGTGGTAGCCCAGTGGTAACGCGCTTGCTTGGGAAACCGAGTGAAGCGGGTTCATATCCCGGGTCTCGCACCTCTGATATTTTCATGTGCGAATCATTTCTAACATAATTACCACTCGCTTTACGGTGAAGGAAAAGATCGTGAGGAAACCTACATGTCTGAGAGAACCTAGCAAGTTTTCGAAAGACATGTGAAGTCCGCCAACCCGCACTTGGCCAGCGTGGCCTGATTCCCCTCGTATTGAAGGGAGGCTCGTGCTCAGCAGTGGGACGTTAAAAAGGGCTGAATACATACATACAATCTTAATAATCTTACCGGTGGTAGGACTCTGTCAAGACTGAGGAGTCCGACTGGATGGGTACCACCCCCTTATCTATTTCTGCCGCCAAGCAACAATGATTGCATTGCTGTGTTCCGGTTTGAAGGATAAGCAGACAGACCACCTGATGGAAAGCAGTACCTGTCGCCCATAACACCTACGGTTCATGCACTTAGGTTTTAAGTAACAAAAATGCAGAACCACAGGTGCGTTGTCACTGTGAGGACTAAGATGATATGCCTCTCGCCTGTAATTGCGCTGGCTACCTTATCCTTCAAACCGGAACACAACAATGGAATCATTGTTGCTTGGCGGCAGAAATAGATAAAGGGGTGGTGCCCATCCAGTCGGACTCCTCAGGCTTGACAGAGTCCTACCACCGGTAAATCCTCTGTATCGATCGATGATAATGACTATTTCAATATATATATATATATATATATATATATATATATATATATATATATATATAGCAAATACGAAATCTTATGCATATATAATAGTTTTGCCTCAAAGAAAAGAGTAGTAACAGTTACACAAAAGTATGATGAAATTCAGTACCATTTTTAGTATCAAAATTAACACCAATACTCACGCCACACGTCAAGTCACACAGCGTGTTTGTTAAACGTCACATACACGTTAAAACGACGTGACATAAAATAATTTCAATGCAAATAAATTGACGCCCCAAGGCGTACGAAAAATATCTTACACGCGCGCTGTCACGTCCGTTGTTTGACACGTGCAGACTAACAAGCTGGAGGCTGGGAGTATAGATTTTGATTTTAATTAGTGTCTGGTTTTAAGTTAAACTACAGTTAAAGTGATAGTAATGAGTGATTATCTATAAATATAATAAAACAGTAACTTAACGAAGTCGATGTGCGCGTTTAACGCAAAAAATATTGAACCGATTTTAACTAAATTTGGTGTAGTTATAACAAATTAGTCGGATCAACATTTAGGATACCTTTTACTACAGGAAAATCTTTTTTTTTCCAAGGGAAAACACAATAACTGGTTCTATCGAGTCGTTCTTAGAAATTTATATGTCTAACGCTGGCTAAACTTTGAAAGATAGATACATCAAAACAATGTACTAAAAAATTGTAGGTCTTAATAAGGTCTACAGAAAAATCTGCAATAGCATAAGTCTTTCTCCTAAGTACACTCGCAATAACTATTCATATCTACTTAAAACGTACCTAGGGACGCACCCGAGCGAAGCGAGGTTAAGACACTAGTTACTGATAAAAATACAAAAATCAATAAGTAAAAGATAATAATAAAAATGTATTATATTCACTTTAGCCATAACATAGATTTTTGTCATATCAAATCAGCTTTCATGGGCTATGGACTTGAATGTACGGTGGTAGGTTATTAGGCCATGGATTTTGATTTTAGATTGGCCTAATTGGGTTTTTCTAACAATTGTCAGTAGCATCCCGCAGTTAACAGCTGTTAAATCTTACTACCTCTAAGAGCACTGTAAGTAATAGTTTATCCAATGGAATATACATGTTAAGATAAAATGTATATCAGCTTCTGAAATACTACTATGTTTAACTTACACTGTAATATCACCAATATTTTGTTAAAAACAATATGAATAGAATAGAATAAATTTTCTGCTTCTTGATATTTCTTCTTAGTTCTGCGTTTTTCTTTAAGCTCAGCTTAGAAGAAGAAGCCTGACAGTTATTTTAAGGCAGAAATTAATTTATTCGATTAAAAATATCTACATATTATTAAAATTTATTGAAAATCAAACTTTCGGTGTATAGTTTGATTATTTGATTAAGGAAAAAGTAAAGAAATAAATGTTATTAAAGTTTCAAGACACATTGGATTTAGCAGGCATATTAATTTTATGACATTGCTTAATCAATATGACTTCTATTTCCTGAAAACATAGATGTTAGAAAAGTTAAATATAGTTATATTTTAAATAACAATATGTTTACGGAATGGACGAAAAACTTGAAATATAAACTAATCTATGTCGTAATTTTTGAACTTTACTTTTAATTTCTGAACCGCAAAAAAAGTTTCAAAATTAAAATTTAGTGTAAAATAATAACACAACTTAGTAACGTATTAGAAAATCGATTTTGGGGGCTAAGTTCAAGAATGTGAATTTAAAAATAGTACTGAAATGATAAAAATCGTTATTCCGTTCAAAATATGTGTCCTTTCTATATACATATATATTTTTTAGATTTTAATTCGATGATTGTAAAAAGACATCTTTTCTAAGCTCCCTTGACCTTAACTCTCCCCGTTAAGAGACAGAAAGAGTGCATACGCGATATCATTTTGCTTTTCATAAACACTACATATTATAAAATAAATTCCTCTACCGCGTCTATCTGTCTGAACGCGATAAACTCAAAAACTACTGAAAGGATTTTCATGCGGTTTCCACTAAAAGATAGATTCGTGAGGAAGATTTAAGTGTATAATTAATTATGGTTTTGTGTAAATAGGCTGAAATATGTCGATGATTGTTGAAGATCGGAAAAAAAACATGCCGTCTGGGAGCTTTATTGGCGTTCGCTGAGTAAATTAATAAAGTTATATGAAATCAATGTATTACAGATTTATTCCTTTTAAAAAGATCTTCCTATTAAACTGTAGCAACTTAGGGACGCATAATATATTATTTTCTGCCTATAATTTTTTCTTTAACATATATTCTTATGATTTTTTAATTTTGAAATCACTACATAGTATAAAACAAAGTCGCTTCCCGCTGTCTATCTGCCCCTATGTATGCTTAGCTCTTTACAACTACGCAACAGATTTTGATGCGGTTTTTTAATAGATATAATTATTCAAGAGGAATGTCCTTCAAATATAAAAAATAAAAAAAAAATATTTACGTTACATACACGAGTATGTATGTTATATATATATTTATTTGTCACTTCTAGTATTTTTCTTAATCATTATTAGAGTCGAACGTTTAATGAGCTCGTTATGAAGTTGCATACGTTGGCACAAGCTGTAAAATAAAGACGTGACTTTATTCGATCCTTAAAGTTCGAATTGCGAATGTCTTACATCTTATTGGGTTGAAATGGAATTTTCAAGCCAGTTCTATATTGTGTGATTTATATTATTTTATAATATACGAGTATTTTCATCAGTGTCTGAATTTCAAACCTCTATATTATAAAGCTGAAGAGTTTGTTTGTTTGTTTGTTTGGTTGAACGCGATAATCTCAGAAACTACTAATCCGATTTGAAAAATTCTTTTTGCATTAGATAGCCCGTTAACTGAGAAAGGCTATAGGCTATATATCATCCCGGAAAAATGTACGGTTCCCGTGGCATAGATTTGTTTTTGTCTAAGGACGAACCCGAAGCGAAGCGAGGGCGAGTCGCTAGTAATCTAATATATATATATCTCGCGTCACGGTGTTTATGGTCGTACTCCTCCGAAACGAGTCGACCGATTTTAATGATTTTTTTTGTGCATTTGGTAGGTATCAGAAATCAGAATAGATCGTAAAGTATTTTTCACCCTCCTACCCCCACCCGCAATTTTTAATTGCAATTTCAGTATTTTTGTATCTTACGTTAGATTTCTCTGGTAATTTATGTGGCAGAACACTGTTTGCCGGGTCAGCTAGTTTTATTATAATTTTAGCATCTTCATCTAAAAAGATTAAGTTTTACTAAAATTATAATAAAATTTTGTACACTTCGGTTAACGAACCACTAGAGGAAAAGGTATTTATAAGTTTATATGGAAAATAATAACTTTAGGAATATCACTTGAACGTCAAAAAATATACAGATGAACTAGACAAGTGTTAGATATGTACATTTATTAACAAAATGGCTGCCGGAACTTATTTACTCCGGACTCACTAAGAAACTCGATAAGAATAGATTACTTTATATAGGACAAGAATTAAGTTTTAACGCTTAGTATAAATTTCTCAGAGATGAGATATTTTCATGCAGTAAAAAGTATCCTATATGTTGACCCGGATACCCAGTTACTCGTATCATCATACCAAATTCCATCAAAATCTGCCCAGTAGTTTTCTTGTGATGCGTTCCCAGACAGATAGACAGACAGACAAACAAAAAATCAGAAAATTATATATTCGGCCTGTGTATCGGTAATAATGACTATTTCAATGAGATTTTCCAAAAAAATATTTAATGCACATATTCGACTCAGAATTTTATTATATGTATAGACATATGCGTATACTTGATACACATATATATAAAGGTACATGTTATATAGAAAGTAATAAGCATATTTACTATATAAAAGAAAGCACAACTTTTATCGTATATCGAGCCACTTTATCGAGTAGATATCAAATACTTTGACAAGTAGATATCAAATACTTTATACAAATACTTTGACGTCCCGCTGTATAATTAAAAAGTTTTCACCTTTCATTTAAGTTTGAGCTCATTTAATTCCATTTCTCCTATTTAAAATTCATGACCACTTTGCTCTAACTTACACCACTCGAATAGTTCTCACGGTAAGGGTAGTTCTAATTAATTAAAGGACTTTTCATTTGTCAGAGCGCGGGCGGTATAAGGGGGTGTTTTAAGACCATGTTATGTGACACCATGGGTTTTGGGGAGCGGGATTATTTTTTTTAATTGATACGATATGGGGTGAGGAGTGTGAACGGAAATATTAAGAATTGTTTTTAGAATTGCAGATGGTTTTTGTTATTGTTTGATTATAATTATAGTAATGGCTAGATCAAGACTTATATTCAGATGACATTTATAATAGTTGTTTGTTCTATGGTATCGTATAGTCATGTTATATTCTCGATATGAGGTAGCTCAGACAGACATGTTATTTTATTGTTAATTATATATGTAATTAGCCCTTTTTAATGTACACTGCTGGGAACAGGCCTCCCTTCAATACGAGGGGGATCAGACCATACAACCACGCTAGCCAAGTGCGGGTTAGCAGACTTCACATGTCTTTCGAAAACCTGCTAAGTGCTCTCAGACATGCAGGTCTCTTCACATGTTTTCCTTCACGGTAAGTAGTAATCATGTTAGAAATGATTCGCACATGAAAATATCAGAGATGTGATATCCGGGATTAGAACCCGCTTCACTCGATTCCCAAGCGAACTCGTTACCACTGGGCTACCATTGCCTCAATAGGGTAATAATAGGGTAATGTAATATATGGGTTTCTATTATATTAATATGAAAATATTGAATAACCAAACTAATACCTTGTATTACTAATGCATCTTAACTATCGGAGCATCTTTGCATAAACTAAGCATAAATACAACATGTTTTATCTTTAAAGCAGCGTTTATTTTGAACCGAGAGGTTAAGCAAAGATTAATGGTTGTTTTAAAAGTTATCAGGTTATTTGAGTTATTAATGAGGCTTAAGTAACGATTAGAAACTTTTAGAAAACGTCTAATAGTAGAAATTATTGGTCCTGAGTAATAGCTTGACGATATGGAATATCAATCAGAGATCAAGTGTATATTAACAGTATTAAAGTATTTTGGGGTTTCGTAAATATGATGTTTTTTTTTTATGTCATCAAGGGGGCAAACGTGCAGGAGGCTCATCTGATGGTAAGTGATTACCACCGCCCATGGACATCTGCAACACCGCAAGGCTTGCAAATGCGTTGCCGGCCTTATGTTAGTATATAATAGGATTAGCTTATCTGTTTGTCCGTCTTTGACAGCTTATTTTGTCCAAATTCACTAAACGTTATTCGATACATTTGAATATAGAGATGATTTGATGTTGAATGAATAGCGAAATCAATATTCTGTATATGCGGGCTTCCTTGAATACATTATATTGTTATACATAGATTG
Organism: Argynnis bischoffii washingtonia; assembly: GCA_033884665.1. Taxonomy (NCBI): domain Eukaryota; kingdom Metazoa; phylum Arthropoda; class Insecta; order Lepidoptera; family Nymphalidae; genus Argynnis; species Argynnis bischoffii. Next base: position 1,952,119 of record CM066618.1, on the reverse strand, counting down.
TTTTCACAATTCATTCTATTATAAATACGAAAGTAACTGTGTTTGTCTGTCTATCTAGCTATCTATCTGTCTGTTATTTTTTCACGCTTAATTCGCTGAGCCAATTTAGATGAAATTTGACATGGACATAGTTTTAGGCATTGCAAATAACATAGGTTGGTTTTTATTTCGGAAATCATCCATTAAGGTGGTGAAAAGGGGAGTGGAAGCCTGTATGGGGAATCAATAATTTATCAAGTAAGAGATCATATACATATACATTCTATTTTTTTTAATAATAAGCGTTAAGCTGTACCTAGGGACGAACCCGAGCGAAGCGAGCATGAGTCACTAGTATCATCATACACTTCAATATGGACAATTACATAAATAAGGACTTAAATATAAAGAAAAATAAATTAATATACAGATTTAGAAAATCAGTGACCACTAGTGGTTGTTATAAACAGTCACAAATGTTATACAAAACACATTACAAATGACTATTATTCATTTTAGTTTACGACGGTCGAGGTTAATAACATAATTAATATAAAACATACCATTCTGTTAAGCAGTGGTTATACAATAGATAACACTCCCTTAAACAGAGCAAAGTGAAATGAGGATATTGCAACTCTGAGATTTCCATATGCGAAAATTTTACCTCAATACTTGAATAGAACCTACATTTATGATCTTCGTTATAATAAAAAAAGGTCTCTCAGATATGTATGAGAGAATTAGTTTTCTAAAGACGTATAAATTCCATGTTTGTTTAGAATGGTGGGTTATAGCCATTGTCGACGTTTTTTTATTGGAGTGAGATGCTGAAAGGTCTTAATTATAATATTAGTGTAAAACCTAAATACCAGTATAGTCTATAAAGACTATCACCAATGAAATAGGTTCTTTTAGTTATTAAATCTCTTAGCCTTAGTTTGACTCATATCTTAGTAGGTTTTATATTCATTTTAATTTATTATTAGTATGCCATTTGTAATTATCCTATATAATTATTATCAAATAATTACACCTTAAATAATAAATAAATATATATGTTGGGAAATTAACACACAGCACCATCTAGTTCCATGGTAAGCTACGAGGCTTGTGTTATGGATACCAGATAATTGATACACTACACAAATGTAACTTTAAATACATTCATATTCTAAATATGAACACCTATGACTGGAGTACAAACATTCGTGCTCATCACACAAATGAATGTCCCCAGCGGGACTCGAAGCCGCGACCACTGGCACAGCAAGTAGAGCACTACAAACTGAGCCAAACGTATCGTCAAACGATACATGCCATAAAGAAGTAACGTCATAGTGATTTTCTAACATTATTCTTTTATCATTTTATTATGATAGCAAATAGTTATCGCCACAAGGATTAAAAAAAATCTAACTTGCGTTTTAATGCTTTCTAACGCTACCTCAACCACACCACAATAGGACCGCTCGCTGTTCATATTTCACGGCGGTCTGCATTTAATGGCCGGCGGCGTGCGATAATTTTATTATTGGTAGTTTTTCTTTTTCCTCTGGCAATGGCAGTCGCTCTTGGTCCTTTTAACATCTATGAACTAAAATTTTTGGGTTGACTTTATTTTTAAATGGTAATATGCTTCAAATATAATTATGAATTTAAACACGTTTAAACATAATTTTAAAAGGACGGTGTTATTTTCTGTTCTCTACTAACAGTGATGAGACCCATGTCATAATAAACATTTTGTTGATGTACTTTATTTTATTATATAGTAATTAAGTACAAACTCAACGATAAAATTCTATTTTAAGTATTATTTAAGCAAAATATCATACTTAAAAATATATATTAAGCAAAAAATAGTAGCAGTGATAGCCCAGTGGCAGCGTGCTCTTATGGGAAACCAAGTGAAGTGGGTTCAAATCGTGGTCCACCTCTGATGTTTTGGTTTTCGTAAAAAAGCATGTACTAGGTATGAAAAATCTATGAATGTAATTTCTATACTTGAGAGTTGGCTTCTGAAATAAATATAAATATAAGTATATGGGCGAAGCAAAGGTGTGACCCTAGTAATAATATAATATTTCAATTGTAAAAAAAACTATATCGCTGTTTTAACATCCCTATTTCATATATAATAGGGATAAAAATAATAGAACCCTATAGAAAGTCACGTCGGGTGGTCTTTTTTAATTGAGTGTATCTAATTGGTTGTATATTACGAGGGACTGTTTTAGACACCTTTGTTATTAAAAGTATTCAAGTATTTAGAAAATATTAATATCTCTGAAATACTTTATTGCCTATAAATAATAATATTTTCTGATTATTCTAAGAGATATAATTATTATTGATCATTTTTTTGCTTACGACTCTTAAATTTTTACAATTTTCATAATTAAAATCCTTTATTTTTTATGTCTTCTATATACATATATAATAAAATTTTAACTGAGCCGAAATTTTGGAAAGTTTTATTGAAATAGTCATTATTATCGATACAGAGGCCTAATATATAGTTATTAGAATTTTTGTCTGTCTGTCTGGGAACGCATCACGAGAAAACCACTAGACAGATTTTAATGAAATTTGGCACGATGATAGCTGGATATCCGGGTCAACATATAGAATACTTTTTACTGTGAGAAAATGTCTTATCTCTGAGAAATCTATACTAACCTTTAAAACATTACTACGGACGAACCCGAGCGGAACGAGGGTGAGTCGCTAGTTAAATATAAATATAACCTTACATCTAGAACAATAATTTGAATAATTAAAAGAACAAACAAGTAACTTTTAAGCTTAAATCAACAGGAAGTATGCATTTACTTTAATAGACTATTAAGCAAACAGCTATGTTAAAGTCAATTTATTCTAATAACCTATCCGTGGGAAACACCCATATTTCTATGACTATTGACAATGTTTATAAATTAACTAACATTATAATCGAGCTTAATAAGCTTTCTTTACTATGAATCACTAAAAAAATAACTCGCAACACACAATATTGTACCTTAATCACTTATAATAAGGTTGAAAATAAGGTGAAATATTTCTTAATAATTACTATTTTGGCAATTAACATGTAGGCTCTAATATATTGCAATAAGGTTCAAAATGTATACAATTTTCATTATAGTTGGGGGGTAAAATGAAATGTGTGGGTAAGTACAATAAAATAAAACGGTTGAACGGATAGATCTTTACAATGGTAGGGTTCAAATCGATTAGTCGCGTGATAATAGTCAAGAATGGGTTGACCACACGTTATAGTTTTTAGAAGATCTAAAATAAGGAAACATAACGAATTTTTTTTTTTAAATAAATGTATTTTTAATGTATGTAATTTAAAAAAAAAACATCTTTTCGGACGTTTTCGCGTACTTATTTTGATTTTTGGTTCTCGAATTTCCGAATCCGAAAAGATAGTTTTATTTAAAATGTCAAATATAATAAATCTAACAAAGTATTATAAAAAATATTTATAATGAAACTTTTATTAATTTGTTTTAAATAATAATAATTTAATATAGGAAAAAATAAAAATTATTTAAAAAAAAAAAAAAGATATTTGCTACGTATTGCGAAAGTAGTTATATTATTAACTACTTACTAATTAATAGAAATGCTTCATTGATATACAATACTATTTACAGTTCATTTTTTATATATACGAAAATCGCTATACTTTTCTGTCGTAAAATAGCAAATGAATAGACAAAATTTCAAAAATATCTCCAATATATAAAACATATGGTGTCCTTATTAACCCCATGTCAGATCACTTGCATCGATCAGCCGGAGCCCTTTGCCTAATAACCTATGGATTACTTAGCTATTTTTTATATTGTTAACATGTTTCATAATATCAAGTATGTTTCAATACGATTATTTAAAACTAGCGACTCAACATCGCTTCGCTCGAATTCCTCTGTAGCTTTATTCTCCATACAAACTTTCATACCCATTTTCACCCCATTAAGGGATTATTTCCGGGATAAAAAGTATCTTATGTCCTTTCCAGGGTCTCAAACTATCTTCTTACCAAATTTCTTCTAAATCGGTTCAGTAGATCCAGAAATTACCCGCTACAACGTCACTAACTTACAAACTTTACCTCTTTATAATATTAGTATAGACCGTAAGCCTTACAGATAAGTTTTTGTTCGTGGCTCCTCTTCTAAGATAGGTAGGTATGTTTATAAAAAGATACCTAAGTTCTAGTTCAGAACATAAACCATTTCCTTTCCATATCCTTTAAGTCTTACATGTCAGCCGTTATAGCGTGTAGAAGTAGCAAATAACATAAAGCGTAAAGAAGTAACATTTTTTTTTATTATTTAGTCGTAAGATTGTTAAAAAGTATCCTATATGTTAACCCGGATAACCAGCTATCATCATACCAAATTTTATCAAAATCCCTCCTGTGGATTTTCTGTGACGCGGTAACAGACAGACAACAATTCTAAAAACTATAGATTCGGCATCTGTATCGATAATAATGTCTATTTCAATAAGATTTTCCAAAAAATATTTAATGTACAGATTCGGTTTAGTTACAATTTCATCATAATGTATAGATTTGAAAATATTAAATAAATAAAAAAACCTTAAGGACTTATTTGTTTGTCGGTTCAATCTCACTAATCTCTGAATCTACTGCTACTTTGCTGTTTATAAAAAGGCAAAAACCGTTTCCCAAATACCACTTTCAGTCGCCTTTCGCGAAATCATGAATCATCGTCTAAAATATTTTGACACATACGCTTTAGTCAAGTTCGTGGTAAATAAAAATCAGAGAGCTAATATAAATCATTCATAGCACTCAACACGCCGATTCAAAAACAACGACCGAAGAATCGCTAACAATTTCGCCGTAACAAAAGATACGGACGTACCCAAGTCACGAGAGGTAGGTTTTTTTGTCACGATTTATGTACAAGCTCCCCTTCAAATTCGGTGTAAACTGCAGTATCTTATTAGTATAACTGTTTACTGTGATTTTGTCAACTAAATATTTTACTATATCGTTTTCCCGCGACTCTGCATACTTTAAAAAATATATAGCCAATATGTTACTCTGATGTATATGTATATAGACCACATTACTCTGAACTTTATCCGTTCAGTAGTTTTTACGTGAAAAGAGTAACAAACATCCATCTACCCTCACAAAGTTTCGCATTTATAATACTAGCGACTCACCCTCGCTTTGCTTCGGATTCGTCCCTAGACAAAATCAAATCTATCCCACGGGAATCGTACATTTTGCGGGATAAAAAGTAACCTATGTACTATTCCAGGCTATAATCTATCTCTGTGCCAAATTTCGTCTAAATCTGTTCAGCGTTTCTGGCTTAATTGAGAAACAAACATCCATCCATCCATCGTCACAAACTTTATAATATTATTATGGATAGTGCCAATTAGTAAGACTAATACTAGTATTATCAATGCAAAATATATTTTTTTATTTTATATTAAAGGAGTTAATGATAAAATAGTGTATGAATTATTAAAAATAAGCAGTATTATGAATGCCCTAAAAAAATAAATCCTATAGAATTGAACCCTATATCATTATATCTGTCTGTGTTATCTGGTGGTATCATAGCTCCGAAACAAAAATTTAGCAAAAATAGAAGAATTTAAAGAAGTATTTATAACCATTCAAATCTACAGCCTCCACAGAAATAGATATTCTAACTATTACGATAAACAATTGTTGAACAACACGCACTAGGATCAATATTCAATTTAAACATACATCGCTTTCATTTACATTTTCTAGCAGGAACTCACGATATCCGCCTCAAAAGGTAATGCCAGACATATACTGGTATCCAAGATGCCACTGAACCACGACGAATTACACAAAAAAACATAAATATTTATATTTTCTTAGAGTACGTAGTCAGAAATGATATATTCAAATACTGTAATATATATAATACACACAAATATACACACACATCCTTTTTATATTTTTAATTAAGACCTTTTTATTTACCTTTTAATAAATTACGTTTGTGACAGATTTGAAAAAAAAAGAAAAGTATTGACATTATAAAGCGTATAATTTTAAGCACGATTTTTATTTATATTTTTAATAAAATAGATTAAAGTAATCGAATATTGCTGCGACGGCCATAAATACTTTAACTTTAAAGTAACGCTAGTTTTTATGTTTTAGGCCTTAATATTATATTTAAAGACCTTGGTTTATATATGTAATAAAAATAAACAGCTGGGCAATAACACTTATGGTATTGTTTTAAAATACGATTGGTGTTGCAATTATCTCCATTGTTCGATGAATTCTATAAGGAAAAAAATGAAGTTTTATTTAAAATATCAAATATTTACGTGAAGTCTAAGAATGTGTTATATATAAGAACTGTTCAAAATCTTCTTTATTAAACTCTCTATGTGGGTGTGTCTGTATCACCGTAGCTCTTAAACGGGTAAACCGATTTGGATGTGATTTTTTTTATTATTTAAAAGCAGGTTTTCTAGCAGTGGTTCTTAGACATGCTTTATCAAAATCGATTCAGCGGTTTTTGTGTTGGAGTTTTTTAATCTACCACACCTTTTTTTTTTTTTTTTTTTTTTTTTTTATAGTTGGGAATGCATTTACGCATACCACCTATCCCCCAGGTGGTTATGTGGGGCTCACCAGCTAGAAGAGCCGGTACTACCCACTAAACCCCAACTTTCCCCTCCCCTCCGCCTTAGTGGGGCGCCGCGGGATCGCTTACGCATAACTACCGCGACGCCCCGGCGGCAGGCCTGACGGCCACCTAACCAATGGGGCTGCTCCATAGTCCACTCTGCTAAATCAGAGAAGTACCCGGAGCAGCCCCATTAAACTTCCCCGCCCACCGAAGTGGGCACCCCTCAATCGGCTGCAGAGGACAGGGAGAGCGGCAACGACACACCGACACTCCTCTTCCCCTGCAGCCCCACCGCGTCTGCCATCTAAGACGGTGGCAGCCCCGTCAAGGCCGCGGGGGGCAGGGAGAACGGCGCACCGAAATACCGGCACTCCTCTCCCACCGCGGCCTTCCCCTCTACCGGTTACGAGCCTGTTTTCACAGTCCCGCAACCGGTCCCCACCCTCCGGTCGCGAGACCGCCGAAGCGGCCCCGCTCCCGGTGGCCGCAACTCCGGAAGCCGAAGCCTCAACGGAGAGCGGCCCCGTCCTGCTTTGGTCCGCGCCGGATTTCTCCGGTACCACCCGCTGGGTCCAAGCGGGTGGCGTTCCCCGATCCGCCACCTGGGGACGCGCCCGGTAGGAGTTGGCTCTCCCCCGGGTAATCTACCACACCTACCACAGCCCACACTGTAAATAATATAACGTAATATATACTGTAAACTTTTCAGTTTATTTAGGTAAGAATTACACATTCATATGAATACTAGCGATTTAACCTTGTTATATAAGTATCTTTGCAACTTACAAAAACATTGAGTTTGTGTATATATGTACATATAATTATGAGATATAATATGATGTATATAATATATATTCATCTTTTAGCTATTTTTATTATTAACAATAGCTTAAGAGTAACAAAAAAATGGCAGTGGTAGCCTAATGGAAGGCAGTAGTAGACCAATGATAACGCGCTCGCTTGGGAAACTGAGTGAAGCGGGTTCAAATCCCAAGTCTCGCACGGTCACACCTCCGATATTTTCATGTGCGAATCATTTCTAACATGATTACCACTTGCCTTACGGTGAAGGAAAACATCGTGAGGAAACCTGCATGTCTGAGAGAACCAACAAGTTTCCGAAAGACATGTGAAGTCCGCCAACCCGCACTTGGCCATCGTGGTGGACTATGGCCTGATCCCCTTCGTATTGAAGGGAGGCCCGTGCCCAGCAGTGGTACGTTAAAAAGGGCTGAGTACAATGAGTACAACAAAAAAATGTGATATGGGTCTAATGTACTCGTATCATATACCTAACCATAAAAACTTAATAAAAACCATTTATTTCTAAATTATTTCTTTACAATTCTAAAACCAAGTCATTATTTTAAATAACAAGAACATAACACAATGTTATTATTATGTAATAATTTGCAATTGCAAACTTTAAACTGGTATGAGATAGCTAAATTCAACATGTTTGCAAAAGTCAGCGGAGTATCGCTGAAGCTGTTCAACATTGTTCATGAACTATTATCAGCTCTTAAAGGTATTGAGATAAAACCTAGCTCGAGTTGCTTGTCGAATGCGCACTTTACCGTCGAGATAAAAGTTCCACTAGAAAATGAAGCACAAATAAGTTTATTGAAAATTTTACGAATTTTCAACTATAAACGTGTCTTTGATATAGAAAATGTACTAGCTTTTCTATTTTGGTTTCGCTAAAATGTTGGTTAATAAAAAATTTATATAAATTCTCTAATAAGAATTATTTTTTAGGGTTCCGTGGGTAATAAAACAAAAGCGGAATCCTTTTATTTTTCATCATGTCTCTCTGTTCGTCTGTTTGGGATTTTTTTTTTATATTTTTCACAATTGGTTCACATTTAGTGAAGATATCGTTTGATATACAAGAAAATAATCGTTATATAGCATTTTATTTATAGACACCATATAAGGATCGCTTTCTTGTCTTACTTACTGGATATTCATATATATTGGTTTTATAGAAAACTAGCGACTCATCCTCGCTCCGTACTTTTAACGTTTAGTATAGTTTTCTCAGAGATGTTATATTTTACCGCAGTAAAAAGTATTCTATATTGACCCGGATAATCAGCTATCATTATACCATATTGCCTCAAAATCTTTTCAGTGGTTTTTCCGTGATGCGGTTACAGACAGACAGACACATAGATAAAAAATCTAAAACAATACCAAAAACAACTAAAATAGATTTGGCCTTTGCATCGATAATAATGACTGTTTCAATAAGATTTTCCAAAAAATCTTTAATATACAGATTCTACTCAGAATTTTACATATAGATTGATAAGTAAAATATCGGTATTTCTTAATCACCATGGCTGTACTGCCAGGGACAGTCTTGGTCTGGTTCATTATACTTTTCCAGATTTCTCTATTTCCAGCTATCTGTCTCCAAACTAATATACAAATAAAAAACATCTATGTAGAAAATATTTAAACCCCTTCAAAAGTAAGCACTCGATAACCGCCCATTGAAGTTTTATGATAGAATGTTTAAAACTTTCACGCTCAATCGAATTACTTATTCAATACGATCATTCATCGGGTGATTGGTTTTGGGTTATGCGATTTTTGCTCCCATACTTTTTGTTTAGGGAAAAGATATATCCCTTCACTTTATAATGAATAATTTACTTTTAAAACTCTTGATGATAATATTACTAAAGATGAAGACATCTTCTTATCACAAAAGATTCGTTATAATGTCAATAAATCTCAACGTACTAAAACTATCTTTTCGGATTATTTCGCGAATTTATTATGATTTTTGGTTCCCGACGTTTCGATTGCTTTACAGCAATCATGGTCACGGGAGAGACTAAGGTGTTAGATGTCTCAATGGCATTATACTGTTGTTACAGGCTGTCTGTAACAACTGTATAATGCCATTGAGACATCTAACACCTTAGTCTCTCCCGTGACCATGATTGCTGTAAAGCAATCGAAACGTCGGGAACCAAAAATCATAATAAATTCGCGAAATAATCCGAAAAGATAGTTTTATTTTGAAATGTCAAATATTCGCGTAAATCTAAGAAAGTATTATCTCAACGTACTAATTACGTTTTTTTTACTTAGAATTTGTTTTTAGTAAACATTGCATTCAGCCCTTTTTAATGTCCCACTGCTGGGTACGGGCCTCCTTTTAATACGAGGGGGATCAGGCCATAGTCCACCACGCTGGCCAAGTGCGAGTCGGCCGACTAACTTCACAAGATTTTTTCAACTTGCTAGGTTTCCTCAGACATGCAGGTTTCCTCACGATGTTTTCCTTCATTATAAGGCATTAGTAATGTATTTTTTATCGTATTAGTAAACATATTAGAGCTGAAATATTTCGATTATATTTGTATTTTATAAATTCAAGCTTATTTAAATAAAATTTAACTAATTATCTCTACAAATTTGATGATCTGACATCATTTAGGCTTAACTGAATCTATCACTAAGAAAGAATTTTTTGAAATCTTAAGAAAATAATCCTTTCCCCAAAGAGCCGATAAGGGGTAGTAATTTATAAAGATAAATAAAATTGGAGTATCTGTTTGTAATATTAAAAAACATAACAATATTTTTTACAATTTTTGTCTGTCTGTCTGTTTGTTCCGGCTAATCTCCGAAATGGCTAAACGGATTTTGCTGGGGCAGATAGCTGATGTTATAAAGAGTAACTTAGGCTACTTTTATTTTAGAAAAAGAATCAGAGTTCCGCGAAAAAAATTAAAACCCATGAAATTGTGAACAAAATCCGCGTACGGCGTACGCATCCAAGCAAAGCGAGGGTAAATCGCTGTATAATTTAAATGAATATCTTAGAAGTAGCAAGCTACTATTTATGTATACCTAAACATAGCTAACCGTGAAAACGTACCTCGGGACAAACGCGAGCAGAGCGAGCGTGAGTCGCTAGTTTACTATAAAATGGAATAAAAGATTAAATATTTTCCGGATGTCAGACTAAAAAAAAAACAGTGCTAAGTCATAGTAAGTCATTAGTTTTTATATATAAATATCTATCATTACCAAAAATGCTTATATCGTGGATTAAACTAGTGAACTTTGTCTTTGGGTTAGCAGAAGTAAGTTGCCAAAGTATTAATAAGTAAATAATTTTCACACAAATTAACATACATACCTTGAAAGTAGTAATTACGTTTTGTGGACAGAAAACTTAGAGGAATAGTGCAATATAAACAGCTCAAGTAAATAAAAACTATTTACAAACGCTTAAAACTTTAACTTTTAAACTGTTTCGCGAACAAACAAAGAATCGGCGACATGGTTTTACGTTCCACAAACACGAGAAACCAAGAACTTTTGTATTTGCAGTGAAAACAATTGGTTATGGGTAAACAAACGTTTCAAAAATCACAATTTGCATCGAAGAAGGATCGACCATTCATTCTGATCTGCAAGCAAAGCAATAAAAGTGGGCAAATTATGCCCCATTTACATATTAGACGTTCAACTGCACGCGACGCGATACCGCGAAGACTATCTTGGTACACGGAAATCCATTACCGTTTCAACGAATCTAACCATTCAAGATATCTATGGAGATAGCGCAATGTACGTTGTAAAATCTTGTAAGTTAGTATCTGGGTGATAGGAAGCTTCTCATAGATAGGAGGTACGGATATCGTTGCATTAGGTTTTATCTGGCCCTTATCGGCCCCTTGTATACGCTTCGGCGAGCGCAGTCGCTAATCGTTCTATGGCGTCTATAGATTGCTTACTGGATAATGCTGTGAGGGTCACATATCCTGGACCAATCCAGATTAAGGATAATTTGCCAAACGTCGCCAAATAGAGGGATTCATAATAAGTATAGGGCAACATGTAGCTATCTATGCCTGTTAAAATGTTTTTGATTCAATTCGAATATGTGATAGTACAAATAATAATTATACGAGCAAATCTTTTAAAATTTATTTTCGAAATGCTATAGTTGTCTTGAATTAGGACATTCGAACGATAAAAAGCTAGCCATTTTGAGTTGATCGTTTATTTTTTATTAAACAAACTTTTTCATATGTTCCTATAAAACTAAATACTATATTCAGATATAGAACCCACAACTTCAATGGTAGGTAAAGCCTGCCAGACACTAGCTATTGTGCTATAAGGATCATATTATGCATTTTAGAAATTCAACATCTAAGAGGATTAATTATAGTAGTGAACCATAATGTTCATATCTTCTAGAAAAATAAATATTTCGGAAATTTTCAAAAAGCTCAACCTTATAACGATTAAAAATATATATTTATGATTTACAGAAAATTATAAAAAAAAAACGCGCAAAGCCAGTATAAGTTACAGCGTGTGTACTGTACATAATGTTTTAACTGTTCCCACATCTACAATCAATAAAGTATATGGCCTCTTTCAATAGCCTATTTCGTACCGGACACGTATATTCTAGGATTGATTCCTGTAGGGTTGGACGAGTTTTATGCATAATACATGTGACCTCACGATACCGGTTTGAAATACACGTACAGGTTACTTTATATTGTTACTTTATACACTAATATTATCATTGAATTTTACTCATTTTCTAAATATTATATTTAAGACTTGTATAGTTTTATTAAATTACAAGCGACTCACCCGGGGTTTAGTATATATTTCTCAGAAATGATATATTTTTCCGCAGTAAAAGTATCTTGTATGTTGACCCGGATAACCAGCTATCATCATACTAAATTTCATCAAAATCTGTTTAGTGGTTTTCTTGTGATGACTGCCATGCTAATTAGAAATGCAGTAAGGAAGGGTTTTGGAAAATTGACTTACTTATAGACTCAGAATTCTCGTAACGTGCTCTATATTATAGATTTGATCCTTATTTTGATAGTCACGAGTTCCCAGACAGACCTACAGATGGACGGACGGACCGACGGACGGACAGACAATAATTTAAAAACTATAGAAATGACTACTTCAATAAGATTTTCCAAAAAAATGTACAGATTTGACTCAGAATTTTATTAGGTATATGTGTAAATACAGATGTTTGAAAGCTTGAAATATGACTATTACAAAATTCGTGTGTAATTTTAGCTTAATTTTTGAGAGCTTTTCTAGTATCAAGCAGTTTTGTAAAAAAATAATGCAAACTATTTACTAAAGTATTTAGAATATTTCGAGAATATTTCTTTGAAATGCTTGCTTAATAAGTACCATTTGTTTATCATACATTGGCTGGCCTATTGTAAATGCAAATACCATCCAGTTATCTTATGATTTAGTATTTCGAGTCGCTTTAGATGTTTTTAAATTTTATTGATTCATTTAAAGACTCATGTTCACTTTGATTTCGTCGTTGGAACTTATTTGTCTAATACTAACTGCTAGCAGTACAAAAGTATCCTAAAAAGCTATATTTACGAAAAATATCACGTTGATCTTTTCCTCAGCTACTGATGATTGAAGAAGAAATCAAAAAATACATTTTTATAATATTTTATACACTAGATGTCTAATAGTACCTATCATGTGTTACTCTAGGTCACAGTCTCTTTGTATACTAAATTTCATCCAATTTTTTTTATGTTGGGACTTTAAACACAGTACCATCTAGTTCTATGGTAAACTATAGGAGGCGTGCGTTACGGATACCAGATAGTTGACACACTACACATATAACTTTAAATACATACATATTATAAATATAAATATCTACGACTGGAGTACAAACGTAAATCACACAAATGAATGCCCCCAGCGGACTCAAACCCGCGTTCGCGGTTACAGCAAGAAGGGTCACTAGAAACTGACCCAAACGTGTTGTTAAACTGTCTTTCTGTATACTAAATTTCATCCAAATCTATCCAGAAATTAATTAATAACAGTACTCCAATACGGTAAAGATGTGTACATACACAAGTGCATAATTACAATAACAATGTTATCACTCATCTCGGCAAAATGCGTGCCAATAAAATGCAGATGCTGACCTTACTTGGTTACTGAATATGTGAAGAGGTCGTCTGACTCCGTTGAATTACCTTGCCTACGATTCATATGGAAATCCGCATTTAGCTGCTGAATTATAATAGAAAGCTCTATCTAAAGTCGCAGTAAAAATAATTAAAGTGACGATATATTACTTTAGTTTAGTTAGTGTAGTTTAAGAGTATTTTTCTAGGTTCAATGGTTTTGGAGACAAGAAGAAAAGACAAACACATAAGTAATCGTTTAAGGGTTCCGTCTATACATAGGGTTATTCTAAAATATTATTAGGTATTCTAAAAATACCTATGGCCATTATGAATAAATATTGACTTGAATTTGACTTACTGAGTAAAAATTAATTTTTATTCTCTGGCATGTGAATAAAACTGATAAAAATCAAGTGTATTAAGTAATTTCATATTTTTACATGTATATTTCATATAAAATGCTCACATTCCTCAAGGGATCATCAGAATTTGTAGCTTATGTTTGAAATGTTTGAATAATATCGAAACAAATATAAGAAAAAGTACGAAATATCGAAGTTTGTGCTAAAAGCTTAGTTGCATATTGAATTTTTTTGGAACTCGCTCGCGATAAACTTCTGCGGTATGAAAATATTTTTTCTACTACATAATTTTGTTATGGTCCTCATATTTTATCTAACCATTTGAATCGTTTTCGAATGTACTTCATTTATCCATTTTATTTGAAGTTCCATATCTTTTAAATATAACTTACGTTATATAAAACATTGGTAATGTGCTCGCTTAGGAAATCTAGTGAAGCGGGTTCAAATCCCGGGTCTCGCACCTTTGATATTTTCATATGCGTACCATTTCCAATGTGATCGCCACTTGTTTTATGGTGAAGGAAAACATTGTGAGGAAATCTCCATGTTTGAGAGAACCTAGCAAGTTTTTAAAACGCATGTGAAGTTCGCCAACCCGCACTTGGCCAGAGTAGTGGACTATGGCCTGATCCCCCTAGTAATGAAGGAAGGCATATGCTCAGCAGTGGAATGGTAAAAGAGGCTGAATCCACATAAGTAAGCATGTTTTTCCTCTGAGTGTTGAGAGTACTTTCGCTACTAGTTGGGCCAATTTATATGTCGGTGTATCTATTTGACTGACAATTGGACGTAGCGGAGCGTTCGGCTTGTGTATCTTAGGAAGTCCATAAAGTTTAGGTGGCTTTGCACAAGATGGAATAAGGTTTTTAACATCAAGATTCAATGCATCGGAGTGTTTCTTAATTAACTTTTTAGTATTGTTTAAAACAGTGGTGGTTGGGTCTGTTTTGACTTTTTTATATGTACTTTCATCCGACAAAAGTTCTTTAATTTTGCCATTGTAATCTGATGTATCCATCACGACGGTAGCATTTCCCTTATCTGCGCGTAGTATGGTGATGTCTGACCTGCTGCGTAAGTTCTTCAACGCTAAATACTGTTGTTTATTGAGATTTGGTTTGGGCCTAGTACTTCGACGTAACAGAGATGAAACGTCTTGACGTATGGCCTCCATGTCCTCAGGTTTCATAGCATTTTTGGCCAGGGCGTCTTCAACTGCACAAATAATGTCCTCATAAGGTATGCGGGCCGGCGCTACAGCAAAATTTAAGCCTTTACTTAGAACTTGAATGGTAGGTTCCCGTGACCATGATTGCTGTAAAGCAATCGAAACGTCGGGAAACAAAAATCAAAATAAATCCGCGAAAAAATCCGAAAAGATAGTTTTATTTAAATTAATATCTATTAATATCTATTAATTCCTAATAGAAGGTGTAGTTTTCTTTCGCATTATTAAAATCTATGTTAAATTTAAAAAGAAACTACCTTTATTTCACAGATTAATATCCTAAATTTTATTGAACTTAATTTGAAGTCTTAACATATTCACACTTTACTCAGCGTGAGTCATAAGTTAACAGGATTTAACTTTTTTAGCAAGCAATTTTTAATTTAATTCTTATTGTTGTTGGTACATCAGTAGGAACTTATTATGTAAAATATTTCACTACTTTAAACTGCACATCTGGAGGTTCTGGGTTCGAGTCCCAGATGGTTTGGCCAAGATGGCTTTTCGACGCCAGCGACTCTTCTCAGCACTGAACTATTTTTCCCCAACAATGTCTTAACAGAAAACCCATGTTATCACAGCTCATTCACAGCTATACTTGAACCGAGCCGGGAATCGAACCAACGACCTCTGGATTTGCCACCGAACATAGTAGCCACTGGACCAAAGGGGCATCTACTTTATAATTGCTTAAAAATCAATAGAGATTAATATAAAAAAAGCAGGTCACTCAACTCAATCCGAAGCAAGTCAAACGATAACTGACATGACAGAATTAACTTGACGACTTTATTTAGAGTCCAAGCAATTGTTAATTTCCTTCAATGAGCTAATGGACTAAATCCTCTTTATTCTGTTTGGTAATTGGTTGATTGGGGCATATTTTTTGTATACTACAGTTACTATGTAAAACGAAGTGTCTGTTTATATTTTAAGAGTACCGCGGAAAGGATTCGTAATCATGTGGAGATCATTTTACAATTTTAGTAATGATTATTTCAAGTGATTTGATTGAATTATTTATTTTTTTAAATAAAAAATATGTATCTAATTTTATTTAAGAAAACTACTTAGAGGGTAATGTAATTTTTAAAAACATTAAATTTATTTATAAGCGACATTTTATACATTAAAATGTTTAGCATATGGATAATATTTAACTAATTTCAACTAAAACCAGTTTATAACACTAACATAAATAAAAAATAAATTTCTTTTTATTGATAGGTATCCGTAATAATTATAAAAATATATAAGCAGAAAATAATCAAAATTGCATATGTAACTATGAAGTCACACTAATTTAATACGTAAAGTCAAAATAATGATATATGTATATCCTTAAAAGTGCCTAATTATAGCATTCTTAGAAATGAATATTTTTCTTAAAAAAATTTGGGATTATTCTTGAAGTATAACCTATTAATTAAATATATATATCGTTTACAATTAACGAAAATATAACTTCATATAAAAAAAACTCAAACCCAAATTGACATTCTCATTCTTTTGAGTTGGTCATCTTTGAACCGTTAGTTAACCCTTGACCCTAGTGAAGTATTTTACTAACAAAACCCTTTGGTGTGTCCTTTACAGAGAAAAACCTTTAAAATTTAATGTGTTTCTAATTGCATAAACTTTCTAATTACACGTACATAGTAAATTTAACATAATATAAATTTTGAAAGACATTTAACACATTCTTTATCTAAGTTTGTCTCTATGGGTGTTTTATTGCAAAGGCGATGCATGTCAAGTAATATTTAACACTAAATTATACTGTGCTTTCTCTATTCAATGCATTTATAACTTTGATAATACGTTATTGACGTTTCCATCCGCTTTTATTGATGAAATATGTCGATGTAAGAGTGGGAAAATGTATGAGGTTAATGCGATATGTATGAAAGGCTGTCAGATACTGTTTGACCCACAATATAAGGGGGATCAGGCCATAGTCCATCACTCTGGTCTAGTGCGGGTTGGCGGTCTTCACATGTCTTTCGAAAATTTGTTAAATTCTCTCAGAAACGCAGGTTTCCTCGCGACGTTTTTCTTCACTGTTAGACAAGTGGTAAATATGTTGGAAATGATTCGCACAGGAAAATATCAGAGTTGCAAGGCTCGGGATTTGAACCCGCTTCATTCGGTTTCCTAAGCGAGTGTGTTACCACTGGGCTACTACTGCCTAAACATAAAACATATGTTTAACAAAAAAAAGGAACAGAATGTCGACAAAGGATTATCTCTTTAAGAGATTTCTTCCAGAAACCCTTTGGATGTGAAAAAATTAGTTAATTTAGTGATGCATATTATATTAACAATATTAACTATATAAACTTTATATTATAATATATCAACAAACATATAAACATATATACCCACATTCTTACTTATATACTATAATTTCTATATACATTTTCTATGTATTACACTAAGCTTCCAACATCGTAGAATCAAAAAGTATTGTTAAATGCACCGATACCTATCAGATAAGGGACACGATTTCAACTAACAGTATCGAATGTTTATTCAAATCACATGCTCGCCGCCTTTAAGACTGTTTTTTTTTTGTTATTGGTTGATCATAGCCATGGATTTCGTAGGATTTTGGAAGCGGTTTTGTGTTGTTCTAAGAAACTAGTTTAACTCCTTTTATTGAAATAGGAAAGAGTGAAGTAAGTAAAGCTTATTTGAAGTGTTATTTTATTTAAACATTTTGTGCTTTAGTTAATTAGTGGACATGAGAAATAATCTATTCATGTTATGTTGTTTCTAATTGATTCAAAAGTCTAGACCAAGTTAAAAGACCTAGAGGGTTGAAATTTTGATAGTCTTTAAAAACAAATAGACTAAAGGATATTTTTTTGAAATTCATCCATTGCTTTAGAAAATGGGTATAAGCGTTTTATCTCTTAAACTTTAGTTTGTTTTTTTTTGGTTTCGAATAAAATATATGGTGTTCTTTTCCTTCTAACAACGACTGTGACAGAATGGTACTTATCAATTTTTTTTATATTTTCCTATAAGTACATACGAGGATATACTACTTTCAATTCAATTTAATTTCTTTGTTTAGTGGCTAACATACTACTTTATCCTTTGATATTAAGTGTATTTCGTATGATATTATAAATTTTAAAACATCGTAGTTGACACCTAAGCAAATCCACAAAGCATCGGTAGTTTTTATGTGGCTATGACATATTACGTCATCGGTTTGACAATTTTTTTCATTTATTTTTTACTAGCGACTCACTCTCGTTCCTCTCGGGTTCGTCCCTACTTAAGTTTTAGCGTTTAGTACAGATTTCTTAGAGATGAGATATTTTTTTCGCAGTAAAAAGTATCCTATATGTTGACCCGGATGACCAGCTATCATTATATTAAATTTAATCAAAATTTCCCGAGTGGATTTTTCGTTTCGATAGACAGACAAAAAATCTAAAAACTATAGAATCGGCCTCTGTATCGATAATTTCAAAAAATATTTAATGTACAGATTCGGCTTAGTTACAAATTTATTACATTATTAGATTAAGTGTCAGACATTTACCAATATATGTATGTACTAACGACTAACCCAGCTCCGCTCGGGTTCGTCCCTAGTTACGTTTTAAAGTTTACTATAAATTTCTCAGAGATGATATATTTTCCCGCAGTAAAAAGTATCCTATATGTTGACCCGGATACCCAGCTATCATCATACCAAATTTCATTAAAATCTCTCCAGTATCTCTCGTGATGCGATAACAGACAGACATAAATTCTAAAAACTATAGATTCGACCTCTGTATCGATAATAATGTCTATTTCAATAAGATTTTCCAAAAAATATTTTATGTACAGATTCGACTCAGTTATAATTTTATTATATCTATAGATAATACATTTTTCGTTTTTCATTGTATTAATACTGAGATTAATTATTTTCTATACCTCGTACTAAATACTTCGACGCAATACACATCAATACAAAACCGCCATCCATTGCCACATTTCCTTAAACACAAATCGTATTCTACAAACAAAACCTGTAATGTATATAAGATATACCGTTTACGTTTAATTTTGTTAGTTACTAATTGAAACTTTGGCGAAGTGACAGTCCCTTAATAAATCCAATGGTTGGTTGTTGTGCTTTGTTCCTTGTCAGATTAGCGGCTCCCTTGGCGTCTAACTAACAAACTAGAATTTCTGACTCCTTTGTTTATAGTGAGTGAATTAGTTTTAGATCTAACACATGTTTTGCAGTTAAGATGGACATAATTGTGCAATTTACTAAGAAAGTGTTTAGAAAATTTATATTTCGTAGGGTTTTTTTTATATAATAGTCTATTCTATTTCTTTTTGAGGGTTTCGTAGGTACTTAAAGTGTCTAAGGGTACGTTATCTGTACCGTGTTTCATGAAGAATATGTAAGAATATTTGTTAATATGCCAAATAACTAAACAAATGTACTTGAGATTTCTATAGACAATTTTGAATTTTAGGAATGTATATGTTACCGTAAAATTGTAAATACCGCTAGATTACAATCTATCTAATGAACATCGACAACAGACATGAACCAAATAAAAGTAAATTTGCCAAATTATTAAAAAACCATTATATGGTCAGTTTAACATAATTAAACCTTATATAATTATAGGTATTACATAATATTGTAACCTAAGTCTATTGTAAGACTGATCCCACAGACAAACTGTACAAACAGTTTTGTGGGTCCACTTATGTAAAATGCTGTATTAGTATAATATTATAATAAACAAGTAAATAAAATAAAAAACCTAAGCCTATTGATGCACTCGTCTCTCCCTCATAAATTACAAAAGACGTATACGAGCTAAATTTACGAGTTTCAACTACTAATAGCTATATATATATATAGATAAATCAAACGGTAATATTAAAGCTCTAATATCTCATTGACACAAAGAGAGTAGAAATTAATCACGTCACATTATACGATGTTTTGATAAAATCTGGAGATATACTGAGCTACAATTTGTATGAACGTATAATTTATTGCTTGATTCTCCATACAAACTTTCATACCCATTTTCACCCCCTTAAGGGATGATTTCTGGGATAAAAAGTATGTTATGTCCTTTCCAGAGTCTCAAACTATCTTCTCACCAAATTTCATCTAAATCGGTTCAGTAGATCCAGGTACGTTGTAACGGTTAGTATGAATATAATATGCATGTATTATACTATAAACCCTCTTGAATCACTGTATCTATTGCTGAAGATTGCATTAAAAGATCTAAGCGTACAAACAGCGGGAGCGACTTTGTTTTATACTATGTATAGATTAATATATATTTTTATATAACATAAAGCTATTTTACTTCTCAGCTTCGACCCTCTTAAGATCATCATCATCGTCTGACAAAATGTAATATTTATATAGAAATACTGTTTCGTGCAGACTGCAAAGTTTCCGATAGATTAGTAGTTTGTCATGTCATAACTACCACAATTATTAGCTTATTTTCTAAAATATAAATCATCACAAATAATATAAACATTACATCTAATCTATACAGATAAATAAAATTGGAGTGCCTGTTTGTAATATTAAAATAATGGCTTTTACTAAATGCATATGGATGTATACACGGTACATATTATACCAAAAGAACATTTTTTACAATTTTTGTTTGTCTGTCTGTCTGTCTGTTTGTTCCAGCTAATCTCCGAAACGGCTGGATCGATTTTGAAAATAATCGCTATATAATTTAAATGAATAGCTTAGGAGTAGTAAGCTACTATTTTTGTATATCTAAACAAAGCTAACCGTAAAAACGTACCTAGGGATGAACGCGAGCGAAGCGAGCGTGAGTCGCTAGTATTATTATATAACCATTAGTTTGATTATGTGCTATATACATTAAGTATGTGATAAGCAATTTTCGTTTAAAATCAACAATTGATTGTAATGAAATATTCAACTTATTCGAGTTCAAAACTCCTTTAATGATAATTTTCTAATCTTTAAATCTAAAACTACAGTACACAAGCAAAAACTGTACATATAACATATATATAACATAATCAGACCAGACACCTTTAGAAAGTTCATAGTATGGAAGAACTAATTATTTATACAAACTTAAAGCACCATTATAATACTTTCTTAGATTTACGCGAATATTTGACATTTAAATAAAACTATCTTTTCGGATTTTTTCGCGGATTTATTTTGATTTTTGTTTCCCGCGGATTTATTTTGATGTTTGTTTTGATGTGAAGCACCGTCGCAATACAACATCTGCAGTCTGTAAACATAGCCAGGATCGCCCAAGCCACTACATTCGCTTTGATAATCCACAAATACTAGCGAAAGAAAACCGTTATCGCCCCAGGATGATTCGCGAAGCTATTGAAATTAAAAAATATCCAAACTTCAATAGGGAAGATGGCTGGGTACTACCATCATCATGGGATCCTGTAATAAATATAATAAAAACAAACAACAAAAACAAACATAACAGACCAGTAGATGTAGTTAGTTCATACTGTGTGGATCGCAATAAGAATAGTAATTCTAATTAATATATTTTTTATCTATACAGTTAACAATAGTGGTGCTTAAGATTTTAACTTTAAATAATAACAATCTAAAATAATATTAAACTTCTTTTTAAACTACATATAAAACAATTATATTACTTAAATAAATAATTGATATTTAAAAATATTTAATAATCTTTATGGTTACAGATAATAATAATAGCAACACTAAATAAGATTAGTAATTAATAAAGAAAAATTGTAATATTTATTATAATAGCTAAAATTAAGTAAATAATATTGCTATATTTAATTATAATACTTATTAAAAACATTAAAAAATTTTTTAAAATGTTTTAGAATTAAAATCAACCAATATTGTAAGGTACTTTGATGCCATTTTTGAATTTTTAAAATCATTTTTGTAAAATAGTAGGTAGGCTGTCTGTAACAACTGTATAATGCCATTGAGACATCTAACACCTTAGTCTCTCCCGTGACCATGATTGCTGTAAAGCAATCGAAACGTCGGGAAACAAAAATCAAAATAAATCCGCGAAAAAATCCGAAAAGATAGTTTTATTTAAATGTTAAAGCACCATTGTATCATATTATATGAAGATAATAGCCTACGAGATAAAGTAGAGAGTAACGGCATGTAACAACACTCTTAATAGATAGCGATGTCAAATGTCGATCGATAAAACTGCTGTATCGCTCTCCTGTGCTCGTGTAAAGAAATCAATACATAATATAATTTTATAATGCAATAATAATAAGTAAAGTAAAAAAAGGCAATGGTAGCCCAATGGTAATACACTCGTTTGGGAAACCGAGTGAAGCGGGTTCAAATCCCGGGTCTCGCAACTCTGATATTTTCATATGAGAATCATTTCCAACATGATTACCACTGGTTTAACGGTAAAGGAAAACATCGTGAGGAAACTTGCATGTCTAAGAGAACCTAGAAAGTTTTCAAAAGACATACAGTCCGCCAATCCGCACTTGTCCAGCGTGGTGGACTATGGCCTGAACCCCCTCGTACTGAAGGAAGGCCCGTACCCAGCAGTGGGACGTTAAAAAGGGCTGAATACAATACAGTAATATATGTAGCAAAAATGAATAACTTTTTATTCCTGTGCGAGAAAATTTACTATTCTTAGGTCAAGATAAAGCTAGTTTTATACAAAAATTTTTGTTGTAAAAAAGTTTTTACCAAAATTGCTGTATAAAGGTATATACTATTCTTTATTGCACTTAAAAATAAATGCAGTAATTTAAATACAATTTTTGTTTGCAAAAGTGGATTTATCTCTAAAAGAGATCTTTTCCAGTCAACCTATGGTAGTGAGAAATAATGTTATAAAGCAGGCTAAAATCGTGCAGTTGTATTCATATAAATAATATATAGATACTCAAAAATACATAGGTAATTAAATATTATATATAATATCGTACAATATACACTACATACTATACCATACATTATTATGTACGTATATACATACATACATACTAATACTTACATAAATACATATCTATATAACACAATAAATACATAATAATAGTAATTAAGATAATTTTTGATTTAATTGAGTGAGAAGGTGCTGTTTTAATTTCTATATAATAAAGAATGTATAGAGGGATGTATAGAGAAGGTATATCATTTTTAAGTGTGTGTATCTAATATATTTAAACGAGGAATTCTTGTATATTTATATCTTTATTTATTTATACCAGCGATCTCGGAAACGACTATTACGATTTCAATGAAATGTGATATATGGGGGCTTTCGGGGGCGAAAAATCGATCTAGATTAGTCTCATGTCTGGAGAAACCCGTGTTTTCGAGTTTTCATGCAGTTTTCTTTTTGCACTATTCCACGCAGAATATGGTCGATAATTTTTTAGACTTGACTGTAAGCATCGTGGTCAAGCGGTCAAGGCGTAAGTTAGACAACACGTATGTCCGGGATCGAATCCCAGTTGGAATACAATTTTTTTACTTTTGTTCTTGTATTTATTCCAGTTTTTAGTTTTTTTTATCAAAAAAATACGATATAACAAAAAAGAACTCTGAGCGAAGCTCGGTCGCCCAGGTACTATATTTTAAAAGTCGAACAAAATAGGGAGGGAAACGTAGATTTATTTTAGAGTTATCTCTATAATCGTACGAAACTTCATTATGATTTGTGATTTAGGGTGTCCGAGATGAACATTAATTGTTAATTGTAACGGTTTACTTTGATCTAAATAAGTTATGTTAGTAAAAGGTTCCTAATATGTTGATCCTTCGAAAAAATCATTAAAGAAGGTTATTTCAAAAAAAATCAAAATGAGCTTCAAAATTATGGATAAAGTCGTAAGAAGTAACAACATAGTATTATATAAACAGACATACATAATATTAATATCAAAAGAATGTACATATTATAGCGATAAATAAAAACAAATTACGTCTTAAAAAGGAGGAAATATACTCCCATTACCAACTCTATTTTATTTGAGGTTCATTTTAAAACTATCACGTTTCTCCCGCCTTATTCATAATACGAGACACGTATAAATTTACAAATATAGCCAATATGTCGAAACGTTTAAACTATTTGCTTTCTTAGAATCGATTGTTATGTATGTATCGACGGTTGAAGATATATGAGCTATTTTGTTGGTTATTTCTAGCTTAACCAACTTTGAAAAAAGATGTTTTTATAACATAACTAGCGACTCACCCTCGCACTGCTCGGCTTCGTCCCTAGGTACGTTTTATCGGTTAGAATGAATTTCTCAGTAATGAGATATTTTCCCGCAGTAAAAAAAAGGTAACCCTTCCATATGTTGAGACGGGTAACCAGCTATCAACATACCCATCCAAATCTGTCCAGTGATTTTCTCGTGATCCGTCCCCAGACAGATAGATAGACAGACGTACAGACAGACAGACAAAAATCCTGAAAACTATAAATTCGGTCTCTGTATCGATAATGATGACCATTTTAATAAGATTTTCCAAAAAATATTATATGTACAGATTCGACTCAGTTAGAATTTTATTATATGTATAGATAAGTATTTATTTATATACCCAGGTATATAATAAATACATTTTGTTATTTTACTTCTAGATGTTCATTTACGGTGCAGAAAAATTCTTTCTATTACGAGTACATCAAAAGACTAGCCCTTTTTAAACTTATACTCATATTAGGATATCAAGTCTTCTATTTTTTATCGAATTCTAAAGTTTTTTGTACATAGAAACCCAACATACATAAGTTACATAATATCTTCCCCAATTATGAAGTGATATAAGTATGACTTATGTTCTAATAGTCTAGTCTTAACTAGTCTTAATACATATGCCACTATTAGTACATACCCGAGCGAAGTTAGAGTAAGTTGTTAGCTACCCACATACACGCTACTAATGTCAACTTCTGCAATTAATTATTATCGTTTTTATCTGTTAGTAGGAGAAGAAAAACAAAAACAAATCTATCCCACGGGAGCCATACATTTTCCGGGATTAAACGTAGTCTATGTCAGACTATAATCTATCTATGTGCAAAATTTCATCCAGATCCGTTCAGTCGTTCTGGCGTGATTGAGTAACAAACATACATCCAAACATGTAAACTTTAACATTTATAATAATAGAAAGATTGCTGTTATGTACTGAAATTTTAATAAATTTCTAATCTAAACGAGCAAAGTTCGGTTAAAACACTAGTTCATTAATATTTTACTAACAAAAACTACAGGATGCCAATAATTCTTCCATTTGATCTTAAAACTATCACTTAATGTCAATAGCTGATATGTTAGGTGTCTCGCATATTT
This sequence comes from Argynnis bischoffii washingtonia, assembly GCA_033884665.1. Classification (NCBI taxonomy): domain Eukaryota; kingdom Metazoa; phylum Arthropoda; class Insecta; order Lepidoptera; family Nymphalidae; genus Argynnis; species Argynnis bischoffii. Next base: position 1,926,531 of record CM066618.1, on the reverse strand, counting down.
ATTTACTGCACGTTTATTAAAGGTCAACGCACTCATTGTTGTATCTTGTAGATATGGCATTGTAATAGAAAATGTTTAATACTCATTTGCAAGTGGGTTACTGATGGGTGAATCATGTAATATAAATGTAAATTAGATTGTACGTATTTATTGATCCGGTATCTTTTTCTCTATTGGAAGGAAGTTGCCATTTTTTGCTTTCCATGCTGTGCCATTTAGTTTTTTAATATTGAATATTTTAATACTAGTAATATAGTCTTTCTTTGTATATTTTATCGGTATTGCATCATATCTTATAATATTAAATGAGCCATTCTTGTATATATCTATACAGATAAATAAAATTGGACTGTCTGTTTGTAATATTAAAATAACCCCTTTTTACTAAATGCATATGGATGTATACACGGTACATATACCAAAACAACATTTTTTACAATTTTTGTCTGTCTCTATGTCTGTCTGTTTGTTCCGGCTAATCTCTGAAATGGCTGGACCGATTTTGACTTGATTTAATTGGTTTTGGGAAGTAACCTAGGGACAAACCCGAGCGAAGCGAGGGTGAGTCGCTAGTTATATATCAAATTTCATGTATCTCGAAAAACGCTCTAACGATTTGGATCAAATTTTGTATTTAGATAAGCTTTTATTTAAAGTACTTTTTAAGATAACTTTTTAAATTATCACGTTTCATAATTATATAACTACACTACAGGACTTAACGCGTGAATTCGTTAATGGCTCTATATACCTTGTTCCCGACGTTTCGACTGGGTTGCACCAGTCGTGGTCACGGACAAACTGGCGGTGTACGGCATCCTCCTTCAGATTGATGGTGTAGCTATGGGTAGTCCCGTAGCACCAGCTTTAGCCGACATCTGGATGGAACATTCCGAAGAGAAAGCTTGATATCAGGGCTTTTCAGTATCTGACTATGGAAGAAATATATTGACGACATGTTTTGCTTAATCAAAGGGAATAAGTGGAAGAGTACCTCGACCAGTATGAGTGTAGGTTCAATACTCGAACATAGCAATTTTGTTTGCCTAATATTATAAAGGTTTTGCCTTCGTTTAGGTATTTATAGTATGTTTCCATTACATAAATTACCTTTGATACATTATTGGACGCCTTTAAATAATAATATAGTATACACCATACACGTATCATCTGTAGATTTTATATGTGTAGCTTAAGCACGATAAATGATTTAATGGCGATAAGATCATAAGCTTTCAAAGTTGAACTTTTGCAACAGCTATTGTTAATAAAAAAAATGTATATGAAATAGACGTACTTTGACAATAAAATACATGTTAGAATAAATAATTATCATATGTGAGTTTTCTATAAACAAAATGTTTATTATTTTTTAAGGTTTTAAATAAAAAACAATTTTTTCGGACTATTTTTTGGTTTCATTTTTATTTTTTGTTCCTGACGTTTGGAATGCTTTACAACAATCGTCTCCCTCGTGACCGTGACCATAAACCAAAATAAATCATTTAAAAAAAAATTTATTTAAAAGTAGCAGAACCCGCGGCTTGTCGCGGAAGTCTTTTTGGTACCCGCGGCCCCGGCCTTATGGCGACGAGGAGGAGTTTGGTCAGGTTTTTAGTGGGTAGGCTGCCGCACATCGCGGCAGGAGTCCCACATAACCCGCCTCGCTTCCCCACTGGCGAGCGGGTACCCGTAACAGGGGTTTTCCTGACGTTAAAAAAAAAAAAAAAAAAAAAAAAAAAGAACCCGCGGCTTCGCTCGCGCTAAAACTACAAAAAACTCTAACCTACCTTAGGTTTCATAAAAAACATTCACCCTCTATTTTACCCCCTTATGGGACGAATTTCGAAAAATGCTAAAACACGTATTTATTTAATTGTATTGAAGAGCATTAATACAAAGTTTCAAAAAATTCAGATCACAAATATTCTTTTGGGTTGTATATAATAACGTGTTTTCCTTTGGGAATGAGATAATCTCGGTAAATAGTAGCCTATGTCATTCTCCTGTCCTCCAAATATCTCCACACAAAAAATCACGACAATCCGTCACTCTGTTTCGACGTGAAAGTAACAAAGAAACAAACAAACAAACACACTTTTATATTTATAATATTAGTATGGATGTCAAATATTCGCGTTAATCGAAGAAAGTATTAAATAGGCATCTTTAAGTTATTTGTGATTCGATTCTAAGCTTTATAATTTTATCGTCAAAGCTTTGTTCATTCAATATTAGTTATTCCAAAACGTCAGTTACTTATGTAGGTAGAGATTTATAAGTTGGAGGGAACATTAATAAAACACATGGTATTGACATTTGACAAGGAAGGCTTCGTGTTTAGTTTATACTCAATTAAAAGTACATTTACACCTTACGATGTGCTTTACGATAAGTAGGATCGATTTATTACATGTGATTACTGGATAAGTTATAGTTTAATTTATAATGTATTTTAAATTTTAATTGGAAATATAAATTAAATACTTATCGTTTGGTATTTCTAGTTCACTTTTTAGAAGATAAAACGTTTTATTTATATTTACATATATTCATAGGAGTATTATATTATCTATACTAATATTATAAAGAGGCAGAGTTTGTTTGTTTGAACGCGCTAATCTCAGGAACTACTAATGCGATTTGAAAAATTCTTTTTGAATTAAATAGCATGTTCATTGAGGAAGGCTATCATATAATATATACTCTATCTATTCCATATTAACCGTTACAACGTACCTATGGACGAACCTAAGCGAAGCGAGTTTGAGTCGCTAGTTATAGAAATTTTTGTTTAAATTAAGTACTTAAAATTAGTGCTTAACAAAATTATAACAAAGTAATATTTAGTTAAGAAAATTGTCTAATTACTAACACGGTAGTAACTTTTATATCATAGTACCTATATACGTTACATATAAAATAATATATTATCGTATAGGTCGTATCGTATGTACTCAAGAAGTATTTTAAATAATCTTAGGCCACATGCCGTTATCCGCTAAGCGGTGACAAGTACATGATTGGTCTACAATTTGACGAGCGATTAATCTTTCGAGTAGGTGTGTAAACCTGGAACTTTAGTATTACCTGGTCCCATAAAAGGATGCCAAGAGTTTGCTTGAAGTATTTTTTCATATTATTATTATATAGTATCATATTACACATAAATAGCACACACCATATAGTCACGTGATGCTGGAACATGCCTATACTAATGTTATATATTTGAAAGCAGCGCTATATGTCTATCTGTTACGTATGAACCGCTTCACAGATTTTGATGAAACTTGGCAAGGACATTGATTGCTTTACCGTCATAATTAGATATTGTAATATCTTGAGTAGGATTACTGTTAAATATTATAATATTATTACAAGCTGTATATCTATGTAATGTATAGTACTCTAAATTTGCTAAATTACGCGCTCGATAACGAGTTTCGTAAATAACCTCTAGTATGGGTTAAAATGATTCCAATGTAAACACTATTGGCTAACTCGACTTTAACAAACAAGTGAAATGTGTAAAAGGACCTAACGTTGATTTATACGTGGTGCTGGTCCATCTATGTTAGATCTTGAATTATTTACAATATGTTGTATGGATTTTATCTAACAGATAATAGAAGCGATATGCGACAGTCGAGTTAGAGAATTGAGGATCAAGTCGTTCCCAGCGTATAAATGTTTGGTTCATTAGGAATTAGTTGGAAAGTAATATAATTGATTATTTTGCTCATATACAGGGAACAAATGAAAAGTATCTTAAATATTGAAGTTTCACTCAAAGGGAACTTTTTTTTTAAATAATGATAACTATATTTAAAAACTAAGTCATCTAAAATGCATAATTAATTGTAGTATATTAACTTCGATGATCGATTACGAATGTTGTAAAAAAAATTCTTGTATTTCTATTATTTGTTGTTGTAACGGCAATAGAAATGCATATTTTGAAAATTTCAACTCTCTACCTATTACGGTTCATAATATATAACCCTCTGACAGACGGACGGACAGACAGCGGAGGATTAATTTTATAAATAATATAAATAGATTGGTTCCGTTGGAACCCTTCGAGTATGGAACTCTAAAAAAAGTAGAGTTTTGCAATCGGAGATAAAATAGCGGCAAATGATATGCTGATTAGTAACATTATCCTCTGACCGCTATATATGTCGTAGAACTAACTACTCACCTTCGTTCCGCTCGGGTTCGTCCCTACTTATGTTTAAACGTTTAGTATAAATTTCTCGGAGATGAGATATTTTCCCGCAGTAAAAAGTATCCTATATGTTGACCCGGATGACCAGTTATCAGCATACCAAATTTCATCAAAGTCCCTATTGGGGTTTTTCCGTGACACGGTCACAGACAGACAGACAAAAATTCTAAAAACTATAAATTCGGCCTCTGTATTGATAATAATGTCTATTTCAATAACATTTGCCAAAAAATATTCAATGTACAGATTCGGCTTAGTTACAATTTTATTATTTACTAGCGACTCACGCTCGCTTCGCTCGCGTTCGTCCCTAGGTACGTTTTCACGATTAGCTATGTTTAGGTATACATAAATAGTAGCTTGCTACTCCTAAGATATTCATTTAAATTATATAGCGATTTACCCTCGCTTCGCTTCGTGGTTTTAATTTTTTTTCGCGGAACCCTGATTCTTTTTCTAAAATAAAAGTAGCCTAAGTTACTCCTTGTAACCTCAGCTATCTGCCAGTGAAAGTCCCGTCAAAATCGGTCCAGCCGTTTCGGATATTAGCCGGAACAAACAGACAGACAGACAGACAGACAGACAAAAATTGTAAAAAATTTTGCTTTGGTATATATACGTTGTATACATTCATATGCATTTAGTAAAAAGCGGTTATTTTAATATTACAAACAGACACTCCAATTTTATTTATCTGTATAGATTATATGTATAGATAATGGAAAGTATGTTAAGATAAACACACGTTATGAGAATATAAAAGAGCCCTCCTAAAGAATAGACTGCGTTTAATTACTTGTAAAAAATAAAATATATTGAATGAAGTTAAACATTCCTTTATATTTCAGCAAAGCTACTGTTTAATAAAACCTTTCACAGTATTAAATTTATCCGTAGCACACTTTTAAAACTTCATATGAAATGAGTATTGCAATTCACTAAATATTATGTTTTCAAATGAAACTAACTATTCATATATTATGAATGTCATCGTTAATTTTACTATACAACCCATTGCGTATTGAAATCAGAAATTAGAAATGAATATGCTTTAATTTATTCCGTTCAATGTGTTTCCACGATTTAGATTTTGCAAAATACGTCTGTAATAGGATATTTGTATTATTTATACATAAATTTTGGCATTCCTGGTATAATATTTAACTAAACATAACATATTAATGTTATTCTTTAATGATAACTACAATATCGATAATATTAGCTCCCTGTTCGATATCGATTATTTCATCGTTTTTACTTAAATTTTTGATTTCCGACGCAACGTTTCGAATGCTTTACAGCTATCATGATCGCGGGAGAAGCTAACATTTTAGACGTTCACTCCCGTCCTCATCCGAAAAGAAGGTTTTATTTAAAATTAGAACTTAAATGACATACATAATTAACCCTCGTAGCTTACCATAGAACTAGATAGTGCTGTGTGTTCATGCTAGACCTATGTCTCCCCCGAAGACTTCCACGACGCTCGTACCTCAAACACGATTTTTTTTTTAATTCATGTCATCTGAGAACGACGAAAGTTGGTAGGACAAAGCCAATCAGTTTATGTGACATCTGCATCCTATAAATTTTGACAAGTTTAGCCAACTCATTCCTTGCAGGAGGTAGAAACATAACAGTATATGAATGTTCTATAAATATTATTTATATCCTCATTATAGTAATATAATATATTCGCCTTAATGCGTTCTATATAATTATATAATAAGGAATAGCCATTAATATTGAAATTTAATTATAAAACAGACAGTCAATACGTAAATTATACTGATATATATTTAAAATAGTCACTAAATGTATAAATGCTAATTATTTCGTGGGAACGTAAAGTCAGTGTTAGTTGAACGGTTAAATCTAGTATTAATATGCCTTTCACACACAGCAGGGGACAACTATCTATGAAATTACACTATTTCCTATTACCTACGCTGTAATGTTTGAACGTATTATGTAAACTAATCATTATCTATACAAATAAATAAAATTGAAGTGTCTGTTTGTAATGTTAAAATAACAGCTTTTTACTGAATACCTGTGAAATAAACGGTGATTATAAGAAAAAAATATTGTTAAAATTTTTGTGTCTATCTCTTTGTTCTAGCCAACGAAAGGGCTAGATCGATTTTGATGGAACTTTCATTGACAGATAGCTGATGATATAAGAAGTAATTTTGGCTAATTTTATTTTAGAAGGATTAGGTTTCCGCGCAAAAAAATTAAAACAAACGAAAACGAGCGAAGTGAGGGTAAGACGGTAGTATCTATACAGATAAATAAAATTGAAGTGTCTGTTTGTAATGTCAAAATAACAGCTTTATACTAAATGCATATAGAATTATATACGGTACATATAAGAAAAACATAATTTTTAAAACTTTTGTGTGTCTGTCTTTTTGTACCACCTAATCTTTGAAACGGCTAGACCGATTTTGGCGCGACTTTCACTGGCAAATAGCTGATATTATAAAGAGTAACTTAGGCTACTTTTATTTTAGAAAAAGTAATTCTTTTTTTTTCTGCGCGAGGCCTTGCAAACGCCGATTTCAGGGCGGATAAAAAATTTGGCGAGGATTCTACATAGATATTATTAAAAATCAAAATGACCTAGGCACCAATTTGTGTCTAGAAAATTTTTTTTCGTCCTAATCAACCGAGTAGTAGGGGTATCAAAATTCAGGTTTTTAAGAGACGATTTCAAAAATATACATACCTTATATGTTTAAAAATAATTTAGGATAAGAAATTGTTAAATAAAACTAAAAATGTCTTACTGAACAAAATAAAAAAGCTGTAAATAAAAAAAATATTTACAAAAATAAAAATACCGACTGCGTAAAAAGCGAACTAAAAAGATGAAAACAAGTTGACGAAAAAACAGCATTATGCAGTCGGAGACATATGCATGTACATATATATTTGATACTAGCTGCGAGCCTTGCTATGTACACGTGTCTCCAACTGCATAATACTATGTTTTTTCGTCAATTTGTTTTCATCTTTTTAGTTCGCTTTTACGCAGTCGGTTTTTTTTTATTTTTGTAACTAATTTTTAATAAATATGTAATAAGAATAGTAGGGTATTTCATGTTAGTACATATTCATCCATTAAGTACGAAAAAATAGTATAGAAATCTATACAGATATGTAAATAAAATTGGAGTGACTGTTTGTAATATAAAAATAACTGCTTTTTTCTAAATGTATATAGATGTATACACGGTACATATACCAAAACAACATTTTTTTTACAATTTTTGTCTGTCTGTCTGTTTGTTCCGGCTAATCTCCGAAACAGCTAGACCGATTTTGACGGGATTTTCACTGGCATATAGCTGATGTTATAGGGAGTAACTTAGGCTACTTTTATTTTAGAAAAAGAATCAGGGTTCCGCGAAAAAAAATTAAAACCCATGAAATTGTGAACAAAATCCGCGTACGGCCTACGCACCCGAGCAAAACGATGGTAAATCGCTATATAATTTAAATTAAATGAATATTTTAGGAGTAGCAAGCTACTATTAATGTATAAACATAGCTAACCGTGATGCCTAGGGACGAACGCGAGCGAAGCGAGCGTGAGTCGCGAGTTGGAAAAAAAAAAAGCGAAAGTTATACATACGTTACAATACTAGTCATATAAACAAACCGAAAACATTTCCTCTTAATAACATAGAATTTCAACAAGAAATCAGTTTATTTATCAATTCATTTATATAAAGTTAACATTGGCCTATCATTAGAATAGTTAGCGCCATGCTTATTGATCAGACATCGATCTATGGTATGCATACTGATTATTCCTTTGTTTTTCCGCTTTTGTTCTTTGCGACGCGTTATGGCAACGGCGGCATTCTTCATACGATTCTCGGAAGTGAAGTCTTACATATGTTTGTTCGTTTGTTGAGATTGAGAACACAAATTTAATGTTATGGTTGACCATTCAACACAGTAGCAGCGTCTCTTGTATGTGTAGGTTTGATTATTCTATTAAATGATACAATCATAATAGAAATTATAAAAGTGTAGCATTTCACCTAAATACACTAATTATGACTTGATTAAGTATAGTATAGTAATATTACTTCGTTACTAAATCATACTGAAACAAATTGTGCATAGCTCAAAGCTAACTAGACTTGAATCATAAGTTAATTCATTTAAAATTAACCAATAAAATCAATTTCGGGTCAGCGCCATCTATCGGTATCAAATTATCCTAAGTGTTAGTTCAGGTGATCTATCATTACTATATTCTATCTGAATCCGTTGTATTTACCCATCATTAAGTTCTGAACATCCAAACATCGTTACAAGCTTCATACGGCTTGACGGCACGTTTGGCTCAGTTTGTAATGACCCTACTTTCTGTGCCAGCAGTCGCGGGTTCGACTCCCGCTGGGGGCATTCATTTGTGTGATGAGCACGAATGTTTGTACTCCAGTCATGGGTGTTTATATTTCTAAGATGTATGTATTTAAAGTTATATATGTGTAGTGTATCAACTATCTGGTATCCATAACACAGGCCTCGTAGCTTACCATGGAACTAGATGGTGCTGTGTGTTAATGTCCCAACATATTTATTATTATTGTTATCATTACATCCGAGTAACATCAGATTTCCTTTTTACCTAAGTAGATTGAGGTCAATATAATATTTACAAACAAACTTGGAATATTTATCTCTTTTGGTAAAGCTACAGATATGAAAGCACTCACAAAGATCATATTTGAAATTGTTCAAAAATATTTGGTAAGTATAACGCTTTAAGCGTTCCTTTAAGAAAGTTTCATTTACGATTAAATTCTGGTCTTATCTACGAAAGTTTAACTACTCTGCTCCAACTTTTAAATCAATTTCAATTTCCTATCTCGAATCTTCACTTTTTTGGTCTTACTTAAAAAAAGTTAAATGAATTTAACCTTTACTTTCTTAGGTTTACGCGAATATTAGACATTTAAATAAAACTATCTTTTCGGATTTTTTCGCGGATTTATTTTGATTTTTGTTTCCCGACGTTTCGATTGCTTTACAGCAATCATGGTCACGGGAGAGACTAAGGTGTCAGATGTCTCAAAAGTATTATATAGTTGTTACAGACAGCCCACCCACAATTAACAAAAATGAATTCAAAATATTGAAAATTGGCATCAAAGTACCTTACAATATTTGTTAATTTTAATTTTAAACATTTTATAATTTTAATTTTATACTTAAAATAAGGAGTATTATTTATATAATTTTAGCTATTATCATTTCAATTTTTTAGAAAACTTATTATTGCATTATTGTTTAATAATCTATATTTTTAGTGTTACCATTATTATATTTATAAACATAAAGGTAGATAAAATATTAATTATTTAAGCCACATTATTGTTTTATATCTACTTTATACAATTAAAATTAATCAAGAATTACATTTACAAATGTAAAATATTAATTTGAAGTACTGTTATTTTGATCTACACAGTAAGAACTTACTACATCTAACTGTCTGTTAATAAAATTAAACATAACTAAATATATATATATATATATATATATATATATATATAGATAATAAGTTTTATACTCGTTGGTTGATATTAGGTTATTCAGCTGTAGATTTTAAGCTTCTGCGTATGCCTGAATTCCGTTCTAATGTTAAAAAAATTGAAGAATTGATGATTCCTTGATTACTTTCCTCTTTAACTCTATTTACTCGTTTATTTTGCTTGAAATCTTGATATGATCTTCAGAAAAATTAGAATAAAATACTGTTTCGTACATTATTATTCTTTCTCTTCTATTTTATAAGAGAAATAAATAAGTACATCCCTTCCTCGCTTTGCTAATTTCATTGATAGAGCCCTTAACCTCTCGAGGACCACATACACGCCGGCGTGTACAATTGAATTCTCGGAAATTCGCACGGATTTCTTAGAAATTATCCTGGAGAGATTATTATATACTACTGTACTATTAGCCTATATATAATTTAATATTATAACATGTCAAGATACTGTAAAAATAATTAGACGTTTTGTGTATATAGCAAATATACTTTTAAATATTCAGTATTAGAAGAATAAATAGCTAAAAAGCTGGTTATTAAGTTTAACTAGAATGAAATAACGTCATTTGATAAACATACTTACATTTCTTTTCCATGATGACAAGAATAGTTCAGCGTTAGAATCTGTTTAATATTATAAATGCGAAAGTTTAGATGTTTGGATGTTTGTTACTCAATTACGCCAGAATGATTGAATTGATCTGGATGAAATTTGGTACAGAGATAGATTATAGTCTGGAATAGTACACAGGATACTTTTTATTTTGAAATATACGGTTTCCGTATAATAAATCTATCACAGATTTGTTTTTGTTTTTCCGCTAGTAATTTATCCAGCGAGTATCGTAAATTATAAATTTAATAAGACAAAAAATATTCATCTCAAAGGCTTGATACAGATGGCGTTAGTAGTGTCAAATCAGAGAAATAAAATCTTTTCAACTTTACCGACCAGACATCGCCAAAATCTTTAAGTAAATAATGAATTCTTACCTCGGGCTTAAAAGGAATGAAGTCTCAGACACTTATAATTTTAAATGCTTAAGGCATGTTGACCTCTAAATTCTAAATTTGTCCTTCTACTGGTGAAAAAACAAGGTGCCGGTTGAAGTCCAGCCGTGTGTGGAATTTTTGATATGAAATTCAATTTGCTACATTTGTGCATTGTGCCAAAAAACTTCTAAAAAAATTTCAAATATAATCTAAGAAAATATTATGTAGACCTAAAACATTTTATACGTTTCAGTTTATCTTCAGACAAACTAATAATATGACTAATTAACAACTGCCTCTATGGTCTAGTGGCTAGCATATACGACCGCAGTTTAGGAGGATCTAGGTTCGTTTCCCGGGTCGAGCCAAGTATAGTTATTGAGTTTTTTGCCAAGCAATTGTCAGTAGCAGCCCGTAGTTGGGATGTTGGCGGTGTTTAATTCACTCTTGAGTCGAGCTGGCGTCCCACCGGAGTATGGAAGTGACAGAAATAGAGAGTGCTCTCGCGTTTGCACTTGTGCACTATAATATAGGAGATGTGAAGATGGCTAGTTTAAATTAAATCGGCCAAAATCGGTTAAGTTCATTTATATTATTACTAATAATGTCTTCCTGACCAATTTCAGCTATGTCGAATTGAATAACGATTAAATTAATGTAAAAAAAGTACAAGACAAACAAAATGGAAATGTTACTTTAAGGCAAGAGTGTACGTAAAAATCTCGAAGAAATTTCGAAGATGAAATACTTAAAGAGATCAAGTGAATGATAGCAATGGATTAAGGAAGAAGTGAATGAAGTACAGAGATCTAACCGCTAAGCAATCTATTTAATCTGGCTATTCTATAAGAGTATAACGTAAAGATGTTATTCTTATAGCTTTAATATAGTCATCGTCAAAGTGTAATATGTACTTCAAATATTTTTATTTAATGGTTGTTATTGAGGCAGTTGCAATAGCAGTGGTAGCGAGCTCATTTGGGAAGCCGAATGAAGTGGGTTCAAATCCTAGGTATCGTACCTCTGGTCTGTGAATCATTTCCATCATCATTACCATTTGTCTTACGGTGAAGAAAACAAAACATTGTGAGGAAACCTGCCTGTCTGAGAAAAAAAACTAGCGTGGTGGACTATTGCCTAATCCCCCTCGTATTGAAGGAAGGCCGTGCCCAGCAGTGGGAATGTTTAAAAGGCTAAACACAACGTATAGTTAATATAATATGGTCAACTGGTAATATGTGACATATGTATACACTATTTGGGCCACTAGTTCTAAGTTTAATTTAGCTTCTAAAACAGTATACAGTGCCTGAGGACTCTAATTTTGGCATCACAGCTTCTAAACAACACTGAAGTAACAAAATTAACACTCCTTCATATATCAAGAGGCATTGTTCTAAACGTTCTAATTACTTACTAATGTAGGGTCAATGATACTGCGGTTAACTAGACACTGAATGCGCTCATTTGAATTCATTTTTACATATTGATATTTAAAGGAATGACTTAGTATTTTTAACATACAAAAAGATGCACTATGTTGAATTAATTATTAAGATCTAGTTGAAGTTACGATTAAAAAACTATTTCCTAATTAGTATCTTAAATCTAAGAAAGTAGTTAAATATGGCTTTCAGATTCGAGTGTTAGAATTTTTGAGATTTTTGAATTTTTGAAAGTACAAGCTTCCTCTAAGAAATTATCGACGAAAAACCACAATAACTGTACTTAATCCGATCTCGGATTTCAAACTCAGTACCTCCGGATTTGCAGCCGTACATGTTAGCCACTGAACCGTCGAGGCATTCAAAATTCCTTTTTCCTCACACTGGACTCGAATCCTCTATCACTAACTCTATAGACTAGTACGCTGCTGTGTTCTCTTTGATTAATTTATGAAAATATAAATTATACGCATGTTATTTAGTGTTATTATTCAATTTGTAACGTAATTTATATTTCAAACTTAGTATGATATGCTAGTGGTATAGTAAATCACACAAAATTGGAATAATTGCAGTTCTGATTTCAAATTACAATTTTGTGACCAATTTTGTAACAGTCACTATGAAATACATTTGGTATTTTATTTAATTGTTGAATGTCCGATATTTGGAAACAGTTTACTTAATAATTATTTTGTCGGTTTAACTAAATAAATAAACTAAGTTGTTTCTGGCTTGACTTATGATATACTAGCGACTTACCCTCGCTTCGCTCGGATGCGTCCCTAGGCACGTTTTAACGTTTAGTATGGAATACATAAACTATATATTATATATACATAGATGCAAAATAAACAGTTCTGAACTTTTTGAATTTCCAGCCATTTTTTTTTTTTTTTGGGTTTTCCTAACTACATATATTTTTGGGTATTCCTAACTATATTTAAACCAACCTGATGTACCCCCAACAAAACAAAAAAAAGAATTATTCAAATCGGTCCAGCCGTTTTTGAGTTTTAGCGAGACTAACGAACGGCAATTGATTTTTTTATATATAGAAAATGTAAATAATATTCACCCCCATTATCAAACTTGCAATTTTAACTTATGTAGACTGTAAAGAACCAGACAACCGTTTATATTTAAATTAAATTTAATATCAAAAGAAACCACCACCTTTGATGCAAAGTATAGATAATGTGCGCACACGCATGTTTATTTACATGTGATTAAAAAGTAAATAAATGCATTCTGGTCAAGTCAAAGGTTGGCTCATGTCCGTCGATTGTCTGCCAAGGATTTACATAAAATAGTATTTAAATTTCGTATGCGCGTGATTATAAAGATCATTATCAATTTTTTCCTTTAGCATTACTTTTATAGATACGTACATACGTCGAAAAGATAACAAAATAATGGATATTCCTTAAACTACTTTGTTTGCAATAAAGTAATGAGTAATGAGAAATTATCCTTATGATAGAATATCCCATGTGTTTTATTGAAAAGTTAAATTTTGAAAAATCCTTCCTTCGGATGCCTTCGTCATATGAGGAATACGTGTGCAAAATTTCAATTTCCTAGCCTAAAGGCCTGTGCATTGATACATCAGTCAATCACTTTTGCCTTTCATATAATAAGACTAGCAACTCATCCTCGTTCCGCTCGGGTTCGTCCCTAGTTATGTTTTAACGTTTAGCTCAGAGATGAGATATTTACCCGCAGTAAAAAGTATCATATATATTGACCCGGATAACCAGCTATCACCACACCAAATTTTATAAAAATCTGTCCAATGGTTTTCTCATGATGCGGTAACAGACAGACAGACAGATAAAAAATCTAAAAAGTATAGATTCGGCCTATGTATCAATAATAAAGTCTATTTCAATAAGATTTTCCAAAAAATATTTAATGTACAGATTCGACTTAGTTAGAATTTTATTATATGTATAGATTACATTAATAATTAAGCAGAATTTATTTCTAGCAACCTTCACTTGGCCCGTAATGGACTATAGCCTGATTCTTCTCGTACCTATTACAGGGAAGCTAACACTCAGCACTGGAGCGTTAAATAAAGCTACATTCAAACGAAGTTGAAAGAATTTTTCCATCTTAGATATTTCAATTATATGTGTTCAATGTTTCATAACATATTATTTATTCTTTCCCAATTCACTGTATTTAAAACTAGAGACTTACTCTCATTTTTTCATCTGTTTTATTTTTTTGCGTAGAGCCCTAATTCTTTTCTAAAATAAAAGTAGCCTTAGTTACTCCTTAAAACATCAGCTATCTGCCAGTGAAAGCCCCGTCAAAATTCTTTCAGCCCATTCGGTGATTAGCCATAACAAACAGACAGACAGACAGATAGACAGACAGACAAAAGTTTTACAAATTCCATATGTATTTAGTAAAAAGCTGTTAATTTGACATTACAAACTGACAATACAATTTTATTTATCTTTATGTATAGATAAATGTGAACATATTGAAAGTCTTGAAACCTAAAACTAAAAACCAAAGTAAACAAAAATAAACGAACCAGTTAAAACCGTATTCAATACGCGTGGTGGATCAACAGGGTAACACAACTGCAAATTGTGTGCGATAATGTGACAACTTGATTTTTCCCTTTTTACCTGACTGCTCTAGAAAGAGGGTAAAGTTTTTTGACCGACTTCAAAAAGAATACGTGCTATTATTATCATAGAAATGGTTTTTTTTTTATATAGGTAAAAAATTATATTCATATATGTATGATTTCCTTAAATTCAAAAATAAGTATAGTCAAATTTCAACAACTGAGCGAACACTTGTTATCATAAATACCCTTTAAACAGTATAATCGATAATAAGAGAAAATTGTATGACCAACCAAATAAGCTTATTTCCCAATGGTAACCAACTTAAAAATAAATATTATAGTTGAGCTTTAAATACTTAAGAATTACAAATAGTATTAAAAAATAAAAATAATATCAAAGGGAAGTTTGGTCGTGACACGTTAATATGGTTTTTGCTTATAATAAGAGGCTGGCATCCGCCTATTCAGTATTATGTGCTTAGAACTAATAATGAGGAAAGTCACATAAATAACTTAATAGATACGTATAGTATATAACACATTTTTATATTAAAAAATATTGCCTTACTTCAATAATCAATATGCTTACTTAGACTTTTTTGGCCACAGCGTATATTGACCGCTGTAGCCTTTGCCTTTGTAGTAGGTCGATTACCTGCTATCGAAAACAAAGAGAATTAACTAATGCTTTCTGAGATTTGCGAGTATTGACACTATTTTTAGGAATATTACGGTTTCATTTTATTTTTTCGGTTTTTTTCGGGGTTTATTATGATTTATGGCTCCCGGCGTTCCGAATGCTCTATACTAATATTATAAAGCTGAAGTGTTTGTTTGTTTGTTTGTTTGGTTGAACGCGCTAATCTCAGAAACTACTAATCCGATTTGAAAAATTCTTTTTGCATTAGATAGCCTGTTAATTGAGGACGGCTATAGGCTATATATCATCCCGGAAAAATGTACGGATCCCGTGGGATAGATTTATTTTTATCGGTGAGTCGCTAGTTAAAAATATAAAAATGGCACCAAAGTATCTTACAATATTTGTTGATTTTAATTTGAAAATGAATAAATTCACAAAAATAAACCAAAAGGATATTCTTTTTAAATATCAAATATTCGCGTAAATCTAAGAAAGTATTGCGAAATTATTTTATAAAATTTCCTTTTTCAAAGCTAGTAAACTTTACACTTCTAAAGCTTTGGCAATAAAAGTAAAATAAAATGTCCGAAAAGGCTTCCATAAACGGTACATTTCTAGAACTATTTAAAATCAATGTTTTCAAGAAAGCTTTGGAACAGTGTAAGACCGGTTGGTCCCATTTATTTAGCCGTGACGTGAATGGGTCTCTTTATTTAATGCTTCGTCGCGTTCTAAAGAGTCGCGAACTGCAGTAACCATTTACTAAAAGTAAGGGTGGAAAGAAATAAGCTCTCTCTTTCACGCTTATTAAGTTTTTAATTAGTGTGAAAGGGTAGAAATAGGTTCTAGAATACGCAAGAGTAAAAGTTAATTAGATACTAATAAGGACTCTTAAAGGAACAGTAATGCAATTTATTTAAATATAATTTAGTTAAAATCAGAAGAAATACGCAATGTGCTTGTTCAAGCATAGCTTTAATTATTAGTTGTATTTTATAAACTATATTCATTTATTTTCTTTTTACTTCTTATAATTTTAATTACCATTATATTATTGGTGTTATTAATTTTTCATTTGTTGTGCTATGGCTTGGCATGGAAGCGTAACATTCCCGACCTCAACACCAGGATATTGGTGAATATGTTTACCAGACTAGCTTTACTTGGTTTGACTCCTTCGAACCCAGATCCTTAGATATGAAGCAGTTTATGGTAGCCACTAGACCAATGAGGTATTCTTTTAGTAATGTAAGAAGTTAAAAATATTGCCCAATCTTCACTAATAAACTTATCACAAAAGATCACTAAAGTTTAATCTATTCAAAGCATGATATGTCAATGGCGGCGAATAAAAAGTACTACCTACTTATTCCAACGCGAGATAAGATTCGATATAATTATATAATTATAATACATCGTCATGCTCTAGTGATTGTTATTTATAGATATTATACTAGTTTCATAACCTGGTTTTCGCTTGTTCTGCATTTTGAATACATTTTAGGCTTACTTTATAAATATTTGGTACCACTTCTTGCTCTAAGGTTGGTAAAAATGAACGATTACTATACTTATTAACACTAATTTTCTCCTTTTGACATTCAATCTCACTAAGATTAGAAACTACTAAGTGTGCAAAAGATATTATAGAGCATTTCGATAAGATCGGTGAGCGATCAGAGCAAGACTGATGGTTTTGAATGCTCTCTACATCATGGCTGTGGAATACCGCCAAATTCCCAACTCTGGACTGTTAGTGAGACTTTTTCCTTGAACTCAGAATCTTGGGACGTAAGTCGTACCACGAAAATAACAGTTACTAAGTAATCTACTGATTAAAGCTAATGTATTCTTAACAAATTAGATATATAATATTAACTCAACTGCATGATAAACGATTACGTTCTTATTAAACGTATCGAGATATTACCTTATATGTACTACTAGTGACTCACCCTCGCTTCATATCCGGTTCGTCCCTAGACTAATACAAACTATCCCATGGAAACCGTACATTTTTCCAGGATAAAAAGTAACCTACGTGCTATTCCAGACTATAATCTATCACTATGCTAAATTTTATCCAGTTTAGTTCAGTTTTTCTGGCATGCAAGAGTAAAAAACATTCATCCATCCAATCTCACAATCTTTAACATTTGTAATATTAGTATGGATTTTTCATTATCATCTGTTCTCTAATTCAAAGTAGATCATTTAGTTATTAAATAAATATTAAGTACATATTTTTTTTTATATTTACTAATACATATATAAAATTGAGTAAGCTATATATAACAATAAAGATTCATAATCAATATTTAAAGACGTATTAATTCGCATGACAATCCCAAGAATAGAAACATAATTTTTTTAGTATTTATTTTAAACTTAATAAACAAAATATTTCGCATACTTCCTTTAAATATTTTATGGAAACTTAGTTTTTATATCACATATAAAAATTTATAGTTTATCGATAAAGCTGACCTCAGAGTTGTAAAACAAGCTTTATGCCTAACAAGTGGCTACCAGAAGCTTTTATTGTGACTATAGTTATTGCTCGCATATTTAAGTTTAACTTGCAATACGAAAACAATCTTCCAGACGATAAATCTTTGGAAAATTGGTCATGTTTGTAGAAATATATTTACTTATTGCTTAGCGGCTTGCATATAATATATCTAAAAAAGCTTTTTCGGCCCAAAAGTCCTTTTAAAGCAACTTAAGGTTAGAAATTGATCACTATCATCTCTATGCACCTTAAAATGAAAAATTCTGTCGCACCAGATTTCTCTTACGTGATTTCAATTGTTGTAAGTGGCTGTTAAAATGAAATAATATTTTATTTTTGGCTATGGAACATTAATACACAACACTTATTATATACGTATATAAACCTATTCACATATTTCTACATAAGACCGTGAACTTACCTCTTTAATGTAAGAATATTGATGTTTAGTGACCGATCATTATTCAATTGCACTCTTATGAGATATTTTTTAGCCAAAATGTATTATTTTTGAAATAAAAAAAGTTAAAAAAAGTTGCCTTAGTCGTTATTTGTTCAAACTACCAATACATGTTGTACTTTACAGTAGACTGTTTATTTCTCTATTTTAAAACATAGGTTTATTAGATAAAATACATCTTTTCAGCTTTTTCAAAGTAAAACTATATATATTATAAATGTATAATTGAAATTTAAAAGTCAGTAATCCTGTATTAAAAGCTCTTCCGATAAATCTATCGTTTGGAGAAATAAGCACTGAGATGACGTAATGTAGCTTTTGATTAGTAGGTTATATTTTTGATAGCGGAATAGCTAGAATCGGTTTAGTTCTTTCAGTATTTATGGCATACTCAAATAAATCTTCAAAAAACATATAACAATAAATAAATAAATGTGTTGGGACATTAACACACAGCACCATCTAGTTCCATGGTAAGCTATGAGGCTTATGATATGGATACCAGATAGTTGATACACTACATATATATAACTTTAAATACATACATAATATAAACATAAACACCAATGATTGGAGTACAAACATTCGTGCTTAGCAAATGAGTGCCCCCAGCGGAACTCGAACCCGCGACCGCTGGTACAGCAAATAGGGTCACTACAAACTGAGCTAAACGTGTCGTCATGAAAAAAAGCTAAATATGAATTAATTTAAACAAAACGAAGCTTGCCTCATGATTCTGTATAGATTTTTAAGAAGAAAGCGTATACCGACGTAACTAAAAACACAGTCTACTGTCGGTAAGACACCAATCTCAAATCGGATAAGTTACTCTGCTCCCATATATTACAAGAACGAAAACAAGCCAATAGATGTAAGATAACCGATTTCGAACGTCGTAAATCAGTTTGTTACAATTAAATGCTAAGCATTCCTTAGGAGCGGTTCATAATGATGATAAATAATTATATTTTAATAATTTTCTTTAAAGAAAATAAGACAAATTATGCTTAAAAATACTCTGTAAAAGAGCAGTGTCACTGATTTACATTCTCTGAATGCTTATAAAATGTCTTTACTCCAACTGTCAATTACAGTATCCTACTAATATCATAAACGCGAAAGTTTGTGAGAATGTATGGATGTATGTTTGTGGCTTTTTCACGCCAGAACGGCTGTACGGATCTGGATGAAATTTGGCATAGATATAGATTAAGGTTTGGAAAAACACATAGGCTACTTTTTGTCTCGGAAAAAAATATACGGTTCCCGTGGGATAGGTTTGTTTTTGTTTTGCTAGGGGCGAATTTGAGCGAAGCGAGAGTGAGCTGCTAGTTAATAATATAATAATTTCATTCCATTATCTATACAGATAATCTATACAGACAAATAAAATTGGAGTGTATGTTTGTAATGTTAAAATAACCGCTTTTTACTAAATGCATATGGATGTATACATGGTACGTATACCAAAACAATATTTCTTACAATTTTTGTCTGTCTGTCTGCCTGTCTGTCTGTCTATCTGTTTGTTCCGGCTAGTCTCTGAAATGGCTGGACCGATTTTGACGGGACTTTCACTGGCAGATAGCTAATATAATAAGGAGTAACTTAGGTTACTTTTATTTTAGAAAAAAAAATTGGGTCCCATGAAAAAAAAAATTAAAACCAAATAAATTAATTAATTTTGTTTTGAGAAGCAACCTAAAACCCGAGCGAAGCGAGAGTGAGTCTCTAGTTTATATAATAAATAGGCAAAGAAAAAACAGTTCAGTACCTTTTTCTTCTCTGTTTGTCAGCCGATTTTTTTGTTCAATATTGACGAGTATTAGTTTTATCAATATTTTTTTATATAGATATGTAATTTCTATTCATGTATTTTTTTTATTTTTAATTAAATTAAATTAAAAAAAATATTAGGGTCAAATTTCGACCACTGGGCGATCAGTAATTATTATAAATGGTCAAGGATATTGATAATTTCTTTATAATATCAAGATATGTACTAAATCAATTCAGTTTCTTATTTGTTAATAACTTTTAAGTAAGGCAATTGAGCATAATTCAGTTCGTTAATTTAACATAATATAGTTGCTACTAGATCTATCACATAATACTTTCTTAGGTTTACGCGAATATTTGACATTTTAAATAAAACTATCTTTTCGGTTTATTTCGCGGATTTATTTCAATTTTTGGTTCCCGACGTTTCGAATGCTTTACAGCAATCATGGTTATGGAAGAGACTAAGGTTTTAGACATCTTAAAGGCGTTATATACTTTTATGGTAGGCATCTGTATGGGTAATATATCAATAATAATAGTAATTACTAGCGACTCATCTAGTCTTTAGCAGACTTCGTCTAGTTCAGCTACATAGCTACATTTTAACAGTTAGTATGGATATCCCATACTTGGGAAATTATTGATTTCCTATACAAACTTTCATCCCCCTTTTCACCCGATAAGGGATGATTTCCGGGATAAGACTATCCTATGTCCTTCCCAGTATCTCAAACTATCTTTGTACCAAAATTAATCTAAATCAGTTCAGCGGACTTTTAGTTTATCCATTACAAACAAACTCATAAACTTATAAACTTTACCTCTATTTCTATTATTTATGTATATTGTACGAATAAAATATTAAGGTACCTATATGGAGTCGCTGCATTCTTTAAAAATTTAGAATCTAAAACTTGCCTCTTTCATATAAATTTTACTAATTTTTACCAGCCACATTTTAAGTATCATACTAGTCAAACATGTATAACCATCAAAAATAAATGAAGGTTATAAATATCATAGATGACCCTAAAGCTTAATAGATTATATATAGTTTATTTAATAGCAAAACAGCTTAATATTAATCAAAATCAGGCACAAAAAACAATACAAATAATTAACATTCTGCTGTCAATAATACTATTTATTAAAAACTAGCAGAACCCGCGGCTTCGCTCGCGATCAAACTACGAAAAAGATGAAATTTCATGCAAATATGTCTAAAGAATAAAAAGTTTCATACAAGCTTTTATCCCCTATTTCACCCCTTAGGGGGTTGAATTTTGAAAAATCCTTCCTTAGTGGATGCCTTTGTTATATGAGGAATACGTGTGCGAAATTTCTATTTTCTAGCCTTAAGGGTTTGGCCTGTGCGTTATATGTATGTATCTTCAATACCTATGCTACATTTTATCCTATTTTTATTCAAATCCTTTGTTCATCGTTAAACTTAGAAACAGAATGTTAAAAAAAAACATATTCTTATTCTGTAAACGTTACTTCAACCACTAGTACAATATATAATGCTGCTTTATTACATCTTTGTTCTTAGTAAAATAGCATGGATATTGACGCATGTTAAAGTATGTGTGTAATTTTTGCGGCAATTGATTTTGCTTATCCAATCAAATCAATTTGTTAGTTAAAGATTTAAACTTGTCTTTCTTTTGTGTTAAATAATCAAGATATCGTAGAGTTATGATCTTTTGCATAAGTGTTTTTTTAGAGTTCAGGTTGATTTTTTACAGTATTAGAAAATACTACTATATATGTATGTATGTAAATGCAAAACTTTAAATAGATGGATGTTTGTCACTCAATCACGCTATAATGACTAAACGGATCTGTACGAAATTTGACACAGTGATAGATTATAGTCTGGAATAGCACATAAGTTATTTTTTATCCCGGAAAAATGTACTGATCCCGTGGGGTAGATTTGTTTTTGTTTTTCACTGCTATTAATAATATATTTATATCGTTATCTGTTAAAGCTCAAAAGAAGCATTTTAGGATTTTACTAACCGTCATATATTGGCATAAAATATTTTGTATAAAGGTTGGACAACAAAATTTGGTTTACCCTAAACTTATAGGATTAAACGCAAAGCTGTTAATATATTATTATTAGTTTTGGGCGAGTAATTTTGCACACCCATCTATTTCCATATAGCACTTTAGATTAGGATATTTTTTTCTTTAGATCTACTTGACTAAAATTATTATTTATTTCTAATGGTTTATTATTATTTTTAACCGACAAAAAAGGAGGAGGTTCTCAATACAACATGTATATTTTTTTAATGTTTGACCACGCATAATTTTTACAGTGCAGTCCAATTACAATGATTCTTTTTTATTGTACAGGGTATATATACCTCAAAATTGGCCTCATTTAAAATTAAATAAAAACACCCCTAAATGAGAAAATAGGGATGATTTATTTTTCACCTATTGAATTTTTATAATACATTCTTCTTACTTTGCTATTACTATATCTTTACTAAAAACATAAAAAAACAGACTTCAAAAAATAACCAACTTCAAAAAAAAACACTAAAAATTAAAAAAAAATAACTGATTATTTGTTTTCATTTATTATTGACTATCCAATAAAACAAGAATCATTGAAATCGGACTACATTGATAATGTTATGCGTGGTCACATAAACAAAAAAAATATATATACGTGTCGAATTGAAAACCTCCGTTTTTTCATCGATTAAAAAACACTAAAAAGTAAAATGATAACTGATTGGTGATTTTCATTTACTAAAAATACCCAATTAGACATTTTTTAAGTCGGTGCCAGCTAATAGAAATTAAAGCAAACCGACTTTTACGACAATTTTTTTTAAGTTTCTTTTTTTAATATAGCCCATTATTAGTTCGTTCACATGGAAGATCAAAGGAAGCGGGTTCAAAACTGGATCTTGTACCTCTGATATTTTATAGTGCGAATCATTTACAACATGAATTCAACGCCTTTTGGAAAAGGAAAACATCATGAGGCATGTCTGAGAAACCTAACTAGTTTTTGAGAGTCATGTTAAGTCCATAAACTCACACTTGACCAGCATGGCGGACTATGACCTGACACATTGAAGGAAGGAACGTGCTAAGTATAGGCCTCCATGAAGTTAAAATGAGCTGAATAAATAAATGAATGAAATTAATATTTCTGAATTACACTCATGTGTAGGAACTATTGAAATATCATATCAAAGAATGTACGCCCATACAAACTTAAAAAAAAAGTGTGTGTATTCAGCCCTTTTTAACGTCCCACTGCTGGGCACGGAACTCCCTTCAGTACGAGGGGAAAAAACTAATAATAATTAAAAAAAGTTGTATAAAATGTAATATTTTTTATATTTTTGTGAACACATCCTTATAATACTCAGATCACTTTACAGGCAGTATTGTATCGTAATTGGAATGTCAGTGAATGATCGATATTTATCTCAATCGATTCAAAAGAAACCCGTTTTATAAATCGGATTACGTAAAGAGAGATTTCATTATGTTTTTGAGACGATCATCGTATTGAATCTGCGGGCTGTATGCTTTTATTTAGTATTATTTAACAAGCTCTTAGCGTTACTATCCTTGTTATTTTAATAAAAAAATGAGCTATATTATGTAGATAATTAAAAAAACTAATTTATATTATAATAAAAATTAACGTTTATATTCTATCTAGTTTTGTTCTTTACGATGTAATGTTATAGATTGCGTGATAGATACTTCAATTGTACCATGAACATAGTATCGAACTCAACTCGCGGTATCTCGATACTGTTATTTGAAGTGTCAACAAGCCTGAGTGAGGAGTGAAATTTTCTCTCTATTCATGATAAGAAAATGCCAGAGGAAAAATATCAATAGAGAAATATTTATAAATTAATTGAAGACATAATATTAGTGTTAAGTTTAAGCTCGTCCATTAGTTAGCTTAAGGCAATCACAATTGTTATACATAAGAGTTCGGTTTTTTACGGGATCGCTTAATAAAGATTTATGTATCTTTTCTATAAAGTATATTTTGTCTATAAACAAAAAAGTTGGTTATATTTAAATCCATTTCTTTATCCAGACAGAGGCTTACATAATTCCTATAAAAGAAAGGGACTCACAACACAAGCGCAGTCACGAGCGATAACTTATAGTGTTTACTTTAGATATTTAATTCTTTCTATCATGTTGTATTATTTTAACTTACAAAAGTATACAAGATAAAGACGAAGAGAAAGAGCGAAGCTCGGTCGTTATAGATACATATCTTATTATATAAATAAAAATAAAATATGTTACTTTGTATTTTTGTAATATATGCATTATTAATCTTATTGTGATGAAACTTTAATGAGTCGTTCTAGACCCTCGATGTTTCCTGTTCCAAAAAAAAGGAACTTTTTTTTACGTTTGTCCTCTATGTGTTCCTAAACCATTCATCCCTAGGGATGAACCTGAACGAAGGGAGGGCAAGCCGCTGATTAATTATTAATAAATACAAAGCGCTGCTTTGTACCAAATATTAACAAACAATTATGAAATACATTCAATGTTTGAATTTCGCTTTTGTCGCAGCTTACTACCGAATAAGTCATAAATCAGAATGAACAGTGAGTTTTTGTGTCATAATATTTTATTTCTAATAGAATCCTGTCATGAGAACAAAAGAATATAGATTTACTGTGTATCTATATGATAGCCAATCTAAACACTAAATTTTAAATAAATTTATATTTTCCTAAATTTACACGAAGATTTGACAACGTCGGGCACAAATTTAAAAATAAGTACGCGATGAAATCCGAGAAATAGTTTGTGATTAAAAAAATAGAGACTGTTCCATCATTTTTTTATTAAATAAGTTTTTTTTCTATATGTCATGAAACTTTTTGGTAGTTTTTACTTATGTACCACTTAGCACTGGCTAATAGCATGCATATTATATACACAAGCTTTTACACGCAGCTTTGCTCTCGTAAACTCTAAGGGTTGACATCTAGATACGTTCAGCCGTTTAGGCGTGATTGAGTAACAAACATCCATCGAAACATCTATCTAGTAAGATACCACTGAGATTAGCGCTTTTAACAATAATAATATAACTGTATAGAACATTAATTTCTTTAACTTTTACTAAGCAAACTCTACAATCAAGGGACAAATAATGCCAGAATAAATACATAAAGCAAATTAAAATGCAAGTAATTTTAAGAAGAACGACTTTTTAAATACAATTTAAGAACCCTTCAACCCGCATGGCGGCGTACAAACAATTAGAAAGACTTAAGTAATTAAATGGATGAATCTAATCCATAGGGATTCTAGTCAGGCCTCTATAGAGAGGCGTGACTTTTGTATCATGTAAGGTACTAATTAAGATGTATACGTTCAATCATCTTAGGTTTAGGTTAAATATTAAATTATCAATCATGAATCAGAATAACCCCCTAAGGGTTCCGTACCATACTATATTTGCACAACGTATAGTTGAATAAAACGACACTGTATGTTAAAAACTAGCGAATTTCACCTTTACAAAAGCACACAGAACCCCAAAATTCTATCTATTACATTGATATTTGTCTGCAATGTCAGCAACTTTTTATTAAACAATGATTTTAAAAATAAAATGTTGTAAAAAAATCTTTATAAAAACATTTTTCGACACGTTTAAAAAACGCGATCGAAATTGTAATATTAAGCTAGCGAGTAATGGGTTTCCGTGCGCACGCGCCGGTTTTATATCAAACGCTACCGCTTAGATGCTATAGAATGTACAAAGACTAAGAAATACTGAGGAGACTATATTCTTAAAGCAATTATATGTTGGGACATTAACACACAACACCAACTAGTTCCATGGTAAGCTACGAGACTTGTGTTAAGGATACCAGATAGTTGATACACTACACATATATAACTTTAAATACATACATATTATAAACATAAAAATCCATGACTGGAGTACAAACATTCGAGCTATTCACACAAATGAATGCCCCCAGCGGGACTCGAACCCGCGACCGCTGACACAGCAAGTAGGGTCACCACAAACTGAGCCAAACGTATCGTCAAAAAATATTAATATAGCATAGTTACATATTAGCAACTATTCTTCACTAGCGTTTTCTCGGCGCTTTAATTTTGTAAAATTACTCGACTCTCGTATGTGGTAGTGTGTAAGATACTCTATAATCTTCCTCATTATAATAATAATGTACTCCTGACCGATTCCGGCCACGGCGGCCAATCTCATTGAGACTAGCCAACTGCGCAGGAGATATTATAGTGCACAAGTGTACGCTCAGATACAAGTGCACTCTCTATTTCTGTCACTCTCATATTCCGGTGGGACGACTACTCGACACGACCGGTGAGAGTTAAGGCGCAGGACCGACGGCTTTACGTGCTCTCCGAGGCACGGGGGTGAAACACCGCCAACTTCCCAACTCCGGGCTGTTAGTGAGGCTAACTATACAGAAAGACTCAATAACTAAACTTGGCCCGACCTGGGACTCGAACCCAAGACCTCAGGATGTGTAGCCGTACATGCTAGCCACTACACCACCGAGGCAGTTTAATTCCTTCCTCGTTAAATAGATTATAAAAGGCAAAAAGAGTTTTTCAAATTAGACCTATAGATTCAGAGATCTCAGAAGCTCGTTCAGACAATTAAACAAACACTTCAGCTTTATTTTTATGATGTACAACGGGATATTTTACCATGTTATCACTTACTTATGAGAGTTCCAGATATTTCCACTGTTACAAGCATCATGGTCACGGGTATACGAAATATTAAAAACTTTTAAAAGTAAATAAATACTAAACATAGTAAATGTCCTGTTTTACATCATATTAATATTGTCAGTGAACATGAAACAGACATGTCTTTAGTTTTATATATAAGTAAATTGTAGATAATATGCACAAACTAGAAGTAATTAGAACTCTTTATTGTACATCATTATCCACGTATAGAACAAAAAACATAAAAATATATCCAAAAAAATGGCCCAATATGCGTACAATATTTTTTACTCAATACAATACAATACATTAATACAAATGACTTATAATCATGAGACGAATTTCAGCCCAGTTTTTTTTTAAGATTGTAATAACTGTTGTTTTTTATGCACAATATTGTTTATTGTATACTTCAATTCTTTGCAATTATTTTTGTTGTATATAAGTTTTGAAAAATATTATTAAAACAAGTAATCCATTAGAACTAAGATGTCCATGATTCATTTATAAAATAGCTGAGAGGAAACGACGGGATACAACTGCGCACGCGCAGTTTTGTGTCAATTTAAAAAAATAAAAATGAAACATAGTTATTCTGTTAATTTTAACGATATTGATTATATAGCTCTGTGTGGTTTTATGACGGTAATAGTAAAAACCAATTCAAATTAATTTTCTTCTTAATAGCTACATAGCATGCCAGTTGAACACAGATTACTTCGCCAATGTCACGTACGTACGAACACACGGGGAAAAGATTGAAGTACTATCTAAAATTATAAAGGCGATAGTTTGTTACTGTGTCTTCTTCATGTTGTAACGACTCAACAGATTTGAATAAGAATCGATATGGTGACATGATATATTTAAAGATTTACCATGTGAGCGAAGCAATGGCAAAAAAATATTATAATAATATTTTTAAGTAAAACATATTATTGGTTTAGTTTGAAGATTTCTTCAAAGTAATTTTACTTTTATGCAGTTTGTTATTATTTATTATGTTTAAAATGTAAACTAAATTTTAAATTTAGTGTAATCTGAACAAAGATATGAAAAAAAAATACTAAAATAGAGTCACATCTATACATTTTTCTTTGCCACGATTCATGACCACCAAGATCGTGAAGTACGTGACGGATGTATACACGCTTATTGAAATGTGGCCTTAGGATGCGACTGACCGAATATTAAAAACATTTTGTCATACACATGCAGCTGATAATATCGTCAGTATTAATATAATTTAAGGTAATATTCGAGTTTAAGCATAAAGAACAATGTAACGTCTTGTATGAATTGGTGGCATCATTTTTAATATTTTCGGCAGTAATGAGGCTACATCATAAGTAGAAGAGTATGCAAGATCTATTAAGATCTATTAAGATCTTAAAACAAGTGAAAATAACAATTTATTTTTTTTATTTCAAAATAAGTACAAATTAGTAATTGGTGAATAGGAGAGAATACTTCTTAGTACATATTTGAAAATTAGTAACGTTTATTTTGTCATTGTAGCTATCAAAGCCAGATCTTAAACATAAATCCTTTATTGACCGTCATATGCTCAAACGTCATGTGTGAAAAAGTCATCTTTGATTTTTTTTTAATTTTTCCAATTATTATGTAAATAACGTTGTCCAATTACTAAAATTAATTGACCAATTGTGACCATTTCGTAACAAATTGAAATAATTTTACATCCGATGTCTAGGATTCATTTGAGCCGCTAAAATTTTTCCGAAGAAGACCTCGGAATTTTAAACTTGCTGCACTTAGTGTCAAAGTATTAAACGATTTAACTAAAAATCATTGACCATTGGTACCAATTCGGATCCCTTCTTAAGAGGCCAAATTTCATCATTTGAACCGCTAAATAGATGGAACCGAAAATATACCATAAGATTTTTGGCAAAACACTGTACATTCCTGTAAAAACATGCAAACTTGTTTTACACGATCTCAATAATAATATATGAAATTGAGAAACTTTGCCAATTAAGCTAGGCGGCTTAGTAATATTACACTCCATTCTCTCTATTTTCATCTATTTGCTTTAGATTATGTTGAACAATACCAAACGTTTTACAAAGACAAATACATCAATTTCCAGACTATCAAACTATTACCAAAATCTATTATATGAAAGATAATCCCAACTGCAATTATAGGAAACTTATCGAATAACAGAACTTCTTAACAGCAGTCCCTTTACTCATTAAAACATTAAATACATATTAAGATGTGATTTTGGGTTCAGGGTAATCCTATTCAAACATCTGATTTGGTTAGAGGTTGTGTTGTAAGGGGGATCGGGTGTTTTGTTATCAACAGTCTTATGATTATTTGGGTTTTGATTCATTTACATAATATTTTGCCTGCCTCATTGGTCTAGAGGCTAGCAGATATAGCTGCAGATCCTGAGGTCCTGGTTCGAGTCCCGGCTAAGTATAGATACGGACGTGAGCATATATATATATATATATATATATATATATATATATATATATATATATATATATATATATATTAGACGAACAGCCA
Source organism: Argynnis bischoffii washingtonia (assembly GCA_033884665.1). NCBI lineage: Eukaryota > Metazoa > Arthropoda > Insecta > Lepidoptera > Nymphalidae > Argynnis > Argynnis bischoffii. The sequence goes on along the minus strand of CM066618.1, from coordinate 1,896,991 downwards.
GTCTAAGCCAAAATTACCTGTCTTCTTTTTCATATAGAAAGTTTTGTTTCTTCAAAAATACTATACTATCTCTATTTAAAATGATTGCTATAATGGTAGTGAAATTGTATTCTAGGTAAAATTATTTTTTTTTATATTTTTTTAACCTGTCCAGAGTCGCGGGCACACCGGTGTGCCAGTTAACAATTGATTTCTTAGAAATAAACCAGGAGGTGTTTATTTGTCTAAAGGTCTTCTATAATAAGTTTGATTTTTTTAAACATTTATCTAGTATAAGTGATTCAAAGGCGGAATACTAGTTACTTATATTGTATGTATGTATTCAGCCCTTTTTAACGTCCCACTGCTGGGCACGGGCCTCCCTTCAATACGAGGGGAATCAGGCCATAGTCCACCACGCTGGCCAAGTGCGGATTGGCGGACTTCACATGTCTTTCGAAAACTTGCTAGGTTCTCTCAGTCATGCAGGTTTCCTCACGATGTTTTTCCTTCACCGTAAGGCAAATGGTAATCATGTAAGAAATGATTCGCACATGAAAATATCAGAAGTGCGAGACCCGGGATTTGAACCCGCTTCACTCGGTTTCCCAAGCGAGCGCGTTACCACTGGGCTACCACTGCCATTGTTACTTATATTAGTGCAAATAAATTTAAAACTAATAACATATATTAATCACGCCCATAACAAATGCTCGACAACAGCACGGTGGCCTTTAGAGAAGAATATAGATTGCAAAAACAAAACCATAATTTCATATAACAAAAGGAGCTTCAGAAGTTCATTTAAGCAATAACTTGGTCAACACAATACATTTCAAATGGGCGTTGCCCACAAGAATTGACCGCGAATCTTTGAATTTTTTCGCCATGTTTTTTGACCACCCGGTCTCTTTGACTGCTTCATGGAAAAAAATATTTCGTTCCGACCTAATAAGTTTTGGGCGTTGAAGTATAGGTTATAATGCGTAGCTAATTCTTTAAAATTTAAACTACCGCATGTTTCAAATATAATTGAAAACGGGTACTTTTTACAAGTGTGGACCATTTTCAAGTGAATTCAATAAGATTTTTAATCACAGTGATGTGTATAGCATGATTCCTTATTTAAGTTTGTTATATATAAAGCCAGCTTTTAATTTTTTTTAGATCTAATTAATCATTTCATTTTTTAACATATTGATTCATCTTTCCTTATTAAACTTAAGCTGTAGTAGTCAAAATATTTATATTTGAATGAATTGAATGAAAATAGAATAAAATAGTTTCGTTCATTCGTTCGTTCGTTTTCAATTTTATATTACTTATTCCAAGAATCTAAATAATAATACTTAATATTAGTATAATTACTTAACAGAATAATCTTATTATCTTACTAATATTATAAATGTGAAAGTTTAGATGTTTGTTACTTAATCACGCCAAAACGGCTAAACGGATTTAACTGAATTTTAGCACAGAGATATATTATAGTCTGGAATAGCAGAAAGGCTACTTTTATCCCAGAAAAATATACGGTTCTTATAGGATAGATTTGTTTTTGTCTTTCTAGAGACAAATCTGCTAGTATACTATACCTACTATAAGTTCAAGTAACACATTAAAAATTCCACGTGCCTTAATTGCCTATGTTTTAAAGCATGACTTTCCCAAACATAATCAATGGAGCCAAAATTCAAACATATTACTAGTAGCAATTGAAGATTTTGATTATCTACTTTCCAGCTTCTTGATCACATCAAGAACTTGTATTATGATCATGATCTAAAGTTAGTGACGCAATCAAGTTTCAAATCGATAGTTAATCGTATTATATCAACAGTTGGACAAACATAAATGGATAATAGACGTTTGATAAACTTTTTGATCTGGTACCACTGTCGCGTTTCTATCATCACACCCTTACTTGTCAGGTTGGATGTCATCCACACATTCTAGATGTTTGGTATCCCACAAATATACGTGCAACACGTTCATTTCTGCATCACACGTGGAAATTGTGGAACGATTTTTCTCCTGACGTTTTCCCTTAGAACTTGTGGAACTCTTCAAGAGTCGTGTCTTCACGTCCCATGAAGGCCGGTAACGCATTCGTTACTCCTCTCGTGTTGCAAATGTCTATTAACGACAAGAGCCACTTTGCTGTAAAAAAACATACATAACATCGACTTCCGATAAAGTTAATATAAATAAGAGCTAATATCAATACAGCGAACAATACAATCTCCAATACCCATAAGTAAAAATAATTACAATGATAACTCATACCATCGTGACTCACGCGTACACCACACTAAATATGGATGAAGGAATTAAAATAATACAAGCGGTATCCGAGGTGAGATATGGGTTAGCATTATTTAAATAAACAGACTCGACCTTCCGCCGACATTAGCATATGACACGGCCATGAATACTACGGGGTTTGTCCAGTATATAAAAAATCTTGAAAAACATTTTTCAAATACGATTGTCGTAAACTTAAAATTAATTTTAGTTGCTGTAATTTTAAGAGTAGAAAAATATAAACTAATTTAAACTCATAAAAGTAAATTTAAAATTAATGCATAACTAGACCAGCGCGGTGGATCTCTTTCGTGTTGAAGGGAGGCCCATGCTCAGCAGTGGGACGTTAAAAGGGCTGTAAATAATCTATCTTTACATATAATAAAATTGTAACTAAGCCGAATCTGTATGATAAATATTTTTTGAAAAATCTTATTGAAATGGACATTATTATCGATACAAAGTCCGAATCTATAGTTTTTAGAATTTTTGTCTGTCTGTCTGTTACCGCATCACGAGAACCAACCAACCACTGGATACATTTTGATGAAATTTGGCATGATGATAGCCGGTTATCCGAATCAACATATAGGATACTTTTTACTGCGGGAAAATATCTCATCTCTGAGAAATCTATACTAAACATAAAACGTAACTAGGGACGAACCCGAGCGGAGTGGAGGTGAGTCGCTAGTTATTTATAAAACAAAAACGTTTCATTCGAATTCTTTTACATTTCTTAACATTCAAATAGTTAATTTTGATTTCTCTCTTATAAAATTACCATATAAAAGTGTGTTTAGTTAATACAATTTTAATTTTTATTGAAAATAAAATAACATTAGTGTCATAAAGATTACTAAGGCTGTTAAGATTTTAACAAGAATTACAATTTGGTGTAATAAATACGACACATTCTAAAATTATCTCCAAATAAACGTAAAGCGTGCACACATACGTTTTTAAAGACATGTACATGTTAAATAAAATATAAATGTCTTTCTGGCTCAGTTTGTAGTGATCCTACTTGCGGTGTCAGCGGTCGCGTAATCGAGTCCCGCTGGGGACATTCATTTGTGTGATAAGCATGATGTGTAGCATATCAACCACGGAATAGGTAAAAAAGGCTGGAAGGGTAATGTGGGCGTGACAGCGTCGCCGCAACTATGGTTAAACAACCATACTTGAGCCGATTCATGCGTGCACCGCTTGTAGTTCGTGTTTAGAGTGCGTCGGGTACGGAGCTGCGATAAACAGTGTTATAATGCCGTGTTGTGCTATTATTACTTGCAAGACAAAAAGTCAAACTTCGAGTATCGATCGAGGAGGTATATCTTTTCATCGGTAAGTCAAAAATAATAATGAATATCTCTTTAATTTCAAAAATGTAGCAACGATTACAAAATTCAAAACAAACGATACTATTGTAATAAGCTAAAACAAACAATATACATTGCTCGCTATGCATGCGCATAATCAAATCAACGCGCGATCGTTGTCTGCAATGGATAGCGTTCTCTGCGAAACCCACACTTTTCATTGCTTGCTTTGCGATGATTCACTTTTGTATATTATAATAGTGATGGCTTTTGTTGTAAGACAAAATAATCGATAAGGCAATGATTTTTGTATAATAATGTGATTGAATGCTTTCTATGGCAAATTTAAAGTTTATATACAGGTTTATTTTAGAAATAAGAAAAAATCAATTTTATATATTACCTAAAAATATCTCATGCATGATTTGGTAATATCAAAAAATACTCTATAATAAAATTCTAACTGAGTCGAATATGTATATTAAATATTTTTTGGAAAATCTTATTTAAATAGTCATTATTATTTTTATATGATTGTTCATTGTGTTTTCTCATTTTCGCGCCAACATATTGTAAAATATTTTGTCATGTAAAATGAGTGTGATAAAGAGAACTAACTTAAGAATTCACTTACCACGTATGTAACATTAAAAGTACATTTATTATAAGTTAAACATTGTTTTATTTTATTTTTAAATTGAACTAATCTAATTCGTTTATAAAATGTGTTTTTAATAACTGTAAAATAACAAATATTATATAAAATTTATTTTAATACACTGACATAAATTATCGACAAAAATATCGTTAGCAAATATTATATAAAATTTATTTTAATACACTGACATAAATTATCGACAAAAATATCGTTAGCATTTTTTATTTTCAACCACTAGTCATTTTATTTATTTTACACAACACAGACGCAACACTAATTATCTATGTGTTGACCAATTACAGGGCTGCGTTAAAGGTTGCGTATGTGTGCGAATGCTTGTGTTTATTTGACTTGCGCGTGTAGTAAAAATATCAAGAAGGGATGAGTGGCGACAGTGGTTCCCATACAAATTACGCGTGATTACCATTCTACTATCTTTCATCAATTCTGTGATATCAACTATCAGGTATCCATAACACAAGCCTCGTAGCTTACCATGGAACTAGATGGTGTTATGTGTTAATGTCCTTATATATTTATATAGTATATATAACTATATATTAGATATTATTATTAGGTAATTTTACTGCGACAAATTTGTCTAAAGTGTAGAAACACTTTGCTCTGTTTAAAAAGGTGATACAATAACAATAATTTCCAAAAAGGCCATTATACCCGTTGTCTCATTAACGCGAGTCGCGACACAGTGTTTGAGGAAATATCGACCGACAGTTAACTTTAAGGGGATTTAATTTGACGATTTATTTGTTTTCATTATTAGTTAACTAAATGAAGCTTTTATTAGAGTACAGAGTGTAATGTAGTTATATTGAATACTACAATCTATACAGATAAATAAAATTGGAGTGTCTGTTTGTAATATTAAAATAACCGTTTTTTACTAAATGCATATGGATGTATACATGGTACGTACCTATACCAAAAAAAAACATTTGTTTGTTTGACAATGTTTGTCTGACTGTTTGTTCCGGCTAATCTCTGAAACGGCTGGACCGATTTAAACGGGACTTTCACTGAGGCTACTTTTAAGTTAGAAAAAGAATCAGGGTTCCGCGAAAAAAAATTAAAAGCCATGAAATTGTGAACAAAATCCGCGTACGGCGTACGTAACGTACGTACGTAACGTAAATCGCTACATAATTTAAATCAATATCTTAAAAGTAGCAAGCTACTATTTATGTATAAACATAGGTAACCACGAAAACGTGCCAAGGGACGAATGCGAGCGAATGTGAGTCGCTAATATCTACATAAACTTTCATAAGCTCGAAAATGTTTATACATTCGTATTTTTTTTATTAAAACATGTAATGCAACATAGATTTTCGCATATTTTTTTCTATTATGCGTTTGATTTTTTCTTATTTAGCTACTACATGTTATGACCTACTTTGTTAGGGTACTAAGTTCAAGTGCATCTATAAATTGATCAAAATGACATTTATTTGAGCTTTAAAATATTCTTTCTAAAGCGAAAAATTTCATTAAAATTAAACTGATCTCTGAAAAATATAAGTAAATTTAACTGAATGATTATTCTAGTACATATGAGCAATCAGGCTTGCAGATTGAAGCTAAAAGTTATGAAAAAATCTGTTAAATATCACCAAATGTAAAGGATTATTATTTTCGAATGAAAATTCGAAACAGGCACATGTATGGACAGACAGACAGACAAATAGACGACAGCTTCGTTAAATTTCACAGAAGGTCCATTTGAAAACCTTTGTTAGGTTGGATTCTTTAAGTACGGTACCCTAAAAACGAAAGCTAATAGCCAATCAATTCACATATTATCTTCAACGTACCTTTAATCGGTAAAGCATATCTAAATATTACTCTATGCCCCACAGAACCAAATCGACTTGAGAACTGTTGATTGACGTTTTTAATTAACAAGCCTCGTTCCAATACTTTGTTTAAACACGTAATTTCTTTTAATGGTCCCGCCGAATGATTGATGGTGTCCCTCTAGACGAAGACACGTGTGATATGTACACTTAGCTCTCACCAAATTCGATGCAATTTACTTCTTACGTATACCTTTTTTTTAAATCGCCGCTGAATTAACTTTATCTTCTCCCGTTTTTACCGTTTTTTAATAATAAGATAAAGTGTTTTGTTATTTAAGGGTACGCTGCCTACTGTTATATAGCAGGAATGTAATGATATATAGGACTATACATATATGTATAATGTATATATCATTAATTTGAAAGAATATGTTTGTCGGTTTTCTTTCTTTTAAGCTGTAAAGTAATAAATTGGCGTGTTGTATGCATTAAATGTTTGTAATTTTTGTAATGGCTCATTAGGCCTTTATGTTTAAATTAATTTCAATGGTGTAAGTAGGTATATAAGATTATAAGGCAGTGGTAGCCCAGTGGTAACCCGCTTGCTTGGGAAACCAAGTGATACGAATTCAAATCCCTGGTCTCGCACTTCTAATATTTTCATGTGCAAATCAATTTCAACATGATTACCACTTGTTTTACGGTGAAGAAAACACCGTAAGAAAACCTCCATGTCTGAGAGAACCTAACAAGTTTTCGAAAGGGATGTGAAGTCTGCCAACCCACACTTGGCCGGCGTGGTGGACTATGGTCTGATCACCCAAGTATTGAAGGGAGGCCCGTGCCCAGTATTGGGGCGTTAATAAGGGCTGACAACAAGAAAGAATAACGAATAACAAAAGAAACAATGTAAGGTAACTGGAATGCTCAAAAATCGTGAATGAAGCCTGAAATGGTATTATAATATAATTGTTTATTATAACATTTCGTTTAAACATTTTAGAGTCTGCAATTGAACCTACATATATTATGTAATTTGAAGTAAAATAACAAATAGTTTGGCTTCATCTAGTATACTCTTAGTCTAATAGCGCATGCGCACAGCGCATATGCGCACGCATCAAATTCAAAATATTTCATTCAGCACTAAATCATTACATTTTTTTACTGAACGTTATGAGTCAGCTACCAGTTTGAAACGAAAAAACCTCAGTCCTGAGAAGAATTGGCGATAAAAATTAAGCATTTAACAACTTATACCATGCTGTACTATATTTAGCAAACGTTTTACCTTAAGTTTATGGATCGTAAAACTAATCTCAGTGATGGTATTACACTCCCGTGGCCTATTCTAAGGGATTGATATACAAAGTTAAGCCATTGAATTTATTGTAGCTCTTAAAGTGACAATGTTTGCTTAAAGCCATAAGAAAAGATAGGATCAAGTAATTTATCTAAATTATAATGTGAAGAAAATTTCCTTATCATTCCATCTTTTCCATCAATTATAATATAAAACCTTTTTTATTGTAAATATGTTGTTGGGACATTAACACAGAGCATCTAGTTCCATGGTAAGCTTCAAGCCTTGTGTTATGGATACCAGATAGTTGATACACTATACATATATACCTATCATTGGAGTACAAACATTCGTGCTTATCACACAAATGCATGCAACAGCGGGACTCGTACCCGCGACCGCTGGCATAGCAAGTAGGGTCACTTTAAACTACTAATACATGGTTTTTGGTTTTGGTTGGTAAAACAAGCAAAAAGTGATAGAGTGAGTGGAACACAAAATAAGGGAAGATCATGAAACACTTTATCTTAAAAAAGTTCTATCTTTCTTGAACTAGTAAAAGATCGTAGCAATTTCTTTCTCTGAATCGTGTAAAGCATAAATTAACTGATAACTTAATTAATTAATGACGTATTTTATTATTTACTTACTAGTTTTGGATATTTCAGAGAAAGCCAGTTGTAATTCTCAGACTTAATTATTTATTAGTTAAAAATACAATCTTTTAAGAAACTCTTAACTACCACCATTTCTTATATCTTTCCTTCAGCTAAAAATATCGAAAAGGCAACCATCTGACATTACAGCCCGCCGATCAATCCCCTCCCTTTCCTTTCTCCAGTTTTTCTTATTTTCAATTTTTATTCTTTTTATTTCTTTTTATTATTTTTTATTTTTTTTCGGCCAGCCCATTTCGTAATTTTTAACTGCCTGATTTACAAAGGTATTTGTAATTTGCGCATTCGCGTCGTCAGTATAACTAATATAATCAATTAATAACTGTTTTATTATTCATTAAAATAATGAAACCTTACACTCGGCCATTCTGACGACGTGTATGCCCTCATACACGATTCTGGTGAAACCTTACACTCGGCAAAATCTACATACCATATTATTATCTGATGAATACATTCAATTTAAATCATTTATTTAGCTCTCTATTCAAAAATAATTCTGATATAAACTTACAAGAATTTTATTTTAAAAATTTTCTCTCTCAAGAACATCTATGTATCACAATATCTAACTATCTATATTTAGCGGACTATCTATTTATCTACTTGAATTTATCCATTTATCAATTAATCCAAATTTCCATAAATATAAAATTCACTAAAAATCAATATTATCTACGAATCAACAATCACTTAATATAAAACCCATAGGTAACCAATATCACCTATGGATCAACCATCTATTAAAATAAAACCCATAGACAACCAATATCATCTATGGATCAACCATCTATTAAAATAAAACCCATAGACAACCAATATCATCTATGGATCAACCATCTATTAAAATAAAACCCATAGACAACCAATATCATCTATGGATCAACCATCTATTAAAATAAAACCCATAGACAACCAATATCATCTATGGATCAACCATCTCTTAAAATAAAACCCATAGACAACCAATATCATCTATGGATCAACCATCATTAAAATCTGTAAACCAATCCGTCTTTTAGGATGTTACGGCTTAACAGATCAACTATCATTTTGGGCCCTCGGCCCCAACGTGGCATTTACTCCCAGGTACTTTACCTGAAACAACACAAACAATAGTCATGTGAAGATCCTACAACAATAAATATAAACAATTAAGCTGGTGTTACTACAGTAATATTTAAATACTCTCAATGAGTTATCACATTATTATTCCGACATAATATTGTCTTCATTCAGAGCACATAGTGTGGACAATGGTGTATTTAATAATAACAAATTAACGATAGTAGATATAGTTGGTAGAAAGTAGAAACGATAGTAATATATCAGTTATGTACGTTTTAACATTTAGCATAGACTTTTCAGAGATAATATATTTTCTCACAGTAAAAGCATCCTATATGTTGACTCATATAAGCAGCTATCATCATACCAATTTTCATCAGAATATGTCCAGTGGTTTTCTCATGATACATTCCCAGATACACAGATAATCAGACAAAAATACTAAAACTTCAGATTCGATCTCTGTATCGATAATAATGACATGAATATTACAATAAGATTTTCCAAAAAAAAATGTTTAATGTACAGATTCGACTCAGAATTTAATTATATGTATAGATAAAGAATTCTGCTTCACGTCGTAAATACACATCACATACTAATTATTGTATTTAAGCTTTCATACTATGTCTTACATTAGCTAAATCGATAACCTTTTGCATGGCAAAATGTACTAACTGCCTTCTCATCATAGCCGTAAACATTTGCATATTTATTCACCTTTTGAGCCATATTTGAACTATACGTTGACTCTTTTTCGATAGATTAATTTTGGAAATAATGTTTCTATGATGTAATGTATTTCTACTATGGAGTATTACGTTTTGGTATAGAGGCTGCGATGGTAAGACATCTTTAATAGATTGTTTTTTTTTTAAATTAAATCTCTAGAAGAAAAGGTAGGACTACATGACCTTTGTTAAGATGCTCTGGACTCGTGGAGGCTTTCTCCTTCCTGCAGTGACAACCCGGCAGCCCATTATGACATCGATGTCTGCTGCGGCTGCGTCACTGGTAGCTCCTCCCAGGGGCCGGTGAGCCTCGACGTTCACTGCGTCGACGTTGTTCATGGTTACGTTCCTCTTGTAGGTCCATCTCGATTCGACGAACACACTTCTATTCTCGCATCAGCGCCTGTTCCTTATCCAGCAGGCAGTAGCTGTTTCTCCGGCTTCTACTTCTCTGGCGAATACCGACTTGACTGCGCCCGCAACGCGAGCGTTCTCGTCGAGGAGCTCTCACACAGAGAGTAAACATAAAATAATAAATATTAAGGTTAATAAATAGAAAGACGAGAAAAGAAAATAATTAATTATCCCATAAATAAATCTTATTCCCGAAGTGAAGAGATTTTAATATCCTTTGAAATAAATGATAAGGCTCATTGTTTAAAATAAATTATAATATTTATTTAAATCATCTAGGTATTGTGTTTTTAAATTAATTTTAATTTAAGAACAAAATAATTAATATATTTAAACTGAATTATCTTTTCTGTTTAAAATACCGTGATTCAGTAATTAGATTTTATTACTATAATTTTTTTATTATTGTTATTTACTTATTCATTTAATTATTATTTTTTTACTTGAAATCTTTATAGGTATGATTAAGTCCGCGTCATACAAAATTATTAAATAAAAAAATCCATTCCTAGAACTAACATTTCTAAAGATAAGAGATTAACGGATTCAATTAACGATATAAATATCACTTCAAATTATTGTAAATTTCAATAATAATAAATTATCAAAAATGACATTATCGGTACTTATTAATCAATACATCAACCAACAACATTTTAAGGGTATATCATCATTATCCAGTTCCACTAATCATACGTACCTACATCTAGATTTCGTCAATATATATATTTATACTTTAATAGAGTTAAATATAATACTTTCTTAGATTTATTATAATAGCTAAAATTAAGTAAATAATATTGCTATATTTAATTATAATACTTATTAAAAACATTAAAAAAAAGTTTTAAAATGTTTAGAATTAAAATCAACTAATATTGTAAGGTACTTTGATGCCATTTTTGAATTTTTAAAATCATTTTTGTAAAATAGTGGATAGGCTGTCTGTAACAACTGTATAATGCCATTGAGACATCTAACACCTTAGTCTCTCCCGTGACCATGATTGCTGAAAAGCAATCGAAACGTCGGGAAACAAAAATCATAATAAATTCGCGAAATAATCCGAAAAGATAGTTTTATTTAGAAATGAGTTAAATATATTTATATTTTATAAAGCACTTAATATTACTCCAAATCTTTAAAATACCTTTTTTATATTCCAAATTCAGCATATTAACGGTATATCGAAATACTAAAATTAGTAGTTTAGCACCAATTCAAATTAGTCTGAAACTTAATTATAAAATATCCTATTAATAATACAAATTTTAAACTTATATTTAAATCTGTTTCGTACTATTATAAAACATAGTAATAACCTGTGGTCAAGTGAAGCGATATGACAAAATCTATCATTTTGTTATACATCTGTCTGTTTTGTCAAATTAAAATAGATTTTATTTACCACCTCCTGGTTAATTCATAAGAAATCAATTGTTAACAGGCACACCGGTGTGCCCGCGACTATCGACGGGATAATCTCTCTGCTTTCTTCTTTTTATTATACTATTTAAGTTTTGTATTTAATTACTGTACAATTTATATCTACCACATTATATGACCAGCGATATTTCATATTGTTTACGGACTATAACATTTCAAATCGATTTCATAATTCTAGAATAATCATTGATATAAGAATTACCTACTTTTGTGATGCAAGTATTCGAGTAGGTATATAATTATATAATAAATCCTTCACATGATCATCATTAATTTATGTAAAAACTTATCAACTTAAATATTACACTTTTAGAAAACTGCGGTGAACCAAGGTTCATAATAAAATGATAGCATTCAAGCTTTAAATTATATGTACAGCTCGAAACATAATGTAGTATCTAAACATGATATTCATTTCAGAACTCTTCACCCAGTCCATTACTCATCTATGATTTAAAATTACTTTTATTATTATAGGTATTTACATTCATTATACAGTTCCAGGACAAGGTTCTTATTGTCTTTTAAATATTGAAACTAAAGGATACTTGCTGAAATTTCTTTAATTAAAATCCAATTAGAGTATTATGCTTAATTTTTTACTTTATATGCCTAGTATATCAAAATAATCCCTTTATGTTAAATATAAGTATATAAGTGTTAAAGTTCAAAGATTATATGTAATATTACTCAACACTCATATTTTGTAACTCAGGTATTTTGTCTTTAACTCCTAATCAATAAGTACTATGAGTAATCAAAGTATAAGACAACTAAACAACCACTAGGTCTTCCAAAAGTTCAAAACTTAAATATACATATATATTACAAAGTAGGCACTTGATAAGCATATATTTAATATCAATGCAGCATATGATATACAATACCTTCAAACTTAACATCCTCTATAGACAATATATACCTATTGGTATCACATATCAAAGGAATCTCTTTTTTAAAGTGACAACAATTTCAGCTGTAGATCTTTTAAATATAAGTTGATTTAATTTCGTTTGCTACCATTATAATTGATGGCTCCAATATTTATATTCATATCATTCATTTATTTAAATATGAATAAGATAAATAAATTTTCAATTTTAAAACTACATACACTCGTATGTAATTTTAAAGTGTCTAATCTATATTATTTCTTTTTATGTCATTTCCTAGAACCCTAACAATACCAAATATCTCTTTTAAACCTAAACATGAACTGTGAAGTGATTTTAAAATTACCTTTTTTTTTCTTTTCATGTAAGAGTACCTAACTTATCTGATACAACCAGGCCTAACTATGCAACTTTTGTTTCACAAATTGATTGACTATTATAAATACTCCTGACCGATTTTGACCACGGCGTCCAATCTCATTGAGACTAGCCAACTGCGCAAGAGATATTATAGTGTACAAGTGTACTCTCTATTATAAAGAGAATAATAATAATTTATGTTGAAGTGCGCTATCGCCGTCCAACGCCATCCTAATTCTCGGGCAGAGAATAAACGAAATAATAAATATCAAAATTACTACCCAAAAAAAAGAATGAGAAAATAAAATAAATAATTATCTTGTTAAATAAATCTTAATTCTTCAAGGGAACAGATTTGAATACCCTTTGTAATAAATTAATATAGAGCCTTGTTCAAAATAAATAATAATATTTAATCATGTCTACTGTGTCTCTAATTAATTCTAACATAATTAAACCAAATTATCCTCTTTTTTTAATTTAAAATAACATGATTCAATAATTAGATTTTATAATAATTATTAATGTTATTTATTTATTTTTTTTTTTTTCCTTCAAATCTTTATACAGTTAAATCTATGCTATACAAAATTATTGGAATAAAGGTCTATAACTGACGTTTTCTAAAAATAAATTTATATATTTATACTCGTACATATTTCAAAATTATACAATATATTATAATATCATATTAAGCGTTTATTTGATTGACAGTTTGAATGAACAATATAAATTTCACTTTCGAACATATTAAATTTTAAGAATTATAAATAATAAAAAAGAAAATACTTTATCGTTTAGTATTCAGCAATTTTTCTTTAAAACTAAGAATTTTAGAAAGGGAATAAAATAAAAAATGTAGGCGTGTACTTACGGAAATTTCCACTTCTGAAATTTTGGATATTTCAGAGAAAGCCAGTTGTAATTCTCAGACTTAATTATTTATTAGTTAAAAATACAATCTTTTAAGAAACTCTTAACTACCACCATTTCTTATATCTTTCCTTCAGCTAAAAATATCGAAAAGGCAACCATCTGACATTACAGCCCGCCGATCAATCCCCTCCCTTTCCTTTCTCCAGTTTTTCTTATTTTCAATTTTTATTCTTTTTATTTCTTTTTATTATTTTTTATTTTTTTTCGGCCAGCCCATTTCGTAATTTTTAACTGCCTGATTTACAAAGGTATTTGTAATTTGCGCATTCGCGTCGTCAGTATAACTAATATAATCAATTAATAACTGTTTTATTATTCATTAAAATAATGAAACCTTACACTAGCGACTAATTTTGTCTAAGTGCGGAAAATTGAGTCCACTTTACATTTACATTTACTTACTAGCGACTCACCCTCGCTTCGCTTCGGGTTCGTCTCTAGACAATAACAAATCTATCCCACAGGAACCGTACATTTTTCCGAGATGTTATATAGCCTATAGCCTTTCTCAGTTAACGGGCTATCAAATGCAAAAATAATTTTTCAAATCGGATTAGTAGTTTCTGAGATTAGCGCGTTCAACCAAACAAACAAACAAATAAACTCTTCAGCTTTATAAAATTAGTATAGATTTATCCACCTACTAGCGACTCACCTTCGCTTCGCTCGGGTTCATCCTAGGTACGTTTTAAAGGTAAGTATGGAAAGAGAGACTATATATTATATAATATATAGCCTATAGCGTTCCTCAATAGATGGGATATCTAATGCAAAAAATAATTTTTCGGATTAGTCGGACAGTATAATAAATCGGATAAGTAGTTCCTGAGATTAGCGCGTTCAATCAAACTAACTCTGCTTCTTTATAATGTTAAATATAGATAATGCGTATATTATTCAGTATTTGCTAGAAGTTGGTACTTATGTTAGATTAATAAACGAGCTATTGTTAACTATTTTCCTTCCTTTATAAGGTTTTTATGAAGATACAGGTCTAATATATAAGAGCTACTTAAGAAATTCTTTTTTGTTTGATGACGCATCAGCCATTATCCATGTATAAAAATGCCCCCAAATTGGTCACCGGAAATGTGTAGGAAGTATGGAAACTTATAGGGCAAGTTAAGTAGAGCTACGGAATGGAGTCTATGTAAAACTGAGCTAATTTATTATGAACATAATACTTTCTTAGATTTACATGAATACTTGACATTTTAAATAAAACTATTTTTTGGATTTATTTAAGGATTTATTTCCATTTTTGGTTTCCGACGTTTCGAATGCTCTACAGAAATCTTTCCCGTGACCATGATAGCTGTAAAGTATTCGAAACGTTGAATGTTTTTTATACATATACATATGTTGGGACATCAACACACAGCACCATCTAGTTCTATGGTAAGCTACGAGGCTTGTGTTATGGACACCAGATACACTACACATATATAACTTTAAATATATTCATATTATAAATATAAACACCCATGACTGGAGAACAAACATTCGTGCTCGTCACACAAATGAATGCCCCCAGCAGGACTCGAATCCGCGACCGCTGGCACACTAGTAGGGTCACTACAAACTGTGCCAAACGTGTCGTCGGCCTGAGCGAAAGTAATGGCATAGTAATAGTTATTGGTGGCAACTAGATCCTACAAATTAGGTTACACTCATACATGATGCAATATGCCATATCAAAAATATCCACCAGTGTTACCATAATACTCATGAGTGAATTTCTACGTTATTATACAGTTTGAGTACCTTCAAGATACAAACACAAAACTCTTGCGCTCTACTTGCACACGATTAATGAAAGTTAGCCATATACTAAAGAGAGATTTGTTTGGCTAATTATTATTATAATTTATGACCAGGATAAAAAATAGTACGTAATAAATATAAACATATCTAATATATAAATATCTTATGTCACGGTATTTGTTGTCGCACTCTTCGAAAACGGCTCGACCAATTTTAATTAAAAAAAAATTGTATATTTGGTAGGTATAGGTCGTAAAGTATTTTTCACCCTTCTACCCCCACTCCCTTTCTTTAATCGCAACTTTAGTATTTTTGTATGAACAGTATCAAAATACAATAGTTCCAAATTTAATCTGAATGGCATAAATAAATATTGAATTAATATTAACTATGCGTATTTTCAATAAAAAAAAAAAAAAAAAAAAAAAAAAAAAATCCCCTTCGTATTGAAGGGAGGCCCGTGCCCAGCAGTGGGACGTTAAAAAGGGCTGGATACAATGCGTATTTTATGTAGTATCTTAAATATATAATTAATATTAATATTTTTTAAAACTATAGGCATCTCTCCCTAACTTACCATAATTTTATATTATATAAGTATATAAGTGAGGATGAGTCGCTATATAACATAAAGCAAAAAAAAAAATTTTTTGGTAAATTGAACGCGGACGAAGCCTCGGGCTCTGCTAGTAATATATAAAATAAAATATGTCAGTAAAACGTGTTTAAAAAAGCAATAAGATTAAAAATCACATACAGGCACTTAAATTTTATTTAAATATAAGATAAGATTAATACGTTTAGACGACGAATATGTTAATGTGAAGATAATCAAAGTGTCACGTTAAATAACGTTTAAAATAGAAAGCGTGCAAAAAATAGATGCTACAAATAAAGATTAATGAAAAATCAATCGAGACGTGTCCCTTGGATAAAAGAAACGTCCGTACAATCAATTTTAATCTGAGAACCTAGCACGTGTTGATTTTTATCCCGCTCACACTTATTGTAAAAATTATGTGTGTAAAAAGGACGAAAACATCAATAAGGCTTGTATCGGTTTTGATGGAGGTGCCATTACAGCCTACTTTCAGAATTAAAGTCCGCTAAAGGAGATTGAATGGTGGTTCTTAGCTAACGACAATGATGTAAGCGAAAACGTTGATAGATTTTGTGAGTAAGTGAATGTAATTCTGTAAATTATGTTAAGCATAAGACGCTAAAATGGTTGAATAATTTGAAAAACGCTGTATAATTTTTCATGCGTTTATTTCTTAAGTTGTTTATTTTGTTTTTACTTTTTTTATGAAAAGGACATTTATATTATATTATGGAAATTTTAAAACTACTTACTTCTAACAGATATAAAGTTAAAAACTATACTTAACTATACAATTATCAAGGAATTCTTTTTTTTTGTATGTTCGTATGTTTGTTTGTAATGGATAAACTAAAAATCCGCTGAACTGATTTAGATGGATATGAATAAGCTATATAGCTTGAGACCCTGGGAAGGATATAGGATATGTTTTATTCCCAAAATCATCCCTTAGGGGGGTGAAAAGGGAGACGAAAGAAGGGATACAAAACTCATTATACCGGAACCGGACCGGAACCGGACCGTGACCGAACCGTAACCGGAACGTGACCGGATCGTAACCGGAACGTAACCGGACCGTTACCGGACCGGAACCGGACCGTGACCGGTCCGGTGACCGAATGGAACGTAACCGGAATGGATCCGGCACGGAACGAAACGAACCGTGCCCGGACTGTAAACCGGAACGTAACCGGGTCGTAACCGGACCATGACCGGACCGTCACCAGACCGTGACTGGACCGTGACCGGACCGTAAGCGGACCGTCACCGGACCGTCACCGGACCGTGACCAGATCGTGACTGGACCGTAACCGGAACGTAACCGGACCGTAACCGGACCGTCACCGGACCGTGACCGGACCGTAACCGGACCGGAATGGAACGTAATAGAACGGAAGAGAAGAGAAGACGTTGGACGAAGAAGACAGACGAAGAAGGAAGGCGGAACGAAACTGCCGAACTTAGCATTGTTTTTGCTGAGTCGCACAATGATTATATTAGATATCTAGAATATACAAGCAGTAGCAAGTGGATAGTTGAGTATTGAAACTCTAGTTTCTCTATTTCCTTTGAGTTATGTGTATTTATAATAAGATTTTAATTAAAAATTGTACAACACTAGTCATATGACAATATAATTTACATGGCTTACAAATCTAATGGGATTAAAATCGATTTGTATTACAAAACCGGTTAGCGTATTTGTTCTCAGTACTGATATGACGTTATGATTGATGATGTTGTATGAGGCTGTTAGTTTTCAATTAGTGAAAATATATTATTAGGAACTTTTGTGTGAATGTTAAGATACATGTTTTAATGAAGGTTTAAACTAGAAGAGATACAGTTAGCAAGAGTTTTACTATCTTATCATTGAGTTTTGAGTAGACAAATAGCCCATTATTTATGATTTTATTGTCTTTTAGCCATAACCCTTTCAGAACGACAAAAAATATTTTGATTTCTATAAAAATTCTGAGCAATTTTAAGATTATTGGGAGGTAAAATGACCAGGAAAAATAATAAAAAAAATCCCCCCCTCTTAAATTACACTGAAGCCCCCCCGCACATATGTGCGCTCTGGTTTTCATTTGTGCTAACGCACGATCATGCATGTGGAATAAATATGCAAATAAAAGTCTCTTTTTGATATATTTACAAAAGATTTATTAAGGGTATTAATAATTTATTCTTTAGTTATTTGTATTACATGTGTATTATTAATTTATTTATTACACAGCGCTTTGAGATCAAATATTTATCAATTTTTACGTATAAAGCCACGTTACTTAAGAGAAATGCGTTTCTAAATTAATCAGTCTTCATAAAATTATCAAATAATATATATCAGAATCAAACAAAAATATTTTCCTCCGAACAATTATTTAAAGTAATAACATTTCACAATCATTTTGACATAAGTATGGATGGTAATAAGAAAAAAAAATCAATTTTGGTTCCTCGAAATGCATAACTATACGTTGCATTTTGTGCATCTTACTTTCGTTGTAGAAGAGCAGCTTTCTAAACGATATTTCCTGCCCCTTGACAAGTTCTCTTCTATAGGTAAATGGCCAAATTAATCAAAACGCTTATCAAAGGACGGGGGTAAGCTAATCTATATCTTTTGTATGGCCTCTCAACAAATGTAGAGATCTTCCAATGTATTTCGATAACTTGCGGCAGCGCAGTTCATAAGAGCATCAGCTAAATCTACTTGAAACCACAGCTAATTTTTGGTTTTGGTTCTATTTAAGGCACGTGCAACCTTTATTATCTCTAAGTGCTTACCACCGCAAGGTCCAAGAAATGGTTCAAAACTTTAAAGTCCATTTCTTTGCCTTTCGTTACGTCCTATAATATTCAACCAACTGGTTTAGGATATCCACCCTACCCATGTTTGGTATTTGATTAGTAATCAACTCCAATCCTCATACCGGTTCGCCAGTACATGTTAATTCGTGGATAAGGAACACAGCTCATTAGTAGAAGTATGCCGAACAACGTGCTCGTCTCTTGAGCAGACTTGTTTAAAGTTGAGCCTATTTTACGCAGATAGTATAAGTTAGTGTATGTGGCCAGATTATCAAAGAAATTACAATTTCTACGTACTGCAGTGGTGTCTTTACTTCTCTGGGTACAGGAGGAGAGGTGTAGTTATAAGGAATATCAGTAAAATTAGCAACTTTCCATATCCTTGAGCATTTTTTTTGTGTTGTATGACAACTTGTGTTTTCGGAGGTACAAGGATTTACAAGTAGTGGAGGTATGTTTTCTTGATTTGTGGTTTGTAGTTCAGTTAAGGGGATATTTGAATCTGAGTCTCTGTCACTTTGGAAGCCACCTGGTTGATCATGTACTGGTATATCTTCATTTAACAGTCGGGGAACAGAAATAGTAGGTTCCCTCTCCTCATCCGATATCTCAAGATCTGATTGGCACCCATTTTTGAACAATTCTTCCACTACATTTAAAATCTAGAGGCCGACCTAGTGAATAGAAAATAAGACATTAGTCACGTTTTTAGAACAAATATGAACGACAACGCACGATCGTGCATTTGAAATTTGAAGACGAGTTTCAATATGTAGAACTAATAATTTTTTAAGATGAATTCAAGGTTACAATAGCATAACAATTAAACTATTTATGAATAAAAAAAACATAATGAAATTCTAAGTTTAAAATAAAAATTTATGTACTTACTCCGACCAGTGTCATCAACGAACACAACGTCCATCTTGAACGCGTCACAATAATTTACTGCTTACTACTAGCTCAGCCCAAACATTGTTACAATATAGCTAGATTAACGGACGAACGATCGAAACCGTTTGCGCTCAATGAAATAAAATTTGGCGTTTGTTAGAATTTTTTAAACCTTAACGCACGATTAGTACTGTACGTTCTGAAAGGGATAATGAGATAGTGGTATCGAGATTTTTAGAATTCCCATTTTAAATTGACTGTTTCTAAATTGTATTCAGCCCTTTTTACCCATTGCTGGGCACAGGCTTCCCATCAATACAAGGGGGATAAGGCCATAGTCCACTACGCTAGCCAAATGCGGATTGGCGGACTTGCTTGTTTTTTTTTTAAGTTTACCTTTAGATTTTTGCGAGCTTCATATAATCGATATTATAACATCTATTATGCTAACTGTATACATTTTGTTAATGTCAATCAATATGCCGGATACAGCTATCAAACATGTGAGATCCAATTAAGATAGGTACATAATATTGATTTCGATCATAACAAAATATATTTTAATCAATAAAGGCATATGACATCTTTAACATAAACTAAAACAGTTGTTACTTTAGTTAAAAATAAATGAGCTTACCACTTACTGTCATTGTGGTTTGTTGAAGGTAAAATTACTAGAATTGAATAAGTAACTCACATCAGTACATAATATTACATTCAACTCGCGAATTTGACCTATTTATAATATTAGCCTAAAGCTTTTATTCCATACAAAAGCTTAATAACAGCTTTTACATAAATCAAAACTTTTGTTTTTATACTTACAATAAAATTAATACAATACTTAACATTTATGTTAAAAAAAAAACGATGCGATGATTGATTCTTAAAAAAGAAAATAAATGTTTTGTATAAATATTTTTGCCAGCGATATAATAAGCTCCCTCGTGATTCAAGGCTCACGACTCATGAATCCAAATTTTAATCAGACTCGAGTTTGCTTCACGACTGCATACTTTATTATTTTGACTCCTACTTATGTTTGAATTGAGTTAATTCTTCACTTAAAAGAATACATTACCAAATGACTTGTATATCTTTTCAAAAACAGCACCTTTTTAAATATATCCCATAAACTCAAAATGACAGGTTCGATTCCAGCATAATGATAAAAATATATTGTGTAACGCCCTTATAAATATCCCACTACTGGGCACAGGCCTATAAGGCAAGGTGGGAAAATAAATTATTTAATAATAAAAACCAGTAGCTTAAACGACTACTACTTATGTAACAGACTATAATGATATTTTTAGAAGGCGGTTAAATACATACATTTTCAAGTAATATAATTTTTTAAAGCACAAATGAGAGTAGAACCGTGTTATATAAATCAATCGAAATGTAAAATTCTATTGATGAATGATTATCACTACATAGTATAAAACAAAGTCGCTTCCCGCTATCTATCCCTATATATGTTTAGATCTTTAAAACTACACAACGGATTTTGATGCGATTTTTTTATTTAATAGTGATTCAAAAGGAAGGTTTATATGTATAATACATGCATAATATAGTAGAGAAGCACTGATAATTTTAGAGGTTTCTTATGTGATGTCGTAAATAAACACATTTTTTGCGCTTACTTTGCAAACGCTGGCTGAACCCTAGGAGATAGATCAAAGTAATGTACTACAGTATTGTACACCTTAAAAAGGTCTACATAAAAGTCCGTAATGGCGTATGTCTGTCTCTTAAGTATAATATACTATATCCCTTTTACTATATCCAAGGTGAGTCTCTAGTTATTTTATAATATTCAAGTTTTTAGTCTATAATATTTAAATTTAAGAGAGACTTAGCAGCTTCTCATAGATAAAAAATATTATGTTAGGGCTATTTCAAAAACATGCAAATGGAAGGAATAGAAAAGTCAATGCACCTGAAATCGATCGGAAGAGATGGTATAGTGTAAGCTATTAAATTTCCTAACATATCAAACACTTTTGCTATTTATATTTTTTAAACGATATAACAATAGAAGGTTTTTGAATTCTTATATCGATGGTAAAAGTTAAAATTTTATGAGTAACTAGCGACTCACCCTTACTCCGTTCGGGTTCGTCGTCCTAGTTACGTTTTGACGGTTAGTATAGATATGTCAAAGATGAGATACTTTCCCACACTAAAAAATATTCTATATGATGACTCGGATAACCAGCTTTCAATATACCAAATTTTATCAATATCTGTTCAGCGGTTTTCTCGTAATGCGGTCACAGACAGGCAGACAGACAAACATTCTAAAGACTATAGATCCGGCCCTATATATCGATAATAATGACTATTTCAATAAGATTTTCCAAAAAAAAAAATTATGTACAGATTCGACTCTGTTTGTATTTTATTTTATGCATAGATTTGTGAGATAAAAGTACAAATATCTAAAGTCACCTTAAACACACTTTGAGAAGCACATAAAATATCTTTACACATAGCCTTATGTATTTATTTTATTGTTTTAACATTATAAAGCCTTTACAAAAAGCAATAAGCATAAAAGGTTTTATTTATTTAGAAAAACCCGACAATTGCATTTTGAAATGTAAATTATACATTCCGAAAACAAATACTTTATAATTTCACATTATACAGGAAAATTTAAAGCATCGCAAAGGTTCTAATCAAACAATCAAAATTTCCATACATAATATACGCGACGCCACATAAATTAAAAGCCTCGGGCTTCCCTAGCTTACCGGCTGTTTTAGATAGCCTGAGAACTAACAGATGACTCTATGTAGACTGGTCAGAACTAAAATATGGATGCGGTATTTTATTCGAAAAGGCTGTGAAAGATATATTTAGTAAATAATTTTTATTATGTGCGATTTGCTGATTTTCTTTACTTGTATGCGTGTTTCCACAGTGATCTTTCTTTGATTTTTATATATGTTTTACGCATTTTTTTACTTATGGTATAATCACAGTGGTCATCATACCATTTGATTGTAGAAAGACATTTTTCACCATTGTACATGTAATATATATTACTTGGTATCACAGCTTAGTTACTACATAAATATAACTTACAATTTATAATTATAAAATAATGTACAGTGGAGTGTTATATTTTTTTTAACCATGAAATCAAAATATTATAAATGTCCGCCAACCCGCATTTGGCCCCCCCCCCCCTCGTATTGAAGGGACGCCCGTGCCCAGCTGTGGGACGTTAAAAAGGGCTGAACACATACACATACAAGTATACAAAATATTCTTGTCTGTCCTTGTAAAATTAATTACAAAGTCTTCTTGTTATTTTGATTAAGACTTATGTATCGTCTCCACGATTAGTAATAATACTATAATCGAACTAGTTGGAATGCGTGATTTCACTATAATTACACTAAACACGTGCAAAACACGACCCAAATTATATTTAAATTAAAAAAAGATTTACTAACTTTAAAAGTATCTGGTATAAAAAGCAGAAAAATACGTGCGTAATATATTAGGAAAGATGGCTTATTACATAACAAATAACCTTTAATTTTAAATAAAATGCCACATCCATTGTTTCATTCAGTCAAGTCATTGACGTTTATTAGCCAGTTCCCTAGAGTGTGGTGGTGTTTTTCCAAGGGGAAGGCGACCTGCTATAAAAAATTCACCTTAACCAAAGTAGCCTTCGGTAGCATTGGATTTTCTTTCGAAACATTGTTAGAGTTGGGTCTGTTATGAATTATTGAGTATATCTTATTATGAAAAAAAATGAGAATCTACTATAGTGACATTATGTTATGTTGACTTTTTGTATAATGTTAATAGATATTTTATTAATAAAACTGTAGGTTTTTGCTTAAGCACACATTTTCAAAAGTTTTTCATCGATTGCTTTGAAATTTTCATACAAGAGTGTGAAGTGCTTTTCGATAATAAAAACTATTTATGCCATCCACTTTTGTGTTTTCTTCCACTAGATTTACGTTATTTACGTTACTTTCACGTTATTAAATGTTTTTGATGAAATGGGAATATTTTCAAGGCGAATCGTTGTTATTACGAACTAAATGGTCATGTACGATGGTCAAAGCCAATGGTGATTGTAAAATATATATATCTACCTAATATAGTTTACCGGTAACAGAGTGTCAAGCCTGAGGAGTCCGACTGGATGGGTACCACCCCCTTATCTATTTCTGCCGCCAAGCAACAATGATTACATTGTTGTGTTCCGGTTTGAAGGATAAGGTAGCCAGCGCAATTACAGGCAAGAGGCATATCATCTTAGTCCTCACAGTGACAACGCACCTGTGGTTCTGCACTTTTGTTACTTAAAACCTAAGTGCATGAACCGTAGGAGTTATGGGCGACAGGTACTGCTTTCCATCAGGCGGTCTGTCTGCTCGTTTGTCACTGAATCGCATAAAAAAATGTGTATAATAATATATATGCTAATGAAAAAAATAATAAAGTTTTATTTTAATAAATAGCATTGAAATATGAGGTAACATTCATTGCCTTTGTATGAAGACATTTCATAGAAAGACAACTTGTGTGTGAAAATATTATGTAAAACGTCAAGAATTCTTGCAAATAATTTTACAATATAATTCAAAAAATTTCATTTCAATTTATATATTTAACAATCTTATTCTAATTAAAACTATCTTCAATCATGGTCACGGGAAAATCCCATCATGTCGGGAACAAAATATCAAAATAAATCGGCAAAAAAAACCGAAAACATAGTTTTATTTAAAATATCATATATACGTGTTATTATTATTAAAATAATTCTATTCAATGAAATGAAAAATTTATTAGTAGAACAATTTATTAGTAACATTTATCGGTAAACGGCAACGAAATGTAACATTGTTACGGTCGTTATACACGCGAATGTAATTATAACTAAAATGTGTATATTTATATACTAATTGCTTGACACTTTGACAAAGTAGTGTTTATGGCCCGTGAAATTGATAGTTAAATTATACTTTTTCTATTTATAAGGGGTGAATTAAACATATGTTATGTTAAGAATAAAATTGGTTAAATTTTAACTTTTCGAAAGTTTGTTTCCGCTTGTACCATGTCGTCGCTCAAGTGTGACGTATCGCTTATGTATTCGATACTCGATAGCTAATACGTAAAATATAATAACGCATATAATATATGTATATATAAAATATTATATGGCGGTTGTTGTTTGGATCTTAAAATTTAAGTTTCAATTAATATTTTTCCTATTTAGTTAGCTTAATTTGTACATCATCGTAAATAAAGTTCTATTGACTTAAATAATATAATTTTTGTTATGAAATCTGGTCTAAACATTTAATAATATCTACTTTATAAAAAAATAAAATTTAGTTATAAAATTCAACATTAATAAACTTTATAAAGAAACATAAGTTTCAATTAATTTTACCATATTATTATTTATTTATTTATTTATTTTGGAACAGAAACAGAAAACAAATTAAATAAAAATCACAACTACGTATTAAAAAGCTAAAAATATCATTTTAAATTTGTTTTCCAATTACATCTGTACACAACATTTAAATAAAAAAAAAAAAAAAAAAAAACAAATAATTATTTAAATAAACTTAACCAACAAAAAAAATGAATATTACTATTGGATATAAATATTAAGAAACAGAAAGAAAATAATATTTACATTTCATAAAAAGGAGAAGAAACAGAGACAAAGCATATCTATACAAAATAATAATAATATAATTTAATAATTTCATCCAACACTCTTTCATGTATCATCCAACCAATACATAGCAGTTATACCTATACTAACGGATACTGCAGTCAATTCCAATACTCTGTAGAGAGGTATCGACCGTTTAAATTAATAAAATATGAATTTTGGATTATTTATGGCTATATCGTACCGACTATTCAATATTCTGGCACATAACGAGGTACAGGTAAGAGGCGGACCGACGTATTCAATTTACTCGCGTGGTAAAGGTTTATTCTACTTGAGTCTTATATGTTGTAACTTTGTATTAATTATTTCAATTTTATAATAACGTTGTCTGTATTATTGAAGTAAAACTACTTTACTCACGCTTGACTTGGGGAGTAAGCTGGTGAATGCGTTACGAAAAGTGTAATTGGGCGAGGCGAACATTTGTTGCCATGGATATGAATGAATGATATATAATATTATATTCTTTCCTTAAATGATATTCTATAAATAAATATATGATTCTAACATTAGGCATACCTAATACGCGTTATTTTTATTTAAGTAGCTTTATATTCCGTAATTTTCGAGTAGATAGATAGAAAATGTAAAGTAATTTTCATTTTTCAATGATTTTAAAGAAATCTTCTCCAGGTAACACTCAGTGTTTTCTTGACTTAAACAAACAAAATGTTTCTAATAATTGTATAATATAAATAAATAAATAAAATAACTAATATAGAATATCGAAACTCTCCATGATATCAATCAGGCTTTGATACTGTATTTGATGTTATTATGATATTTATAAATGTGATATTTATAACTAGCGACTCACGCTCGCTTCGCTCGCGTTCGTCCCTAGGTACGTTTTCACGGTTACCTATGATTAGGTATACATAAATAGTAGCTTGCTACCCCTAAGATATTCATTAAATTTAAATTATATAGCGATTTACCCTTATTTTGCTCGAGTGCATACGGCGTACGCGGATTTTGTTTAAAATTTCATGGGTTTAATTTTTTTTTCGCGGAACCTTGATTATTTTTCTGAAATAAAAGTAGCCTAAGTTACTCCTTATAACAGCAGCTATCTGCCAGTGAAAGTCCTGGTCAAAATTGGTCCAACCGTTTCGGAGATTAGCCAGAACAAACAGGCAGACAAAAATTGTAAAAAATGATGTTTTGGTATATGTACCGTGTATACATCCATTTGCATTTAGTAAAAAGCGGTTATTTTAATATTACAAACAGACACTCCAATTTTATTTAACTGTATAGATTAAAGAAGTAAGATATAGTCTACACAAAGTAAACTTTTTGGATCTGAATCGATCTATCGCCGCAACGACCAATCATTGATCGTTTTATAATAATAATGTTGTCTTGCATGTATATTAATATACCTATATATTAATAACAGCATTTTTTACAAATAAAACAATATTATTAATAAATAAGGCTATGACGATTGATAAAATTTTTATAATGCACCATATAATGTGCGAGAAAGTTTTAAATATATATAATTTTAAAAGTTCCAAAAAGAACACACCAACCGCTCTTCAACAGGGCTGTGACAAAGATAATGTTCGAAGCAATATTAATGAGATATCAGCGCCCATTTCATGTATTTCCGGACCAAAACATTTCGGTATTGTACATGTTTAAGTTAATTTAAAAACAGTCCAATTAATTAGCCTATGATCATCTACATTTATTCAATAAATCTATTTTATAATACTCAATGAGCAATTCTTGTGTATTATGTGTGTATATATATATATATATATATATATATATATATATTTTGTTTGCTTTTTAAGTTTACCTATATAATTTTGACAGCACGTATTACGATATATGATAATCTATTAGGGCTTACAAACAAATTATTATGTTTGTCAGACTTCAAAATATCTGATTAGGTATCTCTAGTAAATTAAAAACCCCGTTCAGTTATTTTATACTATTTAGTTGTTTTTTTTGGAAGTCAATTTAATTTGTCATTTAAGTTTTTAATTTGGACATCAAGTTATTTATTTTAAAAATAACAATTTGCTATTATTGCGCGATTAAGACATATAATGAAACCATTCAAGTTAGTTTAATACGAATTAACTTAATGGGTCAATTCTATAGAAAACTGGATCATGACTCATGTCTTTACAGATGTTATCGTCAGCTTGAGTGACTGTTGAATTGACTTAATTCTAAACTTACTTCTTACTATTACTTGTTAGCCTATGTGGTATTAATTTAGCCTATGTGGTACAGTTCAAAATATTTCTTACAATAATATAAGTTTATTCAAAAAAAAACGTCAAAACTTCATATTTTTCATACTTGAAAACTTATTTGAAGGAAAAGATATCATTTGTTTATTTTAATGTAAGCTTTTTGCTGTATATACTACGGAAAACTACTTACTACTAGGTACTATTTCGAAAAATATAACAGATACCATTTCCAATTTATGATATAAGTAATTATTTAGTAGAAACGTTCTCGTATTTATATCAACTAGTGATCGCTGCGTGGTTGAAAATCAACCATAATTCATTAAGTTATATATTTATTGTCTTGCGTATATACAATTATATATATGTTTATATAAATCTATCTTCAATTTGACCATAGACTTTAACAATAAACAAAAGAGTATATATGCGTGTGTGTGTCAAATACATGGTAGTGTGTAATGTTTTTTTTATTGATTTAATGTATTTTTTATGCATTATTAAAAAAAAAATAGCATTCTGCACTCATTCTCCATATAAACTATAAGTGTGGGAAATTTCATTCTCCTCCGTCCGCGCAATTTTCGTAGGAAGGGGTACAAAAATTTTTGCTTCACGTATTAATATATTAATAATATATTATAATAGCAACAAAAGCCACGAAACTATAGGACAAATTATTATAATCTAGCCATAAATATCATACAAACCTCATATGTATCCACTCCATTATCCTTTTTTCACGATAAAAGATGATGCATAATCTTCATAAAGCTCGAGTTCTCTTAAAATTGCGTGGTGAGGTAAAATGGTTTTAAGAGTTTTACTGCAATGTATATATGTATGTATGTATGTATATCTGACTGCAGAATAAATAATTATGATTTACTATACAAGTACACCATATATAAAATCTCTTTACAAAGTAATTATAATATATATTTTTATTGCCCATTAAAAACATAAATTACAAATATAAGAGAAAATTGAAGGCAAAACTGGACTTATCTCTAAAAGAGATCTCTTGCAGTCAACTTAGGAGGTGAAAAAGATTGTCATTTAGCGGAGCATAAAAGTGTAAGGTAATATGGAAATAAAGTCAAAAAAAAATCACAATATATATAATAATAGCATATATATATTCTTAGATTATAATTCAAATTTATTATCTTAAATAAAACTATCTTTTTTAGAATCTTTCGAGGGTTTATCTTGATTTTTGGTTACAATGTTTAGTTAAAAAATTAAAGGTGTGTATTATAAAATTTCTTAAAATTTGTATAGGAATATCCGGGATCCAGGAAAGCTATAATAATATATTTATATAAGACGATATTAATATAAATACTTTTATTTTTTGAATATTAATTGACCTCCTCTTAATCTAAGGAAAACTTAAATATTCATCATATAAAAAACATACGGACCAAGTAGAATGTAGATATTAGTTATTTATCACTATTATCCAAACACGCCCATTCCACGTATTCATATATCTCGTTTCAATCAACTTATGAGTACTCGAGCTTTTTGACATGTAACAAGCTTTTGATTCTCTGATGGATATGTTTTATGTATACTACATATCACATATTATTCAATACAATTCAATTATTTGGGTCACGGCTTCTAAAAGTGTCACTTAAGAATTTAGATACAATGCCATTATCGCAAGGCAAAGCAAAGTAAACCAGTAAATTAAGATACCAACAAACTTTGATTATGTGTAAACTAATATTTTTTTTAGTAAAGAGGTGTAACCTGACTATGAAATTCTCTAACATTTATTGTTTCACTCTATGGAAAGGATTATTTTAAAATTTTAACATATAAATTTGCGTGTACAATTATAACGATTTTAAAGATATTTTCTAGATGTAACTTAGTTGTTAATTTTTAATAATAAAATAAATAAAAATATTAAGGAAATACCATTTTGGAATGGAATTTTGTATTGAAATCGAAACGTTATTTAAATTTCATAATTTCACTAACTTCATAAACTAAAGAAAATAATAGAAAAAGTAAAACATTTTTAGATTTACGCAAACATTTGGCATTTTAAATACATAAAACTATCTTTTAGGATTTTTGGAAGAGATCCCGTGACCATGATTGCTGTAAAGCATTTGAAACATCAAGAACGAAAAATCAAAATATATCCACGAACAAATCCGAAAAGATTAAGTTATTTTATTTTATATTAAAGTAGAAACAGATTAAGTTATTTCAACGTACAGTTAAAAGATAGAAAGGTAGATATTATTCTAAGTCGTCCTCTAAGCTTAAGGTATAATCTAGCTGGCGATTTTGTGTAATCAACAGCCTTAACTCATGTCAATCGGGTGATAATAATCACTGCTGCGGCTCTTGTGAAAAATATCCAAGTTATAAGCGAATTATACTATCTTTATTCTAATAATATTTTTTATAATATAATTAGATTTCTTACAAAGTAAAAACTGAACATAAACAATAATATAGAGGTATCTGGGCGAAAAAGCTTCGGTCGACGTTTTGTAAAATCGAGTTTTTCCGGAATAGATGTAAAAATTGCGTTTTTTTACAAAAATACAGATAAACTTTATCTAACAACAAAATTTAAAGAAATACTATAATTGCTTTACACGAGATATGAACTCAGGTACGGGGATATCTAGTTGAAGATGACCACACTATAACCATAACGACCATTTTGTTTTAATATATTATATACAAATATTGTAACGACAAATTATAAAGAAAATAATAAAAAAAAACATAGTTTAAAATGATTAAAACTTTTATATTCCTTTGCTTCGTTATATTTTTATACTGATATTCTTAATATAAATATTTTTAATTCCCCCTTGTTTTGACTCACAGAGCCCATATTTACATAAATATTATGTAGGTAATGACGCTCCCTCAACTACATAATATCATTTCCCAATCTCCGTGTATTCTCCATTCTACGACACTGACAAAATAATTTGTGCTCAACTGGCAAGCTTTGAAGCCATTACAAGAAAATTGAATTGGACTTAATCATATTATTTGAAATATCACTTGAAATAAACCAATCAGTTTAAGATATTTAGCCTGCTAAATTCATAAATATACATACAATCAAAAAACATTACCCTCTAGCTTAGTAGTCGGTCAACTAAAATGACAAGAGCTTTAGAAGCTCCGCCACCGCCTACCTTGCACGTCGATTCAAAATTTCCAATGATAATTTAAAGTCCAACCAGCGGTTATGTCGGTACCGGTGTTATTGCGAATTGATTAAACGTTTCGCCGGTAACAATCGGTAGCCGGAATGCAGTCAGGTTTATAATACTAACCATTATATACTATTTTGCTTGAGAAAATTTATAATTTATTTTGTATTTGTTTTGTTTTTAGATATTTTCTATAGAAGAGAGGCAATTTTGATATTTTATATGCTTACGTTTTCGTTTCTGCTGTGTGAAGAATAGTGTCAAAGTGAAAAAAGAATAGTGTCGTATACTGGTTTTTACTATACTAGAACCAGACTTTGTTTGATCCATAAAAAAAAACAAATCAAGCCTGTAAAACATAGTTTTTTTCTAAAGAAAGTACTAAAAACATCTAGCAAATAGCCTTTTTTATTGTAATGGAAGCACACCTAAAAACTACTACAGCAATAAGGTTTAATTTACTCTACATAATTAAATTTATAGCAATAGATAGTAAATAAAAATTGTATATAATGTATTTTAATCTGTACATGTAATAAAATTGTAACTAAGCCGATAATTGGTACATTAAAATATTTTTTGAAAAATCTTATTGAAATAGACATTATTATCGATACAGAGGCTGAATCTACAGTTTTTAGAATTTTTGTCTGTCTGTTACCGCATCACGAGAAAACTACTGGACAGATTTTGATAAAATTTGGTATGGTGATAGCTGGCTATCCGGGTCAACATATAGCATACTTTATATCGCGGGAAAATATGTCATTTCTGAGAAAAAATACAAAAATGTAAAACCTATGGATTTGGTTTTTAGTCATTTGAATATTTCCCTAGATTATGATGTTGTATATTCTCATTATTTAAACGTCTACATTAAATTATACCATAACATTCTATAATTTAACATTATTTTATTAATGTAAAACAAGACTATACACGCCTGAATACGTTTTAAAATATAAATGCATATTATTCAAGCACAAAAGATTCTTTGACCCTAGCCTATATGAAGTTCAGATCAAAACATAATTTGAGTTATTACATTTTGAGAATAATTGATAAAATATCAATTAGAGGGAGTTAAGCGATTCTCAAAAAGCCGATTAAACATTTAAGCTCCTTATTTTTTGAAATTGATTTTAAAAAGGCTAAAATATTAAAATATATGTAGTATTGACGATATACCTGCTTATTTTTATAATATTCCATTTTAGTATTTGTCTAGTCGTGCCTCTATTATTCGTATTTGCCGTAACATGGATTCGAACCCGTGATTTCGGGTCGTATAAACACGATAATTATATACAAAATGGAGTTTTTTTCATTTGCTTGTATTTGTTATTTATATTAATATGTAATTTAATTTAAATAAAAATTGTTCTCTTTAGGAAAATTGATACTTATTTCAAAGTACAATTGTGTATTCTGTACATGTAGTACTTATTCGCTAGGTTGTGGCAGAATCTTTGACTGAATCCTAATGCATGCCATTAGTGAAAGAGGACTGAGCTTACAGATATTTGGATTGCAAAAATTTTAGCTTCTCCTATGCACGATAGAACATCTGCTCCTTTAAGTATTTTGCTATTCATTTCAGTCTTTATGTACAGTATTATGTACATAAAGACTGAAATTATATATTTATCTGTATACTAATGTATACAGATAAATAAAATTGGAGTGTCCGTTTGTTATATTAAAATAACCGCTTTTTTCTAAATGCATATGAATGTATACACGGTATATGTATATACCTAAACAACATTTTTTACAATTTTTGTCTATTTGTATGTCTGCCTGTCTGTCTGTTTGTTCCGGCTAATCTCTGAAATGACTGGATTGATTTTGACGGGATTTACACTGGCAGATAGCTGATGTAATAAGGAGCAACTTAGACTACTTTTATTTAAGAAAGAAAAATAGGGTCTCACGAAAAAAAAATTAAATCAAATTAATTAATTAATTTTATTTTGGGAAGCAACCTAGGGACGAACCCAAACGAAACGAGGGTGAGTCGCTAGTATATTACATAGTTCAACTAAATGTTGTATAAGAACTAAATCAATCTTACATAATAATGCTGTAAAAGTTTGTAAAATGTTATACTTGTATTGTTCATCTCATCAGAATCATTTTTAAAAAGCCAATGTCATTTTACAAGAATTCTCTATCAGTTAGTAAGAGTTTTATTTAAATCAGTTCAGCCGTTTCGTAAATTACCAGATCGATCAATAGACAGGCATTTTTTTTTCTAGGCTTATAAATTAAATAAACGGATGGATGGAACGCAATAATAATTGAATTTCAGTGAAGTCGCTGGGTTATCATCGTTTTGCTATATACTACTATCTTCCTCAAATCTCAATGCTTTTAGGAGTTATGAAGTCATTTTTAGGGTTACGTACGCAACCCGGGGGAGAGCTACCTACCGGGCGCGTTCCCAGGTGGCGGATCGGGGAACGCCACCCGCTTAGCACAGGGGCGGGTGGTACTAGAGAAATCAGGCGCGGACCAAGGCAGGACGGGGCTGCTCTCCGTTGAGGCTTCGGCTTCCGGAGTTGCGGCTACCGGGAGCGGGGCCGCTTCGGCGGTCTCGCAACCGGAGGGTGGGGACCGGTTGCGGGACTGTGAAAACAGGCTCGTAACCGGTAGAGGGGAAGGCCGCGGTGGGAGAGGAGGACCGGTATTTCGGTGCGCCGTTCTCCCTGCCCCCCCGCGGCCTTGACGGGGCTGCCACCGTCTTAGATGGCAGACGCGGTGGGGCTGCAGGGGAAGAGGAGTGTCGGTGTGTCGTTGCCGCTCTCCCTGTCCTCTGCAGCCGATTGAAGGGTGCCCACTTCGGTGGGCGGTGTGGTTTAATGGGGCTGCACCGGGTACTTCTCTGGTTCAGCAGAGTGGACTGTGGAGCAGCCTCATTGGTTTGGTGGCCGTCAGGCCTACCGCCGGGGCGTCGCGGTAGTTATGCGTAAGCGATGCCGCGGCGTCCCACTAAGGCGGAGAGGAGGGGAAAGTTGGGGTTTAGTGGGTAGTACCGGCTCTTCTAGCTGGTGAGCCCCACATAACCACCTGGGGTATAGATGGTATGCGTAAATGCATTTCCCAACTATATAAAAAAAGGGTTACGTACGCAAAGGGTAAAACGGAACTCTATTACTAAGACTTCGCCGTCCGTCCATCTGTCTGTCTGTCTGTCTGTCGTCTATCACCAGGCTAGTTAACAGTTGAAATTTTCACAGATGATATATTTCTGTTGTCGCTATAACAACAAATACTAAAAAGCAGAATAAAATAAATATTTAAGGGAGCTCCCATACGACAAATGTGATGTTTTTGCTCGTTTTTGCTCGATATTGATAACGGCAACAGGTAGACGCTTGAAATATTTACAGAATATTTAGTTATATATTCACTTAAAAAAAAAAAAAAAAAACAAATATTTAAGGGGGGATCCATACAACAGACCGTCGTTTGCGTTTTTTGCCGTTTTTATAGATAATGGTACGGAACTCTTCGTGCGCAAGTCCGACTCGCACTTGGTCGGCTTTTTGCTTTTCTGTCTACAAAAATTATTTTACTACTAATATTCCTTCAGCTCAGCCCAATATCCACTCCATTTATGTTTTAAATAATATAGCTATTTCTATTCATAGTATAACCCTTTACAAAAGTATTAGCATTAAATAAAAAAAAAAAACATATTCATGTTATTTAATAAATTCATGATAAAATCTTCGAGTTAGAATGCACAAAAATATTACGAAATCCAGATATCTATTACTAATATTACTTAAAATAAAAATAAATAGAATCTTCTAGTCAAATATACCGCATTGCACTTACGCTATCCCGCCATATCGCTTACAAAACACATTTCTAAGAGCTTTCTCCCGTGAAATCTTATAATATACAATAAACAGACACACAGACAGTCTGTCCTTTCAATAATGTTACTAGTTTCCGCAAAATATGTTAGCTGTTCATATTATCACAGCCAATAATTTACGGTACATTGCCTTAGCTGGTTCGCTATTGTCCAGATACAGATATAGCACAGAGTATAATATTATAGAATGTCCATATGTTTAATTTAAAAATTGCAAGTATATTTTTGAAGTGAAACTTCTTTTGAATCGTTGTTTTGAAACCCGATGTAACGAAAATGTGCCGTAAGAAAGAGACAAACACATACATATATATTAGGATTGGATCTAATTCATTTAGTAAAAGAAAAATGTTACGAAATGTGGAAGGAACATTTTGACGTAAGATCAGTAACAAAAGGAATTTGGTACAAAACCATACAGCCATCTCTTTCTCGGTCTCCGTGGTTTGCTGGTGTTAATTTATGCAGATATGATCTTGTTACAGCTTTCAGACTTCGTTCCGGACACATCCCATTGAATAACTTTGCTTACATGATACGTAAAATCCCACCTCCTAATTGTTCAGAGTGTGACGTTGTTGAAGATGTTTACCTTGTCCTAGTGGAATGTGTCCGAAATGAGGTCGAAAGATTAGAATTAATGAGTAAAACAAATTTGTTTGAATTAGGAACATGCAATTGTATTTTAGGTCGTCCTGAATCAAAAGAAGCTAGAGTATTGTATAAGATTTATAAAATAGCTGTAAAGCGTCGGTGAGTTTTGTGTAGTTGCTCCAATGAGGGTGGCATGTTCAATTTATGAATAAACCCTCTTTAAAATAAAATAAAGATTAAAAAAAAAATACTAGGATTGGCTTATGCCGGCGAAAGAATGAGATAGAACACATTAGATATGAAAAATAATTAAAATGAAAAAGGTAAAAATATTATTAAAAAAATAAAATTTACAATTATCCTACTCCTGGTACTCTATATTCATCTCATTCTTTCGTAGGTTACTTTACTGAACTTTCACTTCTATCATATGTGAATTGCACACACACACTTTTTTATTAAGGCAATTTTTGTATGGCCGCTTTCCGGTTTCGTTCAAAGTGTTAATTATTTTAACATTTATCATTTATCAACATATAATAAAATTCTAACGGAGTCGAATCTGTACATTAAATATTTTTTTGGAAAATCTTATTGAAATAGCCATTATTATCGATACAGAGGCCATCTGTCTGTCTATCTGGGAATGCATCACCAGAAAACCACTGGACAGATTTTGATGAAATTTAGCATGACGATAGCTGGTTATCCAGGTAACATATAGGATACTTTTTTCTGCGGAAAAATGTCATCTCTGAGAAATCTATACTAAACGTTAAAACGTAACTAGGAACGAATACGAGCGGAGCGAGGATGAGTTGCTAGTAATTAATAATGTTTTATGATTATTGTAATTAGCCCTTTTAACGTCCCACGGCTGGACACGGGCCTCCCTATAATCTCGTATTAAACCAGGCTATTTATTTTATTACTTTTTAATATTACAACTAAAATACGACAATTTAAATAAATGTACTCCTCGATACAAACAAATATCAACGTATAAGTATATTTTATAAAGATATTTAAATAAATTATGTTCAGTACTGTTAAAATACCCCATGTCTTTTTGAAGAAAAAACTAAAAACAAATAATTGAACTCACAGCTTATTTTGTAACGTTACGTTGAAATATTC
This sequence comes from Argynnis bischoffii washingtonia, assembly GCA_033884665.1. Lineage (NCBI taxonomy): Eukaryota > Metazoa > Arthropoda > Insecta > Lepidoptera > Nymphalidae > Argynnis > Argynnis bischoffii. Next base: position 1,860,240 of record CM066618.1, on the reverse strand, counting down.
CATATCTAACCTGTTATTAGGAACACAAACGTTATTCTTATATTGGTAGAAATGAAAAATAAAAATTCAAAAACAGTATTTAAGGTTGGACATTTTTAACCGACTTCCAAAAAAAGGAGGAGGTTCTTAATTCGACCGTATATATATATATATATATATATATATATATATATATATATATATATATATATATATATATATAATATTTGATTATTATGCCTTTACCTGTCACTGTTGTTTAAAATATATGTAACATTAAATACGTATTGTGAATAATACAAGTTTTATTTCCATTTAAATATCAACATAGCCTAATGGTATTTCTAATTAAATCACATGTTCTATGGCGATATCCTTATGTTGACTTTATACCGTAAACATTGCAAGCCTACTTCGAATATTATTGTCTCTGTGGTAGTTGAGTAGCCAGAGATAGCAGTTATCACGCTTTATTTTCGATTAATAATAAATTTATCTTACCCAGGATAATATTGTAACTTTAATACTGTTAATAAAACAAGAATGTGAGTAAAAAGTATAATATCTAATATCATGGGTTATCTATCTATCTATATAAATAAAAATGAATGTTTGTATGTTTGTCCTTTATGTGTTCCTAATCCTAAATCGATTGAGATGAAACTCTGGTGAGTTACTCCATATATACCTATGATGAAGGTTCCTGATGGAAAATAAAAGAATTTTTTAAGACGTTCGTCTTTTATGCTTTCCTAAACCAATCAAGCTTATGGAAGTACTCGAGTGGAGTGAGGGTAAGTCGCTAATCTATACTAATATTATAAAGAGGTAAAGTTTGTGAGTTTGTGAGTTAGTGACGTTGTAGGTGGTAATCTCTGGATTTACTGAACCGATTTAGATGAAATTTGGTGAGAATTTAGTTTGAGACCCTGGGAAGGACGTAGGATACTTTTTTCCCCGGAAATCATCGATCTTAAGGGGGTGAAAATGGAGATGAAAGTTTATGTGGGGAATTAAGCTTCAGATGAACCCGAGCGAAGCAAGAGTGAGTCGCTAGTTAATTATAAAAAATGAAAAACAATTTTCTATGAAATATTTGACAGGTGAATGTAAAAAAATAAACCTTTTCAGAAATGCATAAGATTTGTTTTAAGCCACTAAACAATACCACTACTGCCATTTATCGTCATCCGGTCTATTAAATTGTATTTATAACCTGCTTAAGCTCGCGATTTCATTGTATAATATAAAATTATTAACATTTAAATATCAATTCCATTGATATAAAATACGTATTTTACATTAAAAAAGCCGAAATAATATATTATTTCGATTTATTCGCTCGGATTCGTCTCTAGATTGATTCCCCATACAAACTTTCATCCCCATTTTCACCCCCTTAAAGAATGATTTCCAGAATAAAAAGCATCCTATGTCCTTTCTAGGATCTCAAACTATCCTTTTACCAAATTTCATCTAAATCGATTAAGTAGATCCAGAGATTACCCTCTACAATCTCACAAACTCATAAACTTTACCTCTTTATAATATTAATAGTATAGATAAAGCTTTGTTTTTAAGAAAGTAGGTACAACAAGTATCGGTGGTTTGAACAAATAAGCACTAAGGCGACTTTTTTCTAGTAGCTCTAATATTTCCATTTAATTCAGAAATCTATTTCCCACAATACTAATATTCCTTGTGTTACTTAAACAAAGCTATTTAAATAATTAAACAGTCAAAGTAATTTCTTAAGGAGAGTATTTTCTTTATTTTTCTTTCATAAAAAGGAACTAATCTAAGAACAATATAAAAGTAAAAGAATTTCTATAGATTCTTGTTGCCTTAAAGAAGACATTTCGCACCTAACTACCTAGTTGGCTTGTGGGCGGCTGGAGAGACATCAAAATATGGTCTAAATGCAAAACTCAAGCGTTTTTTAATAATAAATGTTTAAAAAATAATAAAATTATAATAACACGTTTGGCTCAGTTTGTAGTGACCCTACTAGCTCTGATAGCCATCGGGGGTTCGAGTCCCGCTGGGGGCATTCATTTGTGTGATGAACACGAATGTTCTTACTTCAATCATGGGTTTTTATATTTATAATATGTATATATTTAAAGTTATATATGTGTAGTGTATCAACTATCTGGTATCCATAACACAAGCCTCGTAGCTTGCCATGGAACTAGATGGAGATGTGTGTTAATGTCCCAACAAAATATTATAATGGTTTTTCATACACATTCACTTATTTTTAAATTTTATGTTAGAATATTATGCTTATTTTCAGATATATAAAAATGCTATTACGAAATATGTATATACATCACTCGAATGATTGAGTTTGAATTTGTGTTAAGAAATATATAGGTTTTCGATCGGGTTCGTACTTGTGTTTATATATAATAATATATAGTTTTACAATAATGTTTACCCGATTGGTTGACATTTATGATTACTGCTCCGCTCTCTTGGGTAGTAGCATGATGATATATAACCTAAAGCCTTCCTCAATAAACAATAAAAATAAAATTTTCAAATCGGATTAGTAGTTTCTGAAATTAACGCCCCAAACAAACATATTATTATAGTACCTATAGATTTTAAGCATATAAAATTAGTATAAAGTTTATATGTCCTTTTTTAATATTTAAATATCGCTCTTTTGACTTAGATCACTGTATTCTCAAGCTCATTCGTGAGTAAATTAAGTTGTAGTGATCTGCATCAATTCTTTGCAATCAGATAGCATCGTTAAATTACACAATGTCGACTTTCAGATGCTTTTAGAGATAGAGCACTACTCTATTTGTTTTGTAATTTATGATTTATGTTTTTTTCAATATATATGACACTTAATCCTATGGTCCATTTTTGCATCAGTTAGATCAATCTTTAAGGATGTGAATTTATCTCGATAAAATTGGGTATTTAGAAAAAAAAGTGAACAGTACATTGAGTTTTTTGTTTATTTCAATCTCTTTTTGTTTGATACAATGACTATGCTTCAGAATACAGAAAAAGTGAATGCGATGTTCGCATGAGTATGTTTTATATTTCTCATACGAAATATTATTTCCGTCTGCTTTCTTTACATGCTTTGTAACAGAAGCTGTACCAATAATTATAATGTTCTATACATTTTATAATAAAACAAAAACATATTAAAGAAAAACAATTAAATTTTAAATTTAAAGTTTAAAATACCAATTTAATAGTCTTAATAAAATTTTAATATTAAAATATAATTAAAGCTTTATAATAATAGGTAAATACAATTAAATAACACTTTAATTAAAATAGTATTTTGAAATGAGGCAAATCTCATAAATTTTTATTATTTAGTAATTCTATCAATACTTATATAATTTTATAGAACTCGTAACTAAAATAAAGATATTAAAAGAGTATGCTTATTACTAAGTTTTTAAACAACACAAGACTTTTCACATTTTTTATTAATGTGTCTTAAAACCTTATATTTTTTCTTATGACGTATTGCCTTCATGTATGGCGGCATTGGAGATTGTCTTATATATATAAAAAAAAATACGTAGTTAGAAGAGCTTACCTAGTGCTTGGCTCTGTTTTACAGCTAATAAAACATGGATACCTGCTTACTGCTGCAAAAAAAATAATTTTAATAAACTAAAAAACGTTTAACTAAATGTCTAATCAAGTTAAAATGAATGAAATCAACCGAAACTCGTAGGTATATTTTAAAAGAAGCCTTTGAAAAACTTAACTACCTCTTGATTATATTACCAGATTATAGTACAGTAGCATTAAATTATATATTGTTCAAACAGATTTCATATTTTTACCAAATTTTAAATCGATACCGCTGTTAAAAATATTAAAATCGAAAATTTCTGAAAGTTTAGATGTTTGTATGGATGTTTGTTACTTAATCACGCCGGAACAAATTAACGAATATGGATTAAAGGCATTATATATTATAGTCTGGAATAGCACATAGGCTACTTCAGATAGTTACTTTTTATCCCGGAAATATTTACGGTTCCCGTGGGATAGATTTGTTTTGGTTTGTCTGAGGCTAAGCTGACCGAAGCGAGCGTGAGCCGCTAGTGAGGAGAGTTTATATCTCACCTGTCTAAAGTTATCAAGTGTTTAAGAATTGCAATTTGCATGTAATAATTATTTCGTTAGTATATATATATATATATATATATATATATATATATATATATATATATATATATATATATATATATATATATATATATATATATATATATATATATATTGACGACACGTCTGGCTCAGTTTATAGTGACCCTACTTGCTGTGCCAGCGGTCTAGGGTTCGAGTCCCGCTGGGAGCATTAATTTGTGTGATGAGCACGAATGTTTGTACTCCAGTCAGGGGGGGCTTATATTTTTTATAGGTACGTATATAAAGTTATATATGTGTAGTATATTAACTGTCTGGTATCCATAACACAAACCTCATAACTTACCATGGATACTAGATTGTGCTGTGTGTTAATGTCCCAATATATTTATTTTATTTATTTATCTTTACGATAGGTGTCAGAGTACGCTCTACACTGGGGTGTAGAGCACACACAATTTCATTGGTAACATAACGCTCAGATTCGTATTTTTGAAGTAAAACTTCTTTGCGCACGCTTGATTTGGGATGTAAGCTGGTGACGAGAGCGTTACGAAAAGTGTTGTTATTATCTGACAAATGATATATAATATTATATTCTTTCCTTAAATAATATTTTATGCGTTATTTAATTATTTTGTTAGTATCTCACCCATCCTAATTATTTAAAACATAAATTAAATTTCATAAACAGTACCGATAAAATACAGAAGTTTTACTTCTTGCGTGTGTACACATTCATACACGCACTCTTTAATATTTTTTTAATCGTTTTATATCGGCGATATCCTATGTAGAATATAGAGATGGGACAATATACCTCTCGAAGAAATAACTATATTACTTATTATTACTTCTATATTAGTTATATTATAAATGTAAGTGTCTATAAAGGTTTTTGGATATTTGTCACTCAATTACAAATAATTTTAAAATATATGCGATTATGAATGAAGTCCATTTGTAATGGGGATTAAACAACTAGTATTATAACTCCAAACTTTATCAAAAATTTATTGGCAGGACATCCTCGCCTGCAACCTTATACACTAGCGATTAGACCAAAGAGTTAAAAATAAATAGATAGAACAAAGAGCATCTTTATAATTAAGTAAAGCTTAAACACGTAAAGTCGTATACTAAAACTAGTTTGTACAATAAAATCATCAGAAATATTTATTTACAAGATTTCTGGGAAAGGAAATTGTTACCGAGGTAATATAGACACTAGCTCTGTATTGCGCTATAAAAACATCACTTTAAGACTCAGGTGCCGTATATTTGCATACCTTATAAACATTTATAAGTTAAACACATTTCATTGTACTTTATGTTAGAATGGTCTATCAGAATTGTTGTTTTATTAAAATTTTGTGCCACTTTTCGTATTTTCAAGCTGATTCGTAACTTGAAAGGTATATTATAATTTTTTATCTATATTGTAGTTTAAACTATCGCTATGGTACATACATTTTTGTCTCATGCAACCGCTATGATAAAGGTCGTGTGTTCCATTCTCATACGGAAAAAATATGAGGAACTCGACAAGATTGAAAGTAACGGTACTAATGTAAGTAATAATAGTATTTTAGAATATATTGTTATTACATGTAACCCAGTGGCGTTTGCATGAAAAGCCAAATAAAGCGGTTCAAATCCCCGATCTCGCACCTCTAATACTTATATGTGCGAACAATTTTAGCATGATTACCACTTGTCTTACGTTGAAGAAACCTACATGCCTAAGAGAACCAAGCAAGTTTGCGAAAGACAATATGAAGTCCGCCAACCGGCACTTGTCCAGCATTGTGGACTATGGCCTGATCCCCCAGTGCCCAGCAGTGGGACGTTTAAAAAAAGGCTAAATAATACAACATGTACTAGTTATTATATATATATATATATATATATATATATATATATATATATATATATATATATATATATATATATATATATATATATATATATATATATATAATAACCCCCTGCCCCCTGTCAAGTTGAATATTTTGCTGAAAATAATAAGTGCTGGTAGCAACTTACTTTAGATAGCAAGGTTTTCTTCCACTATCGTTCACTCTTCTATAAGCGATAGCATGGTTCATAGAATATTTCACAAAAGCATTGAGGACAACTAAAGTACATTTTCTTAAATCACTTAGACCTTTATTCTTTGGACAACAAGTATAGAATATATTTCATATTTTATGAAGACAATATGAAAATTGAAATTTTAATGAACTATTCACATACGTACGATATAGTTTAGATGACCGAGTGGCGTGTCTAGAGTGAGAAAAATAAAATGTCCTATCTATACATTTAATAAAATTGTAACTGATCACTGTCTGTACATGGAAGATATTTGAAAAAAATATATTATTAGGGGTCTTTATTAACGTAATAGAATCCAAAACAATAGTTTTTAGAATTGTAGTCTGTTTGTCTGCGCATTTTTGTGCGCTAATCTCAGAAACGGCTTACCCGATTTGGGTGCGGTTCACTAATGTATTGTGGTAAGCTTCACTTAATATTTAGTATTTGTTTTATTTCAATCAATTCATAAAAAAAGTTATGTTAATTTAAAGAATTACCACAGTTAATATTATAAATGTAATAATTTCAATTTATGCAAAAATATGTATAAAGTTAAATGGTGAAGGGTTTAAGATATGATAGAAGTATAAAGTATTTAGATTGAAATTTTCTATTATGTACATTGTTTTTATAATTTTTAATTTCTTGAAAAACATTTTTTTTTCACAAATTTTGACATATAAAATTTCATACATTCTGCTATAACTCACCACTAGTTGGCGCTGCTGCGTATTAAAATTCCATGGATCACCCGATAGCCATGAAAATTTGTATACATGAGTTTTTGAACACGGAGAATATTTTCACGCTGTCTATATCTTACTGTAATTTCCGTAACACTTCCTTATTTTTAATTTACAAGTTATGAACTAATATTGATAAAAGTCTTATAATAGAAACAAGCGAATAAATATAAATAATAAATATGTTGGGACATTAACACACAGCACCATATAGTTCCATGGTAAGCTACGAGGCTTATGTTTTGGATGCCAGATAGTTGATATACTATACATATATAACTTTAAATACATAATATTATATAATATAAACACCCATGACTGGAGTACAAGCATTCGTGCTCATCACACAAATGAATGCCCTCAGCTGGACTCGAACCCGCGACCAGTGGCACTACATACTGAGCCAAACGTGTCGTCATATTAAGCTACTAGCGACTCACCCTCGCTTCGCTTCGGGTTCGTCCCTAGACAAAAGCAAATCTATCCCACGGGAACCGTACATTTTCCCGGGATGGTATATAGCCTATAGCCTTCCTCAGTTAACGTGCTATATAATGCAAAAGGAATTTTTCAAATCGTATTAGTAGTTCCTGAGATTAGCGCGTTCAACCAAACAAACAAACAAACAAACAAACAAACAAACAAACTCTTCAGCTTTATAATATTAGTATAGATTTATTTATTTATTATATAGAAAGCCAACGTTGTATATAATATTAAACCTTAATCTACAGCACACTCTTAAGTATCTATGATAGAAATTGTATACCTCACTCACAGGCTAACTCAACATGCATAATGAATATATAAAGAAGTACTGCAAAACAATACGATATAGTCATTGCAAGTAGTCATTTTATAAACTAAGCTATATTAAAATTACATATTTTCTTTGTATTAAAATGATATAATTAAAAGGGAGACGTGTCTTTGTTTAAAATTATGTTTATAGAAGCAGGACATCAAGGAACGACGCAGCAGTCGGTTATTACTGTGCATTAACATTTTGCATGAAAAATTGTGGGAAAAGAACACCTGTAGCAAATACTTGGAATATTTAACAATGTAAGTATATAGCAAGAATCATAGGTTTGCTTTTAGAATTATCCCTTATAATCATAAATAATTATATGTAGTAGCTTGGGTTTAGTTATTATTTATCTTGAATTAATTTATTGTAATAACTGTAACTATTTGTTTATATATTTATATACTAGCGGCTCACCCTCGTTTCGCTCGGGTTCACCTCTGGGAGAACAAAAACAATCTTATCCCACGGGAACCATACATTTTTCCATGATAGTAGGTAGTAAAAATTAGCCTATGTGTTATTCTAGACTATAATCTATCTCTGTGCCAAAGTTCATCCAAATCTGTACAGCCGTTCTGGCGTGAATAAAGAAAGTCAATAAATTTTGGCTTTCTACAGTCCTTCTCTATATAAACTTTAAATATGCCAAAGCTCATCCTCCTCCGTACATGCAATATGTTTAAAAAGGGGTTCAAAGTTTTCTCTTCACGTATTAATATAGAGTATATCTTCATAATAGTTTAAGACTTTAGTGAATCAATACAGACATTAGTAAAAACTGTACTTTGAACCGAAATTAGTATTCTACTGATTTAAACATCAGAATGCAAAGCTCGACCAACAATAACTCGGACTCGGTTAAACCGACCGAATGCTCATCTTATACTCGACGGATTAATTAGAATTGTAAATGTCCCTACAGTAAGTCAGCGCGATCCCTCCAGTTAACTTCGAATCTCGATGTTTAGACAAAACAATCCTTCTGAAGATTAAGACGGAATTGAAACGTCAACAGAATATTAAAAAGGGTTTAGGTTTAAATCTATGGTAATTTAACGTAATTTTACCATTTTTAGCCAACTCTTTATTTGTTACTAGCGATTCACGCTCGCTTCGCTCGCGTTCGTCTCTAGGTACGTTTTCACAGTAAGCTATGTTTATATATAAATAGTAGCTTGCTTATAATTATAGCGATTCAGTACGTACGTTATTGTGTACGCCGTACGCGGATTTTGTTCACAATTTCATGGGTTTTAATTTTTTTACGGAACCCTGATTTTTTTTCTAAAATAAAAGTTGCCTAAGTCAAAATCGGTTCAGCCGTTTCGGAGATTAGCCAGAACAAACAGACAGACAGACAAAAATTTAAAAAAATGTGTTTTTTTTATAAGTATCGTATATAATTCCATATGCATTTAGAATAAAGCTGTTATTTTGACATTACAAACAGACACTTCAATTTTATTTATTTGTATAGATAAGTTTCATAATAAACTTTTAATTAGCATTGTTTTAAAAATGTCAATCTTGTATTATTACCTCTTGGATGATTTCTAAGAAATTAATTGTTAACTGACACGATGACGTGCCCGTGATCCTCAACTGGTTACGCCCGCGTAATTTTTTTTTAATTTTCAAAATGCTTTGACAGCGCCATCTATTGATAAGTTCAAAACTATAATAAATCGGTAAAGCTGAGTTGTTTATCCTACCCACATTTTATCAAATTGAATAACAATCGTATTTCCTAATCAGTTTTTTTTAATTATAAGGTAGATCGGTGTAGATTTTTTCTTTTTTTCAAATTATTGTTTAATTTTTTGTTGGTAGACACTGTAGTAAATAGTATGAGAATAACTTTGAGACTGCAAAAATTTTAGTCTTTCTTGTGACCATAATTGCTTTGAAGCTTTCGAAACGTCGTGAACAACAAATGAAAATAATATAGAAAGAAATTCGATAAAATAGTTTAAGTAGTATATAGTAGGTGGTAGGACTCTGTCAAGCCTGAGGGGTCCGACTGGATGTGTACCACCCCCTTATCTATTTCTGCCGCCAAGCAACAATGATTGCATTGTTGTGTTCCGGTATGAAGGATAAGGTAGCCAGCGCAATTACAGGCAAGAGGCATATCATCTTAGTCCTCACAGTGACAACGCACCTGTGGTTCTGCATTTTTGTTACTTAAAACCTAAGTGCATGAACCGTAGGTGTTATGGGCGACAGGTGCTGCTTTCCATCAGGTGGTCTGTCTGCTCGTTTGTCATTGAATGTCATAAAAAAAAAATAAGGATTAATAGGTAAGAAAATTGAAACCAAACTGATAGTTGCATTAGTCCCTTCAAGCAAAGAAGATGGCAATCTCTTCAGCTTCATACCATTTGTATAGACTACAAACTATGCCCAGCCATCTTCGAAGATCACTTTATTATACACACATATCTATACTTCAAAGTGAAAACTAACACGATGAGACAAAACATAAACAGACTAACAATAGAACAATAGCTCACATAGACTGGCGTCTAAGTTGAGTGTTTACATAATACTTCAGTAGATATTCAATATTTGCAAATAAGTCTACATCGGTACGGAGATGCGACTTAAGATATCTTAATGAAAAATAAACACGCTTTGTAATAGTTTCGTTATGTTAGTGTTCTATGTCAATGTAAAATCTATAAGATGTTTCATAATACGGTCTTAGCTAAGAGGACTTCTTATCGTTTCTGCTAAAAGAAAGTGAAAAAATATATGAAAATGTTCGGAATATGGCAATTTCAAGAGTAAGAGGTAAAGCAGAAGATATTCTATAGTAATAAAAAAATAACAGTAAAATTTACAGGTATATAATGATGATAACCCACTTGAGGAAATAATAATATTCCGATTAACATTTTGTTTAATGCGCTTTTAACTGATAACAATTTTGGAGGAAAAAGTTAAAAACCCTTTTTAGCATGAAAAAACTGGGTTTTTATTCAAATTTCAGGAACTCTTCAACCAGAAGCCAGCGCGTCAATTTACAGCCCCGCATTCTCATACGAAGGACAATAGTAATGTTAACGCTCCACGAATTGCGACGAATGATGTTCGGAGATTCATTTTGCATTCGTGAATTCTGGAAATGTTGCATGTATAATATATTCACATGTGGAACTTTATGATAACTTCCTCCTGTATTTATAGTGTTTAAAATTCAACGGGACTTTCCATGGCACATTAGTAGCGTGTCTGACTGATATTGCTTACTAAGCCGGTGTTTACGGATTTGATTACAACTCACAGCATTTAGTTTGTAGAGTGTGCATATTTTTGCTATGTAAACTTCATCTTAGTTAGGATAAATCTTGCATTGAAGCGTCACCCACAATTTGTATTAGTATATAGTATAAGATTTTCTTTTCTCATTATCATTATCTCAACATAAATATCCACAGGATTTCCTTATTTTTCTTCTCTTAATATTACAAACCTTTAATAAGAATGTTCAGGTAATTTAAAAAAATACATTATTAACTAGCGACTCTTTTGATAGTTAGTATGAAATAGATAAACTGTGTATATTATAAGTATCGAACAGATAGACTATATATTTATTTATTTATTTATTTATTTATTTATGTACCATAAAATATATGTTACACAAAATAGAGTAACAGAATGTCGACAAAGTATAACTTATCTCTTTAAGAGATTTCTTCCGGCAACCCTTCAATAGTAAGAAAATAAGTTAATTTAGAGCGGTGTAGGTACAGTACAGAATCAAATGTTATAAGCTTAATACTAAAATATAACAACTAAATATTGAAATTATACAAAAGTAAATATATTTTTATACACATACATACATACAAACATATATACTTACATATACCTACCTACATATTTATATACTATAATTTATAATTTATGTCTGATTTGATAAATAATGCTGTTTAATTCTAAATTTAAATGTAGTGAGTGAAGGATCATCTTTGAAAATATAAGCAGGGAGTGAGTTCCACAATCTTGCTGCCATAACAGAAAAAGATTTTTTATAGAAAATTGTATTGTAGTGAGGAACCACTAGCTTGGGTAAATTGACACAAGACCGCACAGGTCTGCTTCTAGGGGGAACTAATATAAAGCGCTCACTTAAATAAGATGGTGTAGAAGTTTTCAAAATATTATAGAGAACGCACAATATTCGAACGTTCCGGCGTAATCGAATAGGGAGCCACTTCAGTTGACGTCGGTAAATACTTACATGGTCAATTTGCGCAATCCATATATAAACCGGATGCACAAATTCTGTAGGCGGTCTAACTTGTCGAGGAGCTCCTCAGTTGCATCTAGATAGCAAACGTCAGCATATTCAAGTAATGGGATATATATATATATATATATATATATATATATATATATACATTTTTCAACCCTCCAACTATGTCCACACAAAAAATCACGCCAATCCGTCCCTCTATTTCGACATGAAAAAAGGACAAACAAACAAATAAAGTCAAAGTTAAACATTATATCGTAGAAAGAGAAAGTGTCAAATTAACAAATGAATTCAAGTAGTTTATATTAATTTTAAGTTTGCATTCATAATTATAATGTAGTATTCCTTAACATATTTCAAAATATTCTCTTTATAAAAACCTTCCTTGGACTTCAACGAATATTTGACAAAAAAAAATTCCGTATTGATCCAGCTGTTATTAATTTTTATTTATAAGAAGATTTACAACATAAACAGACAGCCAAAACGGAATGCAAGTCCCTACATTATTTCTACGTAACCCATCCAGTAATATTGACTTCCAATTTACTATACTTCTAAATTCCAATTACCTAAAAACGTCGGGCCCATTCAATTTGCTCTAACATAAACGTTCGACGAGGTTCCCTTTTATATATATTCTGCTTTGATAGACGTGAGTGAAACATTTGGTCTTAAAAGCTTGGTTGATAACATTTTTTGATTATTCATTAAGAGATTGAAATTTGAATGTTATGAGATTCTATGGTATTATGGTTGGCTTATAATTTTTTTATTATATTATGGAAAAATATCTATCTGATTGACATTTAAGAAGGACAGAATTTAAAAGACAAAGATAAACTTTAAATAGCTTTTTTTCACAGAATGCGCTATTGCCGGTGGTAGGATTCTGTCAAGCCTGAGGAGTCCGACTGGATGGATACCACCCCCTTATCTATTTCTGCCGCCAAGCTTGATTGCATTGTTGTGTTCCGGTTTGAAGGATATGGTAGCCAGTGCAATTACAGGCAAGAGATATATCATCTTAGTCCTCACAGTGATAACGTACCGGCGGTTCTGTATTTTTGTTACCTAAAACCTAAGTGCATGAACTGTAGGTGTTATGGGCGACAGGTACTGCTTTCCATCAGGTGGTCTGTCTGCTCGTTTGTCACTAAATCCCATATAAAAAAAAAAAAAAAAAAACACTGAATATGACAGTCATGTCAATTCGTCTTATGTTTATTGATTTGTGATATGAAGTAAAATAAGAAAGACATTTTTGGATTTATTAAGTTAGGCAGTAGCTAAGTGGTAACGCTCACGCTCGGAAAACCGAGTGAAGTGGGTTTAAACCCCGGGTCCCGCACCTCTGATATTTTCATCTGCGAATCATTTTTAACATGATTGCAGCTTATTTTACGGCGAAGGAAAACATAGTGAGGGCATGTGCATGTCTAAGATAACCTAGTAAATTTTCGAAAGACTTGGCTAGCATGGTGGACTATGGCCTGATGCCCCTCGCATTGTAAGGAGTCCCGTGCTTAATTGTGGGAAACGTCCCAGTGCTTTTAACGAAAAGCACTGAATACAAGTAAGGATTTCTATTAGTGTGTTTATTTGTGTTTTCATTCATTCAATATCACCTCAGAAATCGGAAAAAGGCTGTTGGTTTTTAAAAGATCAACAAAAAATGTTTTAAACATTTCATTTATCTGTTGGCACTACCTTCATAATGCCACTTAAGCTTTCTTTACACAACATCCAAGAAGCAAAATCCAATTACACCAGCACAATATTTACGGCCATACATAGTTATTGCAGTAGGTACTCGGAGGTACAGTCATTAAGCATTCAATTAAGTAAAACGCAGTGTTTACTGAACACTCAGTGACGATATTTACCAACACGAAGCGGCTTGTAAAGATACGTACAATTTGTGTTGAAAATTGTCGATTAGTATTTTATATATTCACTAGCAGTTTGGTCTGGCTTCTCTTAGGCAGAATGTTATAGAAACCCATACACTAAGATATACTTATATATATATATATATATATATATATATATATATATATATATATATATAATAAAATTGTAACAGTTTGCTTTTTTTTTATACCACGACGGTGGCAATCAAGCATACGGTATACATACATATGCTGTCTGTACATGGAAGATATTTGAGAAAAAACTATTATTGAGGGGTTTTCTTTAACGAAATAGGACAGAAAACATTGATTTTTCGAATGTTTGTCTCTTTGTCTGTGCGTTTTTGCGCGCTTACCTCAGAAACAGTTTAACTGATTTGGGTGCGATTTTCATTAAAATATTGTGGTAAGATTTACTTAATATTTAGAAGGTATTTATTTTATTTCAATCAGTTCATAAATAAAAAGGTAATGTCAATTTAAAGAATCTCCTAGGGCAGAACTCGAACGAAGAGAGAGTGAGTCACTAGTCTATTAAATATATGTTGTATTCAGAATATTACTATTCAAATTATTTGGTACATCTCTCATACTACCTCTCATAAAGTTGATGAGAAATTATCGTTGAAGATTTCATGCTGTCAATGATATCCACTATTTTATTCAGTCTGCATCATCAGTAGTTATCTATACTAATATTATAAAGAGGTAAAGTTTGTGAGTTATTGAGGTTTTACGGGGTAACCTCTAAATTTACTGAACCGATTTAGATGAAATCTGGTAAGAAGATAGCTTGAGACGATGAGAAGGACATAGGATACTTTCTATCCTGGAAATCATCCCTTAAGGGAGTGAAAATCGGGATGAAAGTTTATATGGGGAATCAACCTAGGGATGAATATTGTTTGAAGGATTTTATATAAACTTATAAAATTTTAAATCAATATTAGAAGAAGATTTACATCGACTTACAAGATGAAATTGAAAAGTTAGTTACAAATAAAGTTACTAAAAGCGTATTATAAAATTAGTTTCATTGGCGTACATACGCACTTGCGACTATCGACTAAAGGTAATATCAATTATTACGGTACTTGACACTTTCGTAAAAATTAATTACTATCATATCAATAAACTATCAATTTTTCATAATTAACCATTAAAAATCGCCAAAGTGCGAGTTGGACTCGCGCACGACGGTTCCCTACCATTATCTATAAAAACTGCAAAAAAATCATGTCGGTTGTATGGGAGCTGAAATACTTGTTTTAATTTATTTTATTATTTATTTATAAAGTGAATATATAATTAAGTATTCTATGAATATTTCAAGCGTCTACCTGTTGCCGTTATCAATATTGAGCAAAAACGAGCAAAAAAAATCACATTTGCTGTATGGGAGCCCCCTTAAATATTTATTTTATTATGTTTTTTAGTATTTGTTGCTATAGCGGTAATAGAAATACATCATTTGTGAAAATTTCAAATGTCTAACTATCACGGTTCATTAGATATTTTAGTAATCATGGTTAAAAAAACAATAAATTTAAGTTTCAGATATTTTATTACTTTGTTCAGTAAATATTATTTTCCAATTTGTCACTTTATCCACTCTTCTAAAAGATACATCTACACTACTATTATAAAGAGGAAAGATTTGTATTTTTGTATGTTTGTAACGAATAAACACAAAAACTACTGGACCAATTTAGATGAAATTTGGTAAGAAGATCGTTTGAGACTTTGGAAAGGACATAGAACATTTTTTATTCCAGAAATCATCCCTTAAGGTGGTGAAAAGGGGGATGAAAGTTTGTATGGGGAATCAACCTATGGACGAACTCGAGCAAAGCAAGGGTGAATCGCTAGTTTAAAATAAACTTCTTAGTGCTCTCTTATATAAATGGTGGAATATACCATTAAAATATGCCCTCTAGGTCCGAGTTTGGGGAAAATATCTGTCAGTAAAAATATTAATTAGTTAGCACTAATGTTATTAAAACAGTCACAAAGACTTTTCTCTCTCAAACAGTATACAGAATTAAATTGCAGCATCACAATATTTGGTGACAGAAATCCTAATGTAATCGTCATTAAGCATTCAATTAAGTAAAACGTGTTTGATGAACACTCAAGGCCTTATTTACCAACGTGAAGTACTTCTGTGACTATACAATGTATGGATATAATAGATTTGAATCATTCAAAATGAATTTCAAGTATCATTTGGAGAAATGTATTGTATTGCTTAATAGATTTGCCTACCTTGCCGGGGGTCGCACGTTCGAATACCGTATGAACAATGTTACATTTTCTAAGAAATCATTATGATAATCATTATTAAATCATTATCATTATTATCAATATGTTAATTCTAGTCCGACTCGAGTAAAGGAGTATTTTTAAATATTTAGTGTTTTTGTTAAGTTTAATTTATTTTGACAGCTATGAATACACTTCCAAATTAATAAATCAATTTAATTCTATTCCTCATAGTGAGCCCTTTTATGTGATATGTTACATGACGCACTTGGAAAAAGTATGACGAACTGACAGAGATACGACAATTTACTAAAACGATCAATATCACTAGTCTATATCATTTTAAGGCCAATTTATATACATTTGAGAATAAATAATTAATAAATAAATAAACATTTTGGGACATTAACACACAGCACCATCTAGTTCCATGGTAAGTTACAAGGCTTATGTTATGGATACCAGATAGTTGATACACTATACATAAATAACTTTTAAATACATACATATTATAAATATAATCACCCATGACTGGACTAAAAACATTCATGCTCATCACACAAACGAATGCCCCCAGCAGGACTCGAACCCGCGATCTCTGGTACAGCAAGTAGGGTCACTACAAACTGAGATAAACGTGTCGTCATGAATGATGATGAATAAAAATGAAATTATATGTTTGAAATCCCATGCTCAAGCGCAAGTAATTAAAATATTAACATAGAGAAGGGAATAATTAAGTAAGTGTCTAATATATTTGTAATCTTACTTATTCTGTCCCTTCAGATGCTATCTTTTAAATCATACATACTTGAATTCCTCTTATTAATTTTAAATATTTTAAATGCGAAGGTTATATGAATATGTATGTGCGTACGTTTATTACCCCTCAAAGTTGAAAGGCTGGACAGATTTGAATGAAATTTTACTAAATTTAAACAAAAAAATTACACCGACATCTAATTTTAACATTATTTTTTTTAATTTATATTATGAGACCAACTTTGAGTTATATAAAAAACCATTATACAGTGAAATAATGAAAAAAAGGCATTATTTATTAAACACACTTCCTCCTTTTTTGAAGCTGGTTAAAAATTAATATACAATTGTGAATACAATAAGTTTACATAACAAGAGGGATAACTATAGAGTACAAATAAATGGAACACAATGGGCCGATACGCTTCGAGACGCATCTATCAGGTTGCGTCGTTGCGGTACAAAATGTAAGCTAAACAATCACAAATATTATTATATATTAAAAAAAATATTAATATATATATATATATATATATATATATATATATATATATATATATATATATATATATATATATATATATATCTTTCTTATTTTACTTCATATCACAAATCAATAAACATGAGACAAATCGACATGATTTTTAACATAGCGCCGACGTGTCATATTCGGTAAGTTGCGCATTCTGTGAAAAAAAGGTATTTAAAGTTTATCTTTGTCTTTTAAATTCTGTCGTTCTTAAATGTTAATCAGATCGATATTTTTCCATAATATAATATAAAAAATTATAAGCTAACCATAATACCATAGAATCTCATAACATTCAAATTTCAATCTCTTAATGAATAATCAAAAAATGTTATCAACCAAGCTTTTAAGACCAAATGTTTCACTCACGTCTATCAAAGCAGAATATATATAAAAGGGAACCTCATCGAACGTTTATGTTAGAGCAAATTGAATGGGCCCGACGTTTTTAGGTAATTGGAATTTAGAAGTAAATTGGAAGTCAATATTACTGGATGGGTTACGTAGAAATAATGTAGGGACTTGCATTCCGTTTTGGCTGTCTGTTTATGTTGTAAATCTTCTTGTAAATAAAAATTAATGGCTAAATGTGTTGCTAAGCGCAGAAGTCGAGAACAGCTGGATCAATTTGGCAATTTTTTTGTCAAATATTCATTGAAGTCCGAGGAAGGTTTTTATGAAGAGAAAAATTAGAAATATGTTAAGGAATACTACATTTTAATTATGAATGCAAGTTTAAAATTAATATAAACTACTTGATTTGACACTTTCTCTTTCTACGATATTTTTATGTGTGAATCATTTTCTAACCTGATTACCATTTGCCTTACGGTGAAGGAAAACATCGTAAGGAAACCTGCATGTCTGAGAAAACTTAGCAAGTTTTCGAAAGACATGTGAAGTCCGCCAATCCGCACTATAATATATATATATATATATATATATATATAGGCAGTGGTAGCCCAGTGGTAACGCGCTCGCGGGAAACCGAGTGAAGCGGGTTCTCTAATAAAGGATAAAAATAATATTTATATAATTATATAATTGTATGTATTCAACCCTTTTTAACGTCCCACTGCTGGGCACGGGCCTCCCTTTAGTACGAGGGGATCAGTTGGCGGACTTCACATGTCTTTTAAAAATTTGCTATGTTCTCTTAGACATGCAGGTTTCCTCACGATGTTTTCCTTCACCGTAAGATAAGTGGTAATCATGCTGATAATGATTAATGATTTGCACATAAAAATATCAGAGGTGCGAGGCTTTGGATTTGAACACGCTTCACTCGGTTTCCCAAGCGAGCGCGTTTACACTGGGCTACCACTGCCTAAAATTGGTTTTAACGTAAAATATTACATATTGTAAAATTTTATTTATGTAATATATACAAAATCTGTCCCACCAAAATTCCTTTAAAACTTGATTTTTTCATTATATATTAAGTTATCTTTGAAAGTTTACAATATCTAGTTTAAGATCCAAGAGAACTTTTATGTCATAATGTTCTCCTAACTTAATTCGGTTACAACGGCTAACATATCTGCAATTAGCAAACTTCTCAGGAGACATATATATGTGTGTTATAAGACAAAAAAGTAAGTATTTATTTCACTCTCATATTCTGGTGACGTGACAAACCGACAGGACGGATAAGATATAAGGTACAGGATCGAAGCTTTGGAGTTGGGGATGTACGCATCTAATCCCAAATTTGGACATCTACTGAGTATTTTGTGACAGAATTCAGTGAATATTTTGGACCGACTCAGGTCTCGAACCCATTACCTCACGATCTGAGCCGTACATACCAGCCATTAGACCTACAAGGCAGCTACTATCACTATTAAGTATATATCTATGTATTAAAAGCTAAAGTTCTGTCTATTTCGGTGACTTCGTCCCTCATGTGAGCATGACGCTCATTCATGACTCCATGTGTTTTTACTTAAACTAAAAATGTATTTTATATGCCGTCTAATTGGAAGCCGAGACTTAATGACCCATATGTCGGCAATTTCTGTCAACCTACTTTACTTAGACGATCCTTTGTCAGTTAATTCTATACAAATAAATGTTTGAGGTGATTCTTATCGGAAATACTTCTGTAATCTAATTACCAGTTATAGTTGAATTGTTAAAAATTAAACTATATTTATCTTTTACTAGTTTTGAAAATGGCTTTGCTGCGTAGCTTATTTATTTATTGTTCTCCATATAAGTGAGGGTGAAATAAGAAGTTATAACCTATATATAATGTTCCTCAATAAAATTTAGGCTGTTTTTAATTCAAAAAGAATTAAATAGATTAGCGCATTCAAACAAACTGAAAACAAAAATGAAACTTGCTTTACTCGTAGCTTATAAAAATATATTAGTTGATGCAGAAAAGTAAATATGTATGTCTGGTTGTAATAGGTATGCAATATGCATGTTTATTCATGCGTAAGTCTGTAAATAATTCTTCTTTGCAATGCTATAATTTAATTTTTTATTGGCAGTGGTAGCCCAATGGTAACTCGCTCGCTTCGGTATCCGAGTTAAGCGGGTTCAAATCCCGAGTCTTGTACCTCTGATATTTTCATGTGCGAATCATTTCTAACATGATTACCACTTGCCTTACGGTAAAGGAAAACATCGTGAGGAAACCTGGATGTCTGAGAGAACCTAGTAAGTTTTCGAAAGACATGTGAAGTCCGCCAACCGGCACTTGGCCAGCGTGGTGGACTATGGCCTAATCCCCCTCGTATTGAAGGGAGGCCCGTGCCCAGCAGTTGGACGTTAAAAAGGGCTGAATACATACATACATACAATTTAATTTTTTGCTAAAAACATCACTATTTAGTTATATGTGTGAAAATATAAATTCGATTTTTTATGAATTTTTAATAAACTGTGATTAGAAATATATTTTTAAAATACTTTTTTTAGATTAACGCGAATACTTGATATTTTAAAATACAAATATCTTATCAGAATTTGTGACTATGATTGCTGTAAGGCATTCGAAACGTCGGGAACCAAAAATTCAAATAAATCAGCAAAAAAATCCAAAAGGATAGTTTTATTTAAATATGTTTTGCTTTTAAAATAATAAACCCAAGACACAACATGGGTGAGTCAGTACTTCACCTTTTTTTAGTATCTACTTTTGTTGCTTAAAGAACAAGGGCTGTTCAGACAGATGTCACTTTCACGATACCGGCTCGTTGGAGCGTTGCCAGTCAAAAAATGCTTTTTCTTTAAAGAAACGTACTGGGTAAAGCAATTTTTTGTACAAAAACATGCTAATTTGAAATGACATGAATATTTTTATTCCAAAACAATTCAAAGGGAAACTAAACTTTGGGTATTTGGTTATTTAAAGTCGTAAAGGACTATATATAATATGGTTTAATATATTAAGTTTAACTGGCATTCTCACTTACACCGAAGATTACGGGTTCAATTTCCGCGTAGAATTAAAAAAATATAGATATTGCATGGAGTTAGAAATTAAAATAGATATAGATCCCATATGGATACAGAAATGTGGACTGCCACTCAGACTAATCTCTGAGAAGGTGAACAGCTAATTAAGCTCTACTTCTTTCTTTCTCTATTCAAATATATGTGTTTTATGATCTCCTAAGTTGAAATTAATAGTGTTATTACTTATTGATTACTAAGGGCTACCCATACAATAACGTAAATTTTCATACCCATTTTCATAAAAAGTAACCTTTGTCCTTCCCAGGTCTCAAACTATCTTCTTACCAAATTTCATCTCAGTCGGCTCAGTAGATCTAGAGATTACCCCCTACAACCTCACAAACTCACAAACTTTACCTCTTTATAATAGTATGTATGTATGTTTTATGTATTATTGTATGTATGTATATAGTACCTGGGCGACTGACCTTAGCTCAGAGTTCTTTTTTGTTACATTGTATTTTTTAGATAAAAAAATTAAAAACTTGAATAAATACAAAAAAAAACAAAAGTATTGTATCCGATCGAGATTCGAACCCGGACGGACACCTGCGATTGTTAATCTTGCACCCTGGTTGCTTGACGATTTTCAGCGTGGAATAATGCGAAAGAAAACCGCATGAAAACTCGAAAACACGCATTTTCCCAGACATAAGAGTAATCTAGATCGATTTTTCGCCCCTGAAAACTCCCACATACCAAATTTTAGTGAAATCGTTAGAGCCGTTTGCTATGTATTGCTCGTTTATCTATACATATAATAAAATTCTAACTAAGCCGAATCTGTACCTTAAATATTTTTTGAAAAATCTTATTGAAATAGACTTTATAATCGATACAGAGACCGAATCTATAGTTTTTAGAATTTTTGTCTGTCTGTCTGTCTGTTTGTCTGTATGTCTGTTACCGCATCACTGAAAAATCACAGGAGGGATTTTGATGAAATTTGGTATGATGATAACTGGATATCCGGGTCAACATATAAGATACTTTTTACCGCGGGAGATTATCTCGTTCCCACAGGAATACACGTTATAACATAACCCAAAAAATATTTATGATCAGAATTTCTTGGAACTTTGTATTAATGCCCTTCAATACAATTAAATAAATACGTGTTTTAGCGTTTTTTGAAATTCATCCCATAAGGAGATAAAATAAGGGATGAAAATTTGTATGAAACCTACCTTTTTAAAGTTTTTTGTTGTAGTTTTAGCGCGAGCGAAGCCGCGGGTTTTGCTAGTATATAATATTTTTGTAGTATTTTATAAGTAAAACTCTTGCTCCCCCCTCTTGTGCTTACGTAAACATTAGTACGTAATATATATTTTAATTTGTTCAGATATTTATAGGCTACTAGCGATTCACTCTCGCTCCGCTCGGGTTCGTCTCTAATTACGTTTTACCGTTTAGTATAGATTTTTCACAGGTGAGACATTTTCCCGCAGTAAAAAGTATCCTATATGTTGACTCAGATAACCTTTCCTTTGTTTCACAGTTTCCTTGTGATGCGGTCACAGACAGACAAAAATTCTATAAACTATAGATTCGGCCTCTGTATCGAGAATAATGACTATTTCAGTAAGTTTTTTTTTGTAATTTAATGTACAGATTCGACTCAGTTAGAATTTTATTATACAAATCAAAATCCACAAAATTTTGCACAAAGTCCAAAAAAATCAACAAATATTTTTTTCTGAATTAATCACCATTTAAACCTTTCGTCCCCCATGTCATCAAAAATAAGCCAAACAAAGATACCCCCCCCCCCCTTTGATGTTTACGTAATACTTGAATAGTCCCTTTCGAATCTATACTAATATTATAAAGCTGAAGAGTTTGTTTGTTTGTTTGGTTGTTTAACGTGCTAATCTCTTGAACTAATCCGATTTGAAATATTCTTTTTGCATTAAATAGCCCGTTAACTGAGGAAGGCTTATAGGCTATATATCATCCCGGGAAAATGTACGATTCCCGTGGGATAGAATTGTTTTTGTCTAGAGACGAACCCGAAGCGAAGCGAGGGTGAGTCGCTAGTGTAATATAAATATCACTATAAAATGTTGCAAACAGTTTCTAATCTCCCACATTTCTACATCCGCTATTTCTATTTACAATAGAGTATCAGAGTGAAAGAGCGTCAATAGAAAATTTCTCCACGTTTAGAAGACAATGATGGCATTGTAAGCAATTTAGGTTAGTATAGTTCACTCAACTCTACCGAGCTCCTGCGGGATGTAAACTCACTATAATATTACTTATATTACACTTCCGATATCTTTTTTCTATGCCACATACATTGCGTATTATATTTAAGTCATAGTAAAACTAAGTTGCTAGAACAAGCAATGTATTTGACAAGTTAGTTTTATAGTTTATTTGATTTTTGTCATAATAGCAGAGTGGGAACGAAATCCGATACCACGAAACTTCATGTGGCTTACTCAAACAATATGAGGAACTATTGACTATTTATTCTGGATTTTTTTGCATTTTCTATATCGAATTTCAAATTTCAATAGCATTATATTATGAGGATGAATAAAGTTCGTATTACAGGTTAAAAAATTGATTGATAAGGTTTCAATACAGTTTTGCTTAATTTTTTGTATGAACGAATGTTCCTAGCTAAGGACAGGTTTTATCAGTTGGATAGAGCTTCAGTAGATATGTAAATAAATAAATATACTGAGGTATAACAGAGCACCATCTAGTTCCATAAGGTACGAAGCTTCTGTAATGGAGACCAGATATTTGATACGCTACATATGTATATGTTTAAAAACACCCATTAAATAATAAACACCCATGACTGGAGAACAAACATTACTGCTTATCATACAAATGAATGCTCCCAGCGGGACTCGAACTCACAACCGCTGGCACAGCAAGTAGAGGTACTACAAACTGAGCCAAACGTGCCATCAAATTACATTCAGTGTTTTAATTTTTAAATTAATATCATTCTATTTCTTTATATTGTTGTGATGCTGGTATTGTATGTTGTCAAAAAGTTAGTTTTACTTGGTTCCTTGTTTATTAATATTATGAATAACTGCTTTTGCGAGTATATGGTGAAATTTAGTCATATATTTCTTGTAAAAAACAGTATCGCAATAAATCTTGGTCTAGATGTGTAGTTAGAAACTAAGAAAAGCAAAGGCAAATCGATAAATTGATAAAATGTATTTAAGGTAATAGAACATCCTATTATGTACTATATACTGTTAGTAATAAACATAAAATATAAAAGAGAAAATGCTTCCCCCATCCGCTCCTCCCCGTGTCAACAATTTGCTTTAATTAAGCCCTTAACTTGATGCGGGTTTAAAAAGACAAAGATGAGTACATCCGCACATAATTAGAAAATAAACAATACAATATATATATATATATATATATATACATATATATATATATATATATATATATATATATATATATATATATATATATATATATATATATATATATATATATATAGAGGTCGAATGTCTGTACCTACATAGAAAAAAAATGGTAAAAACCGAGTCAGGAGGATGTAAGAAGAGAAATAGAATAAATCCAGATTTTCTTCAAATTATTTGTTTCTCTGTCTGTTTTCCTGTTTGTCTGTTTATACGGGCTAATCTCCGAAACTTTTAGACTAATTTATACGACGACATGTTTAAATATATTTAAATGACTGTGCCAACAGTCGCGAGTTTGAGTCCCGCTGGGGGACTCATTTGCGAGATGAGTGCGAAAGTTTGTACTCCAATCATGGGTATTTATAATTATAATATGTATGTATTTAAAGTTATATGTGTGTAGTGTATTAACTATCTGGTATCCATAACACAAGCCTCGTAGCTTATCATGGAATTAGATGGTGCTGTGTGTTAATGTTTCAACATATTTATTTACTTATTTAAATTTGCTAAATATATAGTCGAATTTTGAATTGTCCAGCAGTCACATTAGTATTATATAATATAATTTAGACTTTTTATCGTTCAACTTCTGGACAAGACTTTCTATAAATACGAGGGGTATTAAGCCATAAAAAACCACGCTGGACAAATACCTTTCCACGTCTTTCTAAATCTAGTTAAGTTCTCTTAGACATGCAGTTTTCTACGAACTCCTTTGCCGTATTACCTAGTTTTGATAATGATTCGTACATAAAATTTCAAAAGTGCGAGAAATATTTTGGAACTCTTTTTTTTATTATTTAACGTTTAGTATAGATTTCTCAAAAATGAGGTATTTTTCCGCAATAAAAATTATCCTAAATGTTGACCCGGATAACCAGCTATCATTACACCAAATTTCATCAATATCTGTCTAGTGGTTTTCTCGTGATGTGGTCACAGACAGACAGACAAAAAATCTAAAAACTATAGATTCGGCCTGTGTATCGTTAATAATGACTATTTCAATAAGATTTCCCTTAATAATATTTATTGAACAGATTCAACTCAGAATTTTATTATATGTATGGAAAAATTTTCAGTCATAAAATATAAAGGATTAGAGTATTTGATTAATATAAAGGAATTGCAAAAAATATGAAACTAGACTGTGAGTTTTAAAACTACACATTCCATATAGCTTTGTTATATGATGCGAGAGTGTACATGGTTGGATTACAAAAATACTGCAAATAAAAATAAAACATTTTTCTGTAAACTAAAGTTTTTAGGTTCGAGTTAAATCGATATACAAACAGTTTTTATGTTATAACCTAATCTGTAGACATACATATGTATCTATACATATAATAAAATTGTAACCAAGCCGAATCTGTACATTAAATATTTTTTTTGGAAAATCTTATTATACAGATACAGAGGCCGAATCTATAGTTTTTAGGATTTTTGTCTGCCTGTCTGTCTGTTTGTCTGTCTGTCTGTGAGCGCATCACGGAAAAACCACTGAAAGGATTTTGATGAAATTTGGTATGGTGATAGCTGGTTATCCGAGTCTACATATAGAATATTTTTTACTAGAGGAAAATATCTCATCTCTGAGAAATCTATACTTAACGTGAAAATGTAAGTAGGGACGAACCCGAGCGGAGTGAGGGTGAGTCGCTAGTAAGTATATATAAATAAAAGGCAATTTACTCATTGAATAAACGTCTTAGTAATGTTTTGTCTAAGCGACCAATTTACAGAAAGTTTTTAATACAGAATATTCAAACACACATTTTAATTAAGCCGAAAAAACGTATTTTATCTATGTATATATTAGAAATAAAGCTTTGTTTTTGAAATAGAGAGAAAAAACTCTCTACTGTAAAGTACAATAAGTGTTGATCGTTTCGTTATTGCTAACAAATAAACTCATCTCAAAACCTACATGAGTTATGAAGCTGAAATTTTCAGGTAGGTAGTTTATAAGCTGGCAGAAATGAATTAAAGGGCTTTAAAAGTTATTGTATGTTGTAATGTAAATTTGTATGGAAGTCTTATGTTTTTGCTGTTAGAAATTAATATTTGAATAATTATTTTGAATAGTAATCGCTAGTACAATAACTTTGAAGACCATTAATTGAGCTATGACAGATGCGTTTAGAAACGTGGAGTTGAGTGTTTTAGAGTTGTCATATTAAGTTGGTGTGCATTAAGAAACAGTTCTTAATAAATTATCTTTTATGTTGAAAACTCAGGATTTTGAAAGTTAAAGTTTAATAATAATTAAATAATTCCTAAAGCTTCACTTATATTTACTTTGATTTCTAAAACCAATTTCATGTTTCTTTGCAAAAATCCCTTTTATGTTACGTCAATAATATATAATTATACTCGTATAAAAATAATAACCATATGGTAAATATTATAATATAATATATATTTTTTAATATGAAAAAGGAAATCCCCTTCAACATAATTGGTATCGGAATTCTCACGATCATTAGACCTGTGGAGTAATTGAAGACAGATGGCATAACACCGGGTTCTAATTACGGAAGAAATATGTTCAGAATTACTAATTAATATATATTGTGCACGTGTTTATTATAATATATGTTTGTATTTGTATTGAATGCCATATTTTATGTCAAGCTTTGAGGATGTGTAATGGTAAAATTAAGTTACCCATAATATCTTAGCCAAAGCACCGTGACTTTTGTATTGTATGGTTTTGGTCGTAGTTGTCGCATCCGTAAGCTAAAGTTGTAGGTACAGTAGATTAAATTAATAATTAACTACTTAGAGATGAGAATATCTCATAGAAACGAGGTTATAAGAACACCAATCATGCTTGCACTACGTATAAAAAGAACTTTTAGGCAACTTGTCGACGAATCAAGACCGACTTTTAAAGTCATGACTGTTGCAAGAGGACTCCATTAGTCCTATAATAGTATTTTCTAATATTTTCTAAAAATTTCAATTTTTTTCTTATCACATAATTACGAAGCAAGCAGCACCTTACTTAAATAGGCTCCTAAAACCCATTCTAACATAATATTGAATTTTGAATTACTGTATTCCGTCAAAATCTTAAAGAAGATAAAAGAGTGTAATTATTGTTTACATTTAAAATCTTAGCTTATATAATGAAGCTTAAATATATAAAGAGAACAAAAAGGAGGTCTTAGGTTTTATAAACTCATAAAAATTCAGTAACTACTCAGTATAACATTTATTCATATTAAATCAGTAAATAATATAAAGGGTTTATATAATTAAAGTTATTTTAAAATATATTTGTAAAATATCAACATTTTGTTATTCATTTACAGTAATATTAAATAAAGTATTATTAAGTATTTAATATATATATATATATATATATATATATATTTAGAAGTAAAATCTATGTTAATGTTGGTAAAATAGGAATAACTCTTAAACTAAAAATTTAAAAACTTCCAACACCTATTCTAACACCGCCTCAACACCTCTTCAGGTGAAACATCAGCCCTAGATTACCATATATGTAATTGCAATATCATTATAGCAACGGGACACCAAATTTTGAATCAATTAGATCTGTGGAAGTTGATAATTTCTTTTTACCGTCTAGAAAAGAGCTGATAGCTTTGTAGGTTACAAACGGCTGAACAGATTTTCTTGATTTATAGCTAAGAACGCTTTAGGTACAGTCACCTTCTACCCAAAAGAACTTATGTATATAAAATTGGTTCATCCGTTTGGACGCTATGATGCTACAGACAAACACAAATATACACGTTAACACTACAACTTCCCCTTTTTTGCTTCGGAGGTTAAAAACGTTTAATGGTGTTTTATTTTAGAAGTGAAATATCTCAACCTTTGAAAAAGTAAAATGAATGATAGAGAAAACTCAATAAGCGAGAACATACAAAGTCACTCTAATGCTTATACGGTCAAAATGAAATACGATCGAGGACTTTCATCATACTCGTACTAGTAGAAACAGTGCAATTTCCCAGCCAAGGTTCGGGAATTTTTATTTCGCACAGGTGAAAATTGTATTTTAGGAGATATTTTTTGGTAGCATTTTGACTAACTTAGTTAGTGCCCTGGGTTTTCGCTGATTTTAATCCTTTAGAGTATTTGACATATAATCATATCAGGATAAAAGCAAAAATTACTTCAAATAAATATCAAAAGAGGGTATTATACGACAATAAAAAATCTGTATTTTAAACTTTTTACATTCAATTTAAATAAACACTAGAAATATTACTATTTAAGTATAGATTACAAATGCTTTTCTTGATAAACGGGTATATTCTTTTGTACCACGATATCTCTATATCTCTTTTGACTTAACATTTGGTTTTTGTCGTACAAAATGTCGTCTTAGAGAACATCCAGTAAGATTAATAGTATTAGATCTGAGACAAAAGAACAAGGATCCTAGAAGCTATACGGAGTCTCCGATAAATCTTTCCGCCAATAAATGGCTAGTGCTTCGACGTTCCGAAAGGTGGTGCAATTAAATCCCTAGAGATTAAATTGACTCCATCCATTTGTGGTCTTAAGGTTTATGTGTTCATGTTGTGAGTAAATTAATGAGAACATATGCTTTATTTATATAGTAAAATTGTAGAGTAGTTAGTCTGTATATTGATATTATTTACTGGAATTATTTGGTTTTTAACTAAAATTACAGACCTCAAAATCAATTTATTTGTAAGTAGCGACTTGCCTCGCTTCACGTTTAGTATAGATTTCTCAGAGATGAGATATTTTCTCACTGTAAAAAGTATCCTGTTGACCCGGATAACCAGCTATCATCATATCAAATTTCAAAATCTGTCCAGTGGTTTTATCGTGATGCGGTCACAGACAGACAGATAGACAAAAATTTTAGAACCATTCTTTCGGCCTCTGTATCGATAATAATGAATATTTCAATAAGATTTTCCAAAAAATATTTAATGTACAAATTCGACTCAGAATTTTAATATATGTATAGATTATTTTATTTTTAGGGGTAATTTTTTATTTACCTTTATATTGTACCACTCCTAACTGGATACAAAAGACGATAGAAAGAGAAAAATGGAAAATATAAGATAACTATAGCTTTTTATTAGATATAGTGTTAAAAAATCAGTTTAGTATTTGTAGATTTTTTTATATAGGCTTTTTTTTGTGTAATCGCGTTCTTCCAGAAAATACATAAAAAATAAATGCGTTTTTTCAGAAAAAATACCTAAAGATAGATAGATACACTTAAAAATCAAAACCTTATGTAAATACAAAATTTAATCCAAATCGTTAAAACCGTTTCAGAGACACGCGAAGTAAAATATATTTACAAAAAAATTTAATATTATAAGATTTTTCCTATTATATTATTTAAAAACACATTAAATATATCTTTTACTTATGCTATACATATATCTAGTCCTAACTTGACATCGTTATTTAACAGGATAAGTTAAAAGGACTGTGGCATGTATTACTACGAACATCGTGACAAGGGTATGGAAGCTAATAAAAACAAGAATATAAGAGAAAAAAGACAAAAACCTTTACGACATAAATGTATATCAAGGCCAACACTAATTTTACATACAAAGCCTAAAACTGTCTCTGCTAAGTTAGAAATAATTCATTTCCATGAAACCTGTACATAAATGGTCTTAATTAATGCAAACGACGATTAAAAAATGGGTTAACTGCAACTCAGATTCCCAAGGGGAATGAGATCATTATGTTTTTCTTTCAAACTGTGTCTATATTTTGTATCATCATATCATATAATATATAATTCTGAGTCTAATCTGTACATTAAATATTTTTTTGAAAAATAGTTTTTATTATCTATATAGAAACTGGCTTTATAGTTTTTAGAATTTTTGTCTTTTTTTTATAGAAAAAAGGGGCAAATGAGCAAACGATCCACCTGATGGTAAGTGGCTATCACCGCTCATGGACGTCTGCAACACAAGAGGAGTTGCGATTGCGTTGCCGGCCTTTAAGGGACCTGAAGATATGACTCTTGAAGATCCCCATGTTATAGTGCTCAGGGAAAACCTCAGGAGGAAGATCATTCCATATTTTGCACGAGCGAGGTAAAAAAGAACGTGATACACGTACATTTGTAGGATGCCAAGCATCTAAAATGTGTAGATGACAGCCAAATGTGTCTGTCTGGAAACGTATCACGAGAAAACCATTGGACAGATTTTGATGAAAGGAGAATGGGCAACTTTGTATGGGATTCGTCCCCAGAGTGTATCAAGTTGAGACATATGTCATTTTAAAGATCAGAAGTATAGCTTCAATTTATTGTATGACACCAACACTGACACTCGTGCAGGGAAAGAATTATGAATCATTTAATTTTATTAAATTCGTGAAAGTAAAACAGTATAATTTAGATTGTACAATATTTTCATAAATATTATTTTATATCGTACCGTGCCGTCTGTTTTTACACACCTTCGCACATATTGGACTTTTGCAGCCCTGTACAGGATAGCTGAATGAATAAATAAGGAAGAATTGAGCAGGTTACGATGAGACATTATAGGGTTATTGGAAGTTCGAAAAGAGGGGGGACAACGCGATGATGCTCAAATCTGGTCACCTGTTCTGTTTTCGGGTGACCAACAGTCCCAAGGTGGTGTCGGGTTTATCGTATCTTGTGATGTCTTGTACAGCATGGTAACTATGTACAGCTTGAACGCATCCAACTGATTCCGACTGAAGAAGTCCACGTTCCTGCCAGTGCCACACAAAATACAAAACCCCTTAAGCTTTCAGCTCCAACTCCAAAACCGCTTTGATTGCGATAGCGATGTGGCTACTTTTAACAATGGGTTTCTCAAAGGTGTCGAATCAGTTGGGTTCTAAACACACTCTAAAAATAGACCCAAAAAGATTTCTGATCCTACTCTCGAGCTCGTGGCAGAAAGGAGAAAGATGATCTTACAGTCATCCAAACACTCCAAAGGTTTTCGAGGTTTTTTGATTTATCTATTGGGCAAAACCGGCAAGTACAGTTCAAAATCGACGACAATAGGATTATATTATCTATTCCCGAGTTTAGTAATGGGAGAGATCGCGAAATTTTATGGATAGCTATTGACATCAACGCGACAACCCATCAGTCTGGACAATGATTAAGGGCCAAGCTAACACGACACTATACCGAAGAAATCCCGGACGTCACTAAAACAGATTAAGAACAACAAAGCACCGGGTGCAGGTGGAACTACGGCTGAATTTCTGAGAATGTTACTTAATTCCATCATACTCGAAGGAAAACCCCACAATTATGGAGCAGAAGCGTAGTTGTACTGTTCTGTAAAAAGGGCGATAATGCCTTGCTAAATAATTTGACTCATCTTGCTTCTGATCCAGGTCTACAAGTTGTTTCAATAAAATAATTCATAGTTCTTCCATGTAACTGTCTCACTGCTGTACAATAAAATAAAGCTATTATTATAACCTTTAAAGTGATGTACATACGTCATACTGTTTTAGACTTTCACGGGCTTAATAAAATTAAACGATTCATAGTTCTTTCCCTGCACGAGTCTCAGTGTTGGTGTCATATAATAAATTGAAGTTGTTTTTCTGCTCTTCAAAATAACATATGTCTCAACTTGATACACTCTGGGGACGGAATGCCCATTATCCTTTAGTGTGATAATAGCTGGTTATCCGGGTCAACATATAGGATGCTTTTTACTGCGGGAAAATATCTCATTTCTGAGAAATCTATACTAATTATTAAAAGGTATTATTTTTATTATATTTTTTTAATTCTTTGCACAATAGTATAGTATACTATGTAATAATTTCAATATGATTATGTACTTGTATACTGTCGTTATTTACACAAACGAGCCCTTAAATGGAAGTAAGAAAACTCATACATCAATGTTAGAATCGTTAGACTGTAATATTTGGTAACTGGTGGACTTTCAATATGTGTTGTGACTTGAGACTCGTCCACCTCAGAAGCAAATAGAGATAGTTTTCAACATCGACATTCGATAGTTTATCATATTGATGACTAAAAAGTTAGGTTTTAAGAAATACAGGAAATGTCAAAAAACTTGTTAGATTAAAATAAATTTTTATTCTTTGTACATAATTAATATAGCTTATTCTAGATTTTCCACAAATGTAAGAAAAAGTACCTATTTGTCTAGAATAATGCAAAGAATACTATGTATTCTCTAAATAAATCTTAAACTCTTTGGTGTAACACGCGAAACACTTATCGTACTATCAAAGTAACATATCAGAAGCCTTAACGATTTTTTACAAAAACAACTAAGTATTCTAGAGCTTCATCACAATAAGAATATACGCATTATGCAAACAAAAAGAAAAAATTACAGTCCTTTTTTATATACATATCGTTTTTATATAATACTAGCGACACCCTCGCTTCGCTTCGGGTTCGTCTCTAGACAAAAATAAGTCTATCCCGCGGGACACGTACACTTTTCCGGGATGATATATAGCCTATAGCCTTCCTCAGTTAATAGGCTATCGAATGCAAAAAGAATTTTTCAAATCGGATCAGTACTTCCTGAGATTAGCGCGTTCAAGCAAACAAACAAACAAACAAACAAACAAACAAACAAACAAACAAACAAACAAACAAACAAACAAACAAACAAACAAACAAACAAACAAACAAACAAACAAACAAACAAACAAACAAACAAACAAACAAACAAACAAACAAACAAACAAACAAACAAACAAACAAACAAACAAACTCTTCAGCTTTATAATATTAGTATAGATAATTTAAAATCGTAGCAATTAAATATAATATACATATATTATCGATATAAGATTCTAAACAACACTAGTATAGAATGTTAGCAGGATGTGTGACGGTGCTCTTGAGGTAATTGCCGTGTTCCGTACTGCATCCCTTTCTGTACTTATTCTTTGAGTTATATACGTTTTCATTGTTACATCGCTTTGAATATGATATTATATATTTAAAAGTAGCTATTATATATTTTCATTATACAAAAAGCTCAAATAGATACAGGTAGGCATCCAATTTCTTCTTTACAATTTTTATTTATAAACCTATTAAGTAACAAGCCATTTCCTCGTTTAAGCGCTATTATGTAATAAATATTAACAAAATATTAAAAAAAACTTGTTTATCTTTTTTCTGTCTCCAACCCTAAGTTAGCTACCAATTTATTTATTAACTAGTGGAAACTGCGGCTTCGCTCGCGCTGAAACTACATAAAAATCTCGTAAAAGGGTAGGTTTTATACAAACTTTCATATCCTATTTTACATTCATTTTTGGTATAGTAAGAAGAAAAAATAATAATAAACTAAATAACAAAATATACAGAAGTTTGTATATAATGCGTATGTTACAGGTTTGATCTTCACGAAAGAACTGAATGGATTTGGTTGAAATCAGTACATAGGTAGGGTAGGGTAGGTATACAATATTTTTAGTACAGTCTCATAAATAGGTCTATAAGAAATTAAATTGGTTTTTCAATGAAAAAAAAACAATTTAAGTATAATACTAGTGAATCACCTGTAACAACAAATCTATCCCATTGGAACCGTAAATTTTTCCCAGATAAAAAGCCTATGTGATATTCCAGACTTTAATCTATATCTGTGTCAAATTTCACCTAGATCTGTTCAGCCATTCCGACGTGATTGAGTAACAAACATCCTCACAAACTTTCACATTTATAATACTAGTATAGATTGTCAAATTCACAGAATAAGCTGCCAGAGGTTCGAATTTCTCACGTCACCGAATTTAATGAATTGGACTTGAAGCGACCGACGACGACCGCTCGTTGGTCGCTCTTAGAGAGAATTCAGGTGTTAATTGCAGTTGTTTTGTTACTTGAAAATTATTAGTTTTACTTCTTCATTACAAAGAGTATCACTCGTTTCCAAAGAGTTTTACTCTAAACCTTATTTGGAAACTGCACTTAATTACTCTTAAAATATACATGTTGCTCAAAATCACTTTAAATCTAATTATTCCATATTTACAGGCTAATTCTTGATTTAGGATCTTGTAAAATACAATAGATACAAATAAAAAACAATACATCAAACTATATTTTCATAGTTGCTTGAAAATTGGTTTACCATTGACACAGGTATCGCGCAAAATACATCATAATAAAGGTCTCGAAATGAGTACTTCTATCTTCTTTGAGGTTCTCAGAGTACCTTACAATATTTATATCAACAAGTTACAAAGTTAAGTAACAGTTAAACAAAATTTTAATTATAATATTTATTTTTAAAATAAATTAAATGCTTAGAATTAAATCAACAAATATTGTAAGGTACCCTACCCTGGTGCCATTTTTAAATTTTAAAATCATTTTAATTGTAAAATTGTGGGTAGGCACTGTCTGTAACAAGTTTACAACACCTTTGAGATATCTAAAATCGTAGTCTCTCCCGTAACCATAATTGCTGTAAAGCATTCGAAACGTCGAGAACCAAAAATCAAAATAAATCCGCGAAATAATCCGAAAAGATAGTTTTATTTAAAATGTCAAATATTCGCGTAAATCTAAGAAAGTTATTAATTACATGATACTTATATAAAGTAAAATACAGAGTTATTGGAGGATTCATATAAAACGTTTCGGTTCAATGAGTAAGACGCGATATTGAAGTGAGCGATATCAATTTCGATATTGAGACTTATTGATAAGATTTCATACGTAACATATTTTGGAATTTACTCGCAAAATAGTAAATATCTTTTATGTAATACAATAAGAAAAAGAAATATCTTCAAAATATCTTTTTGACAACTATTACGTAATTTGACCCATATAATGTTATGTATTAATACTAGGCAGTGGTAGCCCAGTGGTAACGCGCTCGCTTGGGGAACCGAGTAAAGCGGGTTCATATCCCGGGTCTTGCACCTCTGATATTTTCATGTGCGAATCATTTCTAACATGATTACCACTTGCCTTACGGTGAAGGAAAACATCGTGAGGAAACCTGCATGTCTGAGAAAACCTAGCAAGTTTTCAAAAGACATATGAAGTTCGCCAATCCGCACTTGGCCAGCGTGGTGGACTATGGCCTGATTCCCCTCATATTGAAGGGAGGCCCGTACCCAGCAGTGGGACGTTAAAAAAAAGGGCTGAATACAATACTAGCGACGGGTTCTTGCTTTACTCGGATGCGTCCTTAGATAGTGGTCTATGTGTTACTCCAGGCTATCTCTGCACTGTTTTATCTAAATCCGTTAAGCTGTTTCAGAGTGACAAAAAAACACACAAACTTTTATATTTATAATAGTAGCTTGATATACTTACTACGTGCGAAGGTAAATTCAGACAAAATTACCGTAGAAAAGAAAATGATTTATCAACGTCTAGGTCCAATCACTACGTCTTGCTGTAACCGAGCATTCCTCTAATGGTAATATAATCGCTAAGAAAGGTTTTTTTTAATACGACCCCTAGAATTTTTTCGGTCATAATATTTTCGGGGTGCTTATTTAAGTTAATTTAAAGCTAGCAATCTTTTTTGGCTTAGTAACTGTACTTTATCTATACATATTATATTATAATATGTTTATATTCAACCGTTTTTACCGACCCGCTGCTGGGCACAGTCTTCCTTTAGTACTTTATATATATGAGTATTATTACTAGCGGCTCACCCTTTTTTTTTTTTTTTTTTTTTTATAGTTGGGGAATGCATTTACGCATACCACCTGTATGTACCCCCAGGTGGTTATGTGGGGCTCACCGGCTAGAAGAGCCGGTACTACCCACTAAACCCCAACTTTCCCCTCCCCTCCGCCTTAGTGGGGCGCCGCGGGATCGCTTACGCATAACTACCGCGACGCCCCGGCGGCAGGCCTGACGGCCACCAAACCAATGAAGCTACTCCACAGTCCACTCTGCTGAAGCAGAGAAGTACCAGGAGCAGCCCCATTAAAACTTCACCGCCCACCGAAGTGGGCACCCCTCAATCGGCTGCAGAGGACAGGGAGAGCGGCAACGACACACCGACACACCTGTTCCCCTACAGCCCTACCGCGTCTGCCATCTAAGACGGTGGCAGCCCCGTCAAGGCCGCGAGGGGCAGGGAGAACGGCGCACCGAAATACCGGCACTCCTCTCCCACCGCGGCCTTCCCCTCTACCGGTTACGAGCCTGTTTTCACAGTCCCGCAACCGGTCCCCACCCTCCGGTCGCGAGACCGCCGAAGCGGCCCCACTACCGGTGGCCGCAACTCCGGAAGCCGAAGCCTCAGCAGAGAGCGGCCCCGTCCTGCCTTGGTCCGCGCCGGATTTCTCTAGTACCACCCGCTGGGTCCAAGCGGGTGGCGTTCCCCGATCCGCCACCTGGGGACGCGCCCGGTAGGAGTTGGCTCTCCCCCGGGACTAGCGGCTCACCCTCGCTCAAACAGAAACAAATCTATCCCACGGGAACCGTAAATTTTTCCGGGATAAAAAGTAGCCTATGTGCTATTACAAACTATAATCTCTCTCTGTACCTTTCATCCAGATCTATTCATCAACAAACATCCAAACATCCATTTAAACTTTCATATTTATAATTTTAGTAAGATGCTCACTGCCTTATTAACTGCCAACAGAAAATGCGAATCCCTGTACTCAGAGTATCTGAATGACTTCCCTTTTTTTAAATAAACCAGCCAAGTGCGAGTCGGACTCGCGCACGAAGGGTTCCGTACCATTATCGTAATCTATAAAGACGGAAAAAAATCATGTCTGTTGTATTGGAGCCCCCCTTAAATATTTGTTTTATTTTAATTATTAATTTTGAAAGTGAATACATAACTAAATATTCTGTGAATATTTCAAGCGTCTACTTGTTGCTGTTATCAATATCGAGCAAAAACGAGCATAAAGATCATGTTTGTTGTATGGGGGCCCCCTGAAATATTTATTTTATTCTGTTTTTTAGTATTTGTGTTATAGCGGCAACAGAAATACATCATCTGTCAAAATTTCATCTGTCTAATTAGCAAGGTTTATGAGATACAGACAGACAGATAGACGGACGGACAACGGAGTCTTAGTAACAGGGTCCCGACTCCCGTTTTACCCATTGCGTACGGAACTCTAAAAAGGTATATGACATTAAAACTACTAGAGTCATGCTAAAGTAGAGCAAAGAATGTTTTCTTCTCTTAAATATAAAATTGCAAAGTAAACTGTGCAGAATTTAAGTCAAAATGGAGAAATAATAATATTATATTGTTTTTCAAGCAAATCCTATTCATTATAATATTTCTCTCTTAAATGTAGCCCCTCAGTCATCCTCAGCTTCTAAACTGTAGCTTCTTTTGAGCTTTATTTATATACGCTCAAAACACATTTTCCTATGCACTATTATACCACCCTGAGAAAAAGTGCAATAAATCAATTGTCCATTCTAACACTTAAAACATAAGGCTTAAAATCATTTCAACATAATATTCGAAGCTCTGATAAGAAATTTGATACAAATTCAAAGTATGTATATTTTTTCATTTCGTAGGATGCTGTGGAGTTATGCTAAACCAATACAGAAATATTGGTTTGAGATAAAAAACGTGATTTATGTACAGTTCGCTGCATTAGGAATTGCTTTATAAATGTATGTAATTTGTTTTGATTCATTCGATTTGATATGATATTTGACCGACTTTAAAAAAAAAGAGGTATTTTTGAATGATTTTTGTATTGGTAATACGTTATCTATATAAATAAAAATGAATGTTGGTAAGCGCATAACTCAAGAATGGCTGGGCCAATTCGGCTAATTTATTTTTTTGTATGTTCCTTAAGGTTCTCGGAAGGTTTTAATACTTAAAAAAAAATATCCATGTTACTATATCCAAGCTAGGGACGATCCCGAGCGAAGCAAGGGTGAGTCGCTTGTCTGTACTAAATGTGAATGGAGTTAAATGATTATGTTTGAAGAATCGGTTATACATCATACATATTAATGAAAATCCATCCCATGGAGTGAAACAGATACTTTTAAAGTCAAATATTTCCTAGTACTTTTATAAGTAAATATAAAAACAATAAAATTAAAAAATGGTACAAATCTAACAGTATTTTCGACTTAAACTACTTCATAAGCATCATTGATGTTATTTTTAAAATAAGTTTTTAGTATTTTATGTATCTATAACTATATTATAAAGCTGAAGAGTTTGTTTGCTTGGTTGAACGCGCTAATCTCAACAACTACTTATTCGATTTGAATAATTCTTTTTGCATTAGATAGCCCGTTAATTGAGGAAGGCTATAGGCTATATATCATCCCGGAAAAATGTACGGTTCCCGTGGGATAGATTTGTTTTTGTTTAGGGACGAACCCGAAGTGAAGCGAGGGTGAGTCGCTAGTTTTAGATAAAAGAACCTTTTAGTTACAATTTAGATTCGATTTAATTTTTTTTGTTCCCGCCGTTGTGGATGCTTTATAGCAAACAGGGCTACGAGAAACACTGAGATTTTTGATGTTATAAAAACCAATGAGGTAATAAAAAAAACCTTACTTTAGGAACAAAAACCAAATATGGCAAATATTGCGGAAATTTAAAAAAAAAATATCTTTATACAACATAATTAATGCAAAAAAAAACCTATAAACAGTCGGTACAAAGGAAGGAAATAAGAAACGTAATCACGACAGGAAGTCGGCAAAGTCCCAATAATCCCTGGGAACCCGGCACTGTGGGGTAATCATTTAATTAGGTGCAACAGAGTTAAAGAGTTATACCGGATTAGACGTTACAGTTTGTCGCTTTATTTATTGTATTTTGTTTCTTGTTACGGCTTGGCAATTGTTTTAGTTAGCTTTGTTTTCTGGTTTTTATGTTATTTTTGTACTACTGTTTATATTATACGTTAAATTTTGTTTAGTTAATAACAAAATTAAGGCAGTCGTAGACCAGTGGCAGAGCGCTTGCCTGCAAAATTGAAAAGCGAAACGGGTTCAAATCTCGGGTTTAGTATATTTGATTTTCTCATGTGTGAATCATTTTTAACATGATTACAACTTGCCTTAATTAAAGGAAAACATCGTGAGGAAACCTGCATTTTTGAGAGAACTTAGCTAGTTTTCGAAAGACATGTGAAGTCTACCAACCCGCACTTGGCGAGCTTGGTGGACTATGGCTTGATCCCCCTCGAATTGAAAGGAGGCCCGTGTCCATAGTGGGACGTTACAAAGGGCTAAATATAATAACAAAATTAAAGCTATAAAGAAATAATATATAATTTATTTTATTAAAATCTCCTTGTAGATTTTACCTTCAGACATAGCGGGATACAAATTATGCTGTCACTTTCCAGCCCATCACTAAACCCATCTGTTGTGGCATGAAAGATAGTTAAATAAGACCATTTTTTCGATTCTTTTCGCGATTCCATTCAATTAAAATTTCTTCGCGACGTTTCGAATGATTTACAGCAACCATGGTTACGGTAGGGATTTAGGTTTTTGACGGGTCAAAAGCCATAGTAGTTTATTAATCTATTGATTATTGGTTTATATAAATGTTTAAAAAAAAAAAGACACCAAAGGGCATAATCACTTTTAAGAAAAGCTAGTATTTAAGTGGTAGAGATTTTTAGAATAGGTTCAATAGTTTCTAAGTTACACATAAAAATATACAAAATATGTTAATACTTTATAACAGTATAGATTCTATATAACACTATAGTAATTTAGCAAAAAAATCCAAAGAAAATACAGAAGAGATGAAATTTATTTGTTTCTAAGCTAAACCGGAAATAAAATAGATTAAATACGTTCCCAGGGAACAAAAAGTACCAATATCCACCGCAAATGTAATGTCAATCACCTAACTAATTGAATGAATGCTTGATTGAATTTCCATCCACTGTCCCTTTCCTAAGGGAAATGAGTAGTTTCCTGCTACGATGGGCATTGATATTTATAAACGAACAATGTACCTACGAGTATTTTTATATATAAGACCTATACACATTTTTCATTTAATATTCTTCCGAACAAGAAATCAGTTTTATCGTAGAAGAATTGAAATTGATAAGTATACACATAGCCTTTTTTTTTTGTTGACGCTGGGGAAACCCATCATGGGGACCTTACCGGCCATCAATGGGTAAGGTACTGTGAGACTCCTACTCACTAAAACCCACAGCGGAATCCGTCGCCGCAGTGCAATGGGGCGCTGCGGGATCGCTTGCGCATTTACCACAACACCCCAAAGTATACACATAGCCTGCCATGAAGGAAAATATATAGAAAAAGTTAAAAAACTAAAATAATATGAGTAAAATCCCTGTTAGACGTCTTTAAAGAAAAGATGATAAATCAGATATGACTAAAAATTATAAAGTTAGTCATTTAAAAATTTATTAGAAGTTTAATACGAAGAAGCAGATGCACCACCCTGGAAATAATTTTGCCGCCGCCCATGACTATACAAGTACTAAAATAAGTAAGTTCTTATCCTGCGTGAGCGTCACATAATAGTAATTCCACACATTTACATCTGTAAAGTATTCCTCTATAGAATAATATGCTTTACGTTTTTTTTAATTTTAGTTTTTTTTTTAATTTTTAATTAGTTAAATAAAACTAACAATTTCCATAATTTTATTAAGTTTTATAATGAAATATGGAATATTATTTATTTAAGTTTAGCTGTTATTATTATAATAATTACCTTTTTTTAGAAAACTTTATTAATTAGTATTTTATTTAGTGTTGCCATTATCATATTTATTGACATAAAGAAAATAAAATATTAATTATTCAAGCCATATTATTGTTCTATGTGTAATTTAAAAAAAATTAATATCTATAAAATATAATTTATAAAATAATAATATAACAATTTCAAAATTATAATAAAACTAGCGACGCTTCGCTTCGCTTCGTTCGGGTTCGTCCCTAGCTTGCTTCCCAATACAAACTTTCATCCCCATTTTCACCTCCATAAGGGATGATTTCCAGAATAAAAAGTAGCTTAATAGGTCCTTCCCAGGGTTTCAAACTATCTTCTTACCAAATTTCATCTAAATCGGTTCAGTAGATTCAGAGATTACCCCTACAACCTCACAAACTCACAAAACTTTACCTCTTCATAATATTAGTATATAATTATATGACAAAACTGTAATTTTTTTTTAATATTGTTGTCATGATGACGAAACTGAACAACTGAACATCAATCTGTCAACTCACTGTTTTATTTTTTAACCCTTTATCACTATTCCGTTCATTTTTTTAAATTTTTCTTTCACCCAAACCTTGTTCTGATAATCACAAACACAAAATAAGAATTAGCTAAATAGGTAGATGCGGCCGTTCTGAAATAGTTCGCTTACATACATTTGGCAATCGATTTTAATTTATATAGATTAGTAAAGTAGTACTGATGTAGGTAAAGTTAATATCCTTGACCATAAGAGCTTGTCTTGGACATTGGTCTCTCGAAAACCCTTTCTAAAATGAAAAAGAAAAACATTTAGGGACCCAATTCGAAACGTGTCAGCGTCATTCCAAAAGAACACGGGTGAAGAGGGGATATCCTATAGCGGTTAATTTATTTACTCTGAACATTGGAGTTGTATTTTTATTTAGTTAAAGCCAGAGTTTATCCAAAATTATAAAACAGATATTTATTTAAGGGTTTTTAAATATGGGACTTTGAAAAATAATCATGCTATTTATATGTGGTCTTCTTATATTCTTCTTCAAAAACTCAATAAATAAAAAGTATTTTAAATATATTTTTTTTGTATTTTTGTATGTACATATATTACACGATAGCTTCGTCAATTACTGTGAATCAATTATTTATAACTCAAGGGTATAAATTTAAAAAAAAAGTTTTCTCCTAATGGCGGATTAATGACATTTAAGTGCTTTTGAAGTTTCTGTACCTTTTGTAAATAAAAAAATATCAGGATTTGATTACATGAAGTACCTATTTATGTATAAAAAATTAATACTAGTATTTATTATACTGTACGGCGTACGCACTTTGTTTATCAAGTAATTATAAAATTGACGACACGTTTAGCTCAGATTGCAGTACTTCCTGTGCCATCGGTCGCGGGTTCGAGTCCTGCTGGGGGCATTCATTTGTGTGATGAGCACGAGTGTTTGTTCTCCAGTCATGGGTGTTTATATTTATAATATGCATGTATTTAAAGTTATATATGTGTAGTGTATCAGTTATCTGGTATCCACAACACAGGCCTCGTAGCTTACCATGGAACTAAATGGTGCTGTGTGTTAATTTCCCAACATATTAATTTATTTTATTTAAAAGCTTAACTTAGCTATGACACAAGTCAACTGATAAGAAATTTAGCTGATTTTTTTATCTATAAACAAAGTATTAAATTTCGTTCAATAAAACAACTGCCGGTTCTGACTATTATCTATTTATTCACAGTCGCCTATTTTATAATAATCAGGAGCCAACTATGCTTAACAATTTCCGAACGAAGAGTGTCCCCCACTGGCGACATCATGGCTTTTTATAATATTCGTTTATGTCAAAACAGCAACTAAAGTGTCAAGCATAGTTTTTACAAAATACAATTGAATTAATTCTTAAAATATAAGCTAACATTATTCAAATATAAAATTAAGCTAACAGTTCGGCCATCCTATAATCAACGAGTCCCATCGTTAATAACATTATACAACATATTAATATCATAAGCGGACAACGATAATAACAATTAACTATATTTAAAAATGCATAAAGATAACTAATATAAAATTATAAATAGAATCTTCTCGGCCATCTTGCAATTAATAGTCACAATACATTACATTATTTAAATCATTTTTTTTTACAACACAAAATAATATGTGTTTATAAATTAATATACAAAATATAAATATATATGTGTGTATAAATTAATATAAAATTAATGAATTAAATGCCTTAAAATAACAATGAAAATTAACACAAAACATTTTCAATTTCCTTTTCATTTCACAGAATATGTACGATAAATCTGTTGCACTCCTTAGTTGGCTTATCGGCCTCATGTGCAAACAGATTATCATTATGTACGTTAAATCTGTTGCACTCCTTAGTTGGCTTATCGGCCTCATGTGCAAACAGAACATCATGCGAGTTTGGTACACTCATAGTTGACCTATCGGTCTCATGTGCACCAGACTCTATCATTATCCACATCCAGTTCCTAAATCAAGTCCATTTTGAATATCATTTTCAATTGTCACTATCAATTACTTCATTATCTAATTCATTATTAAATTTTGCTTGTAAACGTTTACAATCGGGAGCGGAATGACCTAGACGTTTACACATTGTACAAGTTATCAAAGGCTTTAAACATTTAAAACTGGGATGACCTTCTTCGCCACAGTTAAAACATTTTATCACGAATGATCGCGTTTTAACAACATTATTTGTAAAGTTTTTACTTGCAACTATTCTTTTCTCTTTGTTGTCATCGAATTTGTGAACGATCGATTTAAAGTAAGCTAACAAATCTTCTGGTACTGAAAATTTTGCGGCTTGGGCCCCTAATCGTATACTACGGTCATCTATTGCGGCAATTATACAATCTATTGCTTTTTTTCCATAAATTTCACATCTGTTTAGTAAATTAATTTTGTGATAATAATACGTTTCTAATGATTCATTATACTTTGGTTTCCTATCTAACATTTCATGTAAAAGATGTGCATAGTTTTGGACGGTTGGAAAAGTTTTATGTAATTTTTCTTTCCATTCATTCCAAGTATAATTTACTGAAGGGAGGCCCTGATACCAAACTTTTGCTACCCCAGTTAATTTAGGCAGAGTATAATGAAGTAATTGAGTTTCTGACCAATTATATAATTTAGAACATTCTTCTACTTTAATTAACCATGTATCTATTGTTTGTTCCTTGTTCGCGGGATCAAATTCAGGAATTGCGTTTGAAGTCATCGAAAAATGATTTTGTGACGACGTTGAAGGTAATGCCTTGATTAAA
Organism: Argynnis bischoffii washingtonia; assembly: GCA_033884665.1. Classification (NCBI taxonomy): domain Eukaryota; kingdom Metazoa; phylum Arthropoda; class Insecta; order Lepidoptera; family Nymphalidae; genus Argynnis; species Argynnis bischoffii. The sequence goes on along the minus strand of CM066618.1, from coordinate 1,815,843 downwards.
CTTATGATTTCTTGCGCAGTGAATGTCGGTTCTACTTTGTCGGTCCTAATGTCAAGTTGTGGTGTAGTATTTCTTATAGAATTGGGACGTCTACGCTCAAGTTCCTCTTCACTGTTAGAATCAGAAGACTCACTTACCAGGACTCGTCTTCGTTTCCTGTGATGTAGAGGACTCAAAGATCGTCGAGTTGAGGAACTGGCTTCTAAAGAGGTCCTCGAAGTTCGTAGATGTGATCTCGAACGATGTCTGCTAGGAGAACGTGATCTTCTAGCCTCATCTTGCTCAAACAAGTCACGGCGGTGAGATGTACGTTCTCGATTACGCCTCCATTGACGACAATAATTGCTGCTTCTAACACTCATTATCTGAAACTTTTACACATTTGTCTTAGTTCACATATTATATTGAATAATCAATTACCATATTAAATTTTGCAAAAGAATACTAAAAACAATATTTCATATAATGCTATCCGCATTTAAACACAAATGTGTTTTAAATAACGAATCACAAAATTAAATATTAAAAAAAAATATATACATAATTCATTAATACATATGTTACAAATAAATATCATAGTAATATGTAAATATAATAAATGAAAATTATACTGACCTGCTATTATTATTATTTTTTTGAACGTAGAGAACAGACCACTTCTGAACTATTAAATTTCGTTCAATAAAACAACTGCCGGTTCTGACTATTATCTATTTATTCACAGTCGCCTATTTTATAATAATCAGGAGCCAACTATGCTTAACAATTTCCGAACGAAGAGTGTCCCCCACTGGCGACATCATGGCTTTTTATAATATTCGTTTATGTCAAAACAGCAACTAAAGTGTCAAGCATAGTTTTTACAAAATACAATTGAATTAACTCTTAAAATATAAGCTAACATTATTCAAATATAAAATTAAGCTAACAAAAGTAATCTACTGTCACGTTAAAAAATATTCTCTTTCTCCAAAAAACCTTTAACCGAATTCGGGTCGTGTCAGCATTGGTTCAAAAAACACGGGTAAAGTACGGATATTCGATCGCGGTTAATTTATTTACTCACCGGTCTCCTAGCAATTGACCCGGATATTTTCATTCGGATATAGTTTGGCAAGGACATTCAGGTTTTAACGCGATTTGAAGTTGGCTATTTGAATAGTCATTCTGTGAATATTGACGTTTAAGTTAACGTAACGAAGTAGGTCATTTATCGTAGGTTCGACTTTGTATAGGTAAAATGTTTGTATGATTCATTTTTTTTTCTATGTACATATATTGATTCTTAATAAAAAGCAAGCTTGTATTAAATGACTAATCTCCTTAGTTTTTTTTTTAAGAAAAAATATTTTTTTAATAGTTCAGGCTCTTTGGCTAAGGAACCCTAAATATGGCTTATAATAATTTTATCAAAATATTTTTTTATCCTCATAGTTATGTATAAACTATAAAGCTAAGAATAAAGAAATAGGTACCTAAGATCAAATGTAAGCTGTTTGACTTTAACTTGAAGCCATAAGAAGTAGGAAACGGGGTAAAGAGTACTTAAGTATGCAAGGAGGACAAAAACTTTATGAACAGATGTAGCAACTTAATTGAATTAATTTATTCCTGATATTACCCGTTTAGTGACTCATTTCTACAATATTACACTGATCAAGATGACCATTGCCTATCAACATAGCTATTATCAAAGTTTTATTATTTTAGTACCTCGGCGACTGAGATTCGCTCGGAGTTCTTTTTTGTTACATCGTATTTTTTAGATTAAAAAAAACTAAAAACTTAAATAAATACAAAAAAAAAGTAAAAACTTCGTATCCGGAACGTGAACCTGGACACCTGTGATTGTCAATCTAGCACCTTGGTCGCTTGACCATGATACTTACGCCTATGCGTAAAAAATTAACGACCATATTTTGCGTGGAATAATACGAAAGAAAACCGTATGAAAACTTGATAAAATGCGTTTTCAATGACATAAAACTAATCTAGATCGATTTTTAGCCCTCGAAAAGTCCCACAATCAAAATTTCAGTGAAATCGTTAGAGCCCTTTCCGAGATCGCCGGTAAAAATAAATAAATAAATAAATGTACAAGAATTGCTCCTTTAAATATATGAGGTAGATTTAGCTTATACTATAAAGCTTTCAATACTAATACATAAAAGGGAACCGTGACTGACTGATTGGTCTGTCAATTCATAGCTCTAAACATTGGGGCATCCGCTAGGATTTTTCAAAATTCAATCCCTTAAGGGGTAGATCAGGAGTTTATAATTTGTATGAAGAAATCAATTAAAAGCGATGTATCAATTGGAAAATTAAAAAACTAAAAGGCTAAAACTTATTAGTGAAAATCAATATGGTACGAGCGAAGCCGCGGGCAATAGCTAGTTAGATAAGATTTTGCTTTTTAATTTTATCGATATAGATATATTTCAAAAAAAAAAACGCAATCTTCCCAAAAAAAACACGATTTTACAAACAAAACCTCCGAAGCACGGTAACCGAAATATTATATACGGTCAACGCCAACTCGGCAATTATTAATATTAATAGTAACCTATATGTTACTCCAGATCATAATCTATTTGGGCACTAAATTTAATCCAAATCCGTCCAGCTGTTTCAGCGTTCAGGACAAACAATCATATACACAGACATACATACAAACAATCGCATTAAATAAATTGTATATAATAGCAGTGTGATTAAAAATAAATCATAAAAAAACTTTGGCCATTTGCGGAAGAGAACAAAATTATGATTTATAAGCCAAAAGCGATTTGTTTCAATTGATACACGAAACTTCAAGGCACAACAATTCTCGCACACGAAATTCCCATGGGATTGCTACTGACTGAATTAGTTTAACGAAATAGTGATTGTATTTCCTTTTGTTTTTATATTTTTTTTACTCTCCGTGTTTTCTTTAGAGATTTCTTTCCCATTCTCAAATTTCCTGTAAGTGATTAAATTTTGATTTGTAAAATATATTCATCAATTTGGGCTACCAAACATTACTTATAATTTATTACGACTAATGTTCGTCCAGTGGCCAAAATTCAACAACAATAATTATTTACCTATGTATCTCTATATAACAAGAATTTAAACTAAAATTAAAAAAAAAATATTAACACAATAACCTATACACTGAGGCCATTTTAAGGAATTTTAGGAAAGAGTTGATTATCTTGCAGATTCCAGGTAGCGCTGCAGCATCAGGCTAAGATTACCATATCGTTGAACGAGATACCAAGTTTCGGATGGATTAGATCTATGGAAGTTACTCATACCTTTATCGCCTAGAAGAACTGATGGCCAGCAAACGGCTAAAATGATTTTCTTGATTCTAAGTAAGAACACTCTCGATCAAGTCAGTTTTCAAATAAAAAACTAAATTGAAATTGATTCATCTATTGAGGCGCTACGAAGCCACAGATAGAAAAGATTCAGAAAAACTATTTTTGTCTTATATAGGAAAAAAGGTATTGAAGTGTTTTGTATTTGCATATTTATATCAACTAGTGATGGCCGCGTGGTTAAAAATCAACCATAATTCATTAAGTTATATATTTATTGTCTTGCGTATATAACAATATCTCTATTCTCAATTTGACCATAGACTTTAACAATAAACATAAAAACTTTTAAAAAAAAATTAAAACTGACTTCCAGGCACTGAAAAGTAAAAAATAACTAAACGGGGGTTTTCATTTAGAATAGATACTTAATCAGATTTTTTCGAAGTCGGTGTGCTTTGATTTGTATTGGCTGGCACCGACTTCGAAAAAATCTGATTAAGTATCTATTCTAAATGAAAACCCCCGTTTAGTTATTTTTTACTTTTCAGTGCCTGGAAGTCGGTTTTTTTTTTAAGTTTTTATTTTTCCATTTTTAGTGTAGACGTATCACCAATACAAATTAATCTAGCCCAAACACCAGGTAATTGCTGTAAATCGTTGAGGAGTTCCCTCGACTATCTTTCGGGTCCATCATCAGATCGACTCCAGACCTTCATTAAATAGTAGTGCTTTAAAATACCTAATGAAAAAGTAAACAAACGCACTAGTCGCCGCTACAATTTTCGAAAGTTCCCCTCGATTTCTCTGGGATCCCATCATCAGATCCTGGTTTCCTTATCATGGTACCACTCTTGGGATATCTCCTTTTCAACAAAAAAAGAATTATCAAAATCGGTTCATAAACGACGAAAAAATGCCCGAACAAACATTAAAAAAAAATATATATACGGTCGAATTGAGAACCTCCTCCTTTTTTTGGAAGTCGGTTAAAAAGAGTATAGATGCGTGTGCGTGTTAAATACATGGTAGTGTGTGTAATGTTTTTTTATTGATTTACTGTATTTTTTATGCACAATTTAAAAAAATAGCATTCTGCACTCCTTCTCTATATAAACTATAAGTGTGGGAAATTTCATACTCCTCCGTCCGAGCAATTTTGTAAAAAGGGGTACAAAGTTTTTGCTTCACGTATTTTTATATAGATATTAATATATAGATATTAATTTATAGATATAGATATTATAAGTATTAAAAGTACAATACATTCAACTACTTTGTACTTATCTGTCTTAAGTTACTTAAAAGTATCACATTGAGCTTTACTTAATTTTCATCGGAAACTATTTGTAGTCTAGAACCGCGAATACACTACATACGAATTTCGCAGCTTTGCATTGAAATTAATAACATTGTCAAATTACACTTAAAATTAAGTAAATAAAGTCCAAAATTCAAAAACAACACCATAAGTTGCGATTTTCATTCGTATTCAGCAAGCTTCTTAACACGTGACCTGCATAATTGTATGCTACTTTAAGTATCACTTTAATACATTTTTACCCATAATACTCAGGAGATAAGGGTGAGAATTGATTAAACATTTATTTACAACTAGTTGTGCACTGAAGGGAACGGCTTCATCTGCTCAGGTGAATTTCGACCGTGTTTTTCTAAGCCAAAGAAAAACAGTTCCGCTTTTTAGCTCCTGTCTTTCTGCTTTTTGTGGGCTTTTAGATTTTTAGGGTTAATTGGAAATTGTATTTTTCCTTTTTACATTGAGAGTACCTAAATTTTTGTATCATTCCACAAGTTCTTTTTAAATCTTTGATTAAATATTGTAATTAGTATTTATTTGGTACTAAAATTGCTACTATAATTTGAATAATATTAACCGACTTTAAAAAAAGGTGGTTATATGTTCTTGTGAGGTTTTTTTTTAATATTAAGTTTACGGATATAGCTAAACCTATTAAGTGGTAATGGTAGTATAGTAATTTATATCGGATTGCGTGTGGACTTTTGTTACTTTTTCATGCTAAAAAGGCTGGATGGGCTTGGATGAAATCTAGTAGTTTCTCAAATAGACTAAGACCTAGACTAACATATACGCTCCTGTTAGGTTCTTAGGGATACAACCGAGCAAAGCGAGGGCAAGTTGTTAAAAAAGTTTAAACCTTTTGTTCCATAATTCACGCATATAGTGAAAATTATTATATGAGCATCTACTAAAATCATGAATGTATATTGTAACAATACTACATAAGATTAGAACAATTACCAATTTATAAAATTGGGTAATTTTATTACGTCAAATGAGTGTTTAACTATCCCACGAACATACTAAAGATAATAACGGTGTAAACGATGTAACCTATTTAGATGTTTAAGCTGATAAGATGCGCTACAAATATTTGTACTTGCTTGAGCAATTTAATAGAGATTAAATGTTACAATAATGGATCATCATGATATTATATTGTATAATATATGCTACTAGTGACAGATTCTAGCTACTCTATTGCAATATAATCACAGTAATAGTAATAGAGTACTATTACTATTACTGTTAGTCTGCTATTACTGATACTTTTGACCTAGTTAAAAGAAGGAGGAATTAAATGAAACTATCTTTTCGGATTTGGTCGAGGTTTGTTTTTATATATTTTTTATTTTTGCTCTCGACATTTTGAATGATTTACAGTGAACATGGTAACGAAGAAAATTTATACAGTTAAATAAAATTGGAGTGTCTGTTTGTAATATTAAAATAACCGCTTTTTACTAAATGCATATGGATGTATACACGGTACATATACCAAAACAACATTTTTTACAATTTTTGTCTGTCTGTTTTGTCTGTTTGTTCCGGCTAATCTCCGAAACGGCTGGACCGATTTTGACGCGACTTTCACTAGCAGATAGCTGATGTTATAAGGAGTAACTAAGGCTACTTTTATTTCAGAAAAATAATCAGGGTTCCGCGAAAAAAATTAAAACCCATGAAATTGTGAACAGAATCCGCGTACGGCGTACACACCCGAGCAAAACGAGGATAAATCGATATATAATTTAAATAAATATCTAAGGAGTAGCAAGCTACTATTTATTTACCTAAACATAGCTAATCGCGAAAACGTAGGTACCTAGGGATGAGCGCGAGCGAAGTGAGCGTGAGTCTCTAGTATGAAATAAAAATGCGATCCGAAAAGATATTTTTGATTGATGATTTTCTCGTAATGTATTCCCAGACAGACAGACAAAAATTCTAAAAACCATAGATTCGGCCTCTGTATCGATAATAATGACTACTTCAATTAGATTTTGGAAAAAATATTTAATGTACGCATTTTGTACGCTTTTTACACATGCGGGAAAATATCTCATCTCTGAGAAATCTTTACTAAACGTCAAAACGTAAGTAGGGACGAACCCGAGCGGAGGTGAGTCGCTAGTTTTAGTATATATATAGATATTCATTCTTTAGGTATTTCATAAAGGATTTATTCAAGAAATTTGAGTTTTAGCTTAACTATGCTTCAGAAATTTTGCTCTCATATTAACGTGAACACCACCACACCAAGCTTGTTAGTGAAATATGTTTATATTTTATGCAAAAACTTCTAAGTGCTTTTCTTAAGACTTTTAATTACCATAGTTGCTATTATTCTAACAAATGCTAATAATAATTTAAAATTTAAACCCGTTGGCAGGTTAAAGTCAGCTCATGCTAAAGAGTTTGTTTAAACTTACAAAGTATAGCGATAACTTACATTTTGCCCTAAATTAGAAGAAGAAGCGTTTACAATCAAACATTAATAATCTATACATATAATAAAATTGTAACTTATACAAATCTGTACATAAAATATTTTTTTGGAAAATCTTATTGAAATACACCTTATTATCGATACAGAGGCCGAATCTATAGTTTTTAGATTTTTTATCTGTCTGTCTGTCTTTCTGTTACCGCATCATAGAAAAACCACAGGAGGGATTTTAATGAAATTTGATATAATGATAGCTGGTTATCCGGGTCAACATAGGATAGTTTTTAGTGCGGCAAATTATATCATCTCTAAGCTAAACTTTAAAATGTAACTTATAATAAGCTAACTACAAAAATTTCTAACATAGAAACAAGAACCATAAAGAAAACTAAATTAATATTCTATCATTATGCCTGTCTCACTGCTGGGGATGGGCTCCTATCCCATAGTTCAGTTTTTTTCTTCTGTTTGTCAATCGATTTCCTGTTCTTTTAATAACTTAGAATATTAGTGTTATTAATAAAAAGTAGTCGAATTTCGAGCACTAGGCCAACACCAGTCGATATAAAAACCGGCTGCAGCGTTTAACCGACACCACAATTTTAAAGACAATACAAAATTTAATTAAAGTTTAGTCCAGATAGTTTATTGGTTCTTTGCTCAGATTCTATTTTATGAGCGATCTTTAGCTCAATACGCTCGGATGAACTTTCATTTCTATAGAAATTTATATATTGTATAATGAATTATCTTAGGATTTTACGAAAATTTATATGAAAACTCATTTTTATTTTAGAGATAAAGAATATAAATATATCTCGTTTATAACTTTTCTACATGACAATATATGTTTTCTATATTTTGATTTTTTGAGTTAAAAATTACGATAATGACGATGCAGGGAAAGCCATAGCTAAATTATAACTTACAAAATGCCTAGAAGAATTTAAGTTACTATTACATTTGAAAGTCTAAGATAAGATAAAATTAGTCGATGATATCTTTATTTTATTTGTTTTTAAATTGCAAAATTAAATTACCAAAATTATCGTCTGGCAGTCCAACCGGATGTGAAGCCGAAAGGCAGGTGGCCAAGCTCGGTGGGTGGTGTATGATGCAGGTTACTTCTGGTTCTTCTCTTTAAGCAGAGCGGACCATGGGAGTAACTCCATGGTTGTTGTGGTCTGCCTCAGCAGGCAGCCGTCGGGACGTTGCCGTTCAGTGCGTGAGCGATCTTGCGACGCCTCATTAAGCCGAGGGAGTTTCCGTTGAGTTTTAGTGGGTACTACTGGTTTTTCTCCCCGTTGAGTCCCATACAGATAGGTTGTTCACGTAAATACATTTCTCATTATAAAAAAGGCTACGTTAAAACTAAAATAAGAAAAGAAAATACGCATAATTTAAACAAAAACTGAGATATAATCCTAATTTTTCATTAATTTTACCTCAATATACTCATAGCGTGATAACTAAAATTTAATGAACGACAATCAAAAACACGATTAACCCTTAACATTAACTATTATTTCGGAATTAAATAACCAGTTTCCAATTACGAAGCAAAATGAATTTAAAATGAATGATTTCGATGCAGACAGTAAATTACACCTGGTTGCGACATTACGAGGCGCTAATTGGATTAAAACGTTATTTAAAATTAAATATATGTATGTTTGTGTCTTTTGCAGATTTCGATTGTTTCTCTTATCAGTTAAGTGGAACCTGTTAATGCACTGTGGTTTTGGAATTCGGTTATGATCTCTTTATTGCATTTTGAAAAAGTTTTTTATATAGATTGCAGTGTCATGTGGAACCCTTTTTACGATGTCCATGTAAAAAGGTTGGAAGGCGTTCAAAAAAGTTTTATGTGGCATCTCTCATACAGATTCGCCTAGCCGGCCTAGCGAAAAAGTTACCCAATTATGAAGAACGTTTATCACATTTCGGAATTGACACTTTGGCTAACCGGAGATGCTTGCTTTATTTTGTTCCTATACAAACTGGTTAATGGTACTCTGGACTGCCCACAACTACTTAACCTTGTCCAAATTTCAGCGTCTTCTAAGTACTTACGCTTAGGTAAGCGATCATTCTTCATAACAAATGCTATTTACTCTAATTTAGGGTATAATTCACCTTTTAATAGAATTATGAGATCCTATAGTTTAATTAGCAGGAACAAGGACATTGATATCTTTTATTATAGCTTGTCTAGTCATGTCACTAGTTAACGTAACTACTATATGAATATAAATTAAAGTATACATTCAATATAAGTCCCAAACTTTATTGTAATTGCGTTATAACTTAATTAAGTCAATCAAATAAATAAATACATTTTTCATTAAAAACTCATTATAGTTGTTACAATAATAACATAATTATATTAAACAAAAAACTTAAAAAAAAAAACCAACTTCCAGGCACTGAAAAGTAAAAATAACTAAACAGGAGTTTTTATTTGGAATAGATACCTAATCAGATATTTTCGAAGTAGGTGTGCTTAAATTTGTATTATCTGGCACTTCCTCCTGTTTGGAAGTCGGTTGAAAATAAAGTATGTTCATAATTCATAAAGAATTCAAGATAAATTACAATGTTTTGTACGGTCTGTATGTTACATTTATTTCGATAAGCAGTAAACATATCAACACTGATACGTGTGCAAAGCCACGGATTAAGACTAGTCTTATTATAAAACTATTTATACTACTCTGGATGCTAAAGAATCTATACACTATAAAATCTTAAAAGCAGTAATAACATGTAAGTAACTCTTCAATCAAAACCCGGCTTAGGTTTGAAAGCGGTTATTGTGCTGACAGCGTCTAATTATTACGATGCGAAAGACGTGTAGTGTTCAAAAAAGAAACAGTTTAAAATTATTTTATATTAACGACTCACCCTCGCTTCGCTCGGTTTTGCTTCTGGAAAAACCAAATCAAATCTATTCCACGGGAACCGTGCATTTTTCGGGATAAAAAGTAGTCAATCTGCTATTCTGATGAACGAGCTATATTATTGTGAAGTTTCATTAAAATTCATTCAGTAGTTTTTGCGTGAAAGAGTAACAAACATCCAGACATACATACGTCCTCACAAACTTTCATATTTATAGTATTAGTAGGATTGGTAGATTGATGGTAGCTTCCTCACGGACAGACTTCACTGATGCTTACATTGACGATTCAAAAGCACTTGTAATAAGTCTAATTGAATAAAGTTTATTTCATTTCATTTCATTAAATACTAGCCGCTTTCCCTCGCTTTCAAGTCTTAGAACTTTAGGTTTGCGGACTTCATATGTTTTTATAAAATTTGTAAGGTTCTCCAGATATACAGGTCCCAGATATACCAATTTTAATGTACGATTTTTATCCTGAAAACATTCTCACACGTTAGAGACAAAAATGTTACGAGCTATTGACCAGGCTTTCGAGGGAACAGTTTTTATACTTGGTTAATTTATAATTTATATTCAAAAAACTTTCTTTTATTCACTATTTTACATTGCAAATAAAACTAAAGAATGAATGAAAGGATCTTTATTTTAAAAATGGCTCTATTTTCGTTTGACGTCTGCACATAATAGGTCATTGTTCCTTAACGACTACCGAATGCTATTGCTTTGAAATGCAAGCCTTTCAAATTACTTGGCTACTTAGCAAGAATTAAACAGTCGAAATGTACTTCGCAAGAATTAAATAGTGAATAATCTATGAGAATATTCTGCATCTTTAAAAAAAATTTGGGGAAAATATGTAACTTTTTACATCATTCTCCGTTTAAATTTAAACTAAACCCCGAAGTATATAATAACATTTTTTTATTTTAATAAAAAGACATTATTTCACTTTTTAAAGATTTGTTTAACTATATTTAATTATTTTATGTACTAGATTTTTTTATTCATATCATAATTATGATCGTCTTGAATTCAATCAATCACACTAATATTGTAAATGTAAAAAATTGTGAATGTAGTCATAGATCACTTATAGTCGATGATTGATCGATGATAAAGAAACATTTTTTTTTATAGCAGGAATCTTATCAGGCGTATACAGTAGAACCTACTAGAGTTTTATCATAATCGGAACAACAACTTAGGAAAACATAGAGGACAAACATAGGAACATTAATTTTTATTTATTTTGCGATAGAACTACATAAACTATAGAATATAATAACTCGTAACTAGGCATCTGGAACCAATGTGAGTTTGCAGACCGTATGAGTTTAGTTTCCAACACCCTTTGTTCTCACTTTAACGCCCCTGTATAACGTGCAGAATATGTTAGAATAGTTAGGACCGGTGTAATTTTTAGTATTACTAGAAGGCTTTATATTATTTTATTTATTATAAGCTTATAGTTTTTATATGTAGCTTTATATTGTTTTGAATATTGTGAATGAATAGTTTTTGTATTTGTAGTAGGTACGTCGAAAGAATGGCCTATATTACTTAGGTATATGTTGGGACATTAACACACAGCACCATCTAGCTCCATGGTAAGCTTCGAGGCTTGTGTTATGGATACCAGAAAGTTTATACATTACACATATTATATAACTTTAAATACATACATATTATTATAAACTAGCGACTCACCCTCGCTTTGCTCGGGTTTAGTCCCTAGCTTGCTTCCCCATACAAACTTTGATTCCCATTCTCACCCTCTTAAGGGATTAATGCCGGGATAAAAACTATTTCGCCCACTCATTTTTCATATCATGAGTTTAAAAAAAAATCTTATCTTAGTAAAAATGTTTTTTCTTTTAATTTTTCTTCTATACAAAACTTGTCCTGACTAGTGACTCACTCTCACTTCGCTCGGATTCGTCCCTAGCTTACTTCGCTATACAAACTTTCACCCCCATTCTAACCCCCTTAAAGGATGATTTCCGGCACTTTTCATATCGACTTGAGATTTTAAAAAAAATAATTTAGTAAAAAAAATAATATTCATTTACAAAACTTATCTTGAGAATAACAAACACACAAAATAAAGAATTATCCAATTTGATGCAATCGATCAGAAGTTATGCGCGTACATACATTTCGGTGATTCATTTTTATTTATATAGATAAATAACTTTGTATCTTACCATTCTTCAATCAATAGTTTTTAGAAACAATTTAGTTGTCTTTGAAATTTACTTTAAATATAAAAAAAAAACAACCTCCAACATTATTTTAATAGTGTAATCTATGCATATAATAAAACTGTAGAGGTCGAACGTCGGTACATAGAAAAAAAAATGTTAAAAACCGAGTCAGGGGGATGTAAGAAGAGAAATATAACAAATACAGATTTTTTTTCAATTCTTTTGTTTCTCTGTCTGTCTGTCTGTTTGTACGGGCTAACTCCGAAACTATTAGACCAATTTAAATAAAATTTTACATGGTGGTATCTTATATCTCCGCTCAATACTTAAGATACTTTTCATCGCGAAAAATTAAAAAGTTCCCGTAAGATAGTTAAAAAACTATAGTAACTTATACAGCTTAGTACATAAAAACTACTGATTGGATTTTAATGAAACTTTACAATAATATAGTTCATACATCAGAATAACAAATAAGCTACTTTTTATCCCGGTTCCCGTGGGATAGATTGGTTTGTGTTTGTCTATAGGCGAACCCGAGCGAAGCGAGGATGAGCCGCTAGTATAAATTAAAGGTTATACTTCAAATATTCTTTAATAAACTCACAAAATTTTATACAATACAAAACTGAACCGGATGACAACGATTTGTGTTTTACATCTCAAAGTTATAATATGTGTTTATAAATATCTCATTATCATAATATAATTAAGTATCTACTTAATCTTAAGTTAATTGATTAATACTTAACCGCGACAAAATAAGCTAAAAAAAACAGTTAAGTAGTTGTTTTAACTGACAGACTGAAAAGAATCTTCACGAAATACATAAAAGCTGATAATACACTGGCTATTTAATTGCTAAACACCTATTATTTTTTTGCAGAGGCATTGTTAAAAATTACCAAAACGTTCTATTATATTCCCAAAAAACTTTATTGATATGACTTTATACTAAAGATTAGCACTCTTGACGCATCTTTAACATATTTTTTGCAGTATATCTCCATAAGGGAAGCTATATTATACTATAATAACATAACTTATTATTTATTCGAGTTAAAAAATATATTATACCAGAAAATACTAACTAAACGAATAAATTTTTTATTAAAATCTAAAACCTGTTCAAAAGTAATTGAACAAAATAAACATTTCCCCTTGCGTTCTCGTCGTATCGTCGCTAACAATATCTTTTGAAATCTAAACGAGGCATCGGAGGGCCTTTTGTGAACATCGTGGAACATCACTTTGTCTTTGAAAGCTCTAGACAATTTTAACTGAGTTTAGATTAAAGGAAAATATCCCTTTAACCTAATGCATAGGGTGTACATTGAATGTTGATATAAGTTTGTAATTCCTCAAACGACTGTCTTGTCAAACTAGTATACAGTTTCCCATTGGAAGAGTGATCGCTATTATTATGTTATTAAGAAGAAACTGCTATAAAGCCTTGTTAAACTAAATTTCAGTGAAAATTAATAGTAAATTGTGCTGTAATATCTGCTATATTTAATATTACTAACTCTCAAAGGCGCAGTAGAAGGGAACTTTATAAAATACTATCGACTCAACCTCGATCTGCTCGGGTTCATCCCTAGGGTGGACCACCCTTTTTATTTAGGGGTATGAAAATAGTTTACGTTCTGTTTTCAGACCTACTGAATATACATACAAAATTTCATAATAATCGGTCAAACCGTTTCGGAGGAGTTTTGTTACAAACACTGTAACACGAGAATGTTATACATTAGATTACCCCAATAATATAATATTGTGTATTTTTATTAATAAAATTATTACCTAACTTAACACAAAAGTGAAGAAATTATTTCGTTTATTTATAAATCAGTATATTTTTATTAATGTACATTGTATTTTATCCTGTGAATAACTTTTATGTGACAATTCAAAATTTAGCACTACTTTCATTAAAAATTTAAAAAAAAACCTTTAAAGAAATGTATATTCCGGTTCCTAAATTAACTTATAAATTTTTGGAAAATAATATTATGATTAAAAAATAGTATCTATTTAAATGTTGATATTTTATAGAATACCAGCAAAATCAGCGGCTACGCCCGCGTTCAATCTGCAAAAAAAAACTCTTTGGCTTATGTTATACAGCGACTCACCTTCGCTTCGCTCGGGTTCGTTGCTATGTATAATTTATATAATTTTACCGGTGGTAGGATTCTGTCAAGCCTGAGGAGTCCGACTGGATGGGTACCTTATCTTTTTCTGCCGCCAAGCAACAATGATTGCATTGCTGTGTTCCGGTTTGAAGGATAAGGTAGCCAGCGCAATTACAGGCAAGAGGCATATCATCTTAGTCCTCACAGTGACAACGCACCTGTGGTTCTACATTTTTGTTACTTAAAACCTAAGTGCATGAACTGTAGGTGTTATGGGCGACAGCTACTACTTTCCATCAGGTGGTCTGTCTGCTCCTTTGTCACTTAAACTTAAAAAAAAATATTGTTCATACAATAATACTAAAATCGTGATTAAAAAATAGGGGGTGAGGGTAGGAGGGTGAAAAATACTTCACGACCTATTCTCATACCTACCAAATATACAAAAAAATCATTAAAATCGGTCGAGCCGTTTCCGAGAAGTGCAACGACAAACACCGTGACACGAGATTTTTATATATTAGATTTAAAATCATCGATAAAAGCTAAATTAATATCTTTATCTTCATATATATAGGCAATGACAAAATAGCTCAGTACCTTTTCCTCCTCAGTTTGTCATTAGATTTTTTTGTTTTTTGTTTAGTAGCTTTAATGTTATCAATAAATAATGTTGGAAACAGTTTCTAGGGTTCCGTACCGAAAGGGTAAAACGGGTCTCTATTACTAAGACTCCGCTGTCCGTCCGTCTATCTGTATGTCTGTCCGTCTGTCACCAGGCTGTATCTCATGACCGTTAGACAGTTGAAACTTTCATAGATGATGTATTTCTTGCGGCTATAACAACAAATACTAAAAAACACAATAAAATAAATATTTTTAGAGGGGCTCCCGTATAACAGACATGATTTTTTTGCCGTTTTTATAGATAATTTTATACAGATATGTAATTTCTATTCATACATATTTTCCTCAAATTTTCAATAATGTTATGGTCGTATTCGAAAACTGGGTTCGCCAAGTAAAATATAACAGCAAGTATAACAGAATTCATGGAATATTAAAGTTTAAGACGTGTTAACAAACTTAACATACTATTTATATATAACAATAGGTGTTTTAAATACAACCTTTAACAAACATAAAAGCAATAACCAGTTAAAACTCTACCGTCGCTAAGCTTTCATTTGCATAATGTTCGAAATTTCCTAGTAAAGTCCTTGCTCTCCACTTTCTAATACTATTACGTTAAATAATAAGCATAATATTCTCAACATTTTCATACCTTCTATTTATTTTCTGTTCGTGTTTTGAGAATCTAGAGTTAGAATACTAAAGTTTAGTATAGATTTCTCAGAAATGAGATATTTTCCCGCAGTAAAAAGTATCCTATATGTTGACTCGGATAACCAGCTATCATCATACCAAATTTCATCAAAATATGTCCAATGGTTTTTTCTTGATACGGTCACAAACAGGCAGACAAAAATTTTAAAAACTATAGATTCGGCCTCTGTATTGATAATAATGAATATAGCAATAAGATTTTACAAAAGATATACATATAATGTAGAGACTTGACTCAGAATTTTATTATATATAGATAAATGAATAAAAACATATATTATAATAACGTAATTCGTAAAGAACACAAAAGAATAAAGCCCGCTGTATCACAAAAAGAACATTTTTAATCAGAGAAAATCTTTTCCCGCGACAGAAGTGAAATATTAAAGTAAAACAGGAACTTTTGTTCCACCCCACATTGTCACATGTTTGCCCCAACCCCTTGTAATTACTTGGTACTTTATGATTGCGCACTTTAATATGTAACAAAGAAAAGTTATGGATTTTTTGGCCTAAAAAATGATAAAAATATATTATATGTATGTATTCAGCCCTTTTTAACATCTCACTACTGGGCACGGGCCTTTTTTCAATGCCAGGGGATCAAGCCATAGTCCATCACGTTGGCTAAGTGCAGGTTAGTGGACTTCACACGTCTTTTGAAAACTAGCTAGGTTCTCTCAGACATGCAGGTTTCCTCACGACGTTTTTCTTCACCGTTAAAACAAGTCGTATCCATGTTGGAAATGATTCACACATGAAAATATTAGATGTGCGAGACCCGGGATTTAATCCCACTTCATTCGATTTTGCACGCGAGCGTGTTACCACTGGGCTAGCACTGGCTTAAAAATATATTATGTTTCCCATATTTTAATAATTGAATCATTAAATCGTACTAAAGTATTCTTACTGATATAACTTTTTCATGTTGCAAGCACTGCCAGTGTATACTATTTCTACAGATTAGATTAGAGTTTCACTGTATCTACCTAGTGTAATATATTTACACGAGAAATTCTTGTATATTTTTTTATTTATTTAGGAAGACAAAAACAAACCTATTCCACGGCAACCGTACATTTTTCCGAGATAAAAAGTAGCCTATATGTTATTCCAGACTGGCGTGAAAGAATAACAAACATACATACTCACAAACTTTCACGATTATAACATTAGTATAAATACTCGTATCTATAATTGAAGAATTTTATTTCCCAAATCATACCCTAAAATGAAGAAATAACAAAGCTGTTTAGAATATAAAAAATACATTTGAGTACATAATATGCATATAAGTATTTTCAGTATTATGAGGTAGACCAGTAGTGAATGCATCGTCAAATCTGACATTATAATAACCTGCGTCGGTCGGGACGGTCAGCCGCGACAGATGTGACCACGTCAAAACGTCCGGGAATATTATAATTATGAGTAATGTATGACGACTGACTACTATTGTTACAGGGAAGCTTTATATTGTATAGCGACTCACCCTCGCTTCGCTTCGGGTTCGCTCCCTAGACAAAAAAAAATGTATCCCGCGGGAACCGTACATTTTTCCGGGATGATATATAGCCTACAGCCTTCCTCAGTTAACGGGCTATCTAATGCAAAAAGAATTTTTCAAATCGTATTAGTAGTTCCAGAGATTAGCGCGTTCAACCAAACAAACAAACAAACAAACTCTTCAGCTTTATAATATTAGTATAGATGTGCTTGATTAATTTGTCATTTAGATCGAAATCCGAACATAATCATTATTGATTTGATGAAAACATATATTAATAGAATTTTTCTATCTACATAAAAAAATATGTATAATAATAAATAATATAACATATGATAACACTAAAGCTCGTCAATAGCTACTAAACAAAGAAAGGAAATTGGTTAACAAACAGAGGAGAAAAAGGTACTGAACTGTTTTGCCTTTGCCTATATATTTATTTTTCTACTAGTAACTCACCCTCGCTCCGCTCGGGTTCGTCCCTAATTACGTTTTAACGTTTAGTATTAACTCAGAAATGAGATATTTTCCCGCAGTAAAAAGTATCCTTGAATGTTGACCCGGATAACCAGCTATCATCATACCAAATTTCATAAAAATCTATCTAATGGTTTTCCCATGGTGCAGTACAGTCAGACAGACAGACATATAGACAGATAGACAGACAGACAGATAGACAAAAATTCTAGAAACTATAGATTCGGCCTCTGTATCGATAATATTGTCTATTTCAATAAGATTTTCCAAAAAATATTCAATACAGATTTCACTTAGACTTAAACGACAATGGGGTCTCGCTTGTTTAAACAAGCTTTTTAAACAAGCTTTTACTAACTTCTCCTGTAACTAACAATTCTACAAAATCAATTTTAAACTTTGCTAGCGTATGAAATTAATTCAATTTTTGTACTTGTAACTCCTTCATACTGAAACTTTTGTACTAATTTGAATGAAATTTCGTACAGAGTTAAACTATGACTTAGAATAACACATAGGCTAACTGTTAGGTACGTATGGAAGCACCCGACCAAAGTAGAGGTAAATCTATTATAATTTATTACCAATGTTATAAAGGTGAGATATTGAATTTAAAGAAATAATTTATCTTTAACCATAAGACCATTAATGTTCATTGTAGGTATTTATATAAATTAAATAGCGGTACGCTTTAAAGGTTAATATCACACAATCCCACGGGAACCGTACATTTTCCGGGATATAACTAACCTATGTGCTATTTCAGACTATACATTACCTCGGTATCAAATTTCATCCAGATCCGTCCAGTAGGTCTGGTGTGATTGAGTAACAAACATCCATCCATACAAACTTTCGTAGTTATAATATTAATGGGATTATTAAGATTTTAAAGTCACGTTTAGTAGATCTATCCAGATATTATACATCTATGTGGCTTAATTGTTAATCGAGATAGTGATGCGTAGGCTTCATACGTTACATTATTGCCAGCATTTAGCGCAATATCTCACGAACGGCTGGTTCAAGACGTTAATATCTGGGCAGGTAATGGCGCGGAACGCGTGCGGTTTCAACGTCGACGTAAACGTTTTGCCGAGGCGATTACAAGGCAGCTATTAATGTAACATGAGGTAAAATCATGTATAGATTAAAAATTAAGAAAATATAAGTAAAATGTACACTCTTAAAAAAATTATAAAATTATGTAAAATTTTGAGTTTTATGTATAAAACAGAAAAAAAAGTTTTGCTAAGTTGTTTTTATTTTGATATTTGTCTGTATGTCAAATACTTGTGAATTGATTTTCATTAAGCATTTTTATTAAAAATTTTAACTTTATGTTAGAAGGTAGCAACTTTAAATAAAACTATCTTTTCTAAATTTTTCGCAGATATGTTTATTTATTGTATTGATATTCAGCCCTTTTTAATGTCCCACTGCTGGGTATGGGATTTCAATAGGAAGGGGATCAGGTCTAAGGCCACAGTCTATTTATTTATATCATTTTGTAATTTTGTGGGTAGGTACTGTCTGTAAGAACAATATGCCATTGAGGTATTTAAAAAGTTAGTGTCTCCCTTGAGCATGATTGCTGTAAAGTATTCGAAACGTCGAAAACAAAAATCGAAAAAATCCGAAAAGATAGTTTTATTTAAAATGTCAAATATTTTAGTAAACCTAAGAAAGCTAGATATCAGTATGTATACGCAAACACTATGGAATCCCGATTACCTATACAGTACAAAAATAATAGTAGAAACTTAAAACATTCCCCAATACCGGTTTTCGCAAATAGTTTTAATAACTAATTACAATTCCAATGAATATTTTAAATTTCAACTTTGGTCTCTCGGACACGTCGTTTTATTTAATGAAAATGAATATTTGAATTCAAACGAAACGCTTTACATATTGAATACTCGTAGTGATAATAACAATAAATTATTATCCCCACTTCGCTTATTGAAAATAATATATATATATATATAAGCCCAGGCTTAATTTCTCATAAGAGGTGTGAAATTATTGCCCTATCGGAATTTGAGAATAGAACGAATAGATAGTACGCTTTGTGTTTGCGCGTACACTTGTGCACTATAATATCTCCTGCGCAGACGGCTAAACTCTATAAAAAAATACACATACACAGTCTACAAATAAGATATCTTTATCATGCTGCATTTGCGTTACCACGCTTAAGTTTCTCGTTCCTCTGTTTTTCAAATTTGACTGGTATTTCCCGCGCTCAAACAAACAAAAAAACCTTCGTCAGCTGTTCAAGCATACTTAATATTATATTTTTAATAAAGTTTAGATGTTTAGATGTTTGGATGGATGTTTGTTACTCAATCACGCCAGAACGGCTGAACGGATCTGGATGAAATTTGGCACAGAGATAAATTATAGTCTGAAATAGCACATAGGCTTTTTATTCCGGAAAAATTTACGATTCCCGTGGTATAGATTTGTTTTTGTTTTTCGCTAGTATTAGCATAGAAATTTAAATGCAATTTATATGTTCAATGTTTGTACTTAATTGATTTTTTTTTACAAGAGAAATTAGAAGAAAATATTATTTAATTTATTTACGTAAATAATATATCGATACCAATATTATAAAGAGGTACAGTGTTCAAGAAAAACTTAATCCAGATTTTGTATAGAATCACCACTGCTAAAATTGTAGACTATAATCTTGTAAAATTTGAATTTCCTAATGTAAAGTGAACATTGTTCTTTTTTGGAAATAAATATCTTTAACCCGAAAGTATGTGAGTTTGTGTGGTTGTAGGGAGTAATCTCTGGGTCTACTAAACCGATTTAGATGAAAGTTAAAAAGATCCAGAGACATCCCATAAATCATCCCTTAGTGAAAATGGGGATGAAAATTTGTATGGGAATTCAACCAAATTAAGTAAATATATAAATTAATCAAAGTAACGTATAAAATTCAAATTCTAGTAATATATATTTTTTTTTAAATATGATTCAAAAAGGTAGTTCAAGACTTATAAGTTAGTACAACAGTAAAATCTATTTAAACGATTGAATTATTAAAACGAAGACAAAACAAACAGCATTTATGAGATTGCTAATTAATGAAGCGTTTGCGCGGACGTGTTGTTGATTATTGATTTGATTAAGAGATGGCGTTTGTTATTGATTTGGTATTGGAAAAGATAACGAAGTTACAACTTTACTTTAACTGATAATAAAATCGTCCATCAGATTACGCTAGATTATTGATAAAATCTATACATATAATAAAATTCTGAGTTGAATCTGTTCATGAAACATTTTCTGGAAAATCTTATTGAAATAGTCATTATAATCGGTACAGAAGCCGAATCTTATAGTTTTTAGAATTTTTGTCTGTCTGTCTATGATCGCGTTACAAGAAAACCACTGGATATTTTGATGAAATTTGGTATGATGATAACTGGTTATCCGA
Organism: Argynnis bischoffii washingtonia; assembly: GCA_033884665.1. Lineage (NCBI taxonomy): Eukaryota > Metazoa > Arthropoda > Insecta > Lepidoptera > Nymphalidae > Argynnis > Argynnis bischoffii. The sequence goes on along the minus strand of CM066618.1, from coordinate 1,794,733 downwards.
GTCAACATATAGGATACTTTTTACTGCGGAAAAATATCTCATCTCAGAGCTAAACGTTAAAACGTAACTAGAGACGAACCCGAGCGAAGCGAGTGTGAGTCGCTAGTAATATTATAATTATAAAAAAAAATTATTAAATGAACAATGGTTATATATATGTTTTATTTCGTGTGTCTCGGAAACGGCTTTAGCGATTTGGATGAAATTTTGTAATTAATCACAGGTTTGCTTTTTAACTTTATATATACGTATAGATGATTATTCTGAAAAAAAAACTATATCTTTTCTGAAAAATGCCAAGCTCAGTCACTTAGGTACTAATACAAAGGTTTATTTATATAATTTTAAATCTTAAAATTATTTGACGACACGTTTGGCTCAGTTTGTAGTGAATCTATTTGCTGTGCCAGCAGTCGTGGGTTTGAGTCCTGCTGAGGGCATTCATTTGTGATGAGCACGAATGTTTGTACTCCATTCATGGGTTATATTTATAATATGTAAATATTTAAAGTTATATATGTATAGCGTATCAACGATCTGGTATCCATAACACAGGCCTCGTAGCTTACCATGGAACTAGATAGTGCTATGTGCTAATGTCCCACGTTTATTTATTGTTATGTATTTCTGTACTTTTATGAATAGCTTGTCAATTTGTTTGTGGGTGGAATAATTTCTTCTAAGTTGATTTAGTCGTTGTACCATTTTTATAACTAAAATGGTGTATTGAAATATTTTTTTTTATGACATTCAGTGACAAACGAGCAGACAGACCACCTGATGAGAAAGCAGTACCTGTCGCCCATAACACCTACTGTTCATGCACTTAGGTTTTAAGTAACAAAAATGCAGAACCACAGGTGCGTCGTCACTGTGAGGACTAAGATGATACGCCTCTTGCCTGTAATTGCGCTGGCTACCTTATCCTTCAAACCGGAACACAACAATGCAATCATTGTTGCTTGGCGGCAGAAATAGATAAGGGGGTGGTACCCATCCAGTCGGACTCCTCAGGCTTGACAGAGTCCTACCACCGGTGAAATACGTAAAGTAATTATTATTATTTTTAACGTTGTTAACAAATGCATTTATGTTTACCACCTGCATACGTACAGGTGGTGATGTGAGTCTTACAGGCTTAAATAACCAATACTACCCACTAAAACTCAAGAAAAGCTCGGAAGTCTCTTTGCCGAAGTAGACCACGACAATCACAAGGGTGCCAATGGTCTACTCTGCTATCAGAGAAATACCAAGAGCAACTCGCAGGAACATCACCCACCAAAGTGGGCCGCATCCCATCATTTCATGGCTACATGCACTACTGGATTGCTGTAAGCTAATGGGCTCTCTCACTACCACAAGATGAACACACATCGGAGGGACAAGTAATTATTCCATACTTCATCCCTAGATAAAAGATTTTTTTCGAATGTCTACGAGTAATTCTTTAAGGTAGAAATAACCAATCTATTAAAAAAGTTATTAGAATATCTGTAGCGAAACACTAAAAATGTTTCTATATGTAGTTTCGTTTCGCCTATTTTAAAAGAGGAAGAAAAAGTTAGGTTGACTCACGTCATGTAATATTGTTAGGTTTTACACATTATTAAACTGATGTAAATAATTCTATTGGAGTTGGTTTTAATTTCTCCCATACTTCAAATATCGGCCTACATTTTGTCAAAATAATTGAGTAACATCCACAAAAAACACTCTTTTTTTTATTTAGTTCATAATCAAACACTAGCTAGCACAATACATGTACAGATTTCTATAAATCATTACATACATAAATCAACACGTACTGTAAATACAACACAATGTATAACCTAACCCCGTCAAAACATAGTTAAGGCGTAATATTTGAAGTTGAATATTCATGACTGAATCGCGTTACGTCCCCTTTCATTATTTACCGTACTCAGCTACTTTTGCTGAGATTGTCATATCACTGGCTATATTTTTATTACGTTATTACTTTTGCAATATTTATGTTATACGTAGAAATATATACCTTGTATTTAACAATTAACCTTAACCTGACGTTGGTCTCAGAGACTCCGTCAACTTTGTTTTTCAAATTATTCCATTACTAGGTACGCGACACAACTGTGAGTCCATATACTTTTTCTCCGTCCCCACCAGTACACACCACGCGTTCGGCAACTCCAGACATGCATGCGTTTGAAAATTATAGGTAATTATATTTTAATACCAAAATTACTTTTGTAAGAATATATTTCCAGCCCATCCTCCAGTTTCGAGATCAAGAACTATGCAGCATAACATCGTTAGGCAACCACCCGGTCTCAAACCTAACCTCAAAGGTATTCTACATGGAAATACGAAACCCCTGGATTTGTGGAGCTTATTTTTTACTGGGGGTATGTTAGTATAGATAGTAAAGCATACAAATGAAAAAATCGTCAAACCCTAAAAATCGAACAAATACTCTGTATTTCAGCAACTGAAAATTCTGAAAAATTATACAAATGTAAGACATGTTTCACTTGTGTTCTTAAAAAGAAACGTAAAACAGCGTATTTCGCATGTGAGAATCTGATTTGCATTGCATGCAGTCAAAAAATGTACCTTGATTGTCGCGCAACTTGTAAAAGTTCATGGGTTGTGATTTTGTAATACTTGTGCCTTATTTGTGCTAAAAATTATTTAATGTTTTAGATTATATAATGAATTTATCGGAAATAAATAAAACTATAAAGTTATACTGCTATTTCGTACTCAGATCTCAGATTTTCAAAGTTGTTAGATTTTTCCTAAAATTAGTATGTTATAGTGTAATACTTTTGCTTAATTTAAAAAAAAATCATGAATAGACATATAATGAAAATATAGATATGACTTTTATTTATTGTATTAATTTATTTTATGATTGTTAAACATGGAAAATATTCGAGCGGTCTCTAAGACCGACGTCAGGTGGTAGTGCTACTGAAAAATGCGTCAGGTAGCTAAGGGTTAAAAAAAATATAAAGCTTTTTTTATCAAACTTCGATACAAGTTTTCAATATAACATGCATTTTATTAATATTTAAAAAAAACACGCTTTTAAATTGAGTATAGGAGATTCGGTAAAATGTATTTAATGAGTTTTAATTCGGGGGTTTTACTTGAAACCCTTAAAAAGGCTCACAGTATAAACCTACTAGATGATGATGATGATGATTATGTAGGTACTTTTGATCGATTTCGGCCACGTCGGCCAAACTCATTGAGCCTAACCAACTCAGAAGCTATTATAGTGCAAAAGTGTCTATTCATGTCTATTCCTTTCAGAGAGATCTGGCGCAGGACCGACTTGCTTTACGTACTGCCTGAGGCATCGACAATTACCCAACTCTAGACTGTTACTGGGACTTTTTTAATAGAAAGACTACATAACTAAACTTAGTATGACCCGGGATTCGAACTTAGGACTTCCGAATGTATAATCGTACATCCTAGCCACTAGAACACTGAGGCAGTTGAATAGGCATATACAATATAATATATAGTCATCTATATACATATACACATACTTAAAAGATTTCAAATCGACACTTCATTGATTAATATTGAATCCACTTCCAATACATTTACTTAAATCAATAAAGGTTTGCTAACGTGTTAATAAAAGAGGAAAGCCAAATAATTATTTCTTTATACAAATATTATTAACATAAATGTTAATCTAAATTAAAAGCCAAGGGAGAAATCAAAATAATCTCGTTACACTTCAATTAATTTAAGCGCCTGAAACAATGTTTATTTACACGAAAACTAGGTATTGTATATAAAGTAAAGAAGGTAAAAGAAAATATTTATATTATGATGGTTTTCTTTAGTATAGTACTTTCAGATTTTTGTAAATTATTGCGATACTAGACTTTTCCTTCGGCTCCGCTTCTGTCGGTATGTCAATACAAATAGATTTATTACTTTGGGATGGTGTAGTTTTCATTAGCGAAATGTATATTCTAAATCGGCTCATTAACAGATACCCTACATACTAGAAAACAACTAAACTAAGAAGCGTTTGTCTCCCTCTTGTAATAGAATGAAATATTTCATCTATACTAATATTATAAAGAGGAAAGATTTTTTGTTTGTTTGTTTCTACCGAATAATCTCCGAAACTACTGCGCCGATTTAGGTGAAATCTTTACTATTCCCTAAGATGAAATAAATGTAGGCAAATTAAAAAAGAATAATCACGATCCGATAAATAGTTTAGAAATGCGTGGATAAACATACATACATACATACACCTATAAAATTTTGTATATTTGTTTGGAAGAACTAATAAATTATCATATTATGTAAATATTTTGCAGTTCTAATAGTATTACGTAGATACATGCGTGTCGATTTGATCGTTTTCTTTAGAAGTTGGTTAATAAGGATCCAAAGTAGTAAGAATATACGTACGCAGAAAGCCACGGGTGAAAATTACTAAACTTTAAAACAGAAAACCTCTTTCTCTTAACATGGTTAAAAAGGTCAGGACAGTCAACTCAATTTTAGGTTTCACGGTCTCTCTCTATACTTGTTTGCTGAAATCGTTAAGCGGTCACCTAACTTAATTTTACGGGTACTGCGAGTTTAGGGAAAAATACACGGTGTCTGGCGTGAGATTGACCTTTTCTAAATTGCTCTGTTATTTTTAAAGCCAATAAATGCTTGACTGGTTTCGATTAAGCTCTTTAATTTGTGGACATTTAATTTGTTGTAATGAAGGCTACACGACAACTTAGTCATATAGGGCATTAGTTTTACGTGTATTTTTCAAACAAAATAAAAGAAATCAAGATGATTATAAAAAATAAACAAATATTAAAAACTAGTGACTCTCCTCGCTTCGTTTGGGTTTATCCCTAGGTACGTATTAACGGTTAGTATGGAATATAAAAACTCTAAGAAAAAAAAACAAATCTATCCCACGGCAACCGTACATTTTTTGTGGGAAAAAAAGTAGATAGATTCCAGACTATAATCTATCTCTGTGCCAAATTTCATCCAGATCCGTTCAGCCGTTCTCGCGTGATTAAGTCACAAACATTCATCCATCCAAATTTTCGTATTTATAATATTATTAATTAATTAATGGAATTAATTATATTACATCAATAAGAACTCCACTTGAAAAATATCTTTCACCAAGCCAAAATGTAATGTTTAAAGCTTAAATGACTTTTATTAAAGCTTTTATATTATAACGGCGAGTAAAAACAAACATACAAACAATAAACATACAATATATGGACAATGTACATAAAAGATGAGACTAATTACTTTTACAATGAAAGTACATATCGACGATTAAGTACCAATAACTCGTAACTTAATTTTATATCGATTATTATATTTTAATACCGATCGGCGTAGAATATAATTTTGCATGTATTGGTAAAATCTCCTAACACAATATCTGTACATACATATAATAAAAGTGTAGAGGTCGAATGTCTGTAAATAGAAAAAAATGCTAAAAACCGAGTCAGGGGGATGTAAGAAGAGAAATAGAACAAATCCAGTTTTTTTTTTTAATTTTTATTTTTCTGTTTGTCTGTTTGTTCGGGCTAATCTCCGAAACTGTTGGACCGATTTAAATTAAATTTTGCATGGTGATCTTTTATATCCTCGATCAATATTTTAAATACTTTTCATCCTGGAAAATTAAGAGTACCCGTGGGATGGTTAAAAAACTATGGTAACTTATACAGCTTAGTACACAAAAACTACTTATTGGATTCTAATGAAACTTTACAATAATATAGTTCATACATCAGAATATCAAATGGGCTACTTTTTATCCCAGAAATATACGGTTCCCGTGGGATAGATTTGTTTTTGTTCGTCTATTTTTGTTTGATATATATGCCTTCAAACACTAACAGAAAAAGTTGCTATGATATGACATTGCAATTTTGCTGCAAATATATAAATAACTATATAATGAGAAATCATACATTAAAGTATAGATACATAAATTTATTTAAATCTAAATAAAGAATGATAAAGTAAACATATCTATTTCGAGTGCCACAATGACAATTCACAGACCGTTGCTATTCCTTTGACTCTACGCTCAGATGGGAACTTAAATGAAGTGCAAAATTACAGCGGTAGGATCAAAGAATATGTGACATTCAATTTGGTTTTGAAAACAAGGGTTTTACTAGAAACGTCTTGATGCGATACTTAGAACCCGTAAGTCGCAAGTTATCCGTAAAATTGAATTTTTAATGGTTATATGTAAAAATTACGTGTAATTTCGCGAAATTATGAAGTATTTGGATTTGCCCGCGGCTTTGCTCACGTGATAAGCGAGGTGGAGATCAAGGGTAGCCTAAGTTTAAGTCCTAGATGCAACCCTAGATGTAATCTATTTTCTTGCAAAATTTCATTGAAATCTGTTTAGCGGTCTAAACGCTAAATGATTACGGAGTTACTTTTACATTTATACATATATAATAAAATTCTGAGTCAAATCTGTACATTAATTTTTTTTTTTTTTTGGAAAATTTTATCGAAATTGATGATGTTTTTAGAATTTTTGTCTGTCTGTCTGCGCATCCGTCCGTTCGTCTGTCATCTCTGAGAAACCTATACTAAACGATATAACGTAACTAGGGAAACTAGGGATGAAAGTATGTCACCTAAAGCAAACGTTCCTAATTACAGTATGATTATTGTAAACTAGTTGTGTTGTGTAACAGTTTATAGAGAATAGGAGGGAAATGTTAAGTACGAAACAAAACCCAACGAGTGATAGTTTTGATTTATTAATCAAAGACACACTGAAAGTTATTATTAATTAACTAACAATTTATAGGCGCCGGGGAATTTGTATGTGTGCGGAAACACTGCACGTGTAACATATTGACATAGTTTTTAATGTATAACATTATTTTACTTATCGTGCGGTGTTCCGTACATTCTCCCGGCCAGAAAAGTAAAAGTCGCAGTTGTAAAGAACATTAATCCAATAAATTGTAAATATAAGAAAGAATATGACAATAAAAAACTAGGTAAAATAGCAATAATAGAAGGTATAAATTGTTAATAAAAAATGCTTAAATTACTATATACTCGTAACATTAGGTATATCTAGTCGTACGGATCGCGGTTGAGTCCTTGTAACTGACGCGGAAGCTTCCGATTGACCGTTGCTTAGAGCCGCCGTCGTGCTGGCTGAAGTGGTAGATATGCTCGCTGACGGTGCGTTGAGGGTTGCCTTCTTTCTACACCATCGCATGTATAGCCAAGCACTTCCAACGATAATGATGAGTGCTAGAACTATGTAGAGAACTGAATACTGATGCACGTCGTGTATGCTGAGTGGTGCATATTCTTCATCTTCTATAATTTTAATTTGTGATCTCAAGCGATGCCACTCATTTGTGTGATCTTCAGGTGTAAATTTAAACTCTGAAGTATTCAGCAACGTGTTTAGAACTGATGTTTCTCGATCCACACTGAATGATATGTCATTCTGAATATTTACATGGCTCAGATATTTGTTATGTCCGAAAATAGAAAAAGTATCGCTCTTGAGTGTACAGCCTTGTCCAATATCTAGTATACCATTTCCAGTTAATGACTTAATTGTCATTCCTATATCCGTGCAAAATATGCGTACCGTGCACTTCCCGCAACAAGAGAATAGCCACCTGTTATCAAAGTGCAACTTGATCCATCGCTCGTGGCACGGCGCCTCCTTTGCATTACACATAGTTTTATTGTGAACGCTCAAGTTGCATAATGAATCTGATACTTTAAGTTCATGAATAGGTTTATCTATAGAACATAATAATTTGTCCGTCTGTGAATGGATACAACTTTGAATGTCCGTTTCAGATAAAGTTAAAAATAAATCCTTTTGGAGATTGTATGCAATATAAGGCGTAATGAACTCCATGATATGATACTGCTGAGGTAGGCCTATTATCTTGTCCAAATGAAAAGTTTCCTTGTTAACAAGTGGTATCTTGACTTCGATGATTAAATAAGATGTGCAAACACGCCCATTAAATTTCATTAATTTGTATAAGTTCGTAAAATCTTGCTTATCGACAGGTAAAGTCAGGTCGCTCGGTATGTGGCTATGAATTATGTTCAGTCTTCTTATTAGTCATTTGCACGTCACAGGTTTGATATGGAGAATGTTCGTTATTTACTGGCAGGGGAGACAACTTTATAATCGGCCTCTTTAATACCCCATTTTTAGTTTTCACGGACACCACACGTACATATCCGTCTTTGCCAGGATGTACGTCAATGATTCTACCCATAGCCCACTTGCCGGGGGGCAGGTTGTCATCCTTGATAAGAACTATATCGTTGATCTCGAGATTTTTAGTAGGCGTTCTCCATTTAGAGCGAACTTGTAGCTTTTGTAAATAATCAGATGACCACTTTTTCCAAAATTGCTTATTCAAAGCTTGAATTAACTGCCACCTCGTAGTTAAATTCATATGATGTTCGTCAGTTTGTGGTCTTGATATTAGAGATCCCCCAATGAGGAAATGTCCCGGAGATAAATATTCATCATCGGGATCTTCACTTAAGGCCATTAACGGTCGTGAGTTAAGACAGGCTTCGATTTGATAGAGTAGCGTGATGAACTCTTCATATGTGAGTTTTTGTTCACCCAGTACTCTTTTGAGATGGTGTTTCATGCTTTTAACGGCTGCTTCCCAGAGACCGCCTGCTGAGGGGTACGCTGGCGCGTTAAAATGCCACCGTATGTCGTAATCATTAGTTTTACTTAATAATACTGTGTCGATTGTTTGAAGAATTTCATTGTATTCTTTCTTTAGTAAGCTATCGGCTCCTATAAAATTTCTTCCCTGATCACTGTACATATGTTTTGGAATACCTCTTCTTGCGCAAAATCGACGAAATGCAGCCAAAAACCCAGGTGTACTGAGGTCAGAAACGAGCTCAAGGTGAACAGCCTTTGTTGACAGACAGACGAACACCGCGACGTATCCTTTGTGAGTTCGCACCCCGCGGCCTTTGTTGGTCTTTATGTCAAAGTGGCCGGTAAAATCGACTCCAGTATGAGTAAAGGGACGAGATGGAGTAACACGAGGCTCCGGTAGATCTGCCATAATTTGTGTTCTTTTTTCTTCTCTATATCGTCGACATGTCACGCATTTTCGTAGTTCCCTTTTTACAGTGCGCAGCCCGCTGATTATCCAATATTTTTCTCGGATGTATGACAGCGTCAAACTCGGCCCACCGTGTAATGTAATAGAGTGGGCCTCCTGTATAATAAGTTCCGTAAGTCTATTGTGACTAGGTAGAATAATAGGATGTTTTGCGGATTGGCTGAGTAAAGAATTATTTAATCGTCCACCGACTTTAATTAATCCATCCTTCGAGTCGATGTAAGGATTTAAACATATCAATTTGCTACCCGTTCTTAGTTTTCCTTGTTTTTCAAGTTGAGGAAGGTCGTTCTCAAATTCCATAAATTGTACACTCTTAATTATTATATTAAGTGCATATTGCATTTCAAAGGCGGATAGGTAGTTTCGTTGTGGAATTTGCTTATTTCGCAACCACTTTGTGAAACGTAATAACCAGCTGACCGTTGTTGTTATACGCCGTATCGAGCTACATTCATTCAATAATTTTTGTATAAAGTTATTTTTATAACATAAGGCCGCGTTCAGACTAGATTTTTTTATTTCTAGTGTTGGTGGTTGATATGTGCTGTTTTTAATCATGTCCGGATTAAATGTAGTCAACCACTGCGGACCTTGCCACCACAACTTATGTTCAAATAATTGCGTTGATCTTAAACCCCTTGAAGCACAATCTGCGGCGTTATCATCAGAACGAACATGGTGCCATGATGACGCTGGAATAGTTTTTAGTATTTTGCTAACTCTGTTGGCTACAAATTGTTTCCATCTGCTGACATCTCCATGTAGCCAACCAAGCACCACCATTGAATCTGTCCACGCGTATATCTCTATATCTTCTGTTAATGCTTCTTTGACCTTCTTTATAAGTCGCGCTAGTAAAATTGCACCAGAAAGTTCAAGTCTTGGCAGCGATAATTTATTTTTTAGTGGTGCTAACTTTGTTTTTGCTGTTATAAGCGTTGATGTGTACTCGCCCTTAGAGTTTCGTGTTACGGCATAGATAGCGCATGCATATGCCTTTTCTGAAGCGTCACAAAATCCATGAATTTTATAATGATTATTATTTCCTAGGTATCTAGGTATTTGGAACTTATCTAGATTTTGAAAGTCGTGCTTCAAATATTGCCACTCCTTATTTAAGTTTTCTGTGAGATATTTGTCCCAATCAGCTGTTCCTTCAGACCACGTCCGTTGAAATAATAGTTTCGCTCTAATAGTTAGTGGGGATAGCCATCCCAATGGGTCAAATATCTTTGAAATATTTGATAATAGCTGCCGTTTTGTTATATTGGCGTCGCTAGTATCATTTTCGAATTTATTTTGGAATGTGAATGTGTCTGAAGTAGGATTCCAACGTAAACCCAAAGTATTTTTGTGCTCAGAGCTCTTGAAGTCGAGAGGCATATCCAGCAGATCACTTGATAAGTTTTGTATAAGCTCTTTGGTATTGCTCGACCACTTGCGAATATTCATTCCCGCCCCCTTCAAGATATCAATTATCTCTTGTTGTAATCTTTTGGCCTCCGTGATAGTATTACAGCCTTCTAAGAGGTCATCCATATAAAACGATGACGTCAACGCGGCAGCTGCCAGAGGATACTTATGCGCTTCATCCATGGCTAACTGTTTTAAAGTACGCATAGCAAGATAAGGTGCCGCCTTTGTTCCATAGGTAACAGTAGTAAGTTGATATTCTTTCAAGGGCTCTGCGGACGAGTGTCTCCAGATAATGCGTTGCAAGTGTTGATCTGGCTCCCGAACGATTATTTGTCGAAACATCTTTTCAATGTCAGCAGTTATGACGTATTTGTATTGACGCCATACTAAAATAAGATGTTGAAGATCTTTTTGTAGATTTGGACCGCGTTCCATTAAATCATTGAGACTGTATCCACTCGATGTTTTCGCTGACGCATTAAAAACAGTTCGTTGCCTTGTAGTAGTGGATTCCAATTTCAAAACACCGTGATGAGGGAGATAGCATGATGTTTCATAATGCTTGGTAACTGGAGACATATGGCCTTGTTTTTCATAATCATTCATAAACTGTATGTAATTTTTAGAAAATTGTTCGTTTTTTGACATCGTCTTTTCTAAATTATAAAATTGTGCAATCGCCTTAGGTTTCGACTGTCCCAAATTATTTTCAAATCCGGGTTTCATTGGGATAGCAACTTCATATCTTCCTGTCGCTAAACGTCTTGTCGTAGTTTGATAATAATTTTCACAGTATTGCTCGTCCTGTGTTAGTATAGGAGTCTCGTTGATATCTTCAAGTTCCCAATATTGCGATATCTCAGTTAAATTATTCATAACAACGTGGCAGTTAAATGTTTTGACGTTTCCTGAGAGTATCCAGCCCAACTTCGTTTGTTGGGCGATAGGTGCCGTGTTTGGACCTTTAATTAGACCACTCATTATTATGTCTGAATATATGCTCGCATCCAGGAGTAGATCGACGGCTCTAGAGATGTTGTATTCTGGATCGGCAAGCGGTATGTGTTGTAGATGTGGCCATGACTGTCTATTGAAGGACATGTTTGGCAGATTGTTTATCACATGCCGTATGACTAAGGCGTGTGTTGTAAATTCATAATCTTCGTAAATAGATTGACATTCAAGTGTGACGACTCCCTTGGCCGGTTTCGACCCATTTCCAATGCCAGACACAGACGCATGATATCGTTGTCGCGGCAAGCCTAACATCTGAGCAGCGTTTTCGGATATTAAAGATATTTGAGAACCTTGGTCTAAAAGGGCCCTCAGGGTGACAAAGGTGCCATCAGCTGCTTTGACCTTGATGGATAAGGTAGTTAACAAAATTTCCTCTTCTTCTGTTGCCACGTGATTAACGTTATGTTGTTTATTGCCTTGTTGCACTGGCACGTGCGGCTTTTTTGTACTAGGACCTGTAGGTATGAGCGTTGACTGGCCTGCTTCGCTAAATGTATTTGAACTTTGTTCCGTAACGTTGACAATTGCATACGCATCGTGTAATACCGTATGGTGATTTCTTTGACAAAGTCTGCATTTTTTCATTGACATACATTTATTGTCGTTGTGTATAAACAATTCTGACAAATATTCATATTTACTACGGTATTCAATTTTTCCTTAGGTGTCATCTTGAGGAATATATTGCATTTGTATAAAAAGTGATTGCCGTTGCACATAATACAATTCAATGTGCATGTTGCAATAGATTGGAATTTTGTTTGTGGAAATTTTCTATATCGATATGCGTTTTGACCTTTGGAATGAGGTTCGTTGACCGCCATTTTTTGTTGATTTGATATGGTTGGCTCCCTCTCTCTTTTATTTATAGGTTCTAGGGCTGTAAATTTATTTTCTAAGAAGCCCATGAACTCCGAGAGTGACGGTAAATCACGTGGCGATTTCCGTGCTTCTTTGTAATCGCTGTATGTTTGTAAATCTAACTTCTTTGCGATGAGATGAACTAGCAATGGATCCCAGGTACTTGTATCGATGCCTAGGTTCTGTATGGCATGAATACATTCCATAGATGTATCGTATAGTCGCCTGATCTCGTATGCTGACTGTTTATGTGCTACAGGTTGATTTAAAAATAATTCAATCTGTTTAGTAAACAACAATTGTGGGTTGTTGTATCTATGGGTTAATAATTGCCAGGCCGTCTCATAGTTGTCCGCCGAAATATGTAGGTGTTGTATGAGCCGCTCAGCTTCTCCACGCAATCTTCCTTTGAGATGTTGCATTTTTTGAGACTTGCTAAGTATATTGTTGTTATGAATGCTTTCCACGAAGAGATCGTAAAAAGTAGGCCAGTGTGTATATTTTCCAGTAAATATTGGAATGTCGATCTGTGGTGTTGACTGTTGAATATGCGCTGATGATGCTAATTTCTGATTTAAGGCTCTCTTGATTTTCTTGTATGCATATTCATTTTCGTAAAATTCATCTTCATATTCAAGGTCTGTTCCCTGAAGAATGTTGTCGATTTTTAAATGCAAAGCGTCGATTGCATTCCATCGAAGCTGTATGTTACGTAGTTCATCTTCCATTTCCCATTTATCTCGAATCTCCTCAACTTGTAAATTGTTAATTTGACGACTCAGTGCTCTGAAGTTAGTTCGTTGAAGAGATAGAAGTTCGATTACCTGTGGCGATGTAGTTTGCCCAGAAGGTTTCATGTTGGTAATGTTACTTGCTGAGGCTGCGGACCTAGGCACTAGTTGTCCTCGTGAACCAAGCACGACCTTATGCGCTTTCTCAATTTCACTGGGGCTTCCCGCTGGTGGGAGACCAGTCAAACCGAATCGCAGTCGTACGTAATTCACGAAAAACAAAAATTGCTGTATAAAGGGACCGCTTCCTTGGTGATATTTGCTTCAACGTCGATGAAACAAATATTTGTTGTAGGTTATATATCTCCCAAACGTCGATGAGAGGTTGTTGAAGGTCGCTTGTCGGACCGAAGCTGTAACTCCCGAACGTCGACGAGAGTTCAGTAATCCAGGATCGAAGGACCAAAAAACTGTGTTGTGTAACAGTTTATAGAGAATAGGAGGGAAATGTTAAGTACGAAACAAAACCCAACGAGTGATAGTTTTGATTTATTAATCAAAGACACACTGAAAGTTATTATTAATTAACTAACAATTTATAGGCGCCGGGGAATTTGTATGTGTGCGGAAACACTGCACGTGTAACATATTGACATAGTTTTTAATGTATAACATTATTTTACTTATCGTGCGGTGTTCCGTACACTAGTAATATTTAAAATAATTTTGTTTTTACTATTATACTTATTTAATAAAAACATACCGTTTTAATAATTTAATAGTTGTAGTTATTGACAAAAAAAATCGCCACATACAAAGGAAACCGAATTTAAAATGTTTAAAATAGTGTATGAAACATGAAACAACTTCTTCTTGTAATAAGAAAATGAAATATATTTAGGTAAGTATCCGATACAAATCAATATTGATAAATGGTCTGTCCCATGACTTGCTAACGTCATGGCTATCATTTTTCATAGCTTATTACATTTATGGTGAAAGCCTAAGGAAACTTTTATATTTAAAAATTACTTAAGTATAAGTGGTTTTGTTATTATACTAGTATGCCTGGGTTCGATTCCTGCCGCTTAATTATCCTAGTTTCACCCAAATCTTGCCAGTAGCACTAATACTTATGTACGTAACGTTACGTATTTAACTACTTCCTGGTTTTATTTATTATATCCGTCTGTTTCTCCACATTAAACCAAAAAAATGGGTTTAGAAACGTCTTATAATTATAAAAAGTGCGTATATGCTAATTAAAGTACACACATATTACATATATAATGTGTTATGTACAAATGGGATTAGTATCTCCATAATTCTAATTTATATTTGAGAATTTCTTGCAAATAAACTGCAAGTTTTCACAATTCAAAAAATACATAGCTGTTATAAGACTAAAGTACCTGGGCGACCGAACTTCGCTCAGTGTTTTTGGTTAAAAGTATTTTTTTTTTAATTTGGCTTAGAGACAAAAAAAAACTAAAAACTTGAAAAAATATAAAAAAAAATTATAAAAGTAAAATCCTTGTATCTGACCGGGATTCGAACACACCTGTGACAGTCAATCTCGCGCCTTGGCAACTTGACTGCTTATACCCAAATGTGCGAAATTATTAACATATTTTGCGTAAAATATTGCTGATTAAAATCACATGAAAACTCGAAAATACACATTTTTCTAGACATAAGACTAATCTAGATCGATTTTTTGCCCCCGAGAGCCCTCATATACCAAATTTCAGCGAAATCGTTAGAGCCGTTTCCGAGATCGCCAGTATAAATAAATAAATAAAGATATTTATAAATATATTAGATAAAAATATCTAAAAAAATAATTTAAAGCGCTCCCACTTTTATAAAGTTAAATACCATAGCATTGAAGATTTTCCGCCCAATAAGCAATATTATAGTTTGTCTACACTCGTGAAGTAATAACCTGCACGTGTCGCTTCATATCTCAATTTGATCACCACTTATTGCCCTACACTTACCACCTCTTATAATTTCATCCCCTATTTCTTTGAGTTAAGGGTTAAAATTGTTTGCCAAGTTTTATTTGAACTTTTAAAGTGTCCAAAATTATGTTTGTGAAAGTGTCAAATAAGCGAGTAGCAAATGTGAAATTAAATATTTTCGTTTTGCTGATTTGAAAAAAAAATAAAAAAGAAATGTAAAATATTGACATATTTAAAAATTAAATAAGTCGATAGTTGTTTTCTTAGAAAATCTTTATAGATTATATACAAGAAGAAATAAAATCCATTTTGAATGTACGTATGTCTTTTTGTTAATCTCCGGAATGACTGAATAAATTTTAACAAAACTTTTTTTCGGTATTTAAAATCATTTTAGGCAGTAGATGTTATACGCTACTTATATATTCTGTATAATAGTCTCATGACATATTTACGAGTATTGTGACGTTCTATGAGTCCTAAGATCGGAAATTAAAGTACATCTTTTGCACTACAGCTGTTTTATTAACGACATGTTTGGCTCAGTTTGTAGTGACCCGACTTGCTGTGCCAGCGGTCGCGGGTTGGAGTCCCGCTGGAGGCATTAATTTGTGTGATGAGCACGAATATTTGTATTCAAATCATGGGTATTTACATTTATAATATGTATGTATTTAAAGTTATATATGTGTAATGTACCAACTATCTGGTATCCATAAAACAGGCCTCGTAGCTTACCATGGAACTAGATGGTGTTGTGGTTAATATCCCGACATATTTAATTATTCATTTATTATTTATTCTGTATTATAAATTCCCATGACATATATATGAGTATTGTTCTGTTTTATGAGTTCTACCATCGGAAAATAAAGCACGTCTTTTACTTTACTACTGTGTTACTGTTTTTAACCGACTTCCAAAAAAAGGAGGAGGTTCTCAATTCGACCGTATATGTTTTTTTTTTTTTTATGTTTGTTCGGGCATTTTTTCGTCGTTTATGAACCGATTTTGATAATTCTTTTTTTGTTGGAAAGGAGATATCCCAAGAGTGGTACCATGATAAGGAAACCAGGATCTGATGATGGGATCCCAGAGAAATCGAGGGGAACTTTCGAAAATTGTAGCGGCGACTAGTGCGTTTGATAAAATTTTCATTAGGTATTTTATAGCACTACAATTTAATGAAGGTCTGGAGTCGATCTGATGATGCATCCGAAAGATAGTCGAGGGAACTCCTCAACGATTTACAGCAATTACCTGGTGTTTGGGCTTGATTAATTTGTATTGATGATACGTCTACACTAAAAATGGAAAAATAATAACTTTTAAAAAAAAATAAAAACCGACTTCCAGGCACTGAAAAGTAAAAAATAACTAAACGGGGGTTTTCATTTAGAATAGATACTTAATCAGATTTTTTCGAAGTCGGTGCCAGCCAATACAAAACAAAGCACACCGACTTCGAAAATATCTGATTAAGTATCTATTCTAAATGAAAACCCCCGTTTAGTTATTTTTTACTTTTCAGTGCCTGGAAGTCGGTTTTTATTTTTTTTTAAAGTTATTATTGATTCATAGAAGTCACTTATAACGATTCCCAAACTCATGTGGTATATGCACGAGCGAAGCGAACTTCAGTAAAATATTCGACCACTATAGACCACTTGATACCCCAACTGTTATCATACAATACGTATAACCACATCAGCACATCTATGATTTTGCGGCAAACCAATGCAAATTACAAACTGACAGCAGCAGTTTATCAATCGCATGAGTCTTAATTAAGTAGTTATGTATTGATTTCCTCGACTTGTTAACTTTAAAGTAATACACATGATGTACAGTACAAAGATAATGCTTACCATCTCGTTCATGTGTTTGTCTGTCATAGCTGTTTTCGTCTTATCTACATATTAAAAAAGTAGGCTACAGAGCTTTACTTGAAGCTTACAGGAAAACAAAGAAAAAAAGTTTCATCCGTAGCTTAAGTTACGTACTTTTATCCATTACTTTCATTAACTTCAAATTTTGATAACTCGTTTAACCAATATTTAGTTTAGTTATAAGCAAGGCAATTACAACAATGGATGCAAAGGTATCCAAATTTATTAAAATAACTTATTAACTAGAAATTATTACAAAGTAGCCACTCACCCTCGCTTCGCTCGGGTTCGTCCCTTGCTTGATTCCCAATACAAACTTTCATCCCCATTTTAACCCCTTAAGGGATGATTTCCGGGACAAAAAGATCCTATGTCCTTCCCAGGTCTCAAACTATTTTTAACCATATTTTATCTAAATCGGTTCAGTAGATCCTACAACCTCACAACCTCACAAACTTTACCTCTTTATAATATTAGTATAGATTAAATTACTACTGGCTACTTAAGTGACTACTGATCAATGTTAGATCAAGTAAGTGCAGAAGCAAGTAAGTAATGCCTTTTATATTATATTTACTCTTCAAAGATATGATCTTGACATCAATCGAATTTAGGTAGCTGGCAGCTGCGTTTGACATGATCTCGTCGGCGCTGCGTGCGGTTTGTAGGGAAATACTTATTAATATAAATAAATATAAATATGTTGGGACATTAACACACATCACCATCTAGTTCTAGTTGATGTTGATGATGTTCTAGTTGATACACTATACATATTATATAACTTTAAATACATACATCTTATAAATTTAAACAGCCATGACTGGAGTACAAACATTCGTGTTCATCACACAAATGAATGCCCCCAGCGGGACTCAAACCCTCGATCGCTTAGTAGTAGTGTAGGGTCACTACAAGCTGAGCCAAACGTGTGATCAAAACTTATGCGGCGGTTGGCCGTATGTAACAAACCTGTAGATACTGTTACTGTTGATTGACATCATTAATTTTTCTCTTCATTTCCCCACATTATCCTGTGCTTAAAATACAAAAATCTAACAACGTACAATAACTTAACCAAACCAAAAAAAAAAAAAATATTTATACTGAACAACAAAGATTTGCCACGAGCCGGAATCGTATCCGAGAATCCCTGCGTATTACGCTAAGATAATTGAAATACAAACCACATGTTGCAATATCTAACACGTGTAGATTTTAATTGAACTACGTCTAAGGTCTCTGTCGACAGACCATAACCACCTGATATCAAAGCTGGACGGTCCAGTACACTAATTGTCTTTAATTACCTAGTAATTTGTATCTCCAGAGAATGGATATTAGATTTTAGGTAAACATATACATACGTAATAGGTCCTTTCGATATTAGAAATTATGACGCATTTAATCAGAAGCTTTAGTCCTTTAATTGTATTTCCGTTACATAAAGCTTACTAGTGACTAATTACGAAATAAATGCGATAATATCTCTCAAATAATAAGGTTCTGAAAAGCTGTTTATTGAATTTAAACTGGTCGACATTATTTAGGCTATCGTGTTATATGGCTGTATGTGAGATACACAAACAGTCATGTAACACGATATTATAATATACATTGGTAATTTTTTTATATTAATATAAAAAAATGGTAATTTGTTATACCATTTAACCGATTTTTCGAATTTATGCACACGATTTTTAAATAAAACATTTTTTTTATTCCATACATTATTATGCGGTTTCCTTTTTAATGTTATATTAGTAAATAATATAATATTGTCCAAAATCAAGTTGAGTGTTCAGAAGTTTTGATATTACTTTAAAAAAATATACTTATTTATTGAAAAGTCATTACATTGGATCCATTCTGGAGGGAGATATAACCTGTTGATTAAAAAAAATATGAAAACCAAACCACAAACACCACAAACATGCCCAAAAACATGCAAACAAGCTGAGTACCGTTTCCAAATTCAAATTTTCACCTATTAATTTTCAAAATGATGAATCTTTTCAAAATATTCGCTATACTGCATAGTTTCTTATATAATATTCGACGATTTTGTACTTAAAAGTGTATAGAAATAAAAATTTGTGTTAGTTTTTACTAAAGAAGATGTTTTAACAAATTAATTATTATTTGTAACGTTGCCAAGCTCTGTGTTGTAGTGTAAAATAATGGTAAGGCTATAAATTACGTCCCACTGAGAAAATTAACATGCATTTCGTTACTTCGTTTAATGGCTAGGTACCTATGTTTTAAAATGAAAATGTAAATTTTTATATGTTATTTTAATCAATTTGGACAAGGAATATATTATATCTGTCTCTTTAAGATGGCAGTGGTAGCCCAGTGGTGACGCGCTTGCTTGGTTAACCGAGTGAAGCGGGTTCAAATCCCAGATCTCGCACCTCTGATATTTTTATGTGCGAATCATTATCAATATGATTACCACTTGTCTTATGGTGAACAAAACATCCTGAAGAAACATTTAAGTCTGAGATAACCTAACAAGTTTTCGAAAAATATGTGAAGTCCGCCAAACCGCACTTGACCATCGTGGTGGACTATGGTCCGATCCCCCTCGTATTGAAGGGAGGCCCGTGCCCAGCAATGGGGCGTCAAAAAGGGCTGAATACTATACTAATGTAGCAGAGATGTTTGATAAACCAGAAGTGGTCAAGAGGTTTATTTGTTTGATGAGGACAAGTTTCCATTACGTATTGATTTTGCCAATTTTTTATATGAAAAATAATGAATTTTAACTTATTTTATATATAATGTGCTCACTAAAATTAGATGTTTGTATCGTTATTACTATTATAGTTAAGGTAAAACCGCAGAATATCACTAGCGAAGGCCAAAAATTAAAAAACCATAATAAGATTAAAATACCATAAACAAAAAAATAGTTTTCGGAAAGATTCTAAAACTGTATAATTTTATATATTTCTTTAACGATTATTTAATATTCCCACTAATATCAAAATTCTACAACAAAAATCACACAATTACAATCAAAACAAAAATTAACCAACGCGAGAATCGAATCCACGATATCTAGCACATTAGAACCAGTCATACCAAAATATAACCCCAACTATACCCAAATACGTGTATTTGATACGCAATAATGGTACCTTAAACTAAGATGGTACATTTTTCCAATCGAACGGAACTCAGGACCGGACGGCACGCGCTATTTCACGCCACACTACATTACGTCCAAATGGCGCGACAAACATTTCAATCGTCTTGGGTAGCGATTATGTTATTTACTATCCGGATGTGTTAGACCAATGTGTTTCATGTTATTGTCGAAAAAAATGACGGTGGAATCACTGTCACTTTTACTTTTATATTTTGGTAGTAACAAGTTATATTTATTTTGATATATTTTTTCTATTTTTTAGGGTTCTGTAAGTAAAAGACCGCAATGGAACCCTTATAATTTTGTCAAGTCTATCCGTCTGTCCGTATGTTACTGCTATATTACTTGAAAACTATTGGAGTAAGTAGATATCTCATGTGAACCATTAAAAATTAATCATAAATTAAATAAATAAAATTAATTTGTGAAAAATTAGAGATCATAGAGTTTCTAAAATACTTTTAACAAAAATTATTTCAAAGAAAAAATGCTGCGTAATTTTTGAGATATATGTTAAGTTACAGTTTATAAGCAAACAATTACACCCAAAATATATTTAAAGCAAGACTTTATGTACGTAAATGAATTATGTCCTCCTAACAGAACTTCAGGCACTAAATAGAGATTTCTGAACTGCACTTAAGATATTATAGTGCACAAGTGTACACATACACAGATGTACTTCATTTTTACTTATTCTTAGAATCGTTAGACAGTGCTACACATCTGTATACTTATTATCTCAAATTAGTTTGAGAATGTCTCGACAGAAAAATTCATATTATGACTTTTAGTGAGTCCTAAACTCGAACCCAAGACCTTGTAATCTAAAGCCATAAACCTTAGTATACACTAACGAAACTAAACCAATAAAATTTATGAAAATATTAAAATTTTGATGTCAATCGTATACTACAGGAAGCAGATATTGCTCTTCCTTGGTTTTGATCACGAATCGTCTAATATTTTATTTTTCAACGTCGCTTCCTCTATATAAGAATATGAAAGATTGAAAACTAAATTTTAAAAGAATATTTATATTTATATGTATTCTTCGGAATAAGATTTTTTCAAAATAATATATATATATATATATATATATATATATATATATATATATATATATGAAATATATATTTTCATTTATTACATACACAACAATACAATATGCAATAATAGTATATATAGTATTTTATTCGGAAAACCACATAATCCACAAAAAAGAATCTAAAGTACATATATAAAAATGAAAGATACAATACATATAATATAAATATTAATAATAAAATAGCTTTTTATTTCCTTAACTTATGTACATACATATATAAAATATGAAAGTAATATTTAATTATATTATAGTATAAGCAGAAAATAATATAAGTAGAAAAAAAAATTGTTCAGTACGATTTTCTCCTTTGTTTGTCGATCGATTTTCTTTTCTGTTTTTTTTTTTTTTTTTTTTTTTTATTTAAAAGGTATTGATGGATATTAGAGCTTGACACTTTTTTTTTACAATGATTATGCTCGAATTTCGATTACTGAGCGAACACTAGTCTTCATAAATTTTCAATGAATTACATATATTGTAGACTCCTTGCAAAGGCCCCCTAAGTAAAAGCATGAAAGCTTCTTGCTACTACGTACTACCTATTAGGTGTTTATTTATTGTCTCCTTAGCATTGGCGAAGCTGACACATGAAAAAAAAAACTGGCTGAATATAAACCTTCTTTTTGGAAATTGGTTAACAGGAACATATGAATTTAATTTTATTGGCCTCAAAAACGTATTAACTGTATATATATTTTTATTATGTTTTTCGTTTTTCAGATGTTAATGTTGTAGCAACTAATATCCATACTAATATTATAAATGTGAACGTGTTTACGTCAAACTAGAGTAATGGATTGGCGTGATTTTTTGTGTGGAGACATTTGAAGGGCTGAAAAGTGATATAAGCTTCTTTTTACCGCGGGAAATTGTCTCATTCCCACGGGAAAACACGTTATAATACAACCCAAAAAAATTTTATGATCCGAATTACTTGAAACTTGGTATTAATGCTCTTCAATACAATTAAATAAATACATGTTTTAGCATTTTTCAAAATTCATCCCATAAGGGGATAAAATAGGGAATGAAAGTTTGTATGAAACCTACCTTTTTAGAGTTTTTTTTTTTGTAGTTTTCTGCTAGTATGTTATAATTACCTGTAATTAAAAGTGCATTCATCGTGTTCATAAAGTAATTAAATTTTTTATATGTAATTTATTGTAATTTTTAATAATACTTCTAATAAATAACTAAAAACTACATATATTCCACCACTGAATCACAATAATGTTTCATTGCTATTATATTTCTCGTATACGAGAAATATGCCTTGCTTACTCGACTTTGGTGATGCCCAAAGAAACGTTATCGTTTAACCTGTATGTGTGTATGTCCAACCCTGTGTTATTATCTTAACCGACTATACTATTCTTACGTCATTAGATTGGTCTTAAAAACGTGTGTTGTAGGCTATAATATTAATATTACTAAAAATAAACACATCTCAGTCACATTTTTATGTCTTTAAAAATAATTGTTATTTAAAACAAAATTATTCAATAAGAGTATCGATATTCTCAATAACCATTAGTGGTCACTATGTCGAACGGTATACTAAAGCATACACCGACCGTATTAGAAACCATAAATTATACCCTATACATCATTAGATGTAAACGGTATTCATACAGCAGGTTGGAGTCCAGCCGCCAGCGACATCAGCATATCATATTATTAACAATTACTGCTTACAAACTGAGTATTTTCTGTAGGTAAAGCTATCACTGTGAGCTGAAATATACACATAGAAATAAATATAATAGTGTACATCTAATGAACATACTAACAAACCGATCTTGTTTCACTCGAGTTTACTTCCCCTTATTTTACGCACATTTCAGCTTTATTTAAATAAGTGAGAAATATATATAGCTAACTTAACGTATTTAAAAAATGGATTGAGTTTTTATTTACAGGCGTAGTAATGTTGTAAAATAGCAACCCTACACTGTGATGACATCACATATCTTCTTCTTTTTCTTCCTCGACTTTTCTGCTGGTTTTTTTTAATATAAGCATTAAGCACCCATCATCATCAGGTAGGCCTTGCTTCCTCATGTCTCTCTGCACAACCAACATCCAAGTAGTTTGTGGCCTACCTCTCCCTCTCTTTCCTTGGGTAGCCGAAAAGGCAGTTTTACAATACATTATTATCGAGACACTTTAAAACTACCTTATATGTATTCATTTCTCACTAAATGTTTTATTATAACTCGTCCCGCCTATAGCATATGCATTTGTGTAGTATGTAGTTTTTGCTTGTGAATTCTCTTCAATGCCCATGTTTCGCTACCGTAGAGCAATAATGTTGTATGTGTATATCGATATGTCACAATTTATTTTTATATTTCATTATCTCCTAAACTATTTAACTAAAAGATCACAGAAACAAAAATGTATCCAACTTCATTCTCTTGTTCTCGAGACTAGCTCTCACATACAAACATTCGGCAACTTCCTTTTATAGGTACGTGTGTTTAATTTAATTGTTTTGTTCATGAAACTGTTTGTTGATTTGTCCAACGTTAAAGCAGTAACATAGAAACGGATGAATGTGATATTTTGGATATAGACAGTATTTTAGGCTGTATAAAATACTTTTTATTCCATACTATAAGTATTTCTAATGAGATATTAGGGTAGTGCAAGCCACTAGGAATATTTACTACAATATTATCAAATACTAGCAACTCACCCTCGCTCCGTTTGGGTTCATTCCTAGATACACTTTAACGTTTAGCTCAGAGATGAGATATTTTCCTGCAGTAAAAAGCATCCTATAGTTGACCCGGATAACCAGCTATCATCATACCAAATTTCATCAAAATCTGTCCACTGGTTTTCCCGTGATGCGATAACAGACAGACAGACAGACAAAAATTCGATAATAAGACAATAAGATTTTCGAAAAAATATTTAATGTGAAGATTCAGCTTGGTTACAATTTTATTATATGTATAGACAAACGATCGCTTGACATAGCTCCCATATGAATATACGTCTTTAAAACCTTAACACCAAATTGGCATTAATCTGCATACCTCTGCTATACAGCTGTCATTAACCAGTGCATGCCGCTTCTAGACGAGTTATTGCCTATTCATAAGGCAAAAACAAAATTATAATATCACTCCAAAAACTAGCCTAACGCTCTTAAATACACACAATTCGGTGTATTTTCTACTAGAAAATAGTTTACCAACAGTAAAAATAAGTTTGTATATTGAAAAAGATCCGTAATTGATTTGCTGTTATTTCCTGATTTGTTGCTTAATTTTGAGTCTTATTATAATTGGTTTAAAGTGTAGGATAGTTTTAATAGCTTATTTTAACTATGGTTATTCGTTTATGCTTGGAGTGTGAAGACGGTACTTAGGTATGTCATTACATCCAGTGATTGTACAGTTTACAGAGGTTAACTTTGTAAGTCAACTTGAAAATTAAATATAAATATGTTGGGACATTAATACACAGCACCATCTAGTTCCATGGTAAGCCACGAGGCTGGTGTTGTAGATACCTGATAGTTGATACACACACATACATATATAACTTTAGCTACATGCATATTATAAATATAAACACCCATGACTGGAGTACAAACATTCGTGCTCGTCACACAAATGAATGCCCCCAGCGGGACTCGAACTCGCGACCGCTGGCACAGCAAGTAGGATTACAACAAACTGAGCTAATCGTGTAAAAAAACTGTTAGTTAAAACTCCTTATTAATGTAATTAATTTTTACTACACATGCTTTATGGTATTAAAAAATGTATAAGTAAAAATTTATAAATTGGACAAGTACCTAATTGTAAAGTTCTTATCCTTCCGACGTAAGTGCAGCTTCATAGTTCATAGACTATTTTATTGTAGTGTCCACGATATGATATGTTTTTATATCAACTAAAAGAAGTCGAAAAAAAGAGAATAAAATAGCAGTTCTACATATTTTCAAGTTTCAAACATCGATCAAAAAAGTACTAAATACACAATCCTATGAAAAAGTTCTCTCAAAACTGTCACCAATTGTGCTTAGGTAACTATTCTAGTTGGAATAAATATACAACAATATAAATTGGACCTTAACTGTAATGCTTAAATTTATTTTCACACAAAAAAAATATTAAAAGCCCGCTCAAATGTTCAAATGAGCGCTCATTCGGTGAGGACATTTTTTGTCGCTGATTATGCATCTAGTACTTTTTTGATTCATGGTTTCAAAGCACAATTCGAAGTTTCTATACTTCAAATCATATTTAAACTCCCTGTAGTCTCTAAGGCATATTTGAGCAACTTTCCTCTCATCAAGACACGCGGCAGCGTGTCCAGCCAAGTTCAAGCCAAAAGAACTGGCGAACAGCACCGTGTGTAATAATACACGAACCATTTGGAGCCACATTTACCCCCTCATAACTCAAAAACTATTTCATATAAATATGTCAAATTTGGCTCATATATTGGAACTTGCAAGATACATATGTGCTCCAAATTTCATAAATACACCTTAAACGGTTATTTATATATTAACGTCCAAAAATCGTCATTTTTATCACTGACTGACCTATAGATCAAAACTCTAACCCAGTTGCAGATGCCCTACAAAGTTGAAATTTGGTGTCCAGATGGAAGGGAAAAATCCGCAACAGTAAATTTTTAAAATTTTAAAAAAACATAATAATAACATTAATACATTGCGCCAAGTGACTTTTGAAATATAATAGTAATAGGAATCATAGTAATCGCAAAAACTTTTTCTTTCTAAGGAGAAATTATATTCGGCTAATCACTTATATCTTCTTTATGCTATACGCAAGTTACTGTTTTTATATTGTACATGACTCACTCTTCTAAAAACTTACTTTACTGTTAAAAACTAGCCAAGTCAAATCTTGAACTTCAATTTATCCTAAGTTATCTACTCTGTGTAAATAATTAGACTATTTAAATTTAAAAAGTTCTATTTTTAAATAGCAATCACTTTTGTAGCAGAAAAAAAACAAGAATTCGTGTTTTAAATTTATTTTGAATGTTGTATGTTCTTATGAAAACAATTTAAAATTATCTACAGAACTTGGCACCCATTTAGATCTCAATTCTTTTGTCGGTAAAGTTGACAGCCACGCTTATTCCTAATATTGAAATTGGCTTCCATTTTCACAATTATGTTTTTGATGGAATTTACTCTACCTCAAAAACAAACACATATTGAAAACCAGTTATTTTGCTCTTTTTTCTGCTTTAGGAATTTAAATAAACGAATAAGGATCCTTGAAAATATAATCATTTTTAATGGACATCTCAATATTAGATTATGTATTTACTATTCTTATATATGTTAAGAAAGAATTATCTACACAATTTGATTACATTCACAAGTTTAATTTTTTTATTTATAATATCATTAATCCTTAGTAAGTTAAAAAAGGCAGTGTTAGCCCAGTGGTAGCACGTTCGCTTGGGAAATTGAGTGAAGCGGGTTCACATCCCGGATCATCACATCTCGCACCACTGATACTTTCATATGCGAATCATTTCCAACATAATTATCACTCATCTTACCAGTGAAGGAAAACATCGTAAGAAAACCTGCATGTCTGAAAGAACCTAGCAAGTTAAGAAAAAAAAAAAAAAGAAAATAAGGTTTATAATATCCTTACAAAACTAAAACAAATGTATCCCACGGAAACCGTTCATTTTTCCGGGATTAAAAGTAACCTATATGATAGACCAGACTATAATCTATCTCTGTGCAAATTTCATCTATATCCATTGAGTAACAAACATCCATACATCTGGACTTTCATGTTTATAATTATTAGTAAGATTCTATTCTGTTTTCCTCAAATTGTTAATAATGAGTATGGTCGAATTTAAACCACTTGTTAATTATTAAAAGATGTGCGTTGTTTAGCTATATTATGTTTTTCAATCAGATATAGATAATATATAGTATTTTCCATCACCCATGTTATTTATGCTCCTGCACATTTAATCTTCATAATATTTATCGAAGGTACCTATACAATTAATAATTAATTTTAACCAAATCAGTGCGGTGTCACAACGCGATAAAGCCCTACAATAACAAACAAAACAGACGGTAATATCCAGAATTTAGAAATATGCAAATCCACTGCAAATCCCATGGACATAGAGTAAGATATACGAAGATGTGACAAAATGTTATATATTAATTATATTGCTGAATTGTACTGTTTTTATTTTTTATTTATACTTAATTATATATACAAAATAAATGTACCCTTAGTTATTACTGTACAAGTCATGTCCGCGTGGAATAGTGGCAAGAATGCTAGCCGCATTTCCCTGCTGAATGGTAGTGCTGATTCTTTAGGTGAAAAAGGAGCCAGCTCTCTTGTCACCAGAAGAAGAGGTGTTATATCCTTAAAGAAGTGTTTAGCTCCTCAACTCCATGGTCCAAGATGATTTTTTTTTACTAAAAATAGTTGTATGACTAAAGTGTAAAGACTAAAGCGAAGGAGTATCATAAATAAGAAAAGTTTGTAAGCATGTTTGCTACATCTTCACATTGTAACAGCGCATCGAATTTTGAAAAACTGATGCTTATATCCTACATAACTAAGCTTCATATTTCTTAAAAGTTTCTCCAAAATTTCATAAAATAAAATTCACTTAATGAATATATAAGTACTTATATAGTTATATTAACTTTTACATATATTTTGTAAAAGTAATAAAATGATTTACCTCATAAAGCAGTTCCACCAATAAATGAATCTTTATGAATAAAATTCCAATGTGCGAATGCTAGTAATTCTTTTTGTCTTCAAACAATTCATTAATAATTGTGCGTTTCTTGGCTTCACGCCCGGCTGAACTGCCGGACGCTAATAAGGCCCACAAGGTGAACGTACTTTGGGGGGGAGCAAAGGCCTCTCCCAATGAGCACCGACAATCCCAATTCTGGGCAGCCTGCCCGCCACCTTTCTTGCACCACTCTGTTCATCCTGCTCTACGAACCTGTTTTTCTCTTATGCGGCTTCAACGATTTTGATGATTTCTTTGTGTACTCATGGTAATTTGGATGGTTCATAGCTTTAGTTGCACCCAGTAGGTGGCGGTATTTTCGGAATCTAAAAATTATCTTATAATTTTTTGACTAATTGTTTTAAAAATATTTTTTAGGCTTCTATCCTCCTGGTCTGCTTGTCAAAATATGGGAGAAAAACTATCCTAATGTAAAAAACAACAGTAAAAAACGTCACATCTGTCTCTAACTGGGATACTTGGTTTGCCATCCATTCCCATTTTAATTAATACATATTTCTTACTCACAGAATATCTGCATTCCCTGAACCTGAAATACAATTTTCAAAGCGAAATTCTATGCTAATGGTGTGGCTTAGAAGATGTTAGAAGCAAAATTAATTTTATATTTAGATATAAATATTTATAGGGATGTATATATATGTGTATATATATATATATATATATATATATATATATATATATATATATATATATCCCCTGCCCAGGGTCTCAAACTATCTCCATACCAAATATCATCGAAATCGATTCAGCGGATTAAGCGTAAAAAGGTAACAGACAGACAGACGGACAGACAGAGTTACTTTCGCATTTATAATATTAGTATGGATTTCAACTTTTTTTATGATACTTATATTTTATTAATTGCTTATAATATGAAATTCGTGGAACTTGTTTTTGCAAGCTATAATAATTAAAATTGAAAAAAAAAATTACATCTATATATGATTTAATGTCGTGCGTAAATGTGATTAGATTTATTTAGTAATTATAGGTATACTGTTAGTATTTCATTTAAACATTATTTAAAATATAGTTTCTTCTTATTGTTGTACGTACATAATTTTGGTGATATATCACTATACCGGAACTATGGAACGAAAACATCGTTTTTTGGTACATAAATAAATATAAAGAGGTAAAGTTTGTGAGTTTGTGAGGTTGCAGGAGGTAATCTCTGGATCTACTGAACCGATTTAGATGAAATTTGGTAAGAAGATAGATTGAGATCCTGGAAAGGACATACTTTTCATCCCGGAAATCATCCTTTAAGGGGGTGAAAATGGGGATGAAAGTTTGTATGGAGAATCAACCTAGGGACGAACCCGAGCGAAGCAAGGGTGATTCGCTAGTTATAATAATTAATGAAACAATTCATAGAAACAAGTTTAACCTCTTTATGTAAGTTATAGTATCATGTTTATTTTATAAGGCACTTTTGACCGACATTACACCCACATATTTGTCAACCGTCACGTACCCAATGTTCCCAAATGTAAACCTATTCTTAGTTTATGTGATCGGAATCAGCAATCACGATGGTCATAACTGCTTATTTTCACCCTATTGGATATTTGGCTTTTATTTTTTTATTTGCTCTCCCTTCGTGTACGTTTTTTACATTTGTAAAAGCTGCAATTTATTTTAAGAGTTATTAAATTGTTTTTTTTTCTACTATATTTAACTAAATTATTTGTATAAAAGCTATTAGGATCACTTATGTGTCTGTATGTCTTTCCAACTGCGATGTCCCATTTCTGAAACTACTGATCGGTAAAATTTGTGATATAGAGTTAAGTATCGTAATGTAAGATGTTTAACATAAATAAATGAATTTTATTATGAGATAATTTCAACACAAGAAAATATTGATACACGAAACACAAAATAATTGATTATTTCCCGCATCAAATAAAATATGAGAGCAAAATTGATATTTTTCCCTAACTTCGTACCAAACTTTACGTGAATTCACGTAAGATTTAATATAAAATGAATAAAAAAATACCATTCAAACACACCTCATAACCTTCGTCAATAACCCTGCGATTAGTCCCGAATCCGAAGTACAAACGATAATATTGCTAAGTCAGTGCCGGATGAGTCCGAATATTAAACTCGCCAAAGAAATATATTGCAGTGAATCGCTGGATTAACTCAATGTCAACACAGACGGCTTAGTATGTCCAGTGCAGGACAAAATAAATGTAAACGAAATAATATTAAAATAATGATCCGATCTAAATGTTTAAAAAAAATTAATATTATATTTACAAACTGTTATATAGTTGAGGATTTCCTATGATCACCTTGACCCTACATCATTTAAAAGCTCGCACGATGTCACTTTATTGTATCTCACTTAAGTGATATAAGTTCAATCGAATACCGCATACTTGCTGGCTTGAAAAGTTTCAAACTACTTAGAAATACCGATATAAAAAAGTAGTTTAAGTAAAATTATTCAGGCCTTTTTATCATCCCACTATTAGGCTCGGACCTCCCTTTAATACAAACGGGATCAGGCCATAGTCCACCACGCTGGTAAAGTGCGTGTTGGTGAACTGAACAGATCTGAATGAAATTTGACACAGAGACAGATTATAGTCTGAAATAGTACATACTACATAGGTTAATTTAATCCCGTAAAAATGTACGGTTCCCGTGGGATAGATTTGTTTTCGTTTTCCACTAGGGACGAATCCGAGCAAAGCGACGGTGAGTTGCTAGTTTTAAATAAATATCAAATTAATATTATAAGCTATTTTTTACACATAAAACTATTTGGTAATAAATGTGACTATATTTTCAAATAAAATATATTATATACATGCCTACCTATTTTCATGGACTGCAGTGTATTTCGATAGGTAAAGGAGTTAGTGAAATGGCTGCGGTCGGGCTCAGGTTAGGTTTGCTGGTTGATGGTTATTATAATTAAGTTCAACTTTGCCTAATAAGAAAGTTTAATAAAGACATTTTTACACTCCATACTAGTATTATAAATGCGAAAGTAACCCTGTCTGTCTGTCTGTTATCTTTTCATGCTTAATCCAGTAAACCGATTTAGATGAAATTTGGTATGGAGAGAGTTTAAGACCCTGGGAGGGACATAGTATAGTTGTTATGCCGGGAATTATTCCTTAAGGGTCTGAAAGGAGGAAGTTTGTATGGGAAATCAATTATTTTTTTTTTCATTAATTTTTTCGAAGTCGGTGTGCTTTGATTTGTATTGGCTGGCACCGACTTCAAAAAAATCTGATTCTAAATGAAAACCCCCGTTTACTTATTTTTTATTTTTCAGTGCCTGGAAGTCGTTTTTTTTTTTTAAGTTTTTATGTTTCCATTTTTAGTGTAGATGTATCATCAATACAAATTAATCAAGCCCAAACACCAGGTAATTGCTGTAAATCGTTGAGGAGTTCCCTCGACCATCTTTCGGGTCCATCATCAGATCGACTCCAGACCTTCATTAAATAGTAGTGCTTTAAAATACCTAATGAAAATGTTAACAAACGCACTAGTCGCCGCTACAATTTTCGAAAGTTCCCCTCGATTTCTCTGGGATCCCATCATCAGATCCTGGTTTCCTTATCTTGGTACCACTCTTGGGATATCTCCTTTCCAACAAAAAAAGAATTATCAAAATCGGTTCATAAACGACGAAAAAATACCCGAACAAACATAAAAAAAAATATATATATACGGTCGAATTGAGAACCTCCTCCTTTTTTTGGAAGTCGGTTAAAAAATAAAAAAATATCAGTAAATAGTATTAGGTAAGTTATTTTTATATTTTTATTGTCAATACTTATGCTACATAACGTATTGCTAAAGGGTTCTCAATAGCGTCCAGTAACCCTGTCCAGGATTACTGGATGCACTATATTACCGACAAGCTACAAAGGTTCTTTCCCGTTTTACTATATTATCCCTGTGGAGAGTACCTCGGGCTTAAGTCGATCGATTATTAAAAAAAAAGTGAACTCAAAATGTTTACTACATAATTAATATAAGAGAACGGAAAATAATGTATGCCATTTTAAACCAAGGTTACATACCTTGAAAAAAATTTACTACCGCTTACATTTACCAAGAAGTAACATTTAATGTGGAAATTTCCATATTACGCGTTTAAAGTGGTTAAGAGATTAAGAAGCGGAAGAAATAATAATAAAGTCAATGAATGCTAAATTTACAAAAAAATAAAACAAATAGAATATTATTTTCTTAACTGACATTTTAAAAACTTAAACTGTCATTTTAAATTTTTATACTGTGGTTATACTGTAAAAGATATAGGGTTATACTAACTGCCTCAGTGGTGTAGTAGGTAGCTGTAGATCCGGAGGTCCTGGGTTCGAGTCCCGGATCGTGCCAATCTAAATTTTTGAATATTTCTGTTTAGAAAGTTTGTAAGCCCGAGTTTGAAAGTTGTAACGCCTGTGCCTCGGAGAGTACGTAAAGCCATCGGTCTTGCACATGATCTTTCACAGGTCGTGTCCAATTATAACAGGAATAGAGAGTACACTGGTGTATGCGCGTGCACTAGTGTACTATGACATCCCCTGCGCAGTTGGCTAGTCTCATTGAGCCAGAAATCTGTCAGGAGGACATCAGGGTTACTACTAAACGGTTAATAATCTGAGTAGATGGATATCATCCTTACTAATGTTTCAAACGCCAAAATTTTTTTTGGTTATTTGTTTGTTTATTTTGATTTTTTGTTACGCAAGAAGTCTTCGATGAAGTGAAACGACAATGTAGAATCTTTTTGTAATTCGACTTTTGAGTCTTAAAAAACGTATAATATTTTATAGATGACTATGTCTTACCCTCGCTTCGCTCGGGTGTGTCAAAAGGTACTTGCACATAGCGTTGCTATTGTTTAATAGGTTGATCTTTTTAAGAGAAATAATTCTATGATATATTATTTTCATATAACTTTATTAGTTTACGCGGCGCACGCCAGTAAAGCTCCTACTCGGCATGATTTTTTCCGACATCTTTAAAAATCATCGTCATATTTCAGCCAATTTACACAAAACCATAATGAATTATACATTTAAACCTTCCACGTGAATCACTCTATCCATACTTAGATAATGACCTGAACCCCCTGATATTGAAGAGAGGGCTATCCCCAGAAGTTGGACGTTAAAAAGGGCTGATTACGAACCAAATTGTTACGTGTGGGTTACGTGTTACTTGTATATTAACGTCCTTTTCATCATGAAATATTCACAGAAGAAATAGTCTGTCTTCCTCGGCTTGAATTTAGCTTAGATTTAGTTTAAAAATCAACTGAAAATCAGAGCAAACTCTAAAAAATAAAAAGTTACTAAACGGTTTTCATTTACTATAAATAATATTTAATCTAAAGTAGCAAA
This sequence comes from Argynnis bischoffii washingtonia, assembly GCA_033884665.1. Lineage (NCBI taxonomy): Eukaryota > Metazoa > Arthropoda > Insecta > Lepidoptera > Nymphalidae > Argynnis > Argynnis bischoffii. Next base: position 1,761,205 of record CM066618.1, on the reverse strand, counting down.
ATCGATCAAACTGTCTCGGTGAACTTAAATAAAATACAGACCAAACATAGAACCTCCTCCTTTTAGGATGTCGGTTAAAATATATTTTTTTTAAATAAAAGATAGTCATTAAGCGAAAGTATGATATAATGTCAGAAAAATTATAAATTATACTCATTATTTGGGTATTGATTGCAACAAGAATGGTCTCTCCACGCCCATAAATTCATTTTTTGGATTTGCTTGCAACTTCTCATTTTATTACTGAAACAAAAAAAAACATTTTACATTTAAAAGAAGACACACGATGTATTGATATACTACTTTCATATATTCCTAGGGTAATATTAGGGAAAAATTACTAATCGAATTTTTGATTATCTTTTGAAGAAACACAAAAGTTACTCTAAGTACATGTTGTGTTAATTTTTATCATATATTTTTTTCAGGAAAAATTTGTTTCTTTTTATATACTATACTATTGAAATGTTTTGTTATTAAAGTAGTAAATGAAAATTCTACATAATTTTTTTTCTCAATTTTAATTTATTGTCAAGCCAGGGAGGATCGCTAGTCTATACTAATATTATAAAGAGGTAAAGTTTGCGAGTTTGTGAGGTAATTTTTGGAACTACTGAACCGATTTAGATGAAATTTGGTAAGAAGATAGTTTGAGACCCTGGAAAGGACATAGGATACTTTTCATTCCGGGAATCATCCCTTAAGGGGGTGAAAATGGGGATGAAAGTTTATATGAGGAATCAACTTAGAGATGAACCCGAGCGAAGCGAGAGTGAGTCGCTAGTTTGTAATATTTTGCTGCCCGAAACGATATTCAAATGAAAATATTTGTAATTTTTTTTTGATTTATTTTAGAATTAGTTTTTTTAATTTACTTGAATTTCTTACCCTGGTCCAGGCATATTGAAGGCATGTGGTTGTATGGTAGTCACTTTATCACCCACAGCGCACATGACCTGCGCAATTGATGCCTTTCTCACTTCTAACAGTTGTTCTGTAAAATATGAATATGTATTTTTTCGAGAATATTACTACAACTCATATAGTTGACTTATTAATTAATTAGGTCCTCTCAACCTTGCAAAATGAGATTCACATAGTAAAATTCCAGAGGTATGAGAATCGGAGGTTGAAACCATTTGACTTCATTTCCAAAGCGAATAAGCTATCGGTGTTTAAAAAATAGTGTAAATACAAAAATGTTACCTAAAGTAAAACCATTGGGTCTGTTAGATCGTTCGTACCAATGTCTGTCTGACGCTACCGTTCTATACATTTGGTCTGCGACAATGCAATAGAATGTGACTGGCACGCTTCCACCATGAACTAGTCTCTCTAACCATATGCCCGCCATCAAGTCAATATCTTCCACATATTTGTATTTTTCTTTAAGTAATTCTATTCTCTGTAGAATAAAAATTAAAAAAAAAAATTAAACAATCATAGTATGATTGTACACTGTGTTATAAGTATACAGGGTAAATCCCTATGCTGAGTTTCTTTCGCCAGTTCTTCTCAGGTTTGAGTCTTCATCTTTATGAACTCGTAGTAGACTCATGACGTTCAGTAAAAAATTATAATAATTTAATGCTAAATAAAATATTTGAAATTTGAATATGGTGGTTTTAGATATTATTTTTTTAAATTAATTTACATATTTTTCTTTGAAGAAAAGATGACTGGCCTATAATATTACTTCTAACAATCGTCCAGTTACTTGGTAATTTATTTAATATAAAAACTGCTTTAATAATAAAATGATAATTGTTAATGAAAATTAACGTAAAATACGTCTTACGTATGTAGTAAAAAAACATGATTAGTTGATTCTATTTTAAGTATAAAATATTTAAGAAATATTATATATTTTGCACATCGAGCAAAAAATATAGACAAAAAAACTTTTGTTTTTGTGTTTTTTTATATACCATACTCTGGTATATAAAAAAAAACATTTTAGAAATAATTAAAATATATAGAATATTAAAAAATCTATATAATATAATTTAATTTATTCAAGTAACTACCACTAAATCAAGTTTATAGCCAAGGTTAAGCTTACTTAACTTACTTACTCACTCAGAGCTTACTTCTTATGCATTTTATTTTCTCAAAATTCAAGGCAAAGAACAAGATTTATTACTATTATTTCACGGTTAGCTATGTTTAGGTATACATAAATAGTAGCTTGCTACTCCTAAGATATTCATTTAATTTATATAGCGATTTACCCTCGTTTTGCTCGGTTGCATACGCGGATTTTGTTCACAATTACATGGGTTTTATTTATTTTTTCGCAAAACCCTGATTCTTTTTCTAAAATAAAATAGCCTAAGTTACTCCTTATAACATCAGCTATCTGCCAGTGAAAGTCCCGTCAAAATCGGCCCAGCCGTTTTGGAGATTAGCCGGAACAAACAGACAGACAGACAGACAAAAATTTAAAAAAATGTTGTTTTGGTATATGTACCATGTATACATCCATATGCATTTAGTAAAAAGAGGTTATTTTAATATTACAAACAGACACTCGAATTTTATTTATCTGTATAGATTTAGTTAGTCATTCTATGATTCTATATAAACAAAAAGTTGGTTTTTTTCACTTTATTGTGCATTAATAAAAATCTAGTGTTTAATTAAACAATAAATGTACATATCTGTACATATAATAAAATTCTGAGTCCAATCTGTACATAAAATATATTTTGGAAAATCTTATTGAAATAGACTTTATTATCGATACAGAAGCCAAATTTATAGTTTTTAAGCTTTGTTAAGCTTTAGTTAATATAATTTCTCATTTAAGGAACTATCGACTTACCCTCTCTCCGCTCGGGTCCGTCCCTAGTTACGTTTTAACGTTAAGTGTAGATTTCTCAGAGATGAGATGTTTTCCCGCAGTAAAAAGTATGCCATATGTTGACTCGGATAAAGAGCTATCGTTATACCAAATTTCATCAAAATCTGTCCATTGGGTTTCTCGTGATGCGGTCATAGAAAGACAGACAGACAGACAAAAATTCTATAAACTATATTTGTCTGTCTATCTGTCTTTCTGTTACCGCATCACAGGAAAACCACTGGAGAGATTTTGATGAAATTTGGTATGATGATAGCTGGTCATCCGGGTCAACATATAGAATACTTTTTACTGCGGGAAAATACGTTATCTCTGAGCTAAACGTTAAAATGTAACTAGGGACGAACCCGAGGGGAGGGAGGGTGAGTTGCTAGTTTAGTTATATTTTGCTGTTTTAAAAATTAATTAATATATTTTCATCATCTTATTTATTACTAGCGACTCACGCTTGCTTCGCTCGCGTTCGTCCCTAGGTACGTTTTCACGGTTAGCTATGTTTAGGTATACATAAATAGTAGCTTGCTACTCCTAACATATTCATTTAAATTATAGAGCGATTTACCCTCGTTTTGCTCGGGTGCGTAGCCATACGCGGATTTTGTTTACAATTTCATGGGTTTTAATTTTTTTTCGCGGAACCCTGTTTTTTTTTCTAAAATAAAAGTAGCCTTAATTACTCCCTATAACATCAGCTATATGCCAGTGAAAGTCTCGTTAAAATCGGTCCAGCCGTTTCGGATATTAGCCGGAACAAACATACAGACAGACAGACAGACAGACAGACAAAAATTGTAAAAAATGTTGTTTTGGTGTATGCATCGTGTATACATTCATACGCATTTAATAAAAAGCGGTTATTTTAATATTACGAACAGACACTCCAATTTTATTTATCTGTGTAGATTATATTTTTTAGAATTTGCATAGTTACTTACATACAAATGAAGCTAATAAAAGCATGATCATAATAAAAAATATAAATAAACGTTATTTTGCATTCAGCCCTTTTTACCGTCCCACTGCAGGACACGGGCCTTCCTTCAATACGAGGGGGACAGGCCATAGTCCACCATGTGGGCCAAGTGCGGGTTTGCGGACTTCACATGTCTTTCCAAAACTTGTAAAAACAGGGCTTTAAAAACAATATACAACTTAAAATACATACATACCTCAGGGTCAATAACATCAAGTAAATCATCGAAAGTGCGATATGTCTTGCCAGAACAAAGCTTTCTGTACTTGATATACGGTGGAAATCCAAAGTATCGATTTTTAGTTAGATCACTCGATAAAAGGTCAACAGCTAATTGGTGAGGCCCCAAACCCTTTTGCACAATCTAAACAACAAAAAATAGTAATATCATTACTTCACCTGCAGAGGCAAAATACCTAGTTACATGTTTAGGTATAATATCTATCATTCTCATCATCTTCATATTAAAAAAAACGTCCAAAGTACGTAAATCTAAGAGTATCTTATAAGTAAAACAAAAAAAACTATGCCTCCTGAAACGTACATTTTTCCGGGATAAAAAGTATCTATGTACAATTGCAGTCTGTAATCTATCTTTGTGCCCAATTTCATCCAGATTTGTTTAGCTGTTTTGGAGTTATTGAGTAACGAATATTAGGGTTTGGGTTCGGAGACGTCTTGTATCTCGAAGTCCCGGGACTTTTGTAAATTTAGTTGTCTCGAGTCCCGAGACTTTCGAGTCGAGACCAGAAACACTTTTACTACGAATTTGAGTTAAACTAAATTTATTGCTTTTGCGGAAGAACTGTATTGCAGACTTTTTGAAAATATCCCTCGTATCCAATCGCCAGAATTGGGAATGATAGATGTCGAACCTAGTACCAATAGCTCTACTGTACACTACGAACAAAACAAGTCGTTTCTAAGTCAAATGGAACAGACCACATAAAAAATCGCCGGAAATTATTGCAAAAAAAGGGCAATAAAATTATTATTATAATCATAAAGTATAAGATGGTTGAAACAACTGCAACTACTTTTTTAATGTTGCCCTTGACATTTAAAAAAGGAGTTTCAGTTGTTTAAAGCATTTTTAAGTCTGCCTTATAATTATAAGATTTTACTGTCAAAAAACTGAATTTGTGATTACACAAATTGTTTACTGTTGACTGTTTGACTATAATTATTAACGTTAAAGATGTTAAAATTTGAAATAACACAATATGTTCAATAAATACAGATTTTTATTAAAATTGCTTTTTTTTATTAATACATCTCGTCAAAAATAAACTCGATTCTAATTTTATTCTGAGAAGTCTAGAAGTCACGAGACATCTCCGGACTTTCATCGCGGATGGACTTCTATCCTGAGACTTTAAGAATGTCAAGACTTCCCAAACCCTAACAAACATCCATCCAAACTTTCGTATTTATAATACTAGCGGCTCACCCTCACTTTGCTTCAGGTTCGTCCCTAGACAAAATCAAATCTATCCCACGGAAACCATACATTTTTCCGGGATAAAAACTAACTTAAGTACTATCCCAGACTATAATCTATCTCTGTGCCAAATTGCATCCAGATCCGTTCAGCCGTTCTGGCGTGAAAGAGTAACGAACATCCATCCATCCATCCTCACCAACTTTAACATTTATAATATTAATATGGGTTTATACAGGATAGGATCAATTATCACTTACATAATTTCCGTCAAAATCAGTTCAGCCGTTTATGAGATAAGCCAGAACAAACAGACAAACAGAAAAATGGTTGGCCTTATAAGTATTGTATATAATTTAATATACATATAGTAAAAAGCTTTTATTTCGACATTACAAACAGACACTTCAGTTTTATTTATCTGTATATATTTATATAAAACTCTTTGCACTTACATCTGGATCGACAACATAGTCAGCTTTAGCAGAGGGCTGCCTAAAAGCTCCGTGGGTAATATATTCCAAATTCTCATCTAAATACCCAGTTCTTAGAGTCAAATTTACTACTGGAATCTCTTTTAAATAAACACCTTTTGTGTCGTACATTCTAAAAGAAAAATATAACGATATTTTTGAATATATTAAAAATCTTAATAATACAACACGTTTAAGCTTAGTCGACTATACACAATATGAAGAAAAGTAAGTTTTAAAGGGGAAATTGAGTGATGGTATTAAAACATAACTGTTAGGTTAAAAAATAAAACGTGTGTGTGTACTTATGCATGCCCGTAAGAAGTTATACTTCTTTGGCGTAACAGAACAAAAATATCTAAATATTTCATCCTGAATGTCATAACTCTCTATTTGTAAAAGAAATGCAGCTAACTTCATCATGTCGATTTTAGCTGTCGGTGCGCGCGCATCGTAAAAATTTTACTCTCATATTTTTCTCCAAACGTGCCAAAAGAAGTATAACTTCAATAATGTAATAGACAATTCTGTTTTTTTTCTGTATTTCTTATATAAGCTCCGTAACTTAAGGTATATCAAACGAACATTAACAAACTTACTTTAGTTTTCCTTCTTGAATTGTATGAGCCCAACGCAACACAAATGGGAATTCGAGTGAAATTTGCGGTACAAGATCGTCATTGTATATATCTCTAAACTCTTTATATGGTGACAGTACTCCAGTTCTTACTAAATTATCATATCCTGTACATAAATAATATTCATTTAGTATTATAAATCCCAACATAGGCACTTAGTGTTACTAATTTAATAAATTAAAATTAAAAAATATATATTTATTTAATATCTAAATACATAAATATATCCTAGATCTCATAAATATAGATATAGTAATAGAATATAGATTCAAATTAAAAATCTTGCTATATTGTTTTCCTTATATACCTTGGATTTTATATTGAGTTTCCATTTTATTTAAAATATTTACGAACTAGCGGCTCACCCTCGCTTCGTTCGGGTTTGCCTCTAGAAAAGCAAAAACAAACCTATCTCACGGGATCCATACATTTTTCCGGAATAAAAAGTAGCCTATGTGCTATTCCAGACCATAATCAATCTCTATGCCAAACATCCAGATCCGTTCAGCCGTTCTGGCGTCATTGAGTAACAAACATTCAAACATCTTAAATGATTACATTTATAATATTAGTAAGATTAATATACAATTGACATATACATATAAAAAATTATTATAATAAAAAAATAATTATTATAATAGTACACACAATAGGATAATTGAATTTAGATGATTTTAACAGTCAAAACGATTTAAGTGCAATTCCACTAGGTATTCAACTTTTTTATATATATTCAATTTTATAGATTTTACTTTATATTTTTAATTTACTATGACAAAATATGTTATGACATAACATTTTTGCTTTTAGTGACCTTTCGAAAAATTGCCCTTTTCACTAAAATTGCTTTATATGCATAAATATCTCACCCATTAAAGTCGGCATTAGTTCATAATAGTAGATTTGCATCATGATCGCTATAGAAAGTTCCCTCGCCGTGAAGAAGAGTCTCTCGTCGTCCCAGCAGGGATTTACTTCTGCTAGTCCAGTCGCTATACGATTGTGTAAACGCCATGACCAAATTGAAAACAAAATGATGCCTAAAATACTGTTACCGCCACTTTCCGCTGAAAAAATATATACTCCTAAATATAAATTTATAAAGTTATGGGCATATAATCAAAACTCTATATTATTCGTTCATGTATTAATAAAACATTTTTAATAATATTAAGTATTACCTAGTATTCAGTATTTTTAACGTCCTACTGCTGGGCACGGGCCTACTAACGGCCTAAGACGGGGACACCATAGTCTTTTTTTTATAAAAATATAATTATTCTCTTAAATACTTACGTATATATATTTATTTGTTATTATTATTACATTTTTATGTTATTTGTTATTTAATTTATTAATACATTTTATATATACATGATGAGCTTCCATAGTATCCCATCCTTGAATGAGTTTTTTAATTCTTATTTTCCTTCAGTCCAAAATAATCGGTAATAATTTTATATAAATAATTTTAACGTCGATTCGCACATACAAATATCAGAGGTGCAAGACTCGGGATTTGAATCCGCTTCACTCGGTTTCACTCGGTTAAGCAAATATCTGGTTGTACTACTTTTTGGAAATAAAGAAATTATTATAATTAATAATAATGATTATTTTTACTTACGTATATCAAGACATCTAGTTTCATGGGGAAACTTATTTAAGCATACTTGTTCTTTGGTGCTTATATTAGGCGGCCAAATTTTTCCATCAGCTACTTCAAATTTTAACAACCCCTTCTCAAATTTTCTACTCTTAGCGTTAAGAGCCTTCAGTGACGAACCATATATTTGAGATAGATCAAATGAAGGTGTTGCTGTTGTTATCTGTTACATTTTAATCACTAATTCATTAACTGAATATTTTTTTCAGATTAAGATTTCTATAACTTTGACATTTTTACTTACTCTTTCAGGAGTTGTATCATTCTTCAAACAACCTCTCGATTGAAAACTCTCAGGCCTTGTCAAATTTAAGCACCTTATGGAAGTAAATCTATGTACTGGATCATCGTCAGGTATTTTTATTGGGATGCATTTTTTATCTGTTATTCCTTTTTCTTCACAACAATAGGGAGTCCATCTGACGTAGTTTACTAAAAACAGAATAATTAATAATTAACAAGTATTTTTTTTAACTGTTATAGACCAGTGAGATATAATCTTGGTAGTTTTAATTAGTCTTTACTTTAAAATTAACATTATGGAGCTAGAATGTTCGTTAATCCTATACACGGAATAAAATTCTAAGTCGAATCTGTACATTAAATATTTTTTTGAAAAGTCATTTTGAAATAGTCATTATTATCGATATACGAATCTATAGTTTTTAACATTTTTGTCTGTCTATCTGGGAACGCATCACGAGATCACCACTGGATAGATTTTGATGAAATTTGGTATGATGATAGCTGGTTATCCTTGTCAACAATAGGATACTTTTTACTGCGAGAAAATATCTCATCTCTGAGAAATCTATACTAACCATTAAAACATATCAAAAGACGAACCCAAGTGGAGAGAGGATGAATCGCTAGTCAATTTATAAAATAAGGAAATCAAATATATGTGATAAAAAAAAGAAAAAAAAACCGTAACTAGGTAATGATATAATAAAAACAAAATATAGATATAAGTACAAAAATGTCAACAATATTGACTTTTACAATGCGATTTACCTTCTTAACCTTAAAAATAATATAATTTATAAATAGCATAAACTTAAAGATACGTATTAATACATTTTCTGATTATATGTTATTATATCTATAGTATATTCTACATCTTGTTAAAAACGTTAATTTATTCTGTGAAATATCAAGATCTTGTTCTTGAATTTCAACATTTTCTTGAAAAAAAATATATCTTTATTATCTAATTTAATTCTAATAAATTTTTCTTATCACATAATCTGGTTATGTTTTTTATATTGTTCATAATTTAATTTATGAACTGGCGATCTTTAGATTGTTCGAGATTATTCTACACTTCCTTAGCGTAATATTACTCGTCTATACATATATAAAATTGTAACTAAGCCAAATCTGTACATTAAATATTTTTTGGAAAATCGTTTTGAAATAGACATTGTTATCGATTTTAGAATTTTTGTCTTTCTGTCTGTCTATTTGTCTGTGACCGCATAACGGAAAATCATTGGAGAGATTTTGATGAAATTTTGGTATGATGATAATTGGTTATCCGAGTCAGCATATAGGATGCTTTTAACTGCGGGTAAATATTTCATCCCTGAGAAATCTATACTAAACGTGAAAATGCAAGTCGGGACAAACCCGAGCGAAGCGAAGGCGAGTCACTATTATTATATACACGTGCCTAGTAAATTATACAACGCTTATTATTTTTTTTATATATAAAGCTAAGATTGTGATATAATGATTATTTAAGTAATGCTTATTAGCTTTACATATATTATGTTTGCAAAAATGGACCCACATGTACTCTAGTAATTTTGATAATTCTAATAATGATAATGTATACCTAGTAGTGGTAATTTTTCGTTATCTTTGATGTAAATTAAAAATTATTATTATCCTTGAGCATGATGACACGTTCGGATCAGTTTGTAGTTCCCTACTTGCTGTGCCAGCGCGGCGGTCGCTGGTTCGAGTCCCGCTGGGGGCATTCATTTATGTGATGAGCACGAATGTTTGTACCCTTTATATTTATATTATGTATGTATTAAAAGTTATATACGTGTAATGTATAAACAATCTGGTACCCATAACACAAGCCTCGTAGCTTACCATGGAACTCGATGTTGTGATGTATTAATATCTACATGTATTTATAAATTTAACAGTGCTACTTTTATTTAAAGATGTTCTTTCTCCACTCTCGCAGATATGTTGGGCCTATTTGCAAATTTAATTTTATTTTCTACGAAGCTTATGTCGTGGTTTGGTAAAGCACAATTTTGTTTTATAAGAATAACTAGCGACTCACGCTCGCTTCGCTCGCGTTCGTCCCTAGGTACGTTTTCACGGTTAGCTATGTTTAGGTATACATAAATAGTAGCTTGCTACTCGTAAGATATTCATTTAAATTATATAGCGATTTACCCTTGTTTTGCTCGGATTTTATTCACAATTTCATGGGTTTTAAATTTTTTTTCGCGGAACTCTGATTCTTTTTCTAAAATGAAAGTAGCCTCAGTTACTCCTTATAACATCAGCTATCTGTCAGTGAAAATCCCGTCAAAATCGGTCTATGCGTTTCGGAGATTAGCCGGAACAAACAGACAGACAGACAGACAGAAATTGTAAAAAATGTTGTTTTGGTATATGTACCGTGTATACATCTATATGCATTTCGTAAAGAGCGGTTATTTTAATATTACAAACAGACACTGCAATTTTATTTATCTGCATAGATAAAGTTATTCTAAGTTACTAAGATATTATTTTACTTTCTTTGATTATTTTAATATATTTCAAGAATACTTGCTTATTACCTTTTTATAGATAGTAAATCTATTATATATAAATATTATTTAATATTACATACCTGTATCATGTACGGACAAAACGTCACTAATAATGAACACAAAGAAGTGAATTAAAAGTTGGGTAAATCTCGTGTCTGGTACCCTTCCCTCTGCCATGACTGTTGTCCTCACTGATCTAGCGAGCGGTAATGGTTCTCCTGATTTGGTCTTCCTGGGCTCAAAATCTATTAATACATAGTATAATATCAATGTCAAAATAATATTTTTATCTTAATACGTAAAATAAAAGATCGTCAGCCAAGTCTAAGACACTTTTATATTTAATGAATTTATATTAAGGTTTACTCAAGTATTCCATAAAAATATAATTTTTACCTATTGTTCTACGGATATACTAAAAATATTTTTTTATGATTAAAATAATAAAATTCCTATTATAATAAAAAAATAATAATAATAAGCAACAAAAATATAAAGCTAATATAAAGAAAAGCCTTTTATGTTAAGCTCAAAGCCCGAACAAAAAAGCTTACCAGGGAAAAAAAAATAGAAATTTTAAAATTTTACAATGAAAACATTAAAATAACGTATAATAATACGTTTAAATATAAACAAAATTAATACCTGCATCATATTCAGGGGGTAGTAATCTTAAATTGGGTGTATGAGCCGCTCCTCTGCTGGGATACTTAAGGTTGTTGCAGGAACCGTCAATTCTCCTCCCTTCGTATGGATTGCATGGTATGACTTCATTGATACACCAACTGTTAGAAATAACATAATGTTATAATATTTTAGTACTAGATTATTATATTGTCTTAAAAAATAATTTCATGAAAAATATTCATAATTTAAATCGGGCTCATTTTAAAATTACTTTTGAAGCCATTTTTTAAAGCATTCAAATTCAAAATATTTTTTTCAGCATTAAATTATTACAATTTTTCTGAACGTGATGAAACGTGAAACCAGTTCGGAAAGAAGAAGCCTCAGACCTGAAAAGAACTGGCGAAAGAAACTCAGCGAGACTAATATTATTGCTTTATCTTTTTTGTAAGTTAAGTTATAATTTACAATAATTCTATAAAGTTGAAGTTGCTTGGAGGCGATCCTCCCCCCTCCTCCCTTTCCCAAAGGTGCATATATCTTATCGTGGTGATGGGGCGGGGTGTTGCGGGTTGCCCCTGGTATTTATCTCATAGAAAAGAGGACTGTTAGAGCAACCTCATGGCTGTTGTGGTCTGCATTGGCAGTCCTACCATCGGGGTTGAATGCGTAAGTAATCCTGCGCTCGGGGAGGTTCCGTTGGGTTTTAGTGTGTAGTACTGGTTTCTGTACTAGTACTGGTTTAAAAAAAAGCCTGGAAGTGATCACTTTATTTCCAAGGCGTGTCATCTTGTATAAAATCATTGATTGACTCTTAATTACACTCTAAGACCTAAACTATAAATTGCCAGACTAGTTCTTTTCTGTAGGATAAAATATACGATTTTGAAAATAGCAGCTGCGTTTCTCCTAGTAAACTTTAGTAATAAGTATATATTCTTAATATTTCAAAATATTGCAAGAATATTAAAGAAAAAAAAAACACGTGACCACCGTGAAGTTGGATAATGATAGATAACCTGAAAAATATCTAATAAGTTTCTTTAGCTTTCGTATAAGTTTTAAAATATCGATACACACTTTATTATATATTAATATAGTAATAGTAATATTATAAATTATTTCATTTTATATTTTGCACTATGGTTAATAATTCAATTAAACTTTTACTTACAATGTTGAATTCTGTTTAATATATGGTTTAAGATCTTCTTTAGTCAACTCTTTACCCGAATATGATTCATAAAATACACTTTCTGTTAAAGCACTCGTTGCGAAACTTAATAAAAATATGCACAGCATTCTTAATAATTAAACCCTTGTTATGGTTTGTGGTACAGGTAAAGATCCATATGACACTGATACAAAAACCATATCAGCAATGAACGTAAAGGCGATTGTACAATTCACTCGCGTTTCAACTCCTCCAACGTAAAAGGTTTTATCGTTTTTTTTTTTTTTATTTTTTTTTATATTGTGTATATTAAACGTCCGTGAAAAAGTAAAAAAATATTTTCGTTAAATATCAAGATCTTTTGTTGCAATAGTCATTTCACTTTCAAATTCACTCGTATTTTGTCGCACTATTCGTTGCAATAGTTGGCTTTTAATGAAACCGCGTACTTAAGGCTTAATCTTACTAATATTATAAATACGAAAGTAACTCTGTCTGTCACAGATAGTCTAGAGAAAGGACATAGGCTACATTGTAATGCGAAAAAAGGGTGAAAGGTGGGGATGAAAAATTGTATGGAAGTATCGTCATTTTTAGAGCTAGAAGCTTGAAACTTATTTTTTAGGCTGTTGATTCGATGTAAATAAATATGACATTCAAAGTTTGTAAAAATTTTACCCTCAAGGGTATAAAATAAAAATAAGGAATAGGGGATGAAAGTTTGTATGGAAGTATGTAAGGTTTGTGTGAATGTTTCATAAGTTTGCGACAAGAGACAATTGTCTGCGTATCATACTCACCTCTGTTGCGCGTATTAAAGCGTTTGTCTTTTCTTTCGAGGTTGCTGATTCGAGCCCTGCTCGAAGCATATTTATCTAATACATATATTTTTTTGCAATATTGGTGAATATAAGTCAATTATATAACTCCAACATAGCTAAAATTTTTTTTTAGTTTAAGATTTTTTTATTTTAGTATAATATATAAATATCATTAAGACGGTAAAATATAGTATGTTTCAGGGAAATCCATCCCATCCGAATATGTACTATATACTAACCTAAAAACATCATCGAAGTGTGGATCACCATAGATTAGCAGGAATGAATATCTATACATATAATAAAACTGTAATGGTCGAATATCTGTACATATAAAAAAATATCCTAAAAACCGACTCAGGGGAATGTGAGAAGAGAAATAGAACAAATCCAGATTTTTTTTATTTTTTTTATTTCTCTGTCTGTTTGTCTGTTTGTCCGGACTAATCTCTGAAACCATTAGACCGATTTAAATGAGATTTTGTTTGGTGGTACCTTAAACCCCCGGTCAATATATTAGATACTTTTCATCCCGGAAAATTAAAGAGTTCCCGTGGGATAGATTTGTTTTTATTTATCTAGAGGTGAACCCGAGCGAAGCGAGGGTGAGCCGTTAATATAATCATAATTTAATACCAACATCGTACGATATAAACCCTACAAGTATTGCTTTGGAAAGAAAAAGTTCAAAACTTCAAATATTTTGCATTTTTATTGTTTTTTCTATTGTATATACTGATACAAAGTACATGTAGAGTCTAATTATGTACATAATTATTTTGATACAGAAATTCAGTGCTTTAAGATATTAATATCTAGTAGGTAAATATGAAAACTATGTAGCGTAACTAGGTATGAACTCTAATTATAGTTAAAATATTATACATCAATTTGTGATGATTTTATACGTATCAGAATAGATTTGTTTTACATTGCATCAACTGGCACCGACTTCGAAAATATCGGATTAGGATTTGTAATGATGCCTGTCCTAGAGAGGATATCTATATAAGGATAACGTAAAATTTTTCTCGTCTCCAGATTCTTGCAACTTCTTTTTTTATGTTAAGCGTATTTTTTCAGATACTATTTTTTGTACGTTTATATTTATTATTATAATTTTTTATATAAAAAAAATCTTACCTCTTCTTTTGTTTCAAATAAGGTATTATTACTCTATCACATGGGTCTTAAGCAAGTGTTAAAAGAGATAGCTGTTGACAATGTTAAAAATTTTCGTGTAATTCGCTAGGTTTTTAGTATAGCGAATTTTTACAAGATGGAAATTATATAAACTGCAATATTTATTAAGTTTAGACTGTTTTCTAATGATTTGGTACCCAGTAGATGGCAGTATATAGCATTGGGTCTTAATTTCTATAGTGTTAAAACAATGTATTAATAACCATTATAATTTCAAGACGACGAAAATAATTTGATTTATATTTTAAACATTTATTTTTAAGCATATAATTACAAAATTAGTAACTCGAAAATAAGTTTAATTTTAAGATATGAACTGTTAAATTATTAATTTAATATTTTATTTTTATACAATATATTTAAAAAAAATAGGCAATGGTAGCCCAGTGGTAACGCGCTCGCTTGGGAAACCGAGTGTAGCGGGTTCAAATCCCAGGTCTCGCACCTCTGATATTTTCATGTGCGAATCATTTCTAACATGATTACCACTTGCCTTACGGTGAAGGAAAACATCGTGAGGAAACCTGCATGTCTCAAAAAACCTATCCGTTACCGTACCGTACCGTAAACTTACCCGTCCGTCCGTCAATCCGCACTTGGCAAGCGTGATGGACTATGGCCTGATTCCCCTCGTATTGAAGGGAGGCCCGTGCCCAGCAGTGGGACGTTAAAAAGGGCTGTATACATGTATACATATTTTAAAAGCAAAATCAATAGACATTCCATATTAATTTAAAAGTAGTCAAATTATCTCCCTTTAATTATATTAATTTATCAATAACTTTTAATTAAATATTAGTATTCATGATTTCTAATTATGTACAATCTTACGACTCCATGCAAGTCAGTTTACCAATAGCAAGGTCTTGATATTTCGAAGTTTATCAGAGACTAATAAATTAATTATCTGTTATTTTTAGATTTATTATTAATAAATCTAAACATAACAGACAGTTAGATGTAGTAAGTTCTTACTGTGTAGATCAAAATAGCAGTATTTCAAATTAGTATTTCAAACTAATATTTTTCATTTGTAAATGTAATTCTTAATTAATTTTAATTTTATAAATTACATATAGATCAATAATGTTGCTTAAATAATTTATACTTTATTTTTTTTTTATAGTTATAAATATAATAATGGCAACACTAAAAATATAGATTACTAAACAATAAAGTTTTCAAAAAAAATTTAATAATTATAATAATAATAGCTAAAATTATATAAATAATATTTCATATTTCAAGTATAAAATAATTAAAATTATAAAAATGTTTTAAATTTAAATTAACAAATATCCCTTACAAGGTACTTTGGTGCCAATTTTCAATTTGAATTCATTTTGTTATTTTGTGGGTAGGCTGTCTGTAACAACTATATAATGGCTTTGAGACATCTAACACCTTAGTCTCTCCCGTGAAAAAATCCGAAAAGGTAGTTTTATTTAAAAGTCTAATATTCGCGTAAATCTAAAAAAAATGAAATCATATGCAAGGTGTTGGTGAAATATTGACGCTCTTTGATGGTGTCTGTGCTTGTAATCAATTTCAACAATACTTCTGCAAGCTCCTTTTATTACAATATCTACATAAATCGTTTATCTGTTTGAGATCTTTTAATATGTATTTTGTTTAGTTACGAGTGGCAATCACTTCATCCTGTATCGCAAGCATATACCCTTCGGAGCACGTTATGGGTCGGTAATTTTCTGTATTTTGTGTTTCACTAGTTTTTGCTATCATGTATGTTTTACCTTGAGTAATATATTTAAGCATTGTGTTTTAATAAATGTACGTTTAAAACATAAAGTGTTAAGACATAATACAAAAAGTAACCTGCTGTCTAAAAATAATGATATATAACTCTATTATTGTTATTTATTAATTTAATTATATACATTTAACAATAAAACATTTATATAATCTTGTATTAACCTCGAATGCAGTATATTTGCTAAAAATAGGTACGTTTTTACTATTTACTTGTTTAAAGTTTAACAGAACCAGCCAAGTGTAAAACATAACAATAATATTATTTTAATACTACTAATCAGTAAGAATATGAAGATATAAAACAAAAAAAATCTACTAAATAATATAAGTAAGTAACATGGGTGGATAATTAAGTGAAGTGAGTTTGAATCTTTCGGTGAAGCAAAATATCATAAGGAAACCTGAAGTCATTATCCTTGAGTATATAAGAGTTTTAGAAAGACATGTGTAGTCCACCAACCAGCACTTGGCCAGCATGGTGGACTTAGGCCAGATCCCCCTCGTGTTAAGGGAGCCCCACCCCCAGTGGTGGGACACAAAAGGGCTCTAATCACGAATAGTATGGTTATATGTCCTAACGTCCTTTTCCTCTTGAAATATTCACAAAAGACATAGTCTGACTTTCTCAGCCTAACTTGTTTTATATGATAAAACAACTAAAAACCACAGGAGAACTAGAAAATAAAAAGTTACTGAAGAAATATTTTATGGTATTCTATGGTAAAAACAAATATTTTTTTTTATAATAAAAGACAGTCCTTAAGGAAAAATATGATATAATGTCAAAAAAATTATAAATTATAGTCATTATTTGGGAATCGTTGGTCACAAGTTTGGTCTCTCCACGCCAATAAATTCATTTTTTGGATTTTCTTGCAGCTTATCATTTCATTACTGAAACAAAAAAAAATAACATTTAACAGAAAACATATGACGCGTTGATTTAACTTTCATATATTCCTCGGGGAATTTTATAAAAATAATATTTTATATATATAATTATAGAGGCAGGCAGTGGTAGCCCAGTGGTAACGCGCTCGCTTGGGAAACCGAGTGAAGCGGGTTCAAATCCCGGGTCTCGCACCTCTGATATTTTCATGTGCGAATCATTTTCTAACTTGATTACCACTTGCCTTACGGTGAAGGAAAACATCGTGAGGAAACCTGCATGTCTGAGAGAACCTAGCAAGTTTTCGAAAGACATGTGAAGTCCGCCAATCCGCACTTGGCCAGCGTGGTGGACTATGGCCTGATCCCCTTCGTCTTGAAGGGAGGCCCGTGCCCAGCAGTGGGACGTTAAAAAAAAATAGCTGAACACACATAATTATAGAATGTTTGATTATCTTTTGTAGAAAAACATACATGTTGTTTTAATTCTCATCCTATATTTTTTTAAGAAAAAATTTCTTTATATATATTATCTAATCATAAGAACTGATTAGTTGTTTTGTTATTAAAGTAGTTAATGTAAATTTTACGTACAGTAATTTTTTCTTAATATTAATTTGTCGTGAAGCCAGGCAGGAGTTAATAATATTTTGCTGCCCGAAACGATGTTCAAATGAAAATGTCCGTATTTTTTTTTAATATTAGTTTTTTATTATTTCTTACCCTGGTCCAGGCATTAAGAAAGCATGTGGTTGTATGGTAGTCACTTTATCGCCCACAGCACACATGATCTGCGCAATTGAGGCCTTTCTTACTTCTAAGAGTTGTTCTGTAAAATAAAATATATTAGTCATTCGAGAATATTACTACAACTTACGATATTCATACGGTCGTTTTATTTAAACATTAAGTATCTTTATAAGGGGGGTGAAAAAGTAAGTAATTTAACATCCTATTGTAAAGTAAATATTAGGTTTCCATACTGGTCAAATATAGGTTGGTGGACTATAAAGGTCCAGAAGTAAGAGAGTCAGAGGTTGAGACCATTTTACACCATTTCCAAAGCCTTCAAGTTATCAATAGGCTATCTAAAAAAATAATCTAAATGCAAAAAATGTTACCTAAAGTAAAAGCGTTAGGTCTGTTAGGTCGTTCGTACCAATGTCTGTCTGACTCTACCGATCTACGCATTTGGTCTGCGACGATACAAAAGAATGTTACGGGCACGTATCCACCTTGAACTGGCCTCTCTAACCATATGCCTGCCATCAAGTCAATATCTTCCACATGCTTATATTTTTCTTTAAGTAATTCTATTCTCTGTAAAGCAAACATTAAAGTAAAATTTAAAAAAATATACTATATATGTACTTGGCATTTACTTATGTTTATACAAAAAACTTTGTTAGTAAAAATTAACATAACACAAGATGTAAAAAGATATGAGGTAATACCACATAATATTATATTGTAGTCCGGTCAAAACCGGCATTTTAAATAATTTTAGTAGAGTTCTCTACCAAATAAAATTCAGCTCTGTCGGAGTTTTTGTGTCTAATTTGACCAGACTATTGTAGTACAATTATATTATATTTACATGATAAATAAGGAAATATTAATAATAATTATAAATTGTTTATATAATATAAATAAATATCAAAAATATTCCAGTGTTGATTTTTGTAAATCTATATTTTTCTATTCTATTCTTTTTGTTTTTATTTTATGTATCAAATAATTTTTGTTAATTTTGCATTAAATATATAAAATGCTATAATTTATTTAACATATTTTATGAGGATGAAGTTTCTTTCAAGTATAATTGTGTACTTTTTTAACAATTTTTGTTTGGCTCATATAACCCATCTTAGGTAAGATATTTCATTCCCCCCGATGTGTGTTCACCTTGTTGTGGTGGGAGGCTAATTAGCGTCCAGCAACACAGCCGGGCGCGAAGCCAAGAGACACATTGGGAGGTGACCCACTTCGGTTGGTGGTGTACCATGTGGGTTGCTCCTGGTATTTCTCTGATAGCAGAGTGGACTGTGGAGCAAGCATTTGGTTGTGTGGTCTGCTTTGGCAGACCTGCCGCCGGGGCATCATGGTTGAGTACTTAAGCAATCCTGCGAAGCCCTATAAAGACGGGGAGGTTCTATTTGGTTTTAGTGGGTAGTACTGGATTTTCTTAAACCGTCGAGTCCCACGTAACCACACTTATACAGTTGGGATGCATATTAGATTTACTAGAAACCATTTAAGAATTCAGTTGTACCATTGAACTTGTTCCGCTTCAACTTCATCTTGAAACCCTTGTCATCGATACATTTTACAACACAAAACACATAAGAAAACCAAAATTAAATGAGGTTAAACTTATATGGTGGTTAGTTAGTAACTAATACAGTTCGGTAAATATATTTTCATCACCTTTATATTTCTTACAAGTGATGCTTGATCATAATAAAAAATATAAGCAAACATTATATTGTATTCATCCCTTTTTACGTCACGCTGGGCATTGGCCTTTTTTAATAAGAATGGCATCATGACCTATTTCACCAAGCTGGTCAAATCGACTTGCTAGAATTCACATGTCTTTTATAATTCATGTCGAAAATTTGTAAACACAGCGCTTTTAAAACAACTTACAACTTATGAAATACACACATACCTCAGGATCAATAACATCAAGTAAATCATCGAACGTACGATATGTCTTGCCGGAGCAAAGCTTTCTATACTTGATGTAGGGTGGAAATCCAAAGTATCGATTTTTAGTTAGATCACTCGATAAGAGATCTACAGCTAATTGGTGAGGCCCCAAACCTTGTTCTGATACCTAAAAAATAAAATAGAGTAATAACACAAGTTCATCTGCAGAGGCAAAACACCTCGTTATATGTTTAGGTATCATAATATTATTATCATTATAATATTATTATATATTGGAATTTTTCACGGATTTATTTTGATTGATGAGATAAATCAAAATCGCGAAAAAATCCGAAAGGATAGTTTTATTTAAAATGTCAAATATACGCGTAAATCTAAGAAAGTATTAATTATCTATCATTCTTATTATCTTCATATTAAAATAAACGTTCAAAGTACATAACTGTAAGTGTCTTATAAGTAATGAATTATCACTTAAATTAGAATTACTGAAAAGTGTACATGACTAACGACGCACCCTCGTTTCGCTTCGGGTTCGTCCCTAGACAAAAACAAATCTATTCCACGGGAACCGTACATTTTCCGGGATGATATATAGCCTATAGCCTTCCTCAGTTAACAGGCTATCTAATGAAAAAATAATTTTTCAAATCGGATTAGTAATTCCTGAGATTACCGCATTCAATCAACCAAACAAACAAACAAATAAACAAAAAAAAATGTTTATGTAAAATTTATAAAAGTTATTCAATTTCATTCGAAAATAAAACATCTAAATATGTACTACTTGCAAATACGAAAACGTAGGTGTTATGAGACATGACTTACATCAAATTCCTGTCTTAATCTTCAAGAAAAAAACATTACGTTAACCTTTATAATTTTTAGCAAGATTATTAGATAGAGAAAGATCTTTCTCTTATCTTTTATATTTTTTATAATCTAGTTCTCACATGACAATATTTTCTGGTGCACCATATTACGGAAAGAAGTGTAAATCTGTTATTTTTGTAATCTCATCGATTTCCCATTATATTGATTAAGGTAAAATAGCAAAAATTGTTTTATAATTTACATAAAAACTTGGCACTTACATCTGGATCGACAATGTAGTCAACTTTAGCAGAAGGCTGCCTAAAAGCTCCGTGGGTAATATACTCCAAATTCTCATCTAAATACCCAGTTCTTAGAGTCAAGTTTAATAATTTAGTCTCTTTTAAGTAAACACCATTACTGTCGTACATTCTAAAAGAAAAAAATTACAACCTATTTATTAATAGACATAGACAAAAGTTATATGTTATATTCCTTTATGTCCTCTGTTTATGAACCGATTTTTTTTTATTTAGTAGCTACTAACGAACTTTAGTGTTATCGTTAAAAAACTGTTTTCCACAAATTTTCCACAAATTTGAAAAAATCTTAACCCTTAAGTGGGCGCTATTTTTTTATCTATTGAATATGTGTTGCTTATACACATTAGTGGTGCAGAAGACAAATACAGACATAGTTATTTCTCATACATTATATAAATATGTTATAAATATGTTTAGACATAAATACAAAACACCATCTAGTTCCATAGTAAGCTACGAGCCTTGTGTTATGAATACCAGAAAGTTGATATACTACACATATATAACTTTAAATACATACATTTTTTTTATGAGATTCAGTGACAAACGAGCAGACAGACCACCTGATGGAAAGCAGTACCTGTCGCCCATAACACCTACGGTTAATATAAACACCCATGACTGAAGTACATACATTCGTGCTCATCACACAAATTAATTACCGGTAGTAGGACTCTGTTAAGCCTGAGGAGTCCGACTGGATGAGTACTACCTCCTTATCTATTTCTGCCGCCAAGCAACAATGATTGCATTGTTGTGTTCCGGTTTGAAGGATAAGGTAGCCAGCGCAATTACAGGCAAGAGGCATATCATCTTAGTCCTCACAGTGACAACGCACCTGCGGCACTGTATTTTTGTTACCTAAAACCTAAGTGCATGAACTGTAGGTGTTATGGGCGACAGGTACTGCTTTCCATCAGGTGGTCTGTCTCCTCGTCTATCACTGAATCTTATATAAAAAAAAAAAGAATGATGAATATATGATGTATCTTTATGAAAAATCTAGTTGTAGTAGGTAACGAATAGTCATAAAAAACAACTACATACAGACAAAAACGATTTTGCGGAATGATCAGCAAAAAGTGGTCGCTGTTCGTGACGCCGTAAGAAGAGCGAAAAACATTTAATAATATTTAATTTTAGGCACTAAGACATTGTATTTCATTTGATTTCAATTAGTGACAAAACTTTTCAATTAATGACAAATTTTCTATTTTTATTTACAGTCATTAGAGACCCCATGCGACCACTTGTGGGGATTTTCTCCGTGCGCCTAATTAAATGTTAATAATATTATTCGTTTAAGCCTAGATGAATCCGTTATATGAATTAAAGTAACACATTTTAAAGTTCAATTTAACGATAGCATTAAAAAATAACTGTTAAGTTAAAATAATATAATAGACGATTCCGTTTTATCTCCTATTTATTATAATTAGCTTCGAAACCAACCGTGAAGTACAAAAGGTAAACATTAAAATACTTACTTTAATTTTCCTTCTTGAATTGTATGAGCCCAACGCAATACAAATGGGAATTCGAGTGTTATTTGTGGTACAAGATCGTCATTGTATATATCTCTAAAACCCCAAGTAAATGGAGACAGAACTCCATTTCTTACTAAATTATCATATCCTGTACAATGTGCATACATATTCATTTAGTTATATATATATATATATATATATATATATATATATATATATATATATATATATATATATATATATATATATATATATATTATAAGTGACAATAAATATAGTCACGTAATGTTTCTTACTTAATTCATAAGAAACAAATTTTATGGAACGAGTTATTATCTACAAATATCTAAATAAATGTATCCTAGACCTACCTCATTTATATTCAAATGTTTTTTTTTACATTTAAATTAATTTAATTACATTTAATAGCATTTGCTATATAAATATTTGTGTTCAATACCTTGAATTTTATATTGCCTTTCTTTTTTATTTAAAAGTCTCGACTCGCTAGGACTTCGTCCTCAGGTATGATTTAACGATAAGTATGGGATAGTTAGACTGGATATTATATAATATGTATGTTCCTCAATAAACGCTATCTAATTCAAAAATTTTTTTGTCAAATCGGATTATTAGTTCCTGAGATTAGCGCGTTCAAACAAACAAACAAACAAAACTGTATTTTTATAATATTATAATATGATGTAGTATAGTATAGATACATACGCATTAACATACAATTGATATACATTTCTTATATATACAAATAAATTAACCTAAATTAAATGATTCTATGTACCTATTTTTAAACATTCTTAATCGTAAATTGGGAAAACTATCTTAAAAATTAATAAACAAAAAAAGATAAACGTAGTACCGTCACAGTAGTATAATTGAATACAAATCCTTTTGATAGCCAATAGACCTTAAGTACAATTCAACTATTCTGCATAAGCAATTTTTTTACTATGAAAAAACATTTTGAATTCCCTTTTTCTACAAATATTAATATTATTTAAATTCAAGTGTCTAACTAAATATCTCACCCATTAAAGTCGGCATTAGTTCATAGTAGTAAATCTGCATAATAATTGCTATAGTAATTTCCCTCGCCATGTAGAAGAGTCTCTCGTCGTCCCAGCAGGGATTTACTTCTGCTAGTCCAGTGGCTACACGATTGTGTAAACGCCACGACCAAATGGTAAATAAATTATTGCCTAAAACACTGTTACCGCCACCTTCCGCTGTAAAAAAATATATTTCTGAAATTCTCGCTTAAAATTGAGGACTTTAAAGAAATATGGACGTATAGTCAAAACTCTAAATTATTAATTCATTTCTTAATAAATTATTCAATTCAATTTACTTGTTAATGGGTTAAGAAGCATGCTAGATGAGCACAGATTACTCATACTTCGCAATTTCATATAAAATGGCGAAGACATTAGGGAGATGACCCATCTTAATGGTTGGTAAAATAAATATGTTGGAATATTAACACACAACATCATCTAGTTCCATGGTAAGCAACGAGGCTTGTGTTATGGATACCAGATAGTTGATACACTACACATATTTAAACTTTAAATACATACATATTATAAATATAAACACCCATGACTGGAGTACAAACATTCGTGCTCATCGCACAAATGAATGCCCCCAGCGGGACTCGAGCCCGCGACCGCTGGCACGACAAGTAGGTCACTACAAACTAGCTAAATCTGTAGTTATACTTAAAACTGCCTCGGTGGTGTAGTGGCTAGCATGTACGGCTGCACATCCTGAGGTCCTGGGTTCGAGTCCGGGGTCGGGCCAAGTTTAGTTATTGAGTCTTTCTGTATAGTAAGCTTCAGTAACAGCCCGGAGTTGGGAAGTTGGCGGTGTTTCACCCCCGTGCCTCGGAGAGCACGTAAAGCCGTCGGTCCTGCGCCTTAGCTCTCACCGGTCGTGTCGAGTAGTCGTCCCACCGGAGTATGAGAGTGACAGGAATAGAGAGTGCACTTGTGTCTGCGCGTACACTTGTGCACTATAATATCTCCTGCGCAGTTGGCTAGTCTCAATGAGATTGGCCGCCGTGGCCGGAATCGGTCAGGAGAACATCATCATCATCATATACTTAAAATGTTTAATAAAATGTTTTGACTCACGTATATCATGACATCTAGTTTCGTGGGGTAACTTGTTTAAGAAGCATAGGTTATCTTTGGTTTTCACACTGGGTGGCCAAATTTTTCCATTAGCTACTTCAAATTTCAGCAAGCCCTTTTCAAATTTTCTAGCCTTGGCGTTAAGAGTCTTCAGTGACATACCATATAAATGAGATAGGTCAAATGCGGGAGTTGCTGTTGTAATCTGGTAAATTTTAATCATTATAAATAAAACTATCTTTTCGGATTATTTCGCGGATTTATTTTGATTTTTGGTACCCGATGTTTTGAATGCTTTACAGCAATCATGGTTACGAGAAAGATTCTGTAGAAAAATCAAAATAAATCCGCGAAATAATCCGAAAAGATAGTTTTATTTAAAATGTGAAATAAGAAAGTATTATATTAATCATTAATTTATAAATTTAATATATTGTTCAGCTCATGATGTGTTTAATTTTAACTTTTATTACTTACTCTTTCAGGAAGTGTTTTATTGTTCAAACAGCCTCTCGATTGAAAAGACTCCGGTCTTGTCAAATTTAGACACCTTATGGATGAAAACCTATGTACTGGATCATCGTCAGGTATTTTTATTGAAATGCATTTTTTATCTGTTTTTCCTTTTTCTTCACAACAATAGGGAGTCCATTTAATGTAATTTACTAAAATAGAATAATTTTCTATAATTTGTAGACTTTTACTATAGTTTAGTGAAAACAAGCGTAAAATAATAAAAAGGTGACAAATTAATAAGAAGGATGTGCTAATAATAGGGGTTAAAGTATGAAATTGCCGTTTTATTGTAATAGGTACTTCGAATTACTATGGTACCTATGTAGTTCTTTTTTTTTTAAATGTGAAGCATTCGATTATCAACTTTTAGTTATTTTTTTTTTATTCAGCTTAGACAAGAAAGATGGATACTTCGAAAATTCGAGTGATTTTTGAATACGAGTTCCGATGCGGAACTAACGCGGCAGAAACAGCTCGCAATATCAATGTTGCGTTTGGAGAGGGGACTGCTAATGGACGCACCGTGCGATTTTGGTTTAAACGCTTTCGTGATGGAAACATTAATTTGAAGAACGAACCACGTGGAAGACCGCCCACACAGGTGAATAACAATGAATTGAAAGAGATGGTGGAAGCCGATCCGAGCCAAACTACCCAGGAATTAGCGCCATGATTTAACGTTACCTTACCAACAATATTGACTTATTTGCGTCAAATCAATAAAATAAAAAAAATATGAAAAATAGGTGGCTCATGATTTGACTGATCTGCAGAAAGAAACGCGTGTTGAAACTTGTGTTGCCTTGTTGAATCGATACAGAAATGAAGGAATATTGGATCGAATTGTGACATGTGATGAAAAATGGATTCTTTACGATAACCGTAAGCGAAAAATGCAATGGCTGACCCCAGGTCAAACGCCGCAGCAGTGTCCTTAAGCAAAGCTTACCAATGAAAAGGTAATGGTAACTGTTTGGTGGTCTCAGCATGGTGTTATTCACTATAGCTTTCTCCGATCTGGTCAAGTAATAACGGCAGATGTCTACTGTACCGAACTCCGAAAAATGATAGCAAAACTAGCAGTGAAACAACCCCGACTCATGAATCGATCTTCACCATTATTGCTCCATGATAACGCGAGACCTCAAACAGTACGAGAAACCGTTTTAATTAGAAACCATTCGTCACCTTCCATATTCGCCAGACCTTGCTCCAACGGACTACCATTTTTTTCGTGATTTGGACAATTTTCTACGTGATAAAAAGTTTTCTTCTCAAGAGGCAGTACAAAATGCTTTCACACAGTTTGTCGATACTAGATCATCAGAGTTCTATCGCAAAGGCATAAATGACCTTCTTATTAGATGGCAGTAATGTATAGATAATAATGGTAATTATTTTGATTAAATAAATATGTTAAATTAAAAAAAAAACGAATTTCAATTTTTCAGTACAACTCGGCAATTTCATACTTTAACCCCTATATTATTAGTTCCGAGTTCCATTTCAAATTTTACTCAAACCGGTTGATCCTTGATAGTATAGCGATCTTTAAATGATAAATAAGAATAGGTGCAAATAAAAATGGCAGATTATAATGCTCTCTTAGATTTACGCGAATATTAGACATGTAAATAAAACTATCTTTTCGGATTTTATCGCGGATTTATTTTGATTTTTGGTTTTGTATGGTTTTGTATATTTGGTTTGGTATAATAAATTTTTCGATTATAAAATATCTCACATACTTGATAAAAGCGATAACTTATTCAACGAAATATCAAGGTTTAGCTATTTACTGAACTAGCAATCTTTAAAATCTACTTTTTTCTACACTTCACATGAAAGTACATCTTTTTAACATATTTTTACTTAATGATTATATTTTATGTCATTCTTATTGGCTTTTCCTAAAATATAATTTGCAAAATTTGTAACTTACATACACTCTGGTAATTAAAAAAAATCTAAAAGATAAAATTTCATATAGTAGTAGTAATTTCCTAATAAATATTTTTATTCTATTATTGTATTTAACGCTTTTTAACATCCTACTGCTGGGCGTGGACCTCCTTTGAATACGAGGGGTATTAAGCCATAGTTTACCACACTAGCCAAAAGATTGGTACATGAAAATATCAGGGGTTCGAGAACCGGGATTTGTACCTGTTTCACTCTGCACTGGGCTACCACTGCCATTGAAAATTATTACCCAAAGCATTTATAAATTTAACGGGGCTACTTTTATTTAAAAAAGCTGCAATCCACTAATTGATTCATTTAAGCCATTTAGCGGATAGAGTGTGAAAAGATAACAGACAGACAGAGTTACTTTCACATTTATAATATTAGTATGGATTATATTATGCACGTGTATTAATATTATTTAAAGGTACGTTTTAATTGTTATTATAGATTTCTCAGAGATGAGATATTTTCTAGCAGTAAAAAGTATCATAAATATTGACCCGGATAACCAGCTATCATCATACCTTTTATCAAAATATGTCCAGCGATTTTCTCGTAATACTTTCTCAGACAGATAGACATACAGAGAGACAAAAAAATTAAAATCTATAGATTCGGCCTCTGTATCGATAATAATGACTATTTTAATAAGATTTTCCAAAAAATATTGAATGTACAGATTCGACTCGGTTAAAATTTTATTATATGTATAGATTACATACCTGTATCATGTACGGATACAATATCGCCTGTAATGAACACAAAGAAATGAAGTAAAAGTTGGGTGAATCTCGTGTCTGGTACCCTTCCCTCTGCCATGACTGTTGTCCTCACTGATCTAGCGAGCGGTAAAGGTTCTCCTGATTTGGTCTTCCTGGGTTCAAAATCTATCAATAAAAAGAATATGTTTAACATATGACCTTAAATTCATTTCTAAATAAATACGCAAAATAAAAGGGGCGGTAACCAAGTCTATGACATATACTTTTATATTTTTACTACCGAGTCTCCGTCGCTCCGGTCGGGTTCGTTCCTGATTACGTTTTAACGTTTAGTACAGATTTTTTAAAGATGAGATATTTTCAGTAAAATCAATCAGCAAGAGATATTAACAGTAAAAAGTATCCTATATGTTACCCGGATAACCAGCTATCATCATAACAAATTTCATTAAAAATCCTTCCAGTGGTTTTCTTGTGATGCATTTCCAGACAGACAGACAGACAGACAAAAATTATAAAAAATGTACATATTCGAATCAGTTAGAAGTTTATTATATGTATAGATATATGTTTACTCGAGTATTCCATACAAATGTATTAAAAGAAATAACATCGAATTTTCTAAAGATATACTGAAAAATGATTTTATGAGTGATAAAATTCCAATTACAATAAAATTATTAATGATATTTTCTATAATATATGCTCTTGAATAGATATAAATAATTTGTGTTTCGTTACTTTTGAATTATCAAAGATTGTACCGAAAAAACTTACCAGGAAAATAAAATAAGATTTTAAAAAGTTTCAAATGAAAAATATAAAAATAATGTATTATTATTATTAATGCAAAATTAAAACCTGTGTCGTATTCTGGTGGTAGCAGTCTTAAATTGGGTGTGTGAGCCGCTCCTCTGCTGGGATACTTAAGGTTGTTGCAGGTACCGTCAATTCTCCTCCCTTCGTACGGATTGCATGGTATGACTTCATTGATACACCAACTGTTAGAAATAATATTATGTTATAAATAATATTTTTGTACTCGATTATTATATTGACATAAAAATCTAATTTATAAATATCTCGTGTCACGGTGTTTGTGGTTGCACTCCTCCGAAATGGCTCGACCGATTTTGATAATATTTTTTTTTATTTATATCTGAGAAACGTACAGTACAGTATTACATAGAAATAAATTATTATATATAAAAAACAAACCATTAAAGTTTCCACTTTAAAATGTTTTTTTTTGTATATTTGGTAGTTATGTGAATAAATCGTAAATTATTTTTAACACTCCTACCCTCCATTTACCTACCCTATCTGGAGGTAGGAGGGTGAGATTTTTTTTAAGTAACTAGGAACGAACCCGAGCAGAGCGAGGTCGTTAGTATTCATAATATAAATTAGACTCATAATTTCATACGTTACACACACACTATTACAAAAAAAAATAATTAAATAATAAAACACGCGATTACTGTAATATTGATAAAGATATATAATTAATCTGCAAAAATTTTTTCTTGAGATCTAATATCTTTTAGCTTTAGTAAAAGCTTTAAAATGTCGAATCAGACTATATAAATAAATAAAAAAACAATATTATAAATTATATAATTTTATATTTTGGCCTATGATTAATATTAATTAAAATTTTACTTACAATGTTGAATTCTGTTTAATATATGGTTTAACATCTTCTTTAGTCAACTCATTACCCGAATAAGAATCATAAAATACAGTTTCCGTTAAAACACTCGTTGCGAAACTTAATATAAATATGTACAGCATTATTTATAATTAAACACTTGTTATGATTTGTGTTACAGGTGAAGATATATGCGAGACTAATGTAAAATCTAAGTGAACACTAACTTAAAGGCGTTTCAAGTCCTTTCACTCGCGCTTCAACTCCTCCAACGCAAAAACAATTTACAATTTTTTATATAAAAAATAGATTATTATATTATCTAAATTACCATATTTTATAATTTATATGCGCAATTCTACTAAATATATATACATTCACATATTTCGTGTTTCTTGGAAACATAACAATTTGGATCAAATTTTGAATTTAGATAAGATTTTTCCTTATAAGTCTTTTATGTTAGTTTGTTTCTCTGTAAACTGGACAACTCACTGTGTCAAATAGATATCATATACGACTGTCATAATATTATACACTTTGTAATGAATTATAATTATAAAATATTATAAAGCTGAAGAGTTTGTTTGTTTGTTTGTTTGTTTGTTTATTTGTTTGTTTGTTTGTTTGTTTGTTTGTTTGTTTGTTTGTTTGTTTGTTTGTTTGTTTGTTTGTTTGTTTGTTTGTTTGTTTGTTTGTTTGTTTGTTTGTTTGTTTGTTTGTTTGTTTGTTTGTTTGTTTGTTTGTTTGTTTGTTTGTTTGTTTGTTTGTTTGTTTGTTTGTTTGTTTGTTTGTTTG
This sequence comes from Argynnis bischoffii washingtonia, assembly GCA_033884665.1. Taxonomy (NCBI): domain Eukaryota; kingdom Metazoa; phylum Arthropoda; class Insecta; order Lepidoptera; family Nymphalidae; genus Argynnis; species Argynnis bischoffii. The sequence continues at coordinate 1,730,781 of CM066618.1, read as the reverse complement.
TTTGTTTGTTTGTTTGTTTGTTTGTTTGTTTGTTTGTTTGTTTGTTTGTTTGTTTGTTTGTTTGTTTGTTTGTTTGTTTGTTTGTTTGTTTGTTTGTTTGTTTGTTTGTTTGTTTGTTTGTTTGTTTGTTTGTTTGTTTGTTTGTTTGTTTGTTTGTTTGTTTGTTTGTTTGTTTGTTTGTTTGTTTGTTTGTTTGTTTGTTTGTTTGTTTGTTTGTTTGTTTGTTTGTTTGTTTGTTTGTTTGTTTGTTTGTTTGTTTGTTTGTTTGTTTGTTTGTTTGTTTGTTTGTTTGTTTGTTTGTTTGTTTGTTTGTTTGTTTGTTTGTTTGTTTGTTTGTTTGTTTGTTTGTTTGTTTGTTTGTTTGTTTGTTTGTTTGTTTGTTTGTTTGTTTGTTTGTTTGTTTGTTTGTTTGTTTGTTTGTTTGTTTGTTTGTTTGTTTGTTTGTTTGTTTTTGTTTGTTTGTTTTTGTTTGTTTGTTTTTGTTTGTTTTTGTTTGTTTTTGTTTGTTTTTGTTTGTTTTTGTTTGTGTTTGTTTGTTTGTTTGTTTGTTTGTTTGGTTGAACGCGCTAATCTCAGGAACTGCTGATCCGATTTGAAAAATTCTTTTTGCATTTAATAGCCCGTTAACTGAGGAAGGTTATAGGCTATACATCATTCCGGAAAAGTGTACGGGTCCCGTGGGATAGATTTGTTTTTGTCTAGGGACGAACCCGAAGCGAAGCGAGGGTGAGTCGCTAGTGAATTATAATAGAGGATTCCCTAAGCTGTCTGTGCCCAGTGCACAATATCCATTTAAATTAATTTTATTACATTATAAACCTTTGAAGTGCTTAAAAGCCTCGTCAACTGATATATTATCACAAAATATGCAGTATTTATACTTTAAGGCCATTAATGAATACAAAAAAAAAGATTAAGTTAGGCAAAGAATCATTTTCTATAATAGTGAAAATATGTTTGGTTGTTCTGTTTTTTTATTATAAACTATTGAGATATTTGTTCTCTTAATAACTATTTTCAAAGTACAAGCAAAAAAAGTGGAAAAGACCCTTTTGTTACTTCGCCGTTTATGAACCAATTTTGATAATTCTTTTTTTGTTGGAAAGGAAATATTCAAGGGTGGTACCATGATAAAGAAACCAGGATCTGATGATGGCATCCCAGAGAAATCGAGAGGAACCTTCGAAAATCGTAGTGGTGACTAATTCGTTTATTAATTTTTTTCATTAAGTATTTTAAAGCACTACTATTTAATGAAGGTCTGGACTCGAATCTGATGATAAAGCCGAAAGACAGTCGAGGGTACTCCTCAATGATTTACAGCAATTACCTGGTGTTTGGGCTTGATTAATTTGTATTGATTTTAATTTTGAACTTTACACCTACATAGGTGTAAACTGTCATTAGGGGTCTGAATAAATGGCTTAATCGGATATGTTTTAAAAAATCTGTCTTCTTACAAATTAAAAAAAATAAAAACTTTATTATTTTTATACAGAAATTAAACTTATCTATATAGATGATGAATAAAGTCGTAACTGTACGTTGCGAATTTTTTTGTGGGCAGCATTTTTACTTGGTAACTTTAACTCATGAATCTATTATACGGGGTTTATTAATAAACTCAGTTAACCATTATTTAATTCTATTTTATTTTATTTAAGAAAAAATAATAATTAACGATTACATACTTGATTACTTTCACTGAAATTTAATTATGATTTTGATAAATACATCTTTTACTTATACTTTTATTGTCCTGAAACAGTTTTGTATATTTCTTTAAACATTTAAAACTCTGTAATAATTCGCCAAACAATCTCTAAGAACATTTTTTTAATATATCATGAAAATATCTTTACCTCTTCATCGTGTTTTAATTGCTCGCATTTCAATTTTTGCATAAAACCTTAGTGCTACGATAAAGAAGCGAGATAAGGAGTCGCGAACTCGATGGAGGTGAGATCGACGCAACTAGCAAGTATACTTCCGCACATGTTGCATCTCGACAAGTACGTATACACTTATTTAGCAGGTGTACTATAATTTAAAAAAAAGAAGTTACAGCTAAATAAGGCCTCTTACAGACTTACCGGCTGTCCAGTGGCAATTACCTAATCTATACTAATACTAGCGACTCACCCTCGCTCCGCTCGGGTTCGTCCCTACTTACGTTTTAAAGTTTAGTATAGATTTCTTAGAGATGAGATATTTTCCTCCAGTAAAAAGTATCCTATATGTTGACCCGATATTGGTTTGTAGTACATGCTATGTATCAGAGATGGCGCTGTATGTGAAAAAAGATATTCCCGCTTTTCTGTTGAAATTTTTCCTGAATTTCCTTTGCTATAAACCTCACGGAGCCCGAGACGTTTCCAAGTGCGTTCTGGAGTTACAGCGTCAGGAAGGAAAACCCGACTTATTTTTATATAGTATATAGTAGATTATAAAGCTGAAGAGTTTGTTTGTTTGTTTGTTTGGTTGAACGCGTTAATCTCAGAAACTACTAATTCGATTTGAAAAATTCTTTTTGCATTAGATAGCCCGTTAACTGAGGAAGGCTATAGGCTATATATCATCCTGGAAAAATATACGGTTCCCGTGGGATAGATTTATTTTTGTCTAGGGATGAACCCGAAACGAAGCGAGGGTGAGTCGCTAGTCATTTATAAACTCAATATACTTTAATTATCTTTCAACTTTCTTATATTGTAATTATCTTCTTTTATCTTTTCAACTCTCGGAAACTTTTAATCAATTTATAGGATCGCTCCTGTGGTTTTCTTCATTATTAAACCTTTAGGAAATTCGTAATGAACATAATGAAACATGCAAAAACTTGAGATGTGGACATCCTGCGCAAATAATGCAGGACATGGCGTTACACTTTTTTTCCTTGAGTGGTTTGAAATTAATAATAATAATAAATATTTTTTTTACGTATGGCTCAGGTTACGACACATTTGGCTCAGTTTGTAGTGACACTACTTGCTGTGCCAGTGGTCGCGGGTTCGAGCCCGCTGGGGCTTAGTGAACTCACGTGCACACTGGACGCACGTGAGTTTACTATCGACATAATTGTATTGAATGGCTGCATGTGGTCGGGCCTTTAAGTCATCGCGCTTAGCATCGAGGTTAGTTTTGCGCTGATCTTCGAAGACGCGAACCTGCCTCAGAACTAGGTCACGCCATTCAGCATTCAGGACGCTGTGCCGCCAATCCTTCCCACTTCGATGGTTCAATATTGCATCTTTTCACATGACGCTTCAGAACATCTTTATATCTGAGAAGTTGGCCGCCTAGTTTTCGCTTGCCCTCCTGCAGTTCAGAATAAAAGATGCGCTTCGCCACTCGATCCTCCGACATTCGCGAGACGTTTCCACACCACCGAAGCTGACGACGCATAAGGTATGACTCAATGCCTCCGACATTGGCTCGACGCAAAACTTCGGTATTTCGCACTCGATCAGACGAGCTGATCTTCATAATACTACGTAGGCATTTAAGGTGGAACCTGTCAAGTGTGCGAATGTGATGACGGTACACGCACCACGCCTCAGAGGAATATAGGAGGTTTGGCAGCACTATCGCCATATAAACAGATATCTTAGTGGCAAGTTTCAAGTCGTGTGAGCAGAAGACCTTGGAATACAGTTTCCCGAATGCTGCTGCAGCAGCACCGATCCTGCTGTTGATCTCAGCATCAAGGTCACACTTAGATGTTATAGTGCTCCCCAAATAGCAGAACTTATCAACCTGCTAAAGCACATCCTCACCAAGCTTTATTGACAGTGTCCCATGACCATGGATGTCAGTGGACATCACCTCCGTCTTTTTGACACTAATCTTTAGGCCAAACTTGCAGCAAGCCTGATGAAAATACGACATCACCTGTTGAAGTCCATCTGGGGTTTCCGCTAAAAAGCAAAGGTCATCGGCATACATGATCTCTGTGATCATGGCGTAAGACACTTTGGTACACGCTTTCAATCTGGCCAAATTGAAAAGACTACCGTTTGTGCGAAAACAGATGCGGACACCTTCAGCCGAAGTTTGTAGAACTTCCCGGACTACTACTGCAAAGTACAACGCGAACAGTGTGGGTGCTAAAACACACCCTTGTTTTACCCCACAGGTAACAGCAACAGCAGTTGACAAAGCTCTTATTACTCTCGCTAATAAAAACCTATCTTCTTTACTGCTCTGTGATGACCCAAATAGCTTACTTGAGATGCTAACTACTAAAATCACTGAATCTTTACAAGAGAATACACTTACTACGACCTTACCTAAAAATCACGAATAATAAAACCTTGGATAACTCAAGGGGTCTTACGTTGCATACGAAATAGGAATAAAATGCAAAAACAATTAAAATTTAATCCTGACGATGAAATACTTAAAATAGCATATAAAAGATATCGCAACTTCTGTAATAATTTAATTAAGAAATTAAAACCGATATATGATAGGAAACTATTACTTGCTAAAAATTCTAAAGTGTTATGGAACAATATTAAAAATTTAACTAATTTAAAACATACTAAAATAACAAATATAGAGTTACTAGACATTGAGTCGTGTCCTGTCAAAGCTATAAACTTAGTAAACAGCTTTTTTGTTAATGTTGGACCAAATCTTGCCAAGGAAATTGAAACTAATAACCAATTATCACATCATAGCGAACCAATACATAATCATAATTATCAGTTGTCATCCTTTGTTATTTTAAATACCGATCACGAAGAGGTCTCTTCTATCCTTATGAATTTAAAATCAGATAGTGCTGCTGGTTTTGACAATATCCCAACAAAATTTTTAAAACAATCAAAAGAGTTAATAGTCCCTATTCTCACTTATTTAGGAAATCTATGCTTTACTAAAGGTGTATTCCCTTCGCTGATGAAGCAATCAATAATTACTCCTGTGTATAAGAATGGGGATAGAGCTCAAATCAATAACTACAGGCCGATTTCAGTCTTAACGGGTATCTCTAAAGTAATGGAAAAACTTATTAATAATAGACTAATTCAATACTTAAATAAATTTAATATTTTGTCAACATCGCAATATGGCTTTAGACAAGGAAAATGTACGCAAGATGCCATTCTAGATTTAACTTCGCGTATTGTCGATCATCTTGATAGTAAAAATAAATGTCTGACTGTCTTTCTGGACCTAAAAAAGGCATTTGACACAGTATCCATCCCCATCCTTATAAAAAAGTTAGAAAATATTGGTATTAGAGAAAATCAGCTTAACCTAATAAAGGACTATCTAAGTGATAGGACACAGCGCGTAAAAATAGGAGACTATAGAAGTAATGATCTCAAAGTGACCTTCGGTGTACCACAAGGTAGTGTCTTAGGACCTACCTTGTTTTTAATATATATAAATGACCTATGTGACCTCAAAATAGATAATGGGCATATTTATTCTTATGCAGATGACACTGCTATAGTTTTTCATGGCAAAACATGGGAAGAAGTTCATAGTACTGCAGCAATAGGCTTAAGAAAAATATCTAGTTGGCTTAAATCTAACGTTCTGACACTAAACACAAATAAGTCAAATTATATATGTTTCTCAATAAATAAAAAAACTCAGCCTACAGTATCAAATCTACAAATACACCACTGTAACGACCAAAGTATATATTGTACGTGTCCTACCATTGATAAAATAGATTCAACCAAATATTTAGGCATAGTTATTGATTATAGACTATCTTGGCACTCCCATCTGGAACTACTATTTTTTTTTTTTTTTTATGACATTCAGTGACAAACGAGCAGACAGACCACCTGATGGAAAGCAGTACCTGTCGCCCATAATACCTACGGTTCATGCACTTAGGTTTTAAGTAACAAAACTGCAGAACCACAGGTGCGTTGTCACTGTGAGGACTAAGATGTTATGCCTCTTGCCTGTAATTGCGCTGGCTACCTTACCCTTCAAACCGGAACACAACAATGCAATCATTGTTGCTTTGCGGCAGAAATAGATAAGGGAGTGGTACCCATCCAGTCGGACTCCTCAGGCTTGACAGAGTCCTACCACCGGTACTATCAAGCAGAATTAGAAAACTTATTTGGATTTTTAAAACCTTGAGACATGTTGCAACAAATAAAGTTCTTACCCAAGTTTATACAGCTCTTGCTGAATCAATTTTGTCGTACTGCATTCCAGTATGGGGAGGAGCATCAAAAATTAAATTCCTTGAGTTAGAGCGTAGTCAACGGGCCTTACTAAAAGTTATGTACTGTAAACCTTATCGTTTCCCTACAAAAGAGCTATACTCTATAAACAACTTATTAAGTGTGAGAAAGGTATACATATTACAACTAATACTACAGAGGCATAAAACAGCAACTATAGATATAAACACGAAGACAAAAAGAAGAGTAAACATTAGAGTAGAAACAGGTATTGTAAAATCTAAATTTGCTAGTCATCAGTTTGCTAAGAAATCAGCTTGTATATACAAAAAGGTGAATAGTCTGATAGGAATATATTTGTTAAATAATTACAAATTGAAAAAGGTACTAACTGACTGGCTTATAAAACTAAATTATGAAGAAATAGAGGCTTTATTTGATGTAATTACCTAAACATCCATTCCAACACATTATGTACACACACACACACATACACACACACACACACACACATATACACACACACACTCACACACACACACTCACACACACAAACACGCACACGCATACACACACACACACAAACACACACATACACAAACTATTTTTGTTATTATTTTAAGTTTTGGTTAAAATAAGACTATTTGAGTTGTAAAATGTAAGAAATTTTCTACGGAAGAGCGGGACATCCTGGCATAGGTATATATTTACTTAAAAGGATGTCCCAATAACGGACTTAATGTATTTGAAAAACTCTTTTATTAATAAATCATTTTTCAAATCATTTTTCATTTTTTTCAGGTAACGGGGAAAAACTCTGACTGTTCACCGTCTAGCGCGACGCAGCACTGCATATCGTCGTGCAGGAGTCTTAGAAGTCTCACACACTTCTCCAAGCACCCCAGCTTTTGCAGCACTAGCCATAGGGCTTCCCGAGGCACACTATCGAAAGCTTTTTCCAAGTCGACAAAGCAAAGGTATAGATGACGACCTTGCTCTCTGCTTTTTTCTTGCAGTTGCCGGACGGAAAAGATTGCCTCGCATGTGCCTCGGTCAGGACGGAAGCCAAACTGGGTCTCCGGTAGAATCCTTTCAGACAAACCCCTGAGACGGCTTAAAAGAACTCTGGCAAAGACCTTACCGGGAGCTGACCGAAGAGAAATACCTCGATGGGAACCGCAATCGGAACGGTCACCTTTGTTCTTATAGAGGGCAATTATGCTAGATACTTTAAAAGTATCTGGGACTTTCTCCTCTTCCCACATACGAACAAAGTGCTCCCATACCAACGTATGCAATTCCTCACCGCCATATTTCAGCAACTCTACCGGTATACGGTCAATACCTCACGATCTTTCAGCCTATCCGCGTTTATAAATGCAGGCTTCTTTGTTATGGATCGACGAGGACGACGCAGTCGGAGTCGCAGTTTAGTGACAACTAGCCTGTGGTCAGTCCAACAATGGGCACCACGCATAACGCGGGTGATTTGGACCTGACTAACGTCTCTTTGTCTTACGACAGCGTTGTCGATAAGATGCCAGTGTTTAGACCGCGGGTGCATCCACGTGGTTTTGTGCTTAGCTGGAAGTCTGAACATAGTGTTCGTTACCGCAAGTTGATATTGAGCACAAAGATTCAGTAGCAACTGACCATTCTGGTTCATGTTGTCAACTCCGTGTCTGCCCAAGACTCTAGGCCAAGCCTCATAGTCTCGTCCAACTCTGGCATTAAAGTCACCCAACAGTAATATTTGTTCTTGGGGGCGAATGCTGTCTAGACAGTGGGAAAGTTCTTCATAGAACCTGTCCTTAATGTCATCAGACTTGTCTAATGTAGGTGCATAGACACTGATGACATTAAGGTAATTGTCTTTGTCCAGGTGAAGGCGCAATGTGGTAACGCGGTCTGAAATATGTAAGGGGTACTCCCCGAAATTCTTGACTAGATGGTTTTTGATAGCAAAACCAACTCCTGAACGTCTTGGTTCAGACCATGTGGTGCCTTTCCAAGAGAAAGTGTAGCCGCCTCCATCTTCTACCAATTCCCCTTCGTCGGCAAGGTGTGTTTCGGTGAGAGCAGCCACATCCACGTTATAGCGACGAAGTTCCCGCGCTACTATGGCAGTTTTGCGTTCAGGGCAAGCAGTGCAATCTCGGTCAAGCAGTGTTCTCACGTTCCACGCGCCAAACGTTATGGCAGATGTTTGCATGTTATTTTTATTTTTTAGTTTTCGACCGCGTATATGGAGATGCGATGGCAGCCGCGGTTACTACCACCTTTCAAATGGGAATAAACAATTTTTAGGGCACCTTTTCTAAGCGAGGAAAGCAGTGCCTAACTAAATAGGGCTGCTTTGTCATCCCAGGTGCTGCCGAATTCACACTGTCATTCCCAATGTGCAGTGCAAAAGCGACCACGGTGTAATACAACACCCCTGGGGCCGCCTATGTGCAGGACTCGGACAAAGCCTAGTTGCATCAGGCCAGACCTCTCTACCTTATCCTATCGCCATAGGACTTTTCGTCTTCGGAGTCCAGTATTCGGAAGCGGTCTAATGCGCAGGAGATATTTAGGTGCACAAGCGTACGCACAAACGCAGGTGCACACACTCGTCCTCCTCCTCCTTGATCTAGTGGAACGGAAGACCGCTACGACTAGAGAAGGGTTCGGATGATGTGTCTGGCCGACTGTAGCAGCTATGCTGACTACCGCCGCCCTCATGGCCATCCACCTTGCCTTCTACTTCGCCGGGTCCGCCAAATCCAGTAGCATATGTAATGTGGTTGCCTTTCCCGCCGAAGCCCCTTTTAGTCATTATGTAATGCAGGCAGGAGATACCGTAGCCTTATTATTAAGCCAGGCAAGACTTAGTACACCGCCAGGTCCGCCAAAAACCAGTTGCATATCTGCTGTGGTTTGCCTTTGCCGCCGGAGCTCCGTTTAGTCGCAGAGTTACCGCAGCCTTATTCAAGACCCAGGCTGCAGGCTCGAATGCAGTATATTTGCTAAAAATAGGTACGTTTTTACTATTTACTTGTTTAAAGTTTAACAGAACCAGCCAAGTGTAAAACATAACAATAATATTATTTTAATACTACTAATCAGATAAGAATATGAAAATATAAAACAAAAAAAATCTACTGAATAATATAAGTAAGTAACATGGGTGGATAATTAAGTGAAGTGAGTTTGAATCTTTCGGTGAAGCAAAATATAATAAGGAAACCTGAAGTCATTATCCTTGAGTATATAAGAGTTTTAGAAAGACATGTGTAGTCCACCAACCGGCACTTGGCCAGCATGGTGGACTTAGGCCAGATCCCCCTCGTGTTAAGGGAGATGAAATAGACTGACTTTTTCAACTAAAAACCACAGAAGAACTAGAAAATAAAAAGTTACTGAACAAATATTTTATGATATTCTATGGTAAAAACTAATATTTTTTTATAATAAAAGACAGTCCTTAAGGAAAAATATGATATAATGTCAAAAAAATTATAAATTATAGTCATTATTTGGGAATCGTTGATCACAAGTTTGGTCTCTCCACGCCAATAAATTCATTTTTTGGATTTTCTTGCAGCTTATCATTTCATTACTGAAACAAAAAAAAAAACATTTAAAAGAAAACATATGACGCGTTGATTTAACTTTCATATATTCCTTGGATTGAATATTTTAAAAATAGTATTTTATATATATATAATTATAGAATGTTTGATTATCTTTGAAAAACATACATGTTGTTTTAATTCTCATCCTATATTTTTTTAAGAAAAAAATGTCTTTATGTATAGTATCTAATCATAAGAACTGATTAGTTGTTTTGTTATTAAAGTAGTTAATGTAAATTTTACGTACAATAATTTTTTCTTAATATTAATTTGTCGCGGGTTGCTTGTTAATAATATTTTGCGTTGCGTTATTTAAGTTCAAATGAAAATGTCCGTATTTTTTTTTTTTAATATTAGTTTTTTATTATTTCTTACCCTGGTCCAGGCATTAAGAAAGCATGTGGTTGTATGGTAGTCACTTTATCGCCCACAGCACACATGATCTGCGCAATTGACGCCTTTCTTACTTCTAAGAGTTGTTCTGTAAAATAAAATATATTAGTCATTCGAGAATATTACTACAACTTACGATATTCATACGGTCGTTTTATTTAAACATTAAGTATCTTTATAAGGGGGTGAAAAAGTAAGTACTTTAACATCCTATTGTAAAGCACGAGCTTTACTTTTTTTCGTTCTTTTTTTCTTTACCCTCAGTATAGGAAGTAAATATTAGGTTTCCATACTGGTCAAATATAACTTGGTCTACTATATAGGTCCTGTCAATTATGCAAAATGAGATTCATACAGGAAAATTCCAGAAGTAAGAGAGCCAGAGGTTGAGACCATTTTACACCATTTCCAAAGCCTTCAAGTTATCAATAGGCTATCTTAAAAAATAATGTAAATGCAAAAAATGTTACCTAAAGTAAAAGCGTTAGGTCTGTTAGGTCGTTCGTACCAATGTCTGTCTGACTCTACCGATCTACGCATTTGGTCTGCGACGATACAAAAGAATGTTACGGGCACGTATCCACCTTGAACTGGCCTCTCTAACCATATGCCTGCCATCAAGTCAATATCTTCCACATGCTTATATTTTTCTTTAAGTAATTCTATTCTCTGTAAAGCAAACATTAAAGTAACATTTAAAAAAATATACTATATATGTACTTGGCATTTACATACATATGTTCATACAAAAACTTTGTAAGTAAAAATTTACATAACACAAGATGTAAAAAGATATGAGGTATTACCACATAATATTATATTGTAGTCCGGTCAAAACCGGCATTTTAAATAATTTTAGTAGAGTTCTCTACCAAATAAAATTCAGCTCTGTCGGAGTTTTTGTTATTGGATCACTATTTTTATATCTAATTTGACGGACTATTGTAGTACAAATATAATATATATATATATATATATATATATATATATATATATATATATATATATATATATATATATATATATATATATATATATACATATATATATTTACATGATAAATAAGAAAATATTAATAATATTGGTTATTAAATGTTTTTTGTTAAGTGTTGTGAATAAGTTGATCATATTTTAAATTAAAAATAGTTAAAAAATATTATTTTTGTAATATTAAATATCTAAAATATTAATAAATCTGTATAAAAAAAGTTCAATTTAACGAAGTTCATTAAATCTACTTTATAAGTAAGGTAATTAGGGTCATGAATTATTCAATCAGTGTTTACTGTATGTATCAATTTCAAACTTCAAGGTAAAATACAAATTCATTACTCATATTTTTTAGTCATGCTTGTATTAAATGTATAAAATGCTGTAATTTACTTGAAATATTTTATGAGGATGAAGTTTCTTTGAAGTATTATTGTTTACTTTTTTAACAATTTTTGTTTGGCTCATATAACTCAGCTTAGGTAAGATATTTCATTCCCCCCAATGTGTGTTCACCTCGTTGTGGTGGGAGGCTAATTAGCGTCCAGCAACACAGCCGGGCGCGAAGCCAAGAGACACACTGGGAGGTGGCCCACTTCGGTGGGTGGTGTACCATGTGGGTTGCTCCTGGTATTTCTCTGATAGCAGAGTGGACTGTGGAGCAAGCACTTGGTTGTGTGGTCTGTTTTGGAAGACCTGCCACCGGGGCATCATAGTTGAGTGCTTAAGCAATCCTGCGAAGCCCTATTAAGACGGGGAGGTTCTGTTTGGTTTTAGTAGGTAGTACTGGATTTTCTTAAGCCGTCGAGTCACACATAACTACACGTATACAGTTGAGATGCATAAATGCATTTCCCAATATAAAAAAGGTGAGATATCTCATGAACCATTAGACCACCCTTCCATAGTCACTAATAATATCTTTATGATGTAAAATAGGAACCTAACTTATTAGATTTACTAGAAACCATTTAAGAATTCAGTTGTACCATTGAACTTGTTCCGCTTCAACTACTTTTTTTTTATGAGATTCAGTGACAAACGAGCAGACAGACCACCTGATGGAAAGCAGTACCTGTCGCCCATAACACCTACGGTTCATGCACTTAGGTTTTAAGTAACAAAAATGCAGAACCATAGGTGCGTTGTCACTGTGAGGACTAAGATGATATGCCTCTTGCCTGTAATTGCGCTGGCTACCTTATCCTTCAAACCGGAACACAACAATGCAATCATTGTTGCTTGGCGGCAGAAATAGATAAGGGGGTGGTACCCATCCAGTCGGACTTTTTAGGCTTGACAGAGGCTAAGTTTGTAGTGACACTACTTGCTGTGCCAGTGGTCGCGGGTTCGAGCCCGCTGGGGGCATTCATTTGTGTGATGAGCACGAATGTTTGTAATCCAGTCATGGGGTATCCATAACACAGGCCTCGTAGCTCCCGGTGAAACCCTTCATCTTACTTCTACATCTTGAAACCCTTGTCATCGATACATTTTACAACACAAAACACATAAGAAAACCAAATTTAAATGAAGTTAAACTTGTATGGTTGTTTATATTTCTTACAAGCTTGATCATAATAAAAAATATAAGCAAACATTGTATTGTATTCATCCCTTTTCACGTCCCACTGCTGGGCATTGGCCTTTTTTAATAAGAATGGCATCATGACCTATTTCACCAAGCTGGTCAAATCGACTTGCTAGAATTTACATGTCTTTTATAATTCATGTCGAAAATTTGTAAACACAGCGCTTTTAAAACAACTTACAACTTATTAAATACACACATACCTCAGGATCAATAACATCAAGTAAATCATCGAACGTACGATATGTCTTGCCGGAGCAAAGCTTTCTATACTTGATGTAGGGTGGAAATCCAAAGTATCGATTTTTAGTTAGATCACTCGATAAGAGATCTACAGCTAATTGGTGAGGCCCCAAACCTTGTTCTGCTACCTAAAAAATAAAATAGAGTAATAACACAAGTTCATCTGCAGAAGCAAAACACCTCGTTATATGTTTAGGTATCATAATATTATTATCATTATAATATTATTATATATTGGATTCTTTCACGGATTTATTTTGATTGATGACACAAATCAAAATAAATCCGCGAAAAAATCCGAAAGGATAGTTTTATTTAAAATGTCAAATATTCGCGTATATCTAAGAAAGTATTAATTATCTATCATTCTCATTATCTTCATATTAAAATAAACGTTATGTTATGTTCTTTGAGTACACAACTGTAAGTGTCTTATAAGTAATGAATTATCACTTAAATTAGAATTACTGAAAAGTGTACATGACTAACGACTCACCCTCGTTTCGCTTCGGGTTCGTCCCTAGGCAAAAACAAATCTATTCCACGGGAAACGTACATTTTCCGGGATGATATATAGCCTATAGCCTTCCTCAGTTAACGGGCTATCTAATGCAAAAATAATTTTTCAAATCGGATTAGTAACTCCTGAGATTATCGCATTCAACCAACCAAACAAACAAACAAATAAACAAAAAAATGTTTATGTATAATTTATAAAAGATATTCAAATTCATTCTAAAATAAAACATCTAAATAGAATAATAGTAGTACACTACTTGCAAATACGAAAACGTAGGTGTTATGAGACATGACTTACATCAAATTCCTGTATTAATCTTCAAGAAAAAAAAAAACATTACGTTAAGCTTTTTTAATTTTTAGCAAGATTATTAGATAGAGAAAGATAAATATCTTTCTTTTATCTTTTATATTTTTTATAATCTAGTTCTCACATGACAATATTTTTTGGTGCACCATATTACGGAAAGAAGTGTAAATCTGTTATTTTTGTAATCTCATCGATTTCCCATTATATTGATTAAGGTAAAATAGCAAAAAATATTTATAATTTATGTAAAAACTTGGCACTTACATCTGGATCGACAATGTAGTCAACTTTAGCAGAAGGCTGCCTAAAAGCTCCGTGGGTAATATACTCCAAATTCTCATCTAAATACCCAGTTCTTAGAGTCAAATTTAATGATTTAGTCTCTTTTAAGTAAACACCATTACTGTCGTACATTCTAAAAGAAAAAAATAACAATCTATTTATTAATAGACATAGACAAAAGTTATATTTATTTATTTTTAAGTATTGCTTCATGTCCTCTGTTTATGAACCGATTTTTTTTATTTAGTAGCTACTAACGAACTTTAGTGTTATCGTTAAAAAAACTGTTTTCCACAAATTTTCAATAATAATGATGGTTGGATTTCAACCAGTGGGCAAACACAAATATTTTTTAATAAATTAATGAGAAAATCTTAACCCTTAAGTGGGCGCATAGGATCATCGCAACTTTGACGCAATAAAATACGTATTTGTAACAAACACAGGACATTCGTATTATTGCTAGAGCAAGAATTTGATGTGGAAAAAGATATTGGTGGCCCTGACCTAGAAGAAGGAGCTGTGGTCCATCTAGATATATAATAATGCGGCAATAAATGTAGCTACCGATAACGCACAAGACATAAAAATTAGTACATACAATAATGCTACTAAAGCAGTAATAATGTACAATTACCAGCCCTGTTCTAATTATTATACTGAGAGAAAAACCCAAAGAAGGCCTTTGGCATTTTTTTTTATCTATTGAATGTGTGTTGCTTATATACATTAGTGGTGCAGAAGACAAATACAGACACAGTTATTTCTCATACAATATAATGTTATAAATATGTTTGGACATAAATACAAAACACCATCTAGTTCCATAGTAAGCTACGAGCCTTGTGTTATGAATACCAGATAGTTGATACACTACACATATATAACTTTAAATATATACATAGTATAACACCCATGACTGGAGTACATACATTCGTGCTCATCACACAAATGAATGATGAATATATGATGTATCTTTATGAAAAATCTAGCTATTGACTTGGTTGTAGAATTTTAATAAACGTTGTAGTAGGTAACGAATAGTCATAAAAAACAACTACATACAGACAAAAACGATTTTACTGAATGATAGGCAAAAAGTGGTCGCTGTTCGTGATGCCGTAAGAAGAGCGAAAAAAAAAACTAATAATATTTAATTGTAGGTACTAAGACATTGTATTTTATTTGATTTCAATTATTGACAAAACTTTTCAATTAATGACAAATTTTCTATTTTTATTTACAGTCATTAGAGACCCCATGCGACCACTTGTGGGGATTTTCTCCATGCGCCTAATTAAATGTTAACAATATTACTCGTTTAAGCCTAGATGAATCCGTTATATGAATTAAAGTAACACATTTTAAAGTTAAATTTAACGATAGCATTAAAAAATAACTGTTAAGTTAAAATAATATAATAGACGATTCCGTTTTATCTCCTATTTATTATAATTAGCTTCGAAACCAACCGTGTGGTACAAAAGGTAAACATTAAAATACTTACTTTAATTTTCCTTCTTGAATTGTATGAGCCCAACGCAATACAAATGGGAATTCGAGTGTTATTTGTGGTACAAGATCGTCATTGTATATATCTCTAAAATCCCCAGTAAATGGAGACAGAACTCCATTTCTTACTAAATTATCATATCCTGTACAATGTGCATACATATTCATTTAGTATTATAAGTGACAATAAATATAGTCACTAATAGGAGTAATGTTACTTACTTAATTCATAAGAAACAAATTTTATGGAACGAGTTATTATCTACAAATATCTAAATAAATGTATCCTAGACCTCATTTATATTCAAATGATTTTTTTTACATTTAAATTAATTTAATTACATTTAATAGCATTTGCTATATAAATATTTGTGTTCAATACCTTGAATTTTATATTGCCTTTCTTTTTTATTTAAAACTATCGACTCACTAGGACTTCGTCCTCAGGTATGATTTAACGATAAGTATGGGATAGTTAGACTGCATATTATATTATATGTATGTTCCTCAATAAACGCTATCTAATGCAAAAAAAAATTGTCAAATCAGATTATTAGTTCCTGAGATTAGCGCGTTCAAACAAACAAACAAACAAACAAACGAACAAACAAACAAACAAACAAACAAACAAACAAACAAACAAACAAAACTCTGTCTTTTTATAATATTATAATATGATATAGTGTAGTATAGATAATAGGTACGTATTAACATACAATTGATATACATTTCTTATATATACAAATAAATTACCTTAATTAAATGATTCTATGTACCTATTTTTAAACATTCTTAATCGTAAATTGGAAAAACTATCTTAAAAATTAATAAACAAAAAAAGATAAACGTAGTACCGTCACAGTAGTATAATTGAATACAAATCCTTTTGACAGCCAATAGACCTTAAGTAAAATTCAACTATTTTGTAAGCAATATTTTTACTATGAAAAAACATGTTGTTTCATACAAATTTTGAATTCCCTTTATCTACAAATTCTTAGTATTATTTAAATTCAAGTGTCTAACTAAATATCTCACCCATTAAAGTCGGCATTAGTTCATAGTAGTAAATCTGCATAATAATTGCTATAGTAATTTCCCTCGCCATGAAGAAGAGTCTCTCGTCGTCCCAGCAGGGATTTACTTCAGCTAGTCCAGTGGCTACACGATTGTGTAAACGCCACGACCAAATGGTAAATAAATTATTGCCTAAAACACTGTTTCCGCCACCTTCCGCTGTAAAAAAATATATTTCTGAAATTCTCGCTTAAAATTGAGGACTTTAAAGAAATATGGACGTATAGTCAAAACTCTAAATTATTAATTCATTCCTTAATAAATTATTCAATTCAATTTACTTGTTAAAGGGTTAAGAAGCATGCTTGATGAGCACAGATTACTCATACTTCGCAATTTCGTATAAAATGGCGAAGACATTAGGGAGATGACCCATCTTAATGGTTGGTAAAATAAATATGTTGGAATATTAACACACAACATCATCTAGTTCCATGGTAAGCAACGAGGCTTGTGTTATGGATACCAGATAGTTGATACACTACACATATTTAAACTTTAAATACATACATATTATAAATATAAACAGCCATGGCTGGAGTACAAGCATTCGTGCTCATCGCACAAATGAATGCCCCCAGCGGGACTCGAGCCCGCGACCGCTGGCACGACAAGTAGGTCACTACAAACTAGCTAAATCTGTAGTTATACTTAAAATGTTTAATAAAATGTTTTGACTCACGTATATCATGACATCTAGTTTCGTGGGGTAACTTGTTTAAGAAGCATAGGTTATCTTTGGTTTTCACACTGGGTGGCCAAATTTTTCCATTAGCTACTTCAAATTTCAGCAAGCCCTTTTCAAATTTTCTAGCCTTGGCGTTAAGAGTCTTCAGTGACATACCATATAAATGAGATAGGTCAAATGCGGGAGTTGCTGTTGTAATCTGGTAAATTTTAATCATTATAAATAAAACTATCTTTTCGGATTATTTCGCGGATTTATTTTGATTTTTGGTACCCGATGTTTTGAATGCTTTACAGCAATCATGGTTACGAGAAAGATTCTGTAGAAAAATCAAAATAAATCCGCGAAATAATCCGAAAAGATAGTTTTATTTAAAATGTGAAATAAGAAAGTATTATATTAATCATTAATTTATAAATTTAATATATTGTTCAGCTCATGATGTGTTTAATTTTAACTTTTATTACTTACTCTTTCAGGAAGTGTTTTATTGTTCAAACAGCCTCTCGATTGAAAAGACTCCGGCCTTGTCAAATTTAGACACCTTATGGATGAAAACCTATGTACTGGATCATCGTCAGGTATTTTTATTGAAATGCATTTTTTATCTGTTTTTCCTTTTTCTTCACAACAATAGGGAGTCCATTTAATGTAATTTACTAAAATAGAATAATTTTCTATAATTTGTAGACTTTTACTATAGTTTAGTGAAAACAAGCGTAAAATAATAAAAAGGTGACAAATTAATAAGAAGGATGTGCTAATAATAGGGGTTAAAGTATGAAATTGCCGTTTTATTGTAATAGGTACTTCGAATTACTATGGTACCTATGTAGTTCTTTTTTTTAAATGTGAAGCATTCGATTATCAACTTTTAGTTATTTTTTTTTATTCAGCTTAGACAAGAAAGATGGATACTTCGAAATTTCGAGTGATTTTTGAATACGAGTTCCGATGCGGAACTAACGCGGCAGAAACAGCTCGCAATATCAATGTTGCGTTTGGAGAGGGGACTGCTAATGGACGCACCGTGCGATTTTGGTTTAAACGCTTTCGTGATGGAAACATTAATTTGAAGAACGAACCACGTGGAAGACCGCCCACACAGGTGAATAACAATGAATTGAAAGAGATGGTGGAAGCCGATCCGAGCCAAACTACCCAGGAATTAGCGGCATGATTTAACGTTACCTTACCAACAATATTGACTTATTTGCGTCAAATCAATAAAATAAAAAAAATATGAAAAATAGGTGGCTCATGATTTGACTGATCTGCAGAAAGAAACGCGTGTTGAAACTTGTGTTGCCTTGTTGAATCGATACAGAAATGAAGGAATATTGGATCGAATTGTGACATGTGATGAAAAATGGATTCTTTACGATAACCGTAAGCGAAAAATGCAATGGCTGACCCCAGGTCAAACGCCGCAGCAGTGTCCTTAAGCAAAGCTTACCAATGAAAAGGTAATGGTAACTGTTTGGTGGTCTCAGCATGGTGTTATTCACTATAGCTTTCTCCGATCTGGTCAAGTAATAACGGCAGATGTCTACTGTACCGAACTCCGAAAAATGATAGCAAAACTAGCAGTGAAACAACCCCGACTCATGAATCGATCTTCACCATTATTGCTCCATGATAACGCGAGACCTCAAACAGTACGAGAAACCGTTTTAATTAGAAACCATTCGTCACCTTCCATATTCGCCAGACCTTGCTCCAACGGACTACCATTTTTTTCGTGATTTGGACAATTTTCTACGTGATAAAAAGTTTTCTTCTCAAGAGGCAGTACAAAATGCTTTCACACAGTTTGTCGATACTAGATCATCAGAGTTCTATCGCAAAGGCATAAATGACCTTCTTATTAGATGGCAGTAATGTATAGATAATAATGGTAATTATTTTGATTAAATAAATATGTTAAATTAAAAAAAAAACGAATTTCAATTTTTCAGTACAACTCGGCAATTTCATACTTTAACCCCTATATTATTAGTTCCGAGTTCCATTTCAAATTTTACTCAAACCGGTTGATCCTTGATAGTATAGCGATCTTTAAATGATAAATAAGAATAGGTGCAAATAAAAATGGCAGATTATAATGCTCTCTTAGATTTTTACGATATTTATTAGACGCGAATATTAGACATATAAATAAAACTATCTTTTCGGATTTTATCGCGGATTTATTTTGATTTTTGGTTTTGTATGGTTTTGTATATTTGGTTTGGTATAATAAATTTTTCGATTATAAAATATCTCACATACTTGATAAAAGCGATAACTTATTCAACGAAATATCAAGGTTTAGCTATTTACTGAACTAGCAATCTTTAAAATCTACTTTTTTCTACACTTCACATGAAAGTACATCTTTTTAACATATTTTTACTTAATGATTATATTTTATTTCATTCTTATTGGCTTTTCCTAAAATATAATTTGCAAAATTTGTAACTCACATACACTCTGGTAATTAAAAAAAATCTAAAAGATAAAATTTCATATAGTAGTAGTAATTTCCTAATAAATATTTTTATTCTATTATTGTATTCAACGCTTTTTAACATCCTACTGCTGGGCGTGGACCTCCTTTGAATACGAGGGGTATTAAGCCATAGTTTACCACACTAGCCAAAAGATTGGTACATGAAAATATCAGGGGTTCGAGAACCGGGATTTGTACCTGTTTCACTCTGCACTGGGCTACCACTGCCATTGAAAATTATTACCCAAAGCATTTATAAATTTAACGGGGCTACTTTTATTTAAAAAAGCTGCAATCCACTAATTGATTCATTTCAGCCATTTAGCGGATAGAGTGTGAAAAGATAACAGACAGACAGAGTTACTTTCACATTTATAATATTAGTATGGATTATATTATGCACGTGTATTAATATTATTTAAAGGTACGTTTTAATTGTTATTATAGATTTCTCAGAGATGAGATATTTTCTAGCAGTAAAAAGTATCATAAATATTGACCCGGATAACCAGCTATCATCATACCTTTTATCAAAATATGTCCAGCGATTTTCTCGTAATACTTTCTCAGACAGATAGACATACAGAGAGACAAAAAAATTAAAAACTATAGATTCGGCCTCTGTATCGATAATAATGACTATTTTAATAAGATTTTCCAAAAAATATTGAATGTACAGATTCGACTCGGTTAAAATTTTATTATATGTATAGATTACATACCTGTATCATGTACGGATACAATATCGCCTGTAATGAACACAAAGAAATGAAGTAAAAGTTGGGTGAATCTCGTGTCTGGTACCCTTCCCTCTGCCATGACTGTTGTCCTCACTGATCTAGCGAGCGGTAAAGGTTCTCCTGATTTGGTCTTCCTGGGTTCAAAATCTATCAATAAAAAGAATATGTTTAACATATGACCTTAAATTCATTTCTAAATAAATACGCAAAATAAAAGGGGCGGTAACCAAGTCTATGACATATACTTTTATATTTTTACTACCGAGTCTCCCTCGCTCCGGTCGGGTTCGTTCCTGATTACGTTTTAACGTTTAGTACAGATTTTTTAAAGATGAGATATTTTCAGTAAAATCAATCAGCAAGAGATATTAACAGTAAAAAGTATCCTATATGTTACCCGGATAACCAGCTATCATCATAACAAATTTCATTAAAAATCCTTCCAGTGGTTTTCTTGTGATGCATTTCCAGACAGACAGACAGACAAAAATTATAAAAAATGTACATATTCGAATCAGTTAGAAGTTTATTATATGTATAGATATATGTTTACTCGAGTATTCCATACAAATGTATTAAAAGAAGTAACATCGAATTTTCTAAAGATATACTGAAAAATGATTTTATGAGTGATAAAATTCCCATTACAATAAAATTATTAATAATATTTTCTATAATATATGCTCTTGAATAGAAATAAATAATTTGTGTTTCGTTACTTTTGAATTATCAAAGATTGTACCGAAAAAACTTACCAGGAAAATAAAATAAGATTTTAAAAAGTTTCAAATGAAAAATATGAAAATAATGTATTATTATTATTAATGCAAAATTAAAACCTGTGTCGTATTCTGGTGGTAGCAGTCTTAAATTGGGTGTGTGAGCCGCTCCTCTGCTGGGATACTTAAGGTTGTTGCAGGTACCGTCAATTCTCCTCCCTTCGTACGGATTGCATGGTATGACTTCATTGATACACCAACTGTTAGAAATAATATTATGTTATAAATAATATTTTTGTACTCGATTATTATATTGACATAAAAATCTAATTTATAAATATCTCGTGTCACGGTGTTTGTGGTTGCACTCCTCCGAAATGGCTCGACCGATTTTGATAATATTTTTTTTTAATATATATCTGAGAAACGTACAGTACAGTATTACATAGAAATAAATTATTATATATAAAACACAAACCATTAAAGTTTCCAAGTAAATTATTTTTAACCCTCCTACCCTCCATTTACCTACCCTATCTGGAGGTAGGAGGGTGAGAATTTTTTTAAGTAACTAGGGACGAACCCGAGCAGAGCGAGGTCGTTAGTATTCATAATATAAATTAGACTCATAATTTCATACGTTACACACACACTATTACAAAAAAAATAAAAAATAAAACACGCGATTACTGTAATATTGATAAAGATATATAATTAATCTGCAAAAATTTTTTCTTGAGATCTAATATCTTTTAGCTTTAGTAAAAGCTTTAAAATGTCGAATCAGACTATATAAATAAATAAAAAAACAATATTATAAATTATATAATTTTATATTTTGGCCTATGATTAATTTTAATTAAAATTTTACTTACAATGTTGAATTCTGTTTAATATATGGTTTAACATCTTCTTTAGTCAACTCATTACCCGAATAAGAATCATAAAATACAGTTTCCGTTAAAACACTCGTTGCGAAACTTAATATAAATATGTACAGCATTATTTATAATTAAACACTTGTTATGGTTTGTGTTACAGGTGAAGATATATGCGAGACTAATGTAAAATCTAAGTGAACACTAACTTAAAGGCGTTTCAAGTCCTTTCACTCGCGCTTCAACTCCTCCAACGCAAAAACAATTTACAATTTTTTATATAAAAAATAGATTATTATATTATCTAAATTACCATATTTTATAATTTATATGCGCAATTCTACTAAATATATATACATTCACATATTTCGTGTTTCTTGGAAACAACAATTTGGATCAAGTTTTGTATTTAGATAAGATTTTTCCTTATAAGTCTTTTATGTTAGTTTGTTTCTCTGTAAACTGGACAACTCACTGTGTCAAATAGATATCATATACGACTGTCATAATATTATACACTTTGTAATGAATTATAATTATAAAATATTATAAAGCTGAAGAGTTTGTTTGTTTGTTTGTTTGTTTGTTTGTTTGTTTGTTTGTTTGTTTGTTTGTTTGTTTGTTTGTTTGTTTGTTTGTTTGTTTGTTTGTTTGTTTGTTTGTTTGTTTGTTTGTTTGTTTGTTTGTTTGTTTGTTTGTTTGTTTGTTTGTTTGTTTGTTTGTTTGTTTGTTTGTTTGTTTGTTTGTTTGTTTGTTTGTTTGTTTGTTTGTTTGTTTGTTTGTTTGTTTGTTTGTTTGTTTGTTTGTTTGTTTGTTTGTTTGTTTGTTTGTTTGTTTGTTTGTTTGTTTGTTTGTTTGTTTGTTTGTTTGTTTGTTTGTTTGTTTGTTTGTTTGTTTGTTTGTTTGTTTGTTTGTTTGTTTGTTTGTTTGTTTGTTTGTTTGTTTGTTTGTTTGTTTGTTTGTTTGTTTGTTTGTTTGTTTGTTTGTTTGTTTGTTTGTTTGTTTGTTTGTTTGTTTGTTTGTTTGTTTGTTTGTTTGTTTGTTTGTTTGTTTGTTTGTTTGTTTGTTTGTTTGTTTGTTTGTTTGTTTGTTTGTTTGTTTGTTTGTTTGTTTGTTTGTTTGTTTGTTTGTTTGTTTGTTTGTTTGTTTGTTTGTTTGTTTGTTTGTTTGTTTGTTTGTTTGTTTGTTTGTTTGTTTGTTTGTTTGTTTGTTTGTTTGTTTGTTTGTTTGTTTGTTTGTTTGTTTGTTTGTTTGTTTGTTTGTTTGTTTGTTTGTTTGTTTGTTTGTTTGTTTGTTTGTTTGTTTGTTTGTTTGTTTGTTTGTTTGTTTGTTTGTTTGTTTGTTTGTTTGTTTGTTTGTTTGTTTGTTTGTTTGTTTGTTTGTTTGTTTGTTTGTTTGTTTGTTTGTTTGTTTGTTTGTTTGTTTGTTTGTTTGTTTGTTTGTTTGTTTGTTTGTTTGTTTGTTTGTTTGTTTGTTTTTGTTTGTTTGCTTGTTTGTTTGTTTGCTTGTTTGTTTGTTTGTTAGTTTGCTTGTTTGTTTGTTTGTTTGTTTGTTTGTTTGGTTGAACGCGCTAATCTCAGGAACTGCTGATCCGATTTGAAAAATTCTTTTTGCATTTAATAGCCCGTTAACTGAGGAAGGTTATAGGCTATACATCATTCCGGAAAAGTGTACGGGTCCCGTGGGATAGATTTGTTTTTGTCTAGGGACGAACCCGAAGCGAAGCGAGGGTGAGTCGCTAGTGAATTATAATAGAGGATTCCCTAAGCTGTCTGTGCCCAGTGCACAATATCCATTTAAATTAATTTTATTACATTATAAACCTTTGAAGTGCTTAAAAGCCTCGTCAACTGATATATTATCACAAAATATGCAGTATTTATACTTTAAGGCCATTAATGAATACAAAAAAAAAGATTAAGTTAGGCAAAGAATCATTTTCTATAATAGTGAAAATATGTTTGGTTGTTCTGTTTTTTTATTATAAACTATTGAGATATTTGTTCTCTTAATAACTATTTTCAAAGTACAAGCAAAATAAGTGGAAAAGACCCTTTTGTTACTTCGCCGTTTATGAACCAATTTTGATAATTCTTTTTTTGTTGGAAAGGAAATATTCAAGGGTGGTACCATGATAAAGAAACCAGGATCTGATGATGGCATCCCAGAGAAATCGAGAGGAACCTTCGAAAATCGTAATGGTGACTAATTCGTTTATTAATTTTTTTCATTAAGTATTTTAAAGCACTACTATTTAATGAAGGTCTGGACTCGAATCTGATGATAAAGCCGAAAGACAGTCGAGGGTACTCCTCAACGATTTACAGCAATTACCTGGTGTTTGGGCTTGATTAATTTGTATTGATGAGAACTTTACACCTAGGTGTAAACTGTCATTAGGGGTCTGAATAAATGGCTTAATCGGATATGTTTTAAAAAATCTGTCTTCTTAAAAAAAAAAAAAAAAAAAAAACTTTATTATTTTTATACAGAAATTGAACTTATCTATATAGATGACGAATAAAGTCGTAACTGTACGTTGCGAATTTTTTTGTGGGCAGCATTTTTACTTGGTAACTTTAACTCATGAATCTATTATACGGGGTTTATTAATAAACTAAGTTAACCATTATTTAATTCTATTTTATTTTATTTAACAAAAAATAATAATTAACGATTACATACTTGATTACTTTCACTGAAATTTAATTATGATTTTGATAAATACATCTTTTACTTATACTTTTATTGTCCTGAAACAGTTTTGTATATTTCTTTAAACATTTAAAACTCTGTAATAATTCGCCAAACAATCTCTAAGAACATTTTTTTAATATATCATGAAAATATCTTTACCTCTTCATCGTGTTTTAATTGCTCGCATTTTAATTTTTGCATAAAACCTTAGTGCTACGATAAAGAAGCGAGATAAGGAGTCGCGAACTCGATGGAGGTGAGATCGACGCAACTAGCAAGTATACTTCCGCACATGTTGCATCTCGACGAGTATGTATACACTTATTTAGCGGGTGTAATATAATTTAAAAAAAAGAAGTTACAGCTAAATAAGGCCTCTTACAGACGGCAATTACCTAATCTATACTAATACTAGCGACTCACCCTCGCTCCGCTCGGGTTCGTCCCTACTTACGTTTTAAAGTTTAGTATAGATTTCTTAGAGATGAGATATTTTCCTCCAGTAAAAAGTATCCTATATGTTGACCCGATATTGGTTTGTAGTACATGCTATGTATCAGAGATGGCGCTGTATGTGAAAAAAGATATTCCTGCTTTTCTGTTAAAATTTTTCCTGAATTTCCTTTGCTATAAACCTCACGGAGCCCGAGACGTTTCCAAGTGCGTTCTGGAGTTACAGCGTCAGGAAGGAAAACCCGACTTATTTTTATATATTAGATTATAAAGCTGAAGAGTTTGTTTGTTTGTTTGTTTGTTTGGTTGAACGCGCTAATCTCAGAAACTACTAATTCGATTTGAAAAATTCTTTTTGCATTAGATAGCCCGTTAACTGAGGAAGGCTATAGGCTATATATCATCCCGGAAAAATATACGGTTCCCGTGGGATAGATTTATTTTTGTCTAGGGATGAACCCGAAACGAAGCTAGGGTGAGTCGCTAGTCATTTATAAACTCAATATACTTTAATTATCTTTCAACTTTCTTATATTGTAATTATCTTCTTTTATAATTATCTTCTTTTATCTTTTCAACTCTCGGAAACTTTTAATCAATTTATAGGATCGCTCCTGTGGTTTTCTTCATTATTAAACCTTTAGGAAATTCGTAATGAACATAATGAAACATGCAAAAACTTGAGATGTGGACATCCTGCGCAAATAATGCGGGACATGGCGTTACACTTTTTTTCCTTGAGTGGTTTGAAATTAATAATAATAAATATTTTTTTTACGTATGGCTCAGGTTACGACACATTTGGCTCAGTTTGTAGTGACACTACTTGCTGTGCCAGTGGTCGCGGGTTCGAGCCCGCTGGGGCTTAGTGAACTCACGTGCACACCGGGCGCACGTGAGTTTACTATCGACATAATTGTATTGAATGGCTGCATGTGGTCGGGCCTTTAAGTCATCGCGCTTAGCATCGAGGTTAGTTTTGCGCTGATCCTCGAAGACGCGAACCTGCCTCAGAACTAGGTCACGCCATTCAGGACGCTGTGCCGCCAATCCTTCCCACTTCGATGGTTTAATATTGCATCTTTTCATATGACGCTTCAGAACATCTTTATATCTGAGAAGTTGGCCGCCTAGTTTTCGCTTGCCCTCCTGCAGTTCAGAATAAAAGATGCGCTTCGCCACTCGATCCTCCGACATTCGCGAGACGTTTCCACACCACCGAAGCTGACGACGCATAAGGTATGACTCAATGCCTCCGACATTGGCTCGACGCAAAACTTCGGTATTTCGCACTTGATCAGACGAGCTGATCTTCATAATACTACGTAGGCATTTAAGGTGGAACCTGTCAAGTGTGCGAATGTGATGACGGTACACGCACCACGCCTCAGAGGAATATAGGAGGTTTGGCAGCACTATCGCCATATAAACAGATATCTTAGTGGCAAGTTTCAAGTCGTGTGAGTAGAAGACCTTGGAATACAGTTTCCCGAATGCTGCTGCAGCAGCACCGATCCTGCTGTTGATCTCAGCATCAAGGTCACACTTAGATGTTATAGTGCTCCCCAAATAGCAGAACTTATCAACCTGCTAAAGCACATCCTCACCAAGCTTTATTGACAGTGTCCCATGATCATGGATGTCAGTGGACATCACCTCCGTCTTTTTGACACTAATCTTTAGGCCAAACTTGCAGCAAGCCTGATGAAAATACGACATCACCTGTTGAAGTCCATCTGGGGTTTCCGCTAAAAAGCAAAGGTCATCGGCATACATGATCTCTGTGATCATGGCGTAAGACACTTTGGTACACGCTTTCAATCTGGCCAAATTGAAAAGACTACCGTTTGTGCGAAAACAGATGCGGACACCTTCAGCCGAAGTTTGTAGAACTTCCCGGACTACTACTGCAAAGTACAACGCGAACAGTGTGGGTGCTAAAACACACCCTTGTTTTACCCCACAGGTAACGGGGAAAAACTCTGACTGTTCACCGTCTAGCGCGACGCAGCACTGCATATCGTCGTGCAGGAGTCTTAGAAGTCTCACACACTTCTCCAAGCACCCCAGCTTTTGCAGCACTAGCCATAGGGCTTTCCGAGGCACACTATCGAAAGCTTTTTCCAAGTCGACAAAGCAAAGGTATAGATGACGACCTTGCTCTCTGCTTTTTTCTTGCAGTTGCCGGACGGAAAAGATTACCTCGCATGTGCCTCGGTCAGGACGGAAGCCAAACTGGGTCTCCGGTAGAATCCTTTCAGACAAACCCCTGAGACGGTTTAAAAGAACTCTGGCAAAGACCTTACCGGGAGCTGACCGAAGAGAAATACCTCGATGGGAACCGCAATCGGAACGGTCACCTTTGTTCTTATAGAGGGCAATTATGCTAGATACTTTAAAAGTATCTGGGACTTTCTCCTCTTCCCACATACGAACAAAGTGCTCCCATACCAACGTATGCAATTCCTCACCGCCATATTTCAGCAACTCTACCGGCATACGGTCAATACCAACCGCCCGATTGTTCTGTTTCTGTCTGATGGCAGTAACAACTTCATCGCGCGACAACGGCTCGCCTAGCTCGATAGCAAGAGGAAGTTGAGTCAATAAGCTAATATGAGATCGGCTATAGATCGGCGATAGATCGGCTGATCGATCTACATTGAGCAATGTGTCGAAGTGTTCTGCCCAACGATTAAGTACATCCTCCTTACTTGTCAAGAGACGCTCACCGTCCGAGGACTTAAGAGGCACTCTGACTCTGTAGGAAGTACCAATCAGCTTACGAACCTCGCAATAAAACTCCCCAAGCTGGTTTGAGTCTATAAGCCACTGTATGTGACAAGCTTTGTCCTGCCACTACTTGTCTTTGACTTGACGAGACAGCTTGCGCAGTTCCTGGTCACTTGTTTTGATCACCGAGATGTCCAAGTCTCGCCGTCCATGCTGTCGCAAGAGCTCTCGGTGTTTGCTGATTGCTGTCGTGAGAACCTCATTATTTTCATCATACCAATTTTTCCTATGTCGGTCTTTTAGGCCTAGGGTGAGAGTAGCGGCATCTAACAGATGAGAACATAAGGTTCCCCAGTCAGCATCAACATTTCCGGCCTCTTTCGTAACCAGCAACAATTTTCCAGTCAAGGCGTTGACATATTTCTGCCTTACCTCACGATCTTTCAGCCTATCCGCGTTTATAAATGCAGGCTTCTTTGTTATGGATCGACGAGGACGACGCAGTCGGAGTCGCAGTTTAGTGACAACTAGCCTGTGGTCAGTCCAACAATGGGCACCACGCATAACGCGGGTGATTTGGACCTGACTAACGTCTCTTTGTCTTACGACAGCGTTGTCGATAAGATGCCAGTGTTTAGACCGCGGGTGCATCCACGTGGTTTTGTGCTTAGCTGGAAGTCTGAACATAGTGTTCGTTACCGCAAGTTGATATTGAGCACAAAGATTCAGTAGCAACTGACCATTCTGGTTCATGTTGTCAACTCCGTGTCTGCCCAAGACTCTAGGCCAAGCCTCATAGTCTCGTCCAACTCTGGCATTAAAGTCACCCAACAGTAATATTTGTTCTTGGGGGCGAATGCTGTCTAGACAGTGGGAAAGTTCTTCATAGAACCTGTCCTTAATGTCATCAGACTTGTCTAATGTAGGTGCATAGACACTGATGACATTAAGGTAATTGTCTTTGTCCAGGTGAAGGCGCAATGTGGTAACGCGGTCTGAAATATGTAAGGGGTACTCCCCGAAATTCTTGACTAGATGGTTTTTGATAGCAAAACCAACTCCTGAACGTCTTGGTTCAGACCATGTGGTGCCTTTCCAAAAGAAAGTGTAGCCGCCTCCATCTTCTACCAATTCCCCTTCGTCGGCAAGGTGTGTTTCGGTGAGAGCAGCCACATCCACGTTATAGCGACGAAGTTCCCGCGCTACTATGGCAGTTTTGCGTTCAGGGCAAGCAGTGCAATCTCGGTCAAGCAGTGTTCTCACGTTCCACGCGCCAAACGTTATGGCAGATGTTTGCATGTTATTTTTATTTTTTAGTTTTCGACCGCGTATATGGAGATGCGATGGCAGCCGCGGTTACTACCACCTTTCAAATGGGAATAAACAATTTTTAGGGCACCTTTTCTAAGCGAGGAAAGCAGTGCCTAACTAAATAGGGCTGCTTTGTCATCCCAGGTGCTGCCGAATTCACACTGTCATTCCCAATGTGCAGTGCAAAAGCGACCACGGTGTAATACAACACCCCTGGGGCCGCCTATGTGCAGGACTCGGACAAAGCCTAGTTGCATCAGGCCAGACCTCTCTACCTTATCCTATCGCCATAGGACTTTTCGTCTACGGAGTCCAGTATTCGGAAGCGGTCAAATGCGCAGGAGATATTTAGGTGCACAAGCGTACGCACAAACGCAGGTGCACACACTCGTCCTCCTCCTCCTTGATCTAGTGGAACGGAAGACCGCTACGACTAGAGAAGGGTTCGGATGATGTGTCTGGCCGACTGTAGCAGCTATGCTGACTACCGCCGCCCTCATGGCCATCCACCTTGCCTTCTACTTCGCCGGGTCCGCCAAATCCAGTAGCATATGTAATGTGGTTGCCTTTCCCGCCGAAGCCCCTTTTAGTCATTATGTAATGCAGGCAGGAGATACCGTAGCCTTATTATTAAGCCAGGCAAGACTTAGTACACCGCCAGGTCCGCCAAAAACCAGTTGCATATCTGCTGTGGTTTGCCTTAGCCGCCGGAGCTCCGTTTAGTCGCAGAGTTACCGCAGCCTTATTCAAGACCCAGGCTGCAGGCTCGAATGCAGTATATTTGCTAAAAATAGGTACGTTTTTACTATTTACTTGTTTAAAGTTTAACAGAACCAGCCAAGTGTAAAACATAACAATAATATTATTTTAATACTACTAATCAGATAAGAATATGAAGATATAAAACAAAAAAAATCTACTGAATAATATAAGTAAGTAACATGGGTGGATAATTAAGTGAAGTGAGTTTGAATCTTTCGGTGAAGCAAAATATAATAAGGAAACCTGAAGTATATATAAGTATATATATAAGTATATATCCTTGAGTATATAAGAGTTTTAGAAAGACATGTGTGGTCCACCAACCGGCACTTGGCCAGCATGGTGGACTTAGGCCAGATCCCCCTCGTGTTAAGGGAGATGAAATAGACTGACTTTTTCAGCCTAACTTGTTTCATATGATAAAACAACTAAAAACCACAGAAGAACAAGAAAATAAAAAGTTACTGAACAAATATTTTATGATATTCTATGGTAAAAACTAATATTTTTTTATAATAAAAGACAGTCCTTAAGGAAAAATATGATATAATGTCAAAAAAATTATAAATTATAGTCATTATTTGGGAATCGTTGGTCACAAGTTTGGTCTCTCCACGCCAATAAATTCATTTTTTGGATTTTCTTGCAGCTTATCATTTCATTACTGAAACAAAAAAAAAACATTTAAAAGAAAACATATGACGCGTTGATTTAACTTTCATATATTCCTTGGATTGAATATTTTAAAAATAGTATTTTATATATATATATATATATAATTATAGAATGTTTGATTATCTTTTGTAGAAAAACATACATGTTGTTTTAATTCTCATCCTATATTTTTTTAAGAAAAAAATGTCTTTATGTATAGTATCTAATCATAAGAACTGATTAGTTGTTTTGTTATTAAAGTAGTTAATGTAAATTTTACGTACAATAATTTTTTCTTAATATTAATTTGTCGCGGGTTGCTTGTTAATAATATTTTGCGTTGCGTTATTTAAGTTCAAATGAAAATGTCCGTATTTTTTTTTTTTTAATATTAGTTTTTTATTATTTCTTACCCTGGTCCAGGCATTAAGAAAGCATGTGGTTGTATGGTAGTCACTTTATCGCCCACAGCACACATGATCTGCGCAATTGACGCCTTTCTTACTTCTAAGAGTTGTTCTGTAAAATAAAATATATTAGTCATTCGAGAATATTACTACAACTTACGATATTCATACGGTCGTTTTATTTAAACATTAAGTATCTTTATGGGGGGGGTGAAAAAGTAAGTAATTTAACATCCTATTGTAAAGCACGAGCTTTACTTTTTTTCGTTCTTTTTTTCTTTACCCTCAGTATAGGAAGTAAATATTAGGTTTCCATACTGGTCAAATATAGCTTGGTCTACTATATATGTCCTGTCAATTATGCAAAATGAGATTCGTACAGGAAAATTCCAGAAGTAAGAGAGCCAGAGGTTGAGACCATTTTACACCATTTCCAAAGCCTTCAAGTTATCAATAGGCTATCTAAAAAAATAATGTAAATGCAAAAAATGTTACCTAAAGTAAAAGCGTTAGGTCTGTTAGGTCGTTCGTACCAATGTCTGTCAGACTCTACCGATCTACGCATTTGGTCTGCGACGATACAAAAGAATGTAACGGGCACGTATCCACCTTGAACTGGCCTCTCTAACCATATGCCTGCCATCAAGTCAATATCTTCCACATGCTTATATTTTTCTTTAAGTAATTCTATTCTCTGTAAAGCAAACATTAAAGTAACATTTAAAAAAATATACTATATATGTACTTGGCATTTACATACATATGTTCATACAAAAACTTTGTAAGTAAAAATTTACATAACACAAGATGTAAAAAGATATGAGGTATTACCACATAATATTATATTGTAGTCCGGTCAAAACAGACATTTTAAATAATTTTAGTAGAGTTCTCTACCAAATAAAATTCAGCTCTGTCGGAGTTTTTGTTATTGGATCACTATTTTTATGTCTAATTTGACCGGACTATTGTCGTACAAATATATATATATATATATATATATATATATATATATATATATATTTTAGATATTTAATATTACAAAAATAATATTTTTTAACTATTTTTAATTTAAAATATGATCAACTTATTCACAACACTTAACTATATATATATATATATATATATATATATATATATATATATATTATTTATACATGATAAATAAGAAATAGAGAGATATAGTATATTAATAATAACAATATTGGTTATTAAATGTTTTTTGTTAAGTGTTGTGAATAAGTTGATCATATTTTAAATTAAAAATAGTTAAAAAATATTATTTTTGTAATATTAAATATCTAAAATATTAATAAATCTGTATAAAAAAAGTTCAATTTAGCGAAGTTCATTAAATCTACTTTATAAGTAAGGTAATTAGGGTCATGAATTATTCAATCAGTGTTTACTGTATGTATCACTTCCAAACTTCAAGGTAAAATACAAATTCATTACTCATATTTTTTAGTCATGCTTGCATTAAATGTATAAAATGCTGTAATTTACTTGAAATACTTTATGAGGATGAAGTTTCTTTCAATTATTATTGTGTACTTTTTTAACAATTTTTGTTTGACTCATATAACTCAGCTTAAGTAAGATATTTCATTCCCCCCGATGTGTGTTCACCTTGTTGTGGTGGGAGGCTAATTAGCGTCCAGCAACACAGCCGGGCGTGAAGCCAAGAGACACACTGGGAGGTGGCCCACTTCGGTGGGTGGTGTACCATGTGGGTTGCTCCTGGTATTTCTCTGATAGCAGAGTGGACTGTGGAGCAAGCACTTAGTTGTGTGGTCTGTTTTGGAAGACCTGCCACCGGGGCATCATAGTTGAGTGCTTAAGCAATCCTGCGAAGTCTTATTAAGACGGGGAGGTTCTGTTTGGTTTTAGTGGGTAGTACTGGATTTTCTTAAGCTGTCGAGTCCCACATAACCACACGTATACAGTTGGGATGCATAAATGCATTTCCCAATATAAAAAAAGGTGAGATATCTCATGAACCATAATTAGACCACCCTTCTATAGTCACTAATAATATCTTTATGATGTAAAATAGGAATCTAACTTATTAGATTTACTAGAAACTGACTGGATGGGTACCACCCCCTTATCTATTTCTGCCGCCAAGCAACAATGATTGCATTGTTGTGGTCCAGTTTGAAGGATAAGGTAGCCAACGCAATTACAGGCAAGAGGCATCATCCTAGTCCTCACAGTGACAACGCACCTATGGTTCTGCATTTTCGTAGCTTAAAATCTAAGTGCATGAACCGAACCGAAGAATTCAGTTGTACCATTGAACTTGTTCCGCTTCAACTTCATCTTGAAACCCTTGTCATCGATACATTTTACAACACAAAACACATAAGAAAACCAAATTTAAATGAGGTTAAACTTGTATGGTGGTAATTAATACAGTTCGGTAAATATATTTTCATCACCTTTATATTTCTTACAAGTGATGCTTGATCATAATAAAAAATATAAGCAAACATTATATTGTATTCATCCCTTTTTACGTCACGCTGGGCATTGGCCTTTTTTAATAAGAATGGCATCATGACCTATTTCACCAAGCTGGTCAAATCGACTTGCTAGAATTCACATGTCTTTTATAATTCATGTCGAAAATTTGTAAACACAGCGCTTTTAAAACAACTTACAACTTATGAAATACACACATACCTCAGGATCAATAACATCAAGTAAATCATCGAACGTACGATATGTCTTGCCGGAGCAAAGCTTTCTATACTTGATGTAGGGTGGAAATCCAAAGTATCGATTTTTAGTTAGATCACTCGATAAGAGATCTACAGCTAATTGGTGAGGCCCCAAACCTTGTTCTGCTACCTAAAAAATAAAATAGAGTAATAACACAAGTTCATCTGCAAAAGCAAAACACCTCGTTATATGTTTAGGTATCGTAATATTATTATCATTATAATATTATTATATATTGGATTTTTTCACGAATTTATTTTGATTGATGACACAAATCAAAATAAATCCGCGAAAAAATCCGAAAGGATAGTTTTATTTAAAATGTCAAATATTCGCGTAAATCTAATAAAGTATTAATTATCTATCATTCTCATTATCTTCATATTAAAATAAACGTTATGTTATGTACTTTGAGTACACAACTGTAAGTGTCTTATAAGTAATGAATTATCACTTAAATTAGAATTACTGAAAAGTGTACATGACTAACGACTCACCCTCGTTTCGCTTCGGGTTCGTCCCTAGACAAAAACAAATCTATTCCACGGGAACCGTACATTTTCCGGGATGATATTTAGCCTATAGCCTTCCTCAGTTAACAGGCTATCTAATGCAAAAATAATTTCATTCAAAAAATAATTTCAAATCGGATTAGTAATTCCTGAGATTAGCACATTCAACCAACCAACCAAACAAACAAACAAATAAACAAAAAAAATGTTTATATAAAATTTATAAAAGTTATTCAAATTCATTCGAAAATAAAACATCTAAATATGTACTACTTGCAAATACGAAAACGTAGGTGTTATGAGACATGACCTACATCAAATTCCTGTCTAAATCTTCAAGAAAAAAAAACATTACGTTAAGCTTTTTTAATTTTTAGCAAGATTATTAGATAGAGAAAGATAAATATCTTTTTCTTATCTTTTATATTTTTTATAATCTAGTTCTCACATGACAATATTTTTTGGTGCACCATATTACGGAAAGAAGTGTAAATCTGTTATTTTTGTAATCTCATCGATTTCCCATTATATTGATAAGGTAAAATAGCAAAAAATATTTTTTAATTTATGTAAAAACTTGGCACTTACATCTGGATCGACAATGTAGTCAACTTTAGCAGAAGGCTGCCTAAAAGCTCCGTGGGTAATATACTCCAAATTCTCATCTAAATACCCAGTTCTTAGAGTCATATTTAATGATTTAGTCTCTTTTAAGTAAACACCATTACTGTCGTACATTCTAAAAGAAAAAAATAACAATCTATTTATCAATAGACATAGACAAAAGTTATATTTATTTATTTTTAAGTATTGCTTCATGTCCTCTGTTTATGAACCGATTTTTTTTTATTTAGTAGCTACTAACGAACTTTAGTGTTATCGTTAAAAAAACTGTTTTCCACAAATTTTCAATAATAATGATGGTTGGATTTCAACCGGTGGGCAAACACAAATATTTTTTAATATATTAATGAAAAAATCTTAACCCTTAAGTGGGCGCATAGGATCATCGCAACTTTGACGCAATAAAATACGTATTTGTAACAAACACAGGACATTCGTATTATTGCTAGAGCAAGAATTTGATGTGGAAAAAGATATTCGTGGCCTTGACCTAGAAGAAGGAGCTGTGGTCCATCTAGATATATAATAATGCGGCAATAAATGTAGCTACCGATAACGCACAAGACATAAAAATTAGTACATACAATAATGCTACTAAAGCAGTAATAATGTACAATTACCAGCCCTGTTCTAATTATTATACTGAGAGAAAAACCCAAAGAAGGCCTTTGGCATTTTTTTTATCTATTGAATGTATGTTGCTTATATACATTAGTGGTGCAGAAGACAAATACAGACATAGTTATTTCTCATACATTATATAAATATGTTATAAATATGTTTGGACATAAATACAAAACACCATCTAGTTCCATAGTAAGCTACGAGCCTTGTGTTATGAATACCAGATAGTTGATACACTACACATATATAACTTTAAATATATACATAGTATAACACCCATGACTGGAGTACATACATTCGTGCTCATCACACAAATGAATGATGAATATATGATGTATCTTTATGAAAAATCTAGCTATTGACTTGGTTGTAGAATTTTAATAAACGTTGTAGTAGGTAACGAATAGTCATAAAAAACAACTACATACAGACAAAAACGATTTTGTTGAATGATCGGCAAAAAGTGGTCGCTGTTCGTGATGCCGTAAGAAGAGCGAAAAAAAATCTAATAATATTTAATTGTAGGTATTAAGACATTGTATTTCATTTGATTTCGATTATTGACAAAACTTTTCAATTAATGACAAATTTTCTATTTTTATTTACAGTCATTAGAGACCCCATGCGACCACTTGTGGGGATTTTCTCCATGCGCCTAATTAAATGTTAATAATATTACTCGTTTAAGCCTAGATGAATCCGTTATATGAATTAAAGTAACACATTTTAAAGTTAAATTTAACGATAGCATTAAAAAATAACTGTTAAGTTAAAATAATATAATAGACGATTCCGTTTTATCTCCTATTTATTATAATTAGCTTCGAAACCAACCGTGTGGTACAAAAGGTAAACATTAAAATACTTACTTTAATTTTCCTTCTTGAATTGTATGAGCCCAACGCAATACAAATGGGAATTCGAGTGTTATTTGTGGTACAAGATCGTCATTGTATATATCTCTAAAATCCCCAGTAAATGGAGACAGAACTCCATTTCTTACTAAATTATCATATCCTGTACAATGTGCATACATATTCATTTAGTATTATAAGTGACAATAAATATAGTCACTAATAGGAGTAATGTTACTTACTTAATTCATAAGAAACAAATTTTATGGAACGAGTTATTATCTACAAATATCTAAATAAATGTATCCTAGACCTCATTTATATTCAAATGATTTTTTTTACATTTAAATTAATTTAATTACATTTAATAGCATTTGCTATATAAATATTTGTGTTCAATACCTTGAATTTTATATTGCCTTTCTTTTTTATTTAAAACTATCGACTCACTAGGACTTCGTCCTCAGGTATGATTTAACGATAAGTATGGGATAGTTAGACTGCATATTATATTATATGTATGTTCCTCAATAAACGCTATCTAATGCAAAAAAAAATTGTCAAATCAGATTATTAGTTCCTGAGATTAGCGCGTTCAAACAAACAAACAAACAAACAAACGAACAAACAAACAAACAAACAAACAAACAAACAAACAAACAAACAAACAAAACTCTGTCTTTTTATAATATTATAATATGATATAGTGTAGTATAGATAATAGGTACGTATTAACATACAATTGATATACATTTCTTATATATACAAATAAATTACCTTAATTAAATGATTCTATGTACCTATTTTTAAACATTCTTAATCGTAAATTGGAAAAACTATCTTAAAAATTAATAAACAAAAAAAGATAAACGTAGTACCGTCACAGTAGTATAATTGAATACAAATCCTTTTGACAGCCAATAGACCTTAAGTAAAATTCAACTATTTTGTAAGCAATATTTTTACTATGAAAAAACATGTTGTTTCATACAAATTTTGAATTCCCTTTATCTACAAATTCTTAGTATTATTTAAATTCAAGTGTCTAACTAAATATCTCACCCATTAAAGTCGGCATTAGTTCATAGTAGTAAATCTGCATAATAATTGCTATAGTAATTTCCCTCGCCATGAAGAAGAGTCTCTCGTCGTCCCAGCAGGGATTTACTTCAGCTAGTCCAGTGGCTACACGATTGTGTAAACGCCACGACCAAATGGTAAATAAATTATTGCCTAAAACACTGTTTCCGCCACCTTCCGCTGTAAAAAAATATATTTCTGAAATTCTCGCTTAAAATTGAGGACTTTAAAGAAATATGGACGTATAGTCAAAACTCTAAATTATTAATTCATTCCTTAATAAATTATTCAATTCAATTTACTTGTTAAAGGGTTAAGAAGCATGCTTGATGAGCACAGATTACTCATACTTCGCAATTTCGTATAAAATGGCGAAGACATTAGGGAGATGACCCATCTTAATGGTTGGTAAAATAAATATGTTGGAATATTAACACACAACATCATCTAGTTCCATGGTAAGCAACGAGGCTTGTGTTATGGATACCAGATAGTTGATACACTACACATATTTAAACTTTAAATACATACATATTATAAATATAAACAGCCATGGCTGGAGTACAAGCATTCGTGCTCATCGCACAAATGAATGCCCCCAGCGGGACTCGAGCCCGCGACCGCTGGCACGACAAGTAGGTCACTACAAACTAGCTAAATCTGTAGTTATACTTAAAATGTTTAATAAAATGTTTTGACTCACGTATATCATGACATCTAGTTTCGTGGGGTAACTTGTTTAAGAAGCATAGGTTATCTTTGGTTTTCACACTGGGTGGCCAAATTTTTCCATTAGCTACTTCAAATTTCAGCAAGCCCTTTTCAAATTTTCTAGCCTTGGCGTTAAGAGTCTTCAGTGACATACCATATAAATGAGATAGGTCAAATGCGGGAGTTGCTGTTGTAATCTGGTAAATTTTAATCATTATAAATAAAACTATCTTTTCGGATTATTTCGCGGATTTATTTTGATTTTTGGTACCCGATGTTTTGAATGCTTTACAGCAATCATGGTTACGAGAAAGATTCTGTAGAAAAATCAAAATAAATCCGCGAAATAATCCGAAAAGATAGTTTTATTTAAAATGTGAAATAAGAAAGTATTATATTAATCATTAATTTATAAATTTAATATATTGTTCAGCTCATGATGTGTTTAATTTTAACTTTTATTACTTACTCTTTCAGGAAGTGTTTTATTGTTCAAACAGCCTCTCGATTGAAAAGACTCCGGCCTTGTCAAATTTAGACACCTTATGGATGAAAACCTATGTACTGGATCATCGTCAGGTATTTTTATTGAAATGCATTTTTTATCTGTTTTTCCTTTTTCTTCACAACAATAGGGAGTCCATTTAATGTAATTTACTAAAATAGAATAATTTTCTATAATTTGTAGACTTTTACTATAGTTTAGTGAAAACAAGCGTAAAATAATAAAAAGGTGACAAATTAATAAGAAGGATGTGCTAATAATAGGGGTTAAAGTATGAAATTGCCGTTTTATTGTAATAGGTACTTCGAATTACTATGGTACCTATGTAGTTCTTTTTTTTAAATGTGAAGCATTCGATTATCAACTTTTAGTTATTTTTTTTTATTCAGCTTAGACAAGAAAGATGGATACTTCGAAATTTCGAGTGATTTTTGAATACGAGTTCCGATGCGGAACTAACGCGGCAGAAACAGCTCGCAATATCAATGTTGCGTTTGGAGAGGGGACTGCTAATGGACGCACCGTGCGATTTTGGTTTAAACGCTTTCGTGATGGAAACATTAATTTGAAGAACGAACCACGTGGAAGACCGCCCACACAGGTGAATAACAATGAATTGAAAGAGATGGTGGAAGCCGATCCGAGCCAAACTACCCAGGAATTAGCGGCATGATTTAACGTTACCTTACCAACAATATTGACTTATTTGCGTCAAATCAATAAAATAAAAAAAATATGAAAAATAGGTGGCTCATGATTTGACTGATCTGCAGAAAGAAACGCGTGTTGAAACTTGTGTTGCCTTGTTGAATCGATACAGAAATGAAGGAATATTGGATCGAATTGTGACATGTGATGAAAAATGGATTCTTTACGATAACCGTAAGCGAAAAATGCAATGGCTGACCCCAGGTCAAACGCCGCAGCAGTGTCCTTAAGCAAAGCTTACCAATGAAAAGGTAATGGTAACTGTTTGGTGGTCTCAGCATGGTGTTATTCACTATAGCTTTCTCCGATCTGGTCAAGTAATAACGGCAGATGTCTACTGTACCGAACTCCGAAAAATGATAGCAAAACTAGCAGTGAAACAACCCCGACTCATGAATCGATCTTCACCATTATTGCTCCATGATAACGCGAGACCTCAAACAGTACGAGAAACCGTTTTAATTAGAAACCATTCGTCACCTTCCATATTCGCCAGACCTTGCTCCAACGGACTACCATTTTTTTCGTGATTTGGACAATTTTCTACGTGATAAAAAGTTTTCTTCTCAAGAGGCAGTACAAAATGCTTTCACACAGTTTGTCGATACTAGATCATCAGAGTTCTATCGCAAAGGCATAAATGACCTTCTTATTAGATGGCAGTAATGTATAGATAATAATGGTAATTATTTTGATTAAATAAATATGTTAAATTAAAAAAAAAACGAATTTCAATTTTTCAGTACAACTCGGCAATTTCATACTTTAACCCCTATATTATTAGTTCCGAGTTCCATTTCAAATTTTACTCAAACCGGTTGATCCTTGATAGTATAGCGATCTTTAAATGATAAATAAGAATAGGTGCAAATAAAAATGGCAGATTATAATGCTCTCTTAGATTTTTACGATATTTATTAGACGCGAATATTAGACATATAAATAAAACTATCTTTTCGGATTTTATCGCGGATTTATTTTGATTTTTGGTTTTGTATGGTTTTGTATATTTGGTTTGGTATAATAAATTTTTCGATTATAAAATATCTCACATACTTGATAAAAGCGATAACTTATTCAACGAAATATCAAGGTTTAGCTATTTACTGAACTAGCAATCTTTAAAATCTACTTTTTTCTACACTTCACATGAAAGTACATCTTTTTAACATATTTTTACTTAATGATTATATTTTATTTCATTCTTATTGGCTTTTCCTAAAATATAATTTGCAAAATTTGTAACTCACATACACTCTGGTAATTAAAAAAAATCTAAAAGATAAAATTTCATATAGTAGTAGTAATTTCCTAATAAATATTTTTATTCTATTATTGTATTCAACGCTTTTTAACATCCTACTGCTGGGCGTGGACCTCCTTTGAATACGAGGGGTATTAAGCCATAGTTTACCACACTAGCCAAAAGATTGGTACATGAAAATATCAGGGGTTCGAGAACCGGGATTTGTACCTGTTTCACTCTGCACTGGGCTACCACTGCCATTGAAAATTATTACCCAAAGCATTTATAAATTTAACGGGGCTACTTTTATTTAAAAAAGCTGCAATCCACTAATTGATTCATTTCAGCCATTTAGCGGATAGAGTGTGAAAAGATAACAGACAGACAGAGTTACTTTCACATTTATAATATTAGTATGGATTATATTATGCACGTGTATTAATATTATTTAAAGGTACGTTTTAATTGTTATTATAGATTTCTCAGAGATGAGATATTTTCTAGCAGTAAAAAGTATCATAAATATTGACCCGGATAACCAGCTATCATCATACCTTTTATCAAAATATGTCCAGCGATTTTCTCGTAATACTTTCTCAGACAGATAGACATACAGAGAGACAAAAAAATTAAAAACTATAGATTCGGCCTCTGTATCGATAATAATGACTATTTTAATAAGATTTTCCAAAAAATATTGAATGTACAGATTCGACTCGGTTAAAATTTTATTATATGTATAGATTACATACCTGTATCATGTACGGATACAATATCGCCTGTAATGAACACAAAGAAATGAAGTAAAAGTTGGGTGAATCTCGTGTCTGGTACCCTTCCCTCTGCCATGACTGTTGTCCTCACTGATCTAGCGAGCGGTAAAGGTTCTCCTGATTTGGTCTTCCTGGGTTCAAAATCTATCAATAAAAAGAATATGTTTAACATATGACCTTAAATTCATTTCTAAATAAATACGCAAAATAAAAGGGGCGGTAACCAAGTCTATGACATATACTTTTATATTTTTACTACCGAGTCTCCCTCGCTCCGGTCGGGTTCG
The DNA here is from genome assembly GCA_033884665.1 of Argynnis bischoffii washingtonia. NCBI lineage: Eukaryota > Metazoa > Arthropoda > Insecta > Lepidoptera > Nymphalidae > Argynnis > Argynnis bischoffii. The sequence goes on along the minus strand of CM066618.1, from coordinate 1,688,908 downwards.
TTCCTGATTACGTTTTAACGTTTAGTACAGATTTTTTAAAGATGAGATATTTTCAGTAAAATCAATCAGCAAGAGATATTAACAGTAAAAAGTATCCTATATGTTACCCGGATAACCAGCTATCATCATAACAAATTTCATTAAAAATCCTTCCAGTGGTTTTCTTGTGATGCATTTCCAGACAGACAGACAGACAAAAATTATAAAAAATGTACATATTCGAATCAGTTAGAAGTTTATTATATGTATAGATATATGTTTACTCGAGTATTCCATACAAATGTATTAAAAGAAGTAACATCGAATTTTCTAAAGATATACTGAAAAATGATTTTATGAGTGATAAAATTCCCATTACAATAAAATTATTAATAATATTTTCTATAATATATGCTCTTGAATAGATATAAATAATTTGTGTTTCGTTACTTTTGAATTATCAAAGATTGTACCGAAAAAACTTACCAGGAAAATAAAATAAGATTTTAAAAAGTTTCAAATGAAAAATATGAAAATAATGTATTATTATTATTAATGCAAAATTAAAACCTGTGTCGTATTCTGGTGGTAGCAGTCTTAAATTGGGTGTGTGAGCCGCTCCTCTGCTGGGATACTTAAGGTTGTTGCAGGTACCGTCAATTCTCCTCCCTTCGTACGGATTGCATATATATATGACTTCATTGATACACCAACTGTTAGAAATAATATTATGTTATAAATAATATTTTTGTACTCGATTATTATATTGACATAAAAATCTAATTTATAAATATCTCGTGTCACGGTGTTTGTGGTTGCACTCCTCCGAAATGGCTCGACCGATTTTGATAATATTTTTTTTTAATATATATCTGAGAAACGTACAGTACAGTATTACATAGAAATAAATTATTATATATAAAACACAAACCATTAAAGTTTCCAAGTAAATTATTTTTAACCCTCCTACCCTCCATTTACCTACCCTATCTGGAGGTAGGAGGGTGAGAATTTTTTTAAGTAACTAGGGACGAACCCGAGCAGAGCGAGGTCGTTAGTATTCATAATATAAATTAGACTCATAATTTCATACGTTACACACACACTATTACAAAAAAAATAAAAAATAAAACACGCGATTACTGTAATATTGATAAAGATATATAATTAATCTGCAAAAATTTTTTCTTGAGATCTAATATCTTTTAGCTTTAGTAAAAGCTTTAAAATGTCGAATCAGACTATATAAATAAATAAAAAAACAATATTATAAATTATATAATTTTATATTTTGGCCTATGATTAATTTTAATTAAAATTTTACTTACAATGTTGAATTCTGTTTAATATATGGTTTAACATCTTCTTTAGTCAACTCATTACCCGAATAAGAATCATAAAATACAGTTTCCGTTAAAACACTCGTTGCGAAACTTAATATAAATATGTACAGCATTATTTATAATTAAACACTTGTTATGGTTTGTGTTACAGGTGAAGATATATGCGAGACTAATGTAAAATCTAAGTGAACACTAACTTAAAGGCGTTTCAAGTCCTTTCACTCGCGCTTCAACTCCTCCAACGCAAAAACAATTTACAATTTTTTATATAAAAAATAGATTATTATATTATCTAAATTACCATATTTTATAATTTATATGCGCAATTCTACTAAATATATATACATTCACATATTTCGTGTTTCTTGGAAACAACAATTTGGATCAAGTTTTGTATTTAGATAAGATTTTTCCTTATAAGTCTTTTATGTTAGTTTGTTTCTCTGTAAACTGGACAACTCACTGTGTCAAATAGATATCATATACGACTGTCATAATATTATACACTTTGTAATGAATTATAATTATAAAATATTATAAAGCTGAAGAGTTTGTTTGTTTGTTTGTTTGTTTGTTTGTTTGTTTGTTTGTTTGTTTGTTTGTTTGTTTGTTTGTTTGTTTGTTTGTTTGTTTGTTTGTTTGTTTGTTTGTTTGTTTGTTTGTTTGTTTGTTTGTTTGTTTGTTTGTTTGTTTGTTTGTTTGTTTGTTTGTTTGTTTGTTTGTTTGTTTGTTTGTTTGTTTGTTTGTTTGTTTGTTTGTTTGTTTGTTTGTTTGTTTGTTTGTTTGTTTGTTTGTTTGTTTGTTTGTTTGTTTGTTTGTTTGTTTGTTTGTTTGTTTGTTTGTTTGTTTGTTTGTTTGTTTGTTTGTTTGTTTGTTTGTTTGTTTGTTTGTTTGTTTGTTTGTTTGTTTGTTTGTTTGTTTGTTTGTTTGTTTGTTTGTTTGTTTGTTTGTTTGTTTGTTTGTTTGTTTGTTTGTTTGTTTGTTTGTTTGTTTGTTTGTTTGTTTGTTTGTTTGTTTGTTTGTTTGTTTGTTTGTTTGTTTGTTTGTTTGTTTGTTTGTTTGTTTGTTTGTTTGTTTGTTTGTTTGTTTGTTTGTTTGTTTGTTTGTTTGTTTGTTTGTTTGTTTGTTTGTTTGTTTGTTTGTTTGTTTGTTTGTTTGTTTGTTTGTTTGTTTGTTTGTTTGTTTGTTTGTTTGTTTGTTTGTTTGTTTGTTTGTTTGTTTGTTTGTTTGTTTGTTTGTTTGTTTGTTTGTTTGTTTGTTTGTTTGTTTGTTTGTTTGTTTGTTTGTTTGTTTGTTTGTTTGTTTGTTTGTTTGTTTGTTTGTTTGTTTGTTTGTTTGTTTGTTTGTTTGTTTGTTTGTTTGTTTGTTTGTTTGTTTGTTTGTTTGTTTGTTTGTTTGTTTGTTTGTTTGTTTGTTTGTTTGTTTGTTTGTTTGTTTGTTTGTTTGTTTGTTTGTTTGTTTGTTTGTTTGTTTGTTTGTTTGTTTGTTTGTTTGTTTGTTTGTTTGTTTGTTTGTTTGTTTGTTTGTTTGTTTGTTTGTTTGTTTGTTTGTTTGTTTGTTTGTTTGTTTGTTTGTTTGTTTGTTTGTTTGTTTGTTTGTTTGTTTGTTTGTTTGTTTGTTTGTTTGTTTGTTTGTTTGTTTGTTTTTGTTTGTTTGCTTGTTTGTTTGTTTGCTTGTTTGTTTGTTTGCTTGTTTGTTTGTTTGTTAGTTTGCTTGTTTGTTTGTTTGTTTGTTTGTTTGTTTGGTTGAACGCGCTAATCTCAGGAACTGCTGATCCGATTTGAAAAATTCTTTTTGCATTTAATAGCCCGTTAACTGAGGAAGGTTATAGGCTATACATCATTCCGGAAAAGTGTACGGGTCCCGTGGGATAGATTTGTTTTTGTCTAGGGACGAACCCGAAGCGAAGCGAGGGTGAGTCGCTAGTGAATTATAATAGAGGATTCCCTAAGCTGTCTGTGCCCAGTGCACAATATCCATTTAAATTAATTTTATTACATTATAAACCTTTGAAGTGCTTAAAAGCCTCGTCAACTGATATATTATCACAAAATATGCAGTATTTATACTTTAAGGCCATTAATGAATACAAAAAAAAAGATTAAGTTAGGCAAAGAATCATTTTCTATAATAGTGAAAATATGTTTGGTTGTTCTGTTTTTTTATTATAAACTATTGAGATATTTGTTCTCTTAATAACTATTTTCAAAGTACAAGCAAAATAAGTGGAAAAGACCCTTTTGTTACTTCGCCGTTTATGAACCAATTTTGATAATTCTTTTTTTGTTGGAAAGGAAATATTCAAGGGTGGTACCATGATAAAGAAACCAGGATCTGATGATGGCATCCCAGAGAAATCGAGAGGAACCTTCGAAAATCGTAATGGTGACTAATTCGTTTATTAATTTTTTTCATTAAGTATTTTAAAGCACTACTATTTAATGAAGGTCTGGACTCGAATCTGATGATAAAGCCGAAAGACAGTCGAGGGTACTCCTCAACGATTTACAGCAATTACCTGGTGTTTGGGCTTGATTAATTTGTATTGATGAGAACTTTACACCTAGGTGTAAACTGTCATTAGGGGTCTGAATAAATGGCTTAATCGGATATGTTTTAAAAAATCTGTCTTCTTAAAAAAAAAAAAAAAAAAAAAAAACTTTATTATTTTTATACAGAAATTGAACTTATCTATATAGATGACGAATAAAGTCGTAACTGTACGTTGCGAATTTTTTTGTGGGCAGCATTTTTACTTGGTAACTTTAACTCATGAATCTATTATACGGGGTTTATTAATAAACTAAGTTAACCATTATTTAATTCTATTTTATTTTATTTAACAAAAAATAATAATTAACGATTACATACTTGATTACTTTCACTGAAATTTAATTATGATTTTGATAAATACATCTTTTACTTATACTTTTATTGTCCTGAAACAGTTTTGTATATTTCTTTAAACATTTAAAACTCTGTAATAATTCGCCAAACAATCTCTAAGAACATTTTTTTAATATATCATGAAAATATCTTTACCTCTTCATCGTGTTTTAATTGCTCGCATTTTAATTTTTGCATAAAACCTTAGTGCTACGATAAAGAAGCGAGATAAGGAGTCGCGAACTCGATGGAGGTGAGATCGACGCAACTAGCAAGTATACTTCCGCACATGTTGCATCTCGACGAGTATGTATACACTTATTTAGCGGGTGTAATATAATTTAAAAAAAAGAAGTTACAGCTAAATAAGGCCTCTTACAGACTTACCGGCTGTCCAGTGGCAATTACCTAATCTATACTAATACTAGCGACTCACCCTCGCTCCGCTCGGGTTTAGTATAGATTTCTTAGAGATGAGATATTTTCCTCCAGTAAAAAGTATCCTATATGTTGACCCGATATTGGTTTGTAGTACATGCTATGTATCAGAGATGGCGCTGTATGTGAAAAAAGATATTCCTGCTTTTCTGTTAAAATTTTTCCTGAATTTCCTTTGCTATAAACCTCACGGAGCCCGAGACGTTTCCAAGTGCGTTCTGGAGTTACAGCGTCAGGAAGGAAAACCCGACTTATTTTTATATATTAGATTATAAAGCTGAAGAGTTTGTTTGTTTGTTTGTTTGTTTGGTTGAACGCGCTAATCTCAGAAACTACTAATTCGATTTGAAAAATTCTTTTTGCATTAGATAGCCCGTTAACTGAGGAAGGCTATAGGCTATATATCATCCCGGAAAAATATACGGTTCCCGTGGGATAGATTTATTTTTGTCTAGGGATGAACCCGAAACGAAGCTAGGGTGAGTCGCTAGTCATTTATAAACTCAATATACTTTAATTATCTTTCAACTTTCTTATATTGTAATTATCTTCTTTTATCTTTTCAACTCTCGGAAACTTTTAATCAATTTATAGGATCGCTCCTGTGGTTTTCTTCATTATTAAACCTTTAGGAAATTCGTAATGAACATAATGAAACATGCAAAAACTTGAGATGTGGACATCCTGCGCAAATAATGCGGGACATGGCGTTACACTTTTTTTCCTTGAGTGGTTTGAAATTAATAATAATAAATATTTTTTTTACGTATGGCTCAGGTTACGACACATTTGGCTCAGTTTGTAGTGACACTACTTGCTGTGCCAGTGGTCGCGGGTTCGAGCCCGCTGGGGCTTAGTGAACTCACGTGCACACCGGGCGCACGTGAGTTTACTATCGACATAATTGTATTGAATGGCTGCATGTGGTCGGGCCTTTAAGTCATCGCGCTTAGCATCGAGGTTAGTTTTGCGCTGATCCTCGAAGACGCGAACCTGCCTCAGAACTAGGTCACGCCATTCAGGACGCTGTGCCGCCAATCCTTCCCACTTCGATGGTTTAATATTGCATCTTTTCATATGACGCTTCAGAACATCTTTATATCTGAGAAGTTGGCCGCCTAGTTTTCGCTTGCCCTCCTGCAGTTCAGAATAAAAGATGCGCTTCGCCACTCGATCCTCCGACATTCGCGAGACGTTTCCACACCACCGAAGCTGACGACGCATAAGGTATGACTCAATGCCTCCGACATTGGCTCGACGCAAAACTTCGGTATTTCGCACTTGATCAGACGAGCTGATCTTCATAATACTATTTAAGGTGGAACCTGTCAAGTGTGCGAATGTGATGACGGTACACGCACCACGCCTCAGAGGAATATAGGAGGTTTGGCAGCACTATCGCCATATAAACAGATATCTTAGTGGCAAGTTTCAAGTCGTGTGAGTAGAAGACCTTGGAATACAGTTTCCCGAATGCTGCTGCAGCAGCACCGATCCTGCTGTTGATCTCAGCATCAAGGTCACACTTAGATGTTATAGTGCTCCCCAAATAGCAGAACTTATCAACCTGCTAAAGCACATCCTCACCAAGCTTTATTGACAGTGTCCCATGATCATGGATGTCAGTGGATATCACCTCCGTCTTTTTGACACTAATCTTTAGGCCAAACTTGCAGCCAGCCTGATGAAAATACGACATCACCTGTTGAAGTCCATCTGGGGTTTCCGCTAAAAAGCAAAGGTCATCGGCATACATGATCTCTGTGATCATGGCGTAAGACACTTTGGTACACGCTTTCAATCTGGCCAAATTGAAAAGACTACCGTTTGTGCGAAAACAGATGCGGACACCTTCAGCCGAAGTTTGTAGAACTTCCCGGACTACTACTGCAAAGTACAACGCGAACAGTGTGGGTGCTAAAACACACCCTTGTTTTACCCCACAGGTAACGGGGAAAAACTCTGACTGTTCACCGTCTAGCGCGACGCAGCACTGCATATCGTCGTGCAGGAGTCTTAGAAGTCTCACACACTTCTCCAAGCACCCCAGCTTTTGCAGCACTAGCCATAGGGCTTCCCGAGGCACACTATCGAAAGCTTTTTCCAAGTCGACAAAGCAAAGGTATAGATGACGACCTTGCTCTCTGCTTTTTTCTTGCAGTTGCCGGACGGAAAAGATTACCTCGCATGTGCCTCGGTCAGGACGGAAGCCAAACTGGGTCTCCGGTAGAATCCTTTCAGACAAACCCCTGAGACGGTTTAAAAGAACTCTGGCAAAGACCTTACCGGGAGCTGACCGAAGAGAAATACCTCGATGGGAACCGCAATCGGAACGGTCACCTTTGTTCTTATAGAGGGCAATTATGCTAGATACTTTAAAAGTATCTGGGACTTTCTCCTCTTCTCACATACGAACAAAGTGCTCCCATACCAACGTATGCAATTCCTCACCGCCATATTTCAGCAACTCTACCGGCATACGGTCAATACCAACCGCCCGATTGTTCTGTTTCTGTCTGATGGCAGTAACAACTTCATCGCGCGACAACGGCTCCCCTAGCTCGATAGCAAGAGGAAGTTGAGTCAATATGAGATCGGCTATAGATCGGCGATAGATCGGCTGATCGATCTACATTGAGCAATGTGTCGAAGTGTTCTGCCCAACGATTAAGTACATCCTCCTTACTTGTCAAGAGACGCTCACCGTCCGAGGACTTAAGAGGCACTCTGACTCTGTAGGAAGTACCAATCAGCTTACGAACCTCGCAATAAAACTCCCCAAGCTGGTTTGAGTCTATAAGCCACTGTATGTGACAAGCTTTGTCCTGCCACTACTTGTCTTTGACTTGACGAGACAGCTTGCGCAGTTCCTGGTCACTTGTTTTGATCACCGAGATGTCCAAGTCTCGCCGTCCATGCTGTCGCAAGAGCTCTCGGTGTTTGCTGATTGCTGTCGTGAGAACCTCATTATTTTCATCATACCAATTTTTCCTATGTCGGTCTTTTAGGCCTAGGGTGAGAGTAGCGGCATCTAACAGATGAGAACATAAGGTTCCCCAGTCAGCATCAACATTTCCGGCCTCTTTCGTAACCAGCAACAATTTTCCAGTCAAGGCGTTGACATATTTCTGCCTTACCTCACGATCTTTCAGCCTATCCGCGTTTATAAATGCAGGCTTCTTTGTTATGGATCGACGAGGACGACGCAGTCGGAGTCGCAGTTTAGTGACAACTAGCCTGTGGTCAGTCCAACAATGGGCACCACGCATAACGCGGGTGATTTGGACCTGACTAACGTCTCTTTGTCTTACGACAGCGTTGTCGATAAGATGCCAGTGTTTAGACCGCGGGTGCATCCACGTGGTTTTATGCTTAGCTGGAAGTCTGAACATAGTGTTCGTTACCGCAAGTTGATATTGAGCACAAAGATTCAGTAGCAACTGACCATTCTGGTTCATGTTGTCAACTCAGTGTCTGCCCAAGACTCTAGGCCAAGCCTCATAGTCTCGTCCAACTCTGGCATTAAAGTCACCCAACAGTAATATTTGTTCTTGGGGGCGAATGCTGTCTAGACAGTGGGAAAGTTCTTCATAGAACCTGTCCTTAATGTCATCAGACTTGTCTAATGTAGGTGCATAGACAATGATGACATTAAGGTAATTGTCTTTGTCCAGGTGAAGGCGCAATGTGGTAACGCGGTCTGAAATATGTAAGGGGTACTCCCCGAAATTCTTGACTAGATGGTTTTTGATAGCAAAACCAACTCCTGAACGTCTTGGTTCAGACCATGTGGTGCCTTTCCAAAAGAAAGTGTAGCCGCCTCCATCTTCTACCAATTCCCCTTCGTCGGCAAGGTGTGTTTCGGTGAGAGCAGCCACATCCACGTTATAGCGACGAAGTTCCCGCGCTACTATGGCAGTTTTGCGTTCAGGGCAAGCAGTGCAATCTCGGTCAAGCAGTGTTCTCACGTTCCACGCGCCAAACGTTATGGCAGATGTTTGCATGTTATTTTTATTTTTTAGTTTTCGACCGCGTATATGGAGATGCGATGGCAGCCGCGGTTACTACCACCTTTCAAATGGGAATAAACAATTTTTAGGGCACCTTTTCTAAGCGAGGAAAGCAGTGCCTAACTAAATAGGGCTGCTTTGTCATCCCAGGTGCTGCCGAATTCACACTGTCATTCCCAATGTGCAGTGCAAAAGCGACCACGGTGTAATACAACACCCCTGGGGCCGCCTATGTGCAGGACTCGGACAAAGCCTAGTTGCATCAGGCCAGACCTCTCTACCTTATCCTATCGCCATAGGACTTTTCGTCTACGGAGTCCAGTATTCGGAAGCGGTCAAATGCGCAGGAGATATTTAGGTGCACAAGCGTACGCACAAACGCAGGTGCACACACTCGCCCTCCTCCTCCTTGATCTAGTGGAACGGAAGACCGCTACGACTAGAGAAGGGTTCGGATGATGTGTCTGGCCGACTGTAGCAGCTATGCTGACTACCGCCGCCCTCATGGCCATCCACCTTGCCTTCTACTTCGCCGGGTCCGCCAAATCCAGTAGCATATGTAATGTGGTTGCCTTTCCCGCCGAAGCCCCTTTTAGTCATTATGTAATGCAGGCAGGAGATACCGTAGCCTTATTATTAAGCCAGGCAAGACTTAGTACACCGCCAGGTCCGCCAAAAACCAGTTGCATATCTGCTGTGGTTTGCCTTTGCCGCCGGAGCTCCGTTTAGTCGCAGAGTTACCGCAGCCTTATTCAAGACCCAGGCTGCAGGCTCGAATGCAGTATATTTGCTAAAAATAGGTACGTTTTTACTATTTACTTGTTTAAAGTTTAACAGAACCAGCCAAGTGTAAAACATAACAATAATATTATTTTAATACTACTAATCAGATAAGAATATGAAGATATAAAACAAAAAAAATCTACTGAATAATATAAGTAAGTAACATGGGTGGATAATTAAGTGAAGTGAGTTTGAATCTTTCGGTGAAGCAAAATATAATAAGGAAACCTGAAGTATATATAAGTATATATATAAGTATATATCCTTGAGTATATAAGAGTTTTAGAAAGACATGTGTAGTCCACCAACCGGCACTTGGCCAGCATGGTGGACTTAGGCCAGATCCCCCTCGTGTTAAGGGAGATGAAATAGACTGACTTTTTCAGCCTAACTTGTTTCATATGATAAAACAACTAAAAACCACAGAAGAACTAGAAAATAAAAAGTTACTGAACAAATATTTTATGATATTCTATGGTAAAAACTAATATTTTTTTATAATAAAAGACAGTCCTTAAGGAAAAATATGATATAATGTCAAAAAAATTATAAATTATAGTCATTATTTGGGAATCGTTGGTCACAAGTTTGGTCTCTCCACGCCAATAAATTCATTTTTTGGATTTTCTTGCAGCTTATCATTTCATTACTGAAACAAAAAAATAAACATTTAAAAGAAAACATATGACGCGTTGATTTAACTTTCATATATTCCTTGGATTGAATATTTTAAAAATAGTATTTTATATATATATAATTATAGAATGTTTGATTATCTTTTGTAGAAAAACATACATGTTGTTTTAATTCTCATCCTATATTTTTTTAAGAAAAAAATGTCTTTATGTATAGTATCTAATCATAAGAACTGATTAGTTGTTTTGTTATTAAAGTAGTTAATGTAAATTTTACGTACAATAATTTTTTCTTAATATTAATTTGTCGCGGGTTGCTTGTTAATAATATTTTGCGTTGCGTTATTTAAGTTCAAATGAAAATGTCCGTATTTTTTTTTTTAATATTAGTTTTTTATTATTTCTTACCCTGGTCCAGGCATTAAGAAAGCATGTGGTTGTATGGTAGTCACTTTATCGCCCACAGCACACATGATCTGCGCAATTGACGCCTTTCTTACTTCTAAGAGTTGTTCTGTAAAATAAAATATATTAGTCATTCGAGAATATTACTACAACTTACGATATTCATACGGTCGTTTTATTTAAACCTTAAGTATCTTTATAGGGGGGTGAAAAAGTAAGTAATTTAACATCCTATTGTAAAGCACGAGCTTTACTTTTCACGAGCTTTACTTTTTTTCGTTCTTTTTTTCTTTACCCTCAGTATAGGAAGTAAATATTAGGTTTCCATACTGGTCAAATATAGCTTGGTCTACTATATAGGTCCTGTCAATTATGCAAAATGAGATTCGTACAGGAAAATTCCAGAAGTAAGAGAGCCAGAGGTTGAGACCATTTTACACCATTTCCAAAGCCTTCAAGTTATCAATAGGCTATCTAAAAAAATAATGTAAATGCAAAAAATGTTACCTAAAGTAAAAGCGTTAGGTCTGTTAGGTCGTTCGTACCAATGTCTGTCAGACTCTACCGATCTACGCATTTGGTCTGCGACGATACAAAAGAATGTTACTGGCACGTATCCGCCTTGAACTGGCCTCTCTAACCATATGCCTGCCATCAAGTCAATATCTTCCACATGCTTATATTTTTCTTTAAGTAATTCTATTCTCTGTAAAGCAAACATTAAAGTAACATTTAAAAAAATATACTATATATGTACTTGGCATTTACATACATATGTTCATACAAAAACTTTGTAAGTAAAAATTTACATAACACAAGATGTAAAAAGATATGAGGTATTACCACATAATATTATATTGTAGTCCGGTCAAAACAGACATTTTAAATAATTTTAGTAGAGTTCTCTACCAAATAAAATTCAGCTCTGTCGGAGTTTTTGTTATTGGATCACTATTTTTATGTCTAATTTGACCGGACTATTGTCGTACAAATATATATATATATATATATATATATATATATATATATATATATATATATATATATATATATATATATTATTTATACATGATAAATAAGAAATAGAGAGATATAGTATATTAATAATAACAATATTGGTTATTAAATGTTTTTTGTTAAGTGTTGTGAATAAGTTGATCATATTTTAAATTAAAAATAGTTAAAAAATATTATTTTTGTAATATTAAATATCTAAAATATTAATAAATCTGTATAAAAAAAGTTCAATTTAGCGAAGTTCATTAAATCTACTTTATAAGTAAGGTAATTAGGGTCATGAATTATTCAATCAGTGTTTACTGTATGTATCACTTCCAAACTTCAAGGTAAAATACAAATTCATTACTCATATTTTTTAGTCATGCTTGCATTAAATGTATAAAATGCTGTAATTTACTTGAAATACTTTATGAGGATGAAGTTTCTTTCAATTATTATTGTGTACTTTTTTAACAATTTTTGTTTGACTCATATAACTCAGCTTAAGTAAGATATTTCATTCCCCCCGATGTGTGTTCACCTTGTTGTGGTGGGAGGCTAATTAGCGTCCAGCAACACAGCCGGGCGTGAAGCCAAGAGACACACTGGGAGGTGGCCCACTTCGGTGGGTGGTGTACCATGTGGGTTGCTCCTGGTATTTCTCTGATAGCAGAGTGGACTGTGGAGCAAGCACTTAGTTGTGTGGTCTGTTTTGGAAGACCTGCCACCGGGGCATCATAGTTGAGTGCTTAAGCAATCCTGCGAAGTCTTATTAAGACGGGGAGGTTCTGTTTGGTTTTAGTGGGTAGTACTGGATTTTCTTAAGCTGTCGAGTCCCACATAACCACACGTATACAGTTGGGATGCATAAATGCATTTCCCAATATAAAAAAAGGTGAGATATCTCATGAACCATAATTAGACCACCCTTCTATAGTCACTAATAATATCTTTATGATGTAAAATAGGAATCTAACTTATTAGATTTACTAGAAACTGACTGGATGGGTACCACCCCCTTATCTATTTCTGCCGCCAAGCAACAATGATTGCATTGTTGTGGTCCAGTTTGAAGGATAAGGTAGCCAACGCAATTACAGGCAAGAGGCATCATCCTAGTCCTCACAGTGACAACGCACCTATGGTTCTGCATTTTCGTAGCTTAAAATCTAAGTGCATGAACCGAACCGAAGAATTCAGTTGTACCATTGAACTTGTTCCGCTTCAACTTCATCTTGAAACCCTTGTCATCGATACATTTTACAACACAAAACACATAAGAAAACCAAATTTAAATGAGGTTAAACTTGTATGGTGGTAATTAATACAGTTCGGTAAATATATTTTCATCACCTTTATATTTCTTACAAGTGATGCTTGATCATAATAAAAAATATAAGCAAACATTGTATTGTATTCATCCCTTTTCACGTCCCACTGCTGGGCATGGGCCTTTTTTTAATAAGAATGGCATCATGACCTATTTCACCAAGCTGGTCAAATCGACTTGCTAGAATTCACATGTCTTTTATAATTCATGTCGAAAATTTGTAAACACAGCGCTTTTAAAACAACTTACAACTTATTAAATACATACATACCTCAGGATCAATAACATCAAGTAAATCATCGAACGTACGATATGTCTTGCCGGAGCAAAGCTTTCTATACTTGATGTAGGGTGGAAATCCAAAGTATCGATTTTTAGTTAGATCACTCGATAAGAGATCTACAGCTAATTGGTGAGGCCCCAAACCTTGTTCTGCTACCTAAAAAATAAAATAGAGTAATAACACAAGTTCATCTGCAGAAGCAAAACACCTCGTTATATGTTTAGGTATCATAATATTATTATCATTATAATATTATTATATATTGGATTCTTTCACGGATTTATTTTGATTGATGACACCAATCAAAATAAATCCGCGAAAAAATCCGAAAGGATAGTTTTATTTAAAATGTCAAATATTCGCGTAAATCTAAGAAAGTATTAATTATCTATCATTCTTATTATCTTCATATTAAAATAAACGTTCAAAGTACAAGTGTCTTATAAGTAATGAATTATCACTTAAATTAGAATTACTGAAAAGTGTACATGACTAACGACTCACCCTCGTTTCGCTTCGGGTTCGTCCCTAGACAAAAACAAATCTATTCCACGGGAAACGTACATTTTCCGGGATGATATATAGCCTATAGCCTTCCTCAGTTAACAGGCTATCTAATGCAAAAATAATTTTTCAAATCGGATTAGTAATTCCTGAGATTAGCGCATTCAACCAACCAAACAAACAAACAAACAAAAAAATGTAGGTGTTATGAGACATGACTTACATCAAATTCCTCTCTTAATCTTCAACAAAAAAAACATTACGTTAAGCTTTTTTAATTTTTAGCAAGATTATTAGATAGAGAAAGATAAATATCTTTCTCCTATCTTTTATACTTTTTTATAATCTAGTTCTCACATGACAATATTTTTTGGTGCACCATATTACGGAAAGAAGTGTAAATCTGTTATTTTTGTAATCTCATCGATTTCCCATTATTTTGATTAAGGTAAAATAGCAAAAAATGTTTTATAATTTATATAAAAACTTGGCACTTACATCTGGATCGACTATGTAGTCAACTTAAGCAGAGGGCTGCCTAAAAGCTCCGTGGGTAATATACTCCAAATTGTCATCTAAATAGCCAGTTCTTACAGTCAAATTTAATAAGTTAGTCTCTTTTAAGTAAACACCATTACTGTCGTACATTCTAAAAGAAAAAAATAACAATCTATTTATTAATAGACATAGACAAAAGTTATACGTTATATTCCTTTATGTCCTCTGTTTATGAACCGATTTTTTTTATTTAGTAGCTACTAACGAACTTTAGTGTTATCGTTAAAAAAACTGTTTTTCACAAATTTTCCACAAATTTGAAAAAATCTTAACCCTTAAGTGGGCGCTATTTTTTTATCTATTGAATATGTGTTGCTTATACACATTAGTGGTGCAGAAGACAAATACAGACATAGTTATTTCTCATACATTATATGATGATGATGATGTTCTCCTGACCGATTCCGGCCACGGCGGCCAATCTCATTGAGACTAGCCAACTGCGCAGGAGATATTATAGTGCACAAGTGTACGCGCAGACACAAGTGCACTCTCTATTCCTGTCACTCTCATACTCCAGTGGGACGATTACTCGACACGACCGGTGAGAGTTAAGGCGCAGGACCGACGGCTTTACGTGCTCTCCGAGGCACGGGGGTGAAACACCGCCAACTTCCCAACTCCGGGCTGTTATTGAGGCTTACTATACAGAAAGACTCCATAACTAAACTTGGCCCAACCCGAGACTCGAACCCAGGACCTCAGGATGTGCAGCCGTACATGCTAGCCACTACACCACCGAGGCAGTTATATATATACATTATATAAATATGTTATAAATATGTTTGGACATAAATACAAAACACCATCTAGTTCCATAGTAAGCTACGAGCCTTGTGTTATGAATACCAGATAGTTGATACACTACACACATGTAACTTTAAATATATACATAGTATAACACCCATGACTGGAGTACATACATTCGTGCTCATCACACAAATGAATGATGAATATATGATGTATCTTTATGAAAAATGTAGCTATTGACTTGGTTGTAGAATTTTAATAAACGTGGTAGTAGGTAGCGAATAGTCATAAAAAACAACTACATACAGACAAAAACGATTTTACTGAATGATCGGCAAAAAGTGGTCGCTGTTCGTGATGCCGTAAGAAGAGTGAAAAAAAACTAATAATATTTAATTGTAGGTACTAAGACATTGTATTTTATTTGATTTCAATTATTGACAATACTATTCAATTAATGACAAATTTTCTATTTTTATTTACAGTCATTAGAGACCCCATGCGACCACTTGTGGGGATTTTCTCCATGCGCCTAATTAAATGTTAACAATATTACTCGTTTAAGCCTAGATGAATCCGTTATATGAATTAAAGTAACACATTTCAAAGTTAAATTTAACGATGGCATTAAAAATTACTGTTAAGTTAAAATAATATAATAGACGATTCCGTTTTATCTCCTATTTATTATAATTAGCTTCGAAACCAACCGTGTGGTACAAAAGGTAAACATTAAAATACTTACTTTAATTTTCCTTCTTGAATTGTATGAGCCCAACGCAATACAAATGGGAATTCGAGTGTTATTTGTGGTACAAGATCGTCATTGTATTTATCTCTAAAATCCCCAGTAAATGGAGACAGAACTCCATTTCTTACTAAATTATCATATCCTGTACAATGTGCATACATATTCATTTAGTTATACATATATATATATATATATATATATATATATATATATATATATATATATATATATATATATATATAATAAGTGACAATAAATATAGTCACGTAATGTTACTTACTTAATTCATAAGAAACAAATTTTATGGAACGAGTTATTATCTACAAATATCTAAATAAATGTATCCTAGACCTCATTTATATTCAAATGATTTTTTTTTACATTTAAATTAATTTAATTACGTTTAATAGCATTTGCTATATAAATATTTGTGTTCAATACCTTGAATTTTATATTGCCTTTCTTTTTTATTTAAAACTATCGACTCACTAGGACTTCGTCCTCAGGTATGATTTAACGATAAGTATGGGATAGTTAGACTGCATATTATATAATATGTATGTTCCTCAATAAACACGCGCTAATCTCAGGAACTAACAATCAAATCGGATTATTAGTTCCTGAGATTAGCGCGTTCAAACAAACAAACAAACAAAACTCTGTATTTTTATAATATTATAATATGATGTAGTATAGTATAGATACATACGCATTAACATTCAATTGATGTACATTTCTTATATATACAAATAAATTAACCTAAATTAAATGATTCTATGTACCTATTTTTAAACATTCTTAATCGTAAATTGGGAAAACTATCTTAAAAATTAATAAACAAAAAAATATAAACGTAGTACCGTCACAGTAGTATAATTGAATACAAATCCTTTTGACAGCCAATAGACCTTAAGTACAATTCAACTATTTTGTAAGCAATATTTTTACTATGAAAAAACATGTTGTTTCATACAAATTTTGAATTCCCTTTTTCTACAAATTCTTAATATTATTTAAATTCAAGTGTCTAACTAAATATCTCACCCATTAATGTCGGCATTAGTTCATAGTAGTAAATCTGCATAATAATTGCTATAGTAATTTCCCTCGCCATGTAGAAGAGTCTCTCGTCGTCCCAGCAGGGATTTACTTCTGCTAGTCCGGTCGCTATACGATTGTGTAATCGCCATGACCAAATGGTAAATAAATTAGTGCCTAAAACACTGTTACCGCCACCTTCCGCTGTAAAAAAATATATTTCTGAAATTCTCGCTTAAAATTGAGGACTTTTAAAAAGTTATGGACGTATAGTCAAAACTCTAAATTATTAATTCATTCCTTAATAAAATATTCAATTCAATTTACTTGTTAATGGGTTAAGAAGCATGCAAGATGAGCACAAATTACTCATACTTCACAATTTCATATAAAATGGCGAAGACATTAGGGAGATGACCCATCTTAATGGTTGGTAAAATAAATATGTTGGAATGTTAACACACAACATCATCTAGTTCCATGGTAAGCAACGCAATTACAGGCAAGAGGCATGTCATCTTAGTCCTCACAGTGATAACGTACCGGCGGTTCTGTATTTTCGTTACCTAAAACCTAAGTGCGTGAACCGTAGGTGTTATGGACGACAGGTACTGCTTTCCATCAGGTGGTCTGTCTGCTCGTTTGTCACTGAATCTCATAAAAAAAAAAAAAACGAGGCTTGTGTTATGGATACCAGGTAGTTGATACACAACACATATTTAAACTTTAAATACATACATATTATAAATAAAAAATAAAAATCTTTATTGGAACACACTGAAAGTTACAATAATTATAGATTTTACGATAAAGACTACATTAGTTATAAATGTGTGCGTGCGTGCGTGCGTGCGTGCGTGCGTGCGTGCGTGCGTGCGTGCGTGCGTGCGTGCGTGCGTGCGTGCGTGCGTGCGTGCGTGCGTGCGTGCGTGCGTGCGTGCGTGCGTGCGTGCGTGCGTGCGTGCGTGCGTGCGTGCGTGCGTGCGTGCGTGCGTGCGTGCATGCGTGTGTGTGTGCAGTGCAGTGCAGTGCGCGCAGTACCTCCCCAAGCAATAATACCATAGGATATGATTGATTGTACGAGTGCATAATATATATTTTTTAATAACGTAAAGTCAATGATGGGTCTTAATTTTTTAAAAACGAAAATTAATTTACGAAGTTTCGTGTAAGTAGCCGCAATATGCTCATTCCATGTCAAGGTATTATCAATCCAAATGCCCAGATATTTAATATGAGTAGTAATAGTAATGTTCTTACAAGTACATCCAACACTCCTCGTACAATTTAGCTCATGCACATTAATAGAAACAGAGGCAGGCGGGAGAGAATTTTTATTTGGAGCAAAGGTCATAAATTTAGTTTTATCCAAGTTCAACGTTAAAATATTTGCAGATAGCCATTTATAGACAGAAGATAAAGCAGTTTCTGCATGTGTTGTCGCTTGTGACCAACTTTTACCATCAACGAGAAGAATAGTGTCATCAGCATATGAAATCATTTTACAGTTTGGAATGTGAAGCATAGATAATTCATTGACATAAATGAGAAATAATGTCGGTCCAAGGACACTACCCTGCGGTACTCCAAAACTTACACTATCCTCATCACTCACGATCCCATTAATGACCACACACTGTGATCGATCACTGAGGTAGCTTTTAAATAAGTCATTCACAACTCCTCTTATACCAATATGATTCAATTTCATCAAAAGGTTAGGGATGAAAACTGTGTCAAATGCCTTGGATAAATCTAAAAATATTCCGATAACTTTGTTCTTGTCATTAAAATTTTTTACGATTGTACTAGTAAAGTCTAAAATAGCATCTTCAGTTGACTTATCACTTCTAAAGCCGTATTGGTTAGGAGCTATTATATTATTAGTAGTTAGATAATTATTGAGAATTGATATTGATTAATGAGACAATTGATATTTTCCAGGTGTTTTTTAGATTAACGAAATAATTTATCGCGATTACGAATACATCTTAAGAGTCCAGGTGTTATCCAGGGTTTTAATATTCTGTTCTTATTAGTAATTTTTATTTCATATGAGTTCCTTTTGACAATTTCAGAAACCGACGTAACAAGTTTTGTAGCGGCGCGTTCAACATCTTTATCTTGAAGGATATTTGAGAAATCGTATTTTTCTAATTCTTCAAGACATGTTATTTCATTAATTCGCTTTACAGTATGCCGTACAGAATGAGTTTTTAATTGAAGGTTAATGCTGACAATTACCGGCGCATGGTCAGTAATATAAGAGTCAAGAACCAGAGTAGTTGCTGTATGTGTAGATTTTAAAATGACGTGGTCGAGGCAACTACTATTACAAGTCGGTAAGGTATGAGCCGGAAGTAGCCCATGTGATGCAATAAGGTTCAGATATAAATCAGAATTTCAATCATTATTATTGGTACTTATATTGATGTTAATATCTAAAATCTATCTATATTTCTAAAAGAGGGTGAGCGATAAAGGGCTACAATAGCTAGTGAGTTCGTGAACTTTAAAATAAGACAATTCGCGTCATTAAAAATAGGTTTCTCAACAGTGTGAACAATACTCTGGCTAACATAGGCAACTACCCCGTCATTTTGGTGTAAATATTCAGAAGCGTATGAAGTAAATCCAGGTAGGACCGGGAGATTCGAACACTTACTAAGCCAGCATTCCGATAGAATTATAATATCAATTTGTATATTTACTCTTTTTAATAAAGTCAAAAAGTGTATAAAATTACACCCCAAACTTCTAATGTTTACATGTAGAATGCTAAGCAAATTTACATTTTTCTTTACTAAAAATGATGCACAATTCTCCGGAGAACAAGTAAAAGAATCAGATACCTGAATATCATCAATATCGTTAGCTATATTATTTATACCAGTCATATTCGTTTAATTGGAAGAAATGTATATGTATATAGAAATAATACTATAAAAGAGATATTTCATTTAAATAATAGTAATATAATACCTTAATTATCCATGAAAAAATATAGTTTGCCAAAAAAATTATTATATGACTTATATGAGTAACATAATATGAAACCCAAAAATAAAGTAAAAAATAAAAGCAAAAAATCGTAATCACAATAAACTGGCAGTGTAATTTGTTATTTGTAAATATCGTGATGTAATATATGTATTGAATCAAAGAATGTGTGTAGTGTATTTGTTGTGTATATTTTGTATTGTGTAAAGTATCTATTTTTTTTATATAAAAAGTTCACTATATCTACATACCTTAATATTACTTTGTTATTATAAATTTGAGTTTTAAGACAAATATAAAAAATCAAAACATGCAAACAGTAAATAAAAACGAATGTACCATAAAGAATTCTTTTTGATAGTTTTAAGATTATAGTTAGACTAAATATCATATAAACATATTCAACTAAGACTATGAAAAGTAAACAATAGTGTAAATTAAGATATAATTTTTTATATAGTCACTTTTCCTCGTTAGACGGTAGATCGCTTTCATTCTTTATTTGACGTAAAGGTGCACCGTCAGTTTTTCGCAAGAATATTTTGCCATGCGATACCCAGCAATACTTAAAATTGTTTACTTTAGCATAATCTCGACATAGATAAAATAGACGTTTCATTTTGTTACATAAGTTTTCTGAAATGAAAATGCGTTTACTCGTTCCCGAAATATTAATACTATCCGTTGTTAGGTAGGAACCTCCCTTGTTATATTTTTTATATAGATCAATAATTTTTTCTTTCATAATCACACTTGTAAACTTAACAATAACCGGTTTAGTTTCAATATTTTTGTTGTTGCTGTGTATGCGATATATGTCACATACTTCATGGGGTGATATTGTTATATTAAGTTTCTTCCCAATACTTATAATCATTTGTAATAATTGTTCTTTAGATTGAAATACTTGGGTAGGGATATTTTTAATTTCTACACAGGAAGAACGGGAGCCGCGTTCCAATATTTCTAGCTTTTCTTCTAAAGATTGTATATACTTCATATTAGCTTGGCGATCTAATTCTAAATTGTGTATCTTTTCATTTAGTGAGTCATAAGATTTAGAAATAAATTCTATAGAAGAACATATATCGTTATTTTGCTTTCTTATTTCATCTAAAGTAGAATAAACCTTCTCTATTTTCTCCTCTTGCTGAATCTTGAACTCCATCATCATATTTCTCATATCATTCATGAAAGTAGAAAGTTGTGATTCTGCACCGCTGTCAGTTTCAAAGCGCTTTCGTTTTTGACGCATGGTTACATTTAGCTGCTCAACATCCGTCGGACTAGATAGGTTTGGCTCTGAAGTGCAATGTGGAATCGAACTGGGAGTCGTAAGCTGCTGTAGTTGTTGAGATGGTGGGGAGCGGTTGATCGGCATCTTTTATATTTTAACAGTTCAAGTACCAGGCGCTTATGAGTAACGATGAAGTTTTATAGATAACCGGTCAAAGTAAACTGGTGGCTCGCGGCAATTTCATACGATTTTCGTTTCCGTCTAGCGTAGCAAGACCCCTCAAAGGTGGACGTGCGTAAGCTATTACTTCACTGCTCTAGACAATGAGTTTAGGGTCGATGCCGAAAGAGACCGAGCTTAAACTTAATGTATACACACTGTTTTGACTGATAGTTCACAAATAACACTGCCTCTTAACTGTTATGCACTCCTATTATTTGAATACAATTTAACGCATTTTAAAATAAATTTAAAGTAACTATGGAACAACATTTCGCACGTCTAACCACTTCAAAGGCCCAGAGGGAAGGGGGATATAAACACCCATGGCTGGAGTACAAGCATTCGTGCTCATCGCACAAATGAATGCCCCCAGCGGGACTCGAACCCGCGACCGCTGGCACGACAAGTAGGTCACTACAAACTAGCTAAATGTGTAATCATACTAAAATGTTTAATAAAATGTTTTGACTCACGTATATCATGACATCTAGTTTCGTGGGGTAACTTGTTTAAGAAGCATAGGTTATCTTTGGTTTTCACACTGGGTGGCCAAATTTTTCCATTAGCTACTTCAAATTTCAGCAAGCCCTTTTCAAATTTTCTAGCCTTGGCGTTAAGATTCTTCAGTGACATACCATATATTTGAGATAGGTCAAATGCGGGAGTTGCTGTTGTGATCTGGTAAGTTTTAATCATTATAAATAAAACTATCTTTTCGGATTATTTCGCGGATTTATTTAGATTGTTGGTTCCCGATGTTTTCAATGCTTTACAGTAATCATGGTCACATAGACTCTTTAGAAAAATCAAAATAAATCCGCGAAATAATCCGAAAAGATAGTTTTATTTAAAATGTGAAATAAGAAAGTATTATTTTAATCATTAATTTATAAATTTAATATATTTTTCAGCTCATGATGTGTTTAAGTTTAACTTTTATTACTTACTCTTTCAGGAAGTGTTTTATTGTTCAAACAGCCTCTCGATTGAAAAGACTCCGGCCTTGTCAAATTTAGACACCTTATGGATGAAAACCTATGTACTGGATCATCGTCAGGTATTTTTATTGGAATGCATTTTTTATCTGTTTTTCCTTTTTCTTCACAACAATAGGGAGTCCATTTAACGTAATTTACTAAAATAGAATAATTTTCTATAATTTGTAGACTTTTACTATAGTTTAGTAAAAACAAGCGTAAGATAATAAAAAGGTGACAAATTAATAAAAAGAATGTGCTAATAATAGGGGTTAAAGTATGAAATTGCCGTTTTATCGTAATAGGTACTTTGAATTAACATAGAACCTTCATGATTTGAGATTTTTGAGTGAAACTTTTTTCATATGGTACCTATGTAGTTCTTTTTTAAAAAAATGTGCAGCATACGATTTTCAACTTTTAGTTATTTTTGTTATTCAGCTTAGACAAAAAAGATGGATACTTCGAAAATTCGAGTAATTTTTGAATACGAGTTCCGATGCGGAACTAACGCGGCAGAAACAGCTCGCAATATCAATGTAGCGTTTGAAGAGGGGACTGCTAATGGACGCACCGTACGATTTTGGCTTAAACGCTTTCGTGATGGAAACTTTGATTTGAAGAACGAACCACGTGGAAGACCGCCCACACAGGTGAATAACAATGAATTGAAAGAGATGGTGGAAGCCGATCCGAGCCAAACTACCCAGGAATTAGTGGCATGATTAAACGTTACCTTACCAACAATATTGACTCATTTGCGTCAAATCAATAAAATAAAAAAAATATGAAAAATAGGTAGTAGTAGGGATTCCAGAGTTCTGACCCACCCTTGTATCGAGTTCTGACCCATCCTTGGATCGAATTCTGGCCCAACCTTGGGTCTTAGATCTAAAAAAAAAAAAAAAAAAAAAAAAAAAAAAAAAAAAAAAAAAAAAAAAAAAAAAGGTTTTGGCATGCTCTGATCACGTTTCTGTGGTCCATTTTTGCATACGATGCACGGTTCCAGAGATATGGAAATCAATTAGCAAATATATAAATTACTACTCTTCTCTCATTACTGAAACACTCATTAAGTGTCATTACTTAATCACTCTTTTTTATCCCTAATGCTTACTCTTCACTCACTGTCCCAAACACTCATTAACTTCCATTACGTAATCATTGCCACCATCACTTTCATCGGTAGGTACATGGAATAATGTAAAACTAAATGGATAGGTGTTCCCTAAAACAGTAGCTCTCCCAAACAAAAAAAAAACACAAAAATACACTTTACTACCATTTCTTTATTACAACATCAATTAAAATAATATTTAAACATATCACACAGCAAGAAATCATTTGTTATCGTTTCACTTTCTTGAAACATATGTGTAAAATCAAACATACTTTTACTATGGAATTTGTAATACAGATACACTAAGCAGTACTCGCCACATACTGCAGTCCAATCATTTTGTAACCTTTTATTATTAAAGTGCCATACTCGACAGTTTCTGTTCAAAAAAGTTTTGTGAAACCCCGTTGGTGATCTGCCATACGAATCAAAATACTGTCCTACTTTATTATTATCGATGTGTATGGCTACCCAGTGGGACCCTGGTTGTGTATCAACATCCAAATTGCTTACTAAAAACACAGGCGCTTCTATATGAATAGGCAACTTATTTGCTGCATATACATTATGTTTTAAAGATGGATGAATCTTATGCAGACATTCCTGTATCTCTAGTGTATTCATATTTTCTGTTGTGGTGTCAAACCTAAAGTTGTGTTACTATGTCAAGAATACTCATGCGAATGTCCAACTACTTATTATGCTTATGACTTATATTATAAAGTAGGTTTCAATAAATACAACGCTTGGTTTATAATTGATGATTTATTTCTTACACGTAAATATATTATTTAACATTACAACAAAACTTTAACTACTATAATCTACGATCACATTGCGGTTTTTATCTATTTCAATAACATTATCGAACTCTGCGTAAACAATACAGTTGATTGTCTGAGTAAGAGTAGATTCAAAACGAACTTCCAATCTTACACTACCATTCCTTATCAGATTCCAATGACTCGCTGAGTTAGCTGATAAATCAGGAGTTAAATCAAAAGCTAAAAGACAATAACCTTTGCTATACATGTCCCTAGATATTCCGTTTCCTTCGTTTAAAAAATGAATTCCTGTCCCTGAGAATAGTGTATGATAGGACGTGGTGAATATGTTACTCTCAAACGAGGGTTGCAGTGTTTTAGAAGGTACTTGTTGTCCATCAATGTACAAACAAAATGAATTCATTTCATAATTTTCAAAATTAAAGGGATTTTTAGTAAGACTACCATTGTATGCTGCGTTATTCACAAACCCAATGATACATCTTTTAGGTACTTGTCCCAAAAATATATTATCTAGTGTTTTCCCCTGAACCCCTGACGGTATCGTTAAAACTTTTACTTCTGCTCGAGTGATAGGATATTTAGCTGTAGTAGAGGCTAAAACCTTTTGATGTGCGAGTAAAACAGTTGGATTAATTCGAGCTCTACGAACAATCAGAGTGGCATCTGTAATGCATACTTTTAGCTTTAAATCATTCGAAGCAGCCATTAAGTTAAATGTTTCTCGGGAGCGAACTAATTTTACAGACATATCAACACCGTTAATCAGGAATTTGTCTTGATTGAATAAATCACCATGTAAATGACCTATCATTTCTATTTCCTTGCTTTCAGCAGCTAATAATTGTCGTTTTGCAAATCCTTTGTTACTTTCATCAGATGAATCCATCTTCGTTGAGGTATCTTCATACCAAAGACTACAAGTCAGGAGTGAGTTTTTAGCCGCTGGAGCATAATTCAATAGAGTTTCAATATATGCACGATAGGCATATGTATTATTCGGAGGAGAAACGAGTTTTTGATTCAAATAAACGTCAAGTTGGTTAAACAGAGAATGTAACCAGTTATTAATTGGAGCTATCACCACTGATGAATTCAATTTCGATGAATCTTGATTCACTATTTTTGCTTTTATATGTATCAATGTATGTGATAGATCTATGTAGTCATCACCTGCTCCTGGTACTTGAAATTCAATGGGTCCATCATCAGCAAGTGATGAAATTGGTTTGTAATGAATAAATATTCCACTCTCAATACTTGTTTGTGTAGATGGTAAAGCAAATAAATCTAGTTCAGATTTAATGCACTCACATGAATGGTTATGTAAAAATGACATTATTATTATTTTAAGAAAAAATGTCTTTAATCTTGTTATTTTTTAATTTTGTTTTCTTTGCAACAGCTTTCAGTTTAGTGGTCGAAGATGAAATGAGCATAGAATGGCGTTTGCTCTTTTTTATACATCCAGAGCCAGTCATGTTGACATTATCAATTTTAGAGTCTGCTTTTCTTTTCAAATTCGAGGTTGCTTCTTTAAGTCGAGACTTCACAGACTCTTCCATAGGACGTGAAGCAACCATATCAGATAGAAGACCGACACCTGCTTTTAAAGCTTCTTTACCAACGACTCGAGCTCCACTTGATAGTAAAGGTAAAACTGATCTAAATAATCCCCCCAAAAAACTACCAATACCATGCCCACGTTGATAAGGGGCTCCTTTATAAATCACTCCGATCCCAGATCCAGCTTGATGAGAATAATAATGCTCATATGGACAACTTGTTTTATCACTTTGGTAAGTCATTGTTGAATTTTTCTAAAATGTAGTTTTATACACACTGTTCCAAACTGGAATGGTATTTTTTGCCCAGTGCTAGATCTTATATCTATCTCAATCGTATCAAATTCTCTCCGCATCACTGGTAAGTAGTGAGGTGGTGAGAAAACGTGCATTTTGTTAGCTCCATAAATGTACTTTGATGGATCTAGTGGAATTATTCTTAACATTGGTGTCATAACATCTCCAACAATTTGAGGTTCAACTATATCACAGTAAACAAATAATTGTGGCGGTAACCCCAAATGCAGATTAGCAGGACATTTACCAACACCTTTTTCAACTAGGTTTCTATTTGGTTCAAATCCAAGCTGAAGCGCTAGTTGAGGTGATAATGATAATGACTTTATATTTTCATCCATGACTGATACATTAACTAATTTGGATAGTTCATCGTAACGAAATCTTATTTTCTCTTTAATATTGTTTAATACATTTAAGATTTCCTGAATATTGTCATAATTAGTCGCCGGGATATGAGTTTTGTAATACACCATGGAAGTTGATGTTTCACCTGGCATTTGTATTATTTTACCTACGTAAACAACATTTTCATGTTCTTGAACAGTATACATTGTACATGGATACTGAAATTCAACAACACCAACGTACCATATACCTTCAAGTATTATGGGTTTGGGTAATTTAGTTGAAAATCGCGTCGTTTTGTTTTCTGGATAGTAATCCATTGAACTGTTACTGAGTAATGTTAAATAAAAACTTTCTTTAATCATATTTTGTTTAAAGCAGATGCTAAAATCCAACTATTAAATTTATCTGGATAACCTTTCCACTTGACCAACACTTCTTTTCTGTTACCAGATTGGCGAGAACGAATTATTTTATCAATTTTGTAAGTTGAGGTGGGGTCGAAACTAACTTTTTGTAGTTCTTTTTCATAAAAAGTTCCTAGGATTGGTTCACCTTGTAGATCATTTAGAGTGTAGACAACCCATGGAGATCGATCTATTACTGATGTTATGACAAATATTTCATCACTCCAGTTAGATTCATACCCTTTTTGAAAAATATGTTTGTATTTTGTGATTCTTACATGATCCCCTACATGAAATTTTGGTACTTTATTGGACAAATGTTTTGTTTTCGTCTTCCTATCGTATAAATTATTCCAAACTGTTTTAATATTAGTCGAGTTAACCTCACTTGGACTCATTCTTATACTGGTGTGATAACTAAGATTATATGCATGAATTAAATCTTGTAGAATGTCAATGTATCTATAAGTGTTTTTATGAGTAAAATACCGCCACATTTTCATTTTCAGTGTTCTTTGGAATCTCTCTACGATGCTTGCTTTAATATCTGGATTGTTTGTGGTATAGTAATTGACGTTTTTGCTTTTAAAATATTTTTGTACATCTTTTGAAACAAATTCACTACCTTTATCAGATTGAATATGTGTTGGGGTAACACAGGCTTCGTCAAATATACTTTTAAAACAATGTTTAACTGTTTCAGATTTTTTATTTTTCATAGCTCTAGCATATGCATATTTAGAAAACACATCAATAACACAAAGTATGTAGTTATAACCATCATTATAATTAGAATAGGTTCTCATGTCACTCAGATCAACCTGCCAAAGTTCGTTAAAATTAGACAAAATGTATTTGTTTCTAGGAATCTTTTTCTGTACAGGTCTATGCAGTGTGTATGTGTCTTGAGATTGTAACCACTTTTTAACCTCATCTTTATTCATATCACCTTTCATAGCATTGGTTAGTTTTTCTATACTGCTGAAACCAGCTGGATGAGATGCATCATAGTATATTTCAGTGATACGTTCAAAAGGATCCATCACACAATCTTCTAGTATGGATTCCACTTCTCCCAATCAAGCTTGTTACGGATCTTTTTCACGTATTTCTTAGTAGGGGTATGGAATTCTTCATCCGTAGAAACCTCACTGATATCGTTTAATGTTAGGTTTTTGATATAATCAATTCGTTTTGGGTTACCCAAGTAAATAAGCGGTATTTTAATATCTTTTAAAACTTTTGCAAAAGACTCCCAACCTATAGGATCATTGTTCTTAAGAGGTCTAAGTAAATCGTTTATCAAATCAATAATATTGCTTCCAGGAATTTTTTCGTTATCGATAATTACCGTACCACTATCATTCCAATTAATTTTGTCGTTACTGTTTGAAAGTAAATCCAGTATGTTTTCACCTTTTCTTAAGTACGTTTTGGGTATTGAACTCAAAATTTGATTTTTTGTATAGAGATGATTACTTTGAATTGTTTTTTCGATTTCCTGCTTTTCTTCTTTCTTCAATGTCTGAGCAGCGACTGGATTATCATGCGCTTGGGTTTCATCTTTTATATTAGTTTTAGTGAAATCAACATTCTGAGATACCATGGGAATTTCAATAGGTCTTCGATTCTCTTCATTAAAGTGTAAATATCTTTGTAATATTTGTAAGTATAAAATACATTTTTTTCGATCATCCATTTTACTGTTTAAAATATCACTCATTTCAGTATCTAATCTAGATGATGGATTATCAGATCTGTTGTATTGATTTAACTTTTCTACCAAACTAGGCTCAATGAGTAACATTTTCTTAGCATTCTCCATTGTTAAAATTAAACTATTGAATAACAGATCCGAGTAATGAACTTAATATTGTTCCTAATATAATTGGTAAAAAGGCACCCCCTTTTTGTATAATAATATTTTTCCTTAACTTATTTGTTCCTTTTCGAAGTAACTTACGAAGAACACTTTTATATCTAACTAACTTTTTTTTCTTTTTCTCTTCCAATGGAACTTTTCCTTGTAAAACGTTGTGAATGCATTCACAAATACAATTTATTTCATTCTCTTTACAAGATTTTAAAAGTGCAATTCTATATTTTGGCTTGAGTTTATAGAGTGCTGTTAGTAAATCTTTATATGTGTTTAGACTTCGTGACATTATTTGTAAATGATAGGAATTTGCTGACTCTTAGCGTATTTATAGTTCTTTGTAGGTACATATACATTGCTGTACCCATCAGAAGGGAAAATGTTTGTTTTGATTCGACATAAATCATTAGTAACTTGTTTTAGATCAATCATTAAATATCCATGTGCTTCCTTTGTAGCATCTTTATATGCATCTTCAATGAATTTAGGATTCTCTGGCGAAACCTGACGTGCCAAGAATCGAATTTGTGTTTTATCACGTGGATTTTTAAAATAGATAATATAGCTTGAGTTTAATGATATGTCTCTTTGTCCTTTTCCTTGATGAAATAGATTTTGTGTGATATAAAATACACTTAAATTCCTATGATGACTACCTTTAGTGAATATATCAACCATTCTTCCATCGGATTCTCTCATAAGGTCATCAACAATAATAAGATTGGGCTCTTTACCATCAAACATATTGAGATCTGGAATACCCTGATAATAATTAACGTTTTGTAAATTATATAATGGTTGCATTTCATCAAAGCACCACGTTATTTGTTTGAAAGTAATTTTGCAAATATAACTAGCATATTTAATAAAATTTGTAACAAAATTAGATTTTCCACACCCACTTGGTCCAGCAACTATTGCAGTAAAAGGATGAACAAAGTGAAACATTCTGATACGTGTAGTCTCTGAGAGGTTTAGTGAATAATAAAAGACTTTTTAAGGTAGGTACACAATTTATATTCAACTAAAATATAAGTACACTGATATTAAAAATAATATACTTATTCTTAAACTTAAGTTTAACATAATAACTTATAGTAAAATTATATCTAAAGTAATTTTATTGTATTGACAAAAACATAAAATGTCTTCTTTACAAAAATGTTTAAGTCATTTATATATAGTTCTGATAAATTTATTTATAACATAAATTTACAAAAGCATGGTGCCACACATAAATTTATTTACACATTACTTTCTTGCAATTTATAATGACCCCACGCGAGTGTGTTAATATTATTAGGTAAAATAAATCGTTTGGTGTCATTGTAAGACAACGATATTTTGTTAATATGTTGTGTAAAAATGGTATGTCTGATTGATCTAAATCTAAACATACTGTTATACTGAATGTTTTTATTTATAAGACAATACTTGTAGTTTTCCATTGACATTGCTCGAGTTACATTTTTATTAACACCTTTAGCTTTTGTAATTAGTTTGTTTTTTGTTTTTATAGCATACATTTTTGATCTCAACCCTACGAACTCTGTAACTATTTCACCATTATTTTCATCTTTAAAACATCCTAACTTCTTCTTATTTAATTGAGAATAACCATGAATGTTATTTTCAGGATAGCTGGATGTGTCAAACAGTGATAATATATCAGGTTTAATGTCTTCATAAAAATTTTTTGTAAAAATTTGATATATGAAACTATCAGTATCGGTATATAATAATTTAACTGATTTACCAAACTTTTTTAAAATGTAATCATAATGAAAATCATACATGAGAATTTTCGATATTTCTAAAATGGAGAAGCCTAAGTAGATAGGTTTATCATAACAAACTTTTGTTTTTTGTAGCTGTACTGCTACCAATGACTCTGAAAACACTGAAATACTTTTAAACTCAGGTTTTGCTACAAGATCTTGAACTCCTAACGATTTACCGCGATTTTCCCAGTGGGTAAGTAATTTAACATTTACTCTTTTATCAACATTCTCCATCGTTTTACCAAAAACTGAATTATTCATTAATTTATAAAAATCTTTTTCAAAATCAGACACCGCTTTTGTTCTGAGTTCCGTATTTAAATCTATGTATTTTTTCAACCATGGACTTTGTTTAAACTTTAATATTCTGTGAATTTTGGTTAATTTGAGACCCATTTTAAGACATTGTTTTAAGTTTCTGTAATGTATTTTATATTTTATTTTATTTTTTAAATTGGGTATTAATTTATTTTCATTAGAAGCTCCTATACATATATTTTCAGAACACATTGGTAAATCGGAATGTAAATCATGAATTTCCTTTGGATATTCTAAATCCACTTCTAAAATGTAACCAATTGGGGAGTCATCACTAACATTAAAATCTGTCTCAGGATTCACCCACTTAAAGTCACCTTCAGGAAGGTGCTGGGACATAGCCCAACCATAGAGATTGTTTGCATCCAAATAAACTATGTAAGATTTGGGCTCATTCTCTTTAAAATCGTCTATAAATTTATTATTTGCTTTCGCATGACGATGACTACACTGAGATATACCTCCCCTAATACCCGCTTTGATGAAAGCAATTTGTTCAATATCTGTAAGTAGTTCTAATTTAATTTTAGTAATTTTTAACATAGCGTCCCAGCTTAGCCCCGGTGCTGTATAGTAATGACTAGGATCTAAACCATACGTTTCAAGACAAAGATCACGAAAATTTTCAAAAATATCAGCAAGCAACAAAACATCAGATTTTAGATATAAATTTGAATAATCTAACATATTTTGACAACCGAAGTGTTTCCAAACATCTTGGGCACGATTGTAATCTTCATCAGAAATTGAAGTATCAGTAAGCGAACTATAGAATTGATTTTGACTTGGTAAAGATGATAATTTAAGACATTCATAAGATGTCATAAACTCATACGGGTAAACACCTTTTCTCCGAAGGTGAACAAAATCTTCATTAGCAGGAAAGTTGTTTTTAAGTTCATGTAAATTTTCATCTTTTAAGTTTTTGGCTAGTTGATCAAGGCTACATGGTAAAAATTTATAAGAATCAACAAATCTTAAACTAACTTTTTGATTATTTACTGTCAAATGTTTTGTAAAGGAAATATATTTTTCTTTATTTTGAGGAATTATGTCAATTTCTCCTTCAACAAAATTAAGTGCATGTACAATAAAATGAGCATCATAGTTACTTAAATTATGGAGAATAACTGGTACATGCCGAGGAGCACGAAATTTTTTTTCACATATATCATGTGTGGCGCCTTCGAATTCTAAATCAGTACCACAAATATGACAAATATTAGCATTGGCTGAGAGAGGTTTTGTAGATTTTTGGAAAGAATTCTGTCTGCATATTATTTTCAAATCATCATATAATCTACTTAAAAATACTTTAGAACAGTCAGGACCGGTATATGATACATACTTAGATAAACTATCATCGAATGCACATTTTATATAATATCCAAAACTATAAGGTTCATGTTTTTGAACATTAATAGTAAAAGGTTTGGTCGGGTCATTATCACATGAATTTATGGGATTTAAAAATGCCTCAAAATCAGCGTAAATGACAAATGGGATTCTCAAGGATTTTTCAAAATGATTGAATGTTAATATATCATTAGATACTGGTTGACCAAACCAATTCAACGAAGCTTTTT
The DNA here is from genome assembly GCA_033884665.1 of Argynnis bischoffii washingtonia. Taxonomy (NCBI): domain Eukaryota; kingdom Metazoa; phylum Arthropoda; class Insecta; order Lepidoptera; family Nymphalidae; genus Argynnis; species Argynnis bischoffii. Next base: position 1,656,697 of record CM066618.1, on the reverse strand, counting down.
CACTACTAGGTAATTTCGTGGTTACATGAGCACAATCTTGTTGTTGATGAAGAGTTAATCTGTCTGCACTAGTAAAGCGTAACAAACATCCATCACATATGTAAATAGCACCATTGGTATTAGATAGCTGTTTACTTACTAATCTCGACAAGTTTTTAATATAGCAGTAATGACCGTTAGTTCCATTTTGTAAATATAAAAGGTTTATATGTTTACTTTTGCGCGCTTTTGTAAAGTAAAGTGGACCTATAACACAATGTTTTTTACTTTTAGTATCAAATTCTAATCCAAAGACATTAACACTAATATTGTTTTGTTTTTCAATTTTAGATATATCATTAAATTTGATTGGGAATGATACCTCATGACATTTGAGTTTACTTAAATGAGCGCTGTAAGATGATGGCCGTTCTGTATGTTTGTTTACAGGATATAATGCAGATAACAAAGCCCATTTGAAACATAAATTATCGGAGTTTTGTACATTTATTATTGCTTTTTTTACTTTGATATCTTTTGGTAAATCAATATAGGAAGAACCTCGTAGAGGGCTAAATTTGTTTATGTTCAGTTCTATGTGATTAATTTTAGTCAGACTCCATCCGCTATCCTTTTTTTCAAAAGAGCTTATTTTGTTTGTCAATGTTTCACATAGTGATGTCATGAAAACATTTAAATCATCTGACTGAGAAATTATGAAATTGTTTGTTTGAAAATCAAATGAGTTAAAGATGTTTTTAGTTTGTTGAACAAAGTCTGCATGTAGGACAAAATTTATTTTTACCGTCGTATGTTGTTTAATGGCCTCATTGATTAAAAATAACAGATCACTTTGAACTGATTCTATAAAAGTTTCCGGTGTTTCAAAAACCAAATCCAGTTTTTCATTACTTTTGACTTTATAAGTTATAATGCGTTGTCCAAAAGCTGACTCTATAACCGAAACATTTTCTAAAGAATTGTGACATTTTAAAATATTATTTTTGTGAATATTGCTTTTAACATGATTAGCAAAATATCTTCGATTAACAAATGTACTACATATATCACAATGTACCTTGTCTACGGTTGAAGAGGTTTGTGCATCTTCTTTGTTTCGAGATCTTTTTGCAGCGCTTTCATCATCAGCTTCAGCACTCCTTTTTCGAAGTCCTCCGGAACCAGTTTGAATCTCATATGATGATGATGATCGTTGACTACAAGGGAGATATGGTAACGTTAAATTCAAACAACATAAAATAAAAATAATAAGCCTTTTAAAATTAATTACGAAACATTTTTTGTTTTCTTACCTATTTTTTTCAACCATTGCACATATTTTATACAACTCATCATCATATGATGGATCGAACAAGTGAGACTTTTGATTGGCTTCAATTTCATCACAGAGTTTAACTAAATCTACATCTTCACAGATTTCTTCTAATTCACTGAATCCTGCCATTTCAAAGTCTTCAGTGTTAGCAAAGAAAGCACTCGTAACACGTTCCATTTTCGTCAATGTATATCAACAGAGCATGAATAAATGAGTGGTTCATTCCAAGTTACATGGCTTTTTATATTTCACATTCAGGTAAACAAATATATTAACTAAGGGTCTTCCAACAAAAAGTCATTTATGTATTTACTAATTTATTTCATTATAATTGCAATTAAACATTTTGATAATTATAGATAATTCCTGGAGCTCTAATTGCTAGAATGTTCTTTGTTACTAATTTATAATTAAGCTAATTGTTTCATTTGTTACTATTGTTGAACGACATCTTTTTGCATGACTCTCTTGAAGATATTTCTTTGCTTATATTATATAATGATTTTTTAATGTTACAATAACTTGAGTTGGTTTCATTGGTATAATATTTGACCCTTGTCTTTGCATGTTTCCAAATTTCTTCATTAGGTACTTTGTCTATTGTTTTTAGCTCATAGATTTCGATCTTTATTAAATGAGTTGATGATAATGAATCATCAACATTTGTTGTCATATATGCTGTAGTGCCGTTTGGTTTCATATGTGAGACAGATGAACATTTGATCACTTTTTCCTTTTTCTTTTTATGATTAAATGTAAAAAGATCGTCAAAATTATCGTCTTCCCGTTTTCTTTTGAGAGGTGGCTCCTCACATTTTTCTTTTAGAGAATCAATCACTACATTTTCTGTAGTATCTTCATCAGAGAACAATGGTTGATAGTAATATTGTTTAAAAGTATTTTCCTCAAATGAGTTCTGAAACAATTATAGAAAAATTCACTATATTAAATTTAATACTCATGAAACAGTAAAACTATAAGAAAAATCAGTATTATATATATATATATACATATAGACACTTACCGACATTGCTGTTTAAGGATTTACAACACAAGTTATATCGAATATTCACTGTTCACTACTTTCTTGATTATGAACTTCCAACATCATTTTTCCTTTATATAAGGCTACAAGTTAACCTAATGGTAATTGTTATTAAATATTGCTTCATACCAAGCATAGCAAATTCATTTTGTTTGTAATAGTTGTCAAACAAGATACCATTTTGATAATTGCTATCAAACAAGTTAACCTAATGGTAATTGTTATTAAATATTGCTTCATACCAAGCATAGCAAATTCATTTTATTTGTAATTGTTGTCAAACAAGATACCATTTTGATAATTGCTATCAAACAAGTTAACCTAATGGTAATTGTTATTAAATATTGCTTCATACCAAGAATAGCAAATTCATTTTGTTTGTACATTGATGGACAACAAGTACCTTCTAAAACACTGCAACCCTCGTTTGAGAGTAACATATTCACCACGTCCTATCATACACTATTCTCAGGGACAGGAATTCATTTTTTAAACGAAGGAAACGGAATATCTAGGGACATGTATAGCAAAGGTTATTGTCTTTTAGCTTTTGATTTAACTCCTGATTTATCAGCTAACTCAGCGAGTCATTGGAATCTGATAAGGAATGGTAGTGTAAGATTGGAAGTTCGTTTTGAATCTACTCTTACTCAGACAATCAACTGTATTGTTTACGCAGAGTTCGATAATGTTATTGAAATAGATAAAAACCGCAATGTGATCGTAGATTATAGTAGTTAAAGTTTTGTTGTAATGTTAAATAATATATTTACGTGTAAGAAATAAATCATCAATTATAAACCAAGCGTTGTATTTATTGAAACCTACTTTATAATATAAGTCATAAGCATAATAAGTAGTTGGACATTCGCATGAGTATTCTTGACATAGTAACACAACTTTAGGTTTGACACCACAACAGAAAATATGAATACACTAGAGATACAGGAATGTCTGCATAAGATTCATCCATCTTTAAAACATAATGTATATGCAGCAAATAAGTTGCCTATTCATATAGAAGCGCCTGTGTTTTTAGTAAGCAATTTGGATGTTGATACACAACCAGGGTCCCACTGGGTAGCCATACACATCGATAATAATAAAGTAGGACAGTATTTTGATTCGTATGGCAGATCACCAACGGGGTTTCACAAAACTTTTTTGAACAGAAACTGTCGAGTATGGCACTTTAATAATAAAAGGTTACAAAATGATTGGACTGCAGTATGTGGCGAGTACTGCTTAGTGTATCTGTATTACAAATTCCATAGTAAAAGTATGTTTGATTTTACACATATGTTTCAAGAAAGTGAAACGATAACAAATGATTTCTTGCTGTGTGATATGTTTAAATATTATTTTAATTGATGTTGTAATAAAGAAATGGTAGTAAAGTGTATTTTTGTGTTTTTTTTTTTGTTTGGGAGAGCTACTGTTTTAGGGAACACCTATCCATTTAGTTTTACATTATTCCATGTACCTACCGATGAAAGTGATGGTGGCAATGATTACGTAATGGAAGTTAATGAGTGTTTGGGACAGTGAGTGAAGAGTAAGCATTAGGGATAAAAAAGAGTGATTAAGTAATGACACTTAATGAGTGTTTCAGTAATGAGAGAAGAGTAGTAATTTATATATTTGCTAATTGATTTCCATATCTCTGGAACCGTGCATCGTATGCAAAAATGGACCACAGAAACGTGATCAGAGCATGCCAAAACCTTTTTTTTTTTTTTTTTTTTTTTTTTTTTTTTTTTTTTTTTTTTAGATCTAAGACCCAAGGTTGGGCCAGAATTCGATCCAAGGATGGGTCAGAACTCGATACAAGGGTGGGTCAGAACTCTGGAATCCCTACTACTATAGGTGCCTCATGATTTGACTGATCTGCAGAAAGAAACACGTGTTGAAACTTGTGTTGCCTTGTTGAATCGATACAGAAATGAAGGAATATTGGATCGAATTGTGACATGTGATGAAAAATAGATTCTTTACGATAACCGTAAGCGAAAAATGCAATGACTGACCCCAGGTCAAACGCCGCAACAGTATCCTTAAGCAACGCTTTCCAATAAAAAGGTAATGGTAACTGTTTGGTGGTCTCAGCATGGTGTTATTCACTATAGCTTTCTCCGATCTGGTCAAGTAATAACGGCAGATGTCTACTGTACCGAACTCCGAAAAATGATAGCAAAACTAGCAGTGAAACAACCCCGACTCATGAATCGATCTTCACCATTATTGCTCCATGATAACGCGAGACCTCAAACAGTACGAGAAACCGTTTTAATTAGAAACCATTCGTCACCTTCCATATTCGCCAGACCTTGCTCCAACGGACTACCATTTTTTTCGTGATTTGGACAATTTTCTACGTGATAAAAAGTTTTCTTCTCAAGAGGCAGTACAAAATGCTTTCACACAGTTTGTCGATACTAGATCATCAGAGTTCTATCGCAAAGGCATAAATGACCTTCTTATTAGATGGCAGTAATGTATAGATAATAATGGTAATTATTTTGATTAAATAAATATGTTAAATTAAAAAAAAAAAACGAATTTCAATTTTTCAGTACAACTCGGCAATTTCATACTTTAACCCCTATATTATTAGTTCCGAGTTCCATTTTAAATTTTACTCAAACCGGTTGATCCTTGATAGTATAGCGATCTTTAAATGATAAATAAGAATAGGTGCAAATAAAAATGGCAGATTATAATGCTCTCTTAGATTTTTACGATATTTATTAGACGCGAATATTAGACATATAAATAAAACTATCTTTTCGGATTTTATCGCGGATTTATTTTGATTTTTGGTTTTGTATGGTTTTGTATATTTGGTTTGGTATAATAAATTTTTCGATTATAAAATATCTCACATACTTGATAAAAGCGATAACTTATTCAACGAAATATCAAGGTTTAGCTATTTACTGAACTAGCAATCTTTAAAATCTACTTTTTTCTACACTTCACATGAAAGTACATCTTTTTAACATATTTTTACTTAATGATTAAATTTTATGTCATTCTTATTGGCTTTTCCTAAAATATAATTTGCAAAATTTGTAACTCACATACACTCTGGTAATTAAAAAAAATCTAAAAGATAAAATTTCATATAGTAGTAGTAATTTCCTAATAAATATTTTTATTCTATTATTGTATTTAACGCTTTTTAACATCCTACTGCTGGGCGTGGACCTCCTTTGAATACGAGGGGTATTAAGCCATAGTTTACCACACTAGCCAAAAGATTGGTACATGAAAATATCAGGGGTTCGAGAACCGGGATTTGTACCTGTTTCACTCTGCACTGGGCTACCACTGCCATTGAAAATTATTACCCAAAGCATTTATAAATTTAACGGGGCTACTTTTATTTAAAAAAGCTGCAATCCACTAATTGATTCATTTAAGCCATTTAGCGGATAGAGTGTGAAAAGATAACAGACAGACAGAGTTACTTTCACATTTATAATATTAGTATGGATTATATTATGCACGTGTATTAATATTATTTAAAGGTACGTTTTAATTGTTATTATAGATTTCTCAGAGATGAGATATTTTCTAGCAGTAAAAAGTATCATAAATATTGACCCGGATAGCCAGCTATCATCAGACCTTTAATCAAAATATGTCCAGCGATTTTCTCGCAATACTTTCTCAGACAGATAGACATACAGAGAGACAAAAAAATTAAAAACTATAGATTCGGCCTCTGTATCGATAATAATGACTATTTTAATAAGATTTTCCAAAAAATATTGAATGTACAGATTCGACTCAGTTAAAATTTTATTATATGTATAGATTACATACCTGTATCATGTACGGATACAATATCGCCTGTAATGAACACAAAGAAATGAAGTAAAAGTTGGGTAAATCTCGTGTCTGGTACCCTTCCCTCTGCCATGACTGTTGTCCTCACTGATCTAGCGAGCGGTAAAGGTTCTCCTGATTTGGTCTTCCTGGGTTCAAAATCTATCAATAAAAAGAATATGTTTAACATATGACCTTAAATTCATTTCTAAATAAATACGCAAAATAAAAGGGGCGGTAACCAAGTCTATGACATATACTTTTATATTTTTACTACCGAGTCTCCCTCGCTCCGGTCGGGTTCGTTCCTGATTACGTTTTAACGTTTAGTACAGATTTTTTAAAGATGAGATATTTTCAGTAAAATCAATCAGCAAGAGATATTAACAGTAAAAAGTATCCTATATGTTACCCGGATAACCAGCTATCATCATAACAAATTTCATTAAAAATCCTTCCAGTGGTTTTCTTGTGATGCATTTCCAGACAGACAGACAGACAAAAATTATAAAAAATGTACAGATTCGAATCAGTTAGAAGTTTATTATATGTATAGATATAGGTTACTTTAGTATTTCATACAAATGTATTAAAAGAAATAACATCGAATTTTCTAAAGATATACTGAAAAATGATTTTATGAGTGATAAAATTCCCATTACAATAAAATTATTAATAATATTTTCTATAATATATACTCTTGAATAGAAATAAATAATTTGTGTTTCGTTACTTTTGAATAATCAAAGATTGTACCGAAAAAACTTACCAGGAATATAAAATAAGAAATTTAAAAAGTTTAAAATGAAAAATATGAAAATAATGTATTATTATTATTAATGCAAAATTAAAACCTGTGTCGTATTCTGGTGGTAGCAGTCTTAAATTGGGTGTGTGAGCCGCTCCTCTGCTGGGATACTTAAGGTTGTTGCAGGTACCGTCAATTCTCCTCCCTTCGTACGGACTGCATGGTATGACTTCATTGATACACCAACTGTTAGAAATAATATAATGTTATAATATTTTAGTACTAGATTATTATACTGACATAAAAATCTAATTTATAAATATCTCGTGTCACGGTGTTTGTGGTTGCACTCCTCCGAAATGGCTCGACCGAGTTTGATAATATATTTTTTTAATATATATCTGAGAAACGTACAGTACAGTATTACATAGAAATAAATTATTATATATAAAACACAAACCATTAAAGTTTCCAAGCAAATTATTTTTAACCCTCCTACCCTCCATTTACCTACCCCATCTGGAGGTAGGAGGGTGAGAATTTTTTTAAGTAACTAGGAACGAACCCGAGCAGAGCGAGGTCGTTAGTATTCATAATATAAATTAGACTCATAATTTCATACGTTACACACACACTATTACAAAAAAAATAAAAAATAAAACACGCAATTACTGTAATATTGATAAAGATATATAATTAATCTGCAAAAATTTTTTCTTGAGATCTAATATCTTTTAGCTTTAGTAAAAGCTTTAAAATGTCGAATCAGACTATATAAATAAATAAAAAAACAATATTATAAATTATATAATTTTATATTTTGGCCTATGATTAATTTTAATTAAAATTTTACTTACAATGTTGAATTCTGTTTAATATATGGTTTAACATCTTCTTTAGTCAACTCATTACCCGAATAAGAATCATAAAATACAGTTTCCGTTAAAACACTCGTTGCGAAACTTAATATAAATATGTACAGCATTATTTATAACTAAACACTTGTTATGGTTTGTGTTACAGGTGAAGATCTATGCGAGACTAATATAAAATCTAAGTGAACACTAACTTAAAGGCGTTTCAAGTTCTTTCACTCGCGCTTCAACTCCTCCAACGCAAAAACAATTTACGATTTTTTTATATAAAAAATAGATTATTATATTATCTAAATTACCATATTTTATAATTTAAATGCGCAATTCTACTAAATATATATACATTCACATATTTCGTGTTTCTTGGAAACATCTATAACAATTTGGATCAAGTTTTGTATTTAGATAAGATTTTTCCTTATAAGTCTTTTATGTTAGTTTGTTTCTCTGTAAACTGGACAACTCACTGTGTCAAATAGATATCATATACGACTGTCATAATATTGTACACTTTGTAATGAATTATAATTATAAAATATTATAAAGCTGAAGAGTTTGTTTGTTTGTTTGTTTGTTTGTTTGTTTGTTTGTTTGTTTGTTTGTTTGTTTGTTTGTTTGTTTATTTGTTTGTTTGTTTGTTTGGTTGAACGCGCTAATCTCAGGAACTGCTGATCCGATTTAAAAAATTCTTTTTGCATTTAATAGCCCGTTAACTGAGGAAGGTTATAGGCTATACATCATTCCGGAAAAGTGTACGGGTCCCGTGGGATAGATTTGTTTTTGTCTAGGGACGAACCTGAAGCGAAGCGAGGGTGAATCGCTAGTGAATTATAATAGAGGATTCCCTAAGCTGTCTGTGCCCAGTGCACAATATCCATTTAAATTAATTTTATTACATTATAAACCTTTGAAGTGCTTAAAAGCCTCGTCAACTGATATATTATCACAAAATATGCAGTATTTATACTTCAAGGCCATTAATGAATACAAAAAAAAAGATTAAGTTAGGCAAAGAATCATTTTCTATAATAGTGAAAATATGTTTGGTTGTTCTGTTTTTTTATTATAAACTATTGAGATATTTGTTCTCTTAATAACTATTTTCAAAGTACAAGCAAAATAAGTGGAAAAGACCCTTTTGTTACTTCGCCGTTTATGAACCAATTTTGATAATTCTTTTTTTGTTGGAAAGGAAATATTCAAGGGTGGTACCATGATAAAGAAACCAGGATCTGATGATGGCATCCCAGAGAAATCGAGAGGAACCTTCGAAAATCGTAGTGGTGACTAATTCGTTTATTAATTTTTTTCATTAAGTATTTTAAAGCACTACTATTTAATGAAGGTCTGGACTCGAATCTGATGATAAAGCCGAAAGACAGTCGAGGGTACTCCTCAACGATTTACAGCAATTACCTGGTGTTTGGGCTTGATTAATTTGTATTGATGAGAACTTTACACCTAGGTGTAAACTGTCATTAGGGGTCTGAATAAATGGCTTAATCGGATATGTTTAAAAAAATCTGTCTTCTTAAAAAAAAAAAAAAAAAAAAAAAAAACTTTATTATTTTTATACAGAAATTGAACTTATCTATATAGATGACGAATAAAGTCGTAACTGTACGTTGCGAATTTTTTTGTGGGCAGCATTTTTACTTGGTAACTTTAACTCATGAATCTATTATACGGGGTTTATTAATAAACTAAGTTAACCATTATTTAATTCTATTTTATTTTATTTAACAAAAAATAATAATTAACGATTACATACTTGATTACTTTCACTGAAATTTAATTATGATTTTGATAAATACATCTTTTACTTATACTTTTATTGTCCTGAAACAGTTTTGTATATTTCTTTAAACATTTAAAACTCTGTAATAATTCGCCAAACAATCTCTAAGAACATTTTTTTAATATATCATGAAAATATCTTTACCTCTTCATCGTGTTTTAATTGCTCGCATTTTAATTTTTGCATAAAACCTTAGTGCTACGATAAAGAAGCGAGATAAGGAGTCGCGAACTCGATGGAGGTGAGATCGACGCAACTAGCAAGTATACTTCCGCACATGTTACATCTCGACGAGTATGTATACACTTATTTAGCAGGTGTAATATAATTTTAAAAAAAGAAGTTACAGCTAAATAAGGCCTCTTACAGACTTACCGGCTGTCCAGTGGCAATTACCTAATCTATACTAATACTAGCGACTCACCCTCGCTCCGCTCGGGTTCGTCCCTACTTACGTTTTAAAGTTTAGTATAGATTTCTTAGAGATGAGATATTTTCCTCCAGTAAAAAGTATCCTATATGTTGACCCGATATTGGTTTGTAGTACATGCTATGTATCAGAGATGGCGCTGTATGTGAAAAAAGATATTCCTGCTTTTCTGTTGAAATTTTTCCTGAATTTCCTTTGCTATAAACCTCACGGAGCCCGAGACGTTTCCAAGTGCGTTCTGGAGTTACAGCGTCAGGAAGGAAAACCCGACTTATTTTTATATAGTAGATTATAAAGCTGAAGAGTTTGTTTGTTTGTTTGTTTGTTTGTTTGGTTGAACGCGCTAATCTCAGAAACTACTAATTCGATTTGAAAAATTCTTTTTGCATTAGATAGCCCGTTAACTGAGGAAGGCTATAGGCTATATATCATCCCGGAAAAATATACGGTTCCCGTGGGATAGATTTATTTTTGTCTAGGGATGAACCCGAAACGAAGCGAGGGTGAGTCGCTAGTCATTTATAAACTCAATATACTTTAATTATCTTTCAACTTTCTTATATTGTAATTATCTTCTTTTATCTTTTCAACTCTCGGAAACTTTTAATCAATTTATAGGATCGCTCCTGTGGTTTTCTTCATTATTAAACCTTTAGGAAATTCGTAATGAACATAATGAAACATGCAAAAACTTGAGATGTGGACATCCTGCGCAAATAATGCGGGACATGGCGTTACACTTTTTTTCCTTGAGTGGTTTGAAATTAATAATAATAAATATTTTTTTTACGTATGGCTCAGGTTACGACACATTTGGCTCAGTTTGTAGTGACACTACTTGCTGTGCCAGTGGTCGCGGGTTCGAGCCCGCTGGGGCTTAGTGAACTCACGTGCACACCGGGCGCACGTGAGTTTACTATCGACATAATTGTATTGAATGGCTGCATGTGGTCGGGCCTTTAAGTCATCGCGCTTAGCATCGAGGTTAGTTTTGCGCTGATCCTCGAAGACGCGAACCTGCCTCAGAACTAGGTCACGCCATTCAGGACGCTGTGCCGCCAATCCTTCCCACTTCGATGGTTTAATATTGCATCTTTTCATATGACGCTTCAGAACATCTTTATATCTGAGAAGTTGGCCGCCTAGTTTTCGCTTGCCCTCCTGCAGTTCAGAATAAAAGATGCGCTTCGCCACTCGATCCTCCGACATTCGCGAGACGTTTCCACACCACCGAAGCTGACGACGCATAAGGTATGACTCAATGCCTCCGACATTGGCTCGACGCAAAACTTCGGTATTTCGCACTTGATCAGACGAGCTGATCTTCATAATACTACGTAGGCATTTAAGGTGGAACCTGTCAAGTGTGCGAATGTGATGACGGTACACGCACCACGCCTCAGAGGAATATAGGAGGTTTGGCAGCACTATCGCCATATAAACAGATATCTTAGTGGCAAGTTTCAAGTCGTGTGAGTAGAAGACCTTGGAATACAGTTTCCCGAATGCTGCTGCAGCAGCACCGATCCTGCTGTTGATCTCAGCATCAAGGTCACACTTAGATGTTATAGTGCTCCCCAAATAGCAGAACTTATCAACCTGCTAAAGCACATCCTCACCAAGCTTTATTGACAGTGTCCCATGATCATGGATGTCAGTGGACATCACCTCCGTCTTTTTGACACTAATCTTTAGGCCAAACTTGCAGCAAGCCTGATGAAAATACGACATCACCTGTTGAAGTCCATCTGGGGTTTCCGCTAAAAAGCAAAGGTCATCGGCATACATGATCTCTGTGATCATGGCGTAAGACACTTTGGTACACGCTTTCAATCTGGCCAAATTGAAAAGACTACCGTTTGTGCGAAAACAGATGCGGACACCTTCAGCCGAAGTTTGTAGAACTTCCCGGACTACTACTGCAAAGTACAACGCGAACAGTGTGGGTGCTAAAACACACCCTTGTTTTACCCCACAGGTAACGGGGAAAAACTCTGACTGTTCACCGTCTAGCGCGACGCAGCACTGCATATCGTCGTGCAGGAGTCTTAGAAGTCTCACACACTTCTCCAAGCACCCCAGCTTTTGCAGCACTAGCCATAGGGCTTTCCGAGGCACACTATCGAAAGCTTTTTCCAAGTCGACAAAGCAAAGGTATAGATGACGACCTTGCTCTCTGCTTTTTTCTTGCAGTTGCCGGACGGAAAAGATTACCTCGCATGTGCCTCGGTCAGGACGGAAGCCAAACTGGGTCTCCGGTAGAATCCTTTCAGACAAACCCCTGAGACGGTTTAAAAGAACTCTGGCAAAGACCTTACCGGGAGCTGACCGAAGAGAAATACCTCGATGGGAACCGCAATCGGAACGGTCACCTTTGTTCTTATAGAGGGCAATTATGCTAGATACTTTAAAAGTATCTGGGACTTTCTCCTCTTCCCACATACGAACAAAGTGCTCCCATACCAACGTATGCAATTCCTCACCGCCATATTTCAGCAACTCTACCGGCATACGGTCAATACCAACCGCCCGATTGTTCTGTTTCTGTCTGATGGCAGTAACAACTTCATCGCGCGACAACGGCTCGCCTAGCTCGATAGCAAGAGGAAGTTGAGTCAATAAGCTAATATGAGATCGGCTATAGATCGGCGATAGATCGGCTGATCGATCTACATTGAGCAATGTGTCGAAGTGTTCTGCCCAACGATTAAGTACATCCTCCTTACTTGTCAAGAGACGCTCACCGTCCGAGGACTTAAGAGGCACTCTGACTCTGTAGGAAGTACCAATCAGCTTACGAACCTCGCAATAAAACTCCCCAAGCTGGTTTGAGTCTATAAGCCACTGTATGTGACAAGCTTTGTCCTGCCACTACTTGTCTTTGACTTGACGAGACAGCTTGCGCAGTTCCTGGTCACTTGTTTTGATCACCGAGATGTCCAAGTCTCGCCGTCCATGCTGTCGCAAGAGCTCTCGGTGTTTGCTGATTGCTGTCGTGAAAACCTCATTATTTTCATCATACCAATTTTTCCTATGTCGGTCTTTTAGGCCTAGGGTGAGAGTAGCGGCATCTAACAGATGAGAACATAAGGTTCCCCAGTCAGCATCAACATTTCCGGCCTCTTTCGTAACCAGCAACAATTTTCCAGTCAAGGCGTTGACATATTTCTGCCTTACCTCACGATCTTTCAGCCTATCCGCGTTTATAAATGCAGGCTTCTTTGTTATGGATCGACGAGGACGACGCAGTCGGAGTCGCAGTTTAGTGACAACTAGCCTGTGGTCAGTCCAACAATGGGCACCACGCATAACGCGGGTGATTTGGACCTGACTAACGTCTCTTTGTCTTACGACAGCGTTGTCGATAAGATGCCAGTGTTTAGACCGCGGGTGCATCCACGTGGTTTTGTGCTTAGCTGGAAGTCTGAACATAGTGTTCGTTACCGCAAGTTGATATTGAGCACAAAGATTCAGTAGCAACTGACCATTCTGGTTCATGTTGTCAACTCCGTGTCTGCCCAAGACTCTAGGCCAAGCCTCATAGTCTCGTCCAACTCTGGCATTAAAGTCACCCAACAGTAATATTTGTTCTTGGGGGCGAATGCTGTCTAGACAGTGGGAAAGTTCTTCATAGAACCTGTCCTTAATGTCATCAGACTTGTCTAATGTAGGTGCATAGACACTGATGACATTAAGGTAATTGTCTTTGTCCAGGTGAAGGCGCAATGTGGTAACGCGGTCTGAAATATGTAAGGGGTACTCCCCGAAATTCTTGACTAGATGGTTTTTGATAGCAAAACCAACTCCTGAACGTCTTGGTTCAGACCATGTGGTGCCTTTCCAAAAGAAAGTGTAGCCGCCTCCATCTTCTACCAATTCCCCTTCGTCGGCAAGGTGTGTTTCGGTGAGAGCAGCCACATCCACGTTATAGCGACGAAGTTCCCGCGCTACTATGGCAGTTTTGCGTTCAGGGCAAGCAGTGCAATCTCGGTCAAGCAGTGTTCTCACGTTCCACGCGCCAAACGTTATGGCAGATGTTTGCATGTTATTTTTATTTTTTAGTTTTCGACCGCGTATATGGAGATGCGATGGCAGCCGCGGTTACTACCACCTTTCAAATGGGAATAAACAATTTTTAGGGCACCTTTTCTAAGCGAGGAAAGCAGTGCCTAACTAAATAGGGCTGCTTTGTCATCCCAGGTGCTGCCGAATTCACACTGTCATTCCCAATGTGCAGTGCAAAAGCGACCACGGTGTAATACAACACCCCTGGGGCCGCCTATGTGCAGGACTCGGACAAAGCCTAGTTGCATCAGGCCAGACCTCTCTACCTTATCCTATCGCCATAGGACTTTTCGTCTACGGAGTCCAGTATTCGGAAGCGGTCAAATGCGCAGGAGATATTTAGGTGCACAAGCGTACGCACAAACGCAGGTGCACACACTCGTCCTCCTCCTCCTTGATCTAGTGGAACGGAAGACCGCTACGACTAGAGAAGGGTTCGGATGATGTGTCTGGCCGACTGTAGCAGCTATGCTGACTACCGCCGCCCTCATGGCCATCCACCTTGCCTTCTACTTCGCCGGGTCCGCCAAATCCAGTAGCATATGTAATGTGGTTGCCTTTCCCGCCGAAGCCCCTTTTAGTCATTATGTAATGCAGGCAGGAGATACCGTAGCCTTATTATTAAGCCAGGCAAGACTTAGTACACCGCCAGGTCCGCCAAAAACCAGTTGCATATCTGCTGTGGTTTGCCTTTGCCGCCGGAGCTCCGTTTAGTCGCAGAGTTACCGCAGCCTTATTCAAGACCCAGGCTGCAGGCTCGAATGCAGTATATTTGCTAAAAATAGGTACGTTTTTACTATTTACTTGTTTAAAGTTTAACAGAACCAGCCAAGTGTAAAACATAACAATAATATTATTTTAATACTACTAATCAGATAAGAATATGAAGATATAAAACAAAAAAAATCTACTGAATAATATAAGTAAGTAACATGGGTGGATAATTAAGTGAAGTGAGTTTGAATCTTTCGGTGAAGCAAAATATAATAAGGAAACCTGAAGTATATATAAGTATATATATAAGTATATATCCTTGAGTATATAAGAGTTTTAGAAAGACATGTGTGGTCCACCAACCGGCACTTGGCCAGCATGGTGGACTTAGGCCAGATCCCCCTCGTGTTAAGGGAGATGAAATAGACTGACTTTTTCAGCCTAACTTGTTTCATATGATAAAACAACTAAAAACCACAGAAGAACAAGAAAATAAAAAGTTACTGAACAAATATTTTATGATATTCTATGGTAAAAACTAATATTTTTTTATAATAAAAGACAGTCCTTAAGGAAAAATATGATATAATGTCAAAAAAATTATAAATTATAGTCATTATTTGGGAATCGTTGGTCACAAGTTTGGTCTCTCCACGCCAATAAATTCATTTTTTGGATTTTCTTGCAGCTTATCATTTCATTACTGAAACAAAAAAAAAACATTTAAAAGAAAACATATGACGCGTTGATTTAACTTTCATATATTCCTTGGATTGAATATTTTAAAAATAGTATTTTATATATATATATATATATAATTATAGAATGTTTGATTATCTTTTGTAGAAAAACATACATGTTGTTTTAATTCTCATCCTATATTTTTTTAAGAAAAAAATGTCTTTATGTATAGTATCTAATCATAAGAACTGATTAGTTGTTTTGTTATTAAAGTAGTTAATGTAAATTTTACGTACAATAATTTTTTCTTAATATTAATTTGTCGCGGGTTGCTTGTTAATAATATTTTGCGTTGCGTTATTTAAGTTCAAATGAAAATGTCCGTATTTTTTTTTTTTTAATATTAGTTTTTTATTATTTCTTACCCTGGTCCAGGCATTAAGAAAGCATGTGGTTGTATGGTAGTCACTTTATCGCCCACAGCACACATGATCTGCGCAATTGACGCCTTTCTTACTTCTAAGAGTTGTTCTGTAAAATAAAATATATTAGTCATTCGAGAATATTACTACAACTTACGATATTCATACGGTCGTTTTATTTAAACATTAAGTATCTTTATGGGGGGGGGTGAAAAAGTAAGTAATTTAACATCCTATTGTAAAGCACGAGCTTTACTTTTTTTCGTTCTTTTTTTCTTTACCCTCAGTATAGGAAGTAAATATTAGGTTTCCATACTGGTCAAATATAGCTTGGTCTACTATATATGTCCTGTCAATTATGCAAAATGAGATTCGTACAGGAAAATTCCAGAAGTAAGAGAGCCAGAGGTTGAGACCATTTTACACCATTTCCAAAGCCTTCAAGTTATCAATAGGCTATCTAAAAAAATAATGTAAATGCAAAAAATGTTACCTAAAGTAAAAGCGTTAGGTCTGTTAGGTCGTTCGTACCAATGTCTGTCAGACTCTACCGATCTACGCATTTGGTCTGCGACGATACAAAAGAATGTAACGGGCACGTATCCACCTTGAACTGGCCTCTCTAACCATATGCCTGCCATCAAGTCAATATCTTCCACATGCTTATATTTTTCTTTAAGTAATTCTATTCTCTGTAAAGCAAACATTAAAGTAACATTTAAAAAAATATACTATATATGTACTTGGCATTTACATACATATGTTCATACAAAAACTTTGTAAGTAAAAATTTACATAACACAAGATGTAAAAAGATATGAGGTATTACCACATAATATTATATTGTAGTCCGGTCAAAACAGACATTTTAAATAATTTTAGTAGAGTTCTCTACCAAATAAAATTCAGCTCTGTCGGAGTTTTTGTTATTGGATCACTATTTTTATGTCTAATTTGACCGGACTATTGTCGTACAAATATATATATATATATATATATATATATATATATATATATATATATATATATATATATATATATTTTAGATATTTAATATTACAAAAATAATATTTTTTAACTATTTTTAATTTAAAATATGATCAACTTATTCACAACACTTAACTATATATATATATATATATATATATATATATATATATATATATATATATATATATATATATATATATATATATATATATATATATATATATATATATATATATTATTTATACATGATAAATAAGAAATAGAGAGATATAGTATATTAATAATAACAATATTGGTTATTAAATGTTTTTTGTTAAGTGTTGTGAATAAGTTGATCATATTTTAAATTAAAAATAGTTAAAAAATATTATTTTTGTAATATTAAATATCTAAAATATTAATAAATCTGTATAAAAAAAGTTCAATTTAGCGAAGTTCATTAAATCTACTTTATAAGTAAGGTAATTAGGGTCATGAATTATTCAATCAGTGTTTACTGTATGTATCACTTCCAAACTTCAAGGTAAAATACAAATTCATTACTCATATTTTTTAGTCATGCTTGCATTAAATGTATAAAATGCTGTAATTTACTTGAAATACTTTATGAGGATGAAGTTTCTTTCAATTATTATTGTGTACTTTTTTAACAATTTTTGTTTGACTCATATAACTCAGCTTAAGTAAGATATTTCATTCCCCCCGATGTGTGTTCACCTTGTTGTGGTGGGAGGCTAATTAGCGTCCAGCAACACAGCCGGGCGTGAAGCCAAGAGACACACTGGGAGGTGGCCCACTTCGGTGGGTGGTGTACCATGTGGGTTGCTCCTGGTATTTCTCTGATAGCAGAGTGGACTGTGGAGCAAGCACTTAGTTGTGTGGTCTGTTTTGGAAGACCTGCCACCGGGGCATCATAGTTGAGTGCTTAAGCAATCCTGCGAAGTCTTATTAAGACGGGGAGGTTCTGTTTGGTTTTAGTGGGTAGTACTGGATTTTCTTAAGCTGTCGAGTCCCACATAACCACACGTATACAGTTGGGATGCATAAATGCATTTCCCAATATAAAAAAAGGTGAGATATCTCATGAACCATAATTAGACCACCCTTCTATAGTCACTAATAATATCTTTATGATGTAAAATAGGAATCTAACTTATTAGATTTACTAGAAACTGACTGGATGGGTACCACCCCCTTATCTATTTCTGCCGCCAAGCAACAATGATTGCATTGTTGTGGTCCAGTTTGAAGGATAAGGTAGCCAACGCAATTACAGGCAAGAGGCATCATCCTAGTCCTCACAGTGACAACGCACCTATGGTTCTGCATTTTCGTAGCTTAAAATCTAAGTGCATGAACCGAACCGAAGAATTCAGTTGTACCATTGAACTTGTTCCGCTTCAACTTCATCTTGAAACCCTTGTCATCGATACATTTTACAACACAAAACACATAAGAAAACCAAATTTAAATGAGGTTAAACTTGTATGGTGGTAATTAATACAGTTCGGTAAATATATTTTCATCACCTTTATATTTCTTACAAGTGATGCTTGATCATAATAAAAAATATAAGCAAACATTGTATTGTATTCATCCCTTTTCACGTCCCACTGCTAGGCATTGGCCTTTTTTTAATAAGAATGGCATCATGACCTATTTAACCAAGCTGGTCAAATCGACTTGCTAGAATTCACATGTCTTTTATAATTCATGTCGAAAATTTGTAAACACAGCGCTTTTAAAACAACTTACAACTTATTAAATACACACATACCTCAGGATCAATAACATCAAGTAAATCATCGAACGTACGATATGTCTTGCCGGAGCAAAGCTTTCTATACTTGATGTAGGGTGGAAATCCAAAGTATCGATTTTTAGTTAGATCACTCGATAAGAGATCTACAGCTAATTGGTGAGGCCCCAAACCTTGTTCTGCTACCTAAAAAATAAAATAGAGTAATAACACAAGTTCATCTGCAAAAGCAAAACACCTCGTTATATGTTTAGGTATCGTAATATTATTATCATTATAATATTATTATATATTGGATTTTTTCACGAATTTATTTTGATTGATGACACAAATCAAAATAAATCCGCGAAAAAATCCGAAAGGATAGTTTTATTTAAAATGTCAAATATTCGCGTAAATCTAATAAAGTATTAATTATCTATCATTCTCATTATCTTCATATTAAAATAAACGTTATGTTATGTACTTTGAGTACACAACTGTAAGTGTCTTATAAGTAATGAATTATCACTTAAATTAGAATTACTGAAAAGTGTACATGACTAACGACTCACCCTCGTTTCGCTTCGGGTTCGTCCCTAGACAAAAACAAATCTATTCCACGGGAACCGTACATTTTCCGGGATGATATTTAGCCTATAGCCTTCCTCAGTTAACAGGCTATCTAATGCAAAAATAATTTCATTCAAAAAATAATTTCAAATCGGATTAGTAATTCCTGAGATTAGCACATTCAACCAACCAACCAAACAAACAAACAAATAAACAAAAAAAATGTTTATATAAAATTTATAAAAGTTATTCAAATTCATTCGAAAATAAAACATCTAAATATGTACTACTTGCAAATACGAAAACGTAGGTGTTATGAGACATGACCTACATCAAATTCCTGTCTAAATCTTCAAGAAAAAAAAACATTACGTTAAGCTTTTTTAATTTTTAGCAAGATTATTAGATAGAGAAAGATAAATATCTTTTTCTTATCTTTTATATTTTTTATAATCTAGTTCTCACATGACAATATTTTTTGGTGCACCATATTACGGAAAGAAGTGTAAATCTGTTATTTTTGTAATCTCATCGATTTCCCATTATATTGATAAGGTAAAATAGCAAAAAATATTTTTTAATTTATGTAAAAACTTGGCACTTACATCTGGATCGACAATGTAGTCAACTTTAGCAGAAGGCTGCCTAAAAGCTCCGTGGGTAATATACTCCAAATTCTCATCTAAATACCCAGTTCTTAGAGTCATATTTAATGATTTAGTCTCTTTTAAGTAAACACCATTACTGTCGTACATTCTAAAAGAAAAAAATAACAATCTATTTATCAATAGACATAGACAAAAGTTATATTTATTTATTTTTAAGTATTGCTTCATGTCCTCTGTTTATGAACCGATTTTTTTTTATTTAGTAGCTACTAACGAACTTTAGTGTTATCGTTAAAAAAACTGTTTTCCACAAATTTTCAATAATAATGATGGTTGGATTTCAACCGGTGGGCAAACACAAATATTTTTTAATATATTAATGAAAAAATCTTAACCCTTAAGTGGGCGCATAGGATCATCGCAACTTTGACGCAATAAAATACGTATTTGTAACAAACACAGGACATTCGTATTATTGCTAGAGCAAGAATTTGATGTGGAAAAAGATATTCGTGGCCTTGACCTAGAAGAAGGAGCTGTGGTCCATCTAGATATATAATAATGCGGCAATAAATGTAGCTACCGATAACGCACAAGACATAAAAATTAGTACATACAATAATGCTACTAAAGCAGTAATAATGTACAATTACCAGCCCTGTTCTAATTATTATACTGAGAGAAAAACCCAAAGAAGGCCTTTGGCATTTTTTTTATCTATTGAATGTATGTTGCTTATATACATTAGTGGTGCAGAAGACAAATACAGACATAGTTATTTCTCATACATTATATAAATATGTTATAAATATGTTTGGACATAAATACAAAACACCATCTAGTTCCATAGTAAGCTACGAGCCTTGTGTTATGAATACCAGATAGTTGATACACTACACATATATAACTTTAAATATATACATAGTATAACACCCATGACTGGAGTACATACATTCGTGCTCATCACACAAATGAATAATGAATATATGATGTATCTTTATGAAAAATCTAGCTATTGACTTGGTTGTAGAATTTTAATAAACGTTGTAGTAGGTAACGAATAGTCATAAAAAACAACTACATACAGACAAAAACGATTTTGTTGAATGATCGGCAAAAAGTGGTCGCTGTTCGTGATGCCGTAAGAAGAGCGAAAAAAAATCTAATAATATTTAATTGTAGGTATTAAGACATTGTATTTCATTTGATTTCGATTATTGACAAAACTTTTCAATTAATGACAAATTTTCTATTTTTATTTACAGTCATTAGAGACCCCATGCGACCACTTGTGGGGATTTTCTCCATGCGCCTAATTAAATGTTAATAATATTACTCGTTTAAGCCTAGATGAATCCGTTATATGAATTAAAGTAACACATTTTAAAGTTAAATTTAACGATAGCATTAAAAAATAACTGTTAAGTTAAAATAATATAATAGACGATTCCGTTTTATCTCCTATTTATTATAATTAGCTTCGAAACCAACCGTGTGGTACAAAAGGTAAACATTAAAATACTTACTTTAATTTTCCTTCTTGAATTGTATGAGCCCAACGCAATACAAATGGGAATTCGAGTGTTATTTGTGGTACAAGATCGTCATTGTATATATCTCTAAAATCCCCAGTAAATGGAGACAGAACTCCATTTCTTACTAAATTATCATATCCTGTACAATGTGCATACATATTCATTTAGTATTATAAGTGACAATAAATATAGTCACTAATAGGAGTAATGTTACTTACTTAATTCATAAGAAACAAATTTTATGGAACGAGTTATTATCTACAAATATCTAAATAAATGTATCCTAGACCTCATTTATATTCAAATGTTTTTTTTTACATTTAAATTAATTTAATTACATTTAATAGCATTTGCTATATAAATATTTGTGTTCAATACCTTGAATTTTATATTGCCTTTCTTTTTTATTTAAAACTATCGACTCACTAGGACTTCGTCCTCAGGTATGATTTAACGATAAGTATGGGATAGTTAGACTGCATATTATATAATATGTATGTTCCTCAATAAACGCTATCTCATTCAAAAATTTTTTTGTCAAATCGGATTATTAGTTCCTGAGACTAGTGCGTTCAAACAAACAAACAAACAAAACTCTGTATTTTTATAATATTATAATATGATATAGTATAGTATAGATACATACGCATTAACATACAATTGATATACATTTCTTATATATACAAATAAATTAACCTAAATTAAATGATTCTATGTACCTATTTTTAAACATTCTTAATCGTAAATTGGGAAAACTATCTTAAAAATTAATAATAATAAACAAAAAAAGATAAACGTAGTACCGTCACAGTAGTATAATTGAATACAAATCCTTTTGATAGCCAATAGACTTTAAGTACAATTCAACTATTTTCTATACGCAATTTTTTTACTATGAAAAAACATTTTGAATTCCCTTTTTCTACAAATTCTTAATATTATTTAAATTCAAGTGTCTAACTAAATATCTCACCCATTAAAGTCGGCATTAGTTCATAGTAGTAAATCTGCATAATAATTGCTATAGTAATTTCCCTCGCCATGTAGAAGAGTCTCTCGTCGTCCCAGCAGGGATTTACTTCTGCTAGTCCAGTGGCTACACGATTGTGTAATCGCCACGACCAAATGGTAAATAAATTAGTGCCTAAAACAGTGTTACCGCCACCTTCCGCTGTAAATGTAATGTAATATATTTCTGAAATACTTGCTTAAAATTGAGGACTTTTAAAAAGTTATGGACGTATAGTCAAAACTCTAAATTATTAATTCAATCCTTAATAAAATATTCAATTCAATTTACTTGTTAATGGGTTGAGAAGCATGCTAGATGAGTACAGAGTATTCATACTTCGCAATTTCATATAAAATGGCGAAGACATTAGGGAGATGACCCATCTTAATGGTTGGTAAAATAAATATGTTGGAATATTAACACACAACATCATCTAGTTCCATGGTAAGCAACGCAATTACAGGCAAGAGGCATGTCATCTTAGTCCTCACAGTGATAACGTACCGGCGGTTCTGTATTTTCGTTACCTAAAACCTAAGTGCATGAACCGTAGGTGTTATGGACGACAGGTACTGCTTTCCATCAGTCGGTCTATCTGCTCGTTTTTCACTGAATCTCATAAAAAAAAAAGAAACGAGGCTTGTGTTATGGATACCAGATAGTTGATACACAACACATATTTAAACTTTAAATACAAACATATTATAAATATAAAAACCCATGGCTGGAGTACAAGCATTCGTGCTCATCGCACAAATGAATGCCCCCAGCGGGACTCGAACCCGCGACCGCTGGTACGACAAGTAGATCACTACAAACTAGCTAAATGTGTAGTCATACTTAAAATGTTTAATAAAATGTTTTGACTCACGTATATCATGACATCTAGTTTCGTGGGGTAACTTGTTCGCGAGGCATAGGTTATCTTTGGTTTTCACACTGGGTGGCCAAATTTTTCCATTTGCTACTTCAAATTTCAGCAAGCCCTTTTCAAATTTTCTAGCCTTGGCGTTAAGATTCTTCAGTGACATACCATATATTTGAGATAGGTCAAATGCGGGAGTTGCTGTTGTAATCTGGTAAGTTTTAATCATTATAAATAAAACTAACTATCTTTTCGGATTATTTCGCGGATTTATTTTGATTTTTGGTTCCCGATGTTTTGTATGCTTTACAGCAATCATGGTTACGAGAAAGATTCTGTAGAAAAATCAAAATAAATCCGCGAAATAATCCGAAAAGATAGTTTTATTTAAAATGTGAAATAAGAAAGTATTATTTTAATCATTAATTTATAAATTTAATATATTTTCAGCTCATGATGTGTTTAAGTTTAACTTTTATTACTTACTCTTTCAGGAAGTGTTTTATTGTTCAAACAGCCTCTCGATTGAAAAGACTCAGGCCTTGTCAAATTTAAACACCTTATGGATGAAAACCTATGTACTGGATCATCGTCAGGTATTTTTATTGAAATGCATTTTTTATCTGTTTTTCCTTTTTCTTCACAACAATAGGGAGTCCATTTAATGTAATTTACTAAAATAGAATAATTTTCTATAATTTGTAGACTTTTACTATAGTTTAGTGAAAACAAGCGTAAGTAAATTAATAAGAAGGATGTGCTAATAATAGGGGTTAAAGTATGAAATTGCCGTTTTATCGTAATAGGTACTTCGAATTACTATGGTACCTATGTAGTTCTTTTTTTTTAAATGTGAAGCATTCGATTATCAACTTTTAGTTATTTTTTTTTATTCAGCTTAGACAAGAGAGATGGATACTTCGAAATTTCGAGTGATTTTTGAATACGAGTTCCGATGCGGAACTAACGCGGCAGAAACAGCTCGCAATATCAATGTTGCGTTTGGAGAGGGGACTGCTAATGGACGCACCGTGTGATTTTGGTTAAAACGCTTTCGTGATGGAAACTTTGATTTGAAGAACGAACCACGTGGAAGGTCTTCCACGTGGTTCGTTCTTCAAATCAAAGTTTACCGCCCACACAGGTGAATAACAATGAATTGAAAGAGATGGTGGAAGCCGATCCGAGCCAAACTACCCAGGAATTAGCGGCATGATTAAACGTTACCTTACCAACAATATTGACTCATTTGCGTCAAATCAATAAAATAAAAAAAATATGAAAAATAGGTGGCTCATGATTTGACTGATCTGCAGAAAGAAACGCGTGTTGAAACTTGTGTTGCCTTGTTGAATCGATACAGAAATGAAGGAATATTGGATCGAATTGTGACATGTGATGAAAAATGGATTCTTTACGATAACCGTAAGCGAAAAATGCAATGACTGACCCCAGGTCAAACGCCGCAACAGTATCCTTAAGCAAAGCTTACCAATAAAAAGGTAATGGTAACTGTTTGGTGGTCTCAGCATGGTTTATTCACTATAGCTTTCGATGGAAGAATGGTGATGGCGGTATAAGACCATGGAGATCGTGGGCACACTCCCCGAAGTACAGCCTGTGGAAAACCGACAGACAAGCAACTTGGCGACGGTGTGCTAAGCTGTGAAGCTTAGTTTTCACCAGCTTCTCGTCGCCGATTAGCTTTTTGGCTCTGCGTTCCACCGAGTCAAGTGCGGCAAGTTGGTATTTTGCAGAGCCATCCCAAAGGTGACTGCAATACTCCATGCATGATCGGACTTGAGCTTTGTATAAAGTCAGAAGCTGTCCAGGCGTGAAGTATCGCTTTACCTTGTTAAGGATGCCCAGTTTTTTGGCCGCAGTCTGTGCCTTTGACTCGATGTTGTCGCCAAAGTTAAGGTTTGCACTTAACTTTATGCCGAGAAGCTCCAGACTGTCGGAAACCTCTACAAGTGTACCGCGAAAAGTAGGAGTCAAGCTAAACGGACTCCTTTTTGCGGAGAACAGACAGGCTTGCGTTTTGGCGGCGTTGAAATCTACCAGATTTTTGTCACCCCATTGTGAGACAAGACTTAAGGTCGCATTTGTACGCTCCACTATGGCCTCTCTCAGAGAACGTATTGCTACCCCTCCGTCCTTTGCACCGGACACATAGCTCTATCTAGTGTGAAAAGATAACAGACACACAGAGTTACTTTCGCATTTATAATATTAGTATGGATTATATTATGCACGTGTATTAATATTATTCAAAGGTACGTTTTAATTGTTATTATAGATTTCTCAGAGATGAGATATTTTCTAGCAGTAAAAAGTATCATAAATATTGACCCGGATAACCAGCTATCATCATACCTTTTATCAAAATATGTCCAGCGATTTTCTCGTAATACTTTCTCAGACAGATAGACATACAGAGAGACAAAAAAATTATAGATTCGGCCTCTGTATCGATAATAATGACTATTTTAATAAGATTTGCCAAAAAATATTGAATGTACAGATTCGACTCGGTTAAAATTTTATTATATAGGTATATAGATTACATACCTGTATCATGTATGGATACAATATCGCCTGTAATGAACACAAAGAAATGAAGTAAAAGTTGGGTAAATCTCGTGTCTGGTACCCTTCCCTCTGCCATGACTGTTGTCCTCACTGATCTAGCGAGCGGTAAAGGTTCTCCTGATTTGGTCTTCCTGGGTTCAAAATCTATCAATAAAAAGAATATGTTTAACATTTGACCTTAAATTCATTTCTAAATAAATACGCAAAATAAAAGGGGCGGTAACCAAGTCTATAACATATACTTTTATATTTTTACTACCCAGTCTCCCTCGCTCTGGTCGGGTTCGTCCCTGATTACGTTTTAACGTTTAGTACAAATTTTTTAAAGATGATATATTTTCAGTAAAAGCAATCAGCAAGAGATATTAACAGTAAAAAGTATCCTATATGTTACCCGGATAACCAGCTATCATCATAACAAATTTCATAAAAAATCCTTCCAGTGGTTTTCTTGTGATGCATTATTTTTTTTTTTTTTTTTATAGGACCGAATTTCCTCCGACATGGCGGTCGGAGACCTTGTTTACAATTTTGATTTTATTACATTTTAACCTGAAGGGTTTATTGTTTTTTACATTTTATGTTTTATTTATTCTTTAACAGTTATGAGCTTCTTATGCTCTTATGATGCAGGGAGAGTCTGGTATTACATTCCGAATTATTACATTTATTCTTGATGTATGATTACATTTATTATGTTGTTATTTCTATGTTGTTATTTCTATTTGCTTATTCTATTGGCTTATTTCCTATTTTATTATTTTACTTATTACAAAATGTTTTTGCTGTTTTACTTATAGTTATACGTGATATTTACATTTAGTTATATGCTATATGTCTATTTATTCCTGAGTTTACATAAGTTTTCTCTGACGTGGTAGTATTAGTTTTATAGTATATTGTTACTTTCATTTTGCTTATTTCTATTTATCTATACATAATACATTTATAACTATATAAATATTTATGTATGCTTTCCATACTAAATTAACTTGTTTTTTTTTTTTTTTTTTTTTTTTTCTTTATGCTAGTACTACTTCTTATATATCTAAATACTGATTATGAGTTAGCGTTCGGTTATTTCCGTTATGCGATCACTTGCTTAAAATATTATATTTATTGCGAGTGTTCTTATAATTTGGATTGGGTTAGCTTTTCCGACTTCTTCGCGTGGTTTTAATGACTATACATTTAATCCCGGTATACGTCAGTATACCTTGCGTTTTTGTGTCTGATGCTGTGTTTGTTTCTATTAGCAGTACGCCACACTTGATCTGGCGAGTGCATCCCACTTTTTACGAACTGGGCAGTGTGCATCAAAGGTGTTGTGGTTCGTTTCCGCGTGTTTTGCCTGCATGCAGTTTTTGCATGTGGGTTCTTCCCCTGCTAGGCGACTTGGGCACTGCTCCCGCATGTGCAGCCCTGTACAGTGGCTACACATGTCGGTGCTCTCCGTGCACCATTTTTTCCCGTGCCCGAACTGCAAACACCTTGAGCACTGCACTAACGGTGATAGGTCAAATACTGGTACCCGTTGTAGATCCACATAGATTCTGCCTGCTGTGGTTAGAGATTTCCACAGCATTGGGGAAACCTGCAGAACCACGTGGGTCTCCATCGGGTCTCGCGCCTTTCTCCTATGGCGTACTTTTATTCTGTATTCGGTCTCAGGAATATGCTGTATTAGGTTGTTGTTTTGCTTTTGTATTGCTTCTATTCTTGTGATGCATTTCCAGACAGACAGACAGACAAAAATTATAAAAAAATGTACAGATTCGAATCAGTTAGAAGTTTATTATATGTATAGATATAGGTTACTTGAGTATTTCATACAAATGTATTAAAAGAAGTAACATCGAATTTTCTAAAGATATACTAAAAAATGATTTTATGAGTGATAAAATTCCCATTACAATAAAATTATTAATAATATTTTCTATAATATATACTCTTGAATAGAAATAAATAATTTGTGTTTCGTTACTTTTGAATTATCAAAGATTGTACCGAAAAAACTTACTAGGAAAATAAAATAAGAAATTTAAAAAGTTTAAAATGAAAAATATGAAAATAATGTATTATTATTATTAAAGGCAGTGGTAGCCCAGTGGCAACGCGCTCGCTTAGGAAACCGAGTGAAGGAAACGGTGAAGGAAAATATCGTGAGGAAACCTGCATGTCTAAGAAAACCTATCAAGTTTTCGAAAGACATGTGAAGTCCGCCAATCCGCACTTGGCCAGCGTGGTGGACTATCGCCTGATTCCCCATGTATTGAAGGGAGGCCCGTGCCCAGCAGTGGGACATGAAAAGGGCTGAATACATTATTAATGCAAAATTAAAACCTGTGTCGTATTCTGGTGGAAGCAGTCTTAAATTGGGTGTGTGAGCCGCTCCTCTGCTGGGATACTTAAGGTTGTTGCAGGTACCGTCAATTCTCCTCCCTTCGTACGGATTGCATGGTATGACTTCATTGATACACCAACTGTTAGAAATAATATTATGTTATAAATAATATTTTTGTACTCGATTATTATATTGACATAAATTGACATAAAAATCTAATTTATAAATATCTCGTGTCACGGTGTTTGTGGTTGCACTCCTCCGAAATGGCTCGACCGATTTTGATGATGTTTTTTTTTTAATATATATCTGAGAAACGTACAGTACAGTATTACATAGAAATAAATTATTATATATAAAACACAAACCATTAAAGTTTCCAAGTAAATTATTTTTAACCCTCCTACCCTCCATTTACCTACCCTATCTGGAGGTAGGAGGGTGAGAATTTTTTTAAGTAACTAGGGACGAACCCGAGCAGAGCGAGGTCGTTAGTATTCATAATATAAATAAGACTCATAATTTCATACGTTACACACACACTATTACAAAAAAAATAAAAAATAAAACACGCGCTTACTGTAATATTGATAAAGATATATAATTAATCTGCAAAAATTTTTTCTTGAGATCTAATATCTTTTAGCTTTAGTAAAAGCTTTAAAATGTCGAATCAGACTATATAAATAAATAAAAAAACAATATTATAAATTATATAATTTTATATTTTGGCCTATGATTAATTTTAATTAAAATTTTACTTACAATGTTGAATTCTGTTTAATATATGGTTTAACATCTTCTTTAGTCAACTCATTACCCGAATAAGAATCATAAAATACAGTTTCCGTTAAAACACTCGTTGCGAAACTTAATATAAATATGTACAGCATTATTTATAATTAAACACTTGTTATGGTTTGTGTTACAGGTGAAGATCTATGCGAGACTAATATAAAATCTAAGTGAACACTAACTTAAAGGCGTTTCAAGTTCTTTCACTCACGCTTCAACTCCTCCAACGCAAAAACAATTTACGTTTTTAAAAAAAAAAAAAGATTGTTATATTATCTAAATTACCATATTTTATAATTTAAATGCGCAATTCTACTAAATATATATACATTCACATATTTCGTGTTTCTTGGAAACATATATAACAATTTGGATCAAGTTTTATATTTAGATAAGATTTTTCCTTATAAGTCTTTTATGTTAGTTTGTTTCTCTGTAAATTGGACAACTCACTGTGTCAAATAGATATCATATACGACTGTCATAATATTATACACTTTGTAATGAATTATAATAGAGGATTCCCTTAGCTGTGTGTGCCCAGTGCACAATATCCATTAAGATTAATTTTATTATATTAAAAACTTTTGAAGTGCTTAAAAGCCTCATCAACTGATATATTATCACAAATGCAGTATTTATACTTTAAGGTCATTAATGAATACAAAAAAAGATTAAGTTAGGCAAAGAATCATTTTCTATAATAGTGAAAATATGTTTGGTTGTTCTGTTTTTTATTATAAACTATTGAGATATTTGTTCTCTTAATAACTATTTTCAAAGTACAAGCATAAAAGGGGTAAAGACACTTTTGTTAGTTCGTCGTTTATGAACCAATTTTGATAATTCTTTTTTTGTTGGAAAGGAAATATTCAAGGGTGGTACCATGATAAAGAAACCAGGATCTGATGATGGCATCCCAGAGAAATCGAGAGGAACCTTCGAAAATCGTGGTGGTGACTAATTGGTTTATTTTTTTTTCAATAAGCATTTTAAAGCACTACTATTTAATGAAGGTCTGGAGTCGAATCTGATGATGGAGCCGAAAGACAGTCGAGGGAACTCCTCAACGATTTACAGCAATTACCTGGTGTTTGGGCTTGATTAATTTGTATTGATGAGAACTTTACACCTAGGTGTAAACTGTCATTAGGGGTCTGGATAAATGGCTTAATCGGATATGTTTTAAAAAATCTGTCTTCTTACAAATTGTATTCAGCCCTTTTTAACGTCCCACTGCTGGGCGCGGGCCTCCCTTCAAGACGAGGGGAATCAGGCCATAGTCCACCACGCTGGCCAAGTGCGGATTGGCGGACTTCACATGTCTTTCGAAAACTTGCTAGGTTCTCTCAGACATGCAGGTTTCCTCACGATGTTTTCCTTCACCGTAAGGCAAGTGGTAATCAAGTTAGAAAATGATTCGCACATGAAAATATCAGAGGTGCGAGACACGGGATTTGAACCCGCTTCATTCGGTTTCCCTAGCGAGCGCGTTACGACTGGGCTACCACTGCCTTCTTCTTACAAATTAAAAAAAATAAAATAAAAACTTTATTATTTTTATACAGAAATTTAACTTATCTATATAGATGTGACTTTATTCGTGGACGCCATATAATTAATGATTAAACGAACTTACCTGTACGTGAAGTTCTATCATAATTATACGAGCGCCGAGTCCGAAGAGATTAGTAACTTAGATATTATTTACACATGTAGTTACGCATAGATGTCACCACTCCTGCACTAAGTTGAGAGATATTTTTTTTTTTTTTTTTTTTACCGTCATTGTTTTTTCCCTTTTGTGGGTACTTCGTTCAGTTACGCCTTCGAACGAGTATGGCCAGTCATTTCGTTTAGAGTAAAAGATCGTTTAGTTCATTGATTTATTTCCGTGACATAATATTTGTAAAATATTTAGGGGCATATAACTGGGTGGGTGGGATTACTAATCTCTTCGGACTCGGCGCTCGTATAATTATGATAGAACTTCACGTACAGGTAAGTTCGTTTAATCATTAATTATACTCGCGCCTCGTCCTCGAGATTAGTAACTTAGATATTATTTACACATGTAGACTTTGAGAGTACTTGTAGATGATAAAACACCTATTGCGGAAATATAAATGACCAATAATGTTTATAAATATCACTTTTAATTATCTCTTGATACAATCAATAAACATAACTACGTCCAAGAAGTATAACTACTTGGACTAATAAATTCTTAAGTAACAATTACATAGTGCACAATCGAATAATTTGAAGATATATCAAAATGTATATAACTATATTATTATTATCGCTTTTGCTAAAGTAGTATTATCGTTATGAATAAAATTAATTGAATTCTGATAGTTGCAAAAGTTGTCAAAATCCTGATGTTTTACGGATAGTGTAAACTTAGCTGAGAGTGAGCGCGCGCGCGCGAAGACACTGCTTATGATGTAGGCGCTGAATGTGCTCTATCTAGCGACTATGAGTTTTCGGTCCTACTGGTCTATAAAGCCTTTTAATTCCAAAAAATAAATTATCTGATGTTTTTAATTGTGAGATGCATTCTAAATAACAGAGTAAAGTAGTAAGTAGCTGGGCAAATTGCTGTCTATTATAAAAAGAAGGGGATGTATAATTGTTATAATCCTGGTCTAGAGGTCTTTAAAATATCAGGCATTTTACTTGTGATACGCTGAGAAAAGTCTTAGTTATACTGACCTTTGAAAGAGCCTGAACTCTGTGTGGTCGAAAGCGCAAGAAGTGTAAAATATATAATGGTCTTATTTGATTGTCTATCTAAGGATTTCGACATTAGGGTAGTTTGAAATCAATCCGTTCAATACAGGGTCAGTGTCCCAGGCAACGTCACATTTAGGTCTGGGCTAATTTAATCTAAATATAACCTTAAGAAGTTTTTCTTTTTAATCTATCATCTCCTAAGAGTTCCGGCCCCAATACTAGAGAAAGAGTAGTTCTGTAAGAATTGAGCGTACCATCATGACAACCTCTACTAAAGAGTTGAACCTAAAAGAGAATTACAATGATTACAGAGTAAGCATCTACCGAATTCGTTTTACAGAAATCTCACTATTTCCTCAAGTAAAAATCGTATTGTTTCATAAATTTAGGTAGCAATGATGCTGGGTTATACCATGCGATGATTCCGGTACCATTCATCTTGAAAATGCGTTCTGGATAATATGCTGGATATGATAATAAGGATATGGATATAATAATAGTGTCCTGTATCCGACAAGAGTTAAAATAGGGTAATAAGGCATGGCTTACCCCTAAAGGGTAAATGTTAAAGCTTAGAACAAGAAGAGATCTAAACACCGCGTACCCTGGCTGCATCGGCCAAAATGGCACTAGCATGATAGACTGACTATAATTGTCTCGCTAAGTATCACTAAGAAAGTGGAAATGTAAACAAAACCGTAATCTGACCAAGAAACTGTTAATGAATCTGCAATGAATTCGATGCCAAGAAATGTATCTGGCACATTTGTTATTGATGCAACTAGCGAACAAATCAATCTTTAGAGAACCAGTTGTGGGTATCAAAGGCCCCATCGGAGAATTCATATTCAATGTCTGAGTGAGTTCTTCGTTATTCTAAATCTGCAATAGAATAGTTACTAAAACAAAAAACCTCTTGCTGTCGCACGAGTTCTAAATACCACGAGCTACTAACGTGAAGGGAGACTATTGTTTACCCGTATATCTTATTTATATAAGCTACTGATGTTGAATTATCATTACTTAATATCTGGCAATAGGTTTTTTTTTTTTTGCAACACTTTTAAAACAATAAATGCAGTAAACATCTCTAAATAATTAATGTGCAGTTGTCGTTTAGTATTTGACCATTGTACGTCACCCCCTCGTTGAGGCGTCAGAAAATATTTCAACTTGATAGACATCGATTCTTACTTGATGTATATTATGTTCTATATTATCTACTCAGTACTCACCAGTTAAAATTAGGCGGAAGCGAAACTTGTTATAATCGTCATGATCTACCAAGTTGACTTTACATCTTTCTATTTCTTTAGAATGTAGCCATCTGTATTCGATGGCTGGACAAGCGGATACTAATAAGTGCAATAAGTGACAAAGGTCCTAGTTTTACAACGCTTTCATTTTGAAAATATTTCAAGTTGTGCTTTAATTCGTAATCTTTTATCTTGGTAAACTAATCTGAAACACTATAAAGTTCTATAATCCTGCCTAAGAATTTATATTGAACTGAAGGTACAAGTGTACTACTTTCTGTATTAACTATATTAAGAAATCAAGTAAAGTTAACATAAACCATACAATAATTAATATAGATATAATATTTCAGTTTATTAGAAATTTCTCACATTAATATCCAAATAATACCCAAATATCTAAGTAGACAGTGGAAAAAAATGGCCTGCAGAGCGAAATAGCGTAGCTAAAGGTCTACATATTTTTGTAAACATTTATGGGGTAATACTCATACGAGATAGCAATACATTAAATTGTAAATATATTTTACATTCAAAAAAGGCCCTTAAGTATTTACGGTTTTTTACATGGTAATAAAAATGCGTATTTGAGATCAATTGATCCTTTTTGACCATTATAACAAACAATTCTTAACGCTGTTCCTAAATACCCTAATTTGAAATAATCTGATCTAATAAGTCGGTTAAGATCCTTAAAATTTAAGATAAACTCCATCTTGCTTTGGTTTTGGTACTAGAAAAATACTAGACATAAATTAATTTTCACATGGAAAACTCTTTCTGATTCTGGAGGATTCTGATATGGTACCTAGTTTTAATAAGTTATTAATAGACTTTAAATAAGGTAGTCTATAATAAACTATATACGATGGTTTGATCATTTGTAATTAAAGCATATTGATGATAAAATTTAAATAAATGGCTTACGTATTTTACTGAACTAAAAGCTGCGACGGGAATACCTACGTCGATTACTGGTTTTGCGATTACCACTTCGATTAGCGCGCATGCGCTGGCTGGTAATAAGTTTGTTGTGGGAGATACTGAGCTCGCGACCTGCGGGCTCGCGGCTCCTTTGCGCTGGTGGTGCTGACTCTAAGGGCTGCCTGCGCGCTTGGGGAATAGCCTTGCGACCTCATGTCCCTGAAGATGGTTCCTTAAAATTCGTATTTGTAGACTAGCTGCTGAATACAGCCTTCAGTCCTAACCCTGATTCATTTACAGCTCTAGCTGATTTTAACGTCTTAGCTAAATTTTCACTGAATAGAAATGTGTCTATCTGACGTTTTTAAGATGATCCTTCAAATCATTTTTGAATGAAATTTCTTCGTACAGTTCTTTGACAGAATATGCATATTGTAAATTACATAAAATTCTCGTCCCACTGTTGGGCCTCCTTTCAATACAACGGGGATCAGGCCACCACGCTGGTAAAGTGCGGGTAGAAAATTCTACTTGTATTAATTTTTGCAACTGATCGTTACTTATTTTGCCCAAATTTGTCTCTGTATTATCTATGTTACATTGTTAATATGCAATAAAGAATATATTTTGTTTTTGAATTTATTTGACAATTTATTATCTCAGTTAAGGAAGCAATTGCACTATGAATATAATATACCTATATTTTTTTTTTTTTCTATTTTTTATAGACATTTGCTTTTGTTTATTTTAATGCCCTTATCGCGTTTAATTGCGTAATCAATAATAGCCACTTTCATTTCAACAAAATTTTATTTTAGGTGCACTTAATTGGATACAATTTATTAGTAATTAGTATTTTAAGATTAAAAAGTTAAGGTTTTCCATACTAAGACCACCTTTCGATGTGCAATAGGCGATTTGCAAGTTTGTTGCGTAATTCCAGTCCATTCTAATAACTAATTATCCGGACATAGTGCGGGGGTAGATATCTAAAAATTACCATAGGATTTATATGATAATTTTTTATATGTAAGCTCAATAACTTACGTATTATAAAATCGGACCTAAATAAGCCCATGACTAATCTTATTTTGTTTTAGGTTAGGTTACAATCCCCAGCGGAAGGAACGCCAACTATATTCCAATGCATTTGAACAGCCCCAATGATTGTTCAGGTTGCATAAAAATATACCAGATTAGTCATATAAATATTATGGGTTAGGTTACAATCCCCAACGGAAGGAACGCCAACCATATTCAAATGCGTTTAAACAGTCCCAATGACTGTTCAGGTTGCATATAAAATATACCTAAATAGGTACGAAAGCACTTATTACTGAAAAAATATAAAATTTAAAAAATTGCAACAATATCTCCGTTGCGTAAAGGGACAGTTTCTACTCCAAGCTCTGTATACTTTTCGAAGCACTTCTTTTTCGATCGCGGATATTACGTTATAACTTTCTTATTTTAATTTTCAAATGATTAATTTCTTACACAAGAGACTTACGTCTCGGCATGTTTATAACACACACTGCGAAGACGCGAAATAGCAGTTGAGTGGTTGAGCACTAAAATGCGAATGACTGGCCATACTCGTTCGAAGGCGTAACTGAACGAAGTACCCACAAAAGGGAAAAAACAATGACGGTAAAAAAAAAAAAAAAAAAATATCTCTCAACTTAGTGCAGGAGTGGTGACATCTATGCGTAACTACATGTGTAAATAATATCTAAGTTACTAATCTCGAGGACGAGGCGCGAGTATAATATGTCGTAACTGTACGTTGCGCATTTTTTTGTGGACGACATTTTTACTTGGTAAGTTTAACTCATGAATCTATTATACGGGGTTTATTTATAAACAAAGTTAACCATTATTTAATTCTATTTTATTTTATTTAACAAAAAATAATAATTAACGATTACATACTTGATTACTTTCACTGAAATTTAATTATAATTTTGATAAATACATCTTACCGGTGGTAGGACTCTGTCAAGGCTGAGGAGTCCGACTGCATGGGTACCACCCCCTTATCTATTTCTGCCGCCAAGCAACAATGATTGCATTGTTGTGTTCCAGTTTGAAGGATAAGGTAGCCAGCGCAAGTACAGGCAAGAGGCATATCATCTTAGTCCTCACAGTGACAACGCACCTGTGCTTCTGCATTTTTGTTACTTAAAACCTAAGTGCAGGAACCGTAGGTGTTATGGGCGACAGGTACTGCTTTCCATCAGGTGGTCTGTCTGCTCGTTTGTCACTGAATCACATAAAAAAAAACTTATACTTTTATTGTCCTGAAACAGTTTTGTATATTTCTTTAAACATTTAAAACTCTATAATAATTCGCCAAACAATCTCAAAGAACATTTTTTTAATATATCATGAAAATATCTTTACCTCTTCATCGTGTTTTAATTCTTCGCATTTTAATTTTTGCATAAAACCTTAGTGCTACGATAAAGAACCGAGATAAGGAGTCGCGAACTCGATGGAGGTCAGATCGACGCAACTAGCAAGTATACTTCCGCACATGTTGCATCTCGACAAGTATGTATACACTTATTTAGCAGGTGTAATATAATTTAAGAAAAAGAAGTTACAGCTAAATAAGGCATCTTACAGACTTACCGGCTGTCCAGTGGTAATTACCTAATCTATACTAATATTATAAAGCTGAAGAGTTTGTTTGTTTGTTTGGTTGAACGCGCTAATCTCAGAAAGTACTAATTCGATTTGAAAAATTCTTTTTACATTAGATAGCCCGTTAACTGAGGAAGGCTATAGGCTATATATTATCCCGGAAAAATATACGGTTCCCGTGGGATAGATTTATTTTTGTCTAGGGATGAACCCGAAGCGAAGCGAGGGTGAGTCGCTAGTCATTTATAAACTCAATATACTTTAATTATCTTTCAACTTTCTTATATTGTAATTATCTTCTTTTATCTTTTCAACTCTCGGAAACTTTTCATCAATTTATAGGATCGCTCCTGTGGTTTTCTTCATTATTAAACCTTTAGGAAATTCGTAATGAACATAATGAAACATGCAAAAACTTGAGATGTGGACATCCTGCGCAAATAATGCAGGACATGGCGTTACACTTTTTTTCCTTGAGTGGTTTGAAATTAATAATAATATATATTTTTTTACGTATGGCTCAGGTTACGACACATTTGGCTCAGTTTGTAGTGACACTACTTGCTGTGCCAGTGGTCGCGGGTTCGAGCCCGCTGGGGGCATTCATTTGTGTGATGAGCACGAATGTTTGTAATCCAGTCATGGGGTATCCATAACACAGGCCTCGTAGCTTACCATGAAACTAGATGGTGCTGTGTGATGTCCCAACATATTTATTTATAATATAGTATCTGATGTGCTTAAATAATCATAAATCTTTACAGTCCGGTAGTTTAGAATTGTTTTGTTTTAATTATAGGTACTCGGTAAATAACAATTATTTATTTTATTATTTTTTGTTGTACACAAAAATTTATTCACTAAAAAAATTCTTTATTACCTGAAGGTTAAAGTCTAAAATTTATAATTCAGTAGGCTATGGTTATTATTTTTTTGCACATAGGAACATTTTTTTGTACGGCTGGCTCGTCCGATAATAAGCGGAAGAATAAAAATATATCATTCGTCCAACTATTGTCGGTTTGTACGAATATCTACACTTTTTTGTTTTATAATAGAAAAATATTACTGCGTCCTTATAAAACTAAATAATTCTAATTTCTGTATGTATGTATAAATATAAATAAATATAAATATGTTGGGACATTAACACAGCACCATTTAGTTCCATGGTAAGCTACGAGGCCTGTGTTATGGATACCAGATAGTTGATACACTACACATATATAACTTTAAATACATACATATTATAAATATAAATATATATAATATGCATGTGTATATGCATTTATTTATTTATGCATGTATGTATATGGGTATGTACTTGTGTATGTATTTAGGTTATGCATTTGTGTGTCGTAAGTACACTGCCTATCATTTCATATAATTTCTCCTACGCCCTAAGGTTGCCTGGAAGAGATCGCTTAAAGCGATAAAGCCACCTCCTGTGCATCGTTTATTCTTTATATCTTCTTTTTTGTATATTTCTTTGTGGTGTACAATAAAATATCCACCTCTCTATCTATCTAACCTATCGGGTGATAAAAATTTTTTATTCATTCAATCTTATTCGAAACTTAAAATTTTTCCTATCGATATTTGATAAGATTTGATAAGTTAGAATATTTTTTTTACAGAAACATAAAAATAGTCGCAGTCGCAAAATAGCACACCCCAAAAATAGTCGGACAAATAATATATTTTTCAACCGACTTCAAAAAGAAGAAGGTTCTCAATTCGTAGTTATTTTTTCTGTTTGTTACGTCAAAACTCAGTTATTCATCAAACGATTTAAATTTGAAAAATAAAACCCCGCTAAGGGTGGAAAAATATGTAATGAAAATTTAACCTACTTCTAATTGTCATATTGACTTGAAACTTTGCAAGTGTTTCTATTTCTGTTGATAGTGCGGTGGTTCGGTATCGTCGACCTGATCTGATGGTAAGACCAGAAGGTGGAACTTTTCAACGGCTAATAGTAGATACTTTGAATTTGAGCTTATTTTATTTGATTTAACAATAAGATAAAATTAAATTGTAAAGCCAGTTTTTTTTATTGTTACTAATAAAAGCAACGGCTTAAGCAAATATTTTATAAAAATACTTTCTTCTTACTTTGCTACTACTATGTGTACACCAAAAAGAGAAAAATAAAAACTTAAAAAAAGAACCGTCTTCCAGGCACTAAAATGTAAAAAATAACTAAACGGGGGTTTTTATTTAGAATAGAGATACCTAATTATATATTATCGAAGTCGGTGCCAGCTTTTTTTTGTACTAGCCGATACAAAATAAAGTACACCGACTTCGAAAATAGCTGATTAGGTATCTATAGCAAATGAAAACTATCAATCAGTTATTTGTTACTTTTTAGTTTTTTTTTTTATTTTTCGAAGTCGGTTTTTGTTAATTTTTTTATTTATCTGATCATCGGACGAAAAAATACTTCCTTTTTATACATAG
Organism: Argynnis bischoffii washingtonia; assembly: GCA_033884665.1. Lineage (NCBI taxonomy): Eukaryota > Metazoa > Arthropoda > Insecta > Lepidoptera > Nymphalidae > Argynnis > Argynnis bischoffii. The sequence continues at coordinate 1,617,696 of CM066618.1, read as the reverse complement.
CTAAAAATATTTGTAACTACATAAGTTAGGGATATTTTTTACACACACAACTATGCACACAAAATATGATTAACTGACAATCGTCGGTCCAATAACTTTTATTTACCGCGACGGCTACGGAGACGGTATATGCGTTTGGAATAAGAGGCGAGTGTGTTTGTCTGTTACCATTTTACTCGGAAACGTTTAGGAAACGCTCTCCCTGTCCTCTGCAGCCGAGGTAGTGTTGCCCACTTCGGTGGGCGGTGAGGTTTAGTGGGGCTGCTCCGGGTACTTCTCTGTTTTGCAGAGTAGACTTTGGAGCAGCCTCACTGGTTTGGTGGCTGCCAGGCCTGCGTAAGCGTTCCCGCGGCGTTCCACTAAGGCGGAGAGTGTTTACCTGTTACTAAAAGGTAACCACGGAAATTATAAATATCTATATATTCGTCTCTCCGTCTGTTTAGAGATCACAGCCATTTTCTTCTGTCTAAAGGTCACAGACTTTGTAGTGCATAAGTGATGTGATCAAATTATGAAAAATGAAAATATAGGGGTTGTATACTTCATATATGGAATGATACTGTAAAATAAAAATGCAACAAAAATATTTAATATGTATAAGCATATAGGATACATTTAAATATATTATATATTTAAGAGTAAGATAGGCATTTTTCGATGATTAATTATTTAACTTTTTTTTATTTAAGTCTTTGAATAAAGTAGTCGTTAGTTGCTATGAGTGTACCAAATTGAGATGGGGAAATTGAGAAATACTAATATTTTTTCTAGTTTTAACCTTACAAATTATGTTACCTTACAAATGTTACTTACAATATCGTATTCTTTTTAATATGTCCTTTTACTTTTTCGTTGGTTAATCGTTTTCCCGAAAACGACTCATAGAATTCTTGTTTCCGCTACTACACTCTTTATAAAAATTAACAAAAATATATAGATTATGATATTCAATTCTTTGTTTCCTCTTTTAACAAAATGAAATTACTGCGACTTCTATTACAACTGGAGAGTAAGCTTATACTAATACAAAAGACTTTGTAGCTTTTCTTTTAATATATACCAGAATAGTATGTATAAGGCCTGTTACAGACGTGACGTCGGTCGTAAGGTTACAATTTGAAACTTTGTATGTGAAATCTAGATGACAATAAAGTAATTTAAATCAGCCAAGAAGTGCAAAATACAACCCCTCAATGGCTTTAACTAGAAGTTTTGAGTTCCGGTAAAATTTCCAAGTTTCAATAAAACTTTCAGTTGTTTGCTTCTCATTGACATGCCCCATACATATTATGTGTAAAGTAGGTGTACCGAATAATATGAATTATTATTATGTTGGTTCATTAAAATTATGTATTTTCCACATAGCAAAATATGTACCTACGAAAATGAAATACGTGATAAAATATAGTAATAATAACCAGTTTATTAATTATTTTATTAGTGTTGCAATATATAACATACAGTAAATAGAAATAAGTATAATATTCGCATATTAATATAAGTCTGCCGGAAAAAGCTAATTTTTCATAAAAATAAGTACCCTAGCAACCTAATGCGCAAAAAGAGCAATATTTTCGTAAATAGGGATTTTTCATTTTAATTTTCCTGTAAAGTATGATATAGGTTTAATTTGTTTTTTTTTTTTGTGATTAGGACACAGGCTCTATTTATGTACCCAATTTTGTACCCATTTTTTATACCCAATTATGACCATTTCCACCTAGCAAAGCGAAAATTTTATCATGAGATAAGGCAGAAGTAGATAAGTCTGTATGGATGTTTTTTTTTTTCCTTGATCTTATTTTTTAAATTAAAAAAAAAATATTTAGCTTTATCAAGTTCAAATTTCACGTAAAACAGCTTTATTTAATATCTTAGCCTGAGTGATCCATAATATCTGTCTTATAAAACCAATTACAATATAATTTATAGGGCGAAATAAATCAAAAAGTTATATTAAAAAAAACGAAGTGTTGCGTCAGTAACAATTCTTTTTATTTGCGAGGAATGTTTTAGTAAACTTTATATCATTACATATTTTTTAATTTAAATATTTTAAGCCTACGTCAACCTTTATGGTTATAATTAAATATTTCAATAGGATTATTTGGTATGTAAAACAAAGACAAAGGAAAATAGTTCAGTGTTTTATTCACAATATTAATTAATTTTATACATTGTTAAGTAAATAGTAAATAATTTAAACAGATAAAAATAATTAAAGGCTGTAGTTGTTATAGGGGAATTGGTTATCACAGTTCTGGTCTCTCCATGCCCATAAATTCATTTTCTGTATTTCATCGCAGCTTCGCATTTCATTCCTAAAGATAAAAATTATTAAGTAAAAAGTTTATAATATAAATTTGTTTACATCCAAAGGTATATTTTCTGGGGTAGGATTGTGGAATACATTTTTTTTATTTGAAACGATTCTTACCCTGGCCCAGGCATAAAGAAAGCACGTGGTTGTATGGTAGTCACTTTATCGGCTACAGCACACATGATCTGCGCAATTGAAGCCTTCCTTACTTCCAAGAGTTGTTCTATAACATAATACAATGTAATTAAACATAAATAAATATGTTGGGACGTTAACACACAGCACCATCTAGATCCATGGTAAGCTACGAAGCTTGTGTTATGGATACTAGATAGTTTATACACTACACATATATAACTTTAAATACTTATTAAAAATATAAACACCAATGACTGAAGTGCAAATATTCGTGCTCATCACTCAAATAAATGCCCCCAGTGGGACTCGAACACGCGACCGCTGGTACAGCAAGTATATATAAATAACAGTTTTCTTTTTAATAAAAAAAAAATAACTTGCCTAAAGTAAATGCGTTGGGCCGGTTAGGTCTTTCGTACCAATGTCTGTCTGTCACTACGTTCCTGTACATTTGGTCAACGACGACACAGTAGAGGGTAGAAGGGACATAGCCCCCTTTAACTGGCTTTTCTGACCATATACCCGCCATTAAGTCGATATCTTCTATATGCTTATATTTTTCTTTAAGCAATTGAATTCTCTATAGGACAAATTAGAGAAAGTATGTTAAAAGCATCTTATTTTAATTAGAAAATAAAAAAAAACCATGCTCCACTTTCATTAAACCTACAATAATAAAGGAAATTATTCTAAAAAATGATTTCTTTTTTCGTAATTAATTTTAACGTACAAAAATCAAGAATATTGATATGTTACAACTTTTGTGTCAGGGTTATATGGTTATGACTTAATAGAACTTTATTCAGCCCTTTTTAACGTCCTACTGCTAGATAACACCTTCCCTTCAATACGAGAAGTATAGCCACGCTAGCCAAGTGCGGGTTGGCGGACTTCACATGTCTTACAAAAACTTGCTAGGTTCTCTCAGACATGCAGGTTTCCTCCCGATTTTATCCTTCACCGTAAGACAAGTGGTAATAGTGTTGGTAATGATTCACACATGAAAAAGTGCGAGATCCAAGATTTGAACGCTTATACTAAAATTTAATTTATTATATTCAATTCATAAAAATCGTAATTGTATTACTTGTGTATGCATTAAAAAAGATGTTTTAGAATTACAAAAAAAATTATTCAGTAGCTACATTAAGTGGACATGACTTTAAATGTATCCTTTATAAGATATTTCTTATAAAAAATAATATATATGATTGATATTAAAAATGTTAATCACATACCTCAGGATCTATGACATCACGTAAGTCATCAAACGTGCGATACGTTTTGCCGGAGCAAAGCTTTCTGTATTGGACGTATGGAGCGAAACCAAAGTAACGATTTTTTGTCAAATCACTGGTTAAAACATCAGAAGCTGCCTGATGAGGACCCACAGTAAATTCCCCTATCTAAAAATTAGGTATTTTAATAAAAGTGGTTTTAAAGACGAGTTCTGTACGCTATTTAGACTCAGATATCTCTGCTGTTTTCCTTACGATACTCCTTTGACTGTAAGGTGAGTGGTAGTGATGTTGAAAAATTATTAGTGCTTTAAACCAGAGGTGCAAGACTCGGGGTTTGGACCCGTTTCACTTGATTTTGCAAGCGTGTACACTACGACTAGCTCACCACTGCCCTTATTATTAACTACAATAATATGGTTTGTCTAAATTTATGTTTGTTTATTACTTATTTACGCTGTGGCTTAAAGATTTCGCAATTGAGATAGCTTATATACTTCTGAAATTACCATATAATTTTCATCGACGGTTAGTAGGTTACCAAGCGCCCGACGATGGCAGAAGATTACAAATATAATTTGTAGTGTTTTACCTAGTTTATTTTTATTTCTTTTAGTTATAAACTTTCATGGGACCAAATTTATTATAAAAATATATAATAAATAATGAAAATTTATATTTAAGTTAAAAAATTAAACTTTTACTTTCAATTTATTGAATTTTCACAACACATAACAAAGAAATATTAGGCTTAACCACTGTTGTATAGATAGCATTAAGACGTACTAAACAGGAAAGAGTTATACTTAAGTTAAACGCTTAGACTTACATCTGGATCAATAACATAGTCAAATTTAGCAGACGGCTGCCTGAAGACTCCATGGGTAATATACTCCAAGTTCTCATCTAAGTACCCAGTTCTTAGCGTCAAATTGACTATTTTAGTCTCTTTTAAGTAAATGCCATTTTCGTCATACATTCTAAAATAAAACATACAAAATATCACATGAAGTGAATACAAAACACATGAGATATGGGCACGTTATGTAATAGTTTAATCTGGCACGTTATGTAATAGTTTAATTCGAAGCCATAAATGATAGCAGCGACTAAAAGGGGCTAAGGTACGCTACTTAGGCACTACGTCCCATGGATTACAGTACACAAACTTAATCTAGTATACCTTCTAATATAAGAGTAAAACGGATTTGCAAGATATTGATGTTTTTGATTGATGAGTGGCGCCGCGGGCAAATAAACATTTTTTTTAAATGTACGTTCATCCCTTAAACTTAAAACCTTCCAAACTCTGTCAATTTTGACCCGAGAAAAAAAAGTCATGAAACATTTTTCATGTAAAATTTTAAATTCCACACACTTTTATAAAAACTTTTTTTATATTTTTTAACGTTTAACGAGTAATTGCTAAAAAATATTTTTGACAATTTTTTTTCAACCCTTACAGGGGTTGCAGACACAGAAACCTTTACACATTGTTTTTGTATCATTAAATCAAAAATGCAAAGTTGAGTGTCAACATTTTGATTTAAGTGATTTGACTGGACAATGGGCAGTTTCATCCTCAGAGTGTATCAAGTTGTTATATATGACAAGTTTTTTCCCTGCACGTTTTTTTATGGTATTCAGTGATAAACGAGCAGACAGTCCACCTGATGGAAAGCGATACCTGTCGCCCACAACACCTACGGTTCATGCACTTAAGTTTTATGTAACAAAACTGCAGAACCGCCGGTACGTTATCACTGTGAGGACTAAGATGTTATGCCTCTTGCCTGTAATTGCGCTGGCTACCTTATCCTTCAAACCGGAACACAACAATGCAATCATTGTTGCTTGGCGGCAGAAATAGATAAGGGGGTGGTACCCATCCAGTCGGACTCCTCAGGCTTGACAGAGTCCTACCACCGGTTAAACCACGTGTTTCTTTGCTGGTATCATACAACAAAATAAAGCTTATTATGAACTTTAAAATAACAAATATGACAACTTGATACACTCTAGGGACGGAACTCATACGAAATTGCCCATTTACCTGTAGTTGTTTTATAAATTTTATTAAAACTCACTTTAAATTTCCTTCTTGAATGGTGTGAGCCCAACGCAAAACATATGGAAACTCGAGCGTGATTTGTGGTATTGAATTATTATTGTATAAATCTCTGAACTCCTTCTTTGACGAAAGGACACCAGCTTTGACCAAATTATCGTAACCTGTGCAGTTAAACGCTCGTTTAAATTTATAATTTTGCTACGAGCAAAACTTGTATTTTAATTACCTTACATCAAAGAATCCTAGAAATTTGTTCTAGGATGACACATTAATCATGAAAGTTTCTTATTACAATTTCTACTAAACTAGACGGTATATATACGAGATAAAATCTTATGCAAAAAATCTCACCCATCAAGGCTGGTGATAGTTCATAATAATAAATCTGCATAATGACAGCTATCATAATTTCCCTCGCCGTGAAGAAAAGTTTGTCGTCGTCCCAGCAGGGATTTACTTCTGCTAGTCCAGTGGCTACACGATTGTGCAAACGCCATAACCAAATTGTAAACAAATTTATGCCTAAAACACTGTTACCGCCGTTTTCCGCTGCAAATAATGCGTATAATAAAATTAAAAAAAAAGCTATGATATTAAAATAAAAACGGTCAAAAAATAGCAAAAAAAAAAAACTTATATAAATACTTCTAAAAAATAACTTAAAATCTTAATAATTGCGGGAATTATGAATTTCTATAATTTAGTTTCACTTACGTATATCATGACATCGAGTTTCTTGGGGTAACTGATTTAAAAAGCATACATGGTCTTTACCCTTCACGCTGGGTGGCCAAATTTTACCATTAGCAATTTCAACCTTTAATAGACCTTTCTTGAGTTGTCTACTCTTTGCATTTAGTGTCTTTAATGATGTTCCATACAAATGTGACAAGTCAAACAATGGAGTCGCTGTTGTTATCTGTAATAGAAAGAAATATATTATTTTTATAACATCCCTTTTTTTTATTTTTCTATTTTTATTAAGGGACAGAAATTAATGTCAGTCCCATGGTTTCCTTAAAACATTTATACCGCTAATAATACTAATGAAAACTTATAATTTTGCTTACTTTAACTTAAATTTATATATCGTTTTGGCTATCTCTGAGTCAAGTATAGACAGAGCGCTTAGAAAAACTCCAACATCATTCCAACAAACGTTAAAACTGCTAATCATACCCCTCAAAAGTAGGCCACTCTGATCATGGTACTATAATAGTTCTTATTAGAAAACATAAGAAATGAGTAATTTTCAAAAATTTTAAATTAAAAAAAAACCAAGAAAACATTCTTGTAAAACATAGGAATACCATTTGTAAAGTATGGTTTAGACCCGTAACGTCGTAAAGCAATTTTAAATAAAATTGTTTTCAGAATTCATCTCGATTTTATTTAGATTTTATTCCTTAACCTTTTAGTCTCTTTTGCTTTAAAAAAAAAACAATATAAAACCGTAACAAAATCAGAAAAGTTAGTTTTATTCAAAACTAGGTTGGCTACGGTTGCTTCCCCATACAAACTTTCATCCCCATTTTCAACCCCTTAAGGGATGATTTCTGGGATAAAAGCTATCCTATGTCCTTCCCAGGGTCTCAAACTATCTTCTTATCAAATTTCATCTAAATCGATTCTGTAGTTTCGAAGCTTATTCGGTACAAACAAATAAAGCAAAAAAAAATTTCTCTTTATAATATTAGTATAGATTTAAATCTAAAAAAAGTATTCATCGATGAAGACAACGTCAAGTCATATTAAAACAGCATAGTATGCTTAATGCTACTTACTCTCTCAGGAGACGTATCATTCTTCAAACACCCTCTCGATTGAAAACTTTCGGGTCTTGTCAAATTGAAACATCTTATAGAAGAAAATCTGTGTACCGGATCATCATCAGGTATCTTAATTGGGGTGCATTTTTTATCAGCTTTTCCCTTTTCTTCACAACAGTAAGGTGTCCATTTGATATAATTTACTAAAAACATGTATTTTAATTTAAAAAAAAACATTATTACACTGCTACATATCATACAAATGCAAAAGTTTGTATGTGTGCATGGACACAAATAGGGCAACAAAGGATTACCCAAGTGAAGTAAGGGTAAATCGATAGTTTAATATAATATACATATAAACTTTTTGTCCCATACATTATCTCCATGTAAAAATGGCGTCGATCCGTTATTGCATGAAAGCATTATAATTTATAAACTAACAAACAGATTTTCGCAATTTTAAAATAATTATAATAATATAATATACATGACATAAATATATAAATCATAATGGAATATTATGGTAATAAAAACTTCTTAATTGCACAAAGTTAGTATTACATTACTTAGTAATTACAACATAAATTAGTTTTTATTTCAGGGACTTTTTTGTGAATATATAATACTTATAATTTTGTTTATTTAGTTATTTTATAGTTTAGCCCAGTAGTAGCGCACTCGCTTGGGAAACCGAATCGGAAACCGAAGCAGGTTCAAATCCCGGGTCTCGCACCTCTGATATTTTAATGTACGAATTATTCCCAACATGATTACCACTTGTCTTACGGCGAAGGAAAACATCGTGAGGAAACCTGCATGTCTTTTTTTTATACTATTCTGAATTAGTGCTTGACTACGCTGCACCTGATGGTAAGTGTTAACCCAGTCGTAGATGGTAAGTCGCACACCGACGCAGGCAGATTGTTCCAATCCTTAGCCGAACGTATAATAAATGACGTAGCGAAAAGCTTTGTTCGGACGGGTGGAATGTCCACGACATAAGGATGGAGACCAGCCGTTCGCCAGGTTGTCCGATGATGAAAAGAGGATGGGGGAATAAGGCCGTGTAATTCCTGTCTAAAACATCTTAGTTAGTTTTCGCAAGACATGTGTAGTCCACCAACCCGCACTCAGTTAGCATGATGGCCTATGGCCTAATCCCCTTTCTACTTAAAGGAGGCTCGTGCCATGCAGTGGGACGTTAAAAAGGGCTGAATACATATTTAAATTTTACATACCTGTATCATGGACGGATACTACATCACCAGATATAAACACCCAAAAATGCGTTAAGAGTTGAGTGAACGTCGAACCTGGTATTCTTCCCTCTGCTAAAACAGTTGTTCTAACTGATCTAGCGAGGGGAAGTGGATCTCCAGATTTTGCTTTCCTAGGCTCAAAATCTGTAAATATTTAATTTTTGTTGAAACAGCTAACATAAACAGACTAACATTTATTTTCGATTTGCTTTAAATTGGAGCAATTACCTATTATTATTTATAATTATTATGTAAGATACCAGTAATATTTATTGATATACCAAAAATCAAGATACACAATTAGAGTTTAAAAAATGAACTCAAAAATAAGGGCACAATTTAAAATTGTACGCTTTCTTCTAATCCCTTTTGTTCGTGGCTTTTCGGATGACAATCAAAACGCACTTTGTTACATTTAAAAAAGTACTTTATGTGGTCTGCGTAAGTTTGACTTTGTATTTAGACAATTATAACTTTCGATTTTTTAATTTTATTCTTTGGTTTGACTTAATATTACAGTACCTGGAAAACTATTTTTAGATAAAAAAAAACTAAAAACTTGAATAAATACAGAAAAAAAACAAAAGTAAAAACTTTGTATTTCGACCGGGACTCGATCCCGGGCATATGTGTTGTCTAACTTGCGCCTTGACCGCTTAACCACGATGCTTACATCCGAGTGTAAGAAATTATCGACCATATTCATCGTAGAATAATGCAAAAGAAAACCGCATGAAAACTCGAAAACACGCGTATTTCCATAGACATGAGACTAATCTAGATCAATTTTTCACCCCCGAAAGCCCCCATACACCAAATTTCAGCGAAATCGTTAGAGCCGTTTCCGAGATTGCTGGTATAAAGAAATAAAGATATAAATATACAAGAATCGCTCGTTTAAATATATAAGATATTACATATCGACATCACTTTTAAAATAGATATTTGTTAGGAAATGTGTATCTATGTTTTTATATGTATCATTGGTAATATTACAATTTTTTGCATATTTATAAATATTTTATTATAGAAGGCAATAGTTAAATACAATATCACTTGTCAGCGTAAATACTTTTTCTATACATATAATAAAATTCTAACTAAGTCGAATCTGTACCTTAAATACTTTTTGGAAAATCTTATTGAAATAGACTTTACTATCGATATAGAAGCCAAATCTATAGTTTTAGAATTTTCGTCTGTCCGTCTGTTACCGCATCACGGGAAAACTACTAGACAGATTTTGATGAAATTTGGTATGATGATAGCTGGTTATCCGGGTCAACATATAGAATACTTTTTACTGCAAGAAAATATCTTATCTCTGAGCTAAACGTTAAAACGTATTTAGGGATGAACTCGAGCGGAGCGAGGGTGAGTTGCTAATTATAAATACAAAATTAGTTTAACCTTTATCATATTCTGCTGGTAGTAACCTCAATATTGGTGTATGAGCCGCTCCTCTGGTGGGATACTTCATGTTGATGCAAGAGCCATCCAATTTCCTCCCCTCTAAAGGATCGCATGGCTCGATTTCATTGATGCACCAGCTGTCAGTAATTATATTATTATAATAATTGACTTCTATCTCTCCCACGATGAAGGTCGCGGATTCAAGTATAGTGTTTATTTGATATTAACCAAAGATGCTAATTAAAATTTTCATACTTTCTTAGATTTACGCGAATATTTGACATTTTAAATAAAACTATCTTTTCGGATTTTTTCGCGGATTTATTTTGATTTTTGGTTCTCGATGTTTCGAATGATTTACGACAATCATGGACACGGGAGAGACTAAGGTTTTAGACATCTCAAAGATATTATATAGTTGTTACAGACAGTCTACCCACAAAATTACAATATTAATTCAAGAAATACAAAATTGGCTCCAAAGTACCTTACAATATTGGCTCGGTACTACCATCATCGTGGGATTCTGTAATTAACATAATAAAATCTAACAACAAAAGTAAACATAACGGGCCATTAGATGTAATTAGTTTATACTGTGTAGATCGAAATAAGTGACCAAATAACAGTAATTCAGATTAATATTTTTTATCTATAGAGATAGGAATAGTGTTGCTTAATATTTTTACTTCAAATAATTGGAATCTAAACTAATATTTTAACTTTGACGACACGTTTGGCTGAGTTTGTAGTGACTTGCTGTGCCAGCGGTCGCGGGTTCGAATCCCGCTAGGGGCATTTATTTGTGTGATGAGCACGAATGTTTGTACTGTAGTGTATCAACTATGTATCTGATATCCATAACACAAGCCTCGTAACTTACCATGGAACTAGATGGTGCTGTGTATTAATGTCCCAATATATTTATATTTATTTATATTTAACTTTTTTAAATTACATCAATAATATTGCTTAAATAATTAATATTTTTAATTTACTTTATGGTTATACATATTATATTTTTAATTAATATGAAAATACTTAATTATTATAGCTAACGTCTGTCTGACCATTTATTCACTTATAACTCAAGATTCACTGATCGAATTTACGTGAGATATTACAATGCTTTTTTGTTTGTTAACTTCACTTGTAACAAATAATTGGACTCATTTGCAAGTATTCTTTTAATTTGTAAAACTATAATTATATAGTATATACAGGTGATATGCGTAAATGCACCTTAACTACATCTAGTTTGAAACTAACAGAAGCGAAGAAGAATTACTAGTACATTATATCACGAAAAAAACAATATTTTCGGAATCCGAAGATGTCTAATTCCATATCTTCTAAATATCCATTAATTAGGCAAATTTGGTCATTATTAACTATGTAACTGTATGTTTTTATTGTTTCACAGGTTTACTTCGCCTTTTTGTTCCTGACGTTTCAAATGGTTTTTTTTTTTTTAATGAAGTTTATTTATTTAGTAATAATTCTTATACGAATACAGTAAAACAATGGCTACGATGATACTACAAAAGTATGAACTGGTTTACAATAGTCATAGTTGCGGGAGTCAGTCTCTCCACGAGAAAAACACAATTTTATTTATAATGTCAATAATTGCGTAAAAATAAATTTTACTTAGGGAATTTTAGGATCAAGTATTAAGATTGTTTAATATATTATAACTTACAATGATGTATTCTGCTTTATATGCGTTTTCACCTCGTCGTTAGTTAACTCCTTGCCAGTATATGACTCATAGAATACTGTTTCCGCAAAAACACTTGTTAAACAAGATAACATGAAAACACAGAACATTCTTAACCGTTATTACAGTTACTATGACTTCTGTGTCAATTATGAAATAAAAAATTACTAACAACAAGCTGTCAATTGTTCCAATATAAAGCAAGGAAAGCCGAGGTCTTCATCTACAAGGCTTCGTCCATACTTTACGTCACATTTTTTTAAGTTTCTTTCGTTAGAAAACATTTCTTCTGTTAGAATTGGGTTTACACAATACGTTAATTATAATTTTTTTGTTTTTTTATTTTTTTTTTTATAATATGGAATCAATTTTTTATGTGATATAATACGAAAATATGGAATTATAATAGAATAGATTAGAACAAATACAATACATTAATTATATAATAATATTCATTTTGAACTTGAATATTGTATGTGTATTGTATGTATTCAGCCCTTTTTAACGTCCCACTGCTGGGCACGGGCCTCCCTTCAAGACGAGGGGAATCAGGCCATAGTCCACCACGCTGGCCAAGTGCGGATTGGCGGACTTTACATGTCTTTCGAAAACTTGCTAGGTTCTCTCAGACATGCAGGTTTCCTCACGATGTTTTCCTTCACCGTAAGGCAAGTGGTAATCAAGTTAGAAAATGATTCGCACATGAAAATATCAGAGGTGCGAGACCCGGGATTTGAACCCGCTTCACTCGGTTTCCTAAGCGAGCGCGTTACCACTGGGCTACCACTGCCTTATGAACTTGAATATTATTATGGTTTTTTTTCTAATTTTTTTTGTTTTTTTTTTTCATGATATGGAATCAATTTTTTTATGAGAGAATATTAAACATAATTTGAAAATATAGAATTATAATAGAATAGATTAGAATAAAACTAATATCATAGTTCAGAAAATCTGTATTTTTAACTTATGTTACACAAAAAAAAATAAAAAATAACTTAATTTTTTTTTCATGCAAACCTATGTAAAATGAGCCTTATTTTTAATTTAATTAATCAATGAGGTATTGTTCATAAATCAAAAAATTTAGTTAAAGTAATAATATTATGATATTGTAACTTACTATAATATTCTATATATACTCGTATTGAAGGGAGGCCCGTGCCCAGCAGTGGGACGTTAAAAAAAGGGTTGAATACACACAAAATGAAAAACTAAGAATGCTATGAAATAAAATAAAAAAGGTGTTAAAATATAATATAAATCTTCCATAACCGGACACATAAAGCCAGCTCATTCATTGAACAATAAGCCCGATAGGAAATTCGCCAGACGAAGAATGTACAAATTCAGTGTAAATCAGATAACACTTTGGCTTGGAATCTAATAGAGATAAGGTACAGACTTACGTTTAAAACGCAGCGTTTTTTTACATATATTCATTATTGAACCTAAGTTACGTATCTTTTTTTTGCAAAAAGTTACTACAGTATAATAGTACTTTTTTGATTAAAAATACTCTATTTATAATTTATGCCGAGCCATGTTTTAAATATACTCATTCTTTAAAAATATTGCAAAATACCTACTTGAAGAACAAAACACTTCTGTCACACTAACACTCCAAACAAACGCCTCAGGTCCTATTTAGATTTGATATATATTCCTATTTAGATGTTAAAAAATTAAACTATCTTGCTTAACCGTTGAGTATCCTTGGAAATATCCAGACTCCATTACCTGATTAACGATATTATTGCATTCCCACTAAAGATTGTTATTAAAAAAATTAAAATAGTACAAAATATGAATCTTAGAAACATATAAACATTGAAAAAACAAGCTACATAAAACTTCAAACAAAAAGTTAAATATATTTCAAACCCTACAACGCGCCCGTCTGCTTGACAATACGAGTGTCGCATATAAAGCGAAGTATTGAGTCAACGCACGCGTCCAGGAATTCTGATCGCTTCGATGGATTCATTGATGTACTTGTCATTCGGAAATTGTAACCAAATAAAAGATAATAATTGTTAACATTACAAACAAAAAACTATCACAATACGCGAAAGTAAATTAATGTGAAAGTTTATGTGTTTGTTACTCTTTCACGCTGAAATGGTGAAACTGATTTGGGTGAAACTTTGTACAGAGATAGACGATAATCTGCAGTAACACAAGCTGTTGTTAGTTATAAAATTTTCCTATAGGTGGCATTACGTGTACATAATATTATAAATACAAAAGATATCTTGAAACGCACCGAAGCGAAGTAAGAGTAAGCCATCTAGTTTATTCTACATAGATATTTGAAGAAAATCTTATATAATAATTCCAAAAACTTTTTTTTATTTTAAAAAAATGTTTTTTAAAATTAAATAGGTTACATTTAAACTCCTCCTCCTTTTCGATGAAGTTGGTTGAAAAGGGTTGAGTACATGAGTACTTTGTGAATAATAAATAAGCTTAAATTGTGATGTTAGTTAGAATTGATATGTGCTATTTGTAAGATTTCGTCGTTTTCATTATATGTAACATACAATTTCCGTTCGAGACATTTCATCTTTACCATAAACTCTATACATTAATTCGATAAAATACTGACGATGTACCTTTTTGCATTTTCAGTTGGTTCGATTACGGGTTCAGGTCAACTGTTTAAAAAAAAATTAATTGTAGTTAATCTTATTTTTAGAAATCAAATTTTCAGTGTTTAAGACACTTTTCTTCCATGTCCTGTAGGTTCGTTCCACGATGTTAGACTCGATATGAATAATTATTAAGATTTCATCGTTTTTTTTCAATTCTAAGACGCAATGGTTGTTCGAGAGATTTTATCCTTCCCATAGACTATATTGATTAATTCCATAAAATAGTTGCAAAATAGTAATAAAAAGTTCGATTCCCGGTTCAGTTAAGTTTTTTTAACAAAATAATAAATGCAGTTATTATTATTTTCAAAACTAAAGAAATGTTTCCTTTGAGTAAATCTTAATAACTTCAATATTTAAGGTACTTTTCTTCCATATCCCATCGATTTCCATCCAGCTGTATAAAAAAAAATTTTTTTTTGAAAATTTTGTCATACCTAATATGAAAAATGAGAATGACTACATGTATGCATGCAAAGACGCAGGAAATAACTAGTGTATAATAAAACGTCCTCATATTTATCCCTCACCTAAATTCTTTTTCACAGAAAACCATAACAATGGTTCTAGCAATTAGCATTAACGTTTGTTACTCGAAGGTGACATTAATTATGTAAGTAATTTGTTTTAAAACACTTATTCAATATTAAGTAGATCAGGAAAATCTTATTTAAAAATTGCTATTGTACGTAATACTTTCTAAGATTTACGCGAATATTTGATACATACCTATAATAAAATTCTGAGTCGAATCTTTACATTAAATATTTTTTTGGAAAATCTTATTGAAATAGACATTATAATCGATACAGAGGCCGAATCTATAGTTTTTAGAACTTTGGTCTGTCTGTCTGTCTGGGAACGTATCGCGAGAAAACTTGTGGATAGATTTTGATGTATGATGATAGCTAGTTATCCGGGTCAACATATAGGATACTTTTTATTGTGGAAAAAGAGAAATCAATACTGAACGTTAAAAAGTAAATAGAGACGAATCCGTGCGGAGCGAGGGTGAGTTGCTAGTTTAAAATAAAACTATTAAATCAAAATACATGCGCGAAAATATCCGAAAAGATAGTTTTATTTACAAAGGCTATTATACATTTTAAATATTAATAGATATTTTCTATATTTTTTTTAAGATTGCAATAGGTAACGAATCTATATTAAAAAAAAAAAACTAGTCGTTGAGTAGTGCGTCACTTGAGATCAGCTGGTGCAGCCGTCCTCATTTTTTTATACTTTTAAATTGTAAAGTTAAGTCAGGTTTTTAGGGAATAAAATTTAAAAAATTGCCAAGAAAACTAGGAAATGGGAATGGGAGAAAATCTAAAAATGATAATTGCTAAGATTTTTCTATGAACTTAAAGATCATAACAATTAACTTTTATTTTTTTAAAGCTTTACCGGACGGTATTACTGCAACTGAAAAAACTACGCATAAACTACATATTATTATTATTATATGTATGTATAAATATAGCACGCCACTGATAACTTTTTGTTCGTACTGCATGAAACAAAGATAAACAAAGAAACGATTTTTGACTGACTTGAAAAAGAAAGAGGTACTTCATTTTAATACATTTTTCACCTCTCCGACGCAAAGCAAAGCAAACCTATTTCGATAATCCTATAAATATAATCACAAATTCATGTATAATATTTTAACTATAATTTAGAGTTCATACCTTGTCATATTTACCTATTAGATATACATATTGCTGCTATAGGTAGCCCAATGGTATCTCGCTCGCTTCGGTATCCGAGTAAAGCGGGTTCAAATCCCGGGTCTTGCACCTCTGATATTTTCATGTGCGAATCGTTTCTAACATGATTACCACTTGCCTTACGGTGAAGGAAAACATCGTGAGGAAACCTGCATGTCTGAGAGAACCTAGCAAGTTTTCGAAAGACATGTGAAGTCCGCCAACCCGCACTTGGCCAGCGTGGTGGACTATGGCCTGATCCCCCCTCGTATTGAAGGGAGGCCCGTGCCCAGCAGTGGGACGTTAAAAAGGGCTGAATACATTGCTGCATTCATATTGAAGCATTGTCGGCTGCAAACATTTTTGCGGGATAAAAAGTAACCTATGTTCTATCCTAGACTCAATCTATCTCTGTGCCTTTCATTCAGATCATTAACAAACATCCATCCATCCAAACTTTCGCATTTATAATATTCATGATATATAATTAATAATGAGATTTTACTCATTTAAATATCATGCCTATATATTTGGGGCCTTTCACAGTCTACTACTCGCTCGTACGTACATACTTACGCATATTAATTACCTACCGTCCGCTGGACCATAACGGCCAATGAAATTGTAGGACTGTCGACAAACATAATACTACTGTATTATTTCATTGCTATGATTATTATTTTATCAAATTATGGAAATACAATTTTAGTAGGACTCTGTCAAGCCTGAGGAGTCCGACTGGATGGGTACCGCCCCCTTATCTATTTCTGCCGCCAAGCAATAATGATTGCATTGTTGTGTTCCGGTTTGAAGGATAAGGTAGCCAGCGCAATTACAGGCGAGAGGCATATCATCTTAGTCCTCACAGTGACAACGCACCTGTGGTTCTGCATTTTTGTAACTTAAAACCTAAGTGCGTGAACCGTAGGTGTTATGGGCGACAGGTACTGCTTTCCATCAGGTGGTCTGTCTGCTCGTTTGTCACTGAATCGCATAAAAAAAAAAAAAAAAAAAAGAAAAAAGATTACAGAAAGGAGTAGGTTATACATATATAGTAGGCAATTAAGATTTAATAGATAGGATGTAATCAGTAATGAAGTATGCAATAATGTCCTCTTAAACGATTTCAGCCATGGTGGCCAATTTCATCGAGACTAGTCATCTGCGCAGGAGATATTATAGTGCACAAGTGTACGCACAGACACAAGTGCACTCTCTATTCCTGTCACACTCATACTCCGGTGGGACGACTACTCGACACTACCAGTGAGAGTTATGGCACAAGACAGACGGCTTTACGTGTTCGTCGAAGCACGGGGGTGAAACACAGCAAACTTCCCAACTCCTAGCTGTTACTGGAACTTCCTTAATAGGAAGATTCAATAACTAAACTTGACCCCACCTGGGACGAGAACTCAGGACCTGCGGATATGAAGTTGTGCCTGCTACACTACACGTACATGCTAGCCATTACATCACCGAGACAGAAGGCACTGAAATACGTACAATTTAAATATATAATATTATAATCTGTGCATACAGCAAATAAGTCCTAATCAAATAAATAAAAACCAATTGTTCAGATATATTTATTGCTAGTATTTATAAGAGAAAATCTTTAAACATAATGATTTATGATTCGTATTCAAAAAAAAAATTAGGTATATCTTTGAACTCATAATAATATATGTATATAATAAAATTCTGAGTCGAATCTGTACATTAAATATTTTTTGGAAAATCTTATTGAAATAGTTATTATTGTCGATACAGAGACCGAATCTATAGTTTTTAGATATTTTATTAGTCTGTCTGTCTGTGACTGACTGTCATGAGAAAAGCACTGAACAGATTTTCACGAAAATTGGTATGATGATAGCTGGATCAACATATAAGGTAGGACATTTTACTGCGGTAAAATATCTCATCTCTAAAAAATCTATACTAAACGTTAAAACGTTACTAGGGACAAACCCAAGCGAAGCCAGAGTGAGTCGCTAGTTAAATAATATAACGTTTGAACAAGTAAAGGCGAGTGTCGACTATTATTCCTAAAACAACACATGCACGCGCCTTCATTAGAAACAGCTGCGGGTACTACGTGTGTTAAAATATAGGGTGCGAATGATTTTTTGTTTAAAATATTTCATTAAAGATGCTTGATATTTCATTAAAGTGGCTCTGTCAGTGGGTTTGGTTTTGAAGATTTTATTGCGATTCGGTAAGTTTAATAGGATAGCGGTGAAGTTATAACATCAAATAGTTTGTTTTTAATCATAAAATATTAATTAAAAATAAATATTATTGTATATTTTTGTTACCAATTTTTAAAATTAGTACAAGCGAAACACATACGTCGAGCTATGGTCAAAAGCTTGCTTATAAGGCTATGGCTCGGAGAACATAAACTAGTGATGAAACGGATTATTCTCTGGCCGGATACTGACCAGATATCCGACGGCCGGATATTAAGCCAGGTTGTCACGTGGCATTTTAAGACAAGTGCATGTGTAAGAATTTAGTCTTATTCGGATGTTATCATAACTTAGTCATAAGCTAAAGTGAATTGAAAATACAAGTGAATTGTTTATTTGCTCAATCACTTTGCGTGCCTACACTTATCAAAGTATGCCTTTACAAGATAATCTTGTATTATTTACCTCACTGATATATTTTTTTACAGTTTATTATAGAAAAAAAACGCAGTTTTTAAATATCCGGTATCCGGCTGGATATTGCGATACCGGACAGTTACCGGATATCCGTTTTATTTCTAATATAAACATTATTATAAACTTATATCATATATGTATGTACGTATGTATAAAATAATAATTACATTAGAGCTTGTAGTATTTGAAAAATATTTAAAAATCAAAACCTTAATTTGTTATAAACTGTGGTAGTCAAAGTGCTTGAAAGTTATTGATGTATGAAGGGATGTTTTTGGCGATGGCATATTTAACAGATGCAGATTGAATTGTTTTGAAGCAAGTTGAAAGAGAATAGCGTTTTATAATGCACCTATATTCACATATAAAATAAAAATACAACATATAAATACACCTATATATAGATTATTTATAAAAAGGAAACATAATATTTTCCTTTTTAATATAATGCTTCCTTAGATTTACGCAAATATTTGACATTTCAGAGAACATGTGTGTGACTATCTTTGCTGTAAAGCGCATGAAATATCGGGAACGAAAATCAAAATAAATCCATCAAAAAAATTGAAAAGGATAGTTTTATTGCTATTTTTTCACAAATCAGTAAAATTGCGCTAATTTAATTTACAAGCGCATTATTTCGTTTGCCTTCACTTAGAATATTTTTTGAAACCATAACGGACCTTTTAGGATCTATTTTTGAAGTTATACTCCTTTTGGCACATTTGGAAAAAATTATGAGAGTAAAATTTTTACAATGACAGCCAAAAAGCGACATGATGAAGTTAGCTGCATTCCTATTACAAAAAAAGAGTTGTTACATACGGGATGAAATCTTTAGCTCTTTTTGTTCTGTTACGCCTAGAGTGTAACTTCTTACGAGCGTACATACACACGTTTCTTTTATTAATTTTACATAAATAATAACAAATCGATATGTTTAATGCTATCGACTGATATTTATTCAAACCAATTTTCTTTATTCCAAATGAGACCCCTTTTTAGTAAATACTTAATAATAAATGGTAACATCGCATACTAATATAGCGTCTATACTAATATTATAAAGAGGTAAAGTTTGTGAGTTTGTGAGATTGTGTGGGGTAATCTCTGGATCTACTGAACCGATTTAGATGAAGTAAGAAGATAGTTTGAGACCCTGGGAAGGATATAGGATACTTTTTATCCCGGAAATTACCCCTTAAAGGAATGAAAGTTTTATTGGAAAACAAACTAGGGATGAACCCGAGCAAAGCGATGGTGAGTCGCTAGTAAATTATAAAAACGCCCCATCGCTTGTGACATAAACACAGCTTCATAGTCAAAATGAAGGGTCTGTGTTTAACGAGCTACACGTGTCCGAATAGTTGACGACTTTGGCACGTCACTTGCAAGTACCGTTACGTTACATGCAAATTTACCACCCTTATTCCTAAGGCTATAGAGTCGAATTTATATTTAAAATGTATATAATTAGTAGATTTAATCACCCTTCTGGTTATTAGCGTAGAGTTGATAATAGTTTATATGGATTGATAACGGTTGAGAGAGTTGAATAACCATTCATTTAACAGCAGTATGTTTTGACGCGGACTGATGGTAACGGCTAACTGTGACGTATGTACCCGTTCATGACTTACTTGAATACTTAACTTGATTTTGCTTATGATTAATTAAATAAATAATTAGATGTATAAACTGTTATATCCAGTATACTATGCCTAAAATGTTTCCACAACTTCTATAGAGCATACTAATGTATTTATTTGTCAGAGAATGTGATTTGCTCTGTTTATCTCACTTTATACATGTAACTAGCAAAACCCGCAGCTTCGCTCGCGCTAAAACTACAACAAAAAAACTTTGAAAAGGTAGGTTTCATACAATTTTCCATCCCTTATTTTATCTCCTTAAGGGATGAATTTCAAAAAATGCTAAAACACGTATTTATTTAATTGTATTGAAGAGCATTAATACCAAGTTTCAAGAAATTCTGATCATAAATATTTTTTGGGTTGTGTTATAACGTGTATTCCCGTGGGACTGAGATAATCTCCCGCGGTAAAAAGTATCCTATATGTTGACCCGGATATCCAGCTATCATCACACCAAATTTCATCAAAATCCCTCCAGTGGTTTTTCTGTGATGCGATAACAGACAGACAGACAAAAATTCTAAAAACTATAGATTCGGTCTCTGTGTCGATAATAAAGTCTATTTCAATAAGATTTTCCAAAAAATATTTAAGGTACAGATTCGACTCAGTTAGAATTTTATTATATGTATAGATTAGTGTAACTGTAAATGAATCTACGAGTTATTATGGGGAGATGGAATATGGAATATACAAATTAGAATGAAATACTCATTGGACTCTATCTTAAGAATGACTGATCTTGACTAAAGCAGAGAATTTTATTTTACTCAACAACTTTACCACTATTTGGCACGGGCCTCCCTTCAATACGAACATGGGGGATCATGCCATAGCTCACCACGCTGACCAAGTGCGGGTTGACGGGCTTCACATGTCTTTAGAAAACTTGCTAGGTTCTCTCATACATGTATGTTATAACAACTTCGGTAGTAATTCCAATATTATTTTTACCAAAAACTGATTTTCAAGACCATATTGTGACTATATTTATTGTAAAGCACGGAACTAAAATTAAAATAAATCCACAAAAAAATCCTTGCGGATAATTTTATTTAACATAACAGGTATTTTTACATACACATACATAGATAAGGCACGAAAAAACCATTGGACAGATTTTGATGAAATTTGGTATGGTGATAGCGTGTTATCCGAGTCAACATATAGATACTTTTTACATCGGGAAAATATCTCATCTCTGAGCTAAACGTTAAAACGTAACTAGGGACGAACCCGACCGGAGCGAGGGTGAGTTGCTAGTAAACTATAAGTCGCAAATATCGTGGTATAGATGTATTTTCAAATACAATGTACAGTTTTAAAAGAAATCTTAAAGAAATCATTGAGTGTTACATATCTATTATCGAGTTATAAAATGTTGTGCATGCCTTTAATTTAGAGTAATATACAAAAAAGAAATTGATTAATGTTATTTTCGTAATTAACTTTGTGTATGTACTTACTCTAGTTGGTAAGCCTTATTCAATAAATAAATAAATATATAAATTTTGGTAGTTTCAAAGATTATCCCCATTTAACCCCTGTGATTAGATGAATTTAAAATTTTGAATATAAATAAATAAATAAATATGTTGGGACATTAACACACAGCACCATCTAGTTCCATTGTAACCTACGAGGCTTGTGTTATGGATACCTGATAGTTGATACACTACACATATATAACTTTAATTACATACATATTATAAATATAAACACCCATGACTGGAGTACAAACATTCGTGCCTAACACACAAATGAATGCCTCCTAACATGCATGCTAACACACAAATGAATGAGCCAGTGGGACTCGAACCCACGACCGTTGACACAACAAGTAGGGTCACTACAAAGTACAAACTGAGCCAAATATAATTTTGAAAAAAAAAACTACACCACTTAAATTAGTGTATAAGCAGTCATATTATATTTATAACTAGCGACTAACGCTCGCTTCGCTCGCTTTCGTCCTTAGGTATGTTGTCACGGTTAGCTATGTTTATACATAAAATAGTAACTTGCTACTCCTAAGATATTAATTTAAATTATATAGCGATTTACCCTCGCTTCGCTTGTGTGCGTACGCCGTACGCGGATTTTGTTCACAATTTCATGGGTTTTTAATTTTTTTTCGCGGAATCCTAATTCTTTTTCTAAAATAAAAGTAGCCTAAGTTACTCCTTATAACATCAACTATCTGCCAGTGAAAGTCCCGTCAAAATCAGTCCAGCCGTTTCAGAGATTAGCCGGAACAAACAGTCAGACAGACAGACAGACAGATAAAAATTTAAAAAAATGTTGTCTTGGTATATGTTCCGTGTATACATCCATATACATTTAGTAAAAAGCGATTATTTTAATATTACAAACAGACACTCCAATTTTATTTATCTGTATAGATTTATATATAACAATCTAATATATTCGAATAAGTACGACTGGGAGAGATAGGTATATGAGACAATATTATGCAAAGGGAGACTTATCTTGTGAAACCGTGGCTCTTTCATTGTTATTTCGAGTCAACTCGACTACCACTCGAGTATTTTTTTAAACATGAATACATTATTAAATTTTTCATTACGTTCAGAATTGTATGTATGTATATGTTTAATGTTTAAGCACTGACTTAAAAAGCAATCTAAATATTGTGAATATCTACTTAATACTCTTGTAAATCATGTCATCATGTGAGTTAGTTAAATTTGAATGAAATTTAGAATGTATAGCATAAATTACCAATACTTTATTAATACTTAATTTATTAATAAACGATATCATTGCCCATATAAATTATGATCAAGCCTACTGTAGACAGAATGGATGAAAGAAACTGGAAGAAATAGAAGAAATGAACGACTTAACCAATTTTAATAAGACTTTAACTGGCAAGTAGAGGATTGTATTCAGCCCTTTTTAACATCCCATTGCTGGGCACAGGTATTGCAGGCGGGTTGGCAGACGCCACATGTCTTTCGAAAACTTGCTAGGTTTTCTCAGACATGCAGGTTTCTTCACGATGCTTTCCTACACTGCAAGGCAAGTGATAATCAAGTTAGAAATGATCTGTGAGACCCGGGATTTGAACACGCTTCACTCGGTTTCCCAAGCGAGCGCGTTACCACTGGGCTAACACTGCCTAATATATTATTAGTTTTATTATAATATATGGGCTTACAATAATGTTAAGTGGCATTGTCAAACAAACAAAAAACATAAAATACCTACCTTCGTTTTATCATTTTTATACAAAAACTACTAAACAAGATCACCAATTCTTGATAAAAGACCTCGGAATAAGTAAACATTTTTCAAACTATGCATTTCTTTGTAACAGGACGTTTAGTATAAAACAAACGAATATATGCGAGCATCTATCACCGATCGTGCCGTTTCCATAGCGACGTCTGCCGACCTACCCTACAAAGGAAAATCTAATAAAAATATTTTTTTTTACCAAATAAAACTTTGCGTATAAACTCGCTCTTATCACAAAGTAGTAACGTCTATTATCGCCCATTCCAAATATTCATATTAAAAAGCTACGTACAAACAAACAGTTTTCCGCTGCTTATTTAGTAATGCAATATTTTTCTTATTCCTTATAGAATCTATTGGACTCCTTTATTCTGTTGTCGTATGCAAACAGTTAGAACATTTGATACCTCACGTATCTCCAGCATACGATATGTGTATTTTTAAACTTTAAACAGAAATAATGCTTTACGGAAATATCTTGTGGATATCTGGAAATATGCTTGTTCTCTGATCGTTAAGATATGAAAACATTTTGCTGTTATTGATTAGCTTTATTAGTTCTTTAAAAAAATATGTGATCAAGTCTGAAAAATTAGGGAAACCTAACTAAATATAATTTGAAGATGTTTTATGCCATTTCCTTATACAATAAATAATCTATATAGTAATCTAACTGCCTCGGTGGTGTAGTGGCATGTACGGCTGCAGATCCAGAGGTCCTGGGTTCGAGTCACGGGTCGGACCAAATTTAGTTATTGAGTCTTTCTGTTTAGTAAGCCTCAGTAACAGCCCGGAGTTGGGAAGTTGGCGGTGTTTCACCCCCGTGCCTCGGAGAGCACGTAAAGCCGTCGGTCCTGCGCCTTTACTTTCACTGGTAGTGTCGAGTAGTCGTCCCACCGGATTATGAGAGTGACAGGAATAGAGAGTGTACTTTTGTCTGTGCGTACACTTATGCTCTATAATATCTCCTGCGCAGTTGGCTAGTCTCAATGAGATTGGCCGCCGTGGTCGAAAACGGTTAAGAGGACTTATTATTATATAATCTATACATATAATAAAATTCTGAGTGGAATCTGTACATTGAATATTTTTTGGAAAATTCTATTGAAATAGTCAGTCATTATTTTCGATACCGAGGCCGAATCTATAGTATTTAGAATTTTTGTCAGTCTGTCTGTCTGGAAACGCATCACGAGAAAACCACTGGACAGACTTTTATGAAATTTGGTATGATGATACCTGGTTATCCCGATGAAAGTATTCTATATACTTTTACTGCGGGAAAATATCTCATCTCTGAGAAATCTATAGTAAATGTTAAAACGTAATTAATTATTCTGATGTATATAGTATTAAGAAAGTGTTTTTAAAATCTTTAACATAACATTAGTTCATATTGAAATTTGCCTATCCTTACTATGTATTTTTTTTTTATTAGTATTTTTATTATGTACTGTTTGAGTTTTAAGTTTTGCTTTATTTTTTAATTTTATAATTGTTTTTTTTTTTTTGATTTTTGATTGTAGTAAAGTAAGTAAAGTAATTTTTTGTTGTCCTTTCATATTGTTTTTATTTTGCAGTTTTTTTTTTGTGTTAAAATTTTTGAATTTTATGTTTTTAAATGTTTTGCATCACGTTTACTCTACATGTGACATATTTTTAAGTGGAAACTTTGCTGGTGTGTGAATGTTTAGTTTTTAATTATTTATTAGGATTTTAGTCACTGTTTGTTTCCCAAAAATAAATAAATAAATAAATAAATAAGTAAGTAACTAGGGAAGAACTTGAACGAAAAAAACTTCAAAACCTTCCACCTAAATTAAATACGTCCCCCCCTTTTAACATAGGTCAAAAACAATATACCTATAATAAACAATATATCAATGGGCATTGGAGAAAATTTAAGCATTTAAATTAAATGAATTTTGCTTACTACACGCCAATTAATCGGAGCTTGCTGAGTGCGCAGCAAATAGTTTGTGAACTCCGGAATTAAGGGTATTCACACACCATCTGCCTGTTCAGCGCAAACCTTTCCAAAATGACAGACCAATCGATATAAGATGTATACAGTTATTGGTTTATATAGTTTATGGGATTTTGTTGTTATATTTGTATTCAGCCCTTTTTAACGTCCCACTGCTGGGTATAGGCATTATTCAATTCAATACGTGGGGTATATTATTATTATAACAGTACTAGCGACTCACCCTCGCTTTGCTTCGGGTTCGTCCCTATACAAAAACAAATCTGTCCCACGGGAATCGTACATTTTTCCGGGATGATATATAGCCTATAGCCTTCCTCAGTTAAGGGGCTATCAAATGCAAAAAGAATTTTTCAAATCGGATCAATACTTTCTGAGATTAGCGCATTCAACCAAACAAACAAAAAAACTCTTCAGCTTCATAACATTAGTATAGATTTTAACTTAAAACAACATTCCATTAACTAAGTTTAACATAAATAGAAAATAACTAATTTTTTTAACAATTTCGCTAAAACAAGTAAAGGAACAAACTTTGCTATAATAAAACACATCTAACTTCCTCATGCCTATGCTTGAAACATTTCACTTTTGTAAAAGTGATGACACAAGTACAACACACGTTCGAATGTAGCCGATGGAAAATATACACAACATTGCTAAAAGCTATTACCGATTCGTTTCCTTCATAAATCAAACAACAACGTCGATTAATGGTAAATTTCGAATATATGGCTCTTGATCACACCTGGTGCCATTTATGAAAATTAATTCTAAACTCGACGATATTGATAACTTTACCCTATATCAAAAGTATAACGTTACAGCTATACAATAAGAAAATATTTGTTTTTAATAAGTTTTTAATATCTAGAATATTTGTTTTATAACATGTTTTTTGGTATATATTCAGCCCTTTTTAACGTCCCACTGCTGGGCACGGGCCTCCCTTCAATACGAGGGGGATCAGGCCATAGTCCACCACGCTGGCCAAGTGCGGATTGGGGGACTTCACACGTCTTTCGAAAACTTGCTAGGTTTCTCAGACATGCAGGTTTCCTCACGATGTTTTTCCTTCGCCGTAAGGCGAGTGGTAATCATGTTAAAAATGATTCGCACATGAGAATATCAGAGGTAAGACCCAGGATTTGAACCCGCTTCACTCGGTTTCCCAAGCGAGCGCGTTACCACTGGGCTACCACTGCCTTGTTTTTTGGTGTTTATACACAAATGTAAGTATGTACTTTTAGATTGATCAGCCAAACGACTGGATCTATATTATAGAAAGCAAAAATTTTCTAAGTGATTTTATATATTTTTCTTATTTCTAAGGATAAAAAGGTATGTAAACAATATATAAAGCATTATATAATGAAAGAAAGTGTCATTAGATTAAGAAATATCAAATTAAAAAAAATTAAGCTGGGGTAGATCGCTAGATATAGCATATATCAGTATAAAAAAAAGGTTAGATTAAGTTAATATTCTTCTATAAATGCTGAAAATTACGTTATTTAAACTAAGTAAATTTTCAATAACTCTTAAGACTTAGAACATAACAAAGTAACAAACCCGCAATATTTTTGAAAAACATATCCAATAACACTCCACACCATGGGGTAGACGAGAAAAAAACATTTACGTGCACCCTAAGAAAGATTTTTTCAAGATTTTATTTTACCACTTTGTCGGCGTGACTAATACATGTATGTAACGAAACTATAAGGGTTCCTTGTTGACTACGGATCCCTAAAAAACATAGCGCTATAATACAATCAAAATCAACAATTCGACGTACAAATGAAAAGGGTAATAGGTGAATAGGGTAGAAGGGGTAAATTGGTGCTTGTAGTTAAATTCTAAGCTAAAACCAAGAATATATTGATTGTGATCATTTTCATTTTACTGCATCGATCAAAAAAGTACTAGATACCCAATCAACGACAAAAAATGTCCTAACCGAATAAGCGCTCATTTGAACATTTGAACGCGCTTTTAATTTTAAAAAAAAAATGTGAAAAAAAGTTTAAGCATTCCATTTAAAGTTCAATTTACATTGTCATATATTTATTTCAACTAGAATAATTATTAATTACCTAAACACAATTGGTGACAGTTTTCAGAGAACTTTTGCGTATTTAGTACTTTTTTGATCGATCTTTTACTGTCATTTATATTGTCTCTTTTTTACTTTATCTTTAAGCAATATTATTGTATGATATTGTTTTCAGAGGTTCCTTCGTGCCTTTTCCATTCTACGTGACATTGGAAGTATACCATTGGAAGTATTTTTGTACTCAATTACAATAAAATCTATTAATACTAATACAAGAAAATCTATTAATTCTTAGAAAGTATTTTTAAAAAGCAGTGGTAATCCATTAGTCTGTTACCAAAACTTGGCTTGGAAAACTAAGTTAAAGAGGTCTCAAATTAAGGCCTGTGTCCAGTAAGAAAAAAAAATTAAAAAAAAAGGCTTAAGTGTTATATTTTTAATACCATTATCAGTATCTTATCTTATAATATTAGAAGGGCAATTATTGTATATGTATGTATATATAAATTTATTTCGTGTATCTCGGAAACTTCTATTGAGATGAGGTTTTCTTTTTTAAGTTTATCTATATAGGTGTGCTTTAAAAAAATAACTTAATATAGTAAAACAACAAACTATTAGCTAAATCTAAATAAATAAATAAATCTAAATTGGAAACAAAATTATGTATCATAATAGTTTGTATTGGTTTTAAATGCCAATACATTCAATCTAATAGAGCGATCAGATCACGAAACGAAATTAAATTCACGTTTAGTCCACGCGGTGGTCCGCAAATGATTAGTGGGAACGTGCTTCGGCGCTACCACTGTATCTGTCGATACAGAATATACTCTCAAAATGCACTTTATTAGTCTAATTTTCGCCCCGGTTTTGCTCGTAATATAGTTAAAAGTACTTGATCTATTTGGATTATTATGTTTTATTATTAAAAAAAATTAGAAGCTTTTCTGTTTTGTAAAAGATTGTACATAAAATATATTGCATTAATTGGTTTAAATACAATTATTTGTTTCTTAGGGATGTTTTTTTTTGTGACTTCATCTTTGAGGTTTACAAGTGATGAAGATATCGCTTATCTTACGTACAAAAAACATACATTTATTATTATAATTCTTCAAAAAGAAGACATTAAAATCTTACTAACATACTTATTTAATTTTAAAAGTTCCTAGCGACCCATCCTTGCTCTGGTCGGGTTTGACCTTAGTTACGTTTTAACGTTTAGTAAAAAAATTCTTATTGACGAGGTCTTAAAATCTTCCTAAAAAGTATCCTAGTGGTAAAAAGTATCCTATATGTTGACCCAGATAGCCAGCTATTATCATAATAAATTTCATAAAAGTCTGTGCAGTGGTTTTCTCGTGACGCGTTTCCAGACAAACAGACAGACAAACATTCTAAAAACTACATATACAATCTCTGTATCGATAATAATGACTATTTCAATAAAATGTTCCAAAAAAATATTTAATGTACAAATTCGACTCAGTTAGAATTTTATTATATGTATAGACACATAATATAATATAAAAAAATATTTCATCTTTGTATCAATGACTTGAACAAATTCAGTAACATTGATGTATATTTAAAAAAAAATATAAAAACACATTCTAACATATCATTTTCTTAAATTTTTCATAGCCTTAATACAATTATTATTAAAAATAATATGCAATTTTAGTTCTAAAGCCAAAATAATAGTTCTAAAGTCAACTGTATCAAATAATTTAGTTCAGGAAATTAAATTCAGGTTTAAAGCATTTCCGTCCACCATTTGTGGTTTTCTGTAGATATATTCGTAAATACGATCATTCTCCATAAATTCTATAGAGATAGCCATATAAAGTCTTCATTACACATAAAATAGAGACTATATAATTACATTAACAAACTAGCAACGCACCCTCGCTCCGCTCGGGCTCGTCCTTAGTTATCTTTTAACGTTTAGTATAGATTTCTCAGAGATGAGATATTTTCCCGTAGTAAAAAGTATCCTATATGTTAAACCGGATAACCAGCTATCATCATACTAAATTTTATTAAAATCTGTTCAGTGGTTTTCTCGTAATGCGTTCCCAGACAGATAGACAAAAATTCTATAAACTATAATTCAGCCTCTGTATAATAATGATTATTTCAATAAGATTTTCCAAAAAATATGTAATGTACAGATTCGACTCAGAATTTTATTATTTGTATAGATGTCAATAACCAACTATTTAAAGAAAAAATCAAAGTAAGTTATAAAATCATATTGCTTCAAGCAATCTTACAGACAAATTGATTGTTTTAAGAGTTAAGTTTTTGACCGACTTTAAATAGGAAGACACACACAGTTAGTCTATATTTTTGTAAGCATGTTACGCGATATCTTCGCAAATTATATATTGTCATAATTCTTTTTTTTTTCAAAAATAAATTATAAATATACGTACGTCAAGGGTGGTCATTCTATATTTAGAAAAAAAAAGTTTTTCATAAAAAGTTTTTATTTCTCCCTTTTTAGTGTAGACATAATAGTAGTAGCAAAGTATAAGCACTGACAAACTAAAATTCGCTTTTATTAGAACAAAATGAAAACTACTGCACCAAACTATGTTAAATTTTTATGGGACCTAATAGCAACTATTCTGCATCAAACTAAAGAAGAATCACGTAAATCGGATCATAAATCTTAGCGTAATCAGTGTACATACAACAAAAAAATACTAATCGAATTGAGATCTCTTTTTTGAAGTCGGTTAAACATGTCGTTGTTTTCGTCAAATCTTGAATAATAATTATCATCAAATTTCGACCACTGGACGAACACCAGCAAAAATAAAATAGTTATGTATTAAATTTTAATTCTGAACGTTTCAACGTATTGCAATTATTTTAGTTTCAGGCGTATTATTTTTAGTATAAAATCGATTGATTGATTTCAAACTTAATTCCTATATTTATATTAAGATGAAGTATTTGTGTTTTTAAGTTTTATTGTGATTTTCAAATATAATTTTAAAATGAGCACGTAGACACTGTAGAAATATAAGTACATCGCCATTAAAGCTTCCTAGAAAGGGAATAAAATCTGTACTTTCGTTCTTCGAATCGCACATAACTCATAAAATCTGAAAGTTATGTTCGTAACAGCTTTGGGCCCATCTAATTAGTTTTCCAGAAATTATGACGAATGTGTTTTAACCAAAATAATCCTTATTTTTATTGCCTTAGATGCCATTATTCCAGTTTTCTACAAAAATGACAGTTTAAAAGCATATTGTAATAAGTCATTCCATCCAAGAATATTGCTGTCAGATTTATTGTATAAAATTGTCAAATTATTTTATAATTATTTGAATATGAATTCACGTGAATGATAAAAGTAAAGATAAAAAATTATACGTCCAAATGAAAAATTGCTTAACTGGAAAAATGATATTTTAAATGAACATTTTAGTTTTAAAAGATACCTTCGTTACTGTATTTTATTTATTTATTTATTTATTTTATTTATTTATTTATACGGATCTACAATAGCATACATAATTTAACATTTACAATATACTTAAATCTAATTTATATTTATATGTATTACCAATTATAGGAGAACACATTATTCGCCAAAAAAACAGTGTTTTATAATGCCTAAAAGTACTAATTAAAAATACAAAAAAAAATATTAATACAATTCAAAAAAAACATGTTAACAACAATTAAATTAAACTTAACAATTACATTAAAAAAATACTGTAAACTTATAAAAAACACTTTTCATACTGTATGTACATATGTGTGTGTATGTCTACCTTTTGTTACTCTTTCCCACTGAAATAGCTAATGACATTATGACCTAGAGTAATCTAGATTACGTTAAGCACCTCTAATATTTTCATGTGTTAATCATTTCCAAGATGATGACCACTTGTTTTAGGTAAAGGAAAACATCGTGAAGTAACCTGCATGTCTGAGAAAACCTAGCAAGTTTTCAAAAAGCATGTAAAATCCACCAACCAGCACTTAGCCAGCGTGGTGGACTATAGTCTGATCCCTCTCGTATTAGAAGGAGGCTAATGCCCAGCAGTGGCAAGTGGGACGTTAAAAAGGGCTGAATATAATACTATTTGGTGCCTAGGGGTGTGCCTGAGCAAAGTGAGGCTTAAGTTGCTTTGATAAATATAAATATACGTACCCATTATAAATCTAAATATAAATGAATGTGTGCGAAGTACTAAACATACTCAGTACTTCATCTAGCTTAGGCTCAATGAATTTGAATGATTCTAAATAGAAATAACTTATGTCTTGAACGAACAAATAGTGTATATTTTATCAATGTATCTACGAAGACAGTGGAGCCACATACAGTCGAAAATGTCGACATGTGTCATGACTGCAAGTTTTTGAGTTAAGAACGACCAAACGTTAGTTATTTAATAACTAAAAAATAAATAAAATAAATATTTTGGGACATTAACAAACAACACCATCAACACATTACATACTACACATATGTATATAAAAAATATGAACATATTATAAATAAAAACGCCCATGATTAGAGTACAAACATTCGTGCTCATCACAAAAATGAATTCAGCGGGACTCGAACCCGCGAACGCTGGCACAGTAACTAGGGTCAGAACAAATTTAGCCAAACGTATCGTATGGTGTCTTAAAGCACTTCCTCCTGTACACTGTATAATATTTATTTAGTACAACCCACTATTTCATATAGCGAAATATTTATGACGAATATCGAACTAAAAATTATATAAACCTACGCTATTTCCACCTCTATTGGTATTGTGATAGAAATTAAATTTGTATCAATTAATTTCGCTATCAATGCGAGTTGAGCACTGTATATATATTTTGGATAAGATCCAAATAATTCTGAATGGACACCGCCTATTCCGTGTTTATGGTTGTCATAAAAATATCGCGTCGATGGCTTTATCTTGAAGTATATTTTGAAGGGCATATCTGATATAAATTTTTATTTACATATTTTGTTCTTGGCAACTACATGGTTGTGATTGCTTTGTATGACGAAGGTTATGAATTCAATTTCTGTCTGAGGCAAATTTTATATAGATTTCTTTCCAATTTTCTAGATATAATTGGACTTACCTGAATAGCCGTACATAATAAAATATATATATGTATATACGGTCGAATTGAGAACCTCCTCCTTTTTTTGGACGTCGGTTAAAAAATATATAAATTGCATGGCAATTACCTACGAATCTAATATTATGAATTAATACATATAATAAAAGAAACAAAATTCAAAGCTAGAAACAAGGTTCGTTTAAGGTATAATAAGTTTAATGTGCCTCTTGTTTTAACTTATTTTTTCGCAAGTTATATCACAGCCCGGATAGCTCAGTCGGTAGAGCATTGGACTTTTAATCCAAGGGTCCAGGGTTCAAGTCCCTGTTCGGGCGGATCAACTTTTTTTAATTTTTATTACCATATTTTTACATTTCATTTATAATGCGCGATTGTAAACTATTGCCCAGCGTTGGGAAAGTGGGCAAATTAATAGTTAATTTATAATTTAACTATTAAACTAGACGAAAGCAGTTCGCATTTCGTGCCGTTTTCGAGCCATATATAAAAATAGTTATGATGTGAGATTGTAAACTGTTGCCCAACATTGGGAAAGTGGGCAAATTAATTGTGAATTATTTATCATTTAATATATAGTTTAAATTAACTATACAAAAGCAGCTTACCTTCTTTTAGTAGCCTATTTTAACATAGTTATTATGATGTATGAATATTGCCCACCGTTGGGAAAGTGGGCAAAATAATCGTGAATTAATTGTTATTTAACCTATAGAGTATAAGTTAACTAGACCAAAGCAGAAAACCTTTTTAATAGCCTATTATTACACAGTAATTATAATGTCTGATTGTAAACTGTTG
Source organism: Argynnis bischoffii washingtonia (assembly GCA_033884665.1). Classification (NCBI taxonomy): domain Eukaryota; kingdom Metazoa; phylum Arthropoda; class Insecta; order Lepidoptera; family Nymphalidae; genus Argynnis; species Argynnis bischoffii. Next base: position 1,583,849 of record CM066618.1, on the reverse strand, counting down.
TCCAGCGTTGGGAAAATGGGCAAAATAATCATGAATTATTTGCCACTTGACGTACAAGTAAGCTACTAAAGCGCTTTGCTGTACAATTATTGCATGCAAGTCAGTTAATTTATTTGAACCCGTAAGGGGGTCTAGTTAGTAGTAATTACAGTTCCCGATAGTTATCCACAAGTGATGGTGACATAACTAGTTTACACATCAATTATTTCAATCGTACCCTACGGCTGAATGCGTTTAAAGTTTGTATTATTTTATTTATGGAAAATCCTGTTTGTGTGTTTTCTTCGCTTTTTATGTAAAACTAAGGCTTAAAGCGAACAGTTTATATTTTACTATTCTTATATTTACTTGATTATTAATTATTATCACTACATATTATAAAATCTCCCCGTCGCATCTGTTTGTTTCAACGTGATAATATCCAAAACTACCAACGAAACGAACTTTGTCTAAATTGGCTGAAATATGACGATGACTGTTGAAGATGTTGGAAAAAGTCATGCCAACTGGGAACTTTGTTGGCGAGTACCGCTTAAACTAATAAAGTTATATGAAAACGATGCATTGCGGGATTATTTCCCTTAAAAAAAATTATTAAACTGTAGTTACGTTATATATCCCACGCACTTACGGACGCACCCAAGTGAATCGAGAATAAGTCACTAGTTTTATATATGGTCATTTCTTGATCATAAGCAAAACCAAGGACAAAAGCTAGTTATATATTATATACTAGCGACTCACCTTCGCTTCGCTTCGGGTTCATCCTTAAACAAAACCAAATCTATCCCACGGGAACCGTACATTTTTCCGGGATGATATATAGCCTATAACCTTCCTCAGTTAACGGGCTATCTAATGCAAAAAGAATTTTTCAAATCGGATTAGTAGTTCCTGAGATTATCGCGTTCAACCAAACAAACAAGCAAACAAACTATTCAGCTTTATAATATTAGTATAGATTTATATTTGACGATACGTTAAGCTCAGTTTGTAATACTTGATGTGCCAGCGATCGCTGGTTCAAGACCCGTTGGGGGCATTCATTTGTGTGATGAGCACGAATATTTGTACTTGAGTCGTGTGTCGTAGCTAAACATGGAACTAGATGGTGCTGTGTTATTTGTGTTAATGTCCCAACATATTTATTTATTATAACGTTAAATATTTATAATCTTAAGTAGATTTAGACCAAGAAAACACCAACACCAAAAAGGTGTACCTCAAAGAGTCTTAGAACCCGTTCAAGGGAAAGTATAGAGATTTATTAAAGGGTAAATAAAAAGGATTGAAACGGTCAGAGTGTAATAACGTTAGCTTTGTGGCCCTTAATGATAAGTACAGGTTATTGCCTTAGCAAGATCCCTTCGTTTTATTTGAAAGAACCTTTTTGCCTCTGGTTTTACCATGTGTAGAAAGTAAATTGGCACTTCATACTAAACAAGAGTCCAGTGGTAAAGCACTTGCTTGGGAAACGAAGTGAAGCGGGTGCAAATCTCGTGTCGCGCACTTCTGATATTTTGATGAAACATGATTATCTATTATGGGAAGAACATGTCTGAAATATTACTGTACGTCTCAAAGAACCTAGCAAGTTTTCGAAAGACATGTGAAGTCCGCCAATCCGCCCTTGGCCAGCGTGGAAACTATGGCCTGATCCCCCTTATATTGAAGGGAACCCTTGCCCAGCAATAAAACTTTAGAAAGGGCTTCAAGTAGTAGGTTCAAAAACTAAATATATAATATATGTAAGATTTTATAGACATTGTTGCTACATTCCATTATACCTACTTATTCAGAATATGAGCTACTTTCATACTGAATTTCGACCAAATTGAGCCATTTAAGCAGTGTAATATAGAATATTATGAATTATGTGTAATAAATATTGTTTCGCGTTGCATTTTTTGTGGCAAAAAAAACAATGTCGTAGACTGGTATCTATTATAGCGCAAGTGGTTCTTTCTTACCGTTTCCGAACCGTGAGAATAACAAAATATTTATTACAGATGCACTTCCGTTTTCCAAAGTCTGTCTTTATAAATATAAACTTTCTATGTAAAATATAAGAAAACAGTTATTCCCTAAAATTTCTTTAAGTCCCTTGTTTTTTCAAGGAAATTACTCGTCCCCCCGAACAGAACAAACTTTGCTATGTTGATAGCGTAAGGAATTTTGTAATAAAGCGACGCATTATTAAGCATCGGCTTTGATGTAACTCAATAAATAAATTATTGAACCCCTCGAAAATTTCATTTTGGATGAAAAAGTATAGTGTGTTTTTAACGGTTTACATAAAGGTAAAAATAATGTTGTTCGCCTATTTGTTTCTTTTTTGTCTATACATATAATAAAATTCTAACAGAGTCGAATCTGTACATAAAATATTATTTGGAAAATCTTATTGAAATTGTCATTATTATCGATAAAGAGGTCGAATCTATAGTTTTTAGAATTTTTGTCTGTCTGTCTGTCTGGGAACGCATAACGAAAAAACCACTGAACAGATTATGATAAAATTTTGTATGATAATAGCTTGTTATCCGGATCAATATTAAAGATACTTTTTACTGCGGAAAAATATTTAATTTCTAAGAAATTTATACTAACCGTTAAAACGTACCAAGGGACGAACCCGAGCGGAGCAGGGATGAGTCGCTAGTTATATATATAACAAATTAACTTTTCTGTTCTAGTCATCATTAATATTTGCAAGCGAGCATGAAAAACGACTAGCTTTAAAACCTCTTATTAACCAGCAAATAGTGTTAATTAAACATATTACATTCTGCATATTACTGCATAATCCATCTGATCATAAAAACATGGGAATTAAGATTGAGAACGCAGACATAACATAAAATACAGGTAAGTGGTAAACGTAATTCGTAAAATAACTATGGTTAAAAACACTATAAAAATCATTTTAAATTCCATATCAAAAGGTGTTTTTATTTATTACTAGGTAGATACTAAATGAGTACTGCCCCGGGTTAATCCTATAGAAATAATAAGTAACTCCAACCCACAAGACAGTAACGCTACAATTTCACTACTGTTTCTAGAGCTTTATTGCTTCGAGTAGCTTTATAGCGTTGAAGCCTACGTTGCAACCGTACAATGTAAACAGCGAGTAGTTTGCCAACATCCAATAAAAACAAAAACAAACAAGTCATGTCAGCATCCGTTATCATATCACTAGGCTTTGCAGGTTTATTATTACTTCACATTTAGCCTTATTCCATTAAGTATACGGTACAATACCGTTCAGCTCGCTAGTAATTATAATTGTAATTTGAAACATCTAAGGACTGTTTCCATTGTATTAAAACATTTTAAATGACGTGCCATTTTTGTTCTGAATTATTTTTGGCTGACCTCTAGTAGAGTACTAGTAAGAGTACTATTCAAGTGTCTGTTTCTAGTTTTCTGGATGTACGTTACGCAACTTCTTCTTCAATCATCAATTTATAATAAATAAATAATTTATAAAGATAATCCTATATAAATTAAAAAAATACTCTTAATAAATAATCAATTGAAAATAAAAAATTATAAATATAAAATAATAGGGCAAAATAGTAACAATAGAGACCCTTTACACCAAGAAAAATTAAATAAATACAGAAAAGATAGATAATATATAAGAGGCGGCCTTATCGCTAAAACAGCGATCTATTCCGGGCAACTTTATGGTGAAATAATTATTTTTTCGTAGGAATGTATCTAACTATGAACTATACAATTAAACATTTCATGGTGTTCGTTTATAAACAACTAGCGACTTACCCTCGCTTCGCTTCGGGTTCTTCTCTAGACAAAAACAATTCTATCCCACGTGAACCGTACATTTTCCCGGGATGATATATAGCCTATAGCCTTCCTCAATGAACGGGCTATCTAATGCAAAAAGAGTTTTTCAAATTGAATTAGTAGTTCATGAGATTAGTGTGTTCAACCAAACAAACAAACTCTTCAGCTTTATAATATTAGTATAGATATTTTTGAATCGAATTCGTTCAATTTACATATATATTAAATATTATGTTTTAATTTATTCATATTTCGCGTACAACAAAAAATATTCATTCATATCAGTTTACTTTAAGGTTTAATTAAAACTTATGAAACCCATTTCATCCCTTGTCATATATATTTGTAACAAAACTATTTTTAAGATTATCTATGAAGCCAATTTTCGATTATTTGTTTCCTGCAACGTCTAGCATAACATAGTTTTCTCTGATTTTTAATCCTTTTCCAAGAATATTTCTTAAGCAGGATGCTGTGGTTACTTTGTACCTGCGCTTATCTAATTTAATAGACTACAGTTCAAATGTGGGTGCAGATTTTTATTCACAATATATGTTCATAACTATAAATATCTACATAAACTTAGCATCAAAAAAAGATGTCACAAAATATGCATATACATAGATGGTGCTGTAAATTACAACCTGTAATTGCATATTGATCCCACTTCCTACTACAGATATCAAAACCTAACTGCCAGACTAGCAAATTTTACTATAGGACACGGGATAATGGAAACGCACACTTATCCAACTTAACGTCACCCTTCATTCGTAGATTATGCAAAGTGAAACGCATTTCTTGTCAATTACCATATTTCTCGTACTGTCGAATCTTCAAGTACGTGAGAAATGTTAATACAAATATCAAATAGATTTAGTGACTTGTCGACTTCTTTCATACACTTCTTTGTTGTAAAACGCTCTATTAATTTGACATTTGTGGTAATATTTTTAAATGAAGAAGGTGTGTCATATAATTTAATAGTAGTATATAAGTAATAATATAATAGTAAGTAATATAATAAGTAGTAATATAATAGTTTTTTTTCGCAAAACCCTGATACTTTTTCTAAAATAAAAGTACCCTTAGTTACTCCTTATAACATCAGTTATCTGCCAATAAAAGTCCCGTCAAAAACAGTCCAGCTGTTTCGGAGATTAGCCATAACAAACAGACAGACGGACAGACAAATAGACAGACAGACAAAAATTTTGAAGAAGGTGTGTCATATAATTTAATAATAATATATTATTATTTATTTTATTCTAGTAAAAGATTTTATGCCTTTCCTCTGTACAGGTGGATTTTTGAGACGGGACAGTAAGGGCAGGTACCTTAACTGCTACAGTTACAGAAAAACGTTTCTAGGAGACCATCTATAACTTTTTGAGATATTCTGAACGGTATTCATAGATATTGGAAAAAATTTACAGTTAGCGAAAAAAATGCTGAAACAGCAAAAATTTTTTTTATGTCAATCGATCCTATTTTATGTAGGGATCAAAAAATTCTATGGGACCATTTAAGGTATGAGTACTAGAAATGACAGAAATCGCCAAAAACTTTTCCCATACATTTTGTACGAAAAATCGATTAAACAATTCGAAATATTCTTTGTTGCCAAACGGCGATATTTTTTAATGTGATCAAAAGACTCTTCGAGGCCAACTGAAGTTTGAGAACAGAAACTACGGTAAGTCGCAAGACCGGGCTTTTGGCTGTTACTGGAATAGTCTTAACAGAAAGACTAAATAAGTAAACTTGACATGACCCGGGATTCGAACCTAGGACCTCCGTATGAGCAGCCGTACATAATAGCCATTACACTATCGAGGCAGTTGAAAGAAATTACCTAGTTGTAAGTGTTGTGTTTATATCAAAATCAATAGAATAGTTAATAAATATATTATTATTGTTAATTCAATCGAGAAGCGGGTAACAGCTAATATCTAGCTATATTTATGAAAAAATATATTTTAAAACCTAAAAGTAAAACCAGGTACCCACAATAACCAACGAATTCCTTAGAACGTTTCAGTGACGAATATTTATTAAGACATCCTGAAGTAACGTCGTATTTGTGGGTTGTAATAAGCGACACAATCATTAGTCAAAGCAAACGTTGCATGCAGTACAGTGTGTTTAAATTCTAAATCTAAAATTAAGAAATTCCAGTGTTTTACCTAAATACTTTTATTGTGTCTACTTACATAAAAGGTGTTCCGTATTGAGAAAGAGCTTTTTGAAAACACTGTTAGGTAGCATTTTTCATTGCGTTATGCATGTTTTTGTTACTATATGTTTGGCAATTTTGAGTCAACTTTCACGGTTTTTTTTTTAATTTATAGAGATATAATTTAATTTATAGAGATTATATTCCACCCTTAGGGTTCAAACCAATTATATAAAAAAAATATTACTTTTAAAGTGGTTTTATGGTCTTCATTGATTACTATTAATAATCTGTAAAAAAAATTAAATAGTATTAGTTTTTATACATAAATCATATTCTTACTCATACTTATATACATACTAGCAGAACCCGCGGATTCGCTCACGCTAAAACTGTAGAAAAAGAACTAAAAAGTAGGTTTCATACAAACTTCCATCCCCTATTTTACCCTCTTACGGGATGAATTTCGAAAAATACTAAAACATACTTATTTAAATATATTGAAGAACATTAATACTAATTTTTCTGGTTGTATTATAAAGTATTTTACTGTGGGAACGAGATAGTCTCCCGCAGTGAAAAATAGGCTACGTCACTCTACAGCTCCCCAACTATCTCCACACAAAAAATCACCAATCCGTCACTCTGTTTGGACGTGAAAGAAGGACAAACAAACAAACACACTTTCACATTATTATAAATTTTATAATATTACTCGTAAGTACGGATGTACCTAATTATGTATTTAAAAAATATCAAACTCATTCACTGACTCACTGACTCTTCAAAACACGACTTAAATTTCTGACTCATACTCTAAAAGTATGCAATTTCATACAACTACTACTATTGAATTAAATAGTCTTCTTATTTATAAAGTAATAATATACTGATTGTTAGTATGAAAGTTATGTAGTAGTTTCTAAGGCATCATAAAATCGATTTTTTATTCGATCACATCGCACTATTACAGGACTGAGATGGCATTATGCCATAAGATATATTATTTTACATTATCTTAATACATCATATAAGCTAAGAATAAGTCCTCTAATAACCATTTCGTATATTCTCGTTCTAAATTACCGTGTGTCATGCACATTAGTCAAGTTTCTTACTAATTGGCAACAGACGTATGTATATCGAGTTTAAAGGAAACCACTGAAATTGATATTTCCGAAATTGATATATAAAATTATGGTTCATTTGACGTAAGCCGAAGATCTTTCGGGTTCGATTCCCGATTTGATGTAAGCTATTTAAGATGGTAATGATAAATGATCTAGACAACACGTTTGGCTTAGTTTGTAGTTACCCTACTTGCTGTGCCAGCGGTCTCGGTTTCGAGTCCTGCTCATTTGTATGATGAGCAAGAATGTTTGTACTCTAGTCATGGGTGTTTATATTTAAAATATCTATCTATTCAAAGTTATAATTATATGTGTAGTGTCAACTATCTGGTATTCATAACACAAGCCTCGTAGCTTACCATGGAACTAGATGGTGCTGCCCCAACATATTTATTTATTACTAGCGACTCACCCTCGCTTCGCTCGGGTTCGTCCCTAGGTACATTTTAATTTTTTTGAGCGGACCCCTAATTTTTTTATTAAAATAAAAATAGCCTAGGTTATTTCTTATAACATCAACTACCTGCCAGTAAAAGTCCCGTTTCGGAGATTAGCCGGAACAAACAGACAGACAGACAAAAATTTTAAAAATTATTTTTTTCTTATGAGTACCATATACATTTTCATTTACATTTAGTAAAAAACTGTTATTTTGACATTACAAACAGACACTTCAATTTTATGTATCTGTATAGATGATGGAGTCACGATGTAGAGAATCTTAAATAGCTACTAGTAAAAGCCGTATTCGTTTCGACAAGTTCTATACATTATAAGTATCTTAAGTATCTTCTTACTTTTGTAATAATTTAACCTACAACCAAACTTTGTCAAATGGAACTAAATGTAAAAGAGATTTACTAGTTTTTTGTAAAGGAATAAAATCTCATAAAACGTATATAGAAAAGAAAACACTTCAAACATACGCTCAATTTATTTAAGTAATTGGTCACTTTATTGGATGTTTTCGTTCATTAAACTCGATTGGAATATTAAGGTCGATTAATGGCCAGACTTGGTATTGAATAACTGGAATGTTATTTGGACGGTCGTTTTGTTAGTAAAATAATTCATAATTAACGGTTGAGGTTTGCAACTATTGAGTTGTTTTTGTAAGTGTAGAAGAAATTTTATTTAAAATTAAATTATTAATATGGTATTTTCTTTTTATTTTATATTATTACTAGCGACTCACTCTCGCTTCGCTCGGGTTCGTCCCTGCGTTTTAACGGTTAGTATGAAATACAAATCTTTGAATTTCTCAGCTTTTCTGCACTATAATATGCATGTGTTATACATACACACCTTCCTCTTGAAGACTATCTATTAAAAAACTGCATCAAAATCCATTTCATAATTTTGAAGATCTAAGCATTGTATATAGGGGCAGACAGCGAGAAGCGACTTTGTTTTATACTATGTATTGATTATATAAATGTAAGTATTTTTTCTCTAGATATAGTTTAGAAGGTGTTACTGTAGCATTGAGAACGAAAGGCCTTAGTGAATTCATACTATATACTTCACTTTTCACGTATAATACTTATTACTAATTACCAAAAAAAGTCTTAACACAGACAATCATTTATTAAATCGGTAACAATTGGCCAATTTATTTCGCTTTTTGTCCTGGATATTTTTGGGGATAATCAAATTTAATTAAACTCGTATCAGCGCAATTCGGCAGAAACTTTTACTTTTTTCCGTCCCTTCACTAATTAAAACCGGAAGAAATGCTCCAAATTATTCGGGGACAGACTTCCTGATGGCTCCAAAAAATAACAAACAAAGTAACGTAAACACTTTTTGATATATTTAAAGAAACTAATAGTATTCCCCTGGATATACTTGGAAATGTTAGTACTGCTTTATAAATAAATAGTTATCATAGTGAAAACGTCGTATGATAATTATTATACCACTATCACTAGACGAGTGAGATATAACCAGCGAAGTAATTAGAAAATTATATTCAAAATCATATTCAACGTTACTCTGTTACTCTGCTACGTGTCAGTATACAAACGAACATACACGCATTATTACAATACGAACAACTTACCCTGGCTGCGCTAGGCATAAAAGGTTTCGACTAAGGTTTCGACTTACTAAATGCATATGGATGTATACACGGTACATATACCAAAACAACATTTTTGACAATTTTTGTCTGTCTGTCTGTCTGTCTGTCTGTATGTCTGTCTGTTTGTTTGTTCCGGCTGATCTCCGAAACGGCTGGACTGATTTTGACGGGACTTTCACTGGCAGATAGCTGATGTTATAAGGAGTAAGTTAGGCTACTTTTATTTTAGAAAAATATCAGGGTTCCGCAAAAAAAAAAAACCATGAAATTGTGAACAAAATCCGCGTACGGCGTACACAATAACGTACGTACGTAACGTAAATCGCTATATAATTTAAATGAATATCTTAGAAGTAGCAAGCTACTATTTATGTATAAACATAGCTAACCGTGCAAAGGTACCTAGGGACGAACGCGAGAGAAGCGAGCGTGAGTCACTAGTTATAATATAAAAGGAAATATTTTTTTTAGTCAGGAACCTTCTCGGGTAATAACTTACCAAAGTTTCATCACAATCGGATAAATGGTTTAGGAACTCATAGAGGACAAACGCATAAAGAAATATTATTTTTATTCAAATAAATATTACCCGCTAATTCGTACGATTCCTCGAGTGGCGTTGAACAAAATATCAAATCGATGTCTCATCTACACTATTATTATCATAAAGAGGCAGAGTTTCTTAGTTTGTTTGAACGCGCTAATCTCAGGAACTACTAATCCGATTTGAAAAATTCTTTTTGCATAACCTGTTTATTGAAGAAACCTACTGGCTATATATCATAATATATAATATATAGTCTATTTATTCCATACTAACCATTAAAACTTACCTAGGGACCCGAACGAAGCGGGGGCGAGTCGCTAGTTAGTTTTATAAGTATCATTAGTAGGTAGGTACTAAATTATACAACCGTATTTACAATTCAGTGCCAAAAATAAAGTGCCATGTTACTTTGAAATCTACGTTTTTACCCTTTAAAAAGTACTTAACACCAAAAATTCTTTGTTATAGTGTAACTAGCGACTCATCCTAACTCCGCTCGGGTTCGTCCCTATTTACGTTTTAACGTTTAGTATAGATTTCTCAGAGATGCGATATTTTCCCGCAGTAAAAAATATCCTATATTTTGACCCGGATAACCGGCTATCATCATACCAAATTTCATCAAAATCCTTTCAGTGGTTTTTCTGTGGTGCGGTAAAGGACAGATAGACAGACAAAAATTCTAAATAAGATGATAATAATGACTATTTCAATAAGATTTTCCAAAAAATATTGGATGTACAGATTGACTCAGAATTTTATTATATGTATAGGTTTGCATGATGTACAATGTAATGAACGTTACTCTCACTATAATTTGACCAAGAATAAACATACGAAGATTTTGATAATAATCAATCAGCGACAAGAGTGATAATTCTATTATGTATGAACATGAGTAAGTTATAACATGCAATGCCAAGAGGAACATCGTTTATTTAAAACGGATGTGCATTATAAGAGTCCAAATAAATGCATATACCTTCTTTTTCTTTAGAGTAAGAGAACAATTACTTATTTTTATGGTTTCCAGACGACCACATCATTTGCCTATAGACTTGAGTGGTGAAAAAATAAAACGTAATTTTAAGTCTCGCAGACGTTTCTAATAGTACTTAAGTCCCCTTCGATTTGTTGCAAACAGTTGAATGCAATGTCCACTCCACTTTGCTTGCAAAATTATTGTGTACTTCCTAAACCAGCAAATTTGAACTCTATCGCTATGGTCAGTTAGAGAATGTAGGTTTCAAAATATTTTGGTTTTCCGATCGTGACGTAACCATGGTAACATATCGAGAGGCAATAATTGTTAACATGAACACAAGCGAATATGACTTTTATGTCTAGGGCATTAAAAACAAAATGACATGCAAAAAATACGCATTTCATTGCTTCCATAGAATCCTGCAATCCTGTGTTCAATCAGCTTTGATGACAAATACAGTATTTGTTGAATATCTTATTATGAATATCGATTAGAAATGCTTAAACATAATATTAATATTTCTTAGATATTACATCATATTATAGTATGAAACAGACACAATTAGAAAAAAAATAATAATTCTAAATCTAACAAGCCCTAATCAGATCTATATATAATGATTCTATTTGAGATAAATCTGTACATTAAAAATATTTCGGACAATTTTATTGAAATAAACATTGTTATCGATACAGAGGCCGAATCTATAGTTTTAAGAATTTTTGTCTGTCTGTCTGTCACCGCATTACGATAAAACCTCTGGAGGGATTTTGATGAATGATTATATGATGATAGCTAGTTATCCGGGTCAATGTATAGGATACTTTTTACTGCGGGAAAATATCTCATCTCTGAGAAATCTATACTAAACGTTTAAATGTAAGTAAAGGGACGAACCAAAGCGGAGCATGGGTGAGCCGCTAGTTAGGTACTGTTTTAAATTTGAAATTTTGTATGTATGTATGTTTGTTAGATACTCCTTCTTGTTGAAATGGCTGTACAGGTTTGGATAAAATTTAGTACATATAGTCACCGTGATCAGATACAGATAAATAAAAAATAATAGATGCATATAAAATTATATATCGTACTTATAAGAAAAACATAATTTTTTCTAATTTTTGTTTGTTTGTCTGTCTGTCTGTCTGTCTGTTTGTTCCGGCTAATCTCCGAAGCAACTGATTTTAACGGGACTTTCAATGGCAGATAGCTGTAGTTATAAGGAATAATTAAGGCTACTTTTATTTTAGAAAAAGAATTAGGGTTCCGCGCAAAAAAAAATACTTACCTAGGTACGTAACCGAGCGAAGCAAGGGCAAATCGCTAGTTTCTTATATAAAAAAACAATCTAGCAGAGCTACAAGCAAATTTGTTTTGACGTTGTAAGTATATAAATTCATGTCGACTATTTATACTGTCTTGTTATGAAAATAAATCGCATGAGAGAGGACAAACTGAATTGTGCTCTAGTGAAATGTTAGGGCCATTTCATAATAAATTCACTGAAACGTTAACGTCCTGAATGAATTAGGGTTTATTTTGAGGCAGATTTTACGAGCTTTAACTAAACTCTGAGACACTTAACCCGTTTACGGAAATTAAGAGGCTTTTAACTGTAAACATGTAAAATTTTAATCTATCTATAAGTTTAAGTAATATATTGTGTGTCGTTCATACGTGAAACATTCCCAGCATCTTATGTTGATTCAATAGTTTTTTTTTTGTCACCGTAATGATATATTAAGTATATTATAAAATTATTATTTAGAACTATCATTGTTTTTTTTATTTTGCAGACGACACGTTTGGCTCAGTTCGTAGTTATCCTACTTGCTGTACCAGCGGTCGCGTGTTCGAGTCCCGCTGGGGGCATTCATTTGTGTGATGAGCACGAATGTTTGTACAGTCATGGGTGTTTATATTTATAAAATGTATGTATTTTAAGTTATATATGTGTAGTGTATCAACTATCTAGTATCCATAACACAAGCCTCGTAGCTTACCATGGAACTAGATGGTGCTGTGTGTTAATGTTCTAACATAACCTTTATACATTACTATAACATTACCTGACATAACAGTCTTTGTTCTATAACTGTTAATTTCATGAAATTTTAACTAGCTTTTAAGCTAATGTTACAAATAATGGTTTTTTTTATGGTGATCATTAGAATGGTTCTCTAATGAGAGTAGTTATTTACTTTATGAACGTATAAAAGATATATTTTGTACCTAAACAACAATCATATCTTTTCATCGCAAGCTCAAATTCTAATTGCGCTATATAAGCTACGTTTTACTTCCCTCAAACTTCATAATACTTTATTTACTAATCTATACTAATAGTATTATAAAGCTGAAGAGGTTGTTTGTTTGTTTTTTTGTTTGTTTGATTGATTGATTGATTGATTGAACGCGCTAATCTCAGGAGGTACTAATCCGATTTGAAAAATTATTTTTGCATTAGATAGCTCGTTAACTGAGGAAGGCTATAGGCTATATTATATAATATACATTTTTCCGGGATAATATTATCTCAGAAAAATGTATGGTTCCCGTGGGATAGATTTGTTTTTGTCTAGGGACGAACCCAAACGAAGCGAGAGTGAGTCGCTAGTCATTAATATACTTACATTATAGTGTAAGTTGTAAGTTACATAAAGAATAATTGTCGATGAGACATAATATTTTCAAATAATATTCATTTTTAAACCACTAGGTCCTTGAGTCATTTTGTTGCAATTATCACACTTTCGCAGACCTTATTAAGTACATTTTACAAAGTAAACATAATGCCATGTACACATTATTTTTCTTTAAACTCGGTAAAAAAATATTTGCGCTGTATCTTTTGAAGTTATCTACAAGCCATAAATCGCTCATGTAGGAGATGTCTCCATACTCGTTTTATGTCTCGCCCCGCTGTGTTTATTGTTTACGACCTGATAAAACCACAAATATAATGCAAAGTTAAAAGTTCAACTACTCTTCAACGTAAAATATAATTTCTATGCTATAGCAAAATTACTAGCGACTATGCCTTACTTTGCCCAGATGAGTGAACCCCGAATCTAGGAAGATGCTCCACATTTTTTTTTTCTTTTAACGTTGGATAATGGATTTAGGTATACCACCTGCATACATTCCAGCGCAATTACAGGCAAGAGGCATATCATCTTAGTCCTCACAGTGATAACGTACCGGCGGTTCTTTATTTTTGTTACCTAAAACCTAAGTGCATAAACTGTAGGTGTTATGGGCGACAGATACTGCTTTCCATCAGGTGGTCTGTCTGCTCGTTTTTCACTGAATCCCATAAAAAAAACATTCAATTAGCTATGTGGGACTCACCAGCTCGAAAAGCCAGTACTACCCACTAAAACTAACGGAATCTCCCCCGTCGTCGCAGAATCGCTTACGCACTCAACCACGACTCTCCAACGGTAGGTCTGTCGAAGTAGACTTACAATCACTAAGGGTTGTGAACCCCAGCAATTCACTCTGTTATCAGAGAAGGTGGACCGTCGCCCAATGTATCTCTTGGCTTTACACCCGGCTGGATTGCAGGACGCTTATGAGCTTCCCCACTACAACAAGGTGAACACATGGGAAAGGTGCCTAACTAGGCTAAGTGTTAATACAGAACTTAATGTATATTTAAATTTTTTACTAACACACATACAAACATTCGCATTTATAACACCAGTCGTATTGATCTTACTTAGAGTCTATTATTTAACCTCGTTCGAAGGTAATATTTACTTTTAAACCCTGACGATTATGTATAGCTTAAAATAATCTATACTAATATTATAAAACTGAAGAGTTTGTTTGTTTGTTTGGTTTGAAAAAATTTTTTTTGCATTAGATAGCCCGTTAACTGAGGAAGGCCCCTCATCCCGGAGAAACGTATGGTCCCCGTGGGATAGATTTGTTTTTGTCTAGGGACGAACCCGAAGCGAAGCGAGGGTGAGTCGCTAGTATATTATGAGTATGGTAGCAGACTATCTCGGCTTGGCACTACTTTCCAAAAAGAATCATAAAACACTTACTAAGAGTTACATATTATAGCATCTAAACTAAAAACTTGTTCACTTTACCCTAAACAAAATCGAACCTGCTACTAAATACATAATACAAATTAAAACGTCCATAACAATAATACATTTAGCATATACGTTAGCTCCATTTGCCTAATCTACTTTACGCGATCAGTGCTAAGCGGCTATCACAATGATAATCCTTTAATTGATGTCGCCGGGCTTAATACTGTCGATATAACTTATTTAGTTTGTAGTTGTTAACCCTTACTTATCTGCAGTTCTCTAAAGCAGGATGGACGTTTCATACTTTCCAGTTTCTCCTTCTAGTTTTTTGTGGACTATTATTTACCTTACTAATATTTTAAATAATTGAAAGTTTGTTTGTTCTTTCTTCATAGTATCGCAGCACAACGAGTAATAAATAAATATAGTATAAAAATTTAAAAACCCGACTGCATAAAAGCTAATTAAAAAGATGAAAACAAGTATACGATGGATTATATTCCATCCCGAGTTCGAGTCCCCCCAGCGGGACTCGAACCCGCGACCGCTGGCACAGCAAGTAAGGTCAATACAAACTGAGCCTAACGTGTCGTCTTTATATAACTTAGAAAGCAACTATATAAATAAAGTGCAACTTATATCTTAAATGAACACAATAAAGTCGCAAAGCTATGACGTATTATTTATTATAATTACACGTCAGTACATAGACCTGTCAACGTCTACCAAATAACATGTAGCAGTCGGAATGCAGAGACGACCAACCGTCAATTACTGTGACGCTACCAGTTTTGATGGGGCTCTGAAATATGATGTAACTATTTTAAATAAAACAATCTTTTCGGATTTTTTCGCGGATTTATTTAGATTTTTGGTTGCAGGCGACGTTTCGGTCACGGGAGAGACTAAGGTGTTAAAAGTCTCAAAGGCATTATATAGTTGTAACACACAACCTACCCACAAAATAACAAAATGAATTCAAAAAACTTGAAATTTTGGCACCAAAGTACCTTACAATATTTGTTAATTTTATTTTAAACATTTTAATTTTAAAATCCGAAAAGATAGTTTTATTTAAAATATCAAATATTCGCGTAAATCTAAGAAAGTATTATGGTGTAACTATATCAATTTCCCCTTAAAATTGCTTAGTTAGCAGAAAAGTTGGCAGTTGCTATTACCACATAGACTAACTCGTTTTCAACTATGGTATACTTATACTATAGTGAAAAACAAGTTAGTACAATATATGTACATAGGTTGTACAACAATAAAAGTTCTAAGTCACTCGGAGAGTCTATATTTCTATTAGTTAAGAAAAAGTAAATACAAATTTTACATACAAACATACACACATTTGATTATTTCATCTATATTAATATTATGAAAAGACAGAGTTTTATTTAAATGCACTAATCTCAGGAACTACTAATCCGATTTGAAAAATTCTTTTTGCATTAGAAAGCTCGTTTACTGAGGAATGCTATAAGCGACGAATATATATCATTATGCTACTACCCAAGTAAGCGGGAGTAGTAATCATAAATATCAACAAATCAGGCAGTCTCCCATACATTATTGTTCCGATATAAACATTTACTACATCGGTAGATTGAACGCGGGCGAAACTGCTAGTAATAATAAAAAAGGTCTAATAAGGTTTTGTTTTACTAAACCAAAACCGATCAAACTCTATTACTTTATATAGACCTCATATGGGCAGTGAACCCGTAAATACCTTTGTAGTAAAAATATACCTTTCTAATAAAACTTCATGTTGGTATTATTTATGTATATAATTAATTATATGTTATATAATTATAATAATTATCAAAAATTTATTCACTGATATAAGCCATTAAATAGCCTTGTCACATATCTGAGAGAACACTTAATACAAGTGTATTTTCATCTAAACTTTGTAGCGTACTTGTATTTTAGACTTCAGCCAAGCAATTGTGTCCGCAATTGCATACTGAAAAGTATAGTACGAAGAATTCATTTGGTGCCTTCTTGAATAAAATCCAAAGAAACTCCTTAACCTACATATTATGTAAATCTATACTAAAATTATAAAGAGGAAAGATCTGTTTGTTTATTTGTTTGTTTGTACCGAATAAGCGCCGAAACTACTCGACTGATTTAGATGAAATTTGGTAAGGAGATAGTTTGAGACCCTGAGAAGGACAAAGAATATTTTTATCCCGGAAATCATCCCTTAAGGGGGTGAAAATAGAGATGAAAGTTTGAATGGGGAATCAACCTAGGGACGAATCTGAGCGAAGCGAGGGTAAGTCGCTAGTATATAATAAAATATATTCGCTATGATTGATTTAGCTGTTAACTTGGAATGTGCAAATAAACATATAGACAGTTCTGAATATTTTATAATAAATAGCTTAACAATAATTTTTCTGCACAAAAAAAAAATTCAAAGTTAAGGTTGTAAAAAAGAATCTTTAGCACTAAAAAAAATCTTTTTAATATTTTTCTATTCAAAAAAATATCACTGTTGTCAAGCTTTTACTTATATCAAGCGAATAAAGCTTGATAAAAAATTTATATATAATACACATATATTTTGGTAAAAATTTTTAAACCATCATATACATATATACAAAAATAAATTAATAAATACATATATAAATGTTGAATTTATTTAATTCATTCAATTATAAAGCGATTTAACAAACAAATTATTTTCGAGAGGGTTTAGTGGCCCGACATCAACTATTGCAGTAAACGTTAATTAGCGTGAACTGCCAATTTGCAATCTTCAATCGTCATTCCAAGGTTTTCGCATAAAGGGCAGTTAAATATATCTACCATTTTAAATGTAATAATTGTAGTAGAAGGCAGTGGTAACCCAGTGGTAATGCGCTCGCTTGGGAAACTGAGTGAAGCGGGTTCAAAGCCCGGGTCTCGCACCTTTGATATTTTCATGTGCGAATCATTTCTAACATGAATACTTGTTCGAAAAACATCGTGAGGAAACCTGCATGTCTGAGAGAACCTAGCAAGTTTTTGAAAGATATGTGAAGTCCGCCAACCCGCACTTGGCCAACGTAGATTATGGCCTAATCCCCCTTGTATTGAAGGGAGGCCCATTCCCAGCAGTGGGACATTATAAAGGGTTAACACATCAAAATTTTAATACAATTAAAATACTACACTTAAAAAAATTAAATAAAATTAAGTACTAAGTAATTTTATCCAGAACATTTTTGAATTCAGACCAGTTAAAGACTGATCAAAATATAGGTATATTCAAGATATTTTAGCTATTCTAACGGTTAAAAATAAACGCCAACTTATGTATCAAAGAGATTACTCGCAATACTTTCTAGTTATGAGATACCGTGTTAAAAGTTTAACTAAATTTCACTCAAAGCCAGCAAATTAGAAATTTACAAACAAACATCCAAATTCACGCACCAATAGAAGTATAAAGTAAAATTATATCTAAACTCCTAAATGTTTTCCAAGATAATAAACAAATCGAATTTTATGAACTGCCAAACACAGAACATCCCAAATAAAAACCTAACAATAAACAATTTAAAACCAAATCCATCACTAACTTTCATACACCCCTGCTTTCCACCCCTATTTTAACAGACCAAAATAATAACGAGATTTTGTATTGTAAATTAAACCTTATCCTCTTTATAATAAATATCAAAATAAATAATATAACATTAAACACAGGCTAAGACGAGTAATTAATATGAATCTTATTGCATTGTAATAAAGTGCATATTTAGAAATAATATAATACATATACAGTGTTTTAAGGCAAAATTACTCTTAATACCTAGTAGTAACAGCTATAATCGACTTCTAGCATCAAATAGTCTAAATAAATAACTTAGTTTATAGGAAAATATATTTTGTCCCATAGTTTTTAGTATTGAAAGTAAGTCGTAATATTCGTTCACGGGAAGACATCTCTGATTTTTGGACGTGTCAGTTTAGTGCGTAAACTGTCACGCTATAGTGTGGGGATAATTGAGGCCATTAGAACAGCTATTCGAAATAGATGACTAATTTTTATACGTTTTACTGTTTAATATCTATACAAATAAATAAAATTGAAGTGTCTGTTTGTTATGTCGAAACAACAGCTTTTTACGAAAGAAAAAATCAATTTTTTGTCTATCTGTCTGTTTGTTCTGGCTAATCTCCAAAACGGTTGAACTGATTTTGACGAAACTTTGATTGACAGATAGCTGATGTTATAAGGAGTAACTAAGGGTACTTTTATTTTAGAAAAAGAATTAAAGTTCCGCGCAAAAAAATAAAACCAAAAAAGGGTAATTCGCTAGTGTATAAATATTTACTTCATGTTGTAGATTAAGCGATTGTCCATACGATGTCTTCATCTTGAGCTAATTACTCATCACCCTGTTGATGTTAATTTCTGCTTTCTCCAAAATTTATTAATATCAGATCACGATCAAAGTACTTACTAAATGCAGTAAGTCTACTACTACTAAGTAACGAGATCAGACTATCAATGATCTGGTATCTCAATCAAATCTAATCAGATCTGGTAGATCAAATATACCAATAATATACGAGGAATAACTAATTTTCGTAAAAAATATCAATCCTTATGAAACTGGTACGAAAATATTAGATAGTACATAATTGCCTTACTTAGAGAAAAACAGATGTTTTAGTGGCCTTACCATCTCCATCCCTCACAATCAAGTGATTGCTTATAGTGGGAGGGCAGATTGAATAACGCTTTGTTTATTTTCTTGCTATACTATACTTATAACTTAACTGTCTCGCATGTCTAGTAGCTAGCTAGTACGGTAGCAGATCTGAAAGTACTGAGTTCAAGTCCTGGACTGAGCCAAGTGTAATTATTAGTTTCCCTATTAAGAAATCTTCAGTAGCAGCAATGAAATTGGCGATGGATAACCCCTGGGTCTTGAATAACATGTAAAGGTGTTGGTCCTGCGCCTTCTCACACAGATCAGGTCAAAGTATCGTCCCATTGGACTATGAGTGAAAGTAATATAATATCTTTTTGATGACACGTTTGGCTCAGTTTGTAGTGACCCTATTTGCTGTGCCAGCGGTTGCAGGTTCGAGTCCCGCTGAGGGCATTATTTGTGTGATGAGCACGAATGTTTGTACTCCAGTCATGGATGTTTATATTTATAATATGTTTGTATTCAAAGTTATATATATGTAGTATATCAACTACCTGGTATCCATAATACAAGCCTCTTAGCTTACCATGGAACCAGATGGTGCTGTGTGTTAATGTCACAGCATATTTATTTATTTATTTATCTTCTATGCACATGGCTAGTAATTTATGTTAAGATGCCATAGTTCTGCAATAGTTAAACTGGCCTTAAAGAAATCACACAGCCCTTCCATATAATAGTTAGATGCAATCATACACATCATCAATCATATTACAACTAAATTATGCCCGATCATTAGTATTTGAAACAGGTTATTGAAATAATTTTTAAAACTTGTAATTTATATTGTCAGAGCCATTATTTCCTAAATAAAAAATGTCGACTTTTGTGTGTACTAATTACAAAACGTTTTAATTTTATGTAGTTTTCGAAAATTGACGCAATTATCGCTCAAATTATAAACTACTGTTAGAAAGCATTTTTTTAATTGGCGTGTCGTACTAAATACGTCGTCGAAATAGAGTATTGCTACTCACACGTAGCAAATATATAAATAATATCATCTTTACATATTATTACATATAATAAAATTCTGAGTCGAATCTGTACATTAAGTATTTTTTGGAAAACGTAATTGAAATAGTCATTATTATGTCTGTCTGTATGTCTATCTATGTGAAAATACATCGCAAGAAAACTACTGGACAGATTTTGATAAAATTTGGCACGATGATAGCTAGTTATACGGGTCAACATATAGGATACGCTATGTGTTGCTAGTAATACTATACAAATAATGACAGACTGTCATATTGATCCACCGTAGTTATATATGCTGCATTTTTGATTAAAGACCAAAAAATGGTTCTTCTCACACTTTGCTATATTTTTTCACCTCGTTATAACCCATTTCAAAGAAAAATATTTAGTAATTGTAAAAATACGCTATCTAAATATCAATGCGCTATGCTTTTAATAGACGTAGACTACATTTACTACAAATATAAATAATCCATGATCTATTATCTAATATCTTAAGTACTTTACTTTCAAACCATCCAACATTTATGTATTTCCACATCAAAATACCACTCAGACGAAAGCAACCCTGGAAAATATCACCCCCTACACGCATATAAATAATTCAACCAACCGCAACCTATAATTTCCTGGCGTCTACAAATGATAGGGTTGGAAGGGAGTAGAATTACCGAAATAATTCATTACGGTTGTTTGTGTAACCGGTTGTTTGACTGTCTTTCAGTCAATGGATTCGTTAACTGTTCTTATGATTGGAGAAGGACTTAGTGCTTAGACTAAGGAATTATATAGAGTGTCTTAGAACTAAATATGAAGCAAACAATAATGTTTAAAAATAGTATACAACTGACAATTTGTATACTGAGTGATAGATAAATGTTATTTAATGAGACGATACATCTGCAACATAAGAGGAGTTGCATATGGGTCCTTTAAGGGCGTCGCGGTAGTTATGCGTAAGCGATCCCGCGGCGTCCCACTAAGGTGGAGGGGAGGGGAAAGTTGGGGTTTAGCGGGTAGTACCGGCTCTTCTAGCCGGTGAGCCCCACATAACCACCTGGGGGATAGGTGGTATGCGTAAATGCATTCCTCAACTTGAAGAGCCCCATGTTATAACACTCAAGGAAAAGCTCAGGAAGAATACCGTTGTACAACTCGCATGTACGGGGCAGAAATAAACAGTAGACACGTACATTTGTGATATGTGAATTGTGATGCATTTAGGAAGTTGTTGTGTAATACAAAAGTATTGAAATATGATTCCAGTAATTTATTTGACAGCAAAATAAGTGTGCTTAAAGTGAATTTAGCCAAAGAAATATTTTTATTTATATATTTTGTCACTCATTTAACCCTTTTTATGATTGAATTATATGATTTCTGTTTTATAAGTCATATTTCTATAAGAAATATGTTGTCAAAATTTCAGTCCCTTAAGTCAGCGTAGTCTAAGACATGATGAATTAGATAGTGAAGACGTGTAATTTATTTTATTTTATGTATGGGATATATCCAAAAACAAATATTTACATTGTGAGATGTTTTCATATATATACACGAGTGGTTTATCTAGATATTTTTTACTATAATATTTTCACACTCCTTTCCTTGTATCTTTATTATAAAATATCAGTAGTTATTTACTATAAATATATTATACCAAAATATATAACTCATTTTCATATCTCTAGCAGCAAAAAAATATATGAATTTCATACTATCATTTCACCATTTTCAAGTTTTATTTTTACGACAAGAAGTAGCCTGTATCCTTTTCCAAGGTTCCGTCTATCTCTGTACAAAAATTCATTAAAATTGGTTCAGCAGTTTTGGTGTAAAAACGTAACAAACCGAAAGAAAGAGTTACATTCACAAGTATAATATTAAGTATGGATTACTATGTATGTACATCATTATACATAGTGTTATTTATGCACATAACACATTGTAACCTAATACTTTCTCTTTGTACTGATTCAGTGTAATTTCTTTTAAGAATCGATACTCAAGCGTGATACATCATTTACCATACGATGAATACGTTAAAATTCTCACATGATATTTAATTGTAAAATCACGTCTCTTACGAAAGTAGGGCGTCCTATGTTTAGTACTGATTTCAACAAGATGTTAGTAAGTTCTTGAGGTCAAGAAAATACCAACTTAACTTTGAGTAGTTTCTAGTCTTGCACGGACAGGTGACACTCTAGTGGGGTCTTCTTCTTTGTGACACTCTTGACAGAGCGGTCGTGCTCATCACGTAGCAGTCTCTGTAGGAGCAGATGAGATGCTCCTCGCGATTGATCGCCACTTCTCCCTGTTGATTGACATCCTGGTGCACTCATGCAAAGGACCACCCACAGCTACCTAAATTTGGTCGGTCCATCGCATACGTGATCGTCCTTGTCCTCTGGTGCCCTCCACCTTGCCTTGTACGACAAGGCATTCAATGTAGTCGCTTTCACGCCGAAAGACGTGTCCAAAGAATTTTAGGATGCAACTCTCTGCTACTGCTGAAAGGAATTGTTTAATGCCGAGTTCTTGGAGTATAGAGACATTGGTGCGAAATTTGATCCACGATATTCTAAGCATTTGCCTCCACATCTCTAGAGCATCAACTTTTTTTCTTCTTGACTTGTCACAAAGTACACGTCTCTCTCCTAGTGGAGTAGTATAATATAATACACATATTGAAATAAAATAAAGATTATATGCATGCGTAGTTCAATTCCGTATTATTTTATCTTTAGAAATATAGATTATGTGTTATTCTGGTGTATAAACTGTATTACTGTAAAGTTATATCAAAATCTGTTCAATAGATTTTACGTGAAAGAGTAACATCCATCCATCCTCACAAAGTGTAGAGATTATAATGTTATGAGAGGAAAACTTTTTTTAAAAGCACGTGTAATAAGACTAATTGAATAAAGTTTATTTCATTTCAGACAAAAACAAATCTATCTCACAGGAATCGTATATTTTTCCGGAGTAAAAAGTAGTCTATATGTTATTCTGATGTATGAATTATATTATTGTAAAGTTTCATAAAAATTCATTCAGTAGTTTCTGCGTGAAGGACTAACAAACATACATCCAGACAACCATACATCTTCACAAACTTTCGCATTTATAATATTTGTAGGATTAGAAAGATATTGACTATTTTTAACGCGTTAGTTTTAGTAACGAAGTTAAAAATAATTTGAATTTGTATATTAAATATCAAACTAACACTAACCTATTACGTTCAATATTTTCAAAACAACCGCCAAGAATGCCCACAATGAAAGACTTCAATAGCCATTGTATGGGTTATACGTAGATAATTCTGTAGTTTGCTTCTCGTAAAACATCTTCGATATGTTGTGGTAAAAAGCTTTTATATACTAAAAGTGTACCGCTATAAAGCTCTTGAAATTCTGTAGATTATTTTATTACAGTACTAGTAGAACCCGCGGATACGCCCTCGTTCAATCTACAAAAAAAAAACTCTTTGGCCTTATGTTATAATATAATTATGTATTTATATAATATTGTTCATACGAAAAACTAAAATCGTAATTAAAAAATGGGGGGTGGGGGTAGGAGGATGAAAAATGCTTTACAACAAAATGCTTTACTTTCATGCCTACCAAATATACAAAAAAAAATCATTAAAATCGGTCGAGCCGTTTCGGAGGAGTGCGACCACCAACACCGTGACACGGGATATTTACTATATATTAGAAGAAGTTATCAATTAGTGTGTGTTTTTTTTTGTTTTTGCTACGCAATATCCTTTTTCTATCGCTTCGTAAAATAAGGATACACTAACAGAAAGAGTTTCACATTAATATAATAATAAGAATTCGTAATATTTTATAAGTAGAAACATATTTTAAGATATACCAAGCTATATTTTGGGTGGAAGACCATCATAATCCTATAGTTTGTTGATCATAAAACGTCTTCCATGTATTGTGGACAACATTGTTCATTTCACTTCTGACTGGTAACAGTGAGGCAATTTTGTAAGCAACGCGAATCTTTTGCATCGGAATTGTATTTCATTACAGATTTTATGGCTGAGTTTTAGTGATAAATAAGTAAACCTTATTTTTATTTTGAAGGTTTTAAACTACTTTTAATCTTCTTGCGAATTCCATGCTAAGTAGCAACAAGTTCATAGCACTTTCTTCTTTACTTTCTATTTATTTTGTATATATAAGATGATAATATCCTACAAGTACCAAACCTGTAATACCTAACTTATAAAAGAAAAAAAGGTTATCTAGGTAGGTTAGGTATCTTTAGTCAATAAAAATACTATTAAAAAGGAAAAACCCCACTGGATAAGTTTAAAACAAAAAAAGGGATGGCCAATGTCGCCACGCAAAGGGTGAAGTTGAAAACTTTGGCGAAAATGAAAAAAAAAAACAACTGACATGGCTCTAAAAATAAAAGAACAGTTAAGTTAACTGACAGTATGAGATTTTCTTTTTAAATGTGTCTGGACGTGCCATGCAAGTATTTTTATTATATACTTCCTTATTGGTAAAGTAGTTATTGTTATACGTCAAAGATTATGAGGTCTCAGGTTTGATTCCCGAGCCAGTCTTAAATAATTATTGGGGTATTATATCAAAGACAATTTAAGTAAATGAAATCGTGCGATTGAATTCTCATAGTCCACACTGTAAGGCAGTAGAGTAATAGAGTAGAATTCAAAGGTCATTGTTACAGACAGCACCTACCCACAAAATTATACAATGATGTTCAAAAATACAATAATGGCACCAAAGTACCGTATATTATTTTTTAATTTTAAACAACTTTTATAATTTTAATATTTTTCACAATTGAATATTCAATATTACATTCCGAAAAAAATCCGAAAAGATAATTTTATTTAAATTGTCAAATATTCGCGTAAATCTAAAAAAGTATAATATTAAGTGAACTTTGAACTGTAGTAGATGGAACATTTGATATTTACTACTGGTAATACTGTACTGGTATAAGACATAGATAATTAATTTGTAATTTTGGGTACACTTAACCCTATTTTTAATTCAATTATATATCCACAAATTTCCACTCTTGACATGTCGTGCTGAATACAAAGACAAAGTAATTTGAAATTCGACAAGCTTTTACTGTTCGCAGAAACGACGTAAATCAGTTTAACGTTGAAGCTACCGGGAACAGCTTGTGAATTATACAAAATTTTTATAACATAGCATTTCGTTTTAGGAGTATAGCTTTTGAGAATTGGTAAAATATCCAATACTCTTCTTCTTTAATTTGTATTCTTTCCTTTAAGTATCAAATTATTTCAAAAAGAATGTATTCAGCCCTTTTTAATGTCCCACTGCTGGACACGGGCCTCCCTTCAATACGAAGGGGATCAGACCATAGTCCACCTTCGCTGGCCAAGTGCGGGTTACTGGGCTTCACAGGTCTTTCGAAAACTTGCTAGATTTTCTCAGACATGCAGGTTTCCTCACGATGTTTTCCTTCACCGTAAGGCAAGTGGTAATCATGTTAGAAATGATTCGCACATGAAAATATCAGAGGTGCAAGACTCGAGATTTGAACCCGTTTCACTCGGTTTCCTAAGCGTTCCTAAGTTTCCTAAGCGCATTACCACTGCACTACCACTGTCTTGTCAAAAAGATTAAGAAAGTTATAACCTCTACTTTTTAATTCAATTTCGGAAAAGGCATTCTTAACCACGTACTGACTCAAAACTGCAAATGAAGACGCGGACAAAACTGTTATTACTAACTATATCAAATATATAGTAATATGTTTTTGTTAAAACACTATGTTTAACATTATGGTTAGGTTTTCGATTATGCATTTTATGATATTATGACTAACTGTTATTGAAATCCTTGTAAGGGATGTATAATGTGGAAACTAAAGGAATGGCTAGACCTAAAAGAATTGAATTTTAACAGTGTTTACAAAGAAAGCTGTTTTGCTTTTCGTTTTCAAATAGTTGTCACTTCCCAAAAGAGTGGTAAAAAGTATATAAACAATATATTCTTTTGACTGAAACTTAAATCTTAAAAAATTTGTATCATTCGTGCCTCAGCGCATTTAATTAAACATGTTTTAGTATTTTCGTGAAGTGTTAAACAAAAAGGGAAAATTACGCGCTAGTCATACTACCGCTATAAATACAAAATTTTGAATACAATTTAGTACATAGATACACTACATTCTGAAGTAACATATAGGTTACAGTTAGTTATAAAATTGTTCAACAAGTGACACAGCCTGTATATAATATTATGAATACAAAAGGCACCTAGGAACGCGCTAGACGAAGCGATACACTCGCTTCGTCTGTATAGTCCTTGACAAAGACAGTCGCAATAAACACAATAAGAAAACAAATTCTTTAAATGACAGTAATTTTTAATGAAAGATAAGTTTAAGGAAATCAAGAAAATTTCAAACAAAAAAGCAGGTATCAAAACCATGCAAAAACATTATATTCGATGTCAAGTAGAACAATAAGTCGAGAAATAAAAGAATTAATAAAAGTATTGTTAATAAAGTTGTCACGCTAACGGCGAAAGTTAATTTCCTGTTTCGTCCACTTGGTTAATATTTGTGTTCCATGGTTAAGCTATGTTTAGCTTCAGTATAGTTTTACTTCTATATATGTTATATTTATTAGTAATTATGGTCGTTGCAGCAATATTCGATTGATTAATCTATTTTATTAAAAATAGAAAATAAAAATCGTGCTTAAAATTACATTTCTTTTTTAATGTCAATACTTTTTTTCTTCTTTTTTATTGGAATCTGTTACAAACGTAATTTATAAAAAGTAAATGAAAAAGGTCTTAATTAAAAATATAAAAATATAAAAAGGATGTCTGTGTATGTTTGTGTGTGTATTATATTTGTGCCTACACCTACAGTAATACTAGCGACTCATTCTCGCTTCGCTCTGTTCGTCTCTTGGTATATTTTAACGGTTAGTATGGAATAAATAGACTATATATCACATGATATAATATATTCTATAGCCCTCCTCAAATCAATACCAGCTATCTAATATAAAAAGATTTCTTTAAATCGAATTAGTTATTCCTGAGATTAGCGCGTTCAAACAAAGAAATAAACAAACTACCTTTTTATAATATTATAAGTATAGATTATTAAAATAAACCCCTTTGTAGTATTGGAAGAGAGAGAGTCTTATCCGTAACCATGCTGTAAAGTTTTCCAAATGTTTTGAAACATCAGGAACCAAAAATCATAACAAGTCCACGTAAAATACGTAATAAAATAAAGCTTTTACTTAAAACAACAAATATTCGCGTAAATATAAGAAAACATTATTATTCGTAACTTTACAAGCAGTTATTTAAGCTTATGTGCTTTTATTCTTTATATTTATTTATTATCAATAGATCTCGTGAATGAAAAAAATCAAATCCAATATTTAAATTAGACTCATACATATATAAAGTTACTCATAAACATAATGTCCTTATACCGTATTATTACTAACTAACCGCTATGCGAGCTTTTTAGAGTTCGTATCCAAAGGGTCCAAATAAAATTTCATACGCTTATCTAAGAAAGACTACGACGACCCCACTTACACTTCTGCTTCATCCTGGATATTAGTCTAGATTACTTATAGCTAGTGTAGTGTATGCGATCTGTGCCTGTAGTATTCCACAGTAATACGCCGAACTACAGTAAAGTTTGACGTTTGACGACACGTTTGGTTCAGTTTTTTAGTGACTCTACTTGCTGTGCCAGCGGTCGCGGGTTCGAGTCTCGCTGGGGGCATTCATTTGTGTGATGAGCACGAATGTTTGTATTCCAGTCATGGGTGTTTATATTTATAATATTTATGTATTTAAAGTTATACATACATATGTAGTGTATCAACTATCTCGTATCCATAACACAAGTTTCGCAGCTTACCATGGAACAAGATGGTGCTGTGTGTTAATATTCAAACATATTATTCTTAACGTACAAAATCTAATCAACGTAAGCCTTAGCATTGCGTTTTACGACTCGTTCAGTGTGATAAGACCTTATGAAAGAAAATTACCGTTTTATTTGAACCAGCACTCGCGGCATGTTGACTATTGGGGTGGTGAAATATCTGTCCAATGTGTGTGATTTACACCATATTTTTTGCGAATTAAACTTATGTACCTACTCCTTTTAAAAAAAATTCAAGAAAAATATTAATATGTTCAATAAATATTAATTTTTCTAGTAGTTTCGTAAGAATGCTATTTATTCTGTTACATATTTTAATATTTTCATGTAACACACAATACGTAACGTACAATAAGTCGTATATATATCTTTGCAATCACCTCTTACAAATCAGTTTTTTTTTAAATACACAAATAGACGAATGTAATCCCGTGTTTTAATATCATAATAACTCTACAAACGTATAATTTAACACAATCGGTTAAACCGTTTAATAATTACTAGAAAACATAGGGTTACCATATATATATATATATATATATATATATATATATATATATATATATATATATATATATATATATATATATATATATATAAATTACTATATATATATATATATATATATATATGGTATATATATATATATATATATATATATATATATATATATATAGTCTGTCTATTCCATACTAAAAACGTACCTATGGACAAATCCAAGCGAAGCGAGGGTGAGCCGCTAGTAATATTATAATAAGTAAAATGATACATTTTTTTATATTTTTGAAATGAATACCCCAACAAATCTCTCAATAGCTGTATCATTACTTTGGGGGAAAACAAAATTTGCAATCACTGCGATTCAAAATCCGCCTTTGAATTTACTTTGCAATTCTATCCATTGATGCTAGGGATTGATTAAAGACATAAGAAGATAATAACGGTTTCCTGTAATAACATGGTTTGATGTTATTTACGTAAATTATAGTCCATAGAAAGCTTGAATAATACATAAATTACTATATTATACTACTAAATAAAAAAAATTGTTAGCACTAGCGACTTACAGATGCTTGCCATACCTACCATCTATCTTTTATTTAGATAAAAATTGTTATTGCGAACGAACTTTAGGAGATAGACAAACAGACATACAGACAAAACTTTTAATAACTATTGTATACTGTACAGTAGTATTGTATACTATTACAGTCATTGTTTTTAATAAATATTTGATGTATAGATTTCGTATTGTTACCACTTTTAAATTTTAAATTATTTTTAAACATATAAATTGTATATAATGTTTACTCAACTCTGAAAACCTTCATTTCGGTATGCCACACGATTGATACAGATTAAAAAAAAAAATTTCCAGACACAAATTGGCATATGTAAATATGTATGTAGATCAAACACATAACCCTCTTTGAGGTTTAGCCGCAGTCGAGTAAAAAATAAAACACCTTCTTATCATATTGATATAATAGCGACTCATGCTAGCTTCGCTCGCGTTTTTCTCTAGGTACGTTTTCACGGTTAGCTATGCTTAGGCATAGATAAATAGTAGCTTGCTACTCCTAAGATATTCATTTAAATTATATAGCGATTTTTCCTCGTTTTGCTCGGGTGCGTACGCCATACGCGGATTTTGTTCACAATTTCATGGGTTTTAATTTTTTTCGCGGAACCCTGATTCTTTTTCGAAAATAAAAGTAGCCTTAATTACTCCTTATAACATCAGCTATCTGCCAGTGAAAGTCCCGTCAAAATCGGTCCAGCCGTTTCGGAGATTAGCCGGAACACACAGATAGACAGACAGATAGACAAAATTGTAAAAAATGTTGTTTTGGTATATGTACCATGTATACATCCATATGCATTTAGTAAAAAGCGGTTATTTTAATATTACAAATAGGCACTCCAATTTTATTTATCTGTATAGATGATTATTCATTCTGTATTACATAAAAAGATTATTCTTTTTCATAATAAATGTCACTCACCAAAATTAACAAAAATAGTATTAAATTGAGATCTCTTCTTGACTCCATAAATGGCACATAAAATGTTTAATTTACGAATCCATACGTAATACCGAATGAAACGCGAACCATAGTGACATTTACGCGAGCGTAAAACATTTATGGGGACTGACGACGAATTTGAAAGCATAATGACACAAATGACTTGTATTTCAAAATTTTATATGTTTATAAATTATGGTCACCATTCTTCTTTGAATAGAAGTGTTCATTTTGTGGTGTGTAATGTGTGTAATTTTGAATATATGTAGCTGTCTACTTTAGGTGTTTCGAAAAATATACTTTCAAGCGCGGATCCAGGGGGGGGGGGTCATGGGGGTCATGACCCCCCCCCAAAGCCAAATATATTTTTTAAGAAGTTTGAAGTTTGAGAACAGAAGGATTAGGTAATACAAAATATTTATTCGTTTATGAGTTTTTCTTTAATTTAAATATGCGCTAAAAGTATAAAACTACTTTTCTTTCTATCATGGATAACTAGCGGCTTACCCTCGCTTAGTTTGGGCGCGTCTCTCTAAGTTTTAAATAGATATAAATTAGGGATGGGCCGAAATTCGTTTTGAATTTTGGCAGTTTGAGCCGAACTTCGGCATTCGGCCGAAATTCGGTTTGAATGCCGAGCATTTGGCAATAGAAAAAAAACCTACTTGCACTATTTTCACTGAAATTAATAGAAAGCACGTCTATCATGACCTGTCGGTTTGGAAAGAAAAAAATTAAAACCTAAAGTAGTACCTATATCTTTAAAACGTTAGAACGTTATCTATACTAATATTATAAACGTCAAACTTTGTGAGTATGAATGTATGGACGTTTGTTACTTTTTCACGCCAGAACGGCTAAACGGATCTGCATGAAATTCGGCACAGAGATAGATTAGTCTGGAATAACACATAGGCTACTTTTTATCCCGGAATAATTTACGGTTCCCGTGGGATAGGTTTGCTTTTATTTTCCTAGAGGCAAACCCGAGCGAGGTGAGGGTGAGGCGCTAGTATACCATAATTATGACAGTTTTTACAATAACCTCAAAGTTTTCGAGATATTTGCAAAATTACCAGTTTTTCAATTATTTTTTTTGGTTTTTTAGTTTTAATTTCTGCAATATCTTTTTGATTTAAGTGAAAGTAGGGGAAGGTAACCTTCAAAATACTTATAACGACCAAAAAAAATAATTTAGTTGAAATATTTAGCCGTTTCCAAGAAATTTATGTTTTATGGTCTCGAGAGGCTGAAAATCACTTTTAACTTTGTACAGTCGTCCTAAAAGTACAGTAAGGTTAAAATTGAAAAAAAAAACTATTTTTAACGCCTTTCATCCCCTTATTTCTCGGGGATAGCTGGATATCAGGGGCATTTTACGGTTTTTTGTTCCTTGTATAGGTACTTGCTAACTTTTTACGTTAAATTTCAGGTTTTAATTTTTTTTCTATTTTTAATAATAAACGGATTCCGATCGGTCTATATGGTCATTTATTTTAGTTAGGAAGGTGTAAACCTTAACACCTTAAAAAATTAAATTAGTTCTTCTTAATTTAACAGTCCCAAAAATCGTTGCCTAATTAAATAGACAAAATGAAATAAACTTAGTATTCTTCTAACAAACACCTTAATTACAATTCGTAAATTGAATTAAAAAAATCACGTTTTTGGTTCACTAAAAACACTCAGAAACATTAAGTATTTTTTAATAATAAAGGGTAATGTTTCTCACGAGAAAGCGCGGTGAAATTGAACCGAAGTTCGCCTGAGTTTCTGCCGAATTTTTTATTCTCACCGAATGTTCAGCCGAAGTTCGTATTCTGTTCAAGCCACATTCGGCCCATCTCTAAATTATAAATACATAGCTATTACGAGTGTACCTTACAAGAAAAACTTATGCTATTGCAGATTTTTCTGTAGGTCTTTTTAAGACCTACAATTTTCTAGTAGATACATTGTTTTGATGTATTTCTTAAGGTTTAGCCAGCGTTAGCCATGTAAATATCTTAGGATGACTCGATAGAACCCTGACACCCTGAAGAAATGGAATTGTTTTCTCGTGGGAACTAAGATTTTCCTGTAGTAAAAGTCATCCTTAATGTTGACCCGAGTAAAGTTATCACTACACAAAATTTGGTTAAAATCGGTTTAATACTTTTCGCGTGAAACCGCACACACAAACAGACATACTGACAAAAATTTTGTTTTGGGTTCTATATTCTGTACATTATACATTAGAGTCATTGTTTTTAAACAAATATTTCGTGTACAGATTTTGCTAAGTTACTGTTTTATAATATGTATATTTCAGTCTCTGACCCCCCCCAAAACCTAACCCTAGATCCGCGCCTGTATACTTTTAGGAGTAATTTAAGTAGTTATCTACAAAATATCTCGAAATTTTTAACGAGACGGAAATACTATATATAACGAGTGACTTACCCTTACTTTGCCCGGATTCATCCCTATGTACGATTATGTCCGTAATACGTTGTATTCATACAACTTTATCGGTCTACGTGACGCACTCTAGTAAAACTCAGTCGTCATAATTTTTTCCGACATTTTCCACAATCATTGTCATATTTCGGCCAATTTACACAAAACCTTAATGAATTATATATACACTTAAACCTTCCACATGAATCAGTCTGTCCATTGGAAAAACTGTATGAAAATCTGTTCCATCGTTTTTGAGTTTATCGCGTACAGACAGACAGACACGCTGAATTTATTTAAATATTATGTTTCGAACAAATTACTTTTTACGTCAAGCATACGATACGATGACTAACAGACGACCTCACTTCGGATTTTATATTAGTATTAAAATACACAAATAAACTGATAATACATTACGATACCTCCCAAATAGAATTTATCGAGTGCAAGTGTCAATTTTGAATTTGAGCGTTCCAATGAGTTAGATAGCAGCGAGTTTGAATGACATCATTTCGCAACGTATGGTCTGACACTGGTCAATATTTATAGGATCCTTGACGTTATTTGATGAATGTACAGACTATGCGTTTATAATTGAATTTTAATAATTTATGGTTCTGCGAAACATACAGTTTTAATTAAAAATGAAAATAAATTTAAAAAATATATTTAAAATAAGGAATTTCACGTTATGATTCAAAGTTATGTCAGACCGGAGGTCTCGTATTCGATATTTACTGAAGCAAATTCGTAAGTTATAGTTTATGACGTAAATCTGTCATTTAATACCATTGTGTGTGGTTCAACGTAAAAAAAAACGTAAAAAAAACGTATATGTAAAAAAATACTTAGATCAACACCTATGGTGCAGGACTGACAACTTTATGAGCTGTCTGAGGCACTGGACTCTAACAATACCGACTTCCCAACTCTGGGCTGTCAATAAGAATTACTGACAGCATAAACCCAATAACCCTACTTGGACCGACTTAAAAGTCGAACTCAGGAACTCCACATGAAGCCGTACTTGCTACATACTAGACCAACAAGGCATCTAATTGTAATAAGTAGTCTAATCCCATCAAAATACTCAAACATTCACCCCCAAGTACACTGTACATTCACCGCGTTCGGCGCTTTGATGCATGAAATGACGTCTAATTAACGATCAGGTCATTAGGCGCTATTGATACCAATTACGCATAGGATAGAGTTCCGCGTCAAGTGTTGTTCGCTTGTTAAGCACTTAATTTTCTGGTTTCAATGCTAATATTCCCATTTCTTTTTTTTTAATACGGTACTCTTATTGGATCGGTAAAATGTGAGTCTGATTTAGGGTACCGTATCCGGTATCCTATATCCAAATCACACTTTACCAATACATACTATATGTTACTATAACAGTTCACATTAAAAAATCGCGTTTAGCTTCATTTAATTAATCTTTAAAAATCAACCGACCTTAAAGCTTATTAATAGTATATTATATTTACAATATTTATTGTAGTTAATGAACTTTTATAAAGTTACCAATAACATTAGGTGGGTAGATAAAAATTTAAAAATAAACCAATAAAGTATAAAAAATCTCTTAAAAAATAAAAAATAATATAAACTATATCTTAAGCCATATTAATGAAAACAATTTGTAGAATCACTTTGTTAGTTCTCGTGACACAAACAAACACTTTATTTAAAAAAAATGTAAGATTTTATCTATACTACACCAATATAATACGTTAGTAGCTATCGTTAAGTAATTCAGGAGAGATCACGTAGAGATCTGAGCCTGAATGCTTCATAGATGTCTGGGAACATTCCCGCCTATGGCGTGTCCACTGAGATATCTAGGATCGTATGGATTTGGAGCCTTAAAATATCGCTATACTTAGACTAATTTTATATTTATATCTTTATATTTTTTGTGCTTTTGTTAACTAAAAAGTAAAAAAAATATAGTTAATAATGTGTTAATATAATTTCTTTAATTTTATATGTGTATATTAATCTTAGCAAAACCCATGATTTTATTATGTGGCAACTTTAATTTTTAAGGGACAAAAGATGTGTACTTTGTAACATATCCATATGATTTTTCAATGCTCCAGCTCTAATAGTAGGCACAATTACATTAAATATTATGAATGTACTTAATATTTTTTTATTTATGTAAAACTAACGACTAACCCTCATTCTGCTCGGGTTCGTCCCTAGTTAAGTTTTAACAGCTATAATCATACCAAATTTCATCAAAATATGTCTAGTGGCTTTTCCGTAATGCATTCCCAGACACACAGACAGACAGATAGACGAACAGACAGATAGACAGACAGATAGACATACAGACAGACAAAAATTCAAAAAAACTATAGTTTCGGCCTCTGTATCGATAATAATGACTATTTCAATAAAATTTTCAAAAAAAATTTTAATGCACAGATTCGACTCAGAATTTTATCTTATGTATTGATTTAAATAAAATATATTTAAAATAGAACAAGTTATAGTCATTTTTAATTTTTCCACTACACGTAAACATACTTCTGATAAAAAGAAAAGACAAAGTTTTTGCTTAATTACCAAAGCGACATTTTAGACGTCCTCCCCAAGTCTACCTCAGATCTAGC
Source organism: Argynnis bischoffii washingtonia (assembly GCA_033884665.1). Taxonomy (NCBI): domain Eukaryota; kingdom Metazoa; phylum Arthropoda; class Insecta; order Lepidoptera; family Nymphalidae; genus Argynnis; species Argynnis bischoffii. The sequence continues at coordinate 1,548,300 of CM066618.1, read as the reverse complement.
AAGTATGTCAAGCTCTGAACATTGTGATCATAACACTGATGCGGCATCTACGAGTACGTCAAATATCGGGATATTCATACTATGTCGAATGCGTTTACGCATATCTTGACGTAATATTAAAGATGTTGCAATACACGATGCACTATTTCATAACAATCTCGTTTAAATATTGAAGTTTTGTAAATAACTTATAAATAAAATTGAAAAATTGTACATTGGGTATCAAAGCTTAAAAAAAAAGCTTAAAAATGTCTGTCTGTTTTCACCCTTATCTCCGAAATGACAAAAGTGATTGAAATATGTACCTAATATAAAAGTTACGAAAAATATCAATATGTCTGGTTGGTTTTTCATAATAATACCTTATAAGGCTTTTATATTTTTTTGCGCGTTTATGAACGTTTTATTTAAGCTTACTGTCAGTTCTGATACAAATTTATTTGGATTAAGAAAAAGTATGTATAACGAAAGTCCATTTGGTTTTTATTACTAAAAACGGTTGTTAAAATCAAAACAAAATAAAGACGAATAATATAGATGTAAACGGGTCATTATTATAAATAGTGTAAAGCAGTCATCAACAAAATAACTACATATTAACATCATACGTAACATTATGTCTTAAATACTGATAAAGAAATAAAATACTTTATTATTATAAATATAGGGTATTCCCTAAATTTTTTTTTTTTCATAGAAATTCTTTATTACAAATGTGAAATTGTGTGTGATTTGTCCGTCTTTACAAAGCAACTGATATACACACGGATAATTATAGTATACGGGTACGTATAGGATTTTTTTTAAGTATACTTAGAAGAACTGATAGGGAAGGCCTGTAAATTTACCAAAGGTTATAAAGAAAGTTATAAATACTAAAAACAAATCATATTCCATTGCAATTAGGTAAAGGATAGTGAATTCGACGTACAATTAGCGTAATGAATACTCTCTTCAAAATTATCCACCGTTTAGTAAACAGAATCTATCAAACTAATCATCCTAATGTAATAATGATGTAAATTTTGCCACTTTGTTAGTTCATTGCACTCTCGATGAATAATCGAGTTGTATAACTATTTAAATGGTTTATTTATTCTACGTATTTTAACGAATCTTTTCGAATTTAGTTTTTGATTAGAAATCTTTAGTTAATTAACTAAAAATAAGGTTTTTCATATAGATATTGTCTAAGTCTTGAGAATGAGACAGACACCTTATCCTCTTACCCTCTAAATATTTATTATCTCATAATTTAAAAGCCACCTTGTGATACTTCTACAGTCTGCAGTAAACTTCTTAATTTTGTATCAGCGAGCTTTCAAACTATGCTTACGATGCACTAAACCGGATGCGCGAAAAGCTTTTTTTTTATTATAACAAGTATATCTTGTAAAATATAATTTTGAAACGAGGGTTGAAAAACTAATTTAAACGCACATAAGTTTATCAGGTAGCTTTGAACGAATGTTTAAAATTAAATAAATGTTCCTTATTTTTTAATAAAGCTTAGAGTTTCTAACTTATATAATCATACTGATATTATAAATGTGAAAATTTAGATGTTTGGACGTTTGGATGGATGTTTGTTACTCAATCACGTCAAAACAGCTGGACGGATCTAGATAAAATTTACCACAGAGACAGATTATAGTCTGGAATGGCACATAGGCTACTTTTTATCCCGGAAAAACGGTTAAATGGTTCCCACGGGATAGAATAGTGTATGTTTTTCTGGAGGTGAACCGCTAGTTCTACATATACGCCTTTAGTCCCGTAGTATCATTCTCATACAATTATGAAACGCGAAAATTCAAAAAGTGATATAATTCTAAAGTAGTAAACATGGATTATCTACATACGTATAACACAAACAAAAAATAGTTACACCATAATAAATATATTATACACGGTTATTATCATGAACATAATTGAAAAACCTTGGAAAATATGTTTTCCTCATATAAATTCCAGAAACTTCAGTCAACAAATTATATATGTAGTTTGTACCGAGTAATTAGAAGCAAGCTCAAGCCAAGAACATATCGCATCGCCTGTCTCACAAAGCTATGCATCGTTTAACTGCGTAATTGGTTAATTGATTGATTAGTAGCTTCCACCGGGCAGGTTACTGTCCTCTTTGAATATTCATTTACTTAATTATCTTATAGACATGTAGATACTGTAAGTAGCTGAATGTTGAACACAAAAATTATTGATAGAATAATTATATGGAATAATAGATTTTTCGCGCGACTGTGCTTGCTTGATTTATTATTTAGTACCTAGGCGACCGAGCTTCACTCGGAGTTTTTGGCCAAAGGTACAATTTTCTTTTTCATTTTTTTTAAAACAAAATCAAACTAAAAACAAAAATAAATACAAAAAAACCAAAAGTAAAAACTTTTTATCTGACCGGGATCGAATCCGGATACTTGTGATAGTCTATCTTGCGCCTTGGCCGCTTTATTAATACGAAAGAAAACTGCATGAAAACTCAAAAACACACATTTTTCAGACATAAGACTAACCTAGATCGATTTTTCGCCCCCGAAAACCCACATACCAAATTTCAACGAAATCGTTAAAGCCGTTTCCGAAATCGCCGGTCTAAATAAATAAATAAATATACAAGAATTGCTCGTCTAAATATATTAGATAATTTTACTGCCCTTTTAAGGTTCACGTCATCCAATATTTGTTATATTCAGAGCATGCACTTTGATTTTGAACTTGACATACACTTTGAATTAGAATAGTTGTTATATTTAATCGAAAAGATTATTTTAAATTTTAGTCACTGTAACTTTAAAAAAATAACGAATTTTTATACAACAGATTTTTACTGCAAAGAAATTTTGGATCATTTTCTGGTATAACGTTATAAAAACGTATCCATTGTTAAATTCGTTCAAAATAAATGAAATAAGTATGAAATATAACTCAAATGCGCGACCGTGCGACACAAAAACCTCGCCACTCATACAAATGCGACTTTACTGGTCTTAAACTACATAATCTTATATGTACATACAATATTTTTCAAAATCTATACCAATATTATAAAGCTGAAGAGTTTGATTATTTGTTTGGTTTAACACGCTAATCTCAGGAACTACCAATTCGAATTAAAAATTCTTTTTGCATTAGATAACCCGTCAACTGAAGAAGGCTATAGGCTGATATATATCATCCCGGAAAAATGTACGGTTCCCGTGGGATAGATTTTTTTGTCTAGGGACGAACCTGAAGCGAAGCGAGAATAAGTTGCTAGTAAAGTAATATAGCGGTTATCCGCCACTTTGTTCAAGTAAGCTAGTAATATATTGCAATAGTATCATATTTACTTATTACTAACGACTTAATATTCCCTCCCATAGCGTCCCTAGGTGACTTACATATGTGATCTAAGCCTATTCGCTACTCCAGGTCATAGTTTATCTACTGAATAATAATGAATCATATATTATAAAAAACTTAAAAAAAACCGACTTCCAGGCACTGAAAAGTAAAAAAAAACCTAAACGGGGGTTTTCATTTAGAATAGATACTTAATCAGATATTTTCGAAGTCGGTGTGCTTTGATTTGTATTGGCTGGCATCGACTTCCAAAAAAATCTAATATATATATATATATATATATATTGGTCGAATTGAGAACATCCTCCTTTTTTGGAAGTCGGTTGAAAAAAGAGACAATACTGAAATGAGTAACAAACATACAAACTTTCGCATTTATAATATATAGTCCAATTAGATGGTGCTTATGAAATTACGCCAAACCATTGTTCGCATAAGAACGATAAATAAACATTCAAACTCAACCTTATGTATTCTAATATTATAAAGAGGAAAGATCTTTTTGTTTGTTTGTTTGTATATACTGAATAGGCTCCAAAACTACTGAACCGATTTAGAAGAAATTTGATAAGAGATACATTGAGACCCCGGGATATATGATAGTTTTTATCCCGGAAGTCATCCCTTAAGGGGGTGAAAATGAAGATAAAAGTTTGTATAGGGACGATCTCGAGTGAAGCAAGAGTGAATCGCTAGTATTAGTATAAATAGCTTCTTAAGAGAAAATCTACAAGATAAGAATATTCTAACATTATTTAGAACCATATGCCTCATATACCATTTCGTAACCAACTCTCAGAAACAGCTAAGTTTTGTGAATCACGTCAGTACTTATTTAGGGCGTCTGACTCATTTCCTTGAAATCCTAGATTGCCAGACTTCATGTATCGCTATTAAAATGATTTGTTTGATATTAGTATCTTAGTTAGAAGTGGACATGGAAATGCTCTTCAATGAATAAATATAAGGTTTTATGTATTAAATTAATACTGTGTCTATCTTGGTGTATTTATGAATGGTTGTGCTTTTTGACCGATTTGGAAAAAGAGAGGGTTCTATTCATCTGTATTTTATGGGTAGGTTATATCGCTATGCATACGCTATTTCGATAAAAAAGTTATGGCTTAAGAGTGGTTTTATTTAATTCAAATACAAATTCAATCCGTAAATAGTCACTTTTAGTAATTTTGAACTTCGGTACAGCTTTTCTTAAAAATGAAACATTTTCGTCACGTAATATTGCTTGAAAGCTTTAATTTCTGCATTGAGATATTGATATGTCATTTTATTTGTTCGGGAAATAGTATTTTTATTCAAAACCGTGTGTGTGTGTGTGTCTGTATCCAAAAATATATCTTGAAAAAATTGATATCATAGCAGTAGTTTCTAAAATTACTTCAAAACATCATTATTTTGAAGTAATTTTAGATATACCTGAATATTTACAAGCAAGTATTAGCTTTGATATTGCTATCAAATATATATACAATATTTGTTTAATTAAACTACAATTTTTATTCAATGCACATTCATTCATCATGACGTGATCGTTGATAGATTCAATACTAGTACTGTTTTTCGGAAAAGGTATAAAAATTTTTTTTTTTTTTTCAGAAAACACACCTATTATATATAAATAAACTTTAAAAGCAAAACCTTATAGAAAAATAAACTTTTCACCTATATATTATGTAAGTACTCGTATAATATTGATGAAGGTCATCTAATATCATACTACATCTTTTAGCTGGGAAGTAATTTTATATAAATAAAATACACGAGCGGATCCGCGGGTAGAAGAAAGTCAATAAATTTTAGCTTTCTGCAGTCCTTCTTTATATAAACTTTAACAATGCCAAAGCTCATACTCCTCCGTACATACAATATGCTTAAAAACGGGTTCTAAGTTTTTTCTTTATATATAGATAAGGTATTTTTAAATATATGTACATATATAACAGAATTAACTCTTTTCGAGAATCAAACCTACGAGTATGTCTACTAATTGGTACATTTCCAATGACACAGTCCATTGATAATATTTATTTTGTTAACAATTTATGTTAGTTAAGTGACAGATATATCTCCTTAGGACTGCACTTAAAACACTTTGTGTAATAACGCGATATAAAATAGATATGATTCACAGAGTAGATCTGTTTTTTGAGTAGTTACATAGATCAATTTTGGTTAAATTTTGAATATTTGTGGATTAGTCTGTAAAGTTTTTTTTTTTTTTAAGTAAAACTTCTTTACGCACGCTTGACTTGGGGGGTAAGCGGTGAAAGCGTTACGAAAACATGTACGAACGTTCGTTGCCATGGTAACCGTTGTTATTGTCTGACAAATGATATATAATATTATATTCTTTCTTTAAATGATATTCTATAAGTATATGATTGTAATATGCCTAATATGCGTTATTTTTAGTATCTTACCTATCCTAATTATTTAAAACATAAATTGAATTTCACAACACTTACTTTTAAAAGTTCTCGATATTTGGACTATTACAAGCGCCATTGTCACTAGTATATGTAATATCGGGAATACTCAAAAGTGCTAAACATGGTTAATATCTTGTATTACATCATAATAAAAAAAAATCCTAAAATTGATTAACTATTTAAACATTAATGATCTATGTCTTAATTTTACCTTTGATCTATAAGTGAAGGTAATACTATCTCTCTGCATGTCGTCTCTGTGTTAGCTTACTCTACATTTGACTAATGGCATGCTACAGAAATAACACTTTGATTTGTTACTTGAAATGAGGAACTTTAGTGTATTTGACACGGATACGACACGATTGGATCGTACTATGGAAATATAGATTGATTTTTTTTTATTTAAAGATCATAAAGTAAAGTGGCTTTTTTAAATATGGCTATATAAGCTTAGAAATGATGTAAAATCGTTGTTGGGATCTTTTATCGACTTTTAAAAATAGTAAGACGGACTGGTCTGAAATTTAGTACGGAGAGACTAAAACAAGGAAAATACATAGACTACTGTACATAGCAGCCAGAAACTCATCCAACGAAGCGAGAGTAAATCTTCAATACATAGTATAAAACAAAGTCGCTTCCCGCTGTCTATCCCTATGTATGCTTAGATCATTAAAACTATGCAACGGATTTTGATGCGGTTTTTTATTATACAGAGTGGTTCAAGAGGACGGTTTATATGTATAATACATGCATATTATAATACAGAAAAGCCGAGAAATTCAATGATTTGTATTTCATACTAACCGTTGAAACGTACCTAGGGACGAATCCGAGCAAAGCGAGGGTGAGTCGCTAGTTAGTTATAAAATAAGACTCTTATGTAAAAAAATATTATTTTTTTATACTTATTTAATAATTAATTTACAGTAAGTATGAAAATAAAATCAATAAGAAATTCTCCGAATAACATGATTGTCCTTCCAATACACATATTTTAGATTTAAAAATCCTCATTAAAATCGTTAGAGCTACGGATCCAACAAAACTAACATACAATTTATTATAAATTTATTTATTGCAAGTTACATCAATTAATTGTAATAAATCTTGTCGTAACTGAGCTGCTCATATACTGTGAGGCAAAAGTATCGTACATTATAAAACAAAATAAATTACGAGTCCAAAGGATCTTAGGTTTATTGGGTGGTCTGATACTTTAATGAGTTTTAATGCGTTTTATTTTTATAACATTTAATATGATAGGTCAAGGATCGGAAATGGTTAGTAATAAAAAAAATGATAAATATCTGTTTTTAGATTGGAACATAAAACATATGTCTTAACGATAAGCTTTGGATCTCGTGTGCTTTCCAATTATATGATCACTTGAGCTTAATAGCTTTTGTTTTGATAATAAAAACTCCTGATATATAGAATTAATAATAATTGTAAAGTATTTCTTTAAAATGTATGTAATAGAGGTTAAATTCAAAATAAAAAGAAACAAAATTATAATATTAAGATAAGGATATGTATACTTTACAAAAACAAAAATTATAGGTAATAGTATTATATCCGGCAGTAGTGTCTTAGACGTATATTACAAAAAAAATTAATATAAATTAACTATTGAAGATTATTTTTTGTAAAAAAATATTTGTATAAAAAATAAATGTAAATGCTAATTCATTGTTGTTTTGCCCTTTATTTACAGCGAATCGATGCATTTTTTAGCATTATTATAATCCAGTGGCAAGCCTGTACTGCTGCAGGTCTGGATTTGCTGGGTTTGAATCTGGGGTCAAGCCAAGTACAGTTTTATGGGCTTTTCTGTCAGAAAATTCTCTGCTATAGCCCGGAATTGAATATGTGCTTTTGTTATACCGATGTGCCTCTGAGGGCAGCGTTTGCGGACCGACGCCTAAAGAATGGAATAGAGAGTGCACTTGTGCTTGCATCCTTATGCACTATATCTCCTACTAGCGACTCACCCTCGCTTCGCTTCGGGTTCGTCCCTAGACAAAAACAAATGTATCCCACAGGAACCGTACATTTTTTCGGGATGATATATAGCCTATAGCCTTCCTCAGTTAACGGGATGTCTAATGCAAAAAGAATTTTTCAAATCGGATTAGTAGTTCCTGGGATTAGCGCGTTCAACCAAACAAACAAACAAACAAACTCTTCAGCTTTATAATATTAGTGTAGACACATAATATGTAGCTATTCTCAATGAGATTTTTCGCCAGTTCTTTTTATGATTGGTTTGCTCTTTCCGAATTGGTATTATACTCATAATGTTTAGAAAAAGAATGTGAAATTATGAATATTTTCAATTTGAATTTTATGTGACATTCATTTATTTTGAAAATATCTTTAAATTAATAGATCGTAGATCTTATATAGATAAAGCTCTTTGCTATTTTTTTTAAATTATATATTTAATCGGGCTTTGGCCCTACATTATAATATGTATAATCTTTGTATTATCTTTAAGATAGGGAAATCAATAAAAACCACTCATCCATTTGTACACATTTTATTTATAAAATATCACAGTTTTAAATACAATATTTACAATTTGTATACAAAGCTTAAAAAATCTTGGCAATATGTAAATGCGATTTATGTTGGCGTTAGCTCGTTGAATTTCATTCAGTCTTCGCAAATGAAGAAACATTATCTAAATAAAATATATACATATAATAAGTAAGTATTATATACGCCAAATGTTGATAGAATATCGAATCATTTTCATATATTTATTTAAATAAACAGGCAAAGACAAAAAAGTTCAGTACTTTTTTTCCTTTGTTAGGGTTCTGACCCAAAGGGTAAAACGGGACCCTATTACTAAGACTCCGCTGTCCGTCCGTCTGTATGTCCGTCTGTCACCAGGCTGTATTTCATGAACCGTGATAGTTAGACAGTTGAAATTTTCACAGATGATGTACTTCTGTTGCCGCTATAACAATAAATACTAAAAAACAGAATAAAAAAATATTTAAGTGGGGCTCCCATACAATAGACATGATTTTTTTGCCGTTTTTATAGATAATGGTACGGAACCACTCATGCGCGAGTCCGATTCGCACTTATTATTATTCAACCAATTTTCTTTTTTTTTTGTTTGATAGTTATTGACGAGTTTAAGTGTTATCAATAAAAAAAAGTTTGGAAACAGTTTTTAAAGTTATACTTCTTTAGGGACGTTTGGACAAAAATATGAGAGTAAAATTTATACGATGCGGGCGCACACCGACATCCAAAAAGCGACAGGATGAAGTTAGCTGATAACTGTTTGTTGCCATGGTAACCGTTGTTATTGTCTGACAAATGATATATAATATTATATTCTTTCCTTAGATGATATTCTATAAAAATATGATTCTAATATACCTAATATGCCTCTTATAATTATTTTATTAATTTATCATTCCTTTTACAGAGAGTTGTGACATACGGGATGAAATCTTCAGCTATTTTTGTTCTGTTGTGCCAAAGAAGTATAACTTCTTACGTGCGTACATAAGTACACACATACTTTTTTTATATAAATAGGTAAATTCTATTCATATACGTTTTTATCAAATTTTTAATAATGATTATGATCGAATTTAGACTACTAACATTAATTTCATATTTCACTAATTTTGTTGTATCTCTCCGGGTGTCCAAAACTTCGTCGACAATTACCATGGATACCATGGATGAATTGTACATGAATGCAAGATGAATTTAAATGATAGTAACGCTATTATTTATTTACTCGTAGCAATTGAAATCCTTTAAAAATACAAAAATAAATAACTATTGGCTTCTATTTTAGGTATATATATTCTATGTATGTTTAAAAAGTAATTATTCTTTACGTTTTTTTTTTCGGAAATTTAGACCTACCCTATAGGCCATTAGAGAGAGATTAAAAAATCGGTCCATACATGGCTTAGATATCGCGTAAGGTACATACATACAACGAATATTCAACTGAATAGAGTACCGTTTCTCTTTAAAGTTGGTACATTAATAAAAAAAAACTATTATAATAATTCGATATCCCAAAGTTTAATTTGATAATAAGGATTGAATCTATTTCATATAATAGGAACAACACTTTATAGCGCTGGTTAAATAAAGAAGGTAGCTCACAAAATGCGAAGCGAAAAATATAATTTAACAACTTTTTTTTAATATTTCATTAACAATTTAATAAGCAAACTGAATATTTTATTTATATAGTTATTTTAATTTTAATAGCTGTGTTGTTTCTCTGTACATAAAACATCAATGAATGTTCACTTTTATTTCGGCATACTTATTCTTATTTAGAATATATAAATAAATATAAAAATACATAATAAAAACTGAAATAAATTAATCACAATACAGTATTGTGTTACACTACTTTATAATTAAGAAAACAACTTAACGTACACAGGAAAGCTCGTTTAACAACTTTAAGACATGGTTACACTGTAGGGGCCTTTATAAAATCTTTTGAGGTAAGTAAAACTAACTGTTTTATATCTAGAAAATCGCTTCATATACATCTTTGTGTGGAAGAGTGGGTTAATTTAGTAAATCACTTATTTTTTATATATTAGAATTGATCTTCATTAATAAATTAAGATGACAGACAATATGTACCAAAGATGCTGTATTTTAAGGTATTTGTAGATCAATCGTTTGAAATTCGAGCTGAATCTTCGAGTTGTATAAACCTTAACATACTGTATAATATTTTTTTGCTATTTTTTTTTTTGGTTCAAAAAACAAATAAAACACTTGAAAATATATATGTAGATAGTTACCAAAAATCTGGTAGAAATTCGTATTTCACATTCGTTGTATAATTGATAGTTGTTATGGTTTAAGTTGTTCATACAATTAGCTGTTTTTAAATTATTGGAAATTAGCTCAATAGTGTGGTAACTTTTATGACAAATGTTTATTAGCCCTTGTGTTTAGTCCATTTATTATAAAATTAGTTAAATTTAGTTAGAAAAACATTTCCATATTAATAACGACACCTGTGTGGAACACCATTGTAACTCAAAATTGAGATAATTTAGAAATAGTTTGATTTCTTGCTAAAAAAATTGCTATAATACTTGTTTACAATGTTGTTCTTTGCAGGTACATATATAATATGTTTGTCTTTTTACCCGACTGCGGCGAAGCCTACTTTACATAATAATTTAAAAAAAAAAGAAAATGGAATTTTGGGATCAAAATTGCCATCTTGAAACTTTTCAGTCATTTTTTATGGTTGAACATAGGAAAACCTCCAGCCAGTCTCCATTTAGATCTCCAACCATGAAGATTCGTAGCGTAATGACTTCGTTACTCAATGCTGTCTTATATTACTCAAAATATGTAAATATACTAGTTACCAGTCATGTAAACAATAAGCAAATTCACCATACAGACCCCATGAGTGTACCATAAATGCCAATGAATCAGTCTATTTGACTATGGTTAAACAAATTTTATCTCTATAACTATTATCTAAAGGCCCCGGGGGGAGTGTCACAGCGACATCCACCTTCGAGTGGGAGGTGGGTGATGACGTCACCAGTTCAGCCAACTGCGATGATGAGCACTCGCTGGATCGTGACGTCATTGTTCTTGCTTCGGAATCAAAGATCACAAATGAAGTGTATTTTTTTTATCGATATATCAATAAATAATATATATTTTTTAAATATAACATTTTACTACTTTATTTAAACATACACATGTATTTTATTTCATTTTTCAAACAAAGTACCTATGTATATTGAAAATAAAAAATATATATTAAAATCTTTCAAAATGTATGTTCAGTGAACCAATACTAAAAAATAATAAATATCGACTGTTACATAAAATAAAATGTGAGGGAGAATATTGAAAAAACTTTATTGAACTAAGTTAAAAATCTATATAAGTTAAATTTAAATGAACTCACAATTTGTATAACAACTAGATGCAGAGTCCCCAGAAGGGCTGTAGGGCTTCATCTCATAGTGGTTACTCCCCGCTGACGACTGTTGCCTACTTCGGTTACCGAATGGCGATGCGTAGCTATTTTAGAAGAAAAATTATACTATAAACTTCAATTTTAAAAAATTACATAAATTCTATGTAGTTTTCTTTTATTATGTATCAAAAAAATGTATATAGGTCTGTATGTATATATACTAGAATTTTTAAATGTAAAAGCTTATTGTGTAAATATGTTCGTGTCTGAACGTCTACGGATTAATTTAGTATACGGATAAATGGTGACGTGGAATAATGTATATTATATACTGTTAGTAACAAAATTTGCCAAACAGGCGGTACTAATCACTTGCCAAAAGATTGCCAAAAGATAAATTTTACTTTAACATTAAAAAAGTTTTTACTATAAAAATAACGTTTTATAATTCATCCCCATTTTCACCCCCTTAAGGGATGATTTCCAGAATGAAAAATATCCCATGTCCTTCCCAGGGTCTCAAACTATCTTCTTCGCAAATTTCATCTAAATCGGTATAGTTTTTGAGTTAATTCGTTACAAACATACAAAAATACAAATCTTTCCTATTTATAATATTAGTGTAGATTAATAAACTTACCTATCCCTCAATTGAGGCATGTCATAATGATTGTCTGGTCGCATCCAATATTCGTTGCAAGTGCGCGTCAAATCTGGCGCTGTGTTGCCTTTGTCCCTCCCTGAATATGTCTTTGGAATACCTGCATAAAATTAGCCTAATTATATAAATACCTACTTTTCATATAAACTAATTTGTATATTGCATTTTTTTATGGCAAAAAGAAAGTCTAGTTCAAATGGGAATCAAACCTGTATTTACTATTACAATATAGACAAAAAAATTGGAATGTGGTAGATAATAAAAAACTATATCTCGATTCTCTCTGTACATTTTATTTAACAAGTTAGTAATTGAATATACGCAAAATATAGGAACAACAATAGTTATATATTAAAAAAAATAGACAGTCACGGGGACTGCTGATACAAATGAAATCTTATAACTATGGAGTAACACTTTTAAACTCTCTGTGTGGTTTTTTTTATTTTTAAATTAATTATTATTATAGTATGAATAATTCCATTTTCATAATTTCAGTTGAAATTATTATTAGTCTGGTTTTCACATCCATTGGCACTCCGAGCAATAATTATCTACATTTTGATATAAATTAATTATTAATCAAAACATATGACGCTGCGCGTCAACACGTGACGTGTTGACGCGCAGCGTCATATGTCACACGTAGGATGTCGGTGACGCGAACCCATAAGTTTTGCCCCTACCAAAAATCAACGCGGCTAAAGAAGTTTTCACTTCAAAAATCCATAAAAGAAAGAAAAGAAAACATATTCTATAACAAATTTTCACTCACCTGTCCTAGCTGGAGTATACCCTGGCCTCACAGTCTTATATCGGCACCATACATAAAGAATAGCTGCGCCGGCCGCCAACATGGCTACTGTGATGCCGATACCCACGTATAGAGTCAAGTTATTTTTGTAGAGCCCTAAAATATATAGATATTTATATTACACTGACATTAAAATCAGTTTGCAGGTAATTATTACATTTTTAAGTGTAGATTATAAAATAAAATAAATAATAAGGCAGAGGTAACAAAATGGTAAAAAAGTGAGTTCAATTCCCAAAGACCCGTGCCCAGCAGTGGGACTTTTAAAAGGGATGAGTACATGTACATTGTACAGTATAAGAACCTCAATTACTTTTCGAAAGTCCGCCAGTATACATTAAGTCAGGTTAGTGGATTGTGTGAAATAATCCCATTGAGAGGACGCCTCATAAATGGAACATTGAAAATAACTTAATTATAATTATTTAAAATTATAGTAGTTCCCATGGTATATAATCTTATTACAAAAAGTTAATTAATCTATAAGATATCTATAAGATAGATCGAACATGCGTTCAGTTGCTTGAATGGAGCTGAATCGAACTCAATAATTGAAAATTACAAAGTGATACTGTGTCGGATAATCAATAAAATGGCTTCTGAGGTAAAAAAATTGGTAAAAGGACATAATTAAATTGGCAAACTCGTTATTAATTGCCAACCATGAAATCATTATTAGATACAAAAAAACCGGCAATTACAGCCGATTGATTCATTATAAAGTAAAATAACTAATTAAATATGACATTCTTCACAGCACAATGATGTTATAAAAAGATTGAGAAGAAGTGTTCAATGGTGAGAAACTTTGCAGACAGCGGTTTCCAACGTTGTTTGGCTTTCCGTTATTGTCTATTATTCCGTTTACTTCTTAACGTATTGTTTGGATTTTCAAGTAATATCAGATAAAGACCTTTTAAATGTTGTTGTTTTTCTATAATAATTGTTTTTTTTTTTTATTTTAAGCTTTCTATTAATTATTATAAAAAAAATATAAAATTTAATAGTCTCTATTAAAATATTATCTAAATAATACTAATATTACCTAAATAAAATATATGTAGTAAAAATGTTGAATTCCTAAAAATAAAATAACGTCCCTTATTTGTTGTATCCCATAATATTCTTTCCCGGAAAAAGAAGGATTAAGAAAAATCCCGCATAAATTGGACCAGTCATTATGAAATGAATCTATGGAGATAAGTAGGTAGAAATAGACTCTCTCGTATTATGTAAACAATTTAATGGTTTTTTGGAATCGGATAACAGCTCAATATGGTAGGAACTTTGCTATTACAGTTTCAAATTTATGTATATTTTATGTATTCAATATATAGAGTGGTCAAAACTTACTGAAACCAGCTGAACAGAGGCCGTCAACGCAAGTGGCATGTTGCAAAGTAGAGCCCGGACATGTACCAATACATTGTCTTCGACGAACTTTGACGCATTCTTCACTGCACACCGACCAAACGCTCCAGGGTGACCAAGAACCTAAAAGCAAAGGGTATTATATATAAATATTATCTTATTAGGGTTCCGTACGCGAAGGGTGCCAACGGAATCTTATTACTAAGCTTCCTCTGTCCGTCCATCTGTCTGTCAGCGGAATGTATCTCATTAACCGTAATAGGTAGAAAGTTGAAATTTTTGCAGAATATGTATTAACTACTATTGCTACTACAACACAACAACAAATAATAAAAGCCGGTCATTACATATTGTCATAGCGTCTCTCTTATTTCTTTAACAAAAGTGTTTAAAAAATACATAGTGCTATCTTATACGATGGTAAGGAACCCTTCGTGTGCGAGTCCAACTCGCACTTGACCGTTTTTGTTTCTTTAGACTTATAATAATTTTTTATAGTTAACTATGGTACCCATGGTTTTAACCATTATATTACAATATAATTACTTCTAAAATAAAAATTTTATACTGACTTCAAAATGACTTCTGTGAGAAGAATACTCCAATTAAGTGCATTTATACTTTTTGGAAATCGGTAAAAAAGTTTTATCAAAGCAAAACTAAAATTTCAGCAGACTGAAATCATGTGCGATTTCGTAAATGTTAAAAAACTATATTTATAGAGTATTTATATTTTTAAGTATTTTTTAAAATACTCAAAAATATAAAAAGTATCAAAATAATATAAAAGAAACAGGTAGATTTATAAAAATCTAGAGAAAAATAGAAAATATATCGCATTGATCTATATTAATGATTATTATATTGTTATGATTTTGTTTTAAAATACCTTTTTTATATAACTATCGATATTAAAAGGTTTTAAATATATATTTTTTATATTAGTTTATATTATTTATATATTTATACAAATAAAAAATATAAACTTTTTAATATCAAAAAACGCTTCATTCCTGCGGAAGACTCAAAATTAGTTGTTTTCTTACCGTTTTGACATCTTAAACAGTCATCATCGCTCTGTGAGCCTTGCCCCCTACATGGGGCACCCCCATTAGCAGGGGCAGGTTCCGTACATGTTCGAGTTCTTCTTCTTCCACTAGTTTGGGCCCCGCACCTACAGGGGGCCCAGGGGGACCAGTCTGACCAACCACCGTTAACTGTTAAATTTTATAATTGTTAATAGTAACTTTATTACTGTGTAAATAATATGTACTTTTTTCATAAGTTTATTGTAATTATGCATTTGTTTTTTTCTTTTCTCTTTTGTGTAATCGCTACTATTCCATAAGGGTGAAGCGAAAAAAAATTTTTTTTTCTCGCTTCTGGATTAATTAAGGTATTATTATTATTATTATATATTATACTTTATCTAATATATTTAAACGAGCAATTCTTGTATATTTATTTATTTCTACCGGCGATCTCGGAAACAGCTCTAACGTTTAGTATGAGGCTTTTGGGGGCGAAAAATCGATCTAGATTATTCTTATGTCTGAGAAAACGCGTATTTTCAAGTTTTCATGCGGTTTCCCTTCGCTCCCCTTTATTTACATATTTTGCGTGGAATAATTTCCACGCAAAATATGTAAATAATTTTGCACATCCGGGTATAAGCATCGTGGTCAAGCGGCTAAGGCGCAAGATAGACTGTCACAGGTTCAAATACTTGAATCCCGGTCAGATATAAAGATTTTACTTTTATTTTTATTTATTTTTTTGTATTTATTCAAGTTTTTTGTTTTTTTTTAAAAGCCATTTTTTTGGCTTAAGCCAAGATAAAAAGAATGTACTTTTAACCAAAAACTCCGAACGAAGCTCAGTCGCCCAGGTACTTAATAAGAGAAGTATTCATATGTAAGCATATATAAATACTTACCATATACGGATAGTATGGCAACATCTGACTCACGTTTCCCAGCAATATTTTCAGCGACACATGAATAGTTTGCCATATCCTAAACAAAATAAAACAAATTTGTTAGATTTTATACCTGTCATATTTTCTAATTACCTTTTAATTGTCATAACCAACAGCCTATGGAAGGATATTGGTGTATTGCATTAATGTCCACAGTTCGATTACTAGATGGGGCAAATATTCGTTTATTCAAAACAGTCTTTTGCTTTTTACTTTAAATTTAAGTACTCAACTATTTAAAAAGAAACGGTATCTCAACTGTCACGTTTTATAGACATTAACAAAAATTTGAATTAATTTAAAATATCATATCTTTCTTCACTTAATATTAAAAATAAACAAACTTGATACAACAATAAAATTCAAAATTTAGACAACAGTATTTGAAACGTGTTTCCAGCATTCATATTTGGCAAATAACTCCACGAACACTTACGCTTATCATGTTAATATTAAAGGCACTCAAGAACATAAAACGCCCTCACAGGTTCCTTGGATAATGTCCAAAAAGATACAAGATTGTTTAATCTGAACTGCAATGCGTTTTACAATTCACTACGTGTTAACTTATAGAGTGGTAGCTAAGTGGTAACGCGCTTGGTTAACCGAGTGAAGTGGATTCAAATCCCGGGTCTCGCACCTCTTATGTTTTCATATACAAATCATTTCCGACATGATTACCACTTGTCTTACGATGAACAAAAACATTTTGAAGAAACCTGCATATCTGAAAGAACCTACCGAGTTTTCGGAACTTCACTTAACCAGCGTGTTGAACTATGGTCTGATCCCCCCATATTGAACGTAGGCCCATGCCCAGCAATGGGACGGTAAAAAAGGCCTGAATACATGTTAACTTAACTGTATGCCACTAATATATTTTAACTCAAACTATACTTACTAAACTAATTATAATAAAAAGCCCTCTAAACCGATTTCGATCGAAGCGGAATATTTCATTGACTACCAATTGTCATCGCATCTGCACGGGAGATATACTTATTTATTACAGTACACAAGTGTACAAAAAAAGAGCACTCTCTACTCCTTACACTTTCAATATCCAGTAGAACAACGAAACGACAAGTCCCTCTCCAAGCCCTTCTACACTTTAGACTTTCCTCAATCGAAAAAAAAAACAGAAGTTTTCGAAATTAACTAAAAATCATAAGAAAAAGCTAATTTACTAATAACTACATAGAAACAATAAAAAAAATCTTGCAAAAGATTGTTATGTTACACCAGCATAGCATTCTCGCCACGATTCCTCGCGGACACGATTTGTTCACTAAAAACAAGATGTATGCACATTTGTTCTCTATAACATAATAAGTGTGGACTTAATTTCCTTGTTTTGATTTTCATCTAAATAAAGTATATTTTTAGTTTCTTTTAAAAATTTAGCAAGGTAACATAAAAACAAAAACAGACAAAACAAACAAACATTTTAAATAAAACTATCTTTTTTGATTTTTTCCCGACATTTCGAATTCTTTAGAGCAATTATCACAAAAATCAAAACAATCCGAAAAGATAGCTTTGTTTAAATGACGAATATTCGCGTAAATCTAAGAAAGCATTAAGTACAAACATTTCGCACTTAATATTAATAATACACTTACTTGTAAACCAACTCTAGGTAACACAAGGGTTTCATCAGTAGCTTCCACCGGGGCACCGTTCCTCATCCATTTGATAGTAGCAGGTGGCGCCGCCGGTGGCGGACTGCAGCGAAAGCTAACTTGACGTCCCGATTCAACCGTCACTGATTGTGGTTGATGTGCAAATTGCTTCTTGATATCTGCGTACAATTATGTAAATATAGAGTGTATATATGAGACAAATATAGTGTAGAATCATCTATAACCATGGTGACTAATCGTCAACTACGCCATATCATATATAATACTAGCGACTTACTCTCCCTCCGCTCGGGTTCGCCTCTAGATACGTTTTAACTAATAGTATAGATTTTTCAGAGATGAGATATTTCCCCGCAGTGAAAAGTATCCTATATGTTGACACGGATAACCAGCTAATTTCATCAAAATCCCTCCAGTGATTTTTCCGTGATACGGTCACAGACAGGCAGACAAAAATTCTAAAAACTATAGATTTGACCTCTGTATCGATAATATTCTATTTCAATAAGATTTTCCAAAAAATATTTAATGTACAAATTCAACTGAAAATTTTATTATATGTATAGATTATGGACTTATCAAAACAAAGCAAATACGCCCAAATTGAAGAGAATTCAAAATAATTCATAGTAGGTATTATTATTAGATCAAATAGTGTTAAATTATTGTATTTGCATCTTAACCATGATTGAATAATTTAAATTAGGTTAAAACTGTTTTGCATTAGATAACTTTTCACTATTCATGGTTATTAGTAGTTGTCGAACTGACACCATCGCCTGTATCATATCACAGGTGAGCCCCACCATACAGCTATAATATTTTCATAGGCGATTTTAATTTCCTTTTAATAAAACATTCAAAGAAGAAGTAAAAATTCATTAAACACCATATCTGATTTACTATTATTACTGTCCATATTTTACAGACAACGTATTAAGATTAAGTCATTCCAACCCCCAAACTCTAACAAGCAAGCATTCGTCAATAGCAGGAATTAACGAGCGGAAGCTATGTCTCCACTTAATGGTTCCGAGCCACGGGCGAGGAGGGGAAAAACACTCGTTAAAAATTACGACACTTTAAATTGCATCTAAATATATTCTATAAAATCTATAATATAGTACTAACTGGCATACCTCAAGTTGGGTTTAAAATTTCTCGGTTATTTATCTATTCTAGGGTCATGGTTATGAGTCAATTATTTTCTCTTGAATATAATTTTTATTTTACTAATAAAAACTGAAAAATAAAACAAAAACTGTGTGTTCATTTGTATCGGCTGGCACCGGCTTCGAAAATATCTGATTATTAAATGAAAAATATCAATTAGTTATTTTTTACTTTTTAGTGATTCTTTTTAACCGGTCCTTATTTATGTTTTTAAGTTTTTCTTTTTCAATTTTTAGTGAAAACGCAGTAGTAGCAAGGTAAAAAGAAAGTATTTAAGAATTAAATAGGTGAAAAATCAATGATCCCCTATTTTCTATACTTAGACGTGGATTTTATTCTTCGAATTTAAATAAGATCAACTTTAAGGTATACCCTATCCAAAAAAAAAAATAATCATCGAAATCGGACTACACTGTAAAAACTCCTTCTTTTTTTTCGCCTTTCTTTTGGGGAAGCTATTTTAAAATCACAAACATATATTTCAGTTTTATATATATATATCTAGCGACACACCCTCGCTTCGCTCGGGTTTGTCTCTAGTTACGCTTTAACGTCTAGTATAGATATCTCAGGGATAAAAAAAAATTCCGCAATAAAAAGTATCCTATATGTTGACCCGGATAACCAGCTGTCACTTTACTAAATTTCATCAAAATCTGCCCAGTGGTTTTCTTCTCTGCATTTTCGTGATGCATTCCCAGACGGACGGGTTCTGGCAAATCTCCAAAACAGCTGAACCGATTTTCACTAGTAGATAGCTGATGTTATAAGGAGTAACTTAGGTAAATTTTATTTTAGACTAAAACAGAGGGTTCCGTGCAAAAAAATTAAAACCCATGAAATTGAGAACAAAATCTATGTAGGTACCTGGGGAAGCACCCGAGCGGAGCGAGGGTAAGTCGCTAGTCTAAATTAATAAAAATGACATCATTATTGTAACTTTCTTTAAGAAAAGAATATCACAGCGCGTGGTTTACTCATTTGCGACATGATTATGGAACCCTAAAAAGGGGAGAGATCTTTTAATGACACGTAGCATTTTTTGTTTATTTTTATTATAAGAAACGCCTCAACGTGCAAGTAGTTAATTAAACTAAGAAGGTTCAACTTTTATATATTAAGTATATATTAAGTTTTATATATTAAGTATTAAAACACCACGAGATTTCTAACTCCGGGCTATTACTGAGACTTTCTAAGCTCAATAACTAAACTTGGCCCGACCCGGGACTCAAACCCAATGACTCCAGATATACAGCCATATATGCCAGCCAGTACATCACTGAGGCAGACAACTTTGTGCTATAACAACATGAAAGAGAATCGAATCTAGTACAACTTTTAAAAGGCTATATAACCTATAGGCTATAGATAAAGCTAGGCTTATTATATGCATACATTGGTACTTGAACTTTCCAAAGTTCAAAGTGATTAGAAACTAATAGTAATTTTAATACTTATCCAATCAGATGTAACGGTCTTTAAAAGGTTAGAGAGGTTAGTTTGCAATTATTGGATAACCTATTCTATATAATAAGTACGTACATCCTCTAATTTATATAAAACCTAAAAAATAATTACTATAACACTAAAGCACTATCTGCTTTTGAAAGGGAATAATTTTTTTTTTGGTATATAATAATTAAGTGTTGTATATAAATATATTGATGTTCATTTGTTTTTTTTTTTCCTCTAATAATAATAATTAATTAATTATTTTGCATATTATTCAATTATATAAATTTTCATAAATAAAATTAAATATAAATATAATTAATATAACATTTTATGTTCATTTTTACACTCTTTAATCAACCCAGTGGTTATTAATGTTTTCATCCGCTATTGACTTCTGACTTATGTAGCTCGACAAGGGAATCCGTAAATATACTTTACTAGTCTCTTACCCTCGCTTTGTTTATTATAAACGTCCCTAATTAATTTCATATACAGGCAACGATTTGGCCAGCGCAGGTCGGTAAAGCGGCAATTACCGTATCTTAATCTTACTTGATTTGCTAATATTAAGATTTAAAGCTGAGAACTTTTTAAAATCAAAATAAAATATTATAGCCATTAACTATCAGGAATAATTTAGCTTTCTACTAGTGGAATAATTTTTGAAATCGGTTCAGTAGTTCCGGAGATTACCTCCTACATATAATCAAAGTTTACCTCTTTATTATAGTAGTACTAGCGACTCACCCTCGCTTCGCTCAGTTTCGTCCCTATCACGCTTCCCAATACAAACTTTCATCCCCATTTACTAAGTTCTTGCGCAATTTTTTTTTTAATGTAAGATACTTCTACTGACAATAACAAACACAACAAAAAAAGAATTAGTGAAATCGGTCCAGCCGTTCACGCGTGATGGTGTGACGAAGGGAAATAGGGATTCATTTTTATATATACTATATAGTTTAAATATGTTCGCGGATTCAGCTGTCGAGTTAGTCAATAGTTTTAACAGAATAACATTGCAGACCAGAATAATACGATGACACGTGATGTATAACCAATTAGGTACCGCCACAAGAGCAGATTTACAATATTTGATCGAATAAACAGTTAATTTAATATAAAATTCATACATTATTCAATTAAAGTTTAAAAAGTAAAAAATAAAAAAAAATACTTTTTATGGACTGCCTATGAGCCATCACAGGCAAAAAACTTAACTATTCCTTTTAAAGTCGAAATACAATATATTTACAATATATGTAATAGTAAAAATCGAGGAAGTAGATGTCTTCATTTAGCTTTTCAAAATTCAAAAGCTCTTGCTTTTAAGAGCTTTTTCTGGTTGGATAAATGTATATAAATATGAGAAATCTCTACCCTTGACTATTGTAAAAGGTCTTGTAAAAGATACTCTGGTACTTTATGTATTCTTGCAAACAAAGTCACGATCGTCCACTTGTACAGCATCCTGTCTAGACAAGAACTTGCTCTACTGGTTATACTCGGGTGTACTGTTATTTACAGAAGTGATTTAAAAAGCGATTACTCTTGAAGAAAGTTTTTAAAGTATAGAATGAGAAGGAAAAGTTATTTTTTATCAATAGTTTTGATATTGCAATATAATGACAATAATATAATGACAATTTTGGCTACGTATTTTTTTTTTTTTTGGAATAGGTATCTAATTCATATTTCACGTTTGTATATAAAATTATCTTATACTTATAAATTAAATTGAAGTGTCTGTCAGGAATTTGAGAATGATGTACATATTAATAAATGGTCATTTGAACAATCCTGAATTAAGAGCATAGCTATTTGAGCAACTTTAAAAGAAGAGGAACTCAATTTGACGACACATTTGGCTCAGTTTGTAGTGACCTGTAGTACTTGCTGTGTCAGCGGTCGCGGGTTAGGGTCCCGCTGGGGGCATTAATTTGTGTGATGAGCACGAATGTTTGTCCTCGAGTCATGAGTATTTATATTTATAATATGTATGTATTTAAAGTTATATATGTCTAGTGTATCAAGTACCTGGTATCCATAACACAGGCCCCGTAGCTTACCATGGAACTACATGGTGTGTTAATGTCCCAACATATTTATTTATTTATTTATCAATTGGGATGAGTATTTTAAGGAAATATTTGTCAACCAATTTCCATTTTTTTAATGAGTTCTTCATACCTTTAGTATAGTCCCATACTAAGAGTAGAATAACTATTAAACATCTTATTTCAATTGAACTTGTTACTAGGAGAAGCAAAACTACAACTTAAATTTACAAGTGCTACATCAAGGTTTTTGGTGGTTGAAATCAAAAAACTCACGCGAGTGAAGTAATTGGGGTAATATAATATTACATTTTTATCTATACTTACTAGCTATAACTACGATAAAGATAAACGCGCTTATATACTTAACACCTTCTGGTTAATTTCTAAGAAATCAATTGTTAACTGGCACACCGGTGTGCCCGCGACTTTCAACAGGTTAACTACTAAAAACTAAAAATAAAAGTTACACAGGTTTAACAAATGTGAAAAATAAAACTGTCAAGTTTACATTTTAATACCTACTTACTCAACAAAGAAGGATAGGCTATCTCTCATTACGCCACGATACTTAAAAAACAAGCAATTTTATACATAAATAAAAATTAATGTACGTATGTTTGTCCTCTTTTCGTTAATAAACTATTGATCCAATTGTGATGAAACTCTGGTGTGTTATTCTGTATACGTCTACAAAGATCCCTAGTTTAAAAAAAAGGAATTTTTCTTTTGTCTTTTACACATTCTTAACCCATTCAAGCTTAGGAACGCACGCGAGCGAAGCTAGAGAAAGTCGCTAGTTTATGCATATAAAAAAAAACAGTAACTTAGCGAAATCGATGTGCGCGTTTCATACAAAAAGTACTGAAGCAACTTTAACTAAATTTTGTATAGCGATAACTTATTACTCAGGTCAACATTTAGGGTACCTTTTACTACAGGAAAATTTTTCTTTCCCACGGGAAAACACAATAACTGGTTCTATTGAGTCGTTCTTAGAAATTTGCATGTTTGACGCTGGCTAAACCTTAAGAGATACATCAAATCAAAATACTAGAAAATTATAGATAATAAGGCCTACAGTAAAAACAGCAATAGCATAAGTCTTTCTCCTAAGGTACACTCGCAATAAATATTCATATCTATTTAAAACATACCTAGGGAAATCACTAGTTAATGTATAAGTAAATTATACGAGTAAAGCCGTACACAATTTTAGTATAAAATATTGATTATAATATAATAAGTGCGGCTCTACCTTGAAACTTAATCTATGTTCCAAAGATTGTTAATAAGTAACTTGTGATTATACCTGTACTAGTTAGCAATATCAATTGAAGTTCTTATAAAGAGCATTAACGGCTTATCTCATCCAGTTTTAAACCGGGATTAGAGTAATATGACGCGTTGAGTCTTTCATAAAGATTATTCATCATTTTGAACCTTAATTCTATATAAATAAGACCTAGCAAATGATTTAGATAACAAAAGGGCTCGATAGCGGTAGCACATTCAAACAGCTGCGTGAATTTTAAAAGGTTGAAATGTAAGACGCCGTTTTGTTCGATGTTTAACATATTTTTTATTGCAACTTTTACTTTACAACGGTTTTAGATTGAAAATTGATAGCCAATATGGATGACTGGATTTCTTTTTAAATATCACATACTGAAATTCTAATAATGTTATCTTGATGTACAGATTAGAAAATCTTTAATGCAAAAATTACAGTAATACAATGCACTGAAATTTCTCACAGAATGTGTCTTAAGAAACTAGCTTATCCCCGCGGCTTCGTTTGTTTACGTATAACTATTTCGCTTAATACTCATATAACGTATGTATGTATGTATGTACATATATATATGTACACTGTAGCCTAAGTTTCATATAGACAGACAAACAAACAGATAGACAGACAGACAAAAAAAATTAAAAATTGTGTTTTTCTTATATGTACCGTATATACTTTCATATGCATTTAGTAAAAAGTTGTTACTTTGACGTAACAAACGGACACTTCAATTTTATTTATCTGTATAGATCAGTGTAGACTGTAGGCTGTAAATTATACGTATAATTATATTATATTTAAAATAAAATCTGTTTTATAGCAATTGAATTTTTTTTTAATTAAACGAAATATTTTTATGCTTTGATAAAACTCATATAAAACGAAAAACTTATAAAAACTATCATTTTATTTCTATATAGAGACAATTATATTTCTTACAGAAAGTTCCACATACTCAATTCTAACAATCGCCTCAACCACAACAAACTCTACGCACTGTTTAAATCAATACGGTTCTCGTATTACAGGATACCTTAAAAGGGCCTAATCATCTCTAAGAAACTACTCGAGGAATCCTGTATGAAGCAACTACAAGAGGTTTACGAGCACTGCGGTTACAAGATATTACCGTCTTTACCTAGGCTTTAGATTGATAAAAATCCATTTATAGTCTAAGATCCGAAGTTAAGGCGTATATCATCCATCTGTTTGTAGAATATACAGTATTTTGTATTAAACATAATAAATAAATATATAAAAAATCGATCGTGATATGTTCAAGAATATGTTTAAGACAAAAGAAATCAAAGTCATTTCACCTGTTTGATTAGCAAATTTTAAAATTAATTATAATTTCAAAGTTTCATTAAACTTTCAGTTCATTTCATTAAAAAAATCAAGAAGAATGTATCTAGGATGACTCGAAAATAATTGTCGCATAAGTTATACCTCAAACATGAAAAAATGTCAAAATTGTACACAATACCCAGTGTTAAAGTTAAAATAATAACTGGTATTACCTAATCATAGTAAATGCACTTATGTACTTATATATACTTACATAAAACCAAAAATTTAACTTTTAATTTATTGACTTAGGTATACTGTTTTGTAGAAAGACTTAGTAGAAAACGAAAAAAATATTTTACATTAGGATGAAAATTTGAAGAGCAAATTTTGACGTATATTTTACCTGAGGCCACCTGGTCGAAATCCTTTTTAAACAAAAAAGAAATATCTTAAACCCTTAAAATTTAGAGTTTAGATTGTTTAAAGTGTAAGAGCCAACTCTATCTTTTATAAAAGAACTAGCTAGGCTCACTCTCGATTCGCTCGAGTTCGCCTCTAGCAAAACAAAAACAAACCTATCCCACGGGAACCGTACATTTTTCCGGGATAAAAAGTAGCCTATGTGTTATTCCAGACTATAATCTATATCTGTGCCAAATTTCATCCAGAACCGTTCTGAAGTGAAAGAGCAACAAACATACATCCATACATTTTTACAAACTTACGAGTTTATAATATTAGTAGGATAGATTAAAAATTCTTGTTGCGAATAATAATTACCTAATAATTTACTATGGGATTTTTGCATTATATATTTTTGTATCGTTTTAGTTCCAACGTTTTAAAATTGAACCTATAAAGGAATTACGGAGTTCGATTACGCTTAGAACAAATGTTTGTACTAGTATAAGGGGACTGTGATTGAACATGCATATTTAATGTATGAACATAGACTATAAATGAATATTAACCTAAAGTATTACTAAATATTATTTTATTAATCCTCTCTCTATTTTAAATTATTCGTCAGGTATTTTTTTTTTACAAAAAATAGCTAAGTTATATATGCCAGTTATTATCGGGTAAAATGAGTAGAAATAAGGGCCTACCATTATTGCAAAAGAATAATAAAGAAACGCGAAAGAGTCGTGTATCTGTTTATGATAAGTTCGAACCCGGTACCCCCTACGTATTAGTGTTGCTAATGAGATACACTCCAACATAATAATTCACTAATTTCCAATGAATAACCAGCCAAGTGATTAAATTACAGAACGTATATCTATATATTTATATATTCTTTTGTTTTATTTATAAGGCCCCAGCACAGTGCGAGTCGACCCCCCATATGTGACATTAAAATTATTCCTGGTTCGCTTGCGTGGGGGACTATTTCTATAAACAATGGTATGTCACCTAATTGTCTCCAAGCTTGTTTATATTACACTTTAACTATATAACTATTATAGATGATACTAAACACATATAATAGAAGAAAGTTTTACTAAACACGAGGATTTACTTTAAAGATTCTGTAATAATATCGCATAGGTCAGTTTTATAAGTTTTCCTTGTTTAAATCATTTCTGTTTAAAATGTTGACTAACACATAAGCAGGCATATACCTATACTAGTGACTCATTCTCACTTCGCTTCGGGTTCGTTCCTAGACAAAAACAAATCTATCCCACGGGAATCGTATATTTTTCCGGGACGATATATAGCCTATAGCCTTCCTCAGTTAACAGGCTATCTAATGCAAAAAGAATTTTTCAAATCAGATTAGTAGTTCCTGAGATTAGCGCGTTCAACCAAACAAACAAAGAAACAAACAAAACTCTTCAGCTTTATAATATTAGTATAGATAAGCCAGATACATTGATAAGACATAGATTGTTATGGTGGGAAGCTCATTATCCAGCCAGGCGTGAAGCCAAGAGACGCACCGGGAGGTAGCCCACTCCGGTGGGCGGTGTACCATACAGCGACCCTATGGTTGTTGTGGTTTTTCTTGGTGGATCAGTTACCACATTTAGAATAATCGATTATAAAATACGGAAAGCTCTATCATGTACTATCATTAAAATCATCACCATGACAATCATCGTAACGTCATTTAATCTATCTAATATATTTAAATCAGCAATACTTGTATATTTATTTATTTTTATATATTTACACCGCCGATCTCAAAAACGGCTCTAACGATTTCGCTGAAATTTGGTATGTAGGGTTTTCGGAAGTGAAAAATCAATCTAGATTATTCTTTTATCTGGTAAAACGCATGTTTTTGAGTTTTTATGCGGTTTTCTTTTGCATTATTCCACGCAAAATATGGTCGCTAATTTCTTACATTCCGGTATAAGCATCGTGGTCAAGCGGCCAAGGTGCAAGAGTGACAATCACATATGTCCGGGTTTAAATCCTGGTCGGATACAAAGTTTTTACTTTTGTTTATTTTTGTATTTATTCAAGTTTTTAGTTTTTTTTTTATCTAAAAAAATACAATATAACAAAAAAGATCTCCGTGCGAAGCTCGGTCGCCCAGGTACTTATCATAAAGTGGGATAAATTATGAGTACAAGTTTGTATGTGTGTATGTATATTTGTTACTCCATTACGCTGAAACAACTGACGGTATCAAATACAAGAAAACGTTTTTGGAAAACTAAATGCATCCAGTAGTACCTACAAAATACATAGTACGGTTTATAATGTTAAGGCTAATTGACAGCCTCAGAAGCGTTCTATTGCTTAAAAATGATATTTCACAGTCAAACCTCCGTTTCTAATTAACCAGATGTTAAAATTATAAAAGATGATTAACTACACATTGATTTATTACAATTTTTGTGGGAAAGGCGAATGCAATAAATAAAAAAAAGGACCTGCAGATGGTCATAATCGTTATAGCTAAATGATGCGTGACTAACAGAATATTTTAATACTGATGACTTCCAAAGTTAACAAACCGAAGTCAAAAGTTTAATTTTATTTTAAATTTAAACTGTCTAATATATTGGGGTCTAGCTTGAACTACCTACTGTGAAGATTCTACCATGGAATGCATTTAAATCCAGGCTATTATCGTCTCACTTAAGTTATAATCCTCGCACACTACAGTACATTATATATTGTTAAGTAATTAATAGTTA
The DNA here is from genome assembly GCA_033884665.1 of Argynnis bischoffii washingtonia. Taxonomy (NCBI): domain Eukaryota; kingdom Metazoa; phylum Arthropoda; class Insecta; order Lepidoptera; family Nymphalidae; genus Argynnis; species Argynnis bischoffii. The sequence goes on along the minus strand of CM066618.1, from coordinate 1,519,631 downwards.
TTTAGTCCTTTTAATGTCCTATCACTAGTAGTAGTGCACGATCTTCAACGCAATATGAGGGGGTTGAGCCAGGTCCAACCCGTGGGCTGAATGAAAGAGGTCTTAACATATCTTTCAAAAACTAGTTAAATTTCCTTCACTGATAGACAAGTGGTAATCATGTTAAAAATTATTCACATATGAAAATCTTAGAGGTACAAGACACGGGTATGAATCCACGTTACATGATTATTCAAGCGCGCGTTACCACTAAGTTAGAATTATCTCTAGATAGCTTAGAGTAACAAAAGTGATATGAAGAACTTAAATATATATATATATATATATATATATATATATATATATATATATATATATATATATATATATATATATATATATATATATATATATATTTATTTTTTTACTTTTACCGGTGGTAGAACTCTGTCAAGCCTGAGGAGTCCGACTGGATGGGTACCACCCCCTTATCTATTTCTGCCGCCAAGCAACAATGATTGCATTGTTGTGTTCCGGTTTGAAGGATAAGGTAGCCAGCGCAATTACAGGCAAGAGGCATATCATCTTAGTCCTCACAGTGACAACGCACCTGTGGTTCTGCATTTTTGTTATATAAAACCTAAGTGCATGAACCGTAGGTGTTATGGGCGACAGGTACTGCTTTCCATCAGGTGGTCTGTCTGCTCGTTTGTCACTGAATCTCATAAAAAAAAAATCTATCGACAGATTTTTAGACAGTCTGCAGTTTAAGGAATGTTTTAAAAATAAAAAGAAATCACTCCCTGTTATCGTACAACGTAAAGCAATAATACTAAATTATTTCATTACCTGACTTTCAAAGTTAGCGCCGACATCAAAAGTTAAACCTGTAATTATAATTTTTTAGACCGCTACCTGCAAGTTTTTATGATGGTCTGGAGATATATTGCGGTTGTAAATTTAAACTGTTTTTTCGCCATACCCATATGGTCCAGTGATTAACATGAGCAGATTCATAATAAATTAGTTTTGAATAACAGGTTCAAAGTTTTTTTTTTATTTTAACCTTCAAATAATACTTGTAACTAAACCTATCGATACATCTATACGTATAAAAAAGCAGTAACTTAGCAAAATCGACGTTCACGTTTCACGCAAAAAGTACTGAAGCGATTTTAACTAAATTTTGTGTAGTGATAACTTATTACTCGAGTCAACATGTAGAAGACCTTTCACTGCAGGAAAATCTTTGATTCCCACAAGAATAACCGATTCTGCCGAATCGTTCTTAGGAAACATGTCTATCACTGGCTAAACCTTAAGAGATACATCAAAACAATGTACTAGAAAATTATAGGTCTTAAGAAGGCCTACAGAAAAATCTGTAAAAGCATGAATCTTTCCCCTAAGGTACACTCGAATAACTATTCATATCTATATAAAACGTAGCTAGGAACGCATCCGAGCAAAGGGTGAGTAAGTCACTAGTAATAGTCACTTCAAAAAATCATGAATTGATTCACAGCTAGCGAAGATATTGTGTATCCACGTCTCAGCCAAAAATTACTATAATTTATATAATAACTATACTAACTACTAATAATAACTATAATCTATATATATATATATATATATATATATATATATATATATATATATATATATATATATATATATATAGCTCTATAAAACAAACCACGTGATGTTATACCGTACATAGAGATATACAGACAATATAAAGACTTCCATTTTAAGCGTAGTCATTAGTTTCAATTAATTTATTCAATCAAACAATGTATGTTCCACGAATATTTTATGAGACTACATAACTATCTAGATAGTTCGTCTATCCTTATATATATGTTGAGTTCCTTGTCCTGATTCGTCATGACCGTTAGACCATTGTTAATATGTATTTTGACACTTATAATAACACTAGCAACTCACCCTCGCTTCGTTCGGGTTCGTCCCTCGGTACGCTTTCATTTTTTTAAGCGGAACCCTTAAAAAAAACCCTTAAAAAATATATATATATATTTATTTTTTTACTTTTACCGGTGGTAGAACTCTGTCAAGCCTGAGGAGTCCGACTGGATGGGTACCACCCCCTTATCTATTTCTGCCGCCAAGCAACAATGATTGCATTGTTGTGTTCCGGTTTGAAGGATAAGGTAGCCAGCGCAATTACAGGCAAGAGGCATATCATCTTAGTCCTCACAGTGACAACGCACCTGTGGTTCTGCATTTTTGTTATATAAAACCTAAGTGCATGAACCGTAGGTGTTATGGGCGACAGGTACTGCTTTCCATCAGGTGGTCTGTCTGCTCGTTTGTCACTGAATCTCATAAAAAAAAAATCTATCGACAGATTTTTAGACAGTCTGCAGTTTAAGGAATGTTTTAAAAATAAAAAGAAATCACTCCCTGTTATCGTACAACGTAAAGCAATAATACTAAATTATTTCATTACCTGACTTTCAAAGTTAGCGCCGACATCAAAAGTTAAACCTGTAATTATAATTTTTTAGACCGCTACCTGCAAGTTTTTATGATGGTCTGGAGATATATTGCGGTTGTAAATTTAAACTGTTTTTTCGCCATACCCATATGGTCCAGTGATTAACATGAGCAGATTCATAATAAATTAGTTTTGAATAACAGGTTCAAAGTTTTTTTTTTATTTTAACCTTCAAATAATACTTGTAACTAAACCTATCGATACATCTATACGTATAAAAAAGCAGTAACTTAGCAAAATCGACGTTCACGTTTCACGCAAAAAGTACTGAAGCGATTTTAACTAAATTTTGTGTAGTGATAACTTATTACTCGAGTCAACATGTAGAAGACCTTTCACTGCAGGAAAATCTTTGATTCCCACAAGAATAACCGATTCTGCCGAATCGTTCTTAGGAAACATGTCTATCACTGGCTAAACCTTAAGAGATACATCAAAACAATGTACTAGAAAATTATAGGTCTTAAGAAGGCCTACAGAAAAATCTGTAAAAGCATGAATCTTTCCCCTAAGGTACACTCGAATAACTATTCATATCTATATAAAACGTAGCTAGGAACGCATCCGAGCAAAGGGTGAGTAAGTCACTAGTAATAGTCACTTCAAAAAATCATGAATTGATTCACAGCTAGCGAAGATATTGTGTATCCACGTCTCAGCCAAAAATTACTATAATTTATATAATAACTATACTAACTACTAATAATAACTATAATCTATATATATATATATATATATATATATATATATATATATATATATAGCTCTATAAAACAAACCACGTGATGTTATACCGTACATAGAGATATACAGACAATATAAAGACTTCCATTTTAAGCGTAGTCATTAGTTTCAATTAATTTATTCAATCAAACAATGTATGTTCCACGAATATTTTATGAGACTACATAACTATCTAGATAGTTCGTCTATCCTTATATATATGTTGAGTTCCTTGTCCTGATTCGTCATGACCGTTAGACCATTGTTAATATGTATTTTGACACTTATAATAACACTAGCAACTCACCCTCGCTTCGTTCGGGTTCGTCCCTCGGTACGCTTTCATTTTTTTAAGCGGAACCCAAATTCTTTTTCTAAGATTAAAGTAGCCTAAGTTACTCCTTATAACATCAGCAATCTGTCAGTGAAAGTCTCGTAAAAATCGGTCCAGCCGTTTCAGAGATTAGCTGGAACAAACAGACAGACAGACAGACAAAAATTGTAAAAAATGTTGTTTTGGCATATGTACCGTGTATACATCCATATGCATTTAGTAAAAAGCGGTTATTTTAATATTACAAACAGACACTCCAATTTTATTAATCTATATAGATAAGTGAGCAATAAGTTTTCAATAATGTTAATCTCATCTACATTACATCATTATACTCACAAGCAAATTCTATAAACACTCCCTGGCTTCGTATCTTCCCTTTGCTATTCCACGCGTAGCATTCACAACTGTATCTCCCACCAAAGTACTCATCCAACTCATTTCTTGTTACATTTAACTCAGCTTCAACCACTCTGACACCATTTTGAGGGTCCACGTGTTCTAACTGAATCGTTTTGTCTGTCCTTACGTCATTACATTTAAAAAATACCTGCAAAGCATTCGCAGCTCTACATAACAAAGTTGCTGGCTTACTCCTCAGTACATAGGAATTTTTTGGTTCGATCAAAAATATTGGTAGCCCATCAATAGTTTCGTCGTTTTCTGGTAACGGTATGTAATCATCTTCTTCCACTACAGGCTTGAAGTCAGATAAGTATGGATCGAAGTTCAAAAGACCATCAGGATGGATGTACTCCGGACGCGTTTCTTTCTCCGTCGTTTGGTCAGTACCTGGAATAACCATGTTTATTTAGCAAAATAATATATAACAATCTTAATAATGCTATCTGTTACAGTACCATAAAATATATTATGATGCAGTATAAATACTTTAGGACCAACGTAACTTTAGTTGTATAGTATCTGAGCGACCGAACTTAGCTCGCAGTTCTTTTTTGTTGTATCGTATTTTTTTAGATAAAAAAAAAAATAAAAACTTGAATAAATACAAAAAAGAAACAAAAGTAAAAACTTTGTATCTGGGATTAGAACCCGGACACCTGTGATTGTCAATCTTGCACCTTGGCCGCCTCACCACGATGGCAAGTGTAAGAAATTATCGATCACATTTTGCGTGGAATAATGCGAAAGAAAACCGCATTAAAACTCGAAAACACGCATTTTCCTAGACATAAGACATTCCTAGATCGATTTTTCGCCACCAAAAACACCCACATACCAAAATTCTGAGAAATCACTAGGGCCGTTTCCGAGATCGCCGGTATAAATAAATAAATAATTAAATATACAAGAATTGCTCGTTTAAATATATTAGACTAGCGACTCGCCCTCGCTTCGCTTCGAGGTCGTCCCTAGACAGAAATAAATTTATCCCATGGGAAACATACATTTTTCCGGGATAATATATAGCCTATAGCCTTCCTCAGTTAACGGGCTATCTAATGCAAAAAGAATTTTTCAAATCAGATTAGTAGTTTCTGAGATTAGCGCGTTCAACCAAACAAACAAACAAACAAACTCTTCAGCTTTATAATATTAGTATAGATATACTGAAAACAACCCGCAAATTAGCCGATTTTTGATTATATTTAACCAACTACTCAGCAACCGGGATCTTCATATAAATGACTGTAACGACGGTGGTCACGGTTGCAAGTAACCACACTGTGCTACCGTCTCGGTCACTTTCATCTAGTGCGCATGAACTCAATACCAAGTCCTCTTTTACAATCACTAGTGACTTCACTCAGGTGTATCCCTGGGTACTTAATAATAACCGATAAAGTAATCAAAGATGATTTTCTTGCACTAAACACATGCTTATCGGAATGAAAATAGTATCTATACTAATATTATAAAGCTGAAGAGTTTGTTTGTTTGTTTGGTTGACGCGCTAATCTCAGGAACTACTGATCCGATTTGAAAAATTCTTTTTGCATTTGATAGCCCGTTAATTGAGGAAGGCTATAGGCTATATATCATCCCGGAAAAATGTATGGGTCCCGTGGGATAGATTTGTTTTTGTCTAGGGACGAACCCGAAGCCAAGCGAGGGCGAGTCGCTAGTATAGCACACGGTGGTAATGTAGCTTCCTATTAGTGAAATAATTTTTAGAATCAGATTAGTAATTTTAGTAAATACCATTTCCATGCAAACTTTACCTCTTTATAAAATAAGTAAAGAAATAAGAATAAAAAAAAGCTCTGTTTTTTTTTATACTCGCATAATCGATTTCGATTTCGGAAAAAAGGTGTTTAGAAAAACTCGTACGGTCAATATCGTGTATTAAGTATTAACTTTCAACATGAGATAGTTCAAGTTTCAAATATTATCGAATTTTTAACCGCAAGAAAAACCTATAAGGTAAGTAATTGGGTTTAAAAGTAATATGAGCTGTAGAGCCCCTTAGGGATTACGCGGTTAGGCAGAGATGGAGAGTTCGTGTATCGGAAAATTAATAGCCTCGATAATTTTTGTATATATATCATAGAAACCGTACTTAAGCTTAAAATTTATGAAAAGTATGAAACTTCTTTTCTGCTAGCTTCTACCCGACCGCGGAGAAGTCCAACAGAGGGTTATATGCATACATATAGTCATAACTTGTATGTATATATATGTATGTAAGTATGTACATATCTCTGACCCTATACAACTGTATAATACAATATTCCTTCGTCTTGTTCCCATTCTTTTAGTTCGCTTTTTATGCAGTCAGCTTTTTTAGTTTTGTTTACTTTTACTCTAAGTAAACAAAAAAGGGTATATTCTAATCTAAAATATTCAATAAGTATTGCATATTTATATAATTAAATTCTAGCCAAGTCGAATCTGTACATTAAAAATTTTTTGGAAAATTTTATTGAAATAATCCTTATTATCGTTACAAAGGCCGTAGCTGTAGTTTTTAGAATTTTTGTTTGTCTGTCTGTCTGGAAACACATCACGAACAGATTTTAATGAAATTTGGTATGATGATAGCTGGTTATCCGGGTCAACATATAGGATTCTTTTAAGCACAGGAAAATATCTCATTTCTGAGAAATCTATACTAACCGTTAAAACGTACCTAAGGATAAATCCAAGCGGAGCAAGGGTAAGTCGCTTGTTTTACAATAAGTATTAAGTAATCAATAAACGCAAAATATATCTTCCCCAGCAACGTTGATAAATACAATAACAATAGAAAACGACTACTACAAACTATTACAAACAAACAAAAATAGAAATGACTTGCGATAACCTTTTGTAGTGGATTTAGCCCTTTAGTAAAAACTGGGGTATGTTTGCGACTTTACTTATGGATTACATATATGTTTATTTCATTAACATTATATAGTACTTAACAAAAACTAGTGAAGTTTAAGAACTTGGATCAAAATTCTCATTTTTAGGCTTGCACCTTTGTTATGGGAGGGAGTACCGAGTTAGTCAATGCTTAGAACACCTGCTTTTAGTTTTATAGATCGACCGACACAAAATAATATATAAATATATATTTCAAATTTGATAGTGAACACAAAAAAATATGTAATTTTTATTTACACGTATTGTTAAACATAGTATTATGTGGTATAATAATTTTGCAAACATCTGATCATATTGATGATATGTACTAAGGCCATAGTAATACAAAGAACTTACTTAGATTATTTTATTATTAAAATAATGTAAACAACATAAAAAAGCATTATTTTTACGTTTTCTAAGTGAATTACTATAATTTTGATTGAAATATTAATTGTCAATATCGGCGAAATTAGAAATCCTTTATATTACCTCCATTCCGAACTTTTCCCAAAGACACTATAAGCACTACGATCCGAAAGACATTACACATCACTAGTACTTTGCTCAACACTATCTCATGTCAAAATTTTGATTCACACACGAAAATTTTAACTGAAATTTCTCAAAATACAAATATTTCACTCGTAATTCGTTATTTTGGGCAACACGTCCACCCCCTTTGAAAGCTCGAGGCATACTAAGGTGTTCTGATTCGTGTTCATGGTGTTTGCTTCCATGTGTGATGTGACACTTGATATGTAATTAAAATACTATGGGAAGTACTTCCCTTGTATAATAAAGCTTCAGCAAGAAGATTTTTAAAAGCTCTCTAATAATACATTTGTAAAGTAAGTTTGAGCTTAATGGTAATGTTTGATTGTGAAAAATAATTATCGTGTGGTTTTAAAATAATGTACTCATATACTCTTACATCAGCAATATAATAGACTTTTGCTTTTAAAAGATTTCTATAGGCTTTACACTCAACATATAAAATTTTGGGTCTATCTATTTCTATTGTAATTACCTACCGCTATAATAGTTGCTGTTAATAATTAATATTAACAATTTAATTTTATTAAATTGTATTATTTTCATATAGAGTTCAAACTATGTAAATATTTTTAATTTTAAAAAATATGTGAAAAAACATAAGTATTACGTAAAAAATAATAAATCATAAATAATAAATATATGATATTTATTCAAAACAAAAAAATATTTTTACTTTTACTTTAAAAAAAATGTACAGGTAAATAAAAAAAAAAGAAAAACTTATTATTTAAAATTTTAACAAGTAGCGCCATCTATTGAGCCAAATGTTAAATAAACACACATCTTTTGCACTCCAAAGGCCATGTTTGCTTTTAATGCTAATGTTTTAAAGTAGTTCATAATGTAATAAACAGATGGAGCTTTTTATAAAAAAAAAATTGGTCAAGTCCTTATAATAATTTCATAAAGCGTTGAGTTGTACTTGAAAACTTTAAAACTAGACGAATTTTTGAGTTGAATTTATTGTTTGTTCAGGTCATACCCAATTTTATGCTTCTAAATATATTATGGTTTTATAAAAGGGTAAAAACTAAGACCAAACGGACTACGAAGACATAGTAAGTATACATACTAGGGTTCCGCCTGGTCCTTTGGATAATAGATACAGAACGCTTAAAAACGTTGTTACAATCTTATCGACCGAGTATTTATTTTTTCTCTTTATTGTATTCATGTACAGCTGGCAGCGGCAAGTTGGAATAATATATTACTTTAAAATTTGAGATAAAGCCTTGGTCTTAGATAAACAACATTTGCTGGCTATTCTCCATAAATTGGTGGAATTTAAAAAATTGTGGTAGAAAAAAAAAATACTTATGTTTAGTTTAAAATCTGGTTTTCACTCATTTGTTTTTTAAACTAAAGAATTTTAAGGGGTTAAATCGATTGATATTATGGTCCTCGCCCCCAGCATACTTGCCAGCTTTGATCCATCATGTTACACACTGTATAGCCACATACATAGATTGTGATTTTTCAGTGTATCAGTCGAATATTCCAAGGTTGTTTGGTTTTCGGATTTCTTTCCTTCCAAGGAAAAATGGAACTCTTAGAGGATAACTCGTGTATTGTTTGTTTTATCACTTGCTTTTTTATGTGTATAAAGTTAGGTAACGTAATGATTGCCGTCAATCCGAACCGAGCATAAGAGGCCTATCAAGTATCACAAAATGTATGTACTGAGTTGTATGGTATTGAGTTCGAGCGGCCGACGCATCGCTGTTTCTAGCGTTTTCTGCAGTTGTAATTACTTCTATGTATGTACAGTTTTATAATAAATTACTTGAAAAAAAAAGTGTTATTACGTTTCTTTTGAACTAATGTATATTCTGATATACATTTTACCTAATAATATTAATGCTGTAAGGATATATTTACAGCTATTTCTGAACGTTTTTAGTAGTTTGTAAGATTTTGAAAAGGATTATTTTTGTAGAAATCCAATACATATTTTCAAATTCCGAGGCCGCTATAAACTCAACCACTATGTACGAGATATTATTATATATTTTTCATTTCGTTTGCATAGTAGAGTTTCAGTTTCTCTGAATAAGAACGTCAAAAATTGGCATTAAATTGAAAAATCACAGTTAAAATGTAATAGGCCTCATAAGCAAGCAAATTGTAATATTGAGGTTTTTTTGGAATTCTACTAGAAAATAAAATGAAAACTTTTGAAAAGTGCATCATTTTTCATTACTATAATATATTAATGTACAGATGGCATAATTAAAATAAATAAACTATTTTAAGTTAAATAAATATAAAAAAGGATTCTTTTAATTAAATTTTATCTTAATAAATTTTACCATATTTCCATATAATTCAATAAACACGTGACTGGTACGCCATGTTAAATATATTAATAAATGTCATTTGTTTTTTGCGAAAGGTACATAATTAATTGCAAATTTGAAAAAGCGCCATCTCTGCATTTTACTCTACACTTTCTTTACAAATACGAATATTTCAAGACGTATCAAAGGATGCTTTAAATTTGTTATTGTAGTTTAGCATAAAATACACAGGTGGAGCTGTATAATGTAAATAAGATTTGTAATCGTCCATCTAGCCTTATTATATACACATATTTATAAACATTTATAATATTTATTATTGTATTCAGCCCTTTTTAACGTTCCACTGCTGGGCACGGGCCTCCCTACAATACGAGGGGAATCAGACCATAGTCCACCACGCTGGCCAAGTGCGGATTGGCGGACTTCACATGTCTTTCGAAAACTTGCTAGGTTCTCTCAGATATGCAGGTTTCCTTACGATGTTTTCCTTCGCCGTAAGGCAAGTGGTAATCATGTTAGAAATGATTCGCACATAAAAATATCAGAGGTGCGAGACCCGGGATTTGAACCCGCTTCACTCGGTTTTCCAAGCGAGCGCGTTACCACTGGGCTACAACTGCCCTTCTTATTTATTATTATTATATATTATTTACAGAATTAAATTTAACCTTAGATAGTATACATAGATCGCATAAAGTACTATAAAAAAAAAAACTTATTATTAAACAGCGACTCGCCTCGCTTCGCTCGGGTTCGTCCCTAGGTTGATTCCTCATACAAATTTTCATCCCCATTTTCATCCCGTTAAGGGATGATTTCCGGGATAAGAATTATCCTATATCCTTTCTAGGGTATCAAAGTATCTTCTTACCAAATTTCATCTTAATCATTTCAGTAGTTTCAGAGCCTATTCGATGCAAACAAACAAACAATCAAATCCTTCCTCTTTATAATATTAGTATAGATAACTTACTGAATATATATTGATGATTAGAAGCGAAATTAACAATTTACAGAATCACATTACCTACTTGTAAATAACAAACTTAAAATATATATTGCTCAATTGTGTTAAGAAATACTAGTACTACTAATAATTAAATATTGTATTTACGCAATAAATAATTTTTAATATTCTTAATTAGAAATTTCTATAAGATTGCCATCTATTAGCCTTATTGTATATTACTACAAACAAATGAATTGTAATGAAGAAGCGGTTTAAATATCAAACCATAGATGGCGCTACTAGTTAACAAAATTTGAAGTTTAAGCATACATTTCCTTTGAACAGATGGCACTACTGTTTTATTCTGCTGTATACAATGAAAAATGGAAATCAAAACACGTCTATATATGTATTTGGTAGGTATAGTTTTCTCAAATACGGAATAGATTTATGAATGAAATACTAGCGACGTCCCTAGGTACGTTTTAATTTTTTTAGCGAAACCCTAATTCTTTTTCTAAAATAAAAGTAGCCTAAGTTATTCCTTATACTATCAGCTATCTGCCAGTGAAAATCCCGTTAAAATTGGTCCAGCCGTTTCGGAGACTAGCTGGAACCAAAAGACAGACAGACAGACAAAAATTTTAAAAATTGTGTTTATCTTATAAGTACCGTATATAATTTCATATGCATTCAGTATAAAGCTGTTATTTTGACATTACAAATAGACACTTTAATTTAATTTATCTGTATGGATTAAACTTTTATACTTACACAATTTTACTTGATATAATAAAAAGCAGCCCTAGCATTTACTTTCTACCTGAATTAGACTTTATTATTGTAGATATATTTAAAGTTTAAGTATTATTGCCCAATAATTTGTAGTAACTTTTAAGTATTCTGTGCATTTTGTAAATAAGCTTATACTTCATATGTCAAATATACATATTAGCAATTTTGGCATCTTCTATACTAATATTACAGTACTAGCGACTCACCCTCGCTTCGCTCGGGTTCGTCCCTAAATATGTATACGTTTTAACGGTAAGTACAATGTACATACATAGGTATTTTTATTTATAGAGATGTGAAAGTTTCTGAGGTTGGATGGATGTTTGTTACTCTTTCACGCCAAAACGGCTGAACGGCTCTGGATGAAATTTGGCACAGATATCGATTATTCTCTCCAGGATAATTTCTAAGAAATCCGTGCGAATTTCCGAGGATTCAATTGTTATCGTACACGCCGGCGTGTATGCGGTCCTCGAAAGGTTAAAGTCTGGAACAGTACATAGGTTACTTTTTTTTTGGAAAAATTAGCGCTTCCCGTGGGATAGATTTGTTTTTGTTTAAGGGCGGACCCGAAGCGAAGCGAGCGTGAGTCGATAGTACTCCAAATATCGTCTTTTCACATCAAAAAAAAAGTGGCTCTAATCATGCTGTCCGAATTTATTTTTTATGAAATAGCGTACCTTTCTATACTACTATAGTTTTATGTAATCTGTCATTTTCCTTTGAGTTGAATTTTCTCATCTATCTTCTATAATTTTTATAAATATGATTTTTTGCAAAAATGAAGAATACCGGAATAAATACAAATTGTTATCGTTTTTTTAACAGAAAAACACAAGCTTGTTAACAACAAAGTTAGGTTATTTTGGGAAACTAATCGTCTAGGACTGGATATTTTATTATTTTTTCTCAGACCATTTGAAATTCAAAGCGATGTTTAAATTCCTCAAGCACTACTGCCAACATTGAATATTGATTGCACAAAAGGCGAACCAAAGCGTATTTCCAATTCAGAATAATTCGCTCCTTTTGATGATTCAAAATATGTAAGTAGCCTGAATCGTTACATTTTTACATATTACTACTACAAAAAATTGTACCGTCTGATGTCTGTCCAAGATATCGTAGGATATTCAATAAATATGATTGGGAATTAAATTTATGCTCTCCTTTAAATACTTGTTGGTTAATTACTTAATTATACCTGTATTTTATGTATAGGTACATATAATAAAACTATAGAAGCCAAATATCTGTACATAGAACAAAATGCTTAAAGAGATGGGGCGTTAGATGTAAGAAGAGAAATAGAGAAAATCCAGATTTTTCAAATTTTTTGTTTCTTTGTCTGTTTGTTTGTTTGTACGGGCTAATCTCCGAAACTATTGGACCGATTTAAATGAAATTTTGTATGGTGGTACCTTATATCCTCGGTCAACATTTTAGATACTATTCATTCCGTAAAAGCAAAGGGATCCCGTGGGATCGTTAAATAATTATAGTAACTTACACAGCTTAGTACACAAAAAGTACTGATTGGATTTTAATGAAACTTTACAATAATATAGTTCATACATCAGAATAACAAATAGGTTACTTTTATCCCGGAAAAATGTACGGTTCCTGTGGGATAGATTTGCTTTTGTTTGTTTAGTAATAAAATATAAGTTTAATTGCAATAAATTAAATATATATAGAAGTATTTAAAAGCGTACATCGTCTGTACTGTCTTCTTGCATTCCCTTATTAGATGACTACGTGCTATGAAAAATTTCTTGGTTAAGATGGTTCTTGAATATCAGATGATCGGTTACAAAAATCAACTAATAGTAAAGAAAAGTTCGTAACTTAAGCTTGTATAAAAATAACTTAGAGTAAAAGCTCCCTCTCGTATTGAGGTACGGAAATTCAAATTTTGCGTTCTAGCTCGCCTTTCCGCAAAATTTTCAAGTATAATGAGCCTTAAAGGTTGTGCAATCAATAGAAATGCGAAAGGTTATCGAAAATATTTTGATTTGAATACTCTATATAATATAGAGATGTTCTCATCTTTTACAGTTTGTATATTTTAACTATAGTTCTGTATATTTTTGCATTTGTGTTACTTATTGGCATCCCAAGAGATTTTTTAATGTTTTCACAAATTAATTTATCAGGTTTCAGTGTTCATTGAGTTCCTATATAGCAAATCTATATATTATTTGAAAGGAATATTTTTCAACTCATTTATAATCAAATGGTCGCCTTCTTCTGATCACATGTGGTAGAATAATGTCAATGCGCGGAGGAATAGTCCACCATCGGCCTAATACACTCGCTTTTTTTTATGGTGTTCAGTGACAAATGAGCAGTCAGACCACCTGATAGAGAGCAGTACCTACGGTTCGTGCACTTAGGTTTTATGTAACAAAAATGCAGGACCGCAGGTGCGTGCGTTGTCACTGTGATGACTAAGATGTTATGCCTCTTGCCTGTAATTGCGCTGGCTACCTTATCCTTCAAACCGGAACACAACAATGCAATTATTGTTACTTGGCAGGAGAAATAGATGAGAGGGTGGTACCCATTCAGTCGGACTCCTCAGGCTTGACAGAGTCCTACTACAGGTAAAATCGTATTAGGTTAATAATGGATTACTGCTCCGAGCACTTCACGGCGGACTACACGCCTTTCAAAAACTATATAGTACCTAAGGTTCTCTCAGACATAAAGATTTCACCGTTTCGTCAAGCGATAATAAACTTGAAACCATAGCACTTGAAATTCTCAGAGATGCGCGACTTTAAAACACTTGCCCATTAAATATTTATACCTATTCATTTATTATGTCGTAGTGAAAATATCCTGAACCTCTATAATTATTAACTATATAGTTGATTCAACTTCAAAAAGTTTTCAACTCGGCAGAACAACACGATGTCTAAAAACTATTTGTAAAAAAAAGGTTAAATACTGACGAATATAGAACCGCCTCCTTTTTTAAAAGCGGGTAGGTTCCTAATAGAATTTTTCTTAATACTTAGGTACAGATATATGTTATTGCTTGAAATGCGTAAAAATCTTATATTGAAATAAATAATTTTTTCACTTTTATTATATAGAACTTCCTCCTTTTTGGAAGTCGGTTAAAAACAGTGTTATTTAAATCTCTTACAAAATCAAGTCAATATTTTCAATCGCTTGGCTAATTTTTAGTAATCTATTTTTTTTTCTCAAATCACTTAAATAATTAATATAGGTATCTCGTGTCACGGTGTTTGTGGTCGCACTCCTCAGAAACGGCTCGACCGATTTTAATGATTTTTTTTTCTGTATATGATAATAAAGCATTTTTCGGAAAACATTTTCCACCCTCCTAACCCCACCCCCATTTTTAAATCGCGATTTTAGTATTTTTGTATAAACAATATTATATAAATACATACTGACGAACCCGAGCAAAGCGAGTCGTTGTATAACATATAGCCAAAGAGTTTTTTTCTTGTAGATTGAACGCAGGTGCAGCCGCGGGTTTTGCTAGTATTATAATAAATTTTAATGATTTTTATAAGGGTTGTTCAAAACAAAAGTATAATTGATAAGATTATACCAATCGAATGAGCAGCGACGAGAAACTTAAGTAAATCCGTATTTGTGGATAAATGCTGGACAACCGACACTTCAGTAAGGTGAGTTTGCGGGGCTTGAAGTGGACGAGGCCGTTTATAGGTTACGATATAACGTACGTTATGTAATATTTTAATTTTTTTATTTCTTGATATTATTTACTCATAATTTCTTTTATGTGTTTTCAATGTAAAATTTAAATAATATTTTCTATGTTTTCCCGAATATATTTTGATAATTGAAATTTTTTCGAGACCCTTTTTGCTGTAAACCATTCAAAATTACGAGAACAAAAAAGTCAAAATAGAACTGCGATAAAATCCGATGTTTTATTTATTAAGATAAAGTTTTTATGGAAAGCTGGTTTATATAGAATAAAAGCTGTTATATGTTCATATATTTAGTGAAAATTGTATAAGGTGACGTGATCATCTATAGTTACAGGCTATTTTTTTTCTACCTTCTTTGATGCATGCTGTTGTTATAATGATATTATCACTTCTTTGTTTTTTTTTTATTTCGTTATTCTTGACCTTTGATTGATTGACACGATCTATGGCTTAGGGCATATAATAGATAGTAAATAAGTGGTACAATGCTAAATAGTACATTTATAATTACGGTGGATTACATAATATAGAAATGTATAATTGTTAACTATTAGAAACCTAAATAAAATGACAAAATATGTATGTACATACATACATATGTATTATGATTCTTTTATATAGACAGATATAGATTCTAAAAAAGACATAACTCTCAAAATATCTATTGGTAAAAGATAATAATATCATCGTGTCTAAGCCGATTTACGATTTCTGCTTTTAGCCATTCTTATAATATATTGACAAAAGTTTTCTTCTGTTTACTCCGTACGAGAGTTTACCGAAATTGAAATAAAATTAAGAACATTACGATTTCCCAAACGACATTCCAGTCGCCGACTATAAATATCTTTTCAATACAATCGAGTAAACAAAGCACGTATTACAAACGATTTCGGGCACGAATCTTCTTCTCAATTGTTCGAATCTTGGAAGCTTAACGTGTTAGGTTGCCGAGTGATAAACTGCTTAAATGGACCCTTTATTTTGTGAACATCGAATGTATTAATATATTGTATATTTTTAATGATGGAAAATAATATAGTGATGATAAAATTATATTGTACCTACTAATGTTTAAAGATTAAAATACTTATCTATATATAAATAGGCGAAGATAGTTTGGTACCCTAGGAAGGACACAGGATAGTTTTTATCCCAAAAATCATCCCTTAAGGGGGTGAAAATGGCGATGAACATTTGTATGAGAAAGCAACCTAGGGACGAATCCAAGCGAAGCAGGGCGAGTCTCTGAGTAGATATAAAAATCAGATTACTTCAGTTTTCAATCAAGCTAGATCAGCCATACTCAACCTTTTTTTTATAGGGGCCACAAACACCTTTCAGTCATGGTGTCGAGCGCCGCAAGCAAAAATTATTTAAGTCTTTATTTAAATGTAATTCCAAGTTAATGATGTAGTTACTTTATTAAAGAAGTTTTTATAAAGATGTTTGTCGCATGCGGCCCGCGGGCCGCAGGTTAAGTTTAGCTGAGCTAGATGTTTTTGAAAAGGTCTCCTAGCAAATTTATTAATAGTAATGTCAAAATCACAGCTTTATACTAAATGCATATGAAATTATATACGGTAGTTATAAGAAAAACACAATTTCCAAAATTTTTGTCTGTTTGTCTCCGGCTAATCTCCAAAACGGGTGGACCAATTTTAACGGGACTTTCACTGGCAGATAGCTAATATTATAAGCAGTAATTAAGACTACTTTTATTTTAGGAAAAGAATTAGGGTTTCGCTCAAAAAAATTAAAACGTACTTAGAGGCGTACCCGAGCGTAACGAGGGTAAGTCGCTAGTATAAAATAAAGATGAAAACACACGAGTATATTTTCAAAAGGTAAATCACACATTTAATCGAAAACCGAATAACTATTAAAATATTAAACTTTAAATACACCGTCTCGTTCCCTCGAATTTGTGCCACTCGACCTCTCAGCGATTCCATCAAACTTATCATCGCAAGTGCGAATTTTCCCATCACAGTTATTAATATTATATATTTTTTTATATTTTTTGCCGAATTAAAACTGTTATCTGATTATCTGTTATTGGGCAAAATAAATAAAATTATTCTTCGACACATAAGCCGATTCGTTTTTACGGTGTACTGCTTTTGTATGACAGTTTTTTAATATGTTAGGGAGCATTGTATCACATGTGCTGTTTTAACAATTGAGGGATTATTAATCTTGATTTAATAATTAATATTGATTATGTTAAACCCTACTTAACAATAGTTTAATATATTTAGTTAATATTTTGTCTGCTTGACTAAAATGGAATCTAAGCAGATTATTATTATTTGTTCTTTTTTTATAGATTTAACATCGTTTTTTTTCCTGGCAGTGGTAGCTCAGTGGTAACGCGCTTGCTTGGGAAACCGAGTAAAGCGGGTTCAAATCCCGGGTCTCGCACCTCTGATATTTTCATGTGCGAATCATTTCTAACACGATTACCACTTGCCTTACGGTGAAGGAAAACATCGTGAGGAAACCTGCATGTCTGAGAGAACTAGCAAGTTTTCGAAAGACATGTGAAGTCCGCCAATCCGCACTTGGCCAGCGTGGTGGACTATGGCCTGATTCCCCTTGTATTGTAGGGAGGCCCGTGCCCAGCAGTGGGACGCTAAAAGAAAAAAAAAAGGGCTGAATACAACATCGTTTTTGATCAGGTGGATTGAAAAATGTGGTTAACTTGATTATTCTGTATGATACACAGTATGATAGAAGTCGCATATACATAAGTTGCCAGGCATATAATATGGTAGGTAGGGAATTGAAAGTATCTACACCTAAGAAAAATATATATTTAAATTCAAAAATTTATACAATCGATTTAGAAATTAAAAGCTAATATAATGTTTAATGTTATAATGTATATAATGTTTCACTAACACTTTCTTAGATTTACGCAAATACTTGACTATCTATCTATACAATTAATAAAGTTGTAACTGAGCCGAATCTGTATCTTAAATACTTTTTGGAAAATCTTCAATAAGATTTATTTCAATAAATATAGTTTTTAGAATTTTCGTCTGTCTGTCTGTCTGTTACCGCACCGTGGGAAAACCACTAGACAGATTTTGATGAAATTTGGTATGATGATAGCTGGTCATCCGGGTCAACATATAGGACACTTTTTACTGCAGGAAAATATCTCATCTCTGGGTTAAACGTTAAAACGTAACTAGGGATGAACCCGAGCAGAGCGAGGGTGAGTTGCTAGTTTTAAATAAAACTATCTTTTCGAATTATTATTGGCGGAATTATCTTGATTTTTGTTCCCATCGTTTCGAATACTTTACACTTTTCAGCAATCATGGTCACGGAAGAGACTAAGATTTTAGACGTCGCAAAGGCATGTATACTTGTTATAGACAGTGCTTATTGTGAGTAGGTACTGTCTGTGATAATTATATAATGCCTTTGAGATGTCTAAAACCTTAGTCTCTCCCGTGACCATGATTACTGTAAAGCAATTGAAACGTCCGGAACCAAAAAACAAAATAAATCAGCGAAATAATCCAAAAAGATAGTTGTATTTCACTATTTATAATTTATCAAATGTTTTTAACTCACAATTGATGTCCGGTAATTTGTCCATTTTACCGATAAATCCCTTTTGCTGTATTTTCTCCAATTTTACTCAATGCACATTATGTAAAGAAATATTTCCACTAAATTTAAACATTGTTAAAGGTTAATGTTTTTGCTAAAAGTTTTAAAAATTAATTGTAGCGAGCGTATTCTCCTATTACTCTTTCCCAGGTGTTTAATCCAGATCATTATCTATCTGGATACAAAATTTCATTCAAATACGTCCAGCCGTTTTAACTTAAAGAAAAAACAAACGTACACATATAAAAACATATCAATTTATTATATTACCTCGATTACTATTCCTTATTATTTGTTTAGTAATATATAAAATCATAACATAATATGTATAAAGACAGCACTGCGATTCCGACGGCGTCGCTCATAAGCTGCCGCGGTATAATCCCTCGCCTACCCTTTAACCAATACGTGACCACTTGTATTTGGGGACATGGAAGAGATATGCTTACTTATGGATGTGGCATTGTTAGAATAATGTTGTAAAACATATTAACGAATTAATTTTAACTAACAATCTATACATATAATAAAATTGTAACTAAGCCGAATCTGTACATTAATATTTTTTGGAAAATCTTATTGATTTGAAATAGATTTTATTATCGATACAGAAGCCAAATTTATAGTTTTTACAATTTTTGTCTGTCTGTCTGTCTGTTACCTTAAAACCACTGGACGGATTTTGATGACATTTGGTATGACGATAGCTTGTTATCCGGGTCAACATATAGTATACTTTTTACTGCGGGAAAATATCTCATCTCTGAGCTAAATGTTAAAAGGTAATGTAACGAGCCCGAGCGGAGCGAGGGTGAGTTGCTAGTAGTTCATATTTTTAGTCAAAAATCTACACTCCGAATGGTATCTATAATTTCTTAACCTAAATATTAAATTTATCAATTAATTAATTAACCTAATTATTAAATTTATCAATTATCTTTAAAATTTAAATGTTAGATTCAACTATATGGTAACTCTATCAAATCGTAGGTTTTATATGAAGCTGTTTTTTCATATTTATCATAAGCGTATCTACTGTGTACTGTACGTCTCATGACTTGGAAGATTAATTTTAATAAAAGACTATTTCCAACTTCAAAGTATAATCGGACAACTACTGTTGTAATAATTGTTGTGAAAGTTAGTATGTCTGTACGTGTGTTATCAGGGTAAGCCATTGGTTTAAATATAAATAACCTTTTTTATTTAAAAATAACTCTTTAATTCAATTCTCTTGTTAAATGCTAAAAGGCATGACAGCTCAACAGTCTTATGTCACGTTTTGCTACACCCCTGTCACGTTTGGAATAACCTAGAAGACAATTGGGCTTTTAAATAATAAAATGCCACATCCACATAAAATATGAACCAACACAGCAGGCTTGTCGTGTCGTTCAATCGGCTCAGGCAGCGAGCGTAAAATTGTATTTGACGTCCGCCGCCCCAAATTAACAGCTTAAGACAAAATACCCGTGTCGCGCGGATCATCGTTTCTGGGTAGCGGGGATTGTGAAACAGGTGTTTTATAAACAAATATTGTTTAAAACACTTTTTTTATAAATATGAATTTGAAAAATACACTACTCTTGCTTAAAATGTTGATTATTATCGACTTATAGGTATCAGGACTACCTAGGGCTCATTCAGGCCTATATGTTACTTCAGGTCGTAGAGTACCTGTGCACTTATTTTTATCCAAATCACAAAAACTTTTACGATTGTAATCTGGTCTATTGCAACACGCTGATAATGGAGCCGCGTCTTGTATGTATGTATTCAGCCCTTTTTAACGTCCCACTGCTGGGCATGGGCCTCCCTTCAATACGAAGGGGATCAGGCCATAGTCCACCACGCTGGCCAAGTGCGGATTGGCGGACTTCACATGTCTTTCGAAAACTTGCAAGGTTCTCTTAGACATGCAGGTTTCCTCACGATGTTTTCCTTCACCGTAAGGCAAGGGGTAATCTTGTTAGAAATTACTTGCACATGAAAATATCAGAGGTGCGAGACCTGAGACAGATTAAATATTTCTTGGAAAATCTTCTTGAAGTATTTTTTTTTTTATGACATTCAGTGACAAACGAGCAAACAGACCACCTGATGGAAAGCAGTACCTGTCGCCCATAACACCTACGGTTCATGCACTTAGGTTTTAAGTAACAAAAATGCAGAACCACAGGTGCGTTGTCACTGTGAGGACACTGTGAGGATATGCCTCTTGCCTGTAATTGCGCTGGCTACCTTATCCTTCAAACCGGAACACAACAATGAAATCATTGTTGCTTGACGGCAGAAATAGATAAGGGGGTGGTACCCATCCAGTCGGACTCCTCAGGCTTGACAGAGTCCTACCACCGGTGAATTGTGAAGGTGAAGTAATTATTATTGCTACAGAGGCCGAATTTATAGTTTTTAGAATTTTTGTCTGTCTGTCTGTGAACGCATTACGAGAAAATTACTGTACATATTTTGATGAAATTTGGTATGAGGGTAGCTGTCCGGGTCAACATAAGGAATACTTTTTACTGCGGGAAAATATCATATACCTGAGAAATCTATACTAAACGTTAAAACTGAACTAGGAACAAACCCGAGCGGAGCGAGGGTGAGTCGCTAGTCAGTAATAAAAAACTCGAAGGGCGCATCTCGATAACCTATCTAACTTTTATATTTGTTTCTAACAGTTGAATTTCGACATAATTTAGATAAAAAGTGAATGTCAATTTTTTATATCCATCAAGAAAATTCACAGATAGATTCACATATTATTGAGATCCACTGTAATTCATGTTATCTTTACATCTTTTTATTAACTTACAAACGTATAGCACTGACCCTAACAACTCCCGGTACAGTCTGCGACACAAATCTCTCGGGAAAACGTAAAAAGCGACGCTAAAACGCTCTCATTCGGTGAAAATCATATTCTGTTAAACTCGTTACGTGCCCACGCCTTGTCGCGCTGACCTAGCATTTGGTAGAATTGCGTGGATAAGACTCAATGATTTTTTTTAACAAAAATAATCTATACATACATATTATAATGAAATTCTGAGTCGAATCTATACATTTAATATTTTCTTAGAAAATCTTATTGAAATGAAATGAAATGAAATCGAGATTAATGAAAGAAATGGAGAAATCTATAAAAACCGTAAAAAAGTACGTAGAGGCGTACCCGAGGATGAGTCGCTAGTTATAATATAAATTCTGAAATAAGTGTTGGTACAATAAAAAGTAAGTATATTTTTATTCATAAAAAAACTCCTTTTTTGAGTCTCTTCTTATATCCTATCCATAGCAGAGTACCTAGCGACTGTTGTCACGGTTAGCTATGTTTATACATAAATAGTAGCTTGCTACTCCTAAGATATTCATTTAAATTATATAGTGATTTACCCTCGCTTCGCTCAGACAGACAGACAAAAATTGTAAAAAATGTTGTTTTGGTATATGTACCGTGTGTACATCCATATGCATTTAGTAAGAAGCGGTTATTTTAATATTACAAACAGATACTCCAATTTTATTTATCTGTATAGATAAAAAAAACTCCTTTTTTGAGTCTCTTCTCATATCCTATTCATAGCAGAGGTGGCATTAATTACGATATTTATTCTAGGGTTAAGATGAGTAAGTGCCTTAAAAATTTTAATTTCTATTCCAATTCTAAGTTCACCATCTGCTGTTTAGAACCATCAAACTTTATCTTAAAATGCAGTAAAAACGGTGCAGTTAAATTGTATTTGTATTATAACTAGAAAATATTATTATGATAATAACATAAAGAGAAAAAAGTGTGAGGTGACTATACCCTATATATTTACCATAATAAAAAATCATAAAAAAAAACAACAAAAAAGGCGAAAAATGTTTAATGGCTAGTCCATATTACACCAATCTCTCTACTTCGCTGTGAAAGCAATACTGTATTGAGTTTTTAGCGGCTCGCTGTCGTCCGATAGCGGGAAATATTGCCTCCAACCTTTTACTGAACGACGATTGATTTTTGATTGAAATCCACTCTCGATACTTATTTTAGGGTTACTATAAATAGTAATCTATTAGTAAAAGAACCCTTCTATATGTTATTAAATGGCTTCATTCAAATAATACATAAAAATAAGCATAAGTCTGTGTGTTTTATTATGATTTTGTATAATAATTTAGAAATATTTGGATTTATATTTAATTTTGCATATGTATAATATAATATACAGTAGATAACTTACTGGCCATTTTAAGAGAAATATTAATAAGATTTTTTTTACTTCAGTTTTA
This sequence comes from Argynnis bischoffii washingtonia, assembly GCA_033884665.1. Taxonomy (NCBI): domain Eukaryota; kingdom Metazoa; phylum Arthropoda; class Insecta; order Lepidoptera; family Nymphalidae; genus Argynnis; species Argynnis bischoffii. The sequence continues at coordinate 1,496,539 of CM066618.1, read as the reverse complement.
AGTTATACTTACGTTAGTCAATAATATATATTATGAGCAGTATCTTGGCAATAGATATGATTGGAGATGGTGGTATGTGATATTTGTTTTACTGGTCACAAGGTAATGAACTTAATTAAGCTAGCGACTCGTTTGTCCCTAGGTTGATTCCCTATACAAACTTTCATCCCCCTTTTTACCTCCTTAAGGGATGATTTCTGGAATAAAAAATATCCTATGTCCTTTTCAGGGTCTCAATCTATCTTCTTACCAAATTTCATTTTAATCGGCCGAGTAGTTTTTGAGTTTATTCGTTACCAACACACAAAAATACAAATCCTTCTTCTTTATAATATTAGTGTAAATTAGTTTTAAATTTATAATTTTGGACTTAAACTTTGCTCTGTTACAAGAAGTCAATATTTTTATTTTTGTTATTTAACATGTTATTTATTGACTGGCACTCTTTAAAGCAATTATCAAAAAAAATGAATTGAATTGAACATGTAAATAATTATTTTGCAATTTGTAAAAAAATAATATCTGAGGAGCGTTTTAAATAAAACTATTTTTTTCAGCTTTATTTCGCGGATTTATTTTTTACAGCTATTATGGTAGAGGGACTAAGGTTATTAAAGATCATAATATAGTTGTTACAGACAGTACCTATATTTAAAAAAAATCGTGTGTGTACTTAAGTACGCATGTAAGAAGTTATACTTCTTTGTTTTTTCAGAGCATTTAAATAAAAGCTTCATTTTTTTAAAGCGTCAAAAGAAGTATAACTTCAAAAACACATCTAAAACTCAATAATATATTTTAAGCATTTTACAATTATTCAATGATTTTTTAGTCAACGTGTTTTATTAATTAAAAAATACTTATAAATTACAATACTATTTAGTCTAGTACTAAATTGTTGAATTATTTTTTATTATAATTTATTACTGAATTTATTTCACTGGTGAAATACGTGATTCGAGATCTACAGATGCCAAATATATAAAACAAAAGCCGCTTACACTAATAACACGGCGGTATTGCTTACAAAACTCCCCATCATCTATTGAGCCGCTATCAACGGCACTTCACTACTCTTTATAAATCAATTACGTTTTCAATAACCACTTCTGTCCCCACACTAGTTTTGCCATCAGAAATCCTATCAAAACCTTAGAGTTATACGAAATAAGGTCTATCTTTTACATTTTCAAAAGCAAAATTATGTTGTTTGATTCACTTTTAGTGTTACGATAGCCACTTGACATAATAACCGGTCAAAACAATAAAGAAACACTTTGAGACATCGCATCGGTGATTTTTCAAGTATTCTATTGTTTTTCTATTGATATCAGCCTACCCGCTGTGACTCCGGTCATTGTCGACATTTTCCTGTGAGAATATTGTGATAAGTGGGCAATATTTTAGAATTGTATAAAACTTGTTGAAGTTAGTAAGCAATTACTCGTAATAGGTAATTGTTCGTTGGATATGTCTTCGAGTCGCCAGAAATATGCTTCTTGGTATAATATACCTACCTACATAAGTATTTCTAACGTTGTGTAGACGTAGCCATGGTGTCTTTTGTTTTTTTTTTTTCAATTTTAGTTCAAAATTCATTCCAAAATATTATTAAAAACACAGTTTTTGAAATTAAAGAACTTTCTTCAGATTTTATACATAGCAGACCATACAAAATTAATCTGAAAAAGATTGTTTTAAGTTGCCACAGCAATCTGTACAGTAGAAAAAAGTGGTATTTTTGTAACTTTAGTAATAGCGACACTAAATATGATTAATTAGTGAGATTTATGATAATAAATATAATATAATTATATAATTTATTTAAATATTTAATTAACATATATTGTAAGGTACCTACATATTTGTAGCTAAGGTGGGGTCTTTTGTCTATTTCTTTCAAATTGTTGTATAATTTTGTGAGCGTATACCGTCTGTAACGATTGTATAATAATATTTGGGACGTCTAAAACCTCAATTTCTACCTTGACCATATTTGCTGTAAAAAATTCGAAACGATGACAGAAATATAAAATACTAGCGACTCACCCTTGCTCCGCTCGGATTCGTCCTTACTTACGTTTTAACGTTTAGTGTAGATTTCTCAGAGATGAGATATTTTCCCGCATTAAAAAGTATCCTATATGTTGACCCGGATAACCAGCTATCATCATAACAAATTTTATCAAAATCCCTCCAGTGGTTTTCCCGTGATGCGGTAACAGACAGACAGACAGACAAGAATTCTAAAAACTATAGATTCGGCCTCTGTATCGATAATAAAGTCTATTTCAGTAAGATTTTCTAAAAAAATATTTAATGTACAGATTGGGCTTAGTTACAATTTTATTATAGGTATGTATAGAAAACCGCCACAAAAATCGAACAGACAGTATCATTTGAAGTAGAATTGTTTATTATTTATTTAAAGTAAATATTTAATATCGACTTCCAAGCACTGAAAAGTAAAATATAACTAAACGGGGGTTTTCATTTAGAATAGATACTTAATCAGATATTTTCGAAGTCGGTGTGCTTTGATTTGTATTGGCTGGCACCGACTTCAAAAAAATCTGATTAAGTATTTATTCTAAATGAAAACCCCCGTTTAGTTAATTTTTACTTTTCAGTGCCTGGAAGTCGGTTTTTTTTTAAGTTTTTAATTTTCCATTTTTTTTGTAGACGTATCATCAATACAAATTAATCAAGCCAAACACCAGGTAATTGCTGTAAATCGTTGAGGAGTTCCCTCGACTGTCTTTCGGGTCCATTATCAGATCGACTCCAGACCTTCATTAAATAGTAGTGCTTTAAATACCTAATGAAAATGTTAACAAACGCACTAGTCGCTGCTACAATTTCAAAGTTCCCCTCGATTTCTCTGGGATCCCATCATCAGATCCTGGTTTCCTTATCATGGTACCACTCTTGGGATATCTCCTTTCCAACAAAAAATAATTATCAAAATCGGTTCATAAACGACGAAAAAATCTGCGAACAAATATATATATATGGTCGAATTGAGAACCTCCTCCTTTTTTTGGAAGTCGGTTGAAAATACTATGAAAAATGATTTAAAAATAACGTTTCTTTGTTTTTACTATGTAGATAATAATACACTTTTAATAGGCTCTTGAATGATACAAGGGATATTTCATTTAAAATATGGAAAATCCATACTAATATTAAATGTGAAAGTGTGTTTGTTTGTCCATCTTTCACGTCGAAACAAAGAGACGGATTGACGTGATTTTTTGTGTGGATATAGTGTCATTATCTTATTCCCACGGAAAAACACGTTATAATCCAACCCACTACAACTCATCATTCCTATGTATATACATATGTATATGCATAACATATACACTACCGTCAAAAAGTTTGGAAACACTTACAATACTTAGCATTATTCCGAAAAAATATAGGAAATATCAAATATATGTTTAAAAATATTTAGACATTTTAAATAGTCATCATATGAACTACAAAATAAAAACAATTTTTTACTGATTGGGCATTATATTTATTATAAGGTTAAAAATTACGTTAATAGTCAAAATGCATTAAAATTATTTAGATATAGTCTTAGGTTAAAATACCACACAAATAAAGAGCTTACTTTACGATACTTTATTTTTTTCTTAGATTTTATAAGTGCTACCAAACTTTTTGACGGTAGTGTATATTGTGTAATCATACTAACCGCTAAAACGTACCTAAGGACGATCGTTCGATTCGTATTGAAGTATAAGTTGTGTCTTAATACTTTTCTTCTGAACTCTCTATTTTATTTTGTACTAAGCTATAAATATCAATTATCATTTAGGTACCCCATTCGCCTATTAAAATAACTATTTTTCATATACATATTATATTTTTTGTTTGATTTTAAATAATATTTTGTATAATACCACACCTAAATCCATTTATTATTACCAGCCATCTTGAGCGCAATTTTTCCAAAGCATTTCGCGCTATCTCCCGCGACCATACTTTGACCGACATATTCTTAGGTGCCGATCTTTGCTTGGACAGCGGATGCATAGAGACGTCATAATAGCTTCTTTATAAGAAAGGAACAATTTTGTTTATACTCATATTGTAAATTTATTTTTAATTTAATAACTAATCATTCTTTTGTTTTTAATATAAGTTTAGATTAAAATTAAATTATCTATTTAGTAATTAAACTGTTAGTGTATTACCTTGACTTCGTGACAGAGCTTTTGATATAATATTATAATCAATTCGTTCTCCTTTTCTATTTACAATGAAATATTGGATAGAGAAATAGTCGCGTGGACATGCAATCATTAGAAATATTTAATATGCAACTTGAACCTAGGATCTCAAGCTTAATTAGTATTAATGATACACCGGTCCCACCATGCCACGAGGTCGTCAGTAATCACATTCGTAGTAAATAAATATATACATACATAACATCATCTCCTTAGAACTGTTATTCTAATAAAGGAATATATTTTTATGATTCCCGCACCATCTCGCCCGATCCGATGAGTTAGTGTCTCCGAGCGCGGGCGACGTATGCTGTTCTATATTCAAATTGAACGCTCCAAAACGACTGCCGCCATTTTGTCATCATCTGGCGACAAAATGGCGGACGTTAAGCTGCTTATTCAATATTGATTAAAAAAAACCTGAATTATACATTTCATATTTATAAGTTAGCATAAAAACTAATATAGGTAATAAAAACATATAACATACTAGCGACTCACGCTCGCTTCGCTCGCGTTCGTCCCTAGGTACGTTTTAATGATTAGCTATGTTTAGGTATATATAAATAGTAGCTTGCCATTCCTAATATATTCAATTAAATTATATAGCGATTTACCCTCGTTTTGCTCGGGTGCGTAGGCCGTACGCGGATTTTGTTCATAATTTCATGGTTTTTAATTTTTTTCGCGGAACCCTGATTTTTTCTCTAAAATAAAAGTAGCCTAAGTTACTCCTTATAACATCAGCTATCTGCCAGTGAAAGTCCCGTCAAAATCGGTCCAGCCGTTTCGGAGATTAGCCGGAACAAACAGACAGAGGGACAGACAAAAATTGTAAAAAATGTTGTTTTGGTATATGTACCGTGTATACATCCATATGCATTAGTAAAAAGCGGTTATTTTAATGTTACAAACAGACACTCCAATTTTATTTATCTGTATAGATTAGTAACATAAGTACATATAATAATAATAATTAAAGTACTGTTTTTACTAAAAATATTTTTACTTTTAGAACATAGCATAAGCGTATAATTTTTTTCTATAATATAACACATTAAGCGGCATTGCAAAATATCAATTTTCAGAATTAATATTCTTATTTTTCCATGTTTTTTGAAGAGAGATCCTTCGCCTATCGCCTTTTTTTCTGCGTTACTCGTACAATATACTGCATAACTTCCAAAAATATCACTCAGTTCTAGAGATGGCATAAACAAATTTCCTTCTACAATACTATTTATAATGTTAATATAGACGAGGGATAAAACACATTGGAACAACACTAGCATAAAAAATAATCTGTTTCCACAATGGCATCCCTATTTCAAAGTGACAATGGCCGCGAGTAGTTATCTATTTAAACCTGGATTAGCACTCGATAACCCGTGATTAATAGCTGTGCCGACGGAATGTAGTGACGGCAAAAAAAAATTAGAAAATAAATTTAATTTTTGTTTTTGTATTTTTATCGTTTCCAATATATTATAATTTCATGTATAATTTAGACTTGTTGACTAAATAAAATTCATTATTATTTAGTGATTGTTAAAAAACCATCTTATTCAGTCAAATAGCCTAACCGATATCCATACGACTGTGTCCGTTGCTGGGAATGTCCAGCCAATTCCGTCTGCAAATTTTATATAATATGCATATATATCTTCATAGTATTATTATAAACTCAACCAAAACATAAGCCAATAAAAAAGCTGCAATGTGTATCAAGTGAAAGGGAAAGAGTATCTCTCGTATGAAAGATCACGTGAATTTGCATATTTTTCTTACTGTATAAGGTAAATACAATTTAATTCGACGTTTTTATAAAACCTTCTTCGCGAATTTGACATTTAATAAGAAAACTAATTTCCGTTTATTTTTCACACTTTAATTATCTGTTTTGCTGCCTGTACCAAGTGGTGGACGTATTCAACTCGAAGCGTGGAAGGTTGCGGGTGGTGAGAACAGATAGTGCTGGATGTCCAAAAGTGCGGATTTTCTGGATTTATTGCGGATGTCTGAATTTATTACTTCTTAATTAATTAATAAAGTACTTTAGTTTCTAAGTAGTATATTAAGTAAAGTTATTAAAAAAAAAAACAATCTTATGTTTACTGTTGTTACACTTGCGTGTGTTATTATTTCTACGGATTTCAGTGAAATTCAGAATAGAGGTAGTTTATAATATAGGTATGAATAGATCAATAAAATATTGACGTAGCTTCCACAAGCGCGGATAGAATAACTAATTATCTTGGAAAATAGCATCATTCTTGTCTACATAATGTACATAATTTTTTACACTTTTCAAATAAGACAAAACAGTTCAGTGTTTTTTTTTCTTCTCTGTTTGTTAAACGATTTTATTTCTTTTTCTTTTATTTAATAGCTATTGACGAGCTTTATTGCCATCAATAAAAAAAATGGAAACAGTTAGTTTTTTTAGTACATAATATAATGATTTTATACTACTACTAGAGACTCACCCTCACTTCCTTGGTTGATTCCCCATACAAACTTTCATCCCCATTTTCACCCCTTTTAAGGGATGATTTCCGGATTAAAAAATATGTCCTGCCCAGGTTCTTAAACTATTTTCTTACCAAAATTTATCTGAATCGGTCTAGTAGTTTTTGAGTTTAACCGTTACAAACATAAAAAAATACAAATCTTTCCTCTTTATAATGGTAGCGTAGATGTTGAAGTCTATATAATTTGATTTCAATATTTACCCAAAATAATTACCTATTTATTTATACATGTTATAATAATCTTATATACGCAGATAGAGATAAATCTTATGTATATTCAAACACGCCCTCATGCTCCATAATCCCAGATTGAATTAAGTTCCGCATAGATCATACTCGCATATGTATGGATATACAGAGTGATGTGATGAAAGATTTTGTATATTATATTACATTATATTTTTGTAATTCAACCACAACTGCCTCGGTGGTGTAGTGGCTAGCATGTACGGCTGCACATCCTGAGGTCCTGGGTTCGAGTCCCGGGTCGGGCCAAGTTTAGTTATTGAGTCTTTCTGTATAGTAAGCCTCAGTAACAGCCCGGAGTTGGGAAGTTGGCGGTGTTTCACCCCCGTGCCTCGGAGAGCACGTAAAGCCGTCGGTCCTGCGCCTTAACTCTCACCGGTCGTGTCGAGTAGTCGTCCCACTGGAGTATGAGAGTGACAGGAATAGAGAGTGCACTTGTGTCTGCGCGTACACTTGTACACTATAATATCTCCTGCGCAGTTGGCTAGTCTCAATGAGATTGGCCGCCGTGGCCGGAATCGGTCAGGAGAACATCATCATCATAATTCAACACTTATCAATCAAATAAAAGTATCTGGAATTTCGAAATTGCTAACACAAAAGTCATATTAAGAACGTCGTCATGTCTATACTTCATGGTAATATACACGATATTTTCTTCGAAAAGAGATGTTGCACTCGAAAAAACAGTTCTTTTCAAAATTAACATTCCCATATGGACGATACAGTAGTTCTTTTTAGAGCTGATTATTACTGTTTCGTCGTACAACAGTTCTTTAAGAGCTAATTTTAATTGTTTCATCGAATACAAACAGCTTTTTTCAGCTAATTTTTCCATGTTTCACGAGACGTCAGATCTGTATGTTGATTTCCAGAACAGTTGAACCAGTTTTAATGAGTTACACAAGATGATAACGGATTCAAGATCAAACCGGGAAAGATTTATAGTACTTTCTAGTTTTTCCCAGTACTTTACCCAGTAAAAGAATAAGGATTTCCATAGACATTTTATGGAACATGAATGATATTCAATAGTGGTAAGAGGTTTCGATATAGAGTAATAGGTTATTTTAACCTATTTTAATAACAGAGATTCCCAATTATGTATATTTTATTATATTGAAGTCCATATAACTTATAGTTAATGTTAATAAAGACAACAAAGGTTTTAAAAAAAGATTTTAAACTATAGAATAACTTAGGTAAAATATAGATATAAAAGTAAATCAAATGTATATTTCTATTTTAGTCATCCTGTATTCTGTCCAGTAGTTTAAGACGGTGGGAGCCACATGTCCTTACCCACGTGACGATCTTAGTTTGATCTGAATTTAACAAACTTGCTGTATAATTGTTTATTGCATATTTGGATAATAGTATTATATTTTGAATGTATTGAATAGATAATTTGGTTTTTTTTGTTTACAATAAGGCAGGCAAAATGAGAAGTACTATACCTAATGTCATAATGATAACCGTCACCGCCTTCTTTATAAAAATACTAGCGCGTAACCCCCGTTTCGCTCGCGTTCGTCCCTAGATACGTTTTAACATTTAGTATGTAATAGATAGACTATATACATGATGAAATTTATATCTCTTACTTGAGATATGATTGATTCCACATACATACTTCAACCCCCTTTTCATCCCCTTAAGGAATTATTTCCGGGATAAAATTCTCCATGTCCTTCCCAGGGTCTAAGACTACCTCCTTACCAAATTTTATCTAAATCGGTTCAGCGGATTAAGCGTGAAAAGATATCAGACAGACAGACAAACAGAGATACTTTCACATTTATGTATAATATTAGTATGAGCAGAGAGAGACGTTATTTTTTTTGCAAACTTTTAAGACAAACTCACAGATGTACGTACATATATTCGTACTATATATATTTCTATTTCTTATTACTTTTAGAATGTTATGAAGGGTCCCCTTTATAACTTTAAATATCTATAATCGAATAAAAAAATCTATCAATACATTTTTAAATTCAATTACAACCGCAATGCTATAAAACCATAGCATATAAACCCTATAATTTCGAGCAAATGTCATATCGATATTGAATTAAATATCGATTACAATGAATGGTGTTATGATTTTATTATGTAGCAGTTATGGTGAGGACTACTGTGTAAGAAAAATAATTTAAAATTTTTAACGATTTCGTGCACTTAAATTCGTGTTACTTATTGTTCTTGCAGAATAGCACTAAAGATTGAAATAAACAAAAAAAAAATCGAAATTTTCTTCTTTGGGGCAGTTTTTTTTTTTAATATGACGCATTGAGTCACCTATAACTTATTTATGGCAGAAAATAATAATTAAAATATTTTATGTATAAAATATCGGCGATTGGTAAATCAAAACACGTCTGTCATCTATTGCAAGAGGCGTATTGTAATTTGTAGATATGCCTAGTGTAGTCTTAGAGGACACAACAACGGTTTTACCAATCAATAGAAATCTTAAAAAAATTACAAGTAAACATTGTAATTGAAAAAATGCAAGTTGAATAATTAAAATCTTTTGCTGCAATAAATCATATTTAAAAAAAATGCTTCATTTCAAATGGCGTTTGCTAAGCGCGATCAGATCTAACAAATCATAAATTTAAATTTAGAATCGTACACCCTTTCAAAGCGCTCGCGTTTAAAATATATTGAAGCGCTTTGTGGTGAATTTTTATTATTTTGTATTATTCTAAATAAATTAGATTACAAAATATGTGAAAATTTTAACTCTAGGTATATTTACTAATATTTTTAATGTTTTTATTTCTTATTTTTATAAGTCAATCAAAAATAACTTATAAAAACGCTTAAGATGAAAATATATTTGAGGTTTTAAACTCTTTTTTACTCAAGCATCGAATAATTTATTTTTTTGTTATTTTTTTAATGACCGATTCCAGCAATAACATGAAATAAAAAGTATAATAATATGAACATATTTAATTTACGTCTGTTAATATATCTTTTTATTAATTTTAATATTAGTTGATCATGATGTATGTAAAAACAAATTAATTTATAGGAGACAAAAAGCAGAGATAGTGTAAGTAAAATTAATTTAAAACAATAAATATGAATATCAAGCAACTAATTGTAGCGCTGCAAGCGCTTTATGCTGTAATTTAATAGAATTTGCGTATCTTCTAATGGAACGGTTGGCATAATGAAATAAGGTACCTACTTTTTGTTCAATAGCAATGTCGTGCGATTTATTAAAATTTTCTACTTTTTCCAATACGCTTAAAACGAATCTGCTTTTTTATGACTTACACATTGATTTTTAAAATTGGTTTTGACGGCACATTTGTGTTTTTTTTTTTAATATTTTTAAGTCTAGACTCATATTTTTATATGAGTTTAACATGGTTAAACTACGGATTAATACTTCATACGTTAATTATCTTTAACTCAACTTTTAATTATTATCTAAAAATTAAAACCTATATCTTCTTATTCTTCTTTGATAAATAAAGCCTCGTTTTTATTTGCTTTATATTAAAATTAGCTAAAACTTTTAATATACTGAGAATATTGCTATTCTATATGAACTAATGTTTGCGCAGTGGTCGAAATTCAATAATTTTTTTTATATTGAAAGTCACTAGCTTAATCAAGAAAAGAAAATCGGTTGAAAAATAGAGGAGAAAAAGTTCTGAACTGTTTTGTCATTACATATTTATATATTCATTTATATAAACATTATGTGCATCGATCTCACAAAGCGGGACATACGTATTCCATTTGTCTGTATCTTTTTGTGTGTATGATACATGATCTGTGAGCCAATTTTCTTTACTCTAATTTTAATAAATACATACAGATCATATAATACTATACTAGATATAAGTTATACCTAAAGAGGGGCTCTTATAAGTTTCAAAAATTAATTCCATGGAATATTTATTTTTAATATATTACGATCTCGAAATACTTAAAGTTAAGATACAAATACACAATGTATCTAAAATATATTGATTTTCTAGATAACTTCTTCGCAAATCTTATTAGAAATAATGCTTAAATGAATCGTTTCATTTCAAATTTTGTATAAAACCTACAAACAAATTAAAATAACAAAAAAAAACCCCAAAGCAATTACATGAATGGTTATCTTAATCTGACTCCATATACAAACTGTCAAGTCCTTGCTAAAAAGACGAAAAAAAGTACAGAAAAACCGCTATCTACAATCTTTCCACTTCGAGGGACGGAGATATTTAGCATAATGAGTGAAGTCTAACCAGCGTTTAGGGTGAGAGAGATGGATGTATGGGATACTAGTAATGTATGAAAGAGACAGATGTAGATTTAGGACAACAATATCGCAATCTTGTTTCTGGGCCATTTCCTTTAATTAGTGAAGGACAGCAGGCGATTTATTTGCGTTATGCTCAAGATAGTCAGTCAAATGTTTCAGCTTTACAATGAAGGGTTTTGGAGTAATTAAGATATGGTACTCCTATAGCCGTATTTTATTTTTGCCACATTTAATCTTATCATTTTCCATGGGACACAAATTGGTAAATTTTCAATAGATTAGCTATCTAAAGCCTATTTAAATAATACTAGTGTTGGCTTTGGTTTGAGAGAGCATATGTATATGAATATATTTTTTTTATAATAACCCCAAGACTCGTCAATAACTACTAATCAAAAATAAAAGAAAATCTCTTTACAAACAACAATCCTAAGGTTTTAACAAACAATTAAAAATATATTTACAATAATTGTGAAAATATAACACACACACACAAAAAGTTCAGGTGAATTGAGCTCTCTTTTTTTAAAACCTTTTAAAACAGAAACTATTTTTTAATTACTAAATTATATGAAAAAGCTCTACATTACCCATTAGCTGGAAATTAATGCACAAATAAGGTATATACAGTAAAAAAATCCACAAATCAAATGATTACAAGGTGATACTTTCCAACGAATTAACCCTTCAAACTACCATCGGGCTATAAACGACGAGGGAGACACGGTACGAACATTAAATTGAGACATTTAACATCGAGCGCGTTTGTACTAATGGTTAACTGGGATCGAAATGGCACCGTAGCTAAATTAGCCTTTAAACACGGTGTTTTATTCTTTTGAAAGAAAATGAGGGACATTTGATGTCATTTTATTTAAATATTTTGCTTATTGAAGCAATTTAAGTTGTATTATAAGTAATATTCGTTTTTTTCACTGACTAAATTAAATATTTTAGAATTAAAAATGTATAACATATAGTAGAATTTAGAAAGCCATTTGTTTTGAATTCTAGAATAGAATAAAAAATGTATTATAAATAGTAGTATTAAATAAACACTTTTCAGACACGATTCTTTATAAAGTTGGCCAAAATATGAATTAATTAAGTTATTTATATCAATATGCTCTCTCATACTATACAGTTGGCAAAAAGATCGAAGATTCTTGGCAGTGAGAAAAACTGTGGAAAATCAACAAAAAATAGTTCATAAATCATGCTGGGGCAGACGGACCGTTGCGAGAGTCTGAATACGAAATGAGATACCATTCATTTGAGGGTTACAGCTTTTTACAATGTTTTGTATGGATTTGTTCATTATTTTTTAACTATATATAATATGTATGTATTTCAAGTTATATATTTGTAGTGTATCAACTGTCTGGTAACACAGGCCTCGTAGCTTACCATGGAACTAGATGGTGCTGTGTTAATGTCCCAACATATTTTTTACTATATATCGATGTATGAATTATATATATATATATATATATATATATATATATATATATATATATATATATATATATATATACTATGTATAATGTATATGTTTTTATAATGTTAGTTGGAAATTACCATTTTGGTGCCATAGAGTAGATCGTTGGTATATATTTAGTCAGTAGGCTCGTTTTTAAAAATCTTTTTTTTAGTTTTATTAACATCTCACTGCTGTGTCCGGGCCTCCCTTCTGGCCGATTGGTGAGCTTCACATGTATTTCGAGAACTTTTTAGGTTCTTTCAGATTTGCAGGTTAACACGATCTTTTCTTTCACCGTAACCTTCACCGTCTTGTTCACTGTCACTACCATTTGGTAGTCATGTTGAAAATCATTCGAAACGGTGGATACATTGGAATAAAATTAAGTATACAGATAGACTACCTAGGAGTAAAAACACATAGGCTACTTTTGACACCTAGGAACGCACCGGGTGTAGCGAGGTTAAGTCCATATATAAAAGCGAAACACACTGATAAAATCTAAGATAGTATAAAGGTAATAAACTCGAAATATGGCAGGTTCTTGTTTTCTCGTAGATATCAGCATTAGATTAGACAGCAGCAAAGAAAGGATTTTTGGAAATTCAACCCTTGAATGTCTGAAAGGAAAATTAGTTATTTTTTGATCTACATGGGTAAAGCCGCGGGTAAATGCTAGTAATGAGTAAAGATAACAATATTGACCAAAGCCTTCTATCTCAACTTATAAACTGCATAGTGATGCTATATTATAAATGTAGTGTATGTATGTATACCTATTAGGTATGTATTTACTATTTATCTATAATGTACATATGTACCTATATTTATGTTTGTCTATGTATGTATTCATTTGTAAATCTCCTAAAGATTGTTTGTACTCTTCCTTCTCATTTTCTTTCTCTGTCTCTAAAGGTTAGATACGAAAGAGATCGTTTTATATAGATAAGGCCATCTATTATACTATTTTTACATCTTTATTCGTTTCTACTGTATAATACAAAATAATGATTTACAATAAAGAATAATTTTGTATTTGTATAATCTATACAGATAAATAAAATTGGAGTGTCTGTTTGTAATATTAAAATAACCGCTTTTTACTAAATGCATATGGATGTATACACGGTACATATACCAAAACAACATTTTTTTTTGATTTTTGTCTGTCCTTTTGTCTGTCTGTCTGTTTGTTCCAGCTAATCTCCAAAACGGCTGGACCGATTTTGACGGGCCTTTCACTGGCATATAGCTGATGTTGGAGTAACTTAGGCTACTTTTATTTTAGAAAAAGAATTGACACCCGAGCGAAGTGAGGGTAAATGGCTATATAATTTAAATAAATATCTTAGAAGTAGCAAGCTACTATTTATGTATAAACATAGCTAACCGTGAAAACGTACTTAAGGACGAACGCAAGCGAAGTGAGCGTGAGTCGCTAGTATCATATAAAAATAATACTATCACGAAACAAAATTGATAATCCAATTGTGTTAATTACCAAAAAAACTTATCCTTATTTCAGATTTATTAAAAGGGGAAATATTAAAAACACGCCACAATGGAGCACTTATTCAGGCGGCGTTTCCTGCCCTCTGCCTTTGTTTTTTTTTTTTTAACTTTTTCTCATTATTTCATTTTCAGAGCAGGATTTCTTGAACCCATATTTCACGCTCATATTGTCTCCGATTTCCATAGAAAATCTTATTTTTCTACATCCTTTGTGAACTTTAAAAAATTTTAACTTGTTTTCTTGTTTATATTGGTTTAATTTTAATTTTGATTTACATAATGAATTAATAAATAAGTTATAAAATGCTGTGGTAACCTATTGGTAATGCGTTCACTTAGGAAATTAAGGGAAGCGTGTACAAATCCCGGGTCTCGCACCTCTGATAAATTCATGTGCGAATCATTTCCGACATGATTACCACTTGTCTTACGGTGAAGGAAAATATTGTGAGGAAACTTGCATAGGTATATAAAATAACCTAGCAAGTGTACAAAAGACGTGTGAAGTCAACCAAACCGCACTTGGTCAGCGTGGTGAACTATGGCCTAAATCCCCTTGTATTGAAAGGAGGCTCGTGTCCAGTATTGGGACCTTAAAAGGGCAGAATACAAACAGACATATTCATAGGTTCTTTCAATAATTTATTATTGAACTTATAAACTTATTTCTAGAATAAGTTCAACCTCAGCAAATTCAAAACTATAATTTAAATAAAGTAAGTGAATTGTTTCAATTTTAGAAATATTCAGGTAATAATTAATTTGCTAGCTAACTTTTATTGAAATCTATGACACGTATGGCTCAGTATGTAGTGACCCTACTTACTGTGCCAGCGGTTGCGGGTTCGAGTCTTGCTGGGGGCATTCATTTGTGTGATGAGCACGAATGTTTGTACTACAGTCATGGGTGTTTATATTTATAATATGTATGTATTAAAAGTTATATATGTGTAGTGTATCAACTATCTGGTATCCATAACTCAAGCCTCGTAGCTTACCATGGAACTAGATGGTGCTGTGTGTTAATGTACCAACATATTTATTTATTTAATTGCAAAATCAGCACTTAGAATGTATTACATTATTTCGTCATCATCCTTCACTTTTTAAAAGACCTAGTCAGTGGTCTCTCAAACCAATCCCAGTACTTTTTACCAGAAATACCCTTCAAAGCGTTACTTCACATATGTCTAAGTGGGTAGTCATAATTAAAAACCGGGGTACTCGACTTGGGGTAACTTAATGCAATTATACTAGAATTTTTCGCGACATATGGCCTTCGAAACGTTTACAAGCTTAGGGTAGATGCGGTTTCAAAGGGTATCGATTTGGTAAAAAGATATACGATTGTATTTTGTGGTATGAAGTCATTTCATTCGTTTACTATAAATATAAAATTTAAAAAAATGCAAAGTATGTAGAGATACTTATTTTGTAATAAAATAACATATCATTTTAAGGGCTAAAGAATTATCTATACAGATAAATAAAATTGAAGTGTCTGTTTGTAATCTAAAAATAACAGCTTTTTACTAAATGCATATGGAATTATATATGGTATTTATAAGAAAAACACAATTTTTAAAATTTTTGTCTGCCTGTCTGTTTGTTTCGGCTAATCTCCGAAACGGCTGCACCAATTTTAACGGGACTTTGACTGGCAAGTAGTTGATATTATAAGAAGTAACTTAGGCTACTTTTATTTCAGTAAAAGAACCCGAGCGAAGGGAGAGTGAGTCGCTAATTTCATATAAAATATGAGTTAAATTATAAATTCTTTGTTTTTCGAAATTTTAGACTCAGTAGTTTGACGCTAAGGTAAAAAGGTAAGCTGAATGTCTTATTTCTGTATGGTTTAGGTATATAATATTTTTTTAACAAAAACCCTTCCATATAATATGTTACTGAATGCAACTGTATATAACATTTTCTTGTATGATTTTCAAACTTCAAAACTAAAGTTTGTTTTCGCTTTACGACCTTATTAGGGCACTTAACTCTATATATTATGACCTATGATCTTTCAGCTTGATCCGTTTAATAGATTCGGTAAGAACGCTGTTAAAGGTTAGCAAACAGTAATACAATACACACAATTAATTCAAATTTTTCAAGAAAAATGAAAAGATTTTTATAACATGAATATTATACCTACATTTATTTTATAATTTCGACTTGATTGACACAACAGTATATCCTGAAAAACCTTCTTCATAAGATCAATAATAATAAAACCCCAGAAAATTCTGAGATAATTCTAAAATTAGTTCCACAAATAAAATTTTTGAGTAACTATCCCTACGTTGCATAAATGAAATTAAGATTTTTTTGTTGACAGAGTCACGGGCTAAAGTTAGTCATCTTTACATATAATAAAATTGTAACTAAGCCGAATCTGTACATTAAATATCTTCTGAAAAATCTTATTGAAATGGACATTATTATCGATACAGAGGCCGAATCTATAGCTTTTAGAATTTTTGTCTGGTCTGTCTGTCTGTCTGTTACCGCATCACGGAAAAACCGGTAGAGGGATTTTGATGAAATTTTGTATGATGATGGCTGGTTATCCGGGACAACATATAGGATACTTTTTAATGCGAGAAAATATCTCATCTCTGAGAAATCTATACTAAACGTTAAAATATAAATAGGGACGAACCCGAGCGGAGCGAGGGTGAATCGCTAGTATTATATAAAAATAGATGAAAATGTAAGTTGAAAAAAATATATAGATACGTTCTCCATTTAATATTCTCAAAAATAAGATCCACCAATTACATACGCCCTATCGTATTCATTAGGGAACGTTCCCTTGAGTAAACTGAAGCCCTGGAGTGCATATGGCGAATAAATGCTCTTCGTATTCTCTTAGTGCCCTATCGATTATATCTTTATACTTAGTGGCTTTGAATACATTAGCATGAAGTGGTAAAATGACCAATACAAAAATGTTTTTATAATACTTTCTTAGATATACGCGAATATTTAACATTTTAAATAAAACTATCTTTTCGCATCATTTCGCGGATTTAATTTGATTTACAAAAAATTTTTTTTTTTTCTGATTTAGTTTTTAATTATTTATTAAGTTTAATCATAATATTATATTATATTGAATAATAATAAAAGTTATTAAATTATATATTATATTTCCTTGTAAAAACTTTAAAGATAACTTCGTTTTACAAAATTAAATGATTTCGCATGACGCCAAGACTTGAGTTTGTCTGCGTTAGTTCTAAGATGCGACGGGGGATATTAATGAATAAATACATATTTATCTATGGTTTTTAACGTCACAATTAAACCTCTATACACACAAATTATAAAATTTTACAAAAATCGACGATGCTTACAATGAGCACAGATCATATAATACTATACTAGACTAGCTGTGAGTAATCGGGTAGTGTAATTCTTAATACAGCTTTATCACAAATAAATTATATTTCATTATTTATGAAAACAAATAATCCATACTAATATTATGAATGTGAAAGTAAGTTGGTCTATTTTTTTTTAAACCGCTGAACAGATTTCGATATGGCAAGGACATAGATCCTGAGAACCACCTCACTTATCACACGAGCAAAACCGTGGGCAAAAACTAGTATGTAGTAAAGAAATTTTTAAACAAAATTCAGGCAAAGAATAAGGAAGCAGCTAAAATTATCTCCAAAATGACTATAAAATAAGGTATTTTCTAAAGTAATAAATATATATCGACCTTATAATTTTGTAAAGGCTATTTTATTACAATCCAATTCAAATGTGAACATCAAAGTAAATTACAAGCTGATAACTGTACGAATACTGATCATTAGAACTATAGTGATCAGATGGCAGACCACTAGCGCATATGTTGCATGATTGTGTATACGCGATATACACATCTTGATACTTGAATTTTGTAATCTATACTAATATTATAAAGAGGAATATATTTTTTGTTTGTTTGTACCGAATAAGCTCCGAAACAACGGAACCGATTTAGATGAAATTTAGTAAGAAGATAGTTTGAGACCCTGTGAAGGGCATAGGATAGTTTTTATCCCGGAAATCAATACTATAAAAACAATAATATTTCATATTTTTTATTAAAAGACTTATTAAAGCATCACATAGCTCTTGTTAGTAAATTAGCTTCAAATGAACTACATAACTGAAGAGTATAGTCATAATTGACATATGCAAACAACTACATTGTATATTTAATCATAATGATAATTTAAAAATAAATATTCAATCCTCACATATTTAAGTCTAAGTTCAAAATTACTAAAATACTGACTTGATGTTGTTCCTTGCAGGTGTAACATTATTTATTAATAATAAAAAACAACTTTGTTTTAATAATCAGCAAATACGTATATTTTGATTTAATGTTTTAAATAGAAAAAATATCTATAAGCTATATAAATTTCTATATTTAACAAATAATGTTAAATGAAATTCTTTACAATAATATGTCTCCTATTGACCATCAAAATAATTTGTAAAATAATAATAAAGTACCAAAACGATGCGTTCTAGCTACACACCATTGTAATAATACAATACGCATTATTGCATGGCTTTGTGCAAATGTTTATTTGCGACGCGCGTTACAACCCGACAACTGAATTCAAACTGTCATTATTATAACAGAAATATATAATTTAGTATTCTACTTAATAAAATATGTTTGTTCATCACACAAAAACTAATGAGTCGCACAATATTATTATACTGTAATGAAATTTTTGTCTGATTAAAAAAAAAAACGGGAGACTTAGGTTAGATAGTCATACAGACTAGTATGTTTATTTCATGTATGACATACACGTTATAAATATATCAAGTATACGTAAAAATACGTATACCATTATAAAAAAAATGCCAGAAAATTTTCCGCTAACAATGATATATGTACAGATCATATAATACTTTACTAGTATATATGTAAGTCCTAACAAACTTTAGATGGACATTGCCGAAGTAATCTTTGCTCAATTGGCACGTTTTGAAACCATTAGAAAAAAATAAAATTAAAACAGACGATTTTATTTTTAAAAATCAATGCATCAAGCAAATAGATGCTGTACCATCAATCATCTCGCTGATCTCACATTCGATTCTCTTGAAAGTGCATTTAACACGTCCCATATGGAAATAGGCACTATGGGGGTGCATTGTCCATGGCTTTTACACCATATGGTACAAAAATTTATAAACAAGTGCGCTCTAAATCCCACTTAAATGTTAGGTTATTACATGTTCGAATCTTAATTCACTTTATAGTAATAATAATCTTATATAAATAGAAATAAAGTTCAAAATACATAAAACTTTATTAATATTTTTAATAAATTCAAAATAAACTTAAATGAACCTTAAAAACATAAAGATAAAGCCTAAAATACGATACCACTAGATGCTAATATTAGAAGAATAACTAGCATTGCCATAAGTTTTAAACGCAACGGTTAATAAATATATAACGTTCACACAAATTAACACTTTAATCCCTTAAATTAAAGCTTAGTATCTCTTGGACAATATATTGTATGACATTTGAACGATTAACAGGGTGGTTGATCTAAAGAATTATTGAAAGCGAATAATCCCAACTTAGTAGAGTCAATAGTGCAATACTAATACTAAAATATATCTGCACTATTATAACTTTTATTGTATTTAATATAAAGCCTAAATTCGTTTGCAAAAAATATTTTTATAAGTGATAACTTATTTTGGCAGGATTCTTTTGTTGTCGCACACCATATGGCAAACTGGTATTAGTCAAATAGGGGGCCTAAGCATATTTTAATATTGAGTGTTGTACAGGTGTTACTATTTACAAGATAAACTGTTGATATAACATAAAGCACGAAGTAATTGAGCTTTAAGCTGTTAATAATCGAGTAGCATAGGTAATTTAAAAATGAAAGAATAAAGTCATTCTTAGTTTTGGTACTATGCCATTGAGAGTTTATAAGCTCCTGTGACCATGATTGCTGTAAAGCATTCGAAACGTCATTACCAAAAATCAAAATAATTCCCCAAAAAAATCCGAAAGATAGTTTTATTTAAAAAGCTTATAAGCGTCAGAGTGATATAGAGTATTTATCCCGGTACAACAAATGTTAAGCTCTTATAAGCTTTATATTTTGATTATTTAACAAAGCATCAAAAGCTTTAGTAGTACTAACACAGTAGCGACATACTATTAAGGTGCCTTTTATGTTACTTCAAATCATAGGCTATCTGGTTAAACTACTTCGGTGTTGTAGTGCCTGGCATATATGGCTGTTCGAGGCCCTGGTCGGTCCAAGTTTGACTATAGAATCTTTGTATTAAAAAAGTCCCGGTAACAGCTCGGAGTTGGGAAGCTGGCGGTGTTTCACCCCCATGCCTCGGAGAGCACGTAAAGTCGTTGTTCTTGGGCCTGATCTCTTATCAATCATGTCGAATTATTGTCCCATCGGAATTTTAAAATAAAAGGAAGAGAGAGTACACTGATGTCTGCGCGTACACTTGTGCATTATAGGTTTTTATTTCTTGGCAGTTAGCTAGTCTCAGTAAGATTGGCCGCCGTGGTCAAAATCAGCCGGGAGAACATCATCAGTCTGTTTCAGTTTTATTACACAGTGATATTTTACATTAACGTAATAAACATAACAAATAAACTCTCACATTTATAGTACTATGATATAGTTATCTTAACAAATAAAATAAGTTGATCTACAAAAATAACGATAATATACCCTTTTTCCTTCAGAAACTTTAAACAACAAGCCAACAAAGCAAACAAAGATATAACGCGATACCAATCAACTGAACTCAAGGGAGTTGACAAATAGAAAAAGAATATTAAGAACAACACCAAGTAATCTGTCTCCGACAACTCCGGGGAAGGAAATCGAACTGCCAATCTAAGTTGCAGATGTGACCTCTGACCGGACATCATCAGTCACTCTCAGTTGATAAAAGAGTCTACATCAATATATTATATGCTTAAAATACCTTATTTTTGTACAAATATGTTTGAAACAAGGGAATATTTAAGAAATATATACATATTTGAATAAAACCAAATATATAGTTTTGACGTGGTTGTCTAGAAAAAACAAAATTCTATAAAAATACAGTAGAACTAAAAGCTTGATCAACTTTAAAGGTTAGAGAAAGGCTTTACGGGCTATAGAGAGTATTTACGAATAATGTTCCAAATATGTATCATGGACATATCTTAAAACGAACACATTTTGCTTTTGCTATAATCGAACTTGTAACCCTTTGCCTACAAAATTATTCTACCACAGCACCTGACAGTTATCTCGAATACATAATTGAATTATCTAAATCAGTATAATTCATAGTATTTATCGCTTCCCCCAGCACAGCGCGTGTCGCACGTCACGTGTCGCAAATTACTTATCGGCATAAACATTGATCCGTCAAAAGTTAGGCCGATTTGTTAGTTATTATGTTAATTTGTAAATAAACTATGTATAATCCAGTATCGATCTATTTTATTTAATATATATGTTTTATATATTTTTTATTTATCAGGAGCTGTTTGTACTAAAACATATTTCTCTTTAGTCATTTTAAATATGTCAATTAAGTACAAATATCTTAATTAAATCTTTTATATTCAAAGTTCTCTAAAAATTATAAAAAAAATATTATATATATTATTACTAATGCTACCCTTGAATAATATTTTCTAAACAAAATTGACTTGTAAAACCTTTAATTGCTAATAATATATTTTTTTTTTCAGAAAAGGGACATGTGGTTTAATTATTGATAAAAAAAAAATACTGCAGCTCTTAGCTCTTATATGATTATTAGAGCGATATCAAAATCCAAAAAAACTATCAAGACCACCAAGTGGCCCAAAAAGGTTTATACCTTTGTTTGTATTTTTCGCAACAGCTTACTCGTCTAAATGGTAAGAAAACTGCCAAGCTAGACAATTTTCTTATAACATATTGACAAAATAAAAAAAATCTAGCCATTTTATAAAATTCCTACATAAACTAACTTATCTGGAAAACTATCTAAATCTTCCGAAGGAACGTCATTAGCACGACACGGAAATAAATGGAACAGCTTCTCACACAGAGCGACCGAATGGCCAAAAAATGGCTAAAATCTGACAAATGACTTTCCTTTAACGTCTGCGCCCATCTTATTATCATTACCCACTACCGAACAGAACTCATTTGAGTTTTCTTAGCATTTACCACCTTCATTCAAATATATACTTTACTAAATTATATTTAAAGTCACATTTTCTATAGCTAAATATTCTTAAATAATCTCTACTTCATTAATTGTATTTTGAACTTTATTCGTTTGATATAGGGTTCAATTTGTAGCATTTGTTTAATGTGTTAGATATCAATTTGAGAAGAAGCGTCTGTGTTAATAGCATTATTCGCAATCTCATCCATACACTCAGGGGTTACGACTATAGCGGAGTATCATTTTTTATTCCACATATAAAACATATTTATTGCAATCATAATCGTTGGAGTTTTTCTAGTGCCTTGTTTGCCGAGATAAACAGACGATAATAATGGAACTTGTTTTTTAACAGTAGGGTGGAATGACACAAATATTTTTCTCATTTATTAGTTATTTTATTGAAATGAAGACCCAATTCTGAAAATAATGATAGAATTTTCGCTAATTTAAGCAGTATTAAATTTACCTATAAATGTAGTACTTACTATGAAAATAAAATACATACATTGAAAATATGTATATATTTAATTAATAATAAATATAAATAAAATAAAATAATAATAATTTGTTTATAATTTACTAATGATGATATTATTAATATCATCATTATTAGAATAATTAACCATAATTAAAATAACATATCATGATATTGATTATTAGTCTATAGATTTTAATAACGTAAGTAAAAATAATACCAAAACTTTTATTTCCTTTTCCAAGCACCAAAAAAATTGACACTGCAAAGGTAATTCCAACTATACACGCAAAGTGGTTCCCGATTTTCAATATCATACTGTCTTTGTCGAGCTGACCCTACCACAACTCAATGCGCTCTCAATTCACAGCAGTTATTATTATCTTGACCCGGTGATTGTCTCGCTCGCTATCGTGAACAGCTTCTCCGATTGGGCCGACGTTCTCAATCACGCCTCCCTGTCGCATCTGATTGGTCGCTACGGCACGCCCCTCGGCTGTAAAGCCTCAGTAAAGGGTAGTTTCTAACCCCACTTATATATTTTCACCCTCATGTCACGATCGCATTCGCAAAGTCACTAACGGGTAATACGCACGCGTCTCAGTGCAATTCGTTGCGATATAAGTAACAAAAGTTTTAGTTCCGAGTGAAACTTATTAAATGATTATACAATGACAATGGACATTCAAAATAACTATCAAAATTATAAAGAGCAGTCTCCAGATCGTAAGGAGACTAGTTTGAATATTGAAAGTGCAAAAACTTCACAACACTTAAAGACAGATATGCAGTCGACTGTGCTTGGTCAAGGAAAGGCATCTAAACGATCATTTGATGTGGCATTTTTGATGATGCCAGATGAAAAAATTCGTCAGGTTCAACCTGAGAGGCAACTTAGAGTGTCAAAACAACTTTTTAATACGGAAGAATGGGAACAACCAAGTAAAGTAAGAGTTGCAGATATATACAAACAAAGTGAATATTCTAATGATAATACACTTGATTCAAAAGATCAGGATGAAGATAGAGTACGAATGAATAATAACATGTCGCCAGGCTTCGGCTCTGATATAAACATTGACGTCGGCACCGATGAATACCCAAGTAAGTCCATGTACTGTAGTGATTCTGATACTTCTGAGCGATCGAGAAGCCGCCCGAACTCAAATGAAAGTGCTAATAGGCATCCAAAATTTTTACCCGAATATAAAAATAAAATTTTCGACGATCCTACACTAATCAGCATACAAACAAGAGCAAGATTCGAAAACCGATTTGGAGAAAAACAACAAGAAATGTCGCCTAAAAGCGCATTCACAAAAGTTTCAAATTTTGCGGTTCGATCGCCAAACCCATCGGTCAGCCCTGATAACCTTCTATACCAGAACTCTGTCAGCCCACCATTATCAGCGTCTAGTCCACCGTCAAATTCTTACAATAAGATGGGATTTAACAACCTTCTGACACCGGCACATTTATTGAACGGTCATAATTTTTTTAAATCACAAAACGTCCCATCAACTTCGCCAAATTATCCAGAGTCTACTCTACAACGCACAACGTTTAAAGCAATGGAATATCAAAATAAACACGACACAAAAACGTCACAAATGTCTCCAAATAAAATGAATTTTCTGCCATTTAGGCCTGAGCTACCATATTTACAAGCTGGGCCGTCGTATCCTTTTGGGGTTCAAAATTTTCAACAGCCAAATCCTGATATTATGAAGTTTCCAGGACCTCCACGAGAGCCAGTGAACCCTTTGATAGCGAATCCTGCCGCTGCGATTCTGAGTACTCTTTTACCTTCAACTATAGCTGCTTTTTCTTTGCCAGCGCAAAATGTATGTGCCAAATGCAGTATAAGCTTTAGAATGACTTCGGATTTAGTATACCACATGAGAACACATCACAAAAGCGAATCTATCGGAGATCCCAATAGGAGGAAACGTGAAGAAAAACTGAAATGCCCTGTGTGCAATGAAAGTTTTAGAGAGAGACACCACCTCACCAGACATATGACCGCACATCAAGACAAGGAAGGCGATTTAGACGACATTTCTGCTCAGAACTTTAGTAAGAAAAATAAATTTTACCCACACAACGGACCCATTCTTCACAAATAATCACTTATTGGACAAAGTTCCACTTTTATCATGATTAATCGTAGTAGTTAAAATTTCACATTTGAACGCCTGTTAAAGTCCAGTTACTAGAAACATTGTTATTGTTATTTAATGATATTCTCAATGTGCAATATTAGTTAAGTGTTTATTTTGTAAATATTAGTTGTAGTCGATCCGTCATTAAACATTTTAAGAATATTTAAAAAGTTTTACTTACTTTTAGCCTCCCTACATATAATATTTTTTTTAAATGATTATTTTAGTTTAAAAACCACAATATTTCTACTAAAAACATTAACAATGAAACAATTTCAATTGTTCTAAATTTATGTCTTACACTTTATACTAACTAGCAATTTATTATGTTTATAGCTGACATCCATACATTCTTACAAACTTTCGCGTTTATAATATTAGTAGGATTATAAAGATTTTTCTTTAAAATTTTTGCTTAAGTCAGTAACGTTATTGGTCATGGAATTGATCCTTTACATTTTATTTTCTTGACTTACATTCTACATTAGGCATCAAATTAAACGAAACTTATATAAAAAAAAAACTTAATTGTATTGACTCGTTTACTCAGTGCTAACACACAAGGCATACGAAGGTTTCAAATATAATGAAAGCGAATATTTTTTGAAAAAGTTTATGTATGTAATATTAGCGAAAGAGAATCTCATCGAAATCACTGCTTACTTTAAATAAAACTATAGGTAATGCAATTTTTTATTTATCCATTATATTTCAAGTATATAGAATCAATTTTTGTTCGACTAAAAAAGGTACTGTTTTCATATACATATATGTATGTTTGTTTGTTATTTACACGCGATATATCCTCGGTAATTTTTAAATAGGTCTTAATAATTCCTATATCAAGAAAAAATTTCTAAAAGAGTGAAATATAATTTTGAAAAGTTGTAATTTAATTATTACTGAAACTTTTACTACAATTGTTGAAAAGGATAACATTTTTCAATACAAAGGATCTATTAAGTTATCTTTGTGAGTAAAACAACCCCGCTATGATATTAGTAACGAGCCGTAGCGTAGCCAATTAATGTACAAGGGTGTCTGATAGAGCGATCATATTAAATGTTAAGAGAATATGAGCTTCTAATAATATTTGTGATCTATGTATAAGCAAAATCGATATTTTGAGAATAATTATACATACAATAATGTGTAAAATTTACTATAAAATGATCTATAGATCATTTTTTTTGTATAATTATTTGGATGATACCAAAAGTCAAACGGAGCTTTTAATTGTTTGTCTGTTTGTCGATGAAAACAATTTGATATGAAATTGAGATAAATAGAAATAATACGTTTCAGGTATAATAAAATCATATAATAGGTACTAATATGTTAAATATTACTGAATAGTTTAAATTAAGAGATAACTACGACTGTTTTGGAGGAAGATGGCAGTATGCGAAATGTTAATGTATATGTGAATAACTACTTACGTTTTCTTTGGGAAGTATGAAATATACTTGACAAAGAAAACGTCGATTGCTTAAGATACTCAAATAGTATTGTAGCCATAGTTTATTTATAAATTTTTTTTTGTCATTGTGGCAAAATTTTATTCCAAAATTCAACTTAAAAGAATAGAATCCGTGTCCTCTGACCAAATAGGCAATTCCGGCTATCCAATGAGCCATAATTAACATAGCATAATCTAATTTGCTATAGAATAAAATAATTTGCACTGCAAGGGTGAAAATAGCCTACATATTTGAGAATTCTGAAAGGAGCAAGCGTATCGAAGATGCGTGTCGAATGCCTTGTGAAAGATTTTGTTCCCACTGTGGGTGGACTAATTCGATATGTTACACTAATGTGGCCAGTGGCTCGTAGTTCATGGTAAATTTGTATGGGAAATGTAAGTCAGATTAGATGTTTTTGTGATGTATCAAATTGTTTTATTTTCATCAATGGGTGGTTATAGAAATATAATTTGTTATCATTTTGCATCAATTTTCAATAAGAAAAGCTTATTTTCTTTTAAATTCACGCCACTTTTTAATAATATTATAAAGCTGAAGAATTTGTTTGTTTGTTTGGTTGAACGCGCTAATCTCAGAAACTACTAATCCGATTTGAAAAAATTCTTCTTGCTTTACATAGCCCGTTAACTAAGGAAGGCTATAGGCTATATATCATCCCGAAAAATGTACGGTTTCCGTGGGATAAATTTGTTTTTGCCTAGGAACGAATCCAAAGCGAAGCGAGTCGCTAGTACTTTTATATATTAGCTTTTAAGTTTCAAGTGCCACCGTAGGTATCAATTAAAATATTTTTAATAATTTCCCTTTTATTCTATATGTTTAAATTAGAAGATAACCAGATTAATTAGCAGATTTTTTTGGGAAAATCTTTGGGAATAGGTCATAGGAAAAAATTATCATGTCTATTTATAACTTAAAATTGTTGTAGCTCAAATAATCAAAAGAATAAAACACCATGTATAATTATAAACTACACATGATCATAACATATCAACCACTCGAAAATTAAATATACTGCATTATATACCTAGTTAGTAAATAATTTTATGAAGCGAAGCTGTTTTAACTGTATAAATTATGAATTACCGACTTCCTTTCCTTATAGTGTGGATTTTTCATTGGCATACAAACAAAATAGAATGTAACACTTGTCACAGAAGTCATGAAGTTTACAGGGTGCGCGATAAGTGCGAGGAGAACAATATTTTTGCTGGCTCGCCGAACCGTGAGTAATTTAATAGAAAATATTCATATTGGGGACACTGCGCCCCTCCCGTATTGTTTTATACAGAGTGTATAGTTTGTGACTTAGCCTGAAATAAAATATTAGTTTCAATTATTTTTTAGATAGAATTTTCGTTTGTTTTTGAACAGCTGTTTACATTCTATGTAAAAATATTGCTCAAAAATAATTTAGCTTCAAGATATTACCTACGTCTTACGGTTCGAGTCGTCGTTTTACCTACAACGGGACTCGAACCAGGTATTTTATTAGTGATTTTATTAAAACTGGAATGATATAATTTATAATAGCTATCCGCTCTGACTATATCTCCATAATAAGAAAAATCAAAATAAGTTAGTATTACTTTATTGATTTTTCTTTATCCTTTTCAATCTCGGAATAAAAAGCCAAACACTATATTAACACTCGAATACTCTATTCTTTGGGCAAACTTCAATAAAATCGTTCAGCCTTTTTTAAGATAAACGGGATACAAACAGACGGACAGATATTTTTAACAGTTCTTTAGGTGTTAGTATCTTTTAAATAACCATATTAGAGAAATAATATTTAGGTCATAGTATATGAAAGCGTTAAGAACTTCTCAAACATATAACACTTCGACTTATAGTCTCTAATAGTAGGTAAGAAGAGAGCTCGTTTTTCAGGAAAGGAATGCAGCTAACATCGTACCATAATTCCACGACGACGGACATAATCTACATAGTAATTTATCTGTATATTTGTCTTGTATACATATCTAGCAACTCATTTCGCCTCCCTAGTGAAAAACAGAAACAAATCTAACCCACGGGATAAGAAGTAACCTGTGTTAAGTGAATGTGCTATTCCAGACTATATAATCAATCTCTGTGCCAAATTTCATCCAGATCTGTTTAGCCGTTCTGGTGTGATTGAGTAACAAACATCCTTTCAAACTTTCGCATTTATAATATTAATGGGATGGAATAAGGAAATAATTTTCTTTTACCAGAACACTCTGTATACAGTAGTATGTTCGCAGACGTCGGCTCCTTGTGACGGATGTGACCCGTAATACAGACCGAGCCGCATTTGAATATTGGTCGGTGCGCCAACAATTCTAGAACTTAACTCACTTACCGCCTGTACACAATAAAAATGTTACACTAATATTGTACATGTAAAGTATGTTTGTTTGTCTATCCTAATTGAAGGTATAAGGTATAGCCTAACATCGTTTTTACGTAGTATTTATCTTTATACAAATTCTTTTCAGGAAAAGGGACTAGTTTTTGTACTTGCAATAAGTGTATTTGTGAAAAACCAACAACTCAATAAAAAAAATTTATTTTTCAGGAAAAAACAATAGATGTGAGCGAGTTAATTAGGATCTGAAAAGAAGTTGATATCTAGTTCCCTGTGTTCTTTTTAATTTAATAATAGACAAAATAGAGTGTACTTTCTTTATAATTTACGTTACATTTACAGTATTTCTTATAGTTCATGTAAGGAGTAAATATTGGTGATATATAAGAACAATACAGATTATTATTATTATTTTCTTAACGGCTAGGTCATTTATTAGAAAATACTATATTAGCCGTAATAATGCTGAACTCTCACAATCACCGACTTATAAAGGAGGTAAAAGGGAAGGAGGAAAATATTCACCAATAGTGTGAAATAACCAATTTCAAAGGGATTTTGTATTCGTTGTGCGTGTATTATGAAATATTGTGTATTAAATTATAGCTCAAATGTTACATAGAATTATCCTAAACCTATCTTTAAAATAAGTCTTGATGTCTTAACATTTTTTTTGTTGTAGGTATATAGGCTATGCTTGAGACTAGAAATTTAGTATTTTGAAACTAAAGTATACGTCGCATAACAATCAAAGCACTGTGAATCATCCCATAATATTAAAACATTTGAAAGTCATACATAATCAATGGAAAGCTCAATATTTTCCACTCAAATAGCTGTACGGGGAAAAATAATAAATAATGTATTTCTGAACGCATTTACAAGATTACAATATTAGTGTAAGCGTGTAGTATGATTTGCGCGTTAAATTTAGTGAATGACTAGATGTAAGAAAGAGAGGACTATGTCTTGTGTTTTGCTTTCACATAGGTTTGAGGTTTAAAAATCTAAAATTTTAACAAAATAAAGGCAAAGCTTATATTATTGCTTAAATTTCTCAATGTCAGCAATTCTTAATTAAACTAAACAAAATTATAAAATATCATAACGAAGACATATGCAATAAACGAAGTAAATAAAAAAGAAAAATGAAATTACACATACTTTATTTTATCTGTTGCTAAGACTAACGATAAGGAGATAATAATTAAGTCAGATATAATAATACTTTCTTAGATTTACGCGAGTATTTGACATTTTAAAAACTATCTTTTCGGACTTTTTCACAGATTCATTTTGATTTTTGGCCTCTCGTGATTGCTAACAGCATTGAAAACATCGAGAACCACAAAATAAATCGGCGAAGAAGTCCGAAAAG
Source organism: Argynnis bischoffii washingtonia (assembly GCA_033884665.1). Classification (NCBI taxonomy): domain Eukaryota; kingdom Metazoa; phylum Arthropoda; class Insecta; order Lepidoptera; family Nymphalidae; genus Argynnis; species Argynnis bischoffii. The sequence goes on along the minus strand of CM066618.1, from coordinate 1,466,157 downwards.
ATAGTTTTATTCTAACTAGCAAAACCCGCGGCTTCGCTCGCGATCAAACTACTAAAAATACGAAATTTCACGCAAATATGTCCAAGGAATAAAAAGTTTCATATAAACTTTTACCCCCTATTTCACCCCCTTAGAGGTTGAATTTTGAAAAATCCTTCCTTAATGGATGCTTACGTCATAAGAGGAATACGTGTGGGAAATTTTAAGTTTCTAGACCTAAGGATTTAGCCTGTGCGTTGATACATCAGTTAATCGCTTATGCCTTTTATATATACCTATAGATATCAGAAAAAGTATTTTTTAACATTCTTTAAAATATTATATTTATTAAATAAGATTGCATATCGCGCTGTACCTACAATATGATGATGATATCTCACAAAGCGTCATTAGAAATGATAAATAGTCCGCACACTCCGATAATCAAATTCAAATTTGAAATCTGCTACCCTCTTAGTACAGTGCAGCAGCTACGGTATGAAAAGCTTGTGACTTTATTAAGCGTGAAGGGAAGGATTCGTTCCACGCGACCCGGAACCTATTACGGTTGAGATTTGTATGAATTTGTATGAAAATGTATGAGGGTGAGATAACCAGGCGTTGTTATTGATAGCCATCGATCTGATTGAATTAAGTGTGTCGGTGTTTAGTGCGCTCGTCTGTAACTTAGTTTGGTTTCTTCTTGGGTGTAATAAAGATTCTATCTGAAAAATTATCGATATGGCCATCATTATGACACGAGCGACTTACCGTCGCTTCGCTAAGGTACATCCCTAGGCACTTATAGAGCCTATGTGTTACTCCAGGTTTTACTATATCCCAACGTGCGTTCAGCTTGTCGTGGTTGGGGCTAGTGTTCGGAAATTAAGCCGGGCGCGAAGCCAAAAAACACACTGGGAGGTGGCCCACTTCGGTGGATGGTGTACCATGCTGTTGGCTCCTGGTACTTCTCTGGTGGCAGAAGAGAACGTTGGAGCAACTCCAAGTTTATGTAGTCTGCTTCGGAAGAACTGCCGTCGGGGTGTGGTGGTTGAATGCGGAAGTGATCTTGCGACACCCCATTAGACGAGGAAGGTTTGGTTGGGTTTTGTGGGTAGTACAGGTTTTTCTAGCCGGTGAGTTGCACATAACCTATATAGACATACAGGTTATGTGGTTCCATATAACCTGTACATACACACAGGTTATGTGGAACTTCCAGTAAGTTCCACACTAAAGTTGATAAACGTAAATGCATTTGCCAACATTAAGAAAAAGTTATACTCTATCTGTGTTCTCAACTTCATCTAAATTCGTTCAGTATTTTTAGCGTCAAGTAATAACAACACATATAAACTATCGCATTTATTATAGTGCAATACGTAGGTAATAAAATTGTAAAGCGAGATAAATATGTCCAAGTATTATTAGACAAAAATATTACGAGAGTTAAAAGACGTTATATCAAAGCTTTTATCTACCCTGCAACCATATTTACATGATGATTATTAAAAAAAATGTCACAATATCTTTCCGTTACTGCAAATTTTGAAGCTCAAAAAGCTGTTTTCTAGCAAAAATAATTAAAGTATGGAAACAATGCCGTATTAATCATAGCTTCCTTTCTAGCATAGGGTCCAACAGACGGAAGACATAGGTGACGGTTTCTGAGCACATACTGAAAATATTTCTATTTAAATTTTGCGAGCTTTAATTTAAATAAAAAAGCGCGATTTTTAAGAATAACGTAACTTACATTGTTTGTAATACTAAAGTTTGTAGTACAATATAATCATAATAACTTATCTATTTTATATTGTTATTACTTTTATTTTACGTATAATTACAAAGCCTTTGTAGATATACGTACAGTATATATTGTATCCATCCCCCATGTGCAAAGGAGCACAAAACATAGAGCTTAATCTATTATTAGGAGCTTAAAAAAATTAAACATAATTATATTATCAGGTTATAAGTATACAATTTCACGTATGTACCTATATATGTTTGACATTATTATAATTTTTTATATCTAGTTTTGACCGACTTAAAATAGAAGTATGTATTTAATTTGTCTACATATAGATATTTCAAAAAAAAATAACCCCTGGAGGTAAAATAATTTTTTTTAAGTGTCTTTAAAGTCAGTGCATTTTTTATTAAAAGTAATTATTATTTTTTATACTCCACCAAAAATGTAAGTACAGACAAATAAATACATACTTCTATAAGTAAGCCTATGTGTATAACAAATCAGTCAAATCGATTTCTTGTTTATTTTAAACTAGCAGAGCCCGCGGCTTCGCTCGCGCTAAAAATACAAAAAAACTCTGAAAAGGTTGGTTTCATACAAACTTTCATCCCCTATTTTACCTTCTTAAGGGTTGAATTTTTGAAAACGCTGAAATATGTAACTCATTATTTTTGCCGTACTCAATTCATACGAAATTTCATGCAAATATGTTCAAGTAATAAAAAGTTTTATACAAACTTTTATCCCCTATTTCACCCCCTTGGGAGTTGAATGTTGAAAAATCCTCCCTTGGTGGATGCCTTCGTCATATGAGAAATACGTGTGCGAAATTTCAATTTTGTAACCTTTAGGGTTTGGCCTGTGCCTTGATTAATCAGTCAATCACTTTTGCCTTTTATATTGTATATATATTTATTGCAAGAAAGAAGTAAATTAAAAATAAATTTAACTCTAATATTAATTATTTGTATGCAAAATTGAAAAAAACTTTCAAATACTCGTATATTGTAGATATAACTAACAAAAGCAAGACTCTATAATATATTCTGTGAATATTGCAATGGAGGCCGCTTATTACTTTCTTACAAAAAGTTATGTTCCGCTTAAGATTTTAATTTGTCGAAAAAGTTACCTTTTTTCAAGATTTACGCGAAACCATTTGGCGTTGGCAACGCGAATCGGCTAGAAAATTGAAATTTCGAACACGTATTCCTCATGTAACGAAGGCATTTACTAAGGAAGGTATTTTGAAAAATTCGGCCCCCAAGGGGGTAAAATAGGGATTAAAAGTTTGTATGAAACTTTTTATTCCTTGGACATATTTGCACGAAATTTCGTATTTTTCGTAGTTTGATCGCAAGCGAAGCCGCGGATTCTGCTAGTTATCTATAAAGGCTATCCAAAGGTATGTCTTTAAGGATCATTACTCCTAAATTTTATTTATTCAAATAATCATTATCCATGTTCACTGGCCATATTTTTATGTGATACAAAATTTCTTCATCGGGTATTAAATAGTAATTACTCTGGATCAACAAACAATTCTGAATATCTCAAAGGCAAGTAACCGTACGTATATTTGTAATATTATAGGTACATGTAGAGATACCCTATTTTAAGTACCACTATCTTAAATTTTCGTAGAGAAAAATTTACGCGTCTAGTCAAAACGAAGAACCCACCTAATTATACCAGGCTAACTACTTCCTTAGCTAACCCACAAGAATTCGTCTTAATATCATTTTTAAAAATGACTTAGGGATCTGAGAGAGAGAGAGTTATTTTTGATTATAGTTATTTTGAAATGCTATGAAATAAATAATTCGCCAGAAATAAATGTATATGAAAATTTAATTTAAAGATGATCAGAAGAAAGTAAATCGTCTTAAGTGGAAGAAACCATATAATACGCCGAGCGTCGGCATACATCCATATTAATTTGGACCATATTTCACTGTGTTTAATTCATATGCTAATAGATACAAAGCGCTGTTGAGCGTTATATTTTGCTCGAATTTGTAACTCGTTTGAAATTCTGATTTCTTTCCTTACCTCTTCTTATTTCTTCGAAAGTATCATCACATTCATTTAATATTGCGAACTGGTTTTAAAAAGCATTTGTTTTATTACAACAAGTATCTTATGTTTGACTAGCGACTCTTGCTTCGCTTCGGATACGTCCCTAGACAAAAACAAATCTATCTCAAGGGAACCGTAAATTTTTCTCAGATGATGTATAGCCTATAGCCTTCCTCAATGAACGGGCTATCTAATGCAAAAAGAATTATTCAAATCGCATTAGTAGTTCCTAAGATTAGCACGTTCAAACAAACAATCAAACAAAGAAACAATCAAACAAAGAAACAAACAAACAAACAATGCCTCTTTATAATATGATTATTAAAATATTAATATAGATAGTCCAAATAGCTTTAACTACACAATTATATAAAACTAATGTAGGTAAGATCGCGACTCCACTCGCCTAACATATTTGAATTCTCAAACACAGACATTTCTTCTAAATTTACGATAGCACCTTTAATTCGTGCCTGCCGAAAAATCCTGTTTTAGATGTTGACGACTGTTATCTATAGGTATGTTTGTAAAATACTAAACTATATTTTATTTCCGTGAGCTTTTAATTAATGACCAAAGTCAGCACATGTAATTTTTTGATATTGTAATGTCAAAACATTACAATGATCAAGGTATAAATATATATTATTATACGTATTACACATTTTAACGGTTAGTATAGATTTCTCAGAGATGAGATATTTCCCGCAGTAAAAAGTATCTTTTATGTTGAACCAGATAGCCAGCTATTACATACCAAATTATATCAAAATCTATCCAGTGGTTTTCTCGTGATGAGTTCCCAGACAGACAGGTAGACGAAAATTCTAATAACTGTGTATTCGGCCTCTGTATCGATAATAAAAACTATTTCAATAAGATTTTTCCAAAAAATATTTAATGTGAGATTCGACTCAGAATTTTATCATATGTATAGATAAATACTAGCGAACTTATAACGCACGCAAAGTGGGTAAATACTTCACAGTTTATAAACAGTCACTAAAGAAAATCACATTAATCGGTTAATCCATAGCTTTACTTTAATTAGATTTCGTTTAAATTTCAATATTAATTCAGCCAGAATAAAAAAAAATGAAATTCTCTAGTCTTAAAACAAACATACAACAATATTTACTGCTATTGATTTAGCTTCTAATACGCCTCAAGCACAAGCGAGGAAAATCACGGGAATACCCAAGTGTTTTAATATCCCAAATTTATGTTCCTTGAGTATAATTTTCAAATGTAAATTTGACCAATAAATCTTATTTAGCCGTTACTGTTTACGGAGCGCGGCCATCTGCTAATGCAGTGAAATAGTCTTGGTATTAAATTTACTCGAAATTATATTATTTAGACTCTAAATCTTTCTTTTCGTATAACAAAGAGGTATTAAATATAATATAAATAATATATTTAAACGAGCAATGCTTGTTTATTTATTTATACCGGCGATCTCGGAAACGGCTCTAACGTTTTCTCTGAAATTTGTTATGTGAGCGTTTTCGGGGGCGAAAAATCGATCTAGATTAGTCTTATTTCTGGGAAAACGCATGTTTTCGAGTTTTTCGTGCGGTTTTCTTTTGCATCATTCCACACACATTCCAAAATATGGTCAATAATTTCTTACGCTCGGACATAAGCATCATGGTCAAGCGGCCTAGGTGCAAGATTGACATTCACAGGCGTCCGGGATGAATCCCGCTTGAATACAAAGTTTTTATTTTAGTTTTTTTTTATTTATTTCTTCAAGTTTTAAGTTTTTTTAGATCTAAAAAATACTATACAACAAAAAAGAACCCCGGTCGCCCGGGTACTATTACTATAAATAGGCAGTATATTTTACCTTATAGGTATTATTAAATAATAACTACTATGTATAATTAGAGAGTAGTAGAGCTCCGTAGTTATATATTCACTTGGAAAACCAAGTGCAGTGTCACCTGAGTTCTATCCCCAGCTTTTGCACCTCTGTACATGCTTATGTTCGAATTATTTCCAAATTGATTATACTTTAAGGTAAAAACCTACTCGTCTGAGAGAATCTAACTAGAAATATATGTGAACTATGGCTTCCCTAGTATAGTAGTGCCCGTGCCCAGCGTTTATAAGGGCTGAATACACAAATTTACATCCCCTTAAATAACACTTTGCAATTTTATTATATCTCATATGAATCTCTTTTTTTGTTGACAGAAAAAGAAGCCCTGATTACTGATTTCCCTTTGATCTGTCAAATGTCAAGTCATAGATACTGATTCTTAAATGGTATGGTATATATATATATATATATATATATATTAGTAATACAGCTAAAGGGTTTGTTTGTTTGAACGCGCTAATCCCTGGATCTATTGGCCCGTATAAAAAATCTTTTTGCTTTTTATTGCCTTTTTATTGAGATAGGTTAGACGCTATTATACCTTACCTACCAGAGCGGAGTAATTATATAAAATTAAAAGAAACGTAGCCGCGGTAAAACGCAATTTAATATTTTTTTAGCATCTCGAGAGAGGTCTGAGGTAAGAAAGTATTTCTTTGATACTTTATCTCACTTTAACTCCTAAACAGATTTTTGTGAAATTCTTAATTTTATCATGAAGTCGTGACCTGAAAATCGCAGGATATGACATTATTTATCTAACAAAACTCAAAAAGCACCACATGTAAACAAGCCTTTTGCGAGCGTTTTATACTTCTATTTACTTTAGTTTGTTATTTCAAAATGAAAACAAGTTTTAGAATAGCAGTTAGAAATAAGTCAAATCCCAACTAACGTTCATCTACTTCCGCTATACTGTTGTGAAGTACAAAGGCCTCAATCTTCTGTACCCTTCCGAGGTCCCCATTGTTTGTAATGAAACAATAACAATACTTATTGAGTTAATTTGTTAGTTTGTGTGTTATTATTTTAGGTATATATCCAAACTAGCTTTTCTCGCGGTTTCGTTCGCTTAGTTTATATTATAGCCCGAATTCTAAGAATCCTTTCTTATGAGATATTTACTCCCTATTAGGAATCCTAAAATTAAATCTACCATATATCAAATTTGTCCCATTTACACTTTCTGAAATATCACTAGTATTTTATATAGATACCTTCATATTTTCAACGTTTACTATAAATTAATGTTAACGCTGTTAGTAGGGGTGGCAATTCTCAAATCGTTCGTCAATATAAACGCGTCTTCCATTACGTTCGATCTGGAAATAAATTTGTGTGACGCTAATATGATACATGGAGAGACGATGTGGCAAAATATTATAGATTATTAAGGCAAAGAAAGCTCTTAGAAAACATACTTTTATATATAAATAAATACTCATTTATTTTAAATACTATAAATGTAAATAAACTAATATTATAAATGCAAAAGTAAATCTGTCTGTCTGTTACCTGTTTACGCCTATTTCTGCTGAACCGATTTAGATGAGTATGGAGATAGTTTGAGAGCTTGGGCGTTGGATAGTTTTTATCCCGGAAAACATTCCTTAAAGAGGTGAAAAGGGGGGTGAAGTTTGTATGGAGAATTAATAATTTCGCAAGTAAGGGATATATTTTTTGAAGAACTTACCTATTTTTCTATACCTACGTATGTATATTATACATTGTACGTTTTTGTAGAATAAATATCTCAATATTAATTTAATAACACGCTTATATTACCCAAAACGTCAAATCTCTAGCCTACTCTCTAAGGATGTAAAACCCGGAAGATAATAATAATATTATCGAGCTCATCAGTGGCTTTTTGAAAATCTTTTAAGATTGGGCTTATTCGATTTCTTTTGACGATTGTGACCTGACCATGATCCAGACAGTACAATAGATGAAAAGTGTTGTACTTAATATATAATTTATTTACAATAAAGGATAATTTCCACAAACAAACAAACTTTATTATATATATAAAACAAATGTACTTAATTATCTATCTAATATATTTAAACGAGCAATTCTTGTATATTTAATTATTTATACCGGCGATCTCGGAAACGGCTCTAACAATTTCGCTGAAATTTGGTATGTGGGGATTTCGGGGGCAAAAATTGATCTAGATTAGTCTTATGTCTGGGAAAACGAATGTTTTTTGAGTTTTCATGCGGTTTTCTTTCGCATTATTCCACGTAAAATGTGGTCGATAATTTCTTACGCCCAAACATAAGTATCGTGGTCAAACCTCCAAGGCGCAAGACTGACAACCACAGGTGTCCGTGTTCGAATCCCGATCGAATACAAAGTTTATACTTTTGTTTTTTTTTTGTTTTTTTCAAGTTTTTAGTTTTTTTGTTATCTAAAAAATACGATATAATAAAAAAGAACTCGGAGCGAAGTTCAGTCGCCCAGGTACTTAGTGTAAAGTGTTCTTTAAACTAATCAGGGGATAACTATAATATTTTTCCACAGTAAGTGCATGCCCTTAACTAAAAATATGATTAGCTGATATCGAACTCGCGTCTCTGATTTATCGGTAATCTGCACTTTCTATTTGATTGCTATTTGACGAAGAGCTTCCTTCTGTAATAAGTTTAGCTCTTACAATCCCATAAGGACTAATGGAAAGTGTTTAAAACAAATTATATTTATTACTTAAAAGTAATACATTTAACTTTAAAAGCAGAATTCCTTTATTAAAGTAACTTTTTGTATTTTCGTAAGTTGAAATGTGATTGCTTTGCCGTAGCAATGTCTTGGTAAACCTATACAGATAAATAAAATTGAAGTGTCTGTTTGTAATGTCTAAATAACAGCTTTTTACTAAATGCATATGAAATTATATACGGTACTTAGAAAAGAACCCCAACTTTTAATTTTTTTATCTGTCTGTCCGTCTGTTTGTTCCGGATAATCTCCGAAATGGCTAGACTGATTTTGACGGAATTTTCACTGAAAGATAGCTGATGTTATAAGGAGTAACTTAAACTACTTTTATATTATTGTATTACTATATTTATATTTATGTATTTCCGCTCAAAAAAAAATTTTACCTACCTAGGGACGCACTCGAGCGAAGCAAGGGGAAATTTTCAGTATTACATAATATATTCCACTTTACTCTTTCACTTTCACCCTTTTCATTTGTTTATAGTACCTCTAATTAGCTACCTGTATGTAGATTATGATCTATTTTATTCTAATTATTTGTACAACACAAATAATTGAAATATGACAATAGTGTAAATGAAATACCTCAATTGTTGCACTTTTATACTAAAACTAGCAACTCACCCTCGCTCCGCTCGGGTTCGTTGCTAGCTACGTTTTAACGTTTAACTCGTCCCTACTTACATTTTGACGTTTAGTAAAGATTTCTCAGAGATGAGATATTTTTCCGCAGTAAAAAGTATCCTATACGTTGACCCGAATAACCAGCTATCATCATACCAAATTTTATCAAAATCTGTCTAGTGGTTTTTATGTGATGCGGTAACAGACAGACAGACAGACAAAAATTCTAAAAACTATAGTTTCGGCCTCTGTATCGATAATAAAGTCTATTTCAATAAGATTTTCCGAAAAATATTTAATGTACAGATTCGACTCAGTTAGAATTTTATTATATGTATAGATAAATAGGCAGCTTTTAACTGATAACAATTGTTATATTATAAGGTTTTATTAAAAAATTTTTTATATAAGTAATGTATTAAAATAAGATAGGAAATTTTTATTTTCAAATAGGTATATCATTCTTTTTATAAACTAACTGAAAATTTTCTTTTTTCAGTTTGCAAATTTTAGGTATGGCCGTTGCAGCAATATTCGATTGAATAATCTATTTTATTAAAAATAGAAAATAAGAAATCGTGCTTAATATTGTATGCCTTTTTTAATGTCAATACTTTTCTCTTCTCTTTTTTTATTCGAATCTGTCACAAACGTAATTTATAAAAAGTAAATGAAAAAGGTCTTATTTAAAAATATAAAAGTATAAAAAGGATGTCTGTGTATGTTTGTGTGTATATATATTTGTGCCTATATAGGTATGCATTTAATCTAAAATAGGTAAAATAGGTATATTAATATTTTAATGTAAATTTTAATGTAGACAAATGTATCTATGCTTTACATACATTTGTTTACAAAACACTATTAAATTTTACAACTAAATAAAAAATACTATTAAAAAAGGTTATACGTATTGTACCTATAATGATGTAAACGTCGAAAATTAAGAATTTTTCGAGAAAACGCAGACAAAAAAATCAATTTTTTTTTATCAATACTATATGAGTCGAATTTGTACATTAAATATTTTATGGGAAATTTTATTGAAATAGTCATTATTATCCATACAGAAGCCGAATCTATAGTTTTTAGAATTTTTGTCTGTCTTTCTGTGACCCCATTACGAGAAAACCACTGAACACATTTTGATGAAATTTGGTATGATGATAGCTGGTTATACGGATCAACATATAGGATATTTTTTGCTGCGGGAAAACATCTCATCTTTGAAAAATCTATACTAAATTTTAAAACATAACTAGGGACGAACCCGAACCGAGCGAGAGTGAGTCGTTAGTATACATAATAAAAACTTATACATTCGAATTGACCACTTCCCGCTTAAAGGTAGTCAAATATGCAACAAAGTACAACCATTGTACAATTTTATACTCACAATATTACAACGCCCAGTTTCCGTATGTCATAATTTTACATTTTGCATGTTTTCAAGCGAAAAGGAAATATTCTGATGTCATTCGGAATAAAACCAGCGGCGCGTGCAGATAGCAATAAAATATTGTCAATACAACCGATATACTAAAGATACGGTGGAAAATATGCGAATATAAATGATGACTGGTATAGCTAGTCGTATGTTTGCACGATGCTTGCAATTTTGTCTGATAAGCGATTTAAATATTGTTATAACCCTATAGCGTGATAGTACCTACAGTATAAGTTGGTGTGATGTTACAGTTTTAATTCTTGTATCTTGAAAATTGTGGATATAATCGAAAGGGTTAAATTTTTAACCGATTTCATAAAATTAGAAAGTTCGGTTTTATTATAGAGCACAGACAGCCCACCTGATGGAAAGCAGTACCTGTCGCCCATAACACCTACGGTTCACGCACTTAGGTTTTAGGTAACAAAAATACAGAACCGCCGGTACGTTATCACTGTGAGGACTAAGATGATATGCCTCTTGCCTGTAATTGCGCTGGCTACCTTATCCTTCAAACCGGAACACAACAATGCAATCATTGTTGCTTGGCGGCAGAAATAGATAAGGGAGTGGTACCCATCCAGTCAGACTCCTCAGGCTTGACAGAGTCCTACCACCGATTAGAGTAAGTTGGTATGGTGTTACAGTTTTAACTCGTGTATCTTGAAAATAGAGGATATAATCGAAAGGATTAAATTTTTAACCAATTTCATGAAAATAGGGAGTTTGGTTTTGTAATAGAGTACGGCAATTTGGGGGTTTGCTTTTTTGTGTATATTATGAGATATTTTCGTTAGTAGTCAAATTTTAGTTATTTCCTTATTTTTGTGTTATCATAATGTGATATCATTTTTACATATGATAAAATTGTAACTGAGTCGAATCTGTACATTAAATATTTTTTGGAAAATCTTATAAAAATAGACTTTATTATCGATACAGAGGCCGAATCTATAGTTTTTAGAATTTTTGCCTGTCTGTCTGTTACTGCATCACGGGAAAACTACCGGATAGATTTTGATAAAATTTGGTATGATGATAGCTGGTTATCCGGGTCAACATGTAGGATAGTTTTTACTGAAGGAAAATATCTCATCTTTGAGCTAAAACGTTACTAGGGACGAACCCGAACTAAGCGAGGGTGAGCCGCTAGTATTATATAATATCATAACATAACTTATAATATACAAACGACCACTAATTGTGGAGTCAAACCACTACCTATAATCCCATAAATATTATAATATTTTGGAGTCACTGTACCTTGTTAGTTTAAGTAATTATTACTATTACATTCATTATTACCAAATTTTGCGGGAAATTAACGAGCTGACCATTTACCACCATGAAAACACTATAACCCAATTCATATTACATACATATGTTCCCACGATCCGTACAACCTTTTTAAAAGTGCATTATTAGAGGAAATTAATAAATAAGTTTTTTTTTATAAAGGTTAAATTAAATTTTCAAAAAGTATATAATACAGATCAAAAAATATATAATTTACTAGCAGAATCCGCGGCTTCGCTTGCGATCAAAATACGAAAAATATGAAAATTCATGCAAATATGTCCAAGGAATAAAAAGTTTCATACAAACTTTTATCCCCTATTTCACCCCCTTGGGCGCTGAATTTTGAAAAATCCTTCCTTAGTGGATGTCTTTGTCATATGAGGAATACGCGTGCGAAATTTCAATTTTCTAGCCTAAAGCCTAAGAGTTTGGCCTGTGCCTTGATTTATCTGTCAATTCACTTTTGCCATTTTTATACATATATATGGATAGATAAGATGTGAACGATCTGGAAAATATATTTTTAATTTAAAAGCTCTATAAAGCTTTTCTCTTTAAATATCTATCACGAAAAAAAGTTAAATGTATTAACACTTTTAGAGTGAGCTTTTAATATACGGAAAAAAAACAAATGAAATCATAAGCAAGAGTACATTATTTTTTATTACACATGTTTCAAAATAACCAATAACAATGTACAAACGCACAATTAATCTTTCCTAAAGACAATAGCTTTGCAAAAGCTTTTTTCAGACCTTACCGGATGTATCCTACACATTGTTTGTCTCTGTCGCGCTCAAAGTTTTTATTGTAAGTTAGAAAGAGATGGCGTTTTAAAGCGGATTTTGAGAACGATCGGTGTTGTGAACGCAGGAAACAATACTCGATGCCCTGAATTAATGACCGCTGCTGGAAGTGAGGGGTAACCAACTGTTGTTTTTAAAGTTACTTCCTTTTACTATATTTACTGAAATTTGTACTTAAAATTACATTATTGGTGATTAGAATAGAATTATAATGATTATATATTTGATAGAAAAAATAATTTATACATGTTTTAAGCTCTAGTTAATATTATGAGTGGAAATTTGTTTCATTTAAATAACTTTGATTTTTGAGATACTTACTTGAGAGGGTAGAAAACTTTCATCTGTATAACCTTTAAAATATTTCAATTTTTCTAGCATTATTTGGTAATTAATTTTATACATAACACGCGGCTCTCCCTCACTTCGCTCGGGTTCGCCTCTAGGAAAATAAAAACAAACCTATCCCACGGGAACGGTACACTTTTCCGAGATAAAAAGTAGCTTATATGTTATTCCAGACTATAATCTAGCTCTGTGCCAAATTTCATTCAGATCCGTTCAGCCATTCTGGCGTGAAACAGTAACAAACATCTATACTCACAAACTTTCACATTTATAATATTAGTATAGATATGCTCTTATGAATCACAAATATAATTAGATAATGCTAATACTAAAAAAGTATTTTTGGGGTTATTTTTCACTATTGCAATAACGTTAATTCGCACAGGTAAGACACAACTGGTGAAATTAGAGTAAAAGTTTTTAAGTATAATAAACTAATAAAAATAATCGATTGAAGAGAAGACAAAATATAAGCGTGGGTCGATCTTATGCCAGAGAGAAAATGTATGTGTTATATTGTCTTCTTATTTAACTTGTTTGATTACTAAAAATGTAAAAGTACAGTTCTTATTAACAACTACTTGAAAATATTTACTTTCAACTTATTAGTTGGTATGGTGTTATTACACCATATGCAAAAAGAAACGCAAATAAATATTAATTTGTTAAATGTATATTAATATTTTAAATGTGAAAGTTTGTAAGTGTAGATGTATGGATGTTTGTCAGTCTTTCACGCCAGAACGGCTAAACGGATCTGGATAAAATTTAGCACAGATATTGATTATAGTTTAGAATAACACATAGGTTACTTTTTATTTCGGAAAATTGTACGGTTCCCGTAGGATAGGCTTGTTTTTGTTTTCCTAGAGTCGAACCCGATCGGAGCGAGGGTAACCCACTAGTAATAATTATAATTAAAAAAAACACTCTTTTCAACATTTGTTAATGTGATTTAAAACACATGGTTCAATTTTCAAATCAGTTCGATAGTGTCAAATTAATGTATTATATGCGGATTTTACATAGTAACATAGTTAAAACTGACTCAACGATTAAGTTAAAATCCATTTCTAAATCCGATTACATATATAGTTACAGCTAAATAAAAACATATAAAAAAAAGGTTGATAACACCTGCCGTCAGCAATATTCCAGTGAAACAATGGGAAGCGATGTCCCCACAGTTCGTTCGGATTTCACCTGCGTAAATTAGCGGACTTCCGCTATGGCGCGTTGGTTAGATGTTTTAAAGGTAGTGAATTCTATTATCGCTTCTAGAAGCTCTTATATACTTTAATATACTTGACACTGCAACCAGTTATGATATTTTTAAGTCTTAAATTAGTATTAAATAAATAAATTGTTTCGATTTGGGATTAAATAAATAAGCTGTTAGCTTTGGTTTCATTGAAGATCTCGAAAAGTCTGGTACAATTACTATGGAGACTAAACCGTGAACTATAGATATGTAGTTAACAAATCTCTATATTCTAAAAGCATGATATTTTGCGAAACCAAATTTTACTTTTATAGCTAAAAATTGCATTGAGAAAAGATTTTTTTAAAATTTAATCCACTAAAGAGATTAAAACAAAAATCAAAGTCTGTATGAAAATCCGGGCTTTTGGAAATTAGTAATATGAAAATTCATGTCTAAGCGTCTGTTTGATAATAACAAAGGATTTCCCATAGGGATCAACATTTATTTATTTGTAAAAGTTTAGTAAAAATCATATATTTCTAAAAAATGAAGCTACAGTAGTTAAAACGAACGTGGTTGTTATTGGTCGAATGCCGGTACAAAATCCGGTGTCTATTGCAATTAGAATGACCCACACCGATCATAGCGTTTCCGGAACATATATATCAAAACGTAACGAGAACCCACTATTATATCAAAATTTTCAGCAATCTGTACCTTTATATACTTATAGATATATATACACATAAAATATGCCTATCCATTACTAGGTAGAAAGAGAAATTTTGATTTTGATGATTAAAATCTATACATATAATAAAATTCTAACTGAGTCAGATCTGCACATTAAATATATATTTTTTAAATCTCATTGAAATAGTCATTATTATTGATACAGAGGCCGAATATACAGTTTTTAAACTTTTTGTCTATCTGTTACAGACAGATAGACAAAAGAACCACTGGGGAGATTTCGATGCAATTTGGTATGATGATAATTAGTTATCCAGATCAACATATATCAACATATATGATACTTTATACTGGGGGAAAATATCTCATCTCTGAGAAATTTATACAAAACGTTAAAACGTAACTAGAGACAAAACCGAACAGGGCGATGAGTCGCTAGTTTAATTACAAAAATAAAGAAAATAATTATAATTAATTATAACTCCCATTGGTCGATATTCGATCATAATCATTGTTTTTATTTATAACACTAAACAAAACAACGAAAATCGACTGACAAACACTGAAGAAAAGATACTGAACTGTTTTGTCACTCACACTCACAAATTCACAAATTTTACCTCTTTATAATATTAGTATAGATTAAATATTAGTATAGATTAATTAATAACATTTTTTTTTATTGTGTTATATTATGATAAAATGTATTCATAAAGTGTTTTTGATGTAATCTGCGAGTATCGCTATATATATATATATATATATATATATATATATATATATATATATATATATATATATATATATATATATATATATATATTAACGCCGTCGGTCTTATGCTTTAACTCTCACCGGTCGTGTCGAGTAGTCGTCCCACCGGAGTGTGAGAGTGACAGGAGTAGAGAGTGCACTTGTGTCTGCGTGTGCACTTGTGCACTATAATTTCTCCAGCGCAGTTTGCTATATATATACCACCGAGTCAATAAAACAGAAATCAAATGGGGATGAAAGCTTGTCGCTAGTCCTATATAAAATATTTTTTTATTTAGCGAAAAATAAAGTAATATGCTGTCAAAAATATTCCATTGAAAACTATATCCTAAACTCACTCAAAACAAATGCTATAGCCACGAAATCAACTAAAACAGACCGGAGCGAATTAACTTACACACCATTGCCTAGATAAAACATTCGAATGAAAGCTCAAACTTTTCATAACTAATTGCGAGCGGGGTAATGACTTATGCCGATTTAGACTTTAAATGGGGTTAAAATTTGAACGATTCAAATCTAGCTATTTAAGATACATAGTGTATTTAAGGTTTAATTTTTTGTGTGTAGAAAATAATATGTAAAAATTTTAATGCCATTTGATACATATAATGGGTAAACACAATGTTTTTGATCCACGTAACATAGTAAAATAAAATTATCGCCAAAAATATATTAATATAAAAAAAATTGCGGTCAATTAGAATTCATTTACTTAGCTCTACATCGATGATGAGTTACATAACTTCTATATTACGTACTAAATCCCAAAAATAAACTTTTTTCATCTAAAAGTTCAAAAGAAATAGGCTGTACAGACAGATATACTAATTTAAAGTTCCTCAATGAGGTTAATTTCAATTTCATTTCAATGTATACTAAAATAGCTAAAGCAAATTGTATTACTAAGCAAGCAACAAACACTATCTACTTAAAAGTACACAAAACGTTAAAAATTTTCTCAAATATCAAAATAGATATGAAATATTCATAAATATGAAAAAAGGTCAGACCGAAAGTATTAACAACTATTGTTCTCACATTATCTTATCGGGCGCAACGAATCAGTGAGCACGCGAGTCAACTCCGGCCAACTTTCGGCTACGTTTCAAATTGCAAATCTAAAAAGTGTCGTTAAGGACATATACCATGAATATCATCGATTTAGCTTTTTTAAACAGAAGGATGTTAGTTTTTTAAATGGGTTTTGACTTTTGATATTTTGCAATCATCAGAAATTTCATGTTTCAACCTTCATAGTTCATTTTTTATCTTTTGATGTCAGTTTCTTCGATTAATTTACAGGTTTTGAGATAAACACTGAAAGATAGCGAAGTATCAAAGAAAATATTTAAAAATTACCGAATCAATCATTTGAATTTTCCCCAATTTATAATATTTAAACAAGAATATTTCATAAAGTGGACACTTTTAATTCATTATGATAAATTGACATAATAACTAAACAAACATGTGAGGCCTCTATTTTTAATATATAGTTATATTTCAATAATCGATTTTTTAACCGATTCAAAACAGTAGTTCTGATGTGTTTTCTTTTATAAATACGTATGTTACATCGCTTATTTTTAATTGACAATTCTATATTTCCCTCAATGATAATAATTTAATTTTCTTTTGATATCATAGATTTTATTTAATTTCCCATTTTCTTAATACGTTAAAGAAATATAACTATTAATCAATACATATAATAAAACTCTAAGTCAAATCTGAACATTAAATATTTTTTTGAAAAATCTTATTGAAACAATCATAATTATCGATGCAGAGGCCGAATCTATAGTTAGTTAGAATTTTTGTCTGTCTGTCTGTGACCGCACTACGAGAAACCACTGGACAGATTCTGATTTAATTTGGTACGATGATAGCTGGTTATCCGGGTCAACATATAGGATACTTTTTACTGCAACTTGAAAATATCTCATCTCTGAGAAATCTATACTAAGGATGACGACAACGCACCAGAGCAAAGCAAAGATAAGTCGCTAGTGTTTGATAAATATTTAAATGCTAATGTTCGAATACATTCGCAAAGGAATCCGTAGCCGCCGACGCGTTAATACTGATACCTGTAATGTGTATTCGAATGTTTTTCCACGTCAAATGGCTTAGAAATGTACGTGACATGTGCCCTTTGAAGCTCAAACGACTTTGAATATAAAATTTTATAAAATATATTAAAGAATAGCCGCTCTATATAATTTATTTTTTAATTGATCTACATCTTTAGCCCCCATGTATGACTAAGAAAACTATATAACTAAGAATTTTTTAAATCTATCCACTATAAATGTAAATCTGTAATATATCATATATCATAAAACGCAATTTTTTTAGCGTTATTGCATATTTTCGTACTTCTTCATTGATAGTGCTTATTTCAAGTATATTTGCATGCGTATTTTGGCATTTTTGTAGTGCATATAATCTGATGTCTAGTCATAATTATCGATACAGAGGCCGAATCTATAGTTTTTAGAATTTTGGCTGTCTGTCTGGGAACGCATCACGAGTTTTCTTGTGGACACTGGATAGATTTTGATGAAATTTGGTATAATAATACCTGGTTATCCGGGTCAACATATAGGATACTTTTTACTGCGGGAAAATACCTCATCTCTGAGAAATCTATACCAAAACGTTAAAACGTAACTGGGAACGAACGGAGCGAGGGTGAGTCGCAAGTTTTAGAAATATAATATTCCGGGTAAGTTTCCCGGTAACCTACTAGGAATAATCGAAAACACGCGATTTGACAGTTTTTAAGCAACTGTATCTAAGAATTAGGCATAATAATAACGATAATACATTCTTATATTACTTTATTTTTCATTTAAAATAACATAATGATAAGGAATTTCCATAATGCACGTAAATAAATACATGCATAATATTCTAACCAATAGTAATTGTTATAATAACATCTAATATACTACAATAAATGAAAGGCGCTTATCTTAAAACATCCCTGTTTCTTCAGACTTAAGGTAAGCTTTCTATATACTTAGAGAAAAAAGCTTAAAGTAAGTTTTGTATTAAAAGCTTAAAATTTTTCCCTAACTATTAAACATAACATTTTTTATTAAATCTGCTAATCTGATATTCTAAAACTAGATTATTAAAAGATTTTTGAGTATTTTTTAGCTTTTTAAGCTAAAGTATAAGCTGTGTTTAGAAAAAACACTAAATTATGTATTAGTCATGAAAGATATTTGATTGTAGCATTTTATTGCCGATCTATCATTTTTGATCTAAATATATAGTATTTAAAAGCGAGCGAGTCAATTTGCTTTTTGTTACATTTACCCGACTGCGGCGCTGCGTTTGACCTGTTTCTGTGTATGTATGTTCGCCCTAATGTTTCCATTTTTTTAATTTGCTTTTTAGAATAGATTTTTTTGTGTTATTTAAATCCCTGAACATCAAGTGTTACAGAGTGAAGTAAGATTGGATAGGTAGTGCGTTTTATGTCTGAGTAGATGAAGAGTGTAAACCGACTTCAAAAAAGGAGAAGATGCTCAATTTATGTGTCTGTTCTTAGACATACTAAGAGATATCTTCATTAATTATTATCTAATTTTCAATTTAATTATGTACATTAAAATATATTATTACTTTTGTCTTACCTTGTTAATTTTCTTATTAAAATATTTTTTGAAAATATTGTTTTCATATTTGCAAACAAACTGTATTTTTTATATATAGTTTTAATTCAAGAATTTTGGCGGCATTTCTTTTTAAAAGGGCAAAAGTGAAATAATTACTCCTTAGAATGCAATATCGCGTGGTCACCCTACAGCTGTATATAAATCAGTTAGTGAAGATTGTCGCTGGATGAGTCTGTAACGCGGTTTGCGCGGTACGCTACTGTTTAGCACCGCCCGGCTATTAGGGTTGACTCAAAATTATTATATAAAATATAAAAATGTTTTTTTTTTATGGTACTCAGTGATAAACGAGTAGACAGTCCACCTGATGGAAAGCGATACCTGTCGCTCATAACACCTACGGTTCATGCAAGTTTTATGTAACAAAACTGCAGAACCGCCGGTACGTTATCACTGTGAGGACTAAGATGTTATGCCTCTTGCCTGTAATTGCGCTCGCTACCTTATCCTTCAAACTTGCTTGGCTTGACAGAGTCCTACCACCGGTATTTATAAAAAACCATTTAATTTTACACTTATATAACATACTGCTAGGAAAACTTGACATTGATTTTAAATATAGTTATGTATAATTGTAATAGTTAAACTTAACTTTCTAATGACTCCTTATAATAATTTTCATATTCAATTTACAAATAACACAACAAAATAAAAATTGACAAAATAAAAATTCTCTTTAATAACTTAAAAAAAAATTTTTTGACTAAATTTAATTTAATTCAATAATTATATTTCTTTTCTTTATTTATTTATTAAGGACCTCTCCATAGAGTAAAGGCTCCTCTATTTTTCTCTCGTAGTTCTGTTCGCTTTATCAGCGCAATCTTTTCTCGCTGCTTTCAAAATTCCATCGAGCCATCACTCCATCGGTTTTACCTCTGGTTCTCTTGCCTACAGTTCCCTTCCATGAAGTTATTTTTTTACACCAAAAAGATAACAATTACTTACTTTTCGTAAAATGATTGTGTGACAACCCTAAGGTCCCCGGTCATAGCCTAAAGGGTTCGTTCCCCAACAAATTGTCGTTTAAAAACAATGTTATTAAACAAACCGCGGCTGATGCGTTTTGCGATCTCATAAATATTAAACGCGATATTTTCCTTCAAATGACATTGATGTAGGAGTGGACTTAGCTTCCATATTCTTTTGTAAATAAAAAAATAAAATATTTTTATAAACTAGTAATTTCACCTGGCTTCATTGGTAAATTAATATAAAGATTGAATGTACCATATAAATAAATAGTGGCAAAGAAGTAATTTATTGCAACTATTTGATATCCCATTGTAACTGCTTGACATACTGAGATAAAAGTAAAGTATACTAATACATAACTATTTTTTTTTTCTTTTTATGGGACCATTATCCCTTAGTTTTTTTGCTTATCCTTAATTTCACTGAAATCAGCCATCTGAGCAAGAGATTTTACAGCGCAGAAATATAAGCGCAAACATAAGTGCACTTAACTCTTTTCACTCTCAGGTGTTATGATACTTTAAATTTCAAAAATTTGACAAAGAACCGATATCTATACGTGTTCTTCAAGGCACAGGGATGTAACACCGCCAGTTTCCAAACTATAAGCAAAAAAATCGAAGAGCATAATATAAATAGACCCAGCCTGAGACTCAAGCCCAGTACCTACGGACATGATAGCTATGATAGGCTAGATAGGCTTTCTATATCTCTCTAGTATCTCCCTAGCTTTATTGATGCGATGATGATTACGTATATCTTCTTTCATGATCACTTTTTTTTTCAAAAAGATACACTACAGACTTTAAAATTACTAAAATACATATATGTGATATATCAGTTAATTCATCAGTTCCTTAATAATAAATTATCTATGTCCATGTGTCTTTGCGGCTTAAGCTCAAAAAATTGGTTTCATCAAGATTCGTCGAGGTATTAAAATGTCAAAATATTACAAACAAATTCTCTGATTAACTGGTTTAGGACGAACTTCAAATTTTCTGTAATTTATATAAAAATAAAAAGCTGCTCATTGGAAAGCTCTTCTTCGCTTGAGAACGGCTGGATCGATTTAGCTAAATTTTATTTTAAAATATCCATATTGTTTCGAAAAAGAAATAATTTTTATAAGGAAATATGTACATCTAATTCCAATCGAGAAAATCTTTAGTGAGTCATTGTGTATGACGCATAAATTTCTGATACTACCATCTAAATGCGATAAATACAATGTGAATTTGTTAGTAAATTTCTATTGTAATTTTATACATCAAGGTGGGTACAATATAAATACCTGTAAATATTTCAAAACAAAATCCTTCAAAACTCGTTTCCATTACACTCTAAGCGATACAATAACAGTTGTCGAAGTTACACCGTATTTGCATATTCCAATCTCGGTGGGCCGCGGGCGAGGCATCTCCTATATTGTAGGTTGAGGTAGACAGCCGGTGGAACGTACTTTATATATAGATACCACTAGTGACTTACCCTCGCTTCGCTTAAATGTATACCCAGATGCCTTGTGTATTTATAATATTACGTACGGTATATAAAGTAATTGTATTGTCTAACACTCCAGGTCTACCTAGGTAGGTACTAAATTGTGATTGTTTTGTTTACTAGATATACCAATAGTATAATAGTTGGGAAATGTAATATTTTCTTAAAATGTATAATAGCACAAGGTACAACCTATTCATATTAAAAATAATCATTAAAATTCATTAAAAAAAAACTTACACCTAAAGCATGTCCTCTTACTTTGAATTTGATCGAAAAATATTTTAACTAATCATGCCTTTTGCCCACATCTTAACTACACTTAATGCTTGCTTTTATGGTACACTAATAGGAGTATAGTTATATTATTCCACTTCACAAAGCAGAAATAAAAAAGTTAGGTAATCATTCTATTTATTACATAAATAAAGATATCTTATATTAATACGGTCACTATAAAATGTTGTTATTCAACTAATTAGGTAACAATTTATGACAAAGTTGTTTAATAGATCCTTCCATAGATAAGTACTGAATAAATTAACTGACTTGGTTTTACATTAGATCTCAAAACTTTTTGCGGTAAAAGAACTGCATTGCGAGACTTGCAATTTTTTACATGTTATATTTTTCATGGGTTTAGGTTTCCCGTTTTGAGTTTGAGCTGGATGACAATTTTCAGTACCAGATACATATAAGAACAATTACTGATAAAAAAGTTTCATAAAAGTTTATTTATTCAATGAATATTATTAAGTATACACAATCATATCTACCATACAATAATACAAATAATTAATTACCAAAGATAAATATCAATCCGTGAACAGTGTCAATAGGGAATAACTATGGAAAAATATAAAATAGTAAGATTTCAACAAACAAACAAGTTTTTTTTTTTAATTTTTTTAAATTAAATTTAAGTTAAGTCTCATAGAATATTGAAACAAATGGCCTGTATCGCACTCGCGCTGACCTAAACGTCTTTTCCGTCTCGGCGCGCACCATCATATTTCATTATGTAATGAAATGCGTTCGAATTATTGATTACACACTGTCCGTTGGAAACGCTTATTAAAAAAAATAAAAAAGTACTTATGCGAAACTTTTAAAAGCTCATGCATTTTTTTGTAAAACTTTTGCTATAAAGCTCTACATTAATAATAACATATTTGTAACAATTTTAAAAACACGATGGAAATCCTTTCAAGATAGAGTTGTAACAAAAAGCTGATGTAGAAATAATTCTTAATATGACGTCCAGACGTAAAGAACCGCTAAATGCCATCACTTAAAATAAAATTATATTCTTATTATTTAATATATTGTAATTAAATAATAGAATTTTTTTAATGGTAAACAATTATTGATATAAATAAAAACGGATACTGCGTTTTTAATTTAAAACGCGACGTTTCGCGGATGCAGTGCGTAAACCGCCCTTGCTATTAGTAAATGACGCCGGGAGCGCATCAATCATGTAAGGCCAATTCATTATCGCCACTTGCCAGATTGCGTACTTTCCTTATATATTACTAATTTTTTTATTATACTTATTTTAAAACTATTTAATCATTAGCTTTTATTACTTAAACTATTAAACAATAATAAGTATCCACAAAAAATATTTTTCAGAGTAAACCCGAAGCCATTATGCAGAAGGCAGTGATAGCCCAGTGGTAACACGCTCGCTTGGGAAACCGAGTAAAGCGGGTTCAAATCCCGGGTCTCACACCTCTGATATTTTCATGTGCGAATCTTTTCTAACATTATTACTACTTGCCTTACGGTAAAGGAAAACATCGTGAGGAAACCTGCATGTCTGAGAGAACCTAGCAAATTTTCGAAAAACATGTGAAGTCCACCAACCCGCATTTGGCCAGCGTGGTGTATGGCCTGATCCCCGTTCTATTAAACGGAGGCCCGTGCCCAGCAGTGGGACGTTAAAAAAAAGGGCTGAATACATACATGTCATGTTGGTTTTCTACAATCGATATTACTAATGGAAAATTAAATACTCGGGCCGGAAAATAACATGGGCTATTTTAATCTATACATAAATTATTTTCCGTACAGTGGGTTGGTGTGTTACCAAAAGTTTCTAGATAACAGTGAAATTCAGTTTTACAACCAAAAATAGTTCAGTAAAAATTGTTAAATTTTTGTTAACTAAAATAATTTCAACTCATTTTTCAGATGCAGTTTCTTACCCCGGTCTTCATATTGCCAGAGCTTAGCGAAGAATCTGTCGGCATATGTGACAGTTCTTGTGTGACATCGCGCAATCTACTAAATTGTTTCATGGAGCTACTAAATTTGTTTTTCATTTCTTCCATAAATAATCTATACTGTTACTATAAAGAAGAAGGATTTGATTGTTTGTTGGTTTGCACCGAATAGGCTACGAAACTACTGAACCGATTAAGATGAAATTTGGTAAGAATATAGTTTGAGACCCTGGGAAGGATATATGATACTTTTTATCCCGGAAATCATCCCTTAAGGGGGTGAAAATGGGGATGAAAGTTTGTATGGGGAATCAACCAGTATCAGTACAGTATCATCGTTTTGAAACATTTTTTTTGTTACGAGTACATCTCATATAATATACAGTACCTGGGCGACCGAGCTTCGCTCGGAGTTCTTGAAAGATTGTATATTTTACATTAAGTGACTAAGTATTACTTAGAAAAATGTATAGATGTCGCGATAAGAACAATTTTCTTTTTAATTTGGCTTAAAAATAATTTTACATTAAGTGACTAAGTGTTACTGAGACAGTTGTATAGATGTCGCCATAAGAATAATTTTCTTTTTAATTTGGCTTAAAAATAATTTTACATTAAGTGACTAAGTGTTACTGAGACAGTTGTATAGATGTCGCCATAAGAATAATTTTCTTTTTAATTTGGCTTAAAAATAATTTTTCATTGAGTGACTAAGTGTTACTGAGACAATTGTATAGATGTCGCTATTAAATTTTGCGTAGAATAATGCATAAGAAAAACGCATGAAAACTCGAAAACACGCGTTTTCCCAGACATGTGACTAATCTAGATCAATTTTTCGCCCGCGAAAGCCCCCATATACTAAATTTCAGCAAAATCGTTAGAGCCGTTTCCGAGATCGCTTGTATAAATAAATAAATAAATAAATATACAAGAATTGCTCGTTTAAATATATAAGATAATAAATAGAAATTTACATATGTTATGTATTTGTACCACACTTAATAATATTTTTTTCTAATTTTCGAGAATACCTAAAAGATATATCTATCTCTTAAATAGATAAGTCATCATTTGTATGCATTGGCATTTAGTGCTATTTTTGTTATTTTTTTTGTGGATATTACAGATGTTATAAGACTTAATATAGTAGCAGGTCTATATTAAATATGTCTTACCTTTCTTAGGAAGCACAAATTATTATACTTATTCTACATAAAGTTCACGAAGTAAATAAAAATAATGTACAATTAGAAAAAAAAACATATTATTATACTTTTACATAAAAAATATATAAATTACTAATCAAATCAAATTAAAGTATTCTTTGCTTAAATAAAACACTAGAATTTTACCGGTGGTACTCTGTCAAGCCTGAGGAGTCAGACTGGGTGGGTACCACCTCCTTATCTATGTCTCTCGCCAAGCAATAATGATTGCATTGTTGTGTTCCGGTTCGGAGGGTAGCCAGCACAATTCATCGTATTCGTTGTATCATTAGAGCCAATTACGTTTATGATAGCCAGAGGACTCAAAGAGACCAAAGACTTTACTTATTACTTTAATTAAAATTACTTAAAAATAGAAATAATACTATTAAACTTAAGTCTATATGAGTCAATAGTGATCGATATTAGAGTCAACTAATTATCGTATCGTAAGAAGCATATCATCTTAGTCCTCACTACTTCTGTTACATAAAACCTAAGTGCATGAACCGTAGGTGTTATGGGCGACAGGTACCGCTTTCCATCAGGTGGGCTGTCTGTTCGTTTATCACTGAACACCATAAAAAAACTATAGTTTTTACAAATATAATAAAATACTATTTACAACTACCACTTTTACAGTTTCGTAGCTCTCGTGCATGCACTATGACGCGGTCTCTGCGCTCGTTGTCCAATTTAATTATGTCACCCGAAATCTCAGCATTTTATAATATTTTCCAACATTGTAATAAATCATAATTTGGAAAATGGCCAATTTTGTAGGGCTCCACTGTTTTTAAATATTTTGTCGTGTGCTTTGATATGTATTTAATGAACTAATCATAATCTATACTTAATATTATAAAGAGGAAATTTTTGTATGCTTGTAGGTACCAAATAACTGCGGAACTATTGAACCGATTAAGATAAAATTTTATAAGAATATAGTTTGAGACCTTGGGAAGGACAGAATAGTTTTTATCCCAGAAATCATCCCTTAAAGGGGTGAAAAAGGGGTGAAGGTTTATATGGGAACGCAATCTAGGAAAGAACCCGAGCAAAACGAGGGTGAGTTGCTAGTATTATGTAATTATTTCAGCACAAAAGTACACATTTAGATATTTATAGTTGTTAATTTTGTGGGAAAACTACATAATATTGGGATATTTAACCTTTTTTTTTTAAGTAATATTTGAAAATGTTAAAATATGTTATATTCATTTAGGTCTCATAATATAAAATTTGATCTCGTAAAATATTATAAAGAAATATTTATTTGTACAGACAATGTAGACTCGTAGAGGGTAATTTCTAGAGCTGTTAAATCAATTATATTTTTTTCTTTTTCTGACGTAAAAGAAGAAAGTATAATATATTATTTAATCGTTCGATTTATTCAGTAATCGAAATCTGCACATCCATAGACTATTTTTATCGCTGTATGAAGCGAGAGGAGTGACGGGTGAAAACTAGTCAAGACAAAAATAAATAAATAATAAATATAATTTATATGTTTGGACATTAACACATAGCACCATCTAGTTCCATGGTAAGCTACGAGGCTTGAGTTATGGATACTAGGTAGTTGATACACTACACATATATAACTTTAAATAAATGCATATTATAAATATAAACACCCATGACTGAAGTACAAACATTCGCTCATCACACAAATGAATGTCCCCAGGGACTCGATCGCGCGACCGCTGGCACAGCAAGTAGGGTCACTACAAACTGAGCCAAACATTTTGTCAAAATATATATAAAGTATATATTTACATTCACATTTTTCTCACAGATACAAAGTATTTTAATGTATACTAATACTTTATTATTTATTCCATGGAATACCAACGTTTTTTTGAAGAAATTGCATATTTTGTAACCAATATTTACAATTTTTGTGTATGTTACTGCATATCTTCACTGTTTGTGATTTGTTTTTCCACGATAGTAAAAAAATAGTGTATAGGTACTCAAGCATGGTACCTATCATTTTTAAGAAAAATCTTCACTCCTATGGACAGATAATAAACTTATAAAGTAATTTCTGATTCGATATATCTTTATTGTAAAACAGTTATTATATTCAGAATGTCCAAAGATATTAATGTAAATTTATGTTATTTATTTTACTAACGTAGACAATATAGAGGCACTTAATTACCAAAGTGGCGTACTGCAACATTGTTACTGTACGCCCCTGTGGAGTGCAGTTGTAAATCTCAATCAAAATGATGCAAACGACCGGACGGACAAACACCACTATTCTGGACTATTTAGTATTTTATTATATACAATATAATTTATTTCTGTTCCTTTTCTTATTCTTTATATCGACTTATAATTCTTCTATTTTCTAAGTCGCAATTCATCTAGAATGAAAAATATAGACATGAAGTAGTGTTTCATTACCTTCCGCTAATATTTGAAATCAGCATTTCTAACATCAAAAATGACAAACTTCTATACATAAATTCATCACCTATTACAATCTAAGGGGTTGGTTTTTAGAAATCACCTTGTAGTAGGTACTTATTTTCGTTTTATAACTATGTAATCGTAAAAATCAATTAAATAATTTTGACCCACTTTCAATTGCGTTGATGGAACCATAGTATAAAAGTGAAAAATCTAGGATTCAAGTTCAAAATATTTCATACAGGATTAAATATTACTTTTTTTACTGGACGTCATGAGTCTTTAACCAGTTCAGAAAGAAAAAACCTTAACAAAAGAATGTCAAAAAATTTCTAATCAATAGGTAGTTGTCAAGGCTAGTTCTGCTTGTTAAAAACACGTACGCAATATTCCAGAATAAGTACGCGGGCGGGCGGCGACGGGTAGATGAAATATGCGCTTAGCGAAACAGATAATACATGACGGGACACTTTAAAATATTAACCTATACATATTGAATTATACCATTGTTTCTAAATTTGTTTATTTATTAAGAAATGAAACCTTCTTGTTAAAAAATCCATATTAATATATAGTCTTATATGATCTGTGCTAATATTATAAATGTGAAAATTTATGAGGATGGATGGATGGTTGTTTCTCTTTTACGCCAGAACGGCTGAACGGATCTGGATGAAATTTGGTACAGAGATAGATTATAGTCTGGAATAGCACATAAGTTACGTTTTATCGAAAAAATGGTTCCCGTGGAATAGATTACATTTTATTTTTCACTAAAGTCGAACCCGAAGCGAAGCGAGGATGAGTCACTAATTAAAAATAATGAGAATCAAGAATGATTATGAGTGTTACTATATGTGAAAAAAAATAAACATATAATCGTGTGGTTTAGTGACGTTTTATAGTTTGTAGAACATGTTGATTTGAAATAAAAGCTTTCGGATTTCCTCGATTTAACTTCACATTGATGAATTAAATTAAAGTTCTTTATGCTTAAATAGGTGTACATTTTTAAAGAAGCATAAATAAAACATAATTATAACAAATTCAATACAGAACACCTTGCTAGATAAAAAATGTATATTTTTTATATGAAGTTTATAATCTTGATAGTGTATCTAGTGAACATAAAAAAATATGTGATTTCTTAGTAATACTTAGTAATACTTATTAATATATATAAATATATAAATATATATATATATATATATATATATATATATATATATATATATATATATATATATACATACATATATATATATATATAAATTAATAAGTATATATATATACTACGAATATTTAAACACACAACTGAATTTATAAAGAACATGTTATTCGTGTTGAACATACAATGTTGTCGTATAAGTTCCAAACAATTTACACTTGGAATGGACTATAAATTTAAGTTGAACTATAAAATATTCTCCGACTATTTGTCCGAAAATGACGTCCAAATTTAGCAGATTGTATTAATATTATAGAATTTTCTCTAAAGTTAAAGTTAAAAAAGAAAATTTTTAAAATTTAATATTTTTTAGCAAAACAGCTTTTCGATATCTCTCGCTTATTGTAATATATATATATATATATATATATATATATATATATATATATATATATATATATATATATATATATATATATATATATATATATATATATATATATATATATATATATATATATATATATATATATATATATATACACTTAAAGACTTCATTGGATTAAAATTTATTTTAAACATTCAATAACTCCACCCTCCCCGAATTATTATAATTAAATCTATAATAAACATCGTGTTTTTTTGATTGATTTCAGTCTCGGCGACTGATCTCAAAGCGTTATTTATTACGCAAGAGTTTAAGTTATACTTAACTATATGCCAGCTGTAACTTAGATTTTATTCCGGCTAAAACAGAAAACCCAATACAATTTTATTCTTTTGTTAATGGTATCAAAGCGTGCCAGTTAAGCACAAATAAAACCTAACACATCTTCAATTAAACTCGATTTAAAGTCCAAACCTGATACATCATATGATGTAATTCATGATTCATGATAGTTTACATGAAATAATTCACAATCTAATTGCAGAACAGGTATGCTTATTTTGATCTTTATCAATATTTAATCCAAAATTATATCTATAGGCACAAAAAAGAAATTGTAAAGCTCTTTTATAAGTATATTAGCGTTACGTTACGTTTTAACGTTTAGTATAGATTTCTCAGAGATAAGATATTTTCCCGCAGTAAAAAGTATCCTACACGTTGACCCAGATAAGCAGCTATCATCATACCATTTTATCAAAATCTGTCCAGAGGTTTTCTTGTGAAGCGTTCAAACACAGACAGACAGACAAAAAAATCTTAAAACTATAGATTCGGCCTCTGTATCGATAATAATTAGCCATTATTTCAATAAGATTTTTCAAAAAATATTTAATATATAGATTCGACTCAGAATTTTAATATATATATGTATAAAGATTTCTAAAAGATTGATTGAAAAGTGTTTTAAATCAAACGGTCAGATTCAAAACCCAAAGTGTATTTCTAATCTAACTAAGAGCTTTATTTATTTAGAAATCCTTTCACCATAATGGTGTAAATGCCAACATTTTTATTCAGACATACATATATCTCCAATCTTCAAAACAATATGCGTAACCAATTCTTCGAAAGAGCCTGTCCATACGGTCCATACGAAATATGTTAAGCGAACAGCTTAAGTGTATTGCTTCAAATAATATCTTTAATGGTATATCCATGTAAGTTGCTTGACTGAACGCTCATACAATAATGCATTTTAACTGACGTAATATATAGATATGTTTTTCTAAGATATTTTTTTAAACACTAAGTTTCGATCGCGGTTCTGCTTGTTTGTCAGGGTAAATCTAAATAAGCTTATTCAAGATATCATTTTAGGTTTAGGTTTAAAGACATTTATTTCAAAGAACATAGTTCACTTATATTAGGAAAATTATATAATAAAAAACTTATGCAACTAATCATGCAGTAGTGCTACTTAATCGGATCTTTTGAAAGTATGTGGTTCTTTAATTTTTTCTTAAATATATTAATAGATTTTGCATCATCTACATCTTTAGGTAACGAATTGTATAACTGTGCTCCTTCAAAGAGAATTGTTTTTATATCATTTTCGATATCGCTAATAGAAAGCTTAAAAATGAATTGACATTATCTAAGCGTTAGCATTAGAATAATATATATTTGTATACTAGCAGAACCTGCGGCTTCGCTTGCGTTAAAATTACAAAAACTCTAAAAAACTAGGTTTCATACAAACTTTCATTCCCTATTTTACCCTCTTATGGGATGAATTTCGAAAAATGCTAAAACACGTATTTATTTAATTGTATTGAAGAGCATTAATACATATTTTCAAGTAATTCTGATCATATATAATTTTTGGGTTGTATTATAACGTGTTTTCCCGTGGGAATGAGATAATCTCCCGCGGTAAACATAGCCTATGTCACTCTCCAATCTTCTAACTATCTTCACACAAAAAAATTACACCAATCCTTCACCGTGTTTTACGTGAAAGAAGGACAAACAAACACACTATCACATTTATAATATTAGTATGGATTTTCTAAAATCCCATTAGCAATATCGACTGAAGATAAAACCATATAGATTCTTTATAATATAGTATTTACGTTTACGTTTCTCTTTATAATACATACATGTTATAAAGAAGCTGTATGTAATATCGCTACAAATACACTAAAAATATGCTATTACGCAAATGAGATGTCCGTAGTATACTATAACGCCCTGTACCCGCCTACCTATTACCTATCCGCCCGGGGCGAAAACAGTCAATGATCACATGGATTTAAAGGAGCATGGAAGGGTTAACCTATACAAATATTATAAAAAAGTTTGTGGGTATGGATGTATGTTTGTTACTCTTTCACGCCAGAACGGCTGAACGGATCTGGATGTTTGGCAAAAAGATAGATTATAGTCTGGAATAACACATAGGCTACTTTTTATCCTGGAAAAATGTACGGTTCTTGTACGGTTTTTGTTTCCTAGAGGCGAATCCGAGTGAAGCAAGGGTATGCCGCTACTTAAAATATATATTAATTTAGTAGATTAATATTAATACTTTCTTCGATTTACGCGTATATTTGATATATTAAATGGAATTATTTTTTTACTTTTTCTAGCGGTTTAATTTTATACTAGTCATTTACCCTTGGTTCACTCGCGTGCGTCGTCTAGGTACGTTTTAAATAGATTTGATTAGTTATTGCGTATAACTTTGCAGAAAGACGCTATTTCAGATTTTTCTGTAGGTCTTACCTATCATTTTTAATACATTGTTTTGAGGTATCTCTTAAGGTTTAGCTAGCGTTAGACAAGTAAATTTCTTAGAACTACTCGATAGAACCAGTTATTGTGCTTTCCCGTTGGAATGAATGATTTTCCTGTAGTAAAAGGTATCCGAATAATAATTTATCGCTACAAAAAATTTAGTTAAAATCGATTTAGTATTTTTTGTGTGAAATGCGAACATCGATTTCGCTAAGTTACTGTTTTATTATATGTATAGATTTTTGTTTCCGACATTTCGAATGCTTTACAGCAAACATGAGACTGTAGGGAGAGAGTTTCTCCTGTAACCAAAAAAATTCAAAAAATTGTTACATTCATTATATTGTTAAATTTTATGTAGTTTTTTATAAATATGAAAGTAATTATTAAGTATTTAATTTTGTAGTACAGTAATGTAGGTACTCTTGAATTTTAAGGTAGGTTTTGGTTAGAACGTAACAACTTCTAACTTTTTTTTCACAAATACACATCAGAGTTAGAACGTAACAACTTCTAACTTTTTTTTCACAAATACACATCAGATATTTACGTTTTAAAATTACATTTTCCTTCTCATCTTAATACTTTCTTAACGAGTATTATTAAAAAAAATGATTTTTTTACCAAATAAGATTAATTTTATGATATTATGTTTACGTAATTCATTCACCACGTATGAGTATCCAACATATCTTATGGTGAGGAAACTAATAAAATCAAATAGTATATTATATATAGTAGCAACTCACAGTGAGTCCCTAGGTACATATGTTTTAAAGGTGAATATAGAATAGATATAACTTGTTTTCCCGTGGGAATGAGATAATTTCTCGCATTAAAAAGTAGCCTATGTCACTCTCCAACCCTTTAAATATCTCCACACAAAAAATACGCTAATCCGTCACTCCGTTTCGACGTGAAAGGAGGACAACCAAACAAACACACTTTTATATTTATAATATTATTAGTATGGATATACCCATCGCACTATACTGTTTAATATTTTACTTGGCAATTTTTTTAATACCATCGCTTCTAGCCTTTTCTACATTCATGTAGCAATAAGCAACGCGAGATGGAAATATGAAAAGCCCAAATAAAATATGTATTGCCCATATTGGAGATAGGTACTGGACGCCATATTGAGGGACGCTTTACTAACCTTTATAGATATATTTTCCTTACAAAATGTAGTCCCACTGTTAGGCTAATGCTTACAGGGCTAGTATTGTAACATATTAACGTAAATCTACTACAGTGGGTGGCTATATATCCATACTAATATTATAAATGCGAAAGTAGCTCTGTCTGTCTGTCTCCTTTTCACGCTTAATCCGCTGAACCACTTTAGATGATATTTGGTATGGAGATAGTTTGAGATCCTGGAAAGGACATAGAATAGTTTTTATCCCGGAAATCATTCCTTAAGGGGGTGAAAAGGGCGAAAGGTTTATATGAGGAATCATGTGTCAAGTAAGGGATATAGGTACATATATATTTTCAATTTTTAAAGTAGGTATTTATTTTTTTATCCGGATGAATTTAGATAAAACCAAAGTCATGTTCAATGCACATGCAATACCGGGACCGATAGCTCTCAATGGAACAACTCTCGAAGTAGTACAAGATTACATCTACCTTGGACAATTACTGCAAGTCAGTAAAAACTACTTCGAGAAAAAAGCTCAAAGAAGAATACAGCTAGGATGGGCAGCATTCAATAAACTTCGTCGGGTCTTCTCGTCGCCAATACCGCAAAGCTTAAAGACAAAGGTCTTTAACGAATGCGTCCTACCTGTTATGACGTACGGAGCCGAGACGTGGACACTGACAGTGCGATTGGTCCACCAGTTTAAGGTCGCTCAGCGTGCTATGGAGAGGGCTATGCTCGGAGTTTCTCTGAAGGATCGGATCCGAAATGAAGAGATCCGACAGAGAACCAAAGTTATCGACATAGCCCAAAGAATTAGCAAGCTGAAGTGGCAGTGGGCTGGTCACATCTGCCGCAGAACCGATAACCGATGGAGTAGACGGGTTCTAGAGTGGAGACCACGGCTCGGCAAACGTAGTGTAGGACGCCCTCCAGCTAGGTGGAGCGACGATATTCGTAAACTGGCTGGCAGCGGTTGGATGCGTAGAGCTGAAGATCGAGCTCAGTGGCGTGCCATAGGAGAGGCCTATGTCCAGCAGTGGACGAAAGCAGGCTGATTATGATGATGAAAGTAGGTACTTACTTTTCTATACCTATGTATGTACATATATATAGTTTATTTCATATTAACCGTGAAAACGTACCTAGGGACGAACGCGAGCGAAGAAAGCGTGAGTCGCTAGTTTATAAATAATGTTTCAATGCATAATTCAATTTATTTTCAATATCAATTTTATAAAACTAAACGACGATTTTACTAAAAATATGTATGTATTATAATATTGATTGTTTGCCTTTCGTTACTTTGTCTCTCTGTATGTTTGTCTGGAATGTTACTAGGAAATGGCTGGATGAATTTTTAAGTGATTTAAGCTCTTCATTTTACGCACTCTTTTATACAGCGAGGTTTACTGGTAAACGTGTAACATCTATATTAATATGTGAACGCTGAAGTTTGTTTTTTAGTTCTAATGCGCTAACCTCTGGAACGGATTTAAAAAAAAAATGTATTTGATAGCCAAATTCTTGAGAAAGGCTATTTAACATCACTTTAAAGATGGAAACAAGCGATAAAAATACAAATATAATGGAGTAGCACGAAGAAGTTTTTTTTAAATGTAAAAATCTAAATTATCTTTAGAAACTATAGTTCCTTATACCTTCATATATAAATCACTATTCATATTTATATTATTAACAAATGAAAATTTGTGAGTTTGTACCTTTGTTACTTCTTAATGCTGTAAGGGCTCATCTGATTTGGCTAATATTTAAAATCAAAAAAGCTTAGGTGTATGGAAGGCCAGTGACATAGACAAAATCTAGGTTTATTATATATATTCACTTTACATATTATTTACGATATATGAGTTCCGCCACTACAGACAAACAAACAGTTGTTCTAGCGAGAGTAACGCCGGAAGAGGGTCCCGCACTAGCTCTCTTATGTTCAACCATCTAGATTTAATGTTGCGAGCTATATAAAATTTGGATATGGTATTTTTATTATTATATAACAATAAGTAGCTACTTATTCTTATTTCCCAAGGTGTCAAACATTAGCCTATATGTTACCCAAACTCATAATCTATCTGTGTTCTAAATTTCATCCAAATTACAGACTTTAATATTAAGATATTATAATCTGATCTAAAAATAGTATTCCGATTTTCATGATTTTTCCAAGGATAGGTTATGTTTAATTTCTTATGATAGTTCTCAAGATTGAGGCATTTTTCCCGAACTGCTCCTAGAGGTTTTGAGACATGCAATATCAATATGAGAGAGAGTTGGCCCATAAAATAATTGTATTTCTGGTACCAAGCACGGTCGCTAATCTATGGTAATTTTATAAAGAGGCAGAGTTTGTTTCTTTGTTTGTTTGAACGCTAATCTAAGGAACTTCTCCGATTAAAAAAAAACTTTTTGCATTAGATAGCCCGAGCAAGGCTTTATTCTATATATCATCATGTTACAACCGAAGGGTGTGGATCAGTAATAAAATATATAATCTACCTATACCATACCTAACCGTTAAAACGTGACTAGGGACAAATCCGAGCGAATCAAGGGTGGATGTTTCATATTTAGCGAATTGGTTATATAAATTTTTTTTCAATGCCACATCCAAAATAAATTTAACGCTCCACGATTTCCACGACATACACCAAAGAACATAACTCCCGTATACGGGAGTTATGCAGATTTTGCGTATTTATCGTCAAACTTGAGCAGATAGGAGGCGACGCAGCGAATCTGATTCCGTTTGCGATGCTCGCGATTTATTGGCTATATAAATTCTAATGTCACATGTATGTATTTACGTGGGGAAAGAATGTATACATACCTCCATAGGTATTTGTACTTGAACGTTGAAGATTTCTTGTATTAAGGAAATTATTTTAATTTAACTCTATACATGTAATAAAATAGTAACAAAGCGAAATCTGTACATGAAATATTTAAAAAAAACAACGGCTTGTGTACAAAATATAGACCCAAAAACAATTAGTGTAGTAATTTTTGTCTGTTTGTCTGTATAGGTAATACGTACTATAAAAGTGATGGAAATGAAGGTTAAAATATAACAGCATCAAAGAAATCGTTCCAAAAGCTTCCATTGCTAGGTTTAAAAATATTATATTAAGGAACTTTTGTATTCTATAGACTATTTAAATACAAGAAGTATCAAAATTATCATGTAAGTTGCCGTTAACGCAGACGAAGTACAATAAATATGATTTCCTAGTACAAAATAACATAAATGTAAGAAAAATGCAAAAAAAAAATAATAATAATAAGCATTTACCCGTTCAAAAAACTAACGAATTTCCCTTAAAAAAATTCAATCCCTTTTTTACTACTATGGGGCGAATTTCTAAAAAAAACCTCTCTTAGGAAGAATGCAATTGCCTTTTCTTTGCTTAAGGAATTCACTAGGAAAATTCCAAGTTTGTATCATTTATACTTTATGAGATTTCGTGATTAATCAATTAGTGATGTACCAATACTTTCTTCACTAAATACAGCTTTATTTAAAAAAAAAAAACATTGAAACTTTAAGCCCTTATTCATATTTCCATGCCGCGTGCTTTCTTATCGGGGTTGCTTTTATCGCTTCTGTATTCAGAAGGTGTTCTCAGTCGTTACTCGCGCGCATAGATGTTTAAGTGAGCACTTAATATTTTATTAGAGCAAGATTCGCGAAACTGTGTCAGGGCTGTAAACGAAATGAAGTCATTATTATATGTTTATAATAAATCTATAAATATAAAAAAAAATCTAACTAAGCCGAATCTGTACATTAAATATTTTTTGGAAAATCTGATTGAAATAGACTTTGTTATCGACACAGAGGTTGAAACTATAGTTTTTAGAATTTTTATTTATCTGTCTGTCTGTTACCGCATCACGGAATAACCACTGGAAGGATTTTGATGATGGTATAATGATAGCTGGTTACCCGGGTCAACATATAGGATACTTATTACTGCGGGTAAATATCTTACCTCTGGGAAATTTATACTAAACGTTAAAATGAGCATAGCGAGGGTGAGTCGCTAGTATTATATTGTTTTGTATTTTTTTCGAGTTATTTATTTTTTTTTAAACATAGAGCGAGTTTAACTAAAGCGCTTACAACTAAACTAAACTATACTTACCACTAAATTGAATCCGATTTTATTGAATAGCTAGCGATTGAACTACGCAGTACTCGGACAAGTGCAAGCCTGAGCCCCACACCGAGGTTTCCGTAGTAAGAAATATTAAAATAAGTTCATAATCACAAAAAAAACTTATTTTGGTATGATGTTACGACAAATTTACGGTTTTTAGATTTTTCCCTTTACTTATGGTATAAGACATTGGTTCTTGCAAAATTTCATAATTCTAGGTCAACGGATCCTAAATTTGTTTTTTAGGAGGTTAGATCCCTTAAAATTAAACTAAACTAACGTAGGTAAAATTGACTTTTTTTTTATGGTATTCAGTGATAAACGTGCAGACAGTCCACCTGATGGAAAGCGATACCTGTCGCCCATAATACCTACGGTTCATGCACTTAAGGTTTATGTAACAAAACTGCAAAACCGCCGGTACGTTGTCACTGTGAGGACTAAGATGATATGCCTCTCGCCTGTAATTGCGCTGGCTACCTTATCCTTCAAACCGGAACACAACAATACAATCATTGTTGCTTGGCGGAGGAAATAGATAAGGGTGTGGTACCCATCCAGTCGGACTACTCAGGCTTGACAGAGTCCTACCACCAGTAAACGTGACTTCATGTTTTATAGAAATTAATGGTTAACTACTTACGTCAGTTATTTGCTGCATATTAAAAAACCTATAGATTAAAGAAATTATAAAAAAACCTATGTAGATCTTTAAAGGAGCTGAAATCATTAAGTTTATTAAGAAACGCTTAAAATAATCAGAAAAATAAAAAATAATATAGCCGTGATAACATAATGGTAAAACGCTCACATAAAAATCCAAGTGAAGCGGGTTTAAATTATTTTTAACATCATTACTACTTGCTGATATGGTGAAGGAAAACATCGTGAGGAAACCTGCAAGTCTAAGAAAACTTTACTAGTTTTTGGGAGATTTGTGAAATCTGCCAAATATTTAAGAAGAATGAAGAAAAATAGAAGAATTCAATATACTGCAAGGTGTTTTTTTTTATGTTATGGCTTTAGATATTACATAAAAAAAAACATTACATTTCCAGTCTATCGCCACGTATGGGACTAAAGCAACCCACTATACCTTACCCCTATAATAAACTGTAAATACGAATAAATATGTTGGGACATTAGCACACAGCACCATCTAGTTCCATGGTAAGCTACGAGACTTGTGTTATCGATACCATATAGTTCATACACTATACATTTATAACTTTAAATACATACATATTATAAATATAAACACCCATGACTGGATTACAAACATTCGTGCTTATCACAAATGAATGGCCCCAGCGGGACTCGAACCCGCGACCGCTGCATTGGCACAGAAAGTAGGATCACTACAAACTGAGCTAAACGTGTCATCAAAACTGTACTGTAAGATTTGTTTAGGGCTACACTCGATAATTTTATCTGGGCGTAGAAAGGGTTTTTCAAGATGAAAGCTGCGCTACTATTAGGTTTTCTAGTAAGAAACTGAAAAGGAAAACAATAAATACATTTCTCACCGTCGGCAACCCTGCCGGTATCGCGGTCACGTACCGCGCCTTGCACACTCCTTAAACCTTATCGTTTTATATTAATTAATTGCCGGCAACAGAGCTTTGTATCTTAATTGAAATATTAAGAAAAGCTATTGAATTTAAACCGCATTGTGGAATAGGGAAATCTTATAAAAATATATTGTTACTAACGACTTACCCTGGCTTTGCTCGGGTTCGTCCCTAGTTACTTTGTAAC
This sequence comes from Argynnis bischoffii washingtonia, assembly GCA_033884665.1. NCBI lineage: Eukaryota > Metazoa > Arthropoda > Insecta > Lepidoptera > Nymphalidae > Argynnis > Argynnis bischoffii. The sequence continues at coordinate 1,427,065 of CM066618.1, read as the reverse complement.
GGTTAGTATGGAATAGATAGATCGTATATTTTTTTTTTTTTTTTTTATTTAAGACCGAATTTCCTCCGACATGGTGGTCGGAGACCTTTTTTACAGTGTCGAATTATTACATTTTAATTATTAAACCTGAGGGGTTTGTGATTTTTTACATTCTATTTTTACATTATTTATTACTTTAGCAATGAGGAACTTTTTATACTTTTATGTTACTGGGGGAGTCTATTAAGTTACAGTTTTGAAATTTTTATGCTTAATCTTACATTTTATGATTACATGTTTGTGTGTACTTTTTCTACATTTTGCTTATCTATTTAACTTATTTCCTATTTTATTGTTATTCTTATTACTCTCTTACACTATATAGTTTTTACTATTTATTACATATTAATTCTTAGTTTACATGGGGTTTACACTTAATCATTTGCTTAATCATATGCTTATTGTGTTTATTAAGTCTTAATTTTTTACATAGTTTAAACTTGTTTTATTTCATTAATTTTTATTTTGTGTCTAGATTACAACTGTATGTTTGACTATTCTAAAACATTTACTAATTAAACTATATGCACTACTTTCTACTTGTTACATGATTTAGTACATAATATATATTTCATAATATATATTTATACTAAGGTTTCATACGTCATCTATTATTTACTTAGTTCGTACTGCATGATGGTTTATATATATGTATATAATTTTTTTTTTCTTGTGTTTCGTCAATATAAGGTCTGTATTAAATATAGAGTCTATTCAACGTGTGTTTTTTTTTTTTATTTTTTTTATTATGCATGTACTACTTTTTATTTATCTTATTTCTAGTTTATTTAGAATGTTTGAATTGTTTGTTGTAAATTTCTGTGCTTTTCGACTTTGCGTTTGGAACAAAGTACTGCTTATATTCCTGGGTATCTTTATGATACCCTGCGCGTACGAGTCTGATGCTTGATTTGGGTGATGTCAACAGTACGCCACGCTGGATCTGGCGAGGGCATCCCACTTCTGCCGAACCGGGCATACAGTGTCGAAAGCGTTGTGTCCCGTGTCATGCAGTTTGGCGTGCTGGCAGTTTTTGCATACTGGCTGCTCTCCCGCCAGCCGGCTGGGGCACTCGATTCTCATGTGCGGCCCTGCACAATGACTGCACAGGTCGATGGCTTCCGTACACCATTTCCTGCCATGGCCGAATCCCAAGCACCTCGAACACTGCACTAGCGGCGATAAGTCGAATACCGGGACCCTTTGTACATCCACGTAGATTCTGCCTGCTGAAGTCAGCGATTTCCACACTAAGGGGGAAACCTGCAGAACCACGTGGGTTTCCGCTGGGTTTCTTGCTTTCCTCCTGTGGCGTACTTGTATCCTGTAGTCCTCCTCCGAGATATGCTGAATTAGTTCTTGGTTCTGTATTTTAATTGCATTTATTATTTCCTCATCCGTGTTGCTACTTGTTATATTTCTAATTATTATTAGTGGGTCTTTATTAGTTTTTACCTCCACTTTAAAATTATGACTTTGCAGGGTAGTTTTTATTGTTTCCAAATGTTGCTTACTTTCTGATCCTATTAGGATTTTCTGGTCCTTTACTTTTCTGAATTTTGAAATTTGGTATCCCATCTCCTTTGCCTTTATCGTTGTTTTAATTTTAGTGGCTACATCCTCGCTCGTGTCAAATGTATTGTCAGTACCTACTAGAAGGCAATGGGTAGGTTTTAGAGGTTCTTTAGCCACTTGGGCATACGTTTTCGGAGATGGGTTTTCCGTTACTATTGTCTGAATATGGGTTTGTTTTTTTTCCTGTTCTTCTTTTATTTGTTTTAAGTTCTCCTTTATATCCTGTATTTCTTTACTAATATTTTCATTTTGGACTTTTGTCTCCTGGTATATTGCATCCATCTTACCATCGAATGTCACTATTAGGTTTTGTGTGTGTTCCATTATAGTGGGTTCTGTTACTTTGTCTATTTCTCTTACACAATTTTCTCCTGTCAATCTAACGTTCTCCTTGCACATGTCCAGTGTCAATTTGTACAAACCTGCGAGGCATTTCTTAATCTCGTCCTTGATCGTCTTTTTTAAATTACTTGGTTGTTTCATATTTTCCATAGCTGTTTCGAAGAATTCTCTCGCTTTTGCTAATTGTTCCGTTTCGTTACTAAAGTCCGGTATTAATTCAGTACACTTTGGCGGGCTTTTAGATTTTGCGGTTTTGGACGAAGTTGGTTTTACGTTCGAGGACGGCCTGGATGTCTTTGGTGTACGATACATTTTGTCGGGGCGATTCGGTCTACGTCAAGAATATAAATATCCGAGTGTATATGGCTCGAATAGTCGGTATAAGGTCAACTTATATCTTAAACTAATTTATATATAATAGAACCCAATTAATTATAATTAAATTTGAATTTATGAGGAAAAAGCAATTTGTACAGAGGAAGGGGAAGTGGGGGTACAAGGGGGGTTGAAACTAAGGGCAGGGGGTTGCAGGGTTGGCTGAGACCTTTCTAAAGAATCCAAACTCGCGGTCTCTATTTCAATTTTTGAGTGAGTTGGGCAATTATTCTAGTTTTGAGGGTTTAGTGGGGTTATTTATAGGAATTTTTCTATTTTAATTTTGTGTAGGGTTTTTGTAAGTCAGTCTATACTATATATTTTTAAAACCAAAATCGTAGGAGTAGGTTTTTCTACAGGGGCGTTTTTTCCGGTTTACTATCAATTGGGGTTTTAAATTTTTTTTTTTATAAGTATTAAGTGCGGCTCGCCAGCGCTTTTCACCCGACACCTGTTTTGTTAACCTGTAGATCGTATATTAGATATGATGAGTTTTATATCCCTTATGAGAAATGATTGATTTCCCATTCAAACTTTCCTCCCCGTTTTCAATCCTTAAGGGATGATTCCCAGGATAAAAACTATCCTATGTCCTTCCCAGGGTCTCAAACTATCTTTATATCGGATAATATGTATAAGGTATCTCCTAAGTCTTAAAATCAGTAAAGACGATATAGCGTTAAGAAAATAAACATACTTATTTTAATTATTATTGAATTTCATATAATTTCGCGTATTTATAATGTTAGTGTAATTATTTTAATTTTTTGACATTAACAAGGTGTTATTATTCATTTCTATTAATTGCTATTGTAAGGTTGCACTTTTATATTCGAGCGTTTTAATGGAAAATAATATACTTAATTAATTTTTAATAATTTATGTATGTATATGATGTTGGCCGATAAGAATGTATTTAAAAAAATAAAAAAGGACGCGGATATTCTTTTGTTTTCCCCGCGCTTGACAGAGGGGCAGATCTCGGTACCATCCTGTAGTGACTAGCCATAGATTGTTTGTAATGCTGAAAATGATTATAGTAAATTATGTAACTCATTATTTAAAAGATTAACTGTTGAGTTTCCTGCCGGCTCTTCTCAGCAGCGCTGTTTTCCGAGCCGGTGGTAGCTTTTATACGGACAAACGTACTGACGATTATAAAAGTACTGAAAATAGAAGGATGAGCAAAATTTTGGAGTTTTATTGGTGACCTCCAACACTATTTACAATTTGAAATATATCATACAACATATAAGCATCTAACATATTTATTTATTTCATCCTAACATATTTATTTATTTATAATATTTATTTTTAAATTTTAAATACGATTAATATAAGTAGAATGTTCTAGAAATAAAATAATTAAAAAAAAACTTTTTCCCACCTATTTTCAAACTTTTATTCACTTATAAATCAAAGATGACCCGAAAGCAGTTAAAGTAAAAGTCAAGAAGAGCCAAGCAATAATAAACAAAAAACGGTGAAACTTCATCTATTGAGGGCGGTATCGACAACAATATCTCGTTTATAGTTAGAAAACAATCCCCTCGAGGCATTATAAGTGGCTACTGATTATTATGTGCGAAGGTGAATTCTCATGACGTACGAAATATATTCATTCGATATAATATAGAGTGATATTTATTGGTTTAATAATTGCTAGGAAAAAAGTTTTACTATAACATTATAAATTACAAATAATTACAAGCTATGTTAAATATCTTCAAAAGGACTTATTTTTTAATATTCAATATCAACAAAAAAAAATTTTTTTTAACCTTTTTTAACATTAATTCTGTCAAATCATTAGCAATCGAAACAAGAAATTTCTATAACTCAATAAGTATTCAGTTAAGACAACAATTCTTTCTGCAATTATACAAATCTTAGAATATAATATTTACGATATTATTATCCCTTTTAAAAATAGACCCCCACAATGCCCCGCATTCGCCCCTTAAGATCCTCATAAACATGTTTTCTCGCAATAAAAATGATAAATCACCGTTTTTTATATGGTCAATCAGGAGATATGGTGTTTTTTCCATTGACGGATAAAATCTATAGAGTCACCGTTCTTTACCGATGGGAATAGTAAGTATGATTTCATTTTGATTGATGACGATTTATGGCTATTATATGGCAGTGTTTATTACTGAATCATGAAATTTTATGTAAACTCGAGGTTTATATGGTTTTTTTACGATATTTTATTCTTAAGGATGTGATCTAATTGATTCATTAATTAGCAATTTACATTGTATGTATTTATAGTTACAGCTTACTGACACTAAATTATAAATAATAACTTCTGACCCTCACTAAATTTGACTTCAACTAATTCTGGCTTCACTTAATATTTTTTTTTAAATTGTGTCCAACTGGTACTCCTGGAAGCCACTAAACAAAAGAATTAAATTCAATTCAATTACATTTTTTTTATTTCTTTAAAATATATTTAACTAGAATTACTAAACCTCGAAGTAAACGTTAGAAGGTTTTTTCATGTAAACCATTCTTGCTCTATAGTTAAAATATAAATTTAAGTAAATTTTAAACACTTTTACAACAGACACACAAACAAATTTTAAGAGGCTCACATTCTTCGCTTACGAAAATACTACTTGTTTTTACTACTTGATTTATGTTACAAAGATTTCTGCCTCCAACCTAAGATTCGCTTAATACATTTTCTAAGTAACACCAAAAATAAGTTGATATAGGTATTCAAAAACAGATAATAAATTAAGTATAACATATTAATATAATAAAATACTGCCAACAGTGCGATATGGCTTATTAGTTATGCCAAAACACATTGAATTATGGGTAACGCATGAGAGCCGCCATTATATTATCCATACAAATATAAAGTACGAAAATACATTTATTATAATAAAAATATTGAGATAACAAGGCGATATATATATATAATATTATGTGTGTTTGTTACTTCTTTACCTTGTAAGTTGTAACAACTCAATGGATTTGAGTGGACATAAGAATAAAGAGGGCAGCTTAGTGGTCGTGCTCGCTTGATAAATCAAGTGAAGCTGGTTCAAATCCCAGGTCCTCAATCTGATATTCTTATCGCAATTCAAAAAAATTACATGATAACCCACTTTCCTTAGGATGAAGGAAATCATTTTAAGGAAACCGCCATATCTGAGAGAACCTAGCAAGTTTTAAAGACATGAAGTCCGCCAACCCGCCCTTGGTCAGTGTGGTGGCCCAATCTCTCTTGCTGGAGATAGGCTCGAGCCCAGCAGTGGAACGTTAAATAGGGTCAAATACTTTAAGTAATAAAAAATATAGCATTTATTTCGGTTTAAACTTTAAAATATTAACATTTACAAAAATATCTTCTACACGAGTAGGGCAGACAAAAACTAGTATAATATATAAACAAACATAACTATTTAGCTAACAAGAAATCTCGTCAGTAAATTTCCCCCAAAATGGACTTGAAAACAAAACCAGTTAATAAAACGATACAATAAGTCAGAAATAACTGTTAAACTATAAACGAAAATTAACTTCGAAGCAAAACAAGATTAAGGCAACGCTTCGTATTTTTTATTGCCGCTACACTTTCCAACTACACACTGTGTCTCTATTTTCGTGGGGAAATTATAAATTTCATTGAAAGCAGTTGACAGTAGAGTTGAAAAACAAATAATATGGCAGAGTCGTCGCAAAGTTTTGATTATTATTACTTTATTAACCAATATTGAGTGGTGCTATGGTGAGGGCGAGTGGCATATATGTATGTTATTGCGAGTTAAACTGTAGTTTAAAAAATTAAGTGAATTAAAGAATGGAAGTTAAGTTAATAGTGAAATAAGAGTTTTAGGTTAGTCAATTCTTCAAAATATACGTATTATAATCTAAAAATATTGTTAATATTTTCAAATTTATAAATATTTTTTATATATTTTTACTTCTTCACCATTTTCCCTAATGACGTAACGGATTTGTAGTAAAAAGTAAATGAGCAAACCTTTAACCGTTGATAAGGCATAGAATACAGGCATAGAAACAGGACATAGGGTTTTTTTTTATTCATATACCTAGTATGTGAGTAGTCTATAGAAATAGTTTATTAAACGATATAATAATAAATTCTTAAATTGTACACCAAGAACAAAAGAAAATAAATAAATACAGAACAGATAGATAATGTAAAGAGGCAATCTTTAGGTGTAGGAAATAGCAAAGTGTGAGAGGGAATGGGTGCAAATATAGAAACTCGTCACGACAAAAAAGCAAATAAATGTCCAATTATTTATGGACCTAAATACTGTGTGTTATATTTATAATCTAACCTACTCTTAAACCACAGTAAGTTAACCACAGTGTAACTTTTAGGGCACTCCAGAGAACGGCAGTTAGCCGACGCGTCGCCGCTTGATTGGGCTCCTCGTAAACCAATCCACACTCGCAGGGATGTACTCAAAAATAAATGTCGATTAATTTCATTATACTGTTTTTAACTTTAAAATAATTATTTTTTTAATTAAACTTGAAGTCAACTTTAGTCTTATTAATATGAATTGAAAATTTTATTAGTATGTGAAATACAGATCAACTTCGATGGCATTTATTAAAAATCTCGAGTTTAAGTCGTTTTACGTTACCACTCATTAAAAAATATTTTTTTATTGTGTCGAAAAATGAATTGATGCTAAATGTCTAATCCTACATTTTAAGTAAATATTAGAGAGTATTATATCTAATCCTACGTTAATTAAAGGTATTATATCAGGAACCTTCTCATATGGATGTGCCTACTTTTTACAATTTTATCATAAAGTTTCTTACGCAGATGTATGTTTTCCACGTTAACTAATTATACATCTAGGTATGTACGTGATTACCTATAAGATATATTTTTAATTAAAATAGAGAATAGATAAGCAACAACCGACTACTATCATAAACATAAAAGTATTGTATATTGTGTTTGATACACCTTCACAATGAAACGGATCGACGAATTTGGATGAAACTCAATTACACTATGACTTGGAGTGACAGGATATGAGAGAGTGAAACGAGGATAACTCATTAGTGCTATAAAGTTTTTTTTTTTTTTGTTAAGACATTAGCACACATCACCATCGAGATCCATGATAATACCAGATAGTTGATATCCTACATACAAATTATAAAAATAAATATAAACACCCATGACTGGAGTACAAGTATTCGTGCTCATCTCAAAAATGAATGCCCCCAGCGGGACTCGAACCTGCGACTGATGGCACAGCAAGTAGGGTCACTACAAACTGAGCCAAACGTGTCATCCAATTTATATGTATGTATTTAAAGTTATATATGTGTAGTACATTAACTATCTGGTATGCATAACACACGCCTCATTGCTTACCATGGAACTAGATGGTGCTGTGTGTTAATGTCCCAACATATTTATTTTATTTATTATATTGAAGTCAATATAATTTTTTCAGTCTCTCTTCAAAAAATAGTGTATATAAGTACAAAATACTATAGTTTACTATCGATTGCTAACAACCCTAGCTTCAAAATTTTCAAGTAGCAATCTGAATGAAAATCTTTTTAAAAGCGAAGATGAAGGAAAGATATCATAAAAGTATGAGAAAGTTTTGCAGAGTGAAGTTAGGTTTTTACACTTTTTGTATATCACTAGATGTTAACAATATCAAAACGCCTTTAGAAAATCTATGTATAATAATAAGTTTATTAGGTATGTTTGTTTATAATAATAAGTATATTATGTTTGATATTGAGAGAAAATAAGTAACTTTTCATTAATAACTAAATTCAGCTACTAATATTAATCAGATTCCTATCATGGCCGGCAAATGTGTTTTCCTTTGTCGTGATTCTCATTAGCAAAAAGCCAAGAGACACAATGGGAGATGGCCCAATTCGGTGGGTAGTGTGCCATGCGGGTTGCTCCAGGTACTTCTCTGATAGCAGAGTGAAAAGTGATAGCAACCCATTGGTTGTTATGGTCTGCCCCGGCCCCATTAAGACAGTGAAGGTTCCGTTAGCTTTTCCGTTCAATTTATAAGACAATTCTAATAATGTCTGCTTTGAGAGACCCAATTATCTACTTCCTGTAGACGCCCTAAAAAAAAAGCGTGAACGATAAATCGTATCGTATTCACTAAAACTTTAGCAATAGTCAAAACTAAATACATTCTCGTAAAATGTGTTTAGTTTGACTTGCCGCTGGCGTGGAGAGTGTGGTCGTTCTCATTATTTGTGATGCTACTTCTGGCTCAAAGCTTACAACGTATTTGTATAGTAGCTATACTAGCAATACTCATGACTTTGTCTTTACTTATTTTTTTAATTATTAATAAACAAAGTTGAAATGGGTTTAAGGTATAAAAAAGAAAATATATTTAACCAACGGCTCACCGTCGTTTCGCTCAGGTTCGTCCCTAGGTACATTTTAAATAGATATAAATAATATTTTTATAAATTATTTTTCTTTCGTGATTTTTTTTGATGTTTCAATAGTTATTCTGCTATTCGGGGCGGAGACAAATTCAACAGATTAAAAATCATAAAAATCGGTCTAGTGGTTCTTGAGTTATAAATAGTGAAACTAACCCGACTTTGTTTTATATATTATATTATAGATTATATATAATTAAAGCGTTATATGTTTATCAACTATTTTAACTTTTAAAACGTAAGACGAAATCGCTGAACTATTTCTATAAAGTATTGGAAACCACTCAAAAGGGTTTACTGGATAGTTTCTAAGTCTATATAATTTTTTTTTTATTGAAATTGAAATTTAACTTAATTTTTTTTAAGACAAAACCATATTCGGACTTATATATTATTACTAATATACATTTTATTAATATCTTGTATATGCACCTTAATTTTATTTAAATGTCATATATGTATTAAGTTTAGGAAATGTGAAATTATACCTAATGGGATTTATAGATGTTTTGTTTCTGTATAATTATAAGATAGTTCCTGCTAACGAACGTATGGCTTGGTCTAATTTCGATTTATGATTTTTTTATAATCTGTTTTAGAAGATATTCTTAAATTATTAATAAAATATTCTTAAAGTATTAGTTGTAATTCTTAAAACATTAATGAACATTGTAATAAATCTATTAAAGTTTTATTAAAATTGATTATTCTTTTATCATAAAAAATCAGGATGAAAAATAAACTACTTTTGACTGAACATTCTATGAAAAATGAAATGATATGTTACAAATACATATATAGATACCTAGATAATTTTTACCCTTTTTTAAGCTTTAGTATCGCATATGTAAACCATATGAGCTCAATATTGTACGGATACTTTAAAATCAGACTCAAACACATATTAAGTAGTTACTATATAGCGAATCACCCTCGCTCTGCTCGGGTTCATTCGCCCTAGTTACGTTTTAACGTTTAGTATAGACTTCTCAGAGATGAGATATTTTCCCGCAGTAAAAAATATGCTATGTGTTGACCCGGATAACCTGCTATCATCATACCAAATGTCATCAAAATCTGTGCAGTGGCTTTCCCGTGATGTGGTCACAGACAGACAGAGAGACAGACAAAAATTTTAAAAATTCGGCCTCTGTATCGATAATAATGATTATTTCAATAAGATTTTCCAAAAAAATATTTAATACACATTTTATTATACGTATAGATTATTTTAATTATTATTACATTTGTATCCTGTGTCGCCCTCTTAAAGTTCCAGGCATAAGCTTTCAAGCGCCATCTATTGTAATAAATATAGATTAATTATTACATTAAGGGGCTAAACTTAAAACTAGAATGGTAAAAGCAGCACCCTCTATTAATCCCACTTGCAAAAGCTTAGGCTACAGCTTTAAAGCGCCCTCTTTTATAACTTCTACAAAATACAATGCTACTACGCGAAATAGTTTTCCAATAATAGTACTAGATGGCATTGTAAAATTTGTTATAAAAAAATTAAAAATGGTGTTATATTACAATTATTTTAATTCAAGGCTAATATGCTAATTTATAAAGTATAAAATTTAAGTTTAAAAATTTTACTACTAATGTTAGCTATTAGATCTTATGAAGGTGTATGTTTCGATAAAATTAAAGTAGACAAGCGACATATAAAAACAAATCTATCCCACGGGAACCGTACATTTTTCCGGGAAAAAAGAGATTTATGTCTTATTCCAGATATATCTATCTCTGTGCCAAATTTCTTCCAGATCGGTTCAGCCGCTCTGGCGTGATTGAGTAACAAACACCCATCCAAACATCTAAACCTTCACGTTTATAATAATAGCATAGATCATATTAAAATACTATATATTAGTAAGATTATGAAATTTAATGAACTTAAACATAATGAACTTAGATTACCCTGTGTTTTTTACCAACTTCAAAAAAAGTCGGCGTACTCCATTTAGTTCTATTTTTTGTGTAATATGATATTATATATTATATGATATATATAGCCTATAACCTTCCTCAATAAACGGGTTATCTAATGCAAATTTTTTTTTCATATCGGACTAGTAGTGTATATATAGAATAGTTAAGTTAAAAAAATAGGGATAACCCAAAAAAACAGCTGGAAAATTGAAAAGTTCAGAACTTTTAATTTTGTATTTATGTATATATAATACATATCCTATCTATTCTATACTAACCGTTATAATAACTTTTTAAGAAAAAATTAAAAACCGACTTCAAAAAAAGCACTAAAAGGTGAGAAAATAACTGATTGGTAGTTTTCATTTACCATAGATACCTAATCAGATATTGTCGAAGTCGGTGTGCTTTGATTTGTATCGGCTGGCTAAAATAATAAAAACACAAGAGCAAGGCGATATTTACAAAAACAAATTACATTAAAATTGTAAGTCCAATATAAAAAGTAAGAGATATATTATTTCTAAAGCAATTATCTTGAAATGTAGCGAGGCCTTTTCGCTCAGAGTCGATGAAATATCTAATGTAACACTTCCGTATTCGAGTATACCTTTGATCGCAGTTTAAATATAAACGTGTCCTACTTCTGCATCGGCGTACAGTTTTAAACACTTTATATATATGTACTAAGTATACGAATCTAACATAATATAGGCCAAGATCAACAATCATACTAAAAATCTCAAGATACATCTTTAGATGATATGACCAATTATAACATTTAATGCTTTATCTACAGTTAATTTGTACAATGAAGAAAGCCCTACTTAAATCAGTGAAGCAAGTATACACAAGACACAACTTCATATAAATATTAAATAATATACATAATACACAAATAAATAGACGAACAGACAAAAGTTATGCCAAATGATGATGTAGCTTTTATTTCATAACAAGTACATTTTAACACGCTTTTACTATTTTCACTTAGCAGCAAAACTAAGCTGTTTGTCTGTCCATACAACGTCATAGCATGAAAAGCCTTAGGTTGCAATTTTATTATTATACTAGCGACTCACCCTCGCTTCGCTTCGGGTTCGTCCCTAGACAAAAAACATCTATCCCACGGGAACTGTACATTTTTCCGGGATGATATATAGCCTATAGCCTTCCTCAGTTAACGGGCTATCTAATGCAAAAAGAATTTTTCAAATCGGATTAGTAGTTTCTGAGATTATCGCGTTCAACCAAACAAACAAACAAACAAACAAACAAACAAACAAACAAACAAACAAACAAACAAACAAACAAACAAACTCTTCAGCTTTATAATATTAGTATAGATTTTTGTGGCAGATTCTCTAACAAATGATAAAAACTTAATGAAGTTTATCCATAAAAGAAACGTGTTTGTGAGCTATATTTATATTTTCACGGTCGTAAAAGTGGTAGTAATTATAATGCTAACATAAAAGTAAAAAAACGGAAAAGTGCAAGTCTGACTCGCGCACCGACGATTCTGAAGCAATAAATAATAATATAAATAACATATATATTATCTGTCCGTAAATATCGACATTTTAGGTACCTAAGTACTCGGCAGAAGCTACACCTAGTGAACAAATAACAGTTTCTTTTTTTCATAGTTTGTATTTTTTTATTCCCAAGGAGGGTTGATATCAGGCTTTTACCAAACTTTTACCAAATCCTATCAGCAGTACAAAAGATGTACTGCGCCGACCCCAAGTAATTGGGTAATGGTCAGAGAGATGATGATGAGTATGTTATCCTCTAAGCTGACTGGTACATAACCAACGTTTTTTAAGTATTTCTTATATGCTTTTATTTAACTTGCAAGGTTTGTTGGTAGGTATGTTTGTATGGGTTAAATCTTGCAAGCTGAATTAGAACTTTCTCATATCCTACAGAGTTGAAGTTTTACATGTTGGTCCAGTTCTGATGACTTTTGATGATAATTATGACCTGATTCTACATCTAACATTGGCTCCAGACGAAGCAACTCAACGGTCAACAGCACAGATACGAAAGTTTGTAAATGTATTAAATTATAATAGCCTGTTGTAAAGTCCACCATGGTCTGGCTGTTGCAGTCAGGGTATGAGAGATCTCCTCAGCAGTCAACGGCACAGACACAAAATGTTGTATAGGCATTCAATTTTATGATTTAGATGGCTTAAATAATGCACCCACAACATTATTTAATAACTAAAAAATATATAAATAAATGAAGAGTATAAAAACGTTAAAAAAAAACTAGTTTTTAGGTTAATGCGCTAAAAAAACCTATAAGACCATGTTTTTAAAAATGTTCATTTACTACTATTAGTTGTATTTTTAATACAGTCACTGTTACTTAAATGGTAAAACAGCTGTCAATACTTTACTCAGATCTAATTAAATATGTAAAAAAATGTGACTAAAATAAATCGAACCCTGGACTCTACCGACAGTAGACTCTACAGACAGTGCCAACCAAAAATATACACCACTGTACCATAATCCAAAGCTATTTATTTCTATGTAATTTTTAAAAACAATACTATTTAAAACTTCATTTGTAAACAAATAACTAAAAAGATACCTCAATTTAAGCTTTTATATTATACTATCAGTACCCGCGACTTCACCCGCGTTCAAACTTTCGATCACCCGTTGGGCTGATATGAAGCTTGCTTGAAAATTTTATCAAAATCGCTACAGCCGTTTTGGATTCCATACACATATATACACATCGATTGTTATGTATGTATGTATATATTCAGCCCTTTTTAACGTCCCACTGCTGGGCACGGGCCTCCCTTCAATACAAGGGGAATCAGGCCATAGTCCACCATCCTGGCCAAGTGCGGGTTAGCGGACTTCACATGTCTTTCGAAAACTTGCTAGGTTCTCACAGACATGCAGGTTTCCTCATGATGTTTTCCTTCACCGTAAGGCAAGTGGTAATCATGTTAGAAACGATTCGCACATGAAAATATCAGAGGTGCGAGACCCGGGATTTGAACCCACTTCAATCGGTTTCCCAAGCGAGCGCGTTACCACTGGGCTACCACTGCTACTGTCGATTGTTATATATACATATAAATTATAGACGCTATAACACTCCAATATATATAAGCAGTATATATAAGCAGTAAGTAAATAAAAAGCGCATTAAAAATTACATTAAAAAAGGAGTAATCTTAATCAAAATAATTAATTTTTGATTTATTACCACGAGTACGTACTCCGGCATCGGCTGATAACAGCTGTACATTGTACAGTTACGAGACACCAAATATCAACAATTATGCACTCTTTGCTCCCCAACTGTTTTTTTAGAGTTCCGTACCCAAAGGGTAAAACGGGACCCTATTACTAAGACTTCGTCGTCTGTCTGTCTGTCTGTCCGACTGTCACCAGGCTGTATCTCATGAACCGTGATAGTTAGACAGTTGAAATTTTTATAGATGATGTATTTCTGTAACCGCTATAACAACAAATACTAAAAAACAGAATAAAATAATTATTTAAGGGGGCTCCCATACAACAAACGTGATGTTTTTGCTCGTTTTTGCATGATATTGATAACGGCAATAGGTAGACGCTTGAAATATTCACAGAATATTTAGTTATTAATTCACTTTAAAAATAAATAATTAAAATAAAACAAATATTTAAGGGGGGCTCCCATACAACAGACATGATTGTTTTGCCGTTTTTAAAAATAATGGTGCGGAACCCTTCATGCGCGAGTCCGACTCGCACTTGGCCAGTTTTTTATATTATGTACGAGTACTAACAACTGACCCTTGCTTCGCTTGAGTGTCCTAGGTTTCCTGGTGTCTTATAAAAGCCCATGTTACTCCAGATCATAGAAACCTAATTTAAACCAAATTTAAACCGAATCCGTCCTGTTTTTTAGCTCACACTAACCAAATTACTACAGCTTTGCCTGTTTAATTCAGTGAATGCCACTAACACATTATACGTTCATTTATTCTATTATTAGTTAGTATAATTGATGTTATCATAGACAATTGACATGCTCCATAAAATACCCATGGCTTCTATAATTTTTTGTCCCTACATGAGTTAACCAGTCAATTGAAAGGAGTTATTAATTTTGTACGTTACAATATCTTTTGTTATTCAATATTTATAATTATGTACAAGAAAACATTAAAAATATATATTTTTAATCTATTTCTTTAAATACAGAACGTCCCTCGTCCAAGTCGGATAATAAATAAACATGCAAGTGATTAAGGGACCGCCGGCGAACTACAAAAAGGGCAAAAAGCGTAAAAAAAACTCGCGAGCGCGTACAACTCAATTTTGGAGGCACAACGCGGTGGAAATAAGGCGGAAAAAAATGAGGGAGCCTTTCTTACTGTGCGGGATTCAACGGGACTATTATTATATTTTTTAATGCGAATTAAAATATTATTATATAACATTTGTAATTATAGATTTCCATTTTCATGTACACATAATAATGCAAACAATATTTTTTGCATATGTGTGACTTTTGTGGTATTATTAATAAATTTGTTATGCTATGGAGAATTTTATATTATTTTATTTAATATTTAATATATATTTATAAATACACATGAAATAGCAATATATAGATATTGAAATAATCAAAATTATAGTAAATTTACTTATAAAAGATATTGACTGACCTTACAACAAAATAGACAAAAAAACAAGTCATAAATTACTAGAACATCCGAACTAATAAATTTATTAATAAAAATAAATATGAAATAGAAAATTAAAACACATTCACAGTAGCAAAGGCCCCGTATATAACTCCGGTGGTCCCCCCACCTAACGAGTACGGCGATTAATTTGCAGTGCGCGTTAAAGGCGAGTTGCACACGAAAAAACATTCTTAGAAACTTCTACAATTCAATTGTATGCATTCTTTAAATTTCATCGAAAATACCACGCTACTATACGGGAGATACCGGGTTCGATTCTTTTGGCCAAACTGTTTTTTTATTATTAGTCTCAACAGACAAACTATTTAGGTATATTTTTAATATAGGTCATTAAATAGTAACTAAGACAAAGTCTAGATATAGGTAGTTTTTAACAATTTTTTTTCACAGATGTTCATTTGTCATACATGAAGTATCAAACAATAAGTTTTTACTTTTGGGTATAAATATTACAAGTTTTTCACTTATTTTAAGAAATTTCATAATATAAAGCACTATACTGCTATGACAACCAGAAAGACAGAATTTAATTAAGTATTATAGAATCGAATACGAGTTTATTGATATTTTTTTCACTCATTTATGGAGTAACAGATCGATATGATTTTTGTATAAAAATAATTAAAGCAGAGAACATGGAAAGACAGTGTGAGTTAGGCTCTTTTCTTACATACGTTATTCTAAGGCATAACTATACTTTATTACAAAAAATAAACAAAACAAGGGCGGTCCAAAAAATAAAATTCAATTAAAATTTACTTATTCTTGTTTTCGCAATCCTCAGACTTATAATTTTGCTACAATGATATATATATGTATCTATCTAGAGTCTAGACTTGAAAAAGCTAGATAAATATACACATTAAATGTTTTTTTTAAACTCCCCCATAGTAAAAATAAATCAAAACTATACATTTTTAGACAATCAATTTCGCATGACACTACAAAAATATCGAACAAAAACGAAACTTTCGCTTATTCCCACAGAACCCAAATAGTTGTAGAAATTCGTGACTTCCGACAAACGGCGAAACGTCCAAAAAACAGTCAAAGACACCTCGGGACGTCTATACGTGTCTTTTATAAAATTGCCTACCTTTTATTGAACAAAGTCCCAGTAATTTTACTGTTTAATCTGCCGCCTGAGATCGCAAGCACGTTCTTGTACGTAAATAGTGTGAAATGCATCACAATTTGGTTGATTTATTTGGAATGTGAATATTGTTGCTTTATAATAATATGATATTTAATTCGATATAATTTGTTACTAGTATCTCTAGATACGCTTTTACTTAGCCATAAATAGGGACCTGTTTGATTTTTGCAATACTAATCCATACTAATATTATAAATGTAAAAGTTTGGGAGGATGGATGTTTATCACTCTTTCACGCCATAACGGCTGAACGGATTTGAATAAAATTTGGCATAGAGATAGATTAAAGTCTAGAATAGCACGTAAGTTACTTTTTATCCCGGAAAAATGAATGGTTCCCCTGGGATAGATTTGTTTTTGTCTAAGGACAAATAGGAAGCGAGGGTGAGTCGCTAGTGTCAAATATATGGAAAAAAACCATGGTACTCTCCAGCGCATAAGGTTTTCTTTCTATACTAAAATAATGTCAATCAGTTATGTGAAAGAAGAACTAACAAATAATTTTTCGTATTTGTAATATTATTACGGATTGTGTTAAATGTAAATTAGGGGTATATTATATAAGCTATATTATATTATTGTTATCTTAGTTAAATCTGTAATAAAAAAACGTGTGTATGTACTTATGTACGCACGTAGGAACTTACACTTCTTTGGCGTAACAGAACAAAAATAGCTAAAGATTTCATTCCGTATGTCACAACTCTCTGTTTGTAAAAGGAACGCAGCTAACTTCATCATGTCGCTTTTGGGCTGTCGATGTGCGCGTGCATCGTAACAATTTACTCTCATATTTTTTTCCAAACGTACCAAAAGAAGTATAACTTCAAAAAGTGGTATAAGTGCGACAACACACGTGACTCGGGTTCTGTATATTAGTAGATTAACGACTCCTTTACTTGACTATATGAAACCTAATATTTCCATTTAATTTTCGAGTATGTTTCCCGAAATGAACCGTCAAAATTATATTCATTACAACTCAATATTTGGGTGACCCCACTTACTCTTCATTTGTACAACATGTCTACCTTTCCTGTGCCTTTAACTAACAGATGCACTATAACTAACAAACAACACTTATAATTAAACTGGAGATAAAAAATCTTATATATTTTTTCATCTAAATGTTACTAAAAAGTAAAAATAAATGTTTATTTATATTAACATCGTCTAAATATCAGAACGAAACACGAACATTATCAAACAATATTAATAGTGATTTTATTCGATTATTTGTAATCAGTCTGAAAATCTTTATACATGGCATAGGACTTTTACTATATTAGCAGACATATATATAGGTACTACATCTTCTATCTGTACATATAATAAAATTGTAACTAAGCCGAATCTGTACATAAAATATTTTTTGAAAAATCTTATTGAAATAGACATTATTATCGATTCAGAGGCCGAATTTATAGTTTTTAGAATTTTTGTCTGTCTGTCTGTCTCTGGCCGCATCACGGATATCTCACTGGAGTGATTTTGATGTAATTTAGTGTGATGATAGCTGCTTATCCGGGTCAACATATAGGATACTTTTTTTTGCGGGGAAATATCTCATCTCTGAGAAATCTATACTAAACGGTAAAACGTAACTAGGGACGAACCCGAGCGAAGCGAGGGTGAGTCGCTAGTTATACATATAAAAAACAAAGATCATGACATTCCTAGTTACACTTTACAATATTTAGCACATTCTTTTGAACTATAAGTAAATTAAATTGAAATTTCAAATCCGAAATATTCATGAATACAAAGCGGGGCTCCTTATACGTATAATATTATGAGATATAGCTGGAGCTCGCTCGTCCCAACTCCATTCGATGCAAATTCTCACATCGACCGTATTGGTGCGTGGTGTAAATTATAAGAACAGCGTTTTATTCATTTCAATGAATTTTAAAATCAATATCAAATATTTGCCTAAGAAAGTATTGGTTTCAATGATTATATCTTTCAAAAGCGAAGATTACATCGTGTATAATGTAATAATGATAATGTCCTCCTAGTACATTTTTGTTCACTAACCAATTTCGCTGGGCATATTGTATTGCACAAAAGCACTTATATTATGAATTTAAGACATCACATAGAATGGTAAAACAGGGCAGATAACTAAAAAATATAGTAAAATATAGTAATTTTACTATAATTTACAGAGTTATCTACAATCCGTATATAAATTGAGCGTGAAAAAAACCCAAATTAAATATTAAATCATATAACTTACTTTAAACAACTAAAAAAATACGTCAAAGATAGTTTTAAAATTAATAAAATACATTATTAATAATATAGTTAAATGTTATACTTAACAGAGTTAATAGTGTGTTGAGTGTTAGACTAATTTTTTTCCCGTTAAATCAAGTTCTTATTATGAGAAATTAGAAAATTATGTACATATAGTTACTGGTATTTACAGGCATCAGTGACGGAAAAGTGACCATCTGCAGGTCCGAAGGTCCTGGATTCTAGTCCCGAGTCAAATTAAGTAGGGTTACTGAGTTTTTATGACAGGAGAAATAGTAATAGCCGTTAGTTGGGCAGTTAGTGGTATTTCAGGACCGACGTACATATGCAAATAAAGCACAGTAAAACAAATAATATAATCACTGTTCTTATATATTCACACAATAATCAAACAATTTGATAGGAATTAGTGTTTGCGGGTTAAAAATATTACCTGTATGCAGCTTATGTCTTTAAAATTGGGCCAACTTGTAAGGTATGCCAAGAACGCAATATTTGCTTCTATGGTGTAAGAGCCGACTTTAAATAGCGATGTTAGCGGTGAGGGATTATGTGAGCGAGTGGCGATTGTTTCGCTTTGGGATGGACTTAGGAAAGGAAAAGTAACTCTTAAAAATATATAGTTAATCCCATAAATATTATAACAGAGATAGACTATAGTCTGGAATATCACATAAGTTACTTTTTATCCCAGAAAAATGTACGGTTCCCGTGGGATAGATTTGTTTTTGTTTATCACTAGGGAAGATCCCGAGCGAAGCAAGGGTGAGTCGCTAATATGTAACTATTTTAAAATGCATTTGCATGATTATGTTTCGTTAATTAAGGTTGAAATGAATAACCTTGTTATAGAAGAAGTTAAAATTTAAATAGTTCTAAAATCGCGTAGATATTTTTTAATTTTTAAAAGATTTTCACACTTTTTTGTATTGTAATGTAAATATTATCTTAAATTAATTCAACTAAACTGTAGGAAGGTACTAATTAAGATTTGTCTCTACTTCATTGTAATTGGTCTTAATTCCCACTCTTAAAAAGGTTGTAATGTGTCTAAAAGCAAAATTTCAAAAACTGATAATTTAAAATTGATACATATGTATAAAATTTAGGCATTAAATGAATATATTTCGAAACGATACCGTATATCATCGATGATTTCTTAAACACAAACTAAAACTACAATGTTGTACGCTAAGCAGGAAATCGTAGTACCTACTCTAAGATCCAAAGCAAGATCGCTCTCCACATCTGCTTAGAGAGTGAAAGTATTTTTATTAAACTTATACTTAAAATATATTATTCTAAATATATGTAGTATATGCGTTGCCGAGTAAATTAAATATGGTCAGGAGTTTCTCTTATTGGAAATAATGTGATTTTTATATATTTTGTTTGGTTTCTTACCTATGTAGCTGTTATACTGAATGTTCTTCTTTATTCATACTTACATATATTTAATATTAAAAAAAAATCAAATTAAATAATAAATAAAACTTTATTATTTTATTAATTAAAGGTTTCATTTGGTAACCTATTTGTGTTATTTTTTAAAGTTTTCACCCAGTAAGGAGATAATGAAGGGTGACCTTACTTTGAATCTCATACTGTACATAGTACTCATTTCAATAAGCACTGTAATCATTAACATAGTCGTACTCATATCGGACTTTAATAATTTAAGTTATATTACCTATTAAGATAAAAAACATAATCATCTACACACTCTTAAGCTCTCATTGGATACACCGATATATGTGTTACTTTTAAACACCCAAAATAGTATGATTATGCGTAGGTACAATAATTTAAAAAAAAAGGTAATTAATTTAAAATCAAATGGGTCTTATTACAATAAAATACTGAAGTATAATTTAATAGTAATATATAGTATAATAGTAATTCGTAAATAATATTATAAATATGAAAAAATACTTTCCCGATTGCACTTGATGTAGGCTACTTTTTACCGTTCACCTCATTAGTGTTCGACAATCCAACTGGGCGCCAAGGCAAAAAACGCACTGGAAGGCGGCCCACTTCAGTGGGTGGTGTACAACGCGGAGAAGGTTTTGTTGGATTTTGGTGAAGTACTGGCTTCTCTAGCCCGTGACTCCCAAACACCCAGCTGCATGTATGCAGATGGTATGCGTGAATGCATTTCTTAACATTAAAAAACTACTTTTTACCGTAGCAACTGTAGTTTTCCGTGTGATATCAATCTGTTGCAAGTGGATATGAGGGTCATGAAGCGGCATGTACACGTACAGATCACTAACATTGTATTATTTTACGAATAAATAACATATGTACCTTATTTACCCTTTTTATGTTGTTTTCAAAACTCATCATAAAGCTACTGCCAACCAACTTCTGTTCATGGCCAAGGAACTGTAAACTCTTGTCCACATTAGGTCACTGCAGAACCCTAATATCACAATAGTAGGTACTTATAGGATCGCTTGCGCAAATACTACGAAGATATAAATAAAAATAAAATACGGTAATAATTTAATACTAATAAATTCGAGATGATCTTTGTTTTAATACTTTCACTAACAACTAACCGTCGCTTAGTTCTAGCGCGTCCCTGTATATTTGTATTTCTACTGCTTCGGTGGTCTAGTGTCTAGCGAGTACGGCTGTAGATCTGGAAGTCCTGGATTTGACTCGAGGTCAGACCTAGTTTAATTACTGAGTTTTTCTGTTAATACATTTTTGGTAGTATCCCTGATTTGGGAAGTTAGTGGTGCTACATGCCTCGAACAACACGTAAAGCCGTCGGGCCTGCGCCTTAACTCTCACCAGTCGTGTCTAAGTATCGGTCTGCGCATACACTTATGCACTATAATATCTCCTGCGCCTAAATCGGTAAGAACATCATTACCTACTATGTAATAGTATGCTATGTGTCAAAACATCGTTTTTTTTTTTCATAATAGGTTGTCTAAGGATTCTTTTAAATAAATTACAGAAATATACATACAATTTTCTTTATATATACATATATATATATATATATATATATAAACTTTTTCTTCTAGTAATAAAAATATAGCATTCGGAAAGTGTTGACCTTCTTAGATTAAAAAAAATACACTAAATGAATATAATATTATTATATTAATAAAATAAAGTGCTTTTTATTATCCTAATGTATGAAATTGACGTCATACTGCAATTAACAATGCTGCTGCGACTAACGCTGTCGCTCTTATAGATGTAATACTAATTTAAATAATCAGTATATTTTACACGCGAAATATTAAATCTATACATATAATGAGACTGTAACTGTCGCTGTCTGTACATGGAAGATATTTGAAAAAAAAACTATTATTGGGGATCTTTATTAACGCAATAGAACCCAAAACAATGATTTTTAGAATTTTTGTCTGTTTGTCTGTGCGTTTGTGCGCGCTAATCTTAGAAACGGCCTAACTGATTTGGGTGCGGTTTTCACTATTGTATTGTGCTAAGCTTCACTTAACATTTAGTATTCGTTTTATTTCAATCGGTTTATAAATAAAAAGTAATGTTAATTAAAAAATAACCTAGGGACGAACCCGAGCGAAGCGGGGATGAGTCGCTAGTATCGAATAATAAACTACTGAAAATTTTTCTTAATCTCATCATTCAGTTTCTTATGACTTTGTTAAATGAGAGCATTTAGATTTTGATAAGAGATTAACTATGTTTTGTGTGCTCTTGCTCATGAGAAATAACATAATTATAAATCTATTTAAAAATACTTATTAAAAAAGTTCATCGAGGTCAAAATCACAAAGTTAATTATAATTAATAAAAAAGTTATGCAGACTTTAAAGGCGGTTATCCCTCGTTTCATCCTCATAGAATTTTTTTTAAATATATAAACTGATTCATTTTCAAATATATCGGAACTTTTTTTATTATTATTTTTAAATTCGATGTAACTTTTTTCTTAAAAAGTAATTATGGTCAATAAACATACATATATACACACATATAAACATACATATGTACATGCAGACAATCACACAATGTCTGCGTGTATAAATACATTAAATAAATAAATAATAAATACACACAGCACCACCTAGTTCCATGATAAGCTACGAGGCTTGTGTTATGGATACTAGATAGATGATACACTACACATATGTATATAACTTTAATTACATACATATTATAAATATAAACACCCATGATTGGAGTACAAACATTCGTGCTCATCACACAAACGAATGCCCCCAGCAGGACTCGAACCTGAGACCGCTGGCACAGCAAGTAGGTTCAGTACAAACTGGGCCAAACGTTTCGTCGAATTGGTACAATAACAAGTCTGGCGACACAAATAAACTATGCAGAACAGAGAACCGTCGGCCGAGGGATTAAGCAGGATCTGAGTTCCCACGGTGCGGCGAGTTCCTGTACACGAGCGATAGTGGGTATTTTAGAAATAGAATTAATTTCACTGAAGTTGATTTGGCTAATGTGTAATCTCAAGGTTACTATTAAATTTTACTGTTTATTGGCTTATCCTTTACTTCTATACATATTATAAAATTCTAACTAAGCCAAATCTGTACAATAAATATTTTTTTGGAAATTTTATCTTTTGAATCGTCAATTTTACATTTTAAATTTAAATAAAATGTCAGTGTAGTCAATCCGTGAGGAATCTATCCATTTATCACCAGTTCAGAGAGAAAAACCTTCTTATCATCTCCTTATTTATCACCAGCTTAGAGAGAGAAACCTTCAACCCTTCCGCTTCGAAGAACTGGCGAAAGAACCTCAGCAGGTGTAAATACCTCTATCTGTCTGTCTGTTCCTGTTTCAGGCTTATACAACTGAGCAGCAAACCATGAAATTTGGAAAGGACATGATTACTTTATTTTTTTAATGTTGGGAAATGCATTTACGCCCTCGCCACGACAAGGTGAACGCAAGTCGGGATGGGGGGATGCTATAACTACCCTAAAAATAAAAAATACTATGCTATTCTCGATTTTCATTCACTCATTTAATTAACAAAAATGCAAAATGAATGATATAAAACACTTTCCAAATAAAGTAGAAGATATAAAATAAAGCCGTACACTCTATACAGTATAAGATCACACGCACCGTTGGAACACAACGCTGGTGGTCCGGTCATTGCGGAGTTTGACTAAATTGACGACTTTACGACCGCACTCGTACTTCATACTTTCCACGTAATCGCGGAATGTTTTTATATTACACAACTTGTATTGTTTACTTAATTTCCAATATGTTTTCATTGACTTTTTATTTCTTACTAGTGACTTACTCGCTTTGCTCGCGTCCCAAGGTGTTTTTTGCGATATGATAGAAAAGGTCGATTTGATATACATATTATATACTATGATATACATATGTACATCTTTTGACGACTAACGCTGCCTTTTTTAAATTTTATAACTTACAGCTTATGTATTAATTCAGGTCTTATCTCATAGTTGGGAAGTTGGTTGTGTTTGACTCCCGTGAGACCACGTAAAGTTGTTGGTTTTGCACCTAATCTTTCACGATTGTTGTCAATAGGTTCCAATGGAGCTTGAAAGTGAAAGAATAGAGAGTACACCTGAGTCTGCACGTATACATATGCACTATAATATCTCCTGCGAACACAGTTAGTGTCAGCGAAATGGGCATCGTGGCCGAAATTTTTCAGGAGAATATCATGAACAAATAGATTAAGTGTTATCTATAGAACACAAGTATGCTATGTTTAACGTATAATATGAACTTGTAATTTGAATTAAAGATAATGCTGATAATTAATAAGAAATAGCTATTTCAGTTTGGATGTCGTTTACGAGACGATGAAAAACCCTCTGATTCTAAATATGGTTAATATTGTATAAAAATTACACTATCATAAATGCGAATGTATGTGTTAAATATACATATGTGTATGCTTTTTTTTGTATTTTTAGATTTGAATTTTTGTATCCAGATATAGTAACAGCAACATGTAGGTTACGGTTAGTAAAATTTGCCATAAGACGCCACCTGTATAAAATACTAGCGATTCACCCTCGCTTCGCTTCGGGTTCGTCCCTAGACAAAAACAAATCTATCCCACGGGAACTGTACATTTTTCCGGGATGATATATAGCCTATAGCCTTCCTCAGTTAACAGGCTATCTAATACAAAAAGAATTTTTCAAATCGGATTAGTAGTTCCTGAGATTAGCGCGTTCAACCAAACAAACAAACAAACTCTTCAGCTTTATAATATTAGTATAGATTACAAATACAAAAGGCACCCGAGCGAAGCGAGAGTATATCTCTGGTATGTTAATAAATTATGATGTACAAATAAATAATATTTAATACCTTTTATAATATTACTATCAAAATCTTATCATACTTTTGAAATTAACTAACACTTTTTGTGACCATTCGCAATAGCGTAAGTAATAACTTACTCGTATTACTTAGAATATTATTTCTATGAAAATTACCATAAAACCTTGAAATTCAAACACAATAATATCTATACATATAATAAAACTGTAGAGGTCGAATGTCTGTAGGAAAAAAATGCTAAAAACCGAGTCAGGGGGATGTAAAAAGAGAAATAGAACAAATTCAAAAAAATTCCAACTTTTTTGTTTCTCTGTCTGTTTGAACGGACTAATCTCCAAAACTGTTGGACCGATTTAAATGAAATTTTGCATAGTATGTTGACCGGGTATTTAAGGATATACCCAATCAACATTTTAGATACTTTTCATCCCGGAAAATTAAAGAGTTCCCGTGGGATAGTTAAAAAACTATAGTAACTTATTCAGCTTAGTACACAACACCTTATGCAACTACGAGTAATTTAGTAAAATTTGGCATGCTACCTTATACTGGAAATATGTACGGTTCCCGTGGGATAGATTTGTTTTTGTTTTCTTAGAGGTGAACCCGAGCGAAGCGAGGATGTGCCGCTAGTGTTATATAAGTTCATAAACAACTAGCGACTTGCTCTCGCTCCGCTCGGGTGCGTCCCTATGTCTTTTTGCCATAAATTTTAATTTAAAACGTTTAGATAACGCGCGATAAAGCAACTCAATGGTGCTTTTTTTCTAACTTCAATTAAATTTATTATGATTTCTAACAGTAAGCAAATTTTAAACAAAACTATCTTATCGGATTTTTGCGGGTTTATTTTGATTATTTTTTCCTTACTTTACACTTTACAGCAATCATGGTCACGGGAGAGCCTAAGACGTCTCAAAAGACATTATAAAGTTGTTACAGACAGTGACTACCCACAAAATTGTAGATAAGATGCTTTGTTCCTTCCAGTATACAAGTACATTTCATGTTCTAACAGCCGGCGCCTTGTCGCCTGCGCCCGACGGCGCCGTAGAGACTCGTGTCTCAGACCCACTAATGTAAAGTTTATGTAACACATAAACGTTTCGCGTATTTCACTACTCACTCAATCTCATTTGATGGATTACTCGACTATCTTCTTAGTTTTTAATGTTGCTTTCGTAGAATTTATTGTATCGAAAATAAATTATATAGACGATATCTAGCTTAGTTTTTACTTAGCGGTTGGATGTCTTACTTCAATTATAGCGAATCGGCTTAGCGATTTGATTGCTAAACATGGATTTTTCTTCACGTTCTATAAATATAGTATGAATACATAAGTCTCTATCTATTCAGCCATTTTTAACGTCCCACTACTGGGCACGGGCCTCCCTTCAATACGAGGGGGATCAAGCCAAAGTCAGTTAGCCAAGTTGGCCAAGTGCGGATTGGTGGACTTCACATGTCTTTTGAAAACTTGTTAGGTAGTCTCAGGCATGCAGGTTTCTTCACGATGCTTTCTTTAACTGTAAGACAAGTGGTAATCATGTTAGAAATGATTCGCACATGAAAATATCAGAGGTGCGGGACCCGGGATTTGAACCCGCTTCACTCGGTTAACCAAGCGAGCGCGTTACCACTGGGCTGCCACTGCCTTTATAAATACATAAGTATAAGAAGTATACTACAGGTTCTTCCTGTAGTAATTTTCTAAATGATTGTCAAAACCATTTCAAAATCTATTGCTTAGTTTGACTAAGCGCATAAACGAACACATTAAAAATATACCTATGTAAATTGTATAGGTAGATTTTAAACTTATATATTTCTGTTAATAATATTGTACTGTTCCGTTTCCATTCCCTTAAATCCTTTCACCATTTTCTGTCAGAAATTGCTCATAGCAATAAGATCGCCTTTGCACACCAATTTCACCATCTTTTATGTGGTTTTAACCTATGGTATCTTTGTATGCAATAAATAATTTATCTATGTATCTAAAACAGTAAAATTCACTGAGGTACCCTGTTTCCCTGTGTATAAAATACTTGCGCCGCCAATACAATTCCGATTAGATGCTATGTTATTGGTATACACACTAAGAAATTTAAGGCAGTAGTAGCCCAGCAGTAATGCGCTCATTTAGAAAACCGAGTGAAGCGGGTTCAAATCTCGGCTTTTCTGATATTTTCATGTCCGAATCATTTTAAACATGACTACCACTTGTCTTACGGTGAAAGAAAATATCGTGGGATACCTGCATGTCTGAGAGAACCTAGCAAGTTTTCGAAAGACACGTGGAGTCCGCCAACCCGTATTTATCCAGCGTGGTGGATTATGGCCTGATCCCCCTCGTATTAAAGGTGCCTGTGTCCAGCAGTGACACGTTAAAAAATTATTCTCACAAATCGCATAGTTATTTTCCAAATCCGTCATAAATGAGAAACAAAATACAACAGCGAGGATACGAGTAATTGAGAGCAGACAACACGGTTGACTCGCTGGGGTAGATTGCAGTGTGATAAGAAATAAGGGGTTGTTGCTTTCATTTAGATAAGCCGCGAAACATATACTTAGTCTTGGGAATTCTTAGGATCTATTAACTTCGGTATGCATTATTTTCATGCAATTAAGTATTTATGTTATGTAGTACGTAGGTAGCGGCACTCGAACCCGTGACCGCCGGCACAGCAAGTAGGGTCACTACAAACTGAGCCAAACGTGTCGTCAAAGATGAATTTAACGTTCTAATGAAATCAAACATAAACTAAATCTGTAATTATGTTACTAGACTGCATTAAGTACTGTCCAACCAAAAGCAGCTAACACGCATTGTTTCAAACAACCAACCAGAACGGAGCGTCCAGTCATTACGTCTCTTTCTACCATAAAAAATACGACTTAAAAATCACTTAAAATTATTCACTTCGCCCTGAGAGGTCTTAGTTTATTTTTTCTTGACATATAAATAAATAAAAATTAAACGGTTCTGCCTTTTTGCCCACTGTTTGTCAACCGATTTATTTATTTTTTTATTAGTAGCTATCGACCAGCTTCAAAATTATCAATAAAAAAATGATATTTTTTTTATTCAACAAAAACACTTTTTGTCTATTTATTCATAATACATTATTTAATAATAATTATGCTCGAACTTCGACCGCTGAGCTCTAATTTAAATACCTTAACCTGAAAATCGGTTCACAATTACCCAAAATATAATATTTTGGTGATTTGAATTAAAAATCGTTCAAAAAACGGATAAAACTCAAAAGTCATTAGAATTATCATTATAATTTACGTGTCATAACGACAATTGATTTACAACTCTAAAATAAAACTATAGAAGCTATCAAAAACATACGAATTAAAATCCTCCAAGCGTATACTCTTCACACTCCGCTAGTACAAAGTTACTACAGTCATTCATGCTGAGACAATGTAATTACTAACGTAATAAAATTGTATTTTAACTATGAAACCACGCAAAAACTTACAGCATTATTTAAATAAACATTTCCGTAAAAAAATACTATTGAAGTAAAAACGACCGTCTGGTGTTCAAGGTCGCGGGTTCCATTTCAATGCGAGGCAATTTATTCTAATCTAGACAAGACAATTCACAGATTAACCAATTAAATCATTGTTTTTTTATTAAAAAGGTACAGATTTCAAGTAATTATTGCACTATTAGGAGTGTGTTTTTTGAAGTTTATAGGGATGGTCCTCCGGGGATGAATCACGAAAATCGATTGGTGGAGACTAGTATAGTATTATATGATCTGTGGTGGAGGTTTTGCGTAACTTATATAATCAGAAGAAGATAATAAAAATAGCGGTTAGATTATTTATTTAATCACAATAAATGATCATTGAAAACATCATCATCAAAGAAGGTAATTTTCTACTGAAATGTATTCTACAAACGCATAAACTTGTATATACATTACAAACACTTGCTTTAAATTTTCTTTGATTTGTGTACGATGATAACGGCCACAGGTGTATGCAAATCTACACAAGCAAAGGAAAACGCCCGCTCCAAAGATTGGATTTGTTATGGCAAGTGTCTCTCTCTCGTCTCTTTAAAATAAAAGAGAAGAAGAAAAATATATATTTATCTACATTATACTTAGATTAAAATTTTATTTACAATAGAAATTGAGTGATATAATTATATTATATATACCCGGTATTATTAGTACGTCATATTATAGATAGTACCTGGGCGACCAAGCTTCGCTCGGAGTCCCTTTTTGTTATATCGTATTTTTTAGATAAAAAAGAAACTAAAAAGTTGAATTAATACAAAAAAAGTAAAAACCTTATATTCGATCGAGATTCGAAACCTGTCATTGTTAATCTTGCACCTTGGCCGCTTTTTCCGATTTTTCGCCCTCGAAAACCTCCACATACCAAATTTTAGCGAAATCGTTAGAGCCGTGTCCGAGATCGCCGGTATAAATAAGAACAAGAACTTAAGAAACATTCATTAAAACTTAATCCAACATATTTAGTTAGAACTTCATAATGTTTTAATATTCCCATAATAACTACGTGGATTAGAATTTCTATCATACAGACAATTAGACGATTTAACTATCAAATTGAACTCATAAAGCTGTTAATTTAATTGAGTAAATAAAGATTAAAATAAACCAACTTTAGTAATTTCAAGCGAATGCATACAAAGGTACCGGCAATTAGTTTAAAAATAAATGAAATATCAAAGGGCGAGTAAGAAATAACATTTTTACTATCAGTACTTTCTTCGATCAAGATTTGCGTTACGGTCGGCGCGTTCAACCTGGGTCTGAATGTTATCGCGTGTAATTAGTTCGTCGGCTCTGCGATGCGTGGCGGGCTCGAATCCCTCCGTCTGTACTGTGACCTCTGTAAAGCTTTCAATTCAGTTTAATTTTCTTATTAATTGCTTCAAAATGTGCCACTTATTGATTTCTAGAAGGTGGAAGAGATTCATCAGGGCAGATCATAACAGATGTGATCTAAATAATTTTAATATGATCGCACCTTTCTTACACTTGTAAAGTTTTAAATAGACACAAAACAATGTGAACTCGTAGGTTAAAATTGACTAACTGTATACATACATATATTTCAATTGTTAGTAATATAAAAGTGAAATTAATAAAACGTAAAATATCTGACGATATTTATTATGTATAGTCTCTTTAGTGTATAGATTTAGTTTTACTACATATGACCCTTGGTGTATATAGAAATTTATCTCCTTGAAATACAATACTTGTCACATAATGCTCGAAAAATAAAATCCAATCCCTTAAAACGAAAACCTTAATTTTATTGATAAAAAATCAAAGAAGTTATTATTGCATTTACGAGTACTTAGTAACTTAAATAGTCTGCGATTTAAGCTTGTGTTACGTGATTCTATAATCTGTATACTGAACTGACATATAGTAAAAAAAAGGCTACGATAGTCGTAGTTTTATTCTTCTCAGATTTTTTAAAACATAGTTGTGGGTAGGTGCTGTCTGTAACAAATATATATTGACGTTTAAGACGTCTAAAACCTTAGTCTCTCCCGTGACCATGATTGTTGTAAACTGTAAAGCATTTAAAAACGTCCGAAACCAAAAATCAAGATAAATTTGCGAAAAAATCTGAAAAGACAGACAGACAAACATTCTAAAAATTATAGATACGGACTCTGTATCGAT
This sequence comes from Argynnis bischoffii washingtonia, assembly GCA_033884665.1. Classification (NCBI taxonomy): domain Eukaryota; kingdom Metazoa; phylum Arthropoda; class Insecta; order Lepidoptera; family Nymphalidae; genus Argynnis; species Argynnis bischoffii. The sequence continues at coordinate 1,396,172 of CM066618.1, read as the reverse complement.
AATAATTACTATTTCAATAAGATTTTCCAAAACATATTTTATTTACAGATTCGACTCAGAATTTTATTACATGTATAGATATAGAATATAGATAGATATCAAGAATTCATGTAAATCTAAGAAAGTATTATAGTTATAATAAGGTCTTGAAGAATTTAATGACTAGGTACTAATCTTCATTATTTTAATGTAATTTAAGATAGAAAATGTAAAGGACACGTGTGAGAACTTAAAATATTATATATTTTTCGTACTCAATATACGTATTATGTACATACATTATGTTATAGAATTTATTATCTATATATAATTTAAATAATAGCCAGTTTAATTTCTGTCTGTGTGACCTGATGCGTGGCAGAATGGCGGGCAAATTGACACCTCTCGAACTTCTGTCAACTCCATATTTTTTATAAACTATCGCAATTACTTTAACTAATGAGGTTTTATTTGAATTATGGCGTCGAGTCGCGACACCACACCTTTAATTTAGCTTATTAAGTGAAGTCATGTAAAGTTATAAATTATTTAATGTCATAACTCAGACTAAGGAAAAATATAAAGTGCCATAGGACTAAACATGAATCCAAACAATCATGTTTTAAAATTGTATACAAACATTAATAGAATACTCGTTACTGTAATAAGTAAATAGATGTATATAGCTATCGGATTTTAAAATTTTTTTGTTATCTTTCTTTCGAGGGAGAGAGACCAATGCTTTAAAAAATACAAAAGAATATAATACTTTTTTATTCATATTTTCTTCTAAATAATTGTAAAGATTGGAAAGAAATAAACGATATTTGTTCACGTCTTCTTTTCTGAAATCGGTCAATAATATTGCTGTAACATAAACAAACAAACCAGTCAAAATGTCAATACCATCCTAGGATCTCAGATAAAATGATATTCTACTATCACTAATATAAAACTACGCACGTGGTGATATCCCTATTTTTGTTATCTTTCATAATTTTCTTTTTGTGTGAGTTATTTTTTTTTCTAGCATAATACATAGAACAGTATATTTAAATTAAAATGGCTGTCAGACATACAGACAAGTGGACAAACAAAGAACCCTGCCTTTCCAGTGTTCGCAGAAGATTTTGCCTTTTTGCTACGGAACCCTAAAAAGTTTTATTCAATTTAGTCGTCTAATAGGTAAATAAAAAAAGGCTACATAATAGTAACATCTATACACATAATAAATTTGTAACTGAGCCGAATCTGTACATTAAATATTTTTTGGAAAATATTATTGAAATAGACTTTATTCGATATACAGAAGCCGATTCTATAGTTTTTAGAATTTTTGTCTGTCTTTCTGTCTGTCTGTTACCGCATCACGGAAAATCCACTGGAGGGATTTTGATGAAATTTGGTATGATGATAGCTGGTTATCCGGGTCAACATATAGGATACTTCTTACTGCGAAAAAAATATCTCATCTCTGAGAAATCGATACTATACGTTAAAACATAAGTAGGGACGAGCCCGAGCGGAGCGAGGGTAAGTCACTAGTACATTCATACATATAATTGTAGGATGAAACTCAATTTCTATGCAAATAAGCATAAGTGCTAACAAGTAAGCCATATATAGAATACGAAGAACACTTAGATGATTATACAAAAACACCTGTCCTTAGCCGGTGCATACAAAGCTAATCACAAGATTTATAACTCAACGTCCTAGATTCAACTGACTTCGTGGTATCAAACCAGGATCCTTTACTGGGCTATGTCAATTTCAATATTTTTTTTTAGGACTGGACTATTAACTAATAGAAGCAATTGTCGTGCGTGAGAATCGAACTCGCAACCGTCGTTCTACAGATCAGATTGAAACCATTAAACCATTGTGGAGATATGTTAGTTGATTTTCCAACATTCACCGAACAAAACGCGATAGCATGAGAACTTCATTAGACTCTACTACTGAAGATCAACAAAATGTTCTTTATTTTCATACACTTTCCTTAATCACTTCCAATTAAAGTACAGTTAGTTGAAGAATTACAACCCTTTGCTTTGACCAAACTATGACAAGCATCTTTATCAATTCAGTCAGTAGGCAATAAAATTTTCTTTCTGATTTAGTAAAAATCGAACCCGTGATACTTGTCTCATTAATGGTGGTAAAATATTCTAAATGCCGTATTATTATAAATTATTCGTTATTTATATTTTTTGATTTATATATTTCTATTTAATATTTAGAGATAATTTGTATCTAAGAGATCTATACATATAATAAAATTCTAACTGAGCCGAATCTGTACATTACATATTTTTTGGAAAATCTTATTGAAATAGTCATTATTATCGATACAGAGACCGAATCTATAGTTTTTAGATTTTTTGTCTGTCTGTTACCGCATCACCGAAAAACCACTGAAGCGATTTTGATAAAATTTGGTATGTTGATAGCTGATTATCCAGGTCAACATATAAGATACTTTTTACTGCGTGAAAATACCTCATCTCTGAGGAATCTATACTAAGCATACTAAACGTTAAAACGTAAGTAGGGACGTACCCGAGCGGAGCAAGGGTGAGTCGCTAGTATATAATATATTCGCTACGTTTTTTGTACGCTTAATTTCTTTAAAATTAGCAATCCTTTTAGAATCAGTTTTGTTACATGATTCAGAAAATTTCATCCAAAAGGTTAGATTTTGCTAAAGTGGTAGAGACGTTTCTATATTTTGTACTTACAGATATTCGAGATTAGTTAAAAGTTAAACCATTGGCCTGTCACTAGTTTTAGTCAATATTTATGTTTCAAAAGCATATTTTTTTAGAATAAAAGTAAAAAAGGATAAAGACGAAATTTCATGTTTTCTAAGTTCTTGCATTTAAATCGATGACAAAAAAAAAGTTTAGCAAATATAAATCCTAACATCAAATTCTCAAACACTAACAAAGAACATATTCGTAACTCCGCCTGTTAATTAAAATTCTTCTTTGTTGCATTCAAATAAATTATAAAGAATTTATAGTATCGAGTCTACCTTTTTGCGATGTTGGTGGCGGGACCTAAGTCCGACATCATTGCTGGATACCGATCGAGATAGATAACAGCCCAATATTCGGCAATTATATGAAAATCATTAGAAACAAAACAATTATTTTTTGTATTATTTTCAATGGGGAATTCTAAAATGTTGAAAACTTGGAACTAAGTATCTATTGTTTTCTATATTTTAAGTACTAGCGGCCCTATGATTTGCTTGACCTTTACTAAAATTAAACCAAAAAACCTTATAAAACTAACTTCATTTTCCTACATTTCCCATCCGATAAAAATATATGCGACGTAGATTGAATTCTTAATTAATCAATTTTTTTTCTGCCCTTCAGAGCCCTTTATTTTTTTTTTTTACTATCTTACTATAAGAAGGTCCTAGGTTTTAATTTAAGATTGTAGTGAAAGTTATACTAAAATCAGTTCAGCTATTCTAAAGTAGATGATGAAAAAGACGGAGGTTTTTCTTGTTTCGTTACTATGCAACTTGACCTGAAAAACAAAGTGTGGCTATTTTTAATAACAAATGGACAGTAGGTACAAATTAGGTGGGTTACAATTTCTATACAGGGTCATTTTTAATTTACTTTTACCTTTTGGGTATATACTATTTTCACCATAACAACAACATCTCTAAGAAAAAAAATTAAATTTTACAAAAATAAAAATGTTTTATTTGCACACTCTAAACGGTATAAGAACGGTAAAGCATTAACAAAAGAAAGCGCGTGCCCGGTGGAGTGGGAGGGATGGGGGGTGTAGGAGACGAAGCTTACTCATTTAAACTTGATCAGATGAGACTATTACCATTTAGAAGATGCAATAAAAATATTTTTATTTTTGTATGAAAATAAACATTTATGATTTTTTTTGTTACAGATATTGTTGTTATGATCTAAATAGTATATTTCCAAAAGGTCTTCAATAAGTTAAAAATGGCAGTGGTAGCCCAGTGGTAACGCGCTCGCTTGGGAAACCGAGTGAAGCGGGTTCAAATCCCGGGTCTCGCACCTCTGATATTTTCATGTGCGAATCATTTCTAACAGGATTACCACTTGCCTTACGGTGAAGGAAAACATTGTGAGGAAACCTGCATGTCTGAGAAAACTTAGCAAGTTTTCGAAAGACATGTGAAGTCCACCAAACCGCACTTGGTCAGGACTATGGCCTGATTCCCCTCGTATTGAAGGGAGACCCGCTCCCAGCAGTGGGACGTTAAAAAAGGGCTGAATACAAGTTAAAAATGACTGTATGTATAAATATGCAAAGAGTAGTAGTAGTCCAGTAACTTTTTCTTATCTGTTTATCAACGAATCCTCTTTTTTTGTTTATTAGCTAGGTATTGACTAACTTTAGTATATTATCAATATATTTTATTTTAGAAACAGTTTTCTTGTATAGGTAGTGTAGTGGACTGTATGTGTATGAAACAAGAATAGTACTTGTCGTGGACTGTATAAATGAAACAAGAATTAATACTTCCAAATTTCTTCCTTTTATTTCTTTCTTCTTATTTAAGCGACGTTACAATTCAACCACAGGACAACGAAATACATCAAAATGTTACAATACTTATTCCTACTTCTATACGCACAATAGGTTAGTACCGAACGAGCTATTTACATAAGTTAACCCTATTGTTTAGTCGACTACGTTATTCGGGCCTTATCGTAAGGCGTCGGGAATCATCGCCGTCCCTCGGGCCGACGCGTTCGCCGTCGGGCTCGGCCGGGTCACGTGACGCTGCTCGTCGTCCGCAACAGCTCTCCCCCCGGCGTAGCGCGGCGAGCCTCCTCCTTCACCAGCACGACGAGCTTCGTGACGGGACGCCTGAAGATCCCGGTCCGCGTCCGGATGTCCGCTACTCGCACGCCTTCCTCCAGCACAGGGTCCAGCCGGAACAGTCGGCTCGTTTTAGATAGAGGCCGAGACGACTTTATTCGTTGCAATTCGTCCGGAAAGCTATCTCTTTGAGCGCGGCGTATGAGGGCGCGCTCGGCCTCCTCAATGTGTCGATTCTCCAACCCCGTAGCTCGACGCCGACACTTATCTACGAACGCCAGCACTCTCGCAGCCGCTCTAACCAGTGTCTCGAACTTGGAGAAGCGTGCAGGATCCGGCAACCACTCGTCGCCCTGCCCGTCCTCTGCGGTCACGTGCAGCAGGACCTCCTCCTCTTCTGTGGGTGTTCCCTCGGTCGGCCATAGCTCCTCCGACTGTCGCAGGAATTCCGGCCCTCGGAACCATCGATCTTCACTGGTGATGCGAGTGTGCGCAAATCGTGTGGCGTCGTCAGCTACGTTGTCGCTGGTTGGGATCCATCGCCAATCGCCAGGTTGGGTGAGCTCGGCTAACTCTCCCAGCCGATGCGCGACGAACGGGGTGTATCTTCGCGCGTCGTGTCGTATCCAATGGATCACTGTCGTGGAGTCTGTCCAGTATACCGTCCTCTGGACCTCCACCCGATGCTCTCTCTTGATAGTTTCGGCCAGTCTTGCGCCGATAACTGCCGCCTGTAGCTCTAGGCGAGGTATGGTTTGTGTGCGCCTTGGAGCCACCTTCGCCTTGGCGGCCACGAGGCTCACGTCGGTGGTACCGTCGGGTCGAGTGATACGCCAGTAAGCCACGGCTGAGTAGGCTTGTTCGCTGGCGTCACACAGCACGTGCAGCTCCAGGCCTCGGCAACCTTCTAGGGCGTAGCAGCGTCGCAGTCGTAGGCAGGTCAGGTCAGGTATCTGTTGCAGCCAAGCCGCAAACATCTCATTCTCTTCTGCAGGAATCGGCTCATCCCATGACATCTTGATGCGCCAGAGACTCTGCAGGATGATCTTCGCACGTATCGTATAGTGACTCAGCAAACCTAGGGGGTCATATATGGACATGACCGCGCTGAGTGCTTCCCTCTTGGCAGGCGGACGGGTCTGGGCGCGTACTTCCGCAGGAACTCTGTTCATCGAGGTGTTGAACCCCAGCTCGTCCCGTTCGGCGTCCCATTGCAGGCCAAGTATCTTGTTCTCGAGCCCGTCTCCTCCTAGTCGGGTCGGTGATGTCGCCAGCAGCTGCGTGGGCACGTCGCCAATCACTTCCTTCTTGTTGGCATTCCATCCACGTAGTGTGAATCCAGCAACTGCGTGCACCTCCCGGATCTCTTTAATGGCGCGTCGAGCTTCTTCTGCCGTATCGTAGCTCGCCACCAAATCGTCCATATAGTGACTCCTTGTAATTGCTTCGAGGGCACGAGGATGCGTCTGAGCGTGCTCCTGAGCGTTGTGATTCCGCACGTAGTGAGCCATGAAGGGTGAACTTGCTGCGCCGAATATCATGCTCGTCATCTTGTAGTGGCGAGGTGGATTGTCTCGGTCGGCGCCCCTCCACAGGAACTGTTGTGCTGGCTGATCTTCTGGCCGAATCTTCACCTGGAGAAACATCTCTTGGATGTCGGCAGTGATGGCTACCGGTCGCTCCCTGAACCGAAACAGGATGCCTTGAAGCGACGTCAGCAGGTCAGGTCCCTCCAACAGGTGGTCGTTGAGGCTGACCCCTCGGCTCTTGGCTGCTGCATCAAATACCAGTCTCTGTTTCCCAGGTTTGTTCGGGTTCTGCACGGCGAAGTGAGGTAAGTACCAACAGACTGCGCTAGAACGTTCCGTGCCGTCGCATTGCACTGCGTATCCCTTCGCCAGCAGGTTGTCTATCTGCCTGGTGTACTCTTCTGCGAAGGTCGGGACGGCATCCATCTTCTGTTCAATCTTCGTAAGGCGGCGAAGTGCTGCGTCGTAACTAGGCGGCATCCTTACGTCGTCTTGCTTCCAGGGCAGTCCTACCTCGTATCTACCTTCGATCTTCTTCAAGGTCTGTTCGAGGATCTTCGTGGCCCGGGCGTTCCCATCGCTCACTCGTGGCTTGTGAGCAATGCCGAGCGCGTCGATACGGAAGTGTTCCTCCACCAAGTCATGGAGGCGTTGATCCAGTTGCTCGTTCAAGCTTACACCAGGTTCAGGAGTGAAAACATGAAGAACTCCATTCTGGTTGTGGATGACGCTGCGTGGTGCTGTTCCGTGTACCACCCAGCCGAGTTGCGTTCTGGAGGCGGCTGGTTGATTCGGGCCCCCAACTCGCAGTTCCCGGGACACTATGTACTCCCAGTGATCTGTCCCCACCAGGATCCCAGGGTGTGCCCGGTCGTAGCACACTTCTTCCCTTGGCAGGTCCTGCAAGTGCTTCTGCTTTAGTAGCGTGCTGGGAATGGACTGCTGGTGAAGCTTCATGTTCTTGACAGTTCGCGCCCGAAGCTTGTGTCTCTTCCCATCCTTCCCCTTTAAGTGCACCGTGACCAGCTGACTGCCTTCCTCGTGCTGCGACATGTTGACTCCGTGCATGTGAAGTGGTGTGAGAGGTCCCTCGGCGCCGATCCTCTTGGCCAGCTCTTCGTCGATGAGGGTGATGGTAGCCCCTTCGTCCAACAGAGCATGGGTTCTCTCCTCCCCCCGTGGCCCGACGACGGTGACTGGGCACATCTTCAATAGCACCGCTCGAGTCGACACAGCGGCGTTGGTTGCCACCGACAGCACGGCTTCGGCTTCACCTGTCGAGGGTCTAGGCGTCTTCTCTTTTTGGTGTAGGGTCGGATGATGTGGGCGGCGACACTCGTTCACGCCGCAGAGCTTCGCTTTGCAGCTGAGGCGCCTGTGCTTCTTAGTTATGCACTTGAAACATAACTGCTTCTCCTTCACCAGTTCCCAACGTTCCTCCAACGTAAGCCCCTTATATTTAGGGCACTGTGGCAGCGTATGTGTCTGCCCACAGCTAGGACATGAGCTGACTTGTTCCTCTTCAGCTTCAGTCACGTTGTACACGGCGCTCATCTTCTTCCTCTGGGTCCCGGTGTTCATCGGGGGTCTGGTCTCCCTCCGGGTAACAGCAGGTGTCGAGACGCTCGTGGGTGGGGCATATGCATACTTCAATGCCCGATCTGCCTCGCGCATGAGGAAGCGAGACAGCACTACAATCTCTGGGTGTAGTGTGACTTCCTGTTCTTCGGCGTAGTCGCACCAGCGTGCCCTGATGTGAGGACTCAGTTTGTCCAGGACTTCCCTCGCCAGCATTGGGTTGTAAAGGTAACCCTGGCGTCCGATGCTGGTCAGGATGCTGACTACGCTCTGCACCTTCACTGCAAAGCTGTTCAGCTCTACTGCTGATGACCCAGGTCTCGGAAGCTTCTTCAGTTCTAGGAAGGCTTGATCTATGATGACTTCAGGCCGCCCGAAGCACTGTTCGAGGGTCTTCATCACGCAGCTGGATCTGTAGCGGCGTGTAACAGGCCGGCTACGACGTTTCTTGCTTCTCCCCGAAGACAGCTCCTCAGTCTTTGCAGGTTCTCGTTCGGTGATATCTGGTATATCTTCGTTGAATCTTTATAGGCTGCTCTGAACGACAGCCACTCGTTGGCTATTCCAGAAAAGATCGGCAGGTCGGTGCATCTTATTCTGGGTCTAGCCATCTTCTCCAGGGCTTCAGCCAACTGCTCAATCCCTGGCCTCGTTCTGGTCGGCGTGGGCGATCTCCCTCTTACGTCGAACCGGAGGTGTCGCTCCCCTTCAGGCCTTCTCTGCTCCCTCTCCTCCCCCCGTGTGTCAATGGGGTTGGTGCGGAGCCAGGAGTCCACCTTCTGTTGGTGATCCAAGGCCTCTTCATGCAGGCTCTCCTGCTCATCCTGGATGTTGCTGATGTCTGCGGCCAGTCGCTTTCTGATGAGTTCAGCTTCGATCTCCAACTCCTTTTTCTTCAGGGCTGCTAGCTTCTCTGCAGCTTCGAGTTCCGCCAGCCTCATCCTAGCGGCCACGCTTGCCGTCGATCGCACTGAGTGCCCTGGTGACCTGGGTCGGGGTCGGTCACCAGTCCCCAGGGGTCTGCAGGCCGTGGAGGGTGTGGGGGCAGAGGCATCGATCGTAGCCCCTAGCCCAACCTCCGTATCCATGTGCGTGGTCGGTGAGGCTGGTGGATCCAGAGACAGCCTTCGTCTTATCTCCATTTGGATCTGTTCAGCTTCCTGGTCTTCTAGGTGTCGTCGACCCTCCAGGCGGCGCAGGGCGTCGAGGCGGCGTTGCTCTGGGCGGCGCTCCTCCTCTGGGCGGTGCTCGTCTGGGCGGCGCTGGTCTGGGCGGCGCACCTCAACTGGGCGGCGGTCGTCAAGGCGGCGCAGGGCGTCCTCAGGGCGGCGCTCGTCAGGGCGGCGCTCGTCAGGGCGGCGCAGGGAATCCTCGGGGCGGCGCTCATCAGGGCGGCGCAGGGAATCCTCGGGGCGGCGCTCGTCAGGGCGGCGCAGGGCGTCCAACTCGGCAGCGTCTCCTTGGCTCCTAGTGATGACCATTTTCTTATTTCTTCTAGCTGACTCTTCTTCCGGATCCGTACTCGATGGACCAGCTTGTAGTGGACTGTATGTGTATGAAACAAGAATAGTACTTGTCGTGGACTGTATAAATGAAACAAGAATTAATACTTCCAAATTTCTTCCTTTTATTTCTTTCTTCTTATTTAAGCGACGTTACAATTCAACCACAGGACAACGAAATACATCAAAATGTTACAATACTTATTCCTACTTCTATACGCACAATAGGTTAGTACCGAACGAGCTATTTACATAAGTTAACCCTATTGTTTAGTCGACTACGTTATTCGGGCCTTATCGTAAGGCGTCGGGAATCATCGCCGTCCCTCGGGCCGACGCGTTCGCCGTCGGGCTCGGCCGGGTCACGTGACGCTGCTCGTCGTCCGCAACAGGTAGGTAAATACTATTTATATATTATTTTCCTCAAATCTTTAATAATGATTATGGTCGAATATTGACCACTAGGTAAACTAGTGTTGAATTAATCTTGTATACTAGTGTATTAATAAACGAAATAAAAAATTATGACAGTTTCATCTATACATATAATAAAATTGTAAATAAGCCGAATCTGTATATTAAATATAAAATCTTATTGAAATAAACTTTATTATCTATACAGAAGCCAAATCTATAGTTTTTAGAATTTTTGTCTGTCTGTCACCACATCACGGCAAAACCGCTGGACAGATTTTGATGAAATTTGGTATGATGATAGCTGGTTATACGGGTCAATATATAGGATACTATTTACTTCGGGAAAATATATGATCTCTGAGCTAAACGTTAAAACGTAACTAGGGACGAACCTGAGCAAAGCGAGAGTGAGTTGCTAGTAATAAAATAAAAAAAGTACCTAACTATGAAACTATTGGAGTAACTGTAAACTATTAAGATAGTAGAGTTATAACTATAAGTAATGCAAGTAAACTTTTCGCGGAGTTAATTCAAATATATTTTTAAATTCGACGCATCTCCAATCAGTGTAAAATTAAATGTAGATCTTAATCGAACGGTGAAATGTCGATTAAAATCGCTCTAAAATACTGATTGACCGCCCTCAAGTTATACTTGAGAACAGTATAAGCTATAATATTAGCAACCATAATCTTTTTATTAGTTAATTATGAAATATTTTTAATTAGACTAGTTGCTTACTCTCGCTTCCCTCGGGTGCGTCCCCAAGCTTAAATGGTTTAGTAACGCATAAAAGCCAGACGTCCTATAATTAACAATGAAATAAGGTTTAAATTCAAACAAACACAATATAAATATAAAACAATCATGTATTTATTAATATCAGTAAAGTCTGAATGTAAGTAAAGGAAAAAATATAATATATATCACTAGCGACTCACCCTTGCTCTGCTCGGGTTCATCCCTACTTACGTTTTGACGTTTAGTATAGGTTTCTCAATGATGAGCTATTTTCCCGCAGTAAAAAGTATCCTATATGTTGACCCGGATAATCAGCTATCATCATACCAAATTTCATCAAAATCTATCTAGTGGTTTCCTCGTGATGTGGTAACAGACAGACAGACAGACAAAAATTCTAAAAACGATATACTCGTCCTCTGTATCGACAATAATGTCTATTTCAATAAGATTTTCCAAAAATTATTTAAAGTACAGATTCAGATTAGTTACAATTTTATTACATACATATATAGATTTGTCAGACAATAACAACGGTTACCATATTTTTTTTTTTTTTTATAGTTGGGGAATGCATTTACGCATACCACCTATTCCCCAGGTGGTTATGTGGGGCTCACCGGCTAGAAGAGCCGGTACTACCCACTAAACCCCAACTTTCCCCTCCCCTCCGCCTTAGTGGGACGCCGCGGGATCGCTTACGCATAACTACCGCGACGCCCCGGCGGCAGGCCCGACGGCCACCAAACCAATGGGGCTGCTCCACAGTCCACTCTGCTGAACCAGAGAAGTACCCGGAGCAGCCCCATTAAACCACGCCGCCCACCGAAGTGGGCACCCTTCAATCGGCTGCAGAGGACAGGGAGAGCGGCAACGACACACCGACACTCCTCTTCCCCTGCAGCCCCACCGCGTCTGCCATCTAAGACGGTGGCAGCCCCGTCAAGGCCGCGGGGGGCAGGGAGAACGGCGCACCGAAATACCGGCACTCCTCTCCCACCGCGGCCTTCCCCTCTGCCGGTTACGAGCCTGTTTTCACAGTCCCGCAACCGGTCCCCGCCCTCACAACGGTTACCATGGTAACGAACAGTTAACTAACGCGCTAACTCTCTTTCACTTTAATCTATCTTTAACAGCTAGTAACCCCTATTTGCGGCCACTTTGTAGCAATCTTGCAGCCAGATCTTAGGCCACTATAGTAATAAAAAAACCTGTGCTTTGAATTTTCTTCCTTTTGTGTAACTACTAATTATTATACTAATAATAACTGTATACTATACTAATAACTATACTAACTGGGTAACGGCCGAAAATGATAATCTTTCATTTGCATCTGTCTTTCTATCTCTAGTAAGTCAGCCTATCGAAAGATAAAAGTGACAATGTATTAGATACTAGCGAGTAGCGTGATTGTTTAAATTGATATAACTTTTTTATTTATGAACTGATTGAAATAAAACAAATACAAAAAAAACACAAGGCTTACTACAATATATTAGCGAAAACTGGATCCATATAGGTTAAGACGTTTCTGAGATTAGCGTGCACAAACGCACACACAAATAGACAAAAAATGTAAAAATTATTGTTTTGGGTTCTATTGCAATAAAGACTCCTAATAATAGTATTTCTTAAATATTTTCCATATACAGACAGCGATCAGTTACACTTTTATTATATATATAGATAACACATGAAGTGAAACAACAAAATCTCATATCTGTCTATATAAAATATGTTTATAAAGCTTGATGTAGCTAAGCTTTCTATATGCACAAGCTTTCCCTTCATCGCCGCCGGGCAGGGCCACCCGGCAAATTTATGAAAATAACCTCCCGAGGTATTATTTAATGTTTTGTCGCGTCCGTCAATCCAACAGGTGGCATTTCGACCGAATTAACTGAGAACTTATGAGAAAATAAATCGCTTGCAATTTGAATAACGGTCACGGTTAATATAATGGATGTATGTAATTTAATTACACAATGTATATATTTTGGTCATGGTTTTCTCCAAGAGTTTCGTTGCTATTTACTTTTTTAAAGGATTTTTTTAGTAAGTCCTTGTTAAGTATTTGTTCAAACAACCAACACTTGTTGTAGAGATTTTTCAGTCAATATCAAAAACCAATTTTATCTATATATGTACATAAATCTTCTAAATAAAGCTAAGACTTATGTACATATATATAATAGATAATATACATCTTTTGGCTTTTCTTAAAGTTAAATGTGTATTTGATACTAATAAAATTGATAATTTAAATTCAATAATTCTGTATTAAATACTCTTTCGGGAATTTTTCGTTTGGAGTTTTTTTTAATAATTACACTTCTCCTAAGGGTTGTAGCACGATTTAGATATGAATGGTAGTCCTAGATTTTATAGCATTAATTCCATCAAAAAAGCTAATAATCTCCTTAGTAATATTTCTATTATATTTGGCCTATTTTAACTTCTCGCTGCTAAGTACGAGAGATCAGGCCATAGTCCACCACGCTGGCCAAGTGTGGGTTGGCGGACTTCATGTGCCTTTTCCTCACGATGTCCTCATCATGTTGGACACACATGAAAATATCAGAGGTGCGAAACTCGAGATTGAACCCGCTTCACTCGGTTTCCCAAGCGACCGAGTTACCACTGGGCTACCACTGCCGTTAATAATATTTATATTATCCTTTAATTATTCACATTGACCACACGTAATTCTGGTAAAAGCGCAATGTTAGTAAACATCACATAGCAACGACCCAGATTCAGTGGACAGAGTAGTGAGCTCTCGCGTTTTAGCCGCTTTATATGCGTTATATTATTCTTTATGATATATTTATTACAAAAGTGTTATAAAAATATTTACATTCATCAAATTTATTGGTAATTTGTGCAGATGTAGGTAATGTGCTATGCCGCGGACGGCTTTAAGGTGAAAGTGATTATATTTTGTTGGATATCTAGTTTGTATTCATTCGAAAATGGGACTAAAGTCCGATTTTTATAAGTTTATGTATAATTTTATATACAATAAGTTCCTATCCGTACATTAACATAACATACTACTACTTTTTAGTTATAACTTATTAAAATATTTAAGATAAAGTTTGAGATATTAAAAACTAATAAAAAATTTGACATTGTCAGGGTGGATATTTTTTACTCATTGAAGCTCTATTCTTTCTCCCGTCTGAGAGAGCCGCTAAGATTTTTAAAAAGAAGTTGTTGGGATATTCAAATGTTTGGTTGAAGTAAAAAATGTAAGTAAACCCACTTTATTTAGCTTACACATATATAATATAGCTATATATTAGATAGCTTATAACTAACATGGTCTCTTTGATTTACGTCATACAAGTAGTATTGATTCTCGACACTTCTCATCACCGCTGTAATTGCAGATTGTAAACCTAACTCTGTTGGAAACAAATATTTGTTTTAATACTCGTGTTAATATTATTGTCTGCATTGAAATTAGTTTAACTAGAATACGTTGCGATATGTGCAATGCGTCATTGTCACGGTATAAAGGTGCTCTGATAGTAACATTACCACTACTACTTATTACCAAAATTCAATGAAAGAATATTCGAAATTAAATCTATATAAACCTATAATAAAATTGTAACTTAGCCGAATCTGTACATTAAATATTTAAAAAAAAATCATAATGAAATAGAAATTATTATTGATACAAAGGCCGAATCTAAAGTTTTTTTAAATTGTTATCTGTCTGTCTATCTGTTTGTCTGTGAACGCATCACAAGAAAACCACTGGACAGACTTTAAAGAAATTTGGTATGATGATAGCTGGTTATCCGGGTCAACATACAGGATACTTTTTAGTGCAGAAAAATATCTCATCTCTGAGAAATCTATACTAAACGTTAAAACATAACGAGGGATAAACCCGAGCGATGCGAGGGTGAGTCGCTAGTCTATTATATATTAATAATATAGTTAATAACTTTTGGAAACGACGCAGTACTTAAGAGATTCAGTTTAAGATTAATTAACTTCTACAAACAAACAAACAAACAAATTAGTGAAATAAAGTAGATTTGATATTTTATATAATTGTAGCCCACAGTTCCAATTTTACGTATTCTGAATCAGTTAATTTCCTATAGTAGCGGTAGTACCGACCGAGTTATATTTACTTGCAGGCGCGAAAGAGATTAAACACACACGATCTACGCGCAGCCAGACGTAGGTAGGTGTATTAAGATGAAAATTTCTTTACAATCCATTTGAGTTTCTTACTATTTTAAGATATTTTTTTTCTAAATATTTCATATACATATATGAGTCACCAGTATTTCTTGATTTAATTGGTAAAATATTCTTATCTATGCACAAACACTCGTAAAACGTTAATTAGGGTTATTATTATTTATTTATTTATAAAATTTAAAAAAAACAGTCTATCTATATGATATTTTTTTTCTTTCTTTTTTATCTTCTGACGTTCGGAGTTTTTTTAACTGCTAGTAAGTATTAAATTCATTACCTATATATACATTTGGTAAGAAACTGTGTATGCTTTAGTAGCGTACCGTGATAACATCTTTATATTTCGTCTTACTTGATATATTATTTATCGAAATAATAAAAAATATTTGTTTAGTCAATGAAATAGCTAATATGAAGTTAAATTAGAGGCAGTGATAGTCCAGTGGTAACGCGCTCGCTAGTGAAATCGAATGAAGCGGGTTCAAATCCTGGGACTCAGCACTCTGATATATTTATGTGCGAATCATTTCCAATATAATTACCACTTGTCTTACGATGAAGGAAAATATTGTAAGAAAACCTACATGTCTGAGAGAACCTAGCAAGTTTTCAAAAGACATGTGCTGTCCGCCATCACGCACTTGACCAACGTGGTGGACAATTGCCTGATCCCCTCGTATTGAAGGGAGGCCCGTGCTCAGTAGTGGGACGTTAAAAAGGGCTAAACACATAAAGTTAAATCAGGAGCTTTAACATAGAAGTTTCTTATCAATGAAACGTACGTTAGTAAATAACTTTACATACGCGACGAATAGAGAACTTTTTTAAAAGTCCGCGTGGACACAAATCAATAATAACCATTATGAAAGAGATAAATATTAATGTCGTACGCCGAGCGGAATTATGACAATTTTGACAATTACACGCTTAACGAGAAATCGGCCGACGAGGGTGGCCAGTGACCACCGACGGCAATGTGCTCTACTTACAATATAATAATGATTGCATTTTATGTTCCTTTGTGGGACAGGTGAGTGATCAGGCGGTGCAAGTATGGTGGCGGCGGTGGCTTTACATGCTCTCTGGGGCGGTATAACTCTGCCTACTTTCCAACTCTGGGACTGAGAATTTCTAACACTGAACTACTCCTTATCTTATTAATAATATATATTCCAAACTAAATGTCTTATAATATTTTAGCAAAATTTTAAATCTTATTACTACAAATGTCCATATATACTTATTACTCGCAGCCCTGTTCCTGTGATATCTGTTATATTACATCAATAATATAGTCACTAATGACTGGTGGTCATTAGTCGGATCAAAAAACAAAACAATAAAAAAATTAAATCTCTCTGCCTTGCAATAAAAAGCTTGGTGATGCAGATTCTAACCTTGGACAATCAATAAGCTGCCGATTTTACACCTTCTGTAGATTGCCTTTTATTCAGCTGTTATATTTCCTTGAATCCAACAGAAAAATTTGCGCTCGCGTGTTTGCATTAACACTTTTGTATTATAATACAAACAAAAGGAAACCTATCCCACGGGAACCGTACATTTTTCCGGGATTAAAAGTAACCTATTTATTATTCCAGATTATAATCTATCTCTGTGCCAAATTTCATCCAGATCCGTTCAGCCGTTCTGGCGTGAAAGAGTAACAAACATTCATGCATAGGTACTCAAAAACTTTCACATTTATAATATTAAATACGATTTTTTTAGTTTTGAGAGATTTAACACCGAAAATACCTAAAAAATAGGCTCAAGGGACATTCTTGATCCTTTTTTAGTATTTATTTTATTAGTAATATTTGTATATTATATGTCTAATGTACACGCACCCTATATCTAATTAAAAAACAATGCGGACATCACGATAGTCCATAATTGATATAAATGCCATGATAATGTCAAATAATAATAAAAAATCTATAGTTTTCTATATAATTAATCTATTTAATTGTAAACCAACAAAAAGCATAGAAAAATATTTACGTATATACTAGACATCTTGGTACTTGGATTAAAAAGCAGGGTGGTGTTTTTTTATTAATCAGGAAAAAATAATTCTTGCAATAAAATGTTGTCAAACTTGTTACTTGCTTAAGTATTATGTATAACCTTGTGTAATAATAATCTACTTCTGAAAGATGTAGGCCACAGCGGCCAATTTCATTAAAACTACTATCCACACAGGAAATATTATAATGTAGAATATATAATGCACAAGTATACACGCAATGATAAGTGAACTTTCTATTCTTTTTCTAACAAACTACGGTAGAATGATAATTCGACACGAACGGTGAGAGTTAAGGTCTAACGTGCTGTCCGAAACACAGAGATGAAACACCATCAACATCCTATCTATACTATTACTGGAAATCTCATGACGGATATCATTAACTTGGATTGGCCTGATCCGAGACTCGAACCTAGAATCTATAGATCTGCAGCCATACATGCCAGCCCAATATAATATAAATATTACTATTATTAAATACAGTGTTGTATTCAACTTAAGTAGAGCATCATTCAATCCGAGTGCACTACGCCGCCGGCCGCATACATAGTCATTTCACATCACATAATTATGTGCAGATATGCAATGAAGACATTACGTCGGGAATTTTGAGTTTAGAGAAAACAGTTGTTTTGATCTTTTTACATCTTCACTTTGAGGAAGTGTAATTTCTAATGGAAGTATGTAAAGCATAGTAGTGACTCGCCCTGGTTTGTATTTTAAATTACTTATTATGCCAATATTTAAAAAAATGTATTTAGCCCTTTTTAACGTCCCACTGCTGGGCACGGGCCTCCCTTCAATAATCAGGGGGATAAGGCCATAGTCCACCACGCTGGCCAAGTGCGGGTTGGCGGATTTTAAAAAAATATTTGAACGGAATTTAGATTAAAATATACTACACTATTTACTAGCGACCCTTGCTTCGCTCGTGTGCGCCCTTAGGTTACTTCACGTAACCTATGTGTTATTCTAGGTCATAATCTATTTGTATATTAAATTTAATCCCAATCCTTCCAGCCGTTTGAGAGTAAGAAGTAACAAACAAACACACATACAATAGTAGTTTGATTATCAAAAGGGAAGTATTAATTTTTAGTTTTAAGGTCACAAGAGCTCATATTATTATTTGCAAATTAATTATTAAAGCCTTAAAGATCACTTAATTTGTCAACCATTAGTCTGTGCGCTCGTATTCACATATCTATAAAACGGCTGAATCGATTTTAACAGAATTTAACTAATAATATAAGTACATAATTATTTTCATCACATTCGTGCGGACGAAAGGTAGTTTAATAATAAAACATAATATTATACCAGTTACTCTACTTCACGAATGTAATACATTCTTTAGGTATACAGTTTTTATATATTAAATTCCAAACTAATACAACGGATACCGACAAATAAAAACACAGTAATTGAAACAAACCTAAAATTATCCACATGCCGGAGTCAAACAAAATGAAGCTATAAAAAGCTTTTCTAGATCCATTTCAATAGATAAGCTTTTAAAGCTTAAGCCAAAACACCTGTTGGATTCACCTTTGTAAAATATCTTTTACTAATACAATGCCTACAACCTCATTAAGCTGATGGACATCTGTTGCACCGATAGGTAAATATATTTTAAAACAAACTTTCTCACCACTAATTACCTCACGTGTTCCCAACAAAGAGTGTACCCTAGCTATTGTTAAAATTATTTGCGATTATAAGGCATTTGAAATGACCAGTAGATCTGAGTTATTTTTCTACTGACTTGAAAAAAGGAGAACGCAATTCGGTTGATGTTTTTTTTTTTTTTTTGTATATTTATGCATATACTCCTATTATAAATTTGAAAGAAAAAACAAATTTTGAAAATCAGTGTACCTTTTTAGTTAAAGTTAATTATTACAACGTAGTTATAGTTAAGAGTATTTAACCTTATATTTTATTTGCACAATAACAAAAATGAATCAATAAAATTATCTCAAAAGTTATAACATTTAAAAAATCCTATAAATATTGATACGAATTACCACATTAGTGCAAGATAACAATGAAATTGCTTCTTGTTATTGAATTTAATCCACACAAATAAAAACAAAAAAAAATACAAGTAGAAATGCAAATTTTAACAGTATTATTTAGGATTTTTTTTTTTTATAAAATTAATTTATTTAATTAAATACAAGAGGTGAAAATACACATTATAGAGTATTTCGCAATATAAAAAAATAAAAAGAACTTTATTCGTGAAATCGTAATTACGATATTTAAAAAAAATTACAGGTATCTTTTGTGTCATCCATACAGATAAATAAAATTGAAGTGTCTGTTTGGAATGTCAAAATAACAGCTTTATACTGAATGCATATGGAATTATATACGGTACTTATAAGAAAAATCCAATTTTTAAAAATTTTGTCTGTCTGTCTGTTTGTTCCAATTAATCTCCAAAACGGCTGGATCGATTTTAACGGGACTTTCACTGGCAGATAGCTGATATTATAAGGAGTAACATAGGCTACTTTTATTTTAGAAAAAGAGTTAGGGTTTTGCTCAAAAAAATTAAAACGTACCTAGAGACGAACCCGAACGAAGAGAGGCTGAGTCGCTAGTTCATTCATAAAATATTTATACAAATCGTATTTACGTTGTAATCGTATATACTGCTGTGTGACTAGTCTTAGCAACTATGGTACACCTATCCAAAGAGATTTGTCACTTTTACCAAAACACATTCAAGTAAATTTACACCTAATGATAATTGAAATAGAGTTGGAAATGGAATGTATTTTTTGAAAATTTACTATTGTGGCTAAAAAAATGTTCATTCATAGTAGAGTATGAATGATGGCTACCTGAGGTAAGTAACGTAGGTAAGGGTGTAGGCAGCGTTTCCGTTTACGTTTTTGTTATTTTTTTTTTGTTTGTCATCCGGATGTGAGGTAAATTGGCTTGACCGTTAGGTAGGCTCATTAGAGATCCGCATGAGTTATTTAAATGTTTTAATATTATATTTTTTTATTATGTATCAAGAATTATGGTTGTCTAATTTACTATATACTTACATTTTTCTGCAAAATGATGATCTTAGCAAAAATATATACAGACTAGCTTCTCAACCTCGCTCTGCCCAGATTCGTTCCTAGTCACGTTTTAACGGTTAGTATAGATTTCTCAGAGATGAGATATTTTCCCGCAGTAAAAAGTATCCTAAGTTTTGAACCGGTTAACCAGCTATAGTTTTCTCGTGATGCGTTCACAGACAGACAGATAGACAAAATTCTAAAAACTATAAATTCGGCTTCTCTGTCGATAATAATGACTATTTCAATATGGATTTTCCAAAAAATAATTAATGTACATTCGATTCAGTTAGAATTTTATTACATGAATAGAAAAGTCAAAAATTAAATAGTCGTGAATGAAAACAGTAGGTAAGATATTAAAATAATCAAAAAGAGTTAAAAAAAAACAATAAGTAAACACGCAATAAACTTAAAATATTTTATAAATAATTGCTTAAAGTATAATTCTACGGATCCTTTGCATTCCAACCAATTTCGACCTTTTCTACAGTACTGTGGGAAACACTTGCAATATACCTGTTTATTTTCGGAACAATATCATCCTAAAAGTCCAGCTAAGACCAGAATAATAATATGTTTATTGTTACATATCTCATTTATTTTTTCAACTTAGAATGTTTTCTAAGTTTATGTAAATGTATATTTAAAAAAATTATATATATATATATATATATATATATATATATATATATATATATATATATATATATATATATATATATATATATATTTAATAATGTGGTAAAAGTAGGTATTGATTAACTTACATGCACAACTTTCAAGCTTTTTGAAATGCAAAAATTTGATCACCCGAATTACCCAAATATGCCATTTTTTCCACGCTGTTTTCCTCCACCTTATTACCACTTCTGATTAATTAAAACTCTTAAAAATGACATATTATAATCTCAGAGGAACGAGACCCAGAATATGACACTGCTTCTTATGGTTTTCGATGGTTTTCCAAAAAAATAGTATTTTCAAAAAGCCACGAATAAGACCTAGTAGAGCTCAGTTAATCGATTATGATTTTTAAACATTTTAAACCAAAAATTAAAAGGCTACGTACGAGTCTACGAGCTACATACCGTAGGCGGCTACGCGCGAAAGTACTTGCATGAAAACCTCCGCTACGTACGTCATACCATCGATACATTCAAATTGTTGAAAATAATCATTTATATCGTAACTAGGAAAATGGAGCTTACAATGAAATCGAGCTATTGACTTCATCATTTCTTTACCATTGAACTATTCGAATCATACTGAATCATAAAAGACAAATATTTTGAAAATATTATATCAAAAAAATAATAGATAATAGAAATATAGAGAATAGAAGCAATATTTATGTATAATTTATATAAAGTGTTTCTTAAAAAAATCTAAAATAATAAATTTTTCATATTTTGGTCATTTAGAAACGTACAGAATTACTAATGATATACAAAAATAATCTCGAGTTAACTCTTCTCGAGTTTTCATACATTGATTAATTTAAATTTCAAAATGAAATGAATGACGTTAGATTAAATAAAGTCTCTATTTTAATTTATATCTAGATTATTCTTGCTGATGAATGATCAAACTCTATCTATCAATACTATTTCTGAAATACACCAATTCTTAGAAATATCGCTGATACAAACAGGTGGTAGCCATTATGAGATATTTTTAGAATATTCAGAATATCTCTGTGCTTTTTAAATAATATTTAAATTGTCATAGTTAAAGTAATAGCAGTAGTATGTTTTAATTTAATATATATATATATATATATATATATATATATATATATATATATATATATATATATATATATATATATATATATATATATATTAACTTTTTTTGGTTATTGTATAAAATACAAGACTAAAAGATAATTGTAAGATATATGTAATATGTTTATGTTGTTATTAGTGGAGAATTTCAAAATTAAAACTATTTTTCTAAAACAATTTATATTCACAATGAGTTAATTTTAAATAATTATAGGTATTTATTGTAAGTCACTAACCTTTTATACGGTTTAGAAATTAAGAATATCATATTTTTGTCATCTATAATATAAATTATAATAGCACTTAGGAAAATTATAATGCAACAAAGATATAATAAAAATATACAAACACACTTCAATAAAACTTCAAAAACATTTATCTTGGCACACAATATATAGAAACGTAATTGTTCCCACGTTCATTACATTTGTTTGAATAGTTCCGCGCCTCTATCGACGTAGGAACGTGTCGAGTTATATTCGAAGATTAATGGTATTATAAATTCAAGATTATCGAAAAAATAGAATTTTCATACAAATAAACTTGAAATATAATATATTTAATTTAAAAATTATAAAAAAAATTAATAAAATTCTATAATATATTTTAGTTTCATTAATATAGTAGTATATTTATTTCTTTAACTATATAATAAAAATATCAAAAACATAAATTTATTTATTTATTATTATATTAAATAAATTATATTAATTAACAATATACGATATAATCCCGAAGAAGTATCAACTATCAATTATGCATAACGGATAAGGGCCCGACCGCTAATTACAATCGCAAATGAACATCTACAAATCGGCGCGTGCCTATTTGTAGGGGCGTTGAGCAGTCGCGCGCCGGCTGTCGACGTGCGAGGGTCGTACGGGAGCTCGAGTGACGAGCGCTGCGATGGCGCTATGAATACTTGCTGGCGCGCGGCGTTTTGCTGGGCCCTACTGTGCCTAGCTGGCAGCCTGGCTGCGCCGCGCCGCCTCTATTGCGAGCGGGCGGACGTTGCTTGGCGCGCCTACAGAGCCCCCGCCGCCTTCGAGGCCCGCGTCCAGTCTGTGGCTAAAGGAGCCGCCACAGTCAAGGTCCAGAGAGTCTTCCGACACCAAGGCCGCTGGCCTGCCGAAAGAGACGTCATCAGACTCAAGCTACCCCAAGAGAACCTACAGTGCTCCGGACGGTTCGAAGTGCCTCTGCAAAATCATAAGAACTATATCGTTTTCGCGGAAAGGAAGGGCCACGCCGCCGTGGCTCTCGGACCGCCTCTCAGACGGACTGGCAATTTGGTTAAGAGGATCCGCGCGGTCTACAGGCCTGGTTACAGTGAGTGTCTTGTGTTTTATAAGTGCATGGAACTCGCTACGGAGGTGAGGGTATCTGTCCGATTTACCAACTTCTGATCTTGCATGATATGACGATACGTTAATTTTAGCTCCCACAATTAGCGCGAGATCATAGCCGCTGATAATATTTTAGTTCCAATGTTCTACCGGCTTGAAATAATAGAGTTTAAATCTGCGAGTCGTAAACGGACGCCGCACAATGCATAACATATCATTATGGCTAAAGACACCGATAAATTTTACTGCTAACAAATATGCTATGGCAGGTGTATCGTACGAACAAGTAGCCATTAGGAATCCATTTTAGGTGCAGTGTAAATAGTCTAGCGTGGTCACTGTAGCAAAACGTACCCACTAAATACACACTTTGCTCGATCTTATTTATGCACCCTTCATAAACGGTCAGATGCATTTAAGGAAACATTGAAATCGTTTCAACTACTATCGTAATTTTTTTTTCATTTCGTAAAAAAAATTCTACTGATGTAACATTTAAAACACATCTGCTAAAATTATAATTCAACAATGTTGAAATTTTTAACCTTTAATACTTATACTGTATTAAATTCTCACATATATTTACTTTGAATATATTTTTTCTACTATCTCAGGCAATCGCGTAACAGATAGATAGACAGGTATTAGACGTTTCTGACATCTAGAGCTTGCTACTAGTTTTTGTTGATTGAATTTCCCAAAACAATATAAAACAACACTGTTAAGAAGTAAACTATAAAAAAGGACATTTTAAAGAGGAAAATTTACCGTAAGGTCACAGGCTTCGAAGAAATTATTTGAGAAGAGATATCAAGAATAAATTAACAAATAACTCGTGCCAAAATTGTTAAGTAAGCAAAAAAATTAACTGTTGAGTTATTACGGCGTGTTTAATTATCGGACTTTAATTTTATTTTGATTATCAACACACTTTTTGGGGAATAAGTGTTATTGCATTCCGAATTCCACATATGTCTTAAAGAATTCGGCGATACGCCTAGTGCAGCTGAGACCATAATTATAAACTTAAAGTACGTCTTTAGTTGGTTTTGTAAATGTAAAACTACTATAAATAGCAATATTATAAAAAATAATCGAGATTTATCTAAGATTATCAAGACTTAGTTTATATTAATATATGCAATTAATATTCTTGTCTCGTTATATTAACTTTTTGTTTTATTTGTAGCGTATCCTAATGTTCAATATTATTCAAATATTATTGCTAAAAAATACAATTAGTGCTCTTATTTTAACATAATATGTGTGTGGATAATTTATTTCCAAGCCATAAGCAAATAATTTAGTTAAAATTTACACACTAAATAAAAATAACAATAGCGAAAGTAAATATACAAAATAGTGAAATGATGAATCAATAGAAAGTCAAGACGATCCGGAAACTGGGCAAGTGTCAAAAAAACCGAGCGCAGAGTTCACGTAAGAGAGCGTTACGCTACATTTGACAGACGGGCACCGACACGTCTGAACTGGAGCATGTCGTGACGTCACCCGAACCCACGCCTCCGCTGTGCGAATCCGAAAGATACGAGAGCAATATAATATACTTTTGCATCTGCAGAACTTAATCTACACCTAATTAATAAATGTTGCACAAAAAGTAACTTGTTAGATAGATTTCATATCTCTTGCACCTGGAAAATCATATATTAAGAACGGCTACAAAACGTACTCATTCTGTACAAATAGTATTCGTACTAACATGTCATGACATGAGAAAGTAAACTGTGCTCAAATGGCATGCCTGAAAATCATAAACAAAGATAGCTAATAGAAGCCAATAATGACATAGATTATACCAACTAAAAAAAAATATGTATACCATAATCATTAATCATCAATCGAAAATATTCGAATTTTTCAATTTTACAAAACAAAAATAACTTTTAGTTTACCAATGTCACGCCACTTACTAATTTGATTACATATACAGTGTATATTGAATATTCCTCAAACCCATTTATTATTGTAACCTGCTGTTCTTTTAACTTTAATTACTAAAGCAACCATCTTTTGGAGTGGCGCTTCAAATGTTTACGTTTAGCGTTCGGTTGTTCAAAATGTTTATCTATCTGGTTGTTATCCGTCGTTTTTCCTTTGTTAATGTTTTTACTCTGATTATTGGCTTGTAAATCTGCCTCGGTATGACCTACAACTGCTGTAGCCACTATCTTTTCTTATAAACTCATTACACTAACCCCATTTATGAACAAAATGTTCTTTGACTTTTAAATATGCTTGTTTCTTTGCAAACTTTTTGAATTTCTCTGTCACTACGGAATTTTGGAAAACAAACAGAACATATCTCAAATTAATTTCACGTCTTCTGAATATACTGGTACCAATTTAAAATACCCTGGACGTGTAACAGGGTCCAACGGTAGTTATCATTGATAATTATCATAATATTTATCATGATAAACAGGGGTTGATAATTATCTTTGATAAATATCATTGAAAATATTTAATTTGCAACTCTTCAAATTGTCGATCAGCAAACTGAACTCTATCAATCACCTGAGTTAATACAGTTGAGGAGGATGAGGATGATATTCCACTCATTAATTTAATTAAATAGTGCCTATATATTTGGTTAAATTTATTCTGTTTTTGTTTCCAAGTTTGTATGTGTCAAAATTATGAAAAAAAGGAATCATAAAAGATAGCCTTGATTGTTAAAAGTGTATAATTTACTAGCGACTCACCCTCGCTTTGCTTCGGGTTCATCTCTAGACAAAAACAAATCTATCCCACGGGAACCGTACATTTTTTCGGGATGATATATAGCCTATAGCCTTCCTCAATAAACAGGCTATCTAATGCAAAAAGAATTTTTCAAATCGGATTAGTAGTTCCTGAGATTAGCGCGTTCAACCAAACAAACAAACTCTTCAGCTTTATAATATTAGTATAGATTCTAACGTAAATTATGATAGGCAAGTAGTCAAATACTTAATACCTACACAAGAATTGCTAAGTTTATAAGTATATGTTTGATAATTATCTGATAATTATCACGATAATTATCAAAAATCATATTTATCTTGATAATTTCATTCCCTGACGTGTAACATTATAAAGTATTTTAAATTTGATGTTGTCCTCACAATTTCTTGATAAATTGAACGTTAAGGCATCGAAATCCAAACAAAATTCTTGAACTATTTTAGTTGCTCATAAAAATATAATCGCTCATAGCTTTCGCTTTCAAATGTTTGTTATTACAATTCCATAAACATTATTAGATGTGTTTATGATGAATTTTTTGGCATTGTTGTCTGTCACAAACGGTCCGTCAAGTGGCATTTAATGCGAGTCAACAAACTCCGCTATTACTAATTCACAGATTAGTCATCAGACTGACTTGATAATATAAAAAACTTTACTTTGAATTTTGATCATCTCGATACCTTGTTCATAGTTTAGGATTTGCCAAGTGTCATAAGTATTGGAATATTCGAATCTTTTTCGCAATTTTTTACTAACAATATGCGCAACTTAAGCATACCGAGTACAAAATATTTATATGTAAACAAGGTATATATATACATTACATAAATATGATATCTTGAAAGAAATTATCTTTGGATTAAATGATTCCTAACTTACCCTGTAATAATTTCTTTGTAACAAAAGCTAAAATAAATAATAACTGTGAGAAAAAGGATCATTATGTACAATTTAATCAATTATTATGCATTTCCCATACATAATCAGATAAAACGTGTTTTCTCTACACATCACGAGAATTTCTTGCAATATTATCTGATTCTAATATAAAAATAAACAACTTAGTTTTAATCTTCATTATGTTTTCTATAGGTGTGTCCGACCTTCATTTGAGAAGTCACACGGCGTCTTAATAAAAGCTTTTATTTCATAATGGCGGCGTTACGGGTTGCCGGCCCAGCATTATACTCGACGCGCTCTGCCGACTTTACTGTCCGATTAGAAATATTCATGTACATTATATTTTATAACTCTACTACATTCTTACTACCTTCTATGACAATTTGGTAATTAATTCATAGTTGTGGGTTGAAATTACCATGACAGGTAGTTTCTTGGTTAGTTGTGTCTCGAAGTGAAAATGGGGAATACAGTCTGTGTCATTCTTGCTCCAGTCCTCTACAAGTAAATGAAAATCCCGTTAAATCAACTAAGTCGTTCATTGCATTCTATCAGGCAGAATCCCTTTTTTTTATCTCGTTAGAAATTAGTCTAGTTAACTTTAGCGGGTATCAGAAGGTCTGGTTTTTCAAACTTAAGTTTGGATATAGATAGTGGCCATTTTGAAATAACTGATAATTCAACATTATTTCTTAACATACATAAGGCAGTTAACTAGAAATCGAAAAGCAAGGAATTACACTGTAGATACGAATAATATAATTTTTCCTTTATGATACTTTATCCTCTTAAAAAGAATCTAAAGGATTCTATACAATCTAAAGGAAACTCTATTAACACGTTATGGTGCAATATAAGATACTTTCCATCAGGATACTTTTATGGCATATGTTAGGTGTAATAGCCGGTATTTTATAAAAACCTATAACCAATGGCTCGACATCGATGGCTGCAGCCGAACAATAGCAGAGTAACGTCCTTGTATTTAATGCGTGCATCCGCACATGGTCTCGATTCATTGCCTTCTTTTAATTATGTGTTTTATACAAATTGTTAATAAAAAATCGAAGGGACGTGGTTGATAATAACAAAACATCTCTTATCTTTTAAGAAAGTCTAAAGTCTCTTCAAGTAAATACGAGTCTGTGAATTAAAAACATGTCTCATAATGCCTATAAAGACTGCGTTGAATGGGGGCTCGTAGCTATACAAAGGGATAAAATAAAGTTTTACTATATTTTTATCAAACAATTAAGGCAGCAAGCACATTGTTTTTTAATAAATTAGATCCCACTTCATTTTCAACATTTTAAAATAGAAATTCTAGCAAAAATATTTAAACACTCAGCCTTTTTTTTAAATAACTTAATATTTTAAGTATATTTTTCTACTGCATTAACAAAGTAAAAATTTTAAATAGGTGATTAATTTTTGTCTTGGAATGGATTGGAGGAGAATGGAATTCTCAACTGACAGTAACGTTTGATAGGTATTTTTGGTCAGTTGGAGCGCGGGCGCGTCTGCTAGACCGGCACGTAATAAAATCATCCAGAATAACTATCGCTGACATATTTTATTTAAAACTAGATTATTTATTATATATTATGTTCCAAAATATGAAAAAATTATTTCAAAGAAGTTTTTTACACATTACACCTCATTTTCTGGTTGAAATATATTATTTTAATATAACAATATAGTACGATAAAAATATGTATGTAATATAATATATCTGTAATAATTGTAACTGTATTAAAAATATTTTATAATGCACAAAACATTTTTTTTGTGACAAAGATCTGTTCACGTATTTACAACTATGTTTTGCTCAAATTTTTCATAATCATTATGGTTGAAATACGACCACTGGTCGATTATAAGTAAAAATAAATAGAACAACTCAACTAAAAAAAAATAACTAATCATCCTCGTGTCATTTCTTAGTATAATCATCCATACTAATATTATAAATATGAAAGTTTGTGAGGATGGATGGATAGATAAATTTTTCAAGAAGACTATATTACACTTTCTGTGCACAATACAAAATGGATGGATGTTAGTTACTTTATCACGCCAGAACAGCTTAACGGATTTGAATGAAATTTGGCGCATAATTTACTTTTTATCCCGGAAAAATGTATGGTTACCGCGGGATATATATGTTTTTGTTTTTCACTACAAACGAACCCGAAGCGAAGCGAGGGCAAATCGCAAGTGAAATATAATCTATAAAAACTAAACATTGAGAGACAATATATTAAAAAAAAAACAATAATTAATAATTTTTTATCATCCGCGGTTTTCTGCGTCTTGTCTGGTTCTATTAATAATACTTTGAATCACTATATCTACTCGCATGTGTCACCACAATGCATTTATTTTTTAAACCGAATTTTGTTACTGTGCCAACCGAGGCACGGAAATAATACGACTATGCATTTGATGGGACTGTTTGAATAAAATATCTGATATAAGATTCAATTATTAAATAAATATAAAGACGACATTGTAGGAAGAGTATCGTTAAATGTTCCTTGGGAAACATGTATTCAGCCATTTTTAACGTCCCACTGCTGGGCACGGGCCTCCCTTCAATACAAGGGGGATCAGGCCATAGTCCACCACGCTGGCCAAGTGCGGGTTGGCGGACTTCACATGTCTTTCGAAAACTTGCTAGGTTCTCTCAGACATGCAGGTTTCCTCACGATGTTTTCCTTCACCGTAAGGCAAGTGGTAATCATGTTAGAAATGATTCGCACATGAAAATATCAGAGGTGCAAGCCCGGGATTCGAACCCGCTTCACTCGCATACTGAAGCGAGCGAGTCACCATTAGGCTACCACTACTTGGGAAACATGAGTTGGGTGTAACCTCTTGGTATTAAGTTCGTATAAGTAATACATATCTTGCTCTATCGATAAGTTGATAAAAAGTTATTACTATATGACATTATTATTAAAGTAAAATAAAGCGTTTAGTATAGATTTCTCAGAGTTGAAATATTTTCTTGCAGTAAAAATTATTCTATATGTTGACCCGGATAACCAGCTACCATCATACCAAATTTCATCAGAATCTGTCCAGTGGTTACTAAAATAACCTCTGTATCTATAATAATGACTATTTCAATAAGATTTCCCAAATAATATTTAATCTACAGATTCGACTTAGTTAGAATTTTACTATACATGTATAGATTTAAACTAACAATTATCATGTTTTATTATCAAAAAATGTTTTTGTTAACTTTTAAAGTAAAAGTTCAGTTCATTCTTTTTTCATATTAAAAACAAAACCAAAACTAAAAACAAACCAAATAAATGATCATAAATGGGACTCAAAACCTGAAAATTAAATTCAAACAAAAATCCATGAGAAATATCAGTTGAGATAAGAGACAAGGAAATAAGTTGCAAACTACCGTGTGAAAGACCCTTACTCATTACGTACGGGTGGCCGCTAATGTCGGCCTACCGCGCACATAACGGCCTCTGATTGTGATTATCGATTTATTGATATTTATCATGTTTTTTACTTAAATAACTATCTTGGACTAACTCAATTTCATAATATTTACTTCAAGTTAAATATCTTTTCTATAGTTAACTTCAAAGTTTTAAATAGGTTTTAGTTTGATTTAGGTAAAACACATTTATTTATAACTGAACAAAAAAATTGCTGAATATTTAAAGTTAAACCAACACTATATCAAAATGTGAATGAGGTTAGTTATCATAATGCTAACGTTAATTAAAGTAGAGTCATTCATAATTTAAAAAATCCATCTTTTAAGTCAATTTATATGATCCCTTATGCCATTTTTATATATTATAATAAATAAATGAATACAGTCTATATACAGCTGCTTGTACGTACTTGATGTATTAATGCCTAAATCAAATTACTAAATCTATTATGTACCTATTAGGACCTAGATTTAGGTCTCAAATTTTAACATTATGTTTCTATAATACTATAAGTAACTTGGTCGTAAAATAGGTAGAAAAATTTACATAAAAAACTAGATAGAAATTCTAGATTTCTAATAAAACATAATACCTATTTTAAAATATTAACTACAAGTCATATTAAATATTCCATAAAAAATTGAAAAGCTTAATTCCACGATATGAGGATAAAAGCTCATGATAATATGCACTTTGCGTTAATTAGGACAACTTTCCAATTAAAAAAAATCACACTTTCAAATAAACATTAAAAAGCTCAAGTACTCTAATTTCCCTTCATAAATTTAATGAAAGCAAATGATAACCTGCGACGACATATTGTGTAACTGTTGAACGGCAGTCAGTATCAGCTTCAACAAAATTCGTAAATGTCGAGGACATTTTTAAGTCAAAAGCGAGAGCGGATAAAAATCCTTAGCGAAAATGTTAAACGATAAAATTAAAATACGTTATATACATGAATAAATTAAAAAAAAAAATGATAATACCTGAATATGTATATGTAATTCCTCAGCCAATTAAAAAAAAATCTACGTATAATAGGCTATACTATCCCTGAGTAACGTAGACAATGTCTTATCAAAATTGCATGAGAGCGAATTCAGGGGTTAAAGTTAGTCTTTATTGAATATTATGTGTTTATTTGTCCTTCTTTCATACAGTATCGGAGCAATTTTTTTTTCATATATAACGGACAGGATAGGGATAAATGCTGCTGTTATCCGGGTACAATACATAATAATTAGTTCTCATACGAAGTTTAAGTTCACATTATTATGTTGCAAAAATGTTCTGGTAAGTTCTAATTTTATGCAATGCTTACTAGCTTTATATAAAATTAGAACTTACCGAGTTCTAAATTCTTCTTTAAAAAGAATATTTGAAAACCACAAGTAATTATTGAACCTGAGATGGATTTTATTTAAATTTCTATAGAATCACTAAAACATATAAATTATTTTAAACTAAGAAAAGAAATAAGTATGTCTTTTTTATTTATTTTTTTATTTTATTTATTTATTAGGGAACCATAAGATTCCATTATCATCATTAAGGTTTAAAAAATAAATAAATATAAATATGTTGAGACATTAACACACAGCACCGTCTAGTTCCATGGTAAATAACGAGGCTTGTGTTATGGATACCAGATAGTTGATACACTACACATATATAACTTTAAATACATACATATAATAAATATTAAAAATAAATAAGAAAACTGCTTCACTATTAGCATAAACATTCCTTATGTATGTTCACAAAAAAAAATGTAGCAGAACCTCCTCTATTTTTAATCGGTTCAAATAAGCGGAGCAATTAATCCCTACATTAAAACCTTATTAATAAAAAAATAAAAACCGACTTTGCTTTGATTTCTATCGACTGGAACCGACTTCGAAGATATCTGATTAGGTATCTATAGTAAATAAAAACTACCAATCAGTTATTTTTTACTTTTTAGTGCTTTTTTTGAAGTCGGTTCTTATTTTTTTCTTAAAAAGGATTTTTTTTCTCTTTTTAGTGTAGACATAATAGTAGTAGCAAAGTATGAGCATTAACAAACTAAAATTCGCTTTTGTTAGTAACACTAAAAATTCTGGCTCTAAAATCCGATTCGAACATATTAGGCTTGTCAAATCAAACAAAATGAAAAGTACAGGGTCAAGCTATATTAAATTTTTATAGGACCAAATGGCAACTAATCCGCATCAAACTAAAGAAGAATCACGTAAATCGAATCATAAATCTCAGAGTACTCGGTGTACATAGAAAAAAAAAACAAATTCAATTGAGAACCTCCTCCCTTATGAAGTCGGTTGAAAAATAACAATCTCTTCTGAATTACGGCAACCGAAAAAACACCCAATTCATATGACATTTAGAATTAATTGGTAGGCGCGGTTGTACTCGTAAGTGAAAATGACCGAACGCAATGTTTAAAGAAAGTACCGCAAATGTGGGATTACCTTCAGTTTGATTAAAGGTCGCTGCGTGATATATCATTGATATACATCAAGGACAGGTCGTTGGATATTTCGAAATAATTAACAGAATTAATCAAAAACAACCGTTTTCAATAATAATATTGAATAATATTGAAAATTACTAATTAATTCACGTGGTTTTGTTCATTTGTGCATTTCTATTAAGTCCACAAGTACTTAGCATGATAGACGCTATTGAGAGCACTTAGGTTCAGGAGTTATTGTTTCATTTTAAACTATTACTATATACAATACTTATTAAAATTATAAAAAATGTATAAAATTACCATTTTTGTATTGAGAAATCATATGTAACAACTATATGACATTTGAGAGGTATAAAACTTTAGTCTCTCCCGTGACCATGATTGCTGTAAAGCATTCGAAACGTCGGGAACCAAAAATCAAAATAAATCCGCGGAAAATTCCGAAAAGATAGTTTTATTTAAAATGTCAAATATTTGCATAAATGTAATATAGTAAAAAAAAGATCTTTGCCTAACAGTTAAGTATTGGTCTCAAGAACATTTGAAGAGTTACTATCCATCACTTGACTCCATCGTCAGATGAGCTCGTTAGGTTGACCCAATCGTTGTAATATTTGTCATGTTGAATTCACACACTAAGGAAGTTTCAAATCTAAATTAGAAGTAGGTTAAAACCAACTTCCAAGATGTGATCATTTAGTAAGTTACACCTAAAGTTGATCTAAGAGTTCTAAACCTATATATAGAATACTTATTATGTAATAAAGATGTATATTATAGTTAATATTAAAAAATCTTAATATTAGTCTAACTTATTTACTAATCAAATAATATATCCATTTCTTTTCGTTAATATTTCTTTTATATTCTTTATATCTTACTGCACAGCAGTCATTGTTAGAGCTTTGTTGTAAAGCTCACAATTTATATGGGCAAGTGTTACTAACCTGCCTTAGATGGGTAACCTGCCTTAGTACATAAAAAAAATAATACTTATTTGAAACCAAATTAAATCAATACATATGTATAATACATAGGTTAACCACGGCACGTAGCGAATAGATCGACACCGACTGATCGGGCTGAATGGCGCCTTACCATATGGGGTGTAGATGTTTTTATATCGATTCGAAAATTAATGTCATTACGTCTGTGATAGCGAGCATATATTTTAGTTATCCTTAATTGATATGAACAAAATTGACGTGATATATGTATTTCTTAATTAAAAAATAATAATAAAGAAATAAATAAAATAGCGTGAAATACAATAGCTCATGTATTAGTCCGTGTCATAGTCTGTCGTGTACTACATCTATACATATAATAAAATTCTAACAGAGTTGGATTTGTATTCTGTACATTAAATATTTTTTGTAAAAATCTTATTGAAACAGTCATTATTATCTACATATACAGAGGCTGAATCTATAGTTTTTAGAATTTTTGTCTGTCTGCCTGTATGTCTGTGACAGCATCACGAGAAAACCACTGGACAGATTTTGATGAAATCTATTATGATGATAGCTGGTTATCCGGGTCAACATATAGGATACTTTTTACTGCGGGAAAATATCTCATCTCTGAGAAATCTCCGCAAAACCTTAAAACGTAACTCGGGACGAACACGAGCGGAACGAGAGTGAGTCGTTAGTTTTATATAAAATCGTCGAGGTATTTTAACTTAAAGAAGTAACAAACGTACACACAAACTTTCGCAATAATAATAACTAGTCCAGTTGTAATGAGGGCTTCTTAGACTATATTAAAAACAAAGTTATGAAATACATGATAATCTACAAAAACTACTATTGAAATTCAAAAAAACCTTTATTTTATACAGTCCTATTCCTCAGTAACATGCCCATTTTTAACTAGCAAGCTTGTAAGCTATTAAAAGCAACAAATTTTAAACAAAATTAATATTATTTACCTAATCTCAATTCAATTTACTTGTTTAATGGCTCCAAGACGTGCTAGTTCAGTACAGATTACTTCGCCAATGTCACGTGGGATGGAAAAAAAAATTATCTATAATTTTTACCACTAACGTTATTCGAATAGTAGGTACATTAATAAAAAGGAAGGCAGTAATAGCCCAGTGGTAACGCGCTCGCTTGGGACACCGAGTGAAGCGGGTTCAAATCCTGGATCTAATCCCTCTAATATTTTCATGTGCGACCCATTTCTAACATGATCACCACTTGCCTTAAGGTGAAGGAAAACATTGTGAGAAACCTGCATGTCTGAGAGAAGCTAGCAAGTTTTCGAAAGACATGAGAAGTCCGCTATATATATTCAATACAGAAACTAATTGAATTGGATAAATAATAATTTTCATTCATACATACAAAAGCTTTCGGATCTATAATAAATAAAGCTTAAGAGCTTATTTATTTGAACGCGCTAATCTATAGAATTAGTAGTCCGATTTGACAAATTCTTTTTGCATTTCATAGCCTATTTATTGAGGAAGATTATGTTTAGAACTCTACGACCTTTATGAGCGAGCAATTAAACTTCAATATACTATTTTAAATCTTTATTTTTATATTAACTATCTTTTTGATTTTTTTTCGGGAATTTATCTTGATTTTTGGATTCCCGAAATATCTTATGCTTTAAAGGAGAGTCTCTCCCGAGACCATGATTGAAACGTCGCGTCGGTGACAAAAATCAATATACATCTGCGAAAAAATCCGTAAAGATATATTTATTTAAAATATCAATTATTTGCGTAAATCGAAGAAAGCACTATAAATAAACTATACTAGCAAAGCCGTGGGCAACGCTAATCTATACAGATAAATAAAATTGAAGTGTCTGTTTGTAATATCAAAATAACAGCTTTTTACTGAATGCATATGAAATTGTATGATATGTTACTTATAAGAAAAAAAAAATTATTTCTGTCTGTCTGTTTGTTCCGGCTAATCTCCGAAACGGTTTGATAGATTTTGACAGGACTTTACTGGCAGAAAGCTGATGTTGTAAGAAGTAACTTAGGCTACTTTTATTTCAGAAACAGAATCAGGGTTCCGCGCAAAAAAATTAAAACCAATGTAAATGCGAACAAAATCCGCATACATAGGGACGTAAATAAGTCGCTAGTTAAAAATATCTTAATATAGAAGAAGAGGTATAAATAATAGGTATATAAAATGCTATACATTTGATTTCTCAAGAAGCTTAGAATCCCATCTTCACCTTAAACCGTCTTTATAATTATAACATTGGTTACGTAACGCCAGTGGCCCAAACTGAAATATTATTTTCAGAGTTCAGAGACCGGTGTATTGGACACCCGTATCTCGACCTTGTAACACATTAGTTAGAGTTTATTTTGCTGTGACATCATTAGTGGTAGTTAGAGCGTTTAGGAGAGAAGGAGCCACGTGTCACATATCACTCGACGCGACGCTTCCTTTTGGACAATATTAAAAGTTTGGTAACACGTTTCGTATTCAAACGATTTTAATACGTAATATTAAATTGTTGCCACCTTCTTTACATTTAATAATTTAAAACAAAAATAGTCTATTTCACATTTCGAATTGTCAACATTTAAAATATTTACTTAGTGCACTGTTGTTTGCAAGAAATATGTTCGAAGCTTACAACTCCCTAAAAAGTAAAAATCTTTTTTTTAAATAATATTCTACGGGACCCCTATAACATAACCTATATAACTTGCTGACGTATAAACTATCTCTATGTAAAGCAATCAATGACGTTCGCTAATACAATTTTATACTGATATATTAAAACTAGTGACTTACCCTCGCTTCGCTTGGGTACGTCCCTTGCTTGCTTCCCAATACAAACTTTCATCCCAATTTTCACCCCTTTAAGGGATTATTTTCGGGATAAAAATATTCCATGTCCTTGCTAGAGTCTCAAACTATCTTCTTACCAAATTTCATCTAAATCGGTTCACTAGATCTAGAGATTACCCCCTACAACCTCACAAACTCACAAAGTTTACTTCTTTATAATATAAGTATAGATTGTATGAAGAAGTAACGATTAACAAACATACACACACATATTTTCGCAATAAAATTATCTAGTGGTTTGATAAATAGTAAACAGAAATAGAGTAAATATTTCGAAACCACTTTTATTCTATTCGAGTTTAAAATGGCTAATGGATTCCCTTCATAGATCTAGTACGAACTCAAATGCCACTAACATTAATCACTGAACCACGTAAATTCTATTACAATGTATGCGATTGCGAATGTGGATATATATATATATATATATGTGTATATATATATATATATAACTTGTCACTTTTCACCTCTCGTTCTCACTCTGCCATCCACAAACTATCTCTATATACTAAACTAGCGATGTATGCTCTCTTCGCTCGGTTGCGTCTCTAAGTACATTTTATTTCATTTTTTGAGCACATTCTTGACATTCTTTTTCATAAATAAAAGTAGCCTAATTTATTCCTTATAACATCAGGTATCTGCCAGTGAAAGTCCCGTTAAAGTCGGTCAAGCTGATTCGAAAATTAGCTGGAACAAACAGACAGACAATAATTTAAAAAACTGTGTTTTTCTTATAATAAACGTATATAATTTCATATGCATTTTAATTTCATATTACAAACAGAGACTTCGTTTTTATTTATCTGTATAGATGACGTGTATGCATCCCTTATTTATAATACTGTAAGGTTAACCAGAGGTTTAGTTAAAACACTTAACTGGAAGCTAAAACCAACGATTTTAGCAAATCTAGTATTTGCTGAACAATAATACTACGCTTATACCCATAATTATGACAGATCATAAATTATAATTAAATGCTTATCAGTAACTTCCTGAGATGTAACTGGGACATGAACTCGCACAATTGTAATATACTATTGATATTTTTCTAGCGTTTTCAAGAACACTGTGGATACTAATCTAACTTTGTAGTGCGTACAACCTAAAAACGTACTGTTCAACAAATACCATCAAGATATTGCGGTCGTATAACCATTGTGTTATTGGAATAAAGTTGAAATTTGTATATTCTGCAAGCTTTGTAAGTTAGTTGATTTGTAACGGGCTGGTATCGAATGTATGGCAGAACACAGCATCGGCATAAAAACAGGCCATTGCCTTATTAGTGGATAGCGATTATTGATCCGTATGAGGACAACTAGTGCTTAGGTCCAGGGTTTAAAGCCAAGGGCGAAGTGCCCTTTATATTGTTACTTACTTTAATGCTAGTGCAAGGTAAGCTTATAAGAAAGCTTTAATATATTATCTCTCTATCTTCATTGCACCGTCAATTAAGTAAGATATATATTAAGTACAAACATCATGTTTTTATTGTATTTTCAATAACTTACTTAGATTTAATTTTTGAGACTTTTTCTAATGTCAGTTGAAAAAGTCATTTTATTTGTTAGTAAAACAAATTTATCCCATGTGGCTGTACATTTTTTCGAGATGAAAAGTACCTTATGTGTTATTCTAGACTATAATTTATCTCTGTGACAAATTTCATCCAGATCCGTTCAGTCGTTCTGGCGTAGTTGAGTAACAAACATCCAAACATCCATCTAAACTTTCACATTTATAATATTACTGTATCACGGAATCTGTTACTGTATCACGGAAAAGCCACTAGATGGATTTTGATGAAATTTAGTATGATGATAACTGGTAATCCGGGTTAACATACAGGATACTTTTTACTGCGGGAAAATATCTCATCTCTAAGAAATCTATATTATGCTTTAAAACGTAAGTAGGGACGAACCCGAGCGGAGCGAGGGTGAGTTGCTAGTTTGAATATAATAATGTGTATAAATACGGTTATTGAACCGGAGAAATGTATTTTACTTTTATTTCGGTACATCCCATAGAAAGTACTCCTATGTAATATTAATCTATCCACATTTCAAGATTATTTTAGTTTAAGTGCAATTTGAATTTTTTTTAAAGATAATTCTTTAATTGATTAACTTGAGATATGTTTGTCTTAATAGACAAACATATCTCAAGTTAAATCAAAGTGGTAGCCCAGTGGCAACGCGCTCACTTGGGAAACCGAGTGAAGCGGATTCAAATCCCGGGTCTCGCACCTCTAATATTTTCATGTGCGAATCATATCTAACATGATTACCACTTGCCTTACGGTGAAGGAAAACATCGTGAGGAAACCTGCATGTTTGAGAAAACCTAGCAAGTTTTCGAAAGACATGTGAAGTCCACCAATCCGCACTTGGCCAGCGTGGTGGACTATGGCCCCATTCCCCTCGTATTGAAGGGAGGCCCGTGCCCAGCAGTGGGACGTTAAGAAAGGGCTGAATACAAATCAAAAAATACTTGATCAAATAGTCTTTACAAACACATAAATGTCAATATGTAAGTCCATAAAGAATCTACTACCAACCCGGAATGCATTTCTGCTGAGTAGATCCAGCGAGAAACTCAACAGTTGCTCTTTTTAAATATAATAATAATTTACAATACTGCAATATAACAATTATGTTCTTATCCCACGTGAGTATCAAATAATAGTAATTCCACACATTTCCATCTGCAAAGTATTTTGCGACGAAATAATATGCTTTGCTCAATAATATCTATATTAATATCTTTAAAGTACTTTAAATCCAAAGATGTGAGCTTCTAAATATTGCACTTAAGAACGTCAATTGCCACAAATGGGTAAATTGGTATGTCATTGCCCAATTACCGACTTTGTTTGAGAATCAACCAATCGACTAATGACTTAACGATCGCACAAAAATCGAATTGTAAACGCAAAATCGATTACGACATGCAACTCGGATAGTGTCTACTGAAAATCAAGTAATAATAACAAATAAAATAAATAAATATGTTCGGGCATTAACACACAGCACCACTTGCTCCGTGGTAAGCTACGAGGCTTGTGTTGTGGATACCAGACAGTTGATACACTACACATATATAACTTTTAAATACATACAAATTATAAATATAAATACCCATGACTGGAGTACAAACATTCGTGCTCATCACACAAATGAATGCCCCAACGGGACTCGAACCCGCGACCGCTGGTACAGCAAGTAGGGTCACTACAAACTGAGCCAAACGTGTCGTCATATAATAAATAATTATAAAATCGAATTACAATACGATTTGAATAAGTTCATATTATCTCTCTTTCAAGGGGAAGAGAGTAATGTTGAAAAATACAAAGGAATATACTCAGCATTATTTTTACTGTTTATATTTTACCCCAAAAATGTATATTAATTTAAACAATACATACATATACGTAACATTCCTTTATTTTTTAAAGAAAGTAAATGTTCTGTATGACAAAATCGAGAATCAATACTAATATTATAAATGTTATAGTTTGTAAGGATGGGTGGATGTTTTATACTCTTTCACACCAGAACGATTCAACTGATCTGGATGAAATTTGGCACAGAGATAGATTATAGTTTGGAATAGTATATAGGTTACTTTTTATCCCGGAAAAATGTACGGCTCCCGTGGGATAGATTTGTTTTTGTTCAGGGAGGAACCCAAAGCGACGCGAGGGTAAGTAGCTTAAACAGCATGTCACGCTACTATTTTTGACTCTGACAAACTCCGTGGATTATTTATTTTAAATAATCCTATTGGCAAACTCTACACTCTATCGCTAAAGTTGATACTTTGATATGAACACAACAAAGTGTTTGATATAGAATTGGATTAAAGTATATTTAGTGTCTAATAAACTATGATGTATGAGCTCCTGGTGGCCCGTATAACGGAAAGGTCATTGCTACAGGTCAATGGTCGTAAGGCGAAAATATATCAAAATAACCATATTTATACCTTCTTATAACGTGAATAGATAACGTCTTACATGTTTCTTTGTTAGCAAAAAGCTTTAAAACTAAGATAATAAAATTTAATGATAAAGTTCTAGCTACTTTTTTTTTAAATAATGTTCGAATTGAGGCCTTTTTATCGTCCCACTACTGGGCAAAGGCCTGTCTTCAATACGAGTGGGATCATGCCATAGTCCACCACGCTGGCCAAGTGCGGGTTGATTTTTATGAATGCAGATGGGACTAGTAAATTATATTATTAAACCGGTTTAGACCCAACTAATAAAATGGGTCTTGGGATGTTTAAATTAATTTGGTAATTCGATTTTCACTCACTATTTAAGCTTCATAATCCATAATTTTCTCCATAGGTCCAATAAGTAACATTCTTATAAGTCTGGTCAATGTCGTGAAGTTTTCATTGGTGCCTAAAATTTACTTATAATTTTCCGTATATTAAAATACAATTTTTATTTGATTCTAGCTCTAGGACCTTTGTTTCTTTATTTATTGGCTTTTTTATGTAAGTTCACGATCATTACTGAAAAATTGAATATCTTCTATAAGATTGAATTAGCGTTATTTAATTATGATTCAGAGTTTACTTTATATTTTTATATTTATATATCACTAGCGACTCACCTTCGCTTCGCTTCCGGTTCATTTCTAGACAAAAAAATCTATCCCGCAGGAACCGTACATTTTCCGGGATAAAAAGTAGCTTAAATATTAATTTAAATAGCAGAATATTCAAGCTCAAGTGGCAGTGGGCGGGGCACATCGCTCGTAGAACGGACGGTCGTTGGGGACGCAAAGTTCTCGAATGGCGGCCACGTACCGGAAGGCGAAGCGTGGACAGGCAAGGTGGACCGACGACTTGGTCAAAGTCGCTGGATCCCACTGGATGCGGATGGCACAAGACCGGTTGTCGTGGAAATCTTTGGGGGAGGCCTATGTCCAACAGTGGACGTGTTTCGGCTGAGACGACGACGACGACGACGACTATAATCTATCTCTGTGCCAGATTTCATCCAGATCTGTTAAGCTCTTCTGGCGTGCAAGAGCAACAAACATCCACCCATCCAACCATCCATCGTTATCAACTTTCACATTTACAATATCAGTATGGATACTCAATACATCTATTATTTCTTTTTTTATTTTAATATAAATGTAGTCACAGATATGTACTTCTATGTCAATCATCGCATTCCCTTCATATAAACTTATTCATTACAACGAAATAAGTTTACTTGCATTGTTAATATAATATTTTTAGTAATATAATATAGAAAACCCGGGTCTCCCCTCGTATTGAAGGGAGACAGGCCCAGCAGTGGGACGTTAAAAAGGGTTGAATACATATAAAAAAACTAGTGAAATATTATTAATTCGAACCTACTACCTTCAATACCTTAATGACAGCTAAACGACCTAACTAGACCAGACCAGTCAGACATAGTTCCTCCTTTTTAATCATTTATACATATAATAAAATTCTAACTAAGCCGTATCTGTACTTTAAATATGTTTTAGTTTTTTTAAACAGTTTTTAGAATTTTTGTATGTCTCTCTGTGACCGGTTCACGAGTAAACCACTGAACAGATTTTGATGAAATTTAGCATGATGATAGCTAGTTATCCGGGTCAACATATAAGATACTTTTTACTGTTAAAAAATATCTCATCTCTGAGAAATCTATACTAAGCGTTAAAACGTAACTAACGAACCCGAGCAGAGCGAGGTTGAGTCGCTAGTCGATTTCAAAGTAAAAATAATAACTACGTGTAAATTAAGAAAAAATTATAATAGAATGTTGGAATTCGCAATATTATATATAACATGTAGTGTGAGAAAATTAACTGTTGGGAAAAATATGAGTAACAAAACATTCCTTGCCTTATACATATCGTAATAAAGCCGTTCTGACGTCCTTTGTTTACTTCGTACAAGGATTATTGAAAAATATCATAAAATATTTACTATCATGTGAACTAAACTGTTCTGTTATAAAATATACGTCTTATAATATACGAGTTGGTTACGTTTATGGGGCCGAAGCTCATGCTATCTTTAAATTTACTTAGCAGATTGCAACGAAATTTTGTTATGTTTTACTTTGTTTTTTATAAATACATAAATAGGTTGGGATATTAACACATAACATCATCTAGATCCATGGTAAGCTACGAGGCTTGTGTTATGGATACTAGATAGTTCATAGGTACACTATATATACGTAACTTTAAATACATACATATTATAAATATAAACAATCATGACTGGAGTACAAACATTCGTGCTCATCACACAAATGGATGCCCCCAGCAAGATTCGAACCCGCGACCGCTGGCTCATCAAGTAGGGTGACTACAAACTGAGCCAAACGTGTCATCAAAACTTTTAAGTGAGAAAATAGTCCACTGACACTTGTTTTAGTGCTTATTTTTCCTAGTGACCGAAAGAGTTTTTAATACAGAATTATTGACTTTTAAATGTCAATTCCATTGGTGTAAAATACACTTCACTTTAACATAGCCAATATTTTTTATTATATACCAAAACAAATATATCAAATAAAAAATAAAGCTTACAAATAGACAACGATATAGATTTTAGAAATAATTGCATTTGTTTGTTATACAAAACTCTTACAAACAAAATATTGAAGATATTTTCAAAGAATATTCAGACTTATTCGATTCCCTTTATATTATACACAAGCGACTCACCCTCGCTTCGTTTGGGTTCGTCCTTATTTACGTTTTAACGATTTCCCAGAGATGAAATATTTTCCAGAGTAAAGAGCATCCTATATGTTGACCCGGATAACCAAGTATCATCATGCCAAATTTTATTGAAATCCCTCCAGTAGTTTTTCCGTGATGCAATCATAGACATACAGACGGACATAAATTCTAAAAACTTTAGATTCGGCCTATATATCGATATTAATGTCTATTTCAATAAGATTTTGCAAAAAATATTTAATAATTTGTAAAGATTCGACTCAGAATTTTATTATATTTATAGATGAGTAAATTTTTTTTTTCATTATTTTCTTAGGACTCTTTCTCAGAAGGAGTTGTTTTAATTCTAAGTTCATAGTAGAGTTTTAATTTTTTAAATATAAGTCATTTAGAAGAAGTTGCTGAAATTTTTTGAAGATTTTGATAAAATTTGGGATAATGATAGCTGGTTATCCAGGTTAAGATATAGGATACTTTGTACTGCGGGAAAATATTCATCTTTGAGAAACCTATACTAACTATTAAAACGTAGCGCTAGTATGTTATATAAGCTTGTTCACATCACGCAACGCCGAGTGCTAAAGCTAGTGATAGATAAAGACATTAAAGGTGTATAAGTAGCTAAAGTCCCCTCGACTAGTTGTACCCATTGGCACGCGAGTCACATAGCCTGGTCATCACCTAATAAGTCAATCTGACCTCGGCCATGCTAACGACAGAGGCGCTCAAAACACGGCCCAATCGGTAAAACGACGAAGTACTGCTTCAAGTCTTTCTGTTGCAATTAAATATATTTTTCTTAGATTTTCATTGTCGTTTTTATTTTTTTGACTAGTTAACCGACTTGAAAATTAGAGCAGGAAATGATCGTATGTATGTTTTTGTGTACGTTCATCGGTTTCTTGAAAACTGCTTTACTGAATCTGCTAGTTTAAATTGCATTCTATTAAGGTAGATCTCGTCATGGTTTCGTATGATTTTTTTGGCATACTGTTTCGGGAGAATCAGCAAAAAGTATGATATTTCTATATAATATAAATGATATGTTTCCTGTTCAGTGTTATTTCTACTTTTGTTTAGACAAGATTTTTATTTATCTAGTTTACCTATGAGCACTATTAATACGTTATTTAAATATGAGTGAATCACCCTTTTCCTTCCTTCCTTTTTTCTCAGTAAATCGCATCTTTAATTTACTTTTTCCTATATAGTACTAAAGTCCGCCAACATGCACTTGGCCAGCGTGGTGGACTATGGCCTGAGTCCCCTCGTATTGAAGGCAGTTTTGTACTCGACATTTCGAAT
This sequence comes from Argynnis bischoffii washingtonia, assembly GCA_033884665.1. Taxonomy (NCBI): domain Eukaryota; kingdom Metazoa; phylum Arthropoda; class Insecta; order Lepidoptera; family Nymphalidae; genus Argynnis; species Argynnis bischoffii. Next base: position 1,351,643 of record CM066618.1, on the reverse strand, counting down.
GCTTTACTGCAAACATGGCCATGGGAAAGACATAGTAGAACATTCAAAACTGAAAATGAAACCGCGACAGAATTCAAAACGATAGTTTTATTAAAATGTTTGCGTAAATCTATGAAAATATATTTATTGTCAACTTCTATAGAACTAGATTTTAAAAATAGGGGTTTTCGCATATAAATTTCACAAAACATTTTGCCGTGCAAATAAATTGAGTTTAATTTAATTGGCAACACCTGACAGAACACAGCTCAAGTAAGAAACTGACACCTCTAAAAAGCCGTCCTTCTCCTTAACTCATAAATATGTATAATATTTTGCGTGAACAAGTAGGACTTGTGATATGAGCTTTTTGTGAGAGAAAGCTTGCATCCTATTTCTAAAATTAGTGTACTTCAATTTGATATAATTTTCGTTTACTTAACTAATTATTAACGACTAGCGACTCACCTTAGCTTCGCTCGGGTTGCTTCCCCATGAAAACTTTCACCCCTTTAAGGGATGACTTCCGGGACAAAGACTATCCTATATCCTTCCCAGGGTCTCAAACTATCTTCCTACAAATCGGTCAAGTAGTTTCGGAGTCTATTCGATAAAAAGCAAACAAACAAACAAATGTTTCCTCTTTATAATATATCTACGTACTTACCATACATTATTTTCACTTCTAAACAAGCATGTAGACCTTGAAAGCTCTTGAAGTATTTATCTACAAATAAAGAAACAAACAAATAAGTTTGCCCTCTTTATATAAATATATGTATGTATATAGAAGATGGACACTTCTACATAGCAACTGAAAGACTACAGAGTATTAAATAACCATTTAATCATTTTTTTTTATGTTATACAGGTTGTTAGGTGTGTAATAGCACGTAAGAATCGATTGAAACACTTTTTATTATAATAATAATACCTTAATTACATGAAACTAACAATAAATAGCTACTACATATATGTATATTCTTTCTCACATTAAAATTGAAATTGTTTATATTTTATTCTTCAGTTTTTATTGTAAACATTAAGTAAAGGAATTGTGATCATTAGTACATTTAATATGTAATTTTCATCGTTCATTAAATACAAGCTTCCCAAAGTATTATTACACGAGCTTATCAATTGTTATTATTTTTAATAAGCTTTCATTAGCTTCACTACAAACCTTATAAGGCGACTATAATTAATATTTCTATACTAGTAATATTATAAAGAGGCAGAGTTTGTTTGTTTGTTTGAAAAGCGCTAATCTCAGGAACTACTAATTCGATTCTTTTTGCATTAGATATGCCGTTTATTGAGGAAGACTATACGCTATATATCATCATGCTACTACCTAAGGGAGCGGAACAGTAATCGTAAATGTCTACAAATCGGGCAGACTTCCATATGTTATTGTAAAACTATATATATTGTATATATACATATTAACGAATACGAGCGAAGCGAGGGTGAGTCGCTAGTGTAGTATGAAGGCAACGGTAGCCCAATATTAACACGCTTGCTTGGGAAACCACGTGAAGGGGGTTCAAATATCTGGTCACGCACCTCTATTTTTATGTTCGAATAATTCTCAGCATGATTACCACTTACCACTTACCTAACGGTGAATGAAACCAACTTCAGAAAACCTGCAAGTCTGAGAGAACCTCGCAAGTTTTCGAAAGACATGTGAAGTCCACCAACTCGCACTTGGCCAGCGTGGTGGACTATGGCCTGATCCCCATCATATATGAAGGGAGGCTCATGCCCAGCAGTGGGACTATAAAAAAAGTTTAATACGTACAAAGAAGAAAGATATATCTAAACATCTTTTTGTAGTTAGCAAAAACAATAATAATATTTAGGAATTTCTATTATTTTGGAAGACAAATCCATTAACTCATATGTTTACTGATTAATTCGTCGGAAAACTGGTCCTTTGTATATTTCTCGGTATGGATGTAACGGTGTTTACTACAGAGACAAAGCTGTGTTTAGTCTAGCATTTGGCAGGAAGTTACGATGAAATTAGATATTACCGGTTGCAATATTAAGCCCATTGTTATTTTGTCACTGGGCTCTGATTTGTTACTAATATCTCTTAATACCGTCATCTAGACGTAACAATATGTATCTATTATCGCACTCGTTTTATATTATAGACTAACGACTCACGCTGACTTCGCTCTGATTCATCTCATTACCGATGGAAATAAAACAAATACTAAATCTTAAGTAAATCTTACGACAATACATTGGTTAAAAGCGCACCCAAATCGGTTATGCCGTTTCTAAGATTGGCGCGCACAAACGCACAGATACAGACAAAATTATTGTTTTGGGTTCTATTGCACTAATAAAGACCTCCAATAATAATTTTTCTCAAATATCTTCAATGTACAGACAACGGACAGTCATAATTTTATTATATATAGATATTATTAGATATAGATATAGATGGGAAAGTTTCTAAGTGTATGTTTTTGTTACTTACCCACGCTGTAACAGCTAAACGAATTTTAATATAGGTAATAAAATAATATTGGCTTTTTATGGACATCAAAAATTAGTACACTTAATAATTAAGCTTAGTGTCAGTCGGAGACTTTGAAATAACGAGTCAATATTAAGCTCTTTTTGATTATTTGTTCGACATTAACGCTTAAACAAAATTATACTATTTTCTAAACAATAAAAATATACTATACATATGTTTATAACCCCTTATCAGTTGATTAATTAGATTTTACTGAATTATGTTAGTACATATCTATTAATATAGATAAAGGTTAATGAATGGCTTTAGTAACAACAAGCAACTCACCCTCGCTCCACTCGGGTTCGTCCCTACTTACGTTTTAACGTTTAGTATAGATTTCTCAGAGATGAGATATTTTTCCGTTGTAAAAAGTATCCTAATATATCTTGACCCGGATAACCAGCTATCATCATGCCATATTTCATTAAAGTCCCTCCAGTGGTTTTTCCGTGATGCGATCACAGACAGACAGACAAAACTTCTAAAAACTATAGATTCGGCCTCTGTATCGATAATAATGACTATTTCAATGAGATTTCCCAAAAAAAATATTTAATGTACAGATTCTACTCAGTTAAAATTTAATTCTATGTATAAATATAATAAGGTAGATAAGATATATAAGGTGAGTCAAAAGCTTTTAATGCAGATAGAATATTCTTTCTAGATAATATTTCAAAGTATAAAACTGATATATTCGAATGTAACGCGTTACCTTGACGATCACATGAAAACAGATTTCAACGATGGATTTACGCGAGATTCTTGGTATTCGCATACAATACGTTGACCCGTGTGTTTACATTATATACTATCCGGAACATTTTCAAACGTATAAACTAAATTTTTTAAAGTTTTTTTTTAAATTTTACACCCGCCCCGAATATTTTTAATGTCGTTAGTTATTCTTTTCTTGTAGTTCAACCTTTTTTTATAGAAATAAAACATGTCTTTGATATACAACATTTTATTGTTATTTTTTATTCTCATACAGAAATGCTTGTGATAGACTTTCACATAAAATTTTAAGCCAAAAAAATGTTTAGCGGAAACATACTTTTATATATCGCTATAAACAAACTGAAGTTAAATTTAAAGAAAACATAAACATACGAAAATGTACCAAAAGACTACGTGAAGACTAGACAGCGTGTCTGAATAGTACTGACCATTGCAATGAGAACGCAGGTTCAAATTCGTTATGAAAATTTTTTTATGTCATTCAGTGACAAACGAGCAGACAGACCACCTGATGGAAAGCAGTACCTGTCGCCCATAACACCTACGGTTCATGCACTTAGGTTTTAAGTAACAAAAATGCAGAACCACAGGTGCGTTGTCACTGTGAGGTCTAAGATGATATGCCTCTTGCCTGTAATTGCGCTGGCTACCTTATCCGTCAAACCGGAACACAACAATGCAATCATTGTTGCTTGGCGGCAGAAATAGATAAGGGGGTGGTACCCATCCAGTCGGACTCCTCAGGCTTGACAGAGTCGTACCACCGGTAATGACAGAAACATCCATACATCTCTCGGAATGAGATTATTAATGTGATTTTTTTTTGTGTGCTTATTACTCCTTCACTCTGAATAGGCTGGTCGTAAATGGATGAAATTTAGTATACAGATAGTTTATAAACTGGAGTAACCCATACTTTTAGGCATGTATTGACGCACCCGAACGATGCAAGGATAACTCGCTAGTCAAATATGCAATAGACGATAATGACATGTAATATTAGACGAAAATCATTCGAAACGTATAAGAGCAATATATTCTTTGAAAATAAAATAAAAATCTAAGCATTGGATATCGTACACACTGAAATCACTTCTCTTTAAACCATCCTTTAATTAAGTTGGTCAAAATATGTATTATTTTTATATCTATACTATACTATACTAATATTCATACTATAATGTTATAAATGTGTTTGTTTGTTTGTTTGATTGTTTGTTGGTCCTTATTTCACGTCGAAATAGAGTGATGGATTGGCGTGATTGTTTTATATGGATATAGTTAAAGGACTGGAGAGTGACATAGGCTACTTTTTATCGCGGGAGATTATCTTATTCCCACGGGATAACACTTTATAATACTTAAAATAATCTACAAAAACTCATTTTACCTATGTACGTATATATATAATATAGTCTATATATTCCATTCTAACCGTTAAAATATACCTAGGGAAGAACCCGAGCGAAGCGAGTGTGAGTCACTAGTAATATATACACATACAAGTACTCACTTCATCGAAATAATAGGAAGAGGCGCATTTTTTTCCTAAAAATTGTACTAGGCGGTTGGCTCACACGTTACTTCTGGACTATACTTCATCATCCATAGTATTCTAAACATAATTTGTTTATTTCACTACTGCCCAGAATGTTGGCGCCGTCGCGATCAGTTTCTGAGAATCAAAAAACACCTATACTGTCTGTACTAAATGTGCTAGAATTGCTAACACTCTGTTTAAAGAAAATTTGACTAAATTCTCTGTTAATTAAGCTTTAAAAATAAATACATAGATAAATAAATATGTTGGGACATGAACACACAGTACCATCTAGTTCCAAGGTAAACTACGAGGCTTGTGTTATGGATACCAGATAGTTTTTTTTAAAGTAATATTTTTGTAGTGTATCTACAAGAATATAACTTTAAAAAAATACATATTATTAATATAAACCCAGCGGGACTCGAACCCGTGACTGCTGGCACAGCAAGTAGGGTCAATACAAACTAAGCCAAACGTGTCGAAAGCTTTAATTTAAGCTTTCGTATTACTAACATTACTTCTAAGGTTCTGATAAATTGGCATAAGTACAAGTAAACATTTGCTATAAAACTTACGTTTGCGTAGTAGTAGTTTCTAATCTTATTACAATAAAAGCTGTAACGTTTTAATAACATACTAAAGGATGGAGTACTCAATTCGAGTGCATGTTTCGACTGTATGTATTGTAGTTCCTGGGCGACCGAGCTTTGCTCAAAGTTTTTGGCCATGAGTAAAATTTTATCTTTCAAAAAAAAACTAAAAACTTGAAATCGTCTTAGCCCAAACACGTCCACTGCTGGACATAGGCCTCCCCCAGAGATTTCCACTTGAATAAATACAAAAAAAACACAAAAGTAAAATCTTTATAGCCGAGCGGGATTCGAACCCAGACGGACACCTTGTGACTGTCAATCTTGCGTCTTGGCTACTTAAACACGATAGTTATGCCTAAATGCAATAAATTATCGACCACATCTTACATGGAATTATGCGAAAGAAAACTGTATGAAAACTTGAAAACACGCGTTTTTCCCCACAGAAACCCCTACATACCAACATTCAGCGGAATCGTAAGAGCCGTTTCGGAGATCGCCGGTATAAATAAATAAATATACAAATGAATAAATGTACATTGCTTGTCATTGCTCGTTTAATTATATTAGATTAGATATGTAACGCGACCAATTATGGAATAGATTTTTTTTTTATGGTATTCAGTGATAAACGAGCAGACAGCCCACCTGATGGAAAGCGATACCTGTCGCCCATAACACCTACGGTTCATGCATTTAGGTTTTACGTAACAAAACTGCAGACCTGCCGGTACGTTACCACTGTGAGGACTAAGATGATATGCCTCTTGCCTGTAATTGCGCTGGCTACCTTATCCTTTAAACCGGAACACAACAATGCAATCATTGTTGCTTGGCGGCAGAAAAAGATAAGGGGGTGGTAACCATCCAGTCGGACTCTTCAGGCTTGACAGAGTCCTACCACCGGTAGGACTCTGTCAAGTCTTGAGAGCAACCACATATATTATAAAAATTGACTTATTTTCATAAAAGCGAAAGATTAGATTGTGATTTAGATAAGACCGATTTGGATGAACATTAGTAGGAACATTGAAATTAAACCATAATTAATAATTAATTAAACCATATGAACATTATACAGCATTTTACTTTTGCTATGTCTCATACATTGCTTCTTGCCCAATTTTATGATTCTACGTAAATGGAAAGTATTCTATAGGTTTTGATTTCCTTGCGAATTGACTCGACTTAGAAGTTTGATTTTTTTCACAGCTCTAAGGGATTGTAAACCTGAATATCTAATATTAATTTTAGACGGACAAAGAAGTGAAGGGTTCTTTTTTATCCTTTTGAGGTATGGAACCCTAAAAATGATTTCTACATTGGTAATAATAGAAATAGGTTCATGTTAAACGACATTGAAATAGTAGCAGACTATTTGAAGTAATATTAGCGAGTTCACGGCTTCTAAGGCTATCAGCGATCGTTCTCGCTGTAGTTGAATCATACATGATCTGTTCTGATATTATTGCCCTGTCCCCTCATATGTTACGATCATTGTGAGAGAATTCGAATGAGTAATGGTCTGTAACGAATATGTTTTAGTTTCATACGAAAACCTATAGAGTAAGCAAGGTAGATTTCCCACTATATTTGGTCCAGTATGACTGTATTTTCTCTTAGGTTGTGTTATTTCATTGGTCGATTTTGGCTTGTGTCTAGTATGTGTATATAATCCATACTATAATATTATAAATGCGAAAGTAACTCTGTCTGTCTGTCACCTTTTTACGCTTGATCCACTGGACCGATTTGGATGAAATTGGTTATGAAGATAGTTTGAGACCATAGGATAGTTTTTATTCCAGAAATCATCCGTCAAGTTAATAACTTAACAATAACACTATAAATACTAAACCTATTACAAATTTTCACATCGTAGTAAATTTTTATAAGTCGTAAAGAACATAATATTTTAACCTTTTGAAGTATACACTGACATTTATAAAGTAGGCTAAAGCTCACATAATACTTGTATAGATTGACGATTTAGTATATTACTACATAAGACATATATAACTTTATGAAAACTGTCATCAAAAGAAGGCTTTTGTCTAAGATTCATTACAATGATTTTAACAAATAAATGACACTTGCAGTACAAAAACAATTAAAATATTTCGATAAACTCCGATATACTCTTTTTCATCCAATAAACTAAATTTGACGTATCTAGTACAATTCTTTATCTTATCATGCTCTTAGTGAGACAAGATAATGAAATTAAGAATTTAAAAAACCTCCTACGCAAAAAATACTTACAGTTTAAGGAACAACTCTTAAAAAGTAAATAATTTTGGAAAAGAGCTGATACTCTTACACTGCTGGACCGATATTAACCAAATATAGCTAAGAACAATCGCAAGGAAACTGGCTTTCAAATGAAAAAACCTGCATCGATATCGGTCCATCCGTTTAAGAGCTACGATGTCACAGACAGATACACATACACACAGATAGACATCGACGTCAAACTTATAACACCCCTTTTTTGCGTCGGGGGTTAACGAATTATCCAAAGTTATTCTATTAATTATAATTTTTCAGTTTTAGGTAATATCGCTCTACGGTTTTTAATTTCTCTGTTGCTCTCAATTTTTTTTTATTCAATGTATTTTTCTTATAGATATATCTTATAGTATTACATGACCTGTGCTTATATTTTATATATATATATATATATATATATAAAAATCAATTGCCGTTCATTAGTCTCGCAAAACTCAAAAACGGCTGGACCGATTTGAATGATTCTTTTTTTTGTTTTGTTTGGGGGGTATCAGAGGTGTTTAAAGTATAAAAAATAGGTGGAAACTGAAAAGAATAGCTGAAAATCGAAGAGTTTAGGACTGTTTAACCTAATCTATCAATGATATTGCTATATTCAATTATAATACATATATTTTGTTTTTTAAATATTTAGAAATAAAAATCAACAAATATTGTAGGTACTCTGGTGCCGTTTTTGAATTTTTGGAATTATTTTTGTAAAATTATGGGTTGACACTGTCTGTGACAAGTGTATAATGCCTTTGAAATATCTAAAACCTTAGTCTCTCCCGTGACAATGATTGCTGTAAAGCATTAGAAAAGTCGGGGACCAAAAATTAAAATAAATTCACGAAGTACTTTAATTTTTAACTTTTTTTTAAATATCACCGTAACACTAAATATTTTATCAAATGTAAACAGTTGGTACTATCTCTATACCTGATTTTGCCGTTCAAATCAACTGAAAGAAAATCTTTATGGAGTTAAGTTGTAATATGTTAAATGACAAAATATACTTCGATATAATTACTTTTTTCGATCTGCGCAAATATTTGCCATCTTTAATAAAATTATGTTTTCGGAGTTTTTCGCGGATTTATACAAATGTTTGGTTCCCGACGTTTCGAATGCTTTATAGCAATCTTGGTCAAGAGAGAGACTAAGGTTTTAAACGTTTCAAAAACATTATATAGTTGTTACAGACATCCTACACAAAAAATATTAAAATGAATTAAAAAAATAATACAAAAATGGCACCAAGGTACCTTACAATATTTGTTAATTTTAATTTTAAACATTTTTCTTAGTTTGATAATCGAATATGGAATATTGCTTACTTAATTTTGGCTGTCATTATTTTAATTATGACATGTTTTTTTTTTAATTTTATTAATTAATAATCTTATTTTCATGTTAAACATAACTTGAAGTAATTATTTGAAAATTGTGCAAGACGTTGCTATTCTCAGAAACTGATTGAGGAAAACTTTATACTGAGATGATACGTTCATTTTACTTTTGCGATGTTAAGAATAATACCCATTAAAAAAGAAAATATGTGACTGACATATGTATTATGATTCTATGACATAAATATTTAATTTGTCACTTCCATATAATTAAAAAAAAATCTTTATCAAATTTAGTTTGTTTATAGTATATTAGCAGAACCCTTTGTTACCCCCTTATGGGATGAATTTCGAAAAATGCTAAAACACGTATTTATTTAATGGTATTGAAGAGCATTATTACGAGAAGATCAGGCCATAGTCATATGTCTTTTAAAAACTTGCTAGGTTCTCTCAGACACGCAAAATTCCTCACGATGTTTTCCTTCACCGTAAAACAAGTGATATGTTGGAAATGATTCACATATGAAAATATCAGAGGTGCGAGGTCCGGAATTTGAACCAGCAATACTCGGTTTCCCAAGCAAGGATGTTACCACTGGGCTACTACTGCCACTTTAGTGTACTCCACAAAATATTGTAACATTATACTAAAATATTAGTCACAAGTAAACAACTTATTGAATGCTCGTGGCTAGCCCTGAGTTGATGAGTTACGCCGGTCTATAAATACAGACACGTACCCTTCTATTATTAACCCCACTAAGAATGAGTAACCAATCTATTGTTAAATGATTTGTCAAATCGTAAGGATCATTTGAATAGTAAGTTAAGGAAGAACGTTAAAATTAATTTATGTTATAATTTTGTTTGCATTGAATAAGTATAGCTAAAACTACTATATTTTCTCATAAGAACTACATATAGTGTGCTAAAGATCTTTGTTCGTATCGCTGAACTTTATGCAAACCCATTTTTCATCATCATTTCAACATCAGTCAAAAATCATGTAAATAAATAATTCCCAATAATATATAAAAAGAACTAGTAGTAACTAATAATGAAGGAATATTATAAAATGAGTTTTAAGTATATTTTTCCTATACTAAAAGTTAGTATAGTAATTTTCAAATAGAAAAAGTCAATTAACTTATTTTTTATTTTTATTTTAGTCAAGTTTTAACGGATATTATAGTTTTTTTTAGAAATGAGATATTTTTCCGCAGTAAAATATATTCTATATGTTGACCCGGATAACCAGCTATCATCATACCAAAATTTAATCAAAATCTGTTCAGTGATTTTCTCGTGATGCGTTCCCAGACAGACAGACAAACAAAAATTTTAAAAACTATAGATACGACTTCTGTATTGATAATAATGACTATTTCAATATGATTCTATAAAAAAAAAATAATGTACAGATTCGACTCAGAATTTTATTATATGTATAGATTTAGACCTTAGATCCATCAGTGATAATTACATTAATACAACATTTTTTAGTACTTTTAGGGCAGATACATCATGCAATAATTGTATTCAGCCCTTTTTAACGTCCCACTGCTGGGCACGGGCCTCTCTTTAATACGAGGGGAATCAGGCCATAGTCCACCACGCTGGCCAAGTGCGGATTGGCGGACTTGACATGTCTTTCGAAAACTTGCTAGGTTTTCTCAGACATGCAGGTTTCCTCACGATGTTTTCCTTCACCGTAAGGCAAGTGGTAATCATGTTAGAAATGATTCGCACATGAAAATATCAGAGGTGCGGGACCCGGGATTTGAACCCGCTTCACTCGGTTGTCCAAGCGAGCGCGTTACCACTGGGCTACCACTGCCTTATGCAATAATTACGAAGTATATAAATCATTTACGTAGCATATTCTAATCAAATGGTATACAGAAATAATATATTAATTAAGACTTAACACAGTTGAAATTTCATGATTTTTTCTAATTTTCTCGAAAACTGTATACTCTATGTCAAAGAAAATTATATGGGACTGTCTCAGGACTTACCTTAATACCGTTTAAAGTAACAAAATCGGTCAAGCCATTACCGAGAAATCGGTGAATATACATAAAAGAAAACATACAGACGAAAATAGAACCTAGTCCTTTTTGAAGATTTAAAATTGAATTAACTTAATAGCAACTCTTACCGGTGGTAGGACTCTGTCAAGCCTGAGGAGTCCGACTGGATGGGTACCACCCCCTTATCTATTTCTGCCGCCAAGCAACAATGATTGCATTGTTGTGTTCCGGTTTGAAGGATAAGGTAGCCAACGCAATTACAGGCAAGAGGCATATCATCTTAGTCCTCACAGTGATAACGTACCGACGTTCTGTATTCTTGTTACCTAAAACCTAAGTGCATGAGCCGTAGGTGTTATGGGCGACGGGTACTGCTTTCCATCAGGTGGTCTGTCTGCTCGTTTGTCACTGAATCTCATAAAAAAAAAAAAAAACTTAATAGCAAATGAAAATTATTAAAATGGAATAAATATGGTATGATTAGTATCTTTATTGATTAATATTAAACAGTATCAGAATAACTGATAATTTGAGATACAAGAAAATAAAGTACTAACAATTTCATGTAAGCTTATAAAATTAATCGAAAGGTGTTGAAAACAGGCTAACTAGGTAATATGGCAATTTTGTTAGCAATACTGATCTCAGATACTATGATGGAAGCTTTTAACTTTGAAATTTTATACAGTATATTTTATAAGTTCTAAAAGCTCCATTGGCCTAGATTACGTCGTGTAATTGTAACGTTACAGTGGAAGACATATGTCTGTAATCCATATCTATACTTAATATTATAAATGTGAAAGTGTATGTTTTTCAAAATAAAACTATCTTTTCGGATTATTTCACGGTCACGGGAGAGACCATGATTGCTGTAAAGCAATCGAAACGTCGGGAACCAAAAATCATAATAAATTCGCGAAATAATCCGAAAAGATAGTTTTATTTTGAAATTTCAAATATTCGCGTAAATCTAAGAAAGTATTAAGTGTATGTTTTTGTTTGTTTGTTTGTCCTTCTTTCACGTAAAACGGAATGACAGATTGGTGTGACTTTTTATGTGGAGATAATTGGACAGCTGGAGAGTGATATAGGCTACTTCTTTCCGCGGAAGATTATCTCATTGCCAGGGAAAACACGTTATTATCAACAAAAAAAATTATTTATGATCAGAATTACTTAAAACTTGGTATTAATGCTCTTGAATACAATTAAATAAACACGTGTTTTAGCATTTTTCTAAATTCATACCATAAGGGGTTAAAATAGGGGATGAAAGTTTATATGAAACCTACCATTTTAGTTTTTTTATAGTTTTAGCGCGAGTGAAACCGCGGGTTCTGCTAGTATCATTATTAAAAAAGAAGAAAGAACTTTTTTAGTGATTAAAAAAATATTTAATTTAAATTATACTTAAGTCATCACTTTCAACTTGATTACCACTTGCATTACGATAAAGGAAGATATCGTAAAATACCTGCATGTATGAGAGCACCTAAGAAGTTTTTGGGAAACACGTCAAATCCTGGCGGATTTTTTTTTTTTTTATACTACGACGGTGGCAATCAAGCATACGGCCCGCCTGATGTTAAGCGGTTACCGTAGCCTATGGACGCCTGCAACACCAAGGGCATCACATGCGCGTTGCCGACCCTTTAAAAACCTACTTACTCCCCTTTTGAAGGACCCCATACTGTAGCCCTCTGGGAAAACCTCGGCAGGAAGTTCATTCCACAGCGGGATGGTCCGTGGGAGGAAATTTCTCTGAAATCGTACTGTACGGGACCATTTGGGATGCAGTGTGTGGGCATGAACTCTCTGTCAATGGCGAGCGGTGCGATGATAAAAAGTGGCCGTGGGCATCATTTCAAACAATTCTTCGGAACACAACCCATTATACAGACGATAGAGCACACAGAGGGACGCAAAATCTCTCCTTAGACTTAGGGGCTCTATATCGCTTGTGAGTACTGGATCGTCGACAATTCTCACAGCTCTCCTTTGAACCGAGTCAAAAGGCCCAAGCTGGTATGCCGGTGCTCCCGCCCAGAGATGAGAGCAGTACTCCATGTGGGGACGGGCTTGCGATTTATATAAAAGCAGTCTTTGCGCCGGTGTGAAGTACCGCTTCGCTCTATTAAGCACCCCGAGTTTTTTGGATGCCAGCTTGGCCTTTTCTTCCAGGTGACTTCGGAACTGGACGTCGCTGGAGATGTCGACACCAAGGATACCAATACTGTTGGAGATGGTTAGGGGTGTGCCTTGGAATTGAGGGGCCACAGTAAATGGGGTTTTCTTAGCGGTGAACGCACAGACTTGTGTCTTGGAGGGATGTGGTTAAATCGGACTAAGTTGTCCCGACCCCAATCGGAGACTCTGGAAAGAATACTCTCGATTTGAGACACAAGTTGTTCGCGACTTTCTACCACAGCGGAACGAGGGATGTTTGCACGGCCTGTGTAGAAGGCGTCTCCAGTGCTGTCGTCCGCATAGCAATGAATGCCATCAATCGACAGCAAGTCATTGATATGCAGAAGAAAAAGCGTTGGAGACAATACAGAACCTTGCGGGACGCCAGCGTTTATACCTAGTTTTTCGGAGCAGCAGCCATCTACGACGACTCTAATGCTTCGACCAGATAAAAAACTGGCAACCCATTTGCACAAGCCCTCGGGTAGTCCGTACGATGGCAATTTCGAGAGAAGACCCCGGTGCCAGACCCGATCGAACGCCTTCGCTCTATCAAGGCTGACTGCCAATGCCTCACCTTGACTCTCGATGGCTGAAGCCCATCGGTGTGTCAGATACACTAGAAGGTCACCAGTCGAGCGACCGTGGCGAAAGCCGTATTGCCGGTCGCTGATCAAATCGTGTTCCTCTAGGTATCTGAGGAGCTTGGTATTAATAACACGCTCCATAACCTTGGAGAGAAGAGAGGTAATAGCGATAGGCCTGTAATTCGATGGATTTAACCTGCACTTGGCCAGCGTGGTGGACTATGACCTGATCCCCCTCGTATTAAAGGGAGGCCCGTACCCAGCGGAACGTTAAAATGAGCTGAATGCATTATCATGCTATAGATATAATATCTATTTCAAGAAAAAAATCCAAGACAAGCTGTAATAATTACATTTAAGATATTTATTTATTTTTTAGATAAAAAGTGTTTATGCAATATGATATGATGGTAAAGCTAAGGAGTAGAAGTAATCTTTATTAGGGATAGCCTAAACTTTTGAATGTGTGCATTATTACCGATTCGTAATCACATATGATCCAAACAAACAAACATATACATTCGATTTTACTACATCGTCGTCTCAAGGCTTATTTGTCCAAGCAGCTAATTTGCCGAAAGAGTTTTAAATACAGAATTATTAACTTTTATAAATGTCAATACTATTGGTATAAAATACTCGTTACTATACATATAATAAAATTCTAACTCAGTCGAATCTGTACATTAAATATTTTTTGAAAAATCTTATTGTTAAATCATTATTATTGAGACAGTGGCTGAATTTATAGTTTTTGGAATTTTTGTTTGTCTGTTTGATTATGCATCACGAGAAAACCACTGGAGAGATTTTGATGAAATGTTGTATGATGATAGCAGGTTATTCGGGTCAACATTTAGGATACCATTTATTGCAGTAAAATATCTCATCTGTGAGAAATCTATACTAACAGTTAAAACGTACCAAGGGACGAACCCGAGCGAAGCAAGATTGAATCGCTAGTATGTATATAAATTTTAGAAATAAATAAAGCTGTATTTTCGAAACAGAGGAAATCTCTCCTGCAAAATACAACTAGTATTGGTAGGTTGAACAAATAAGCATTAAGGTGACGATATGTTTACTAAAAATCCGTAATGTAAGTCTGTCCTTTTGTTAACAAGATATCGTATCTTGGTATGGGATACTAGAATTTCACGTATCATTTACGCCTTTCGCTTTGTCCGTACATTCTAAAAGGAGCAAAAATACAGCTTTACGCTCCAATGGATTGACTATCGATTTCATTTGTAGCTTATATGGCAAGAATTAGAAATCTTTATAATATATTAGTATTTTTGACCGACTTTAAAATAGGGAGGTACTAAATTCTGATGTCTTCGGCCTTTGTGGTCTGATTTTAGCGATTTCTTATGATTTTCATACCTCAGCAAGTCTTCCTATGTAGAAATTAAAAAAACATTTTTATAAGGATTTTGTAGTTGATGTCCTTTTTCAACCGACTTTAAAAAGGAGGAGGTTCTCAATTCGCCGAAATCTTTTTTTTTTAGTTCAGATTTTTTATTATTTTTCTTTCAATAACCCGTTTCAGGAAACCGTCTTGCTTTAAACGACCAAATGTCATGTTTACATTAAAATACCTTTGCAAATTATTCTTATATATGTATATAACATATTTCTCTTAAGAACTTAATGAACTTATTTTAATCCGTAATCACGAAGTATAAATATTTTGTACATTAAACGCTTTTAAAAAGTTATAAGATAAAGACAGAAGCTTGAGATAAAGTTAAGATCAAAATAACGTTACCCGTTCGCCCGTTTGTTTACTAAGTATATAACGATTTATTTAAACACATAGTCATATAACACATAGTCATATACAAGCATTATAATAACTTTTTATTAAAAAGCCAAATTGAATCAAAGCTCGGTGAAGTAATAGTTTCCGTCCTAAAGAGTGAATTTTTTTAAAATTAATACAAGACCCTTAAGGTGTGAACTGAATTATCATAAAATTTGGTTCACAATTGATATCGTATTACATCCAAATCGAGAATGTCTCTCTTAGAAGTCGATCAAAAATGAATTATCTATACTAATAATATGAAGAGGCAGAGTTTGTTTGAACGCGCTAATCTCAGGAACTACTAATCCGATTTGAAAAATTATTTTTGTATTTGATAGCCCGTTTATTGAAGAAGGCTATAGGCTATATATCATCATGCTACTACCCAAGAGAGCGGAGCAGTAATCATTAATGTCAACATATCGGGCAGAGTTCCATACATTATTACTAAAATCATAAAGCCAAAGAACTTTTATTTTGTAGTTTTACCGCGAGCATAGCCACGGGCTCTGCTAGTAATAGATAAGATAGCGTCAGATAGAATCGAGTTAGCGATATTCATTAGCAATAGCGACTTCTCGCATGTTTCCGGTGACAATAATAAAAGACTAACATACACGCAGTCACAACAAGATAGAGCAACACCTGCTAGACGTCAAATTTATCGATAAATCGCTTACCTTCACGACTTAAGCAGGCTCACAGTTAATTATAATGACATTAAGACCTAGCACCTGGTTCGATTATTTTACAATGTAAATTGAAAGTTCAATTAAATTATGTTTTACTTTTGTAAATAATAATTACGTACCTTCTTAATTTGACAGGTTTAGAAACCGTCTCCTTTTAAGTACGGCGACACGTTTGGTTCAGTTTGTAGTGACCCTACTTACTGTGCCAGCGGTCGCGGGTTCGAGTTCCGCTGGGGGCATTCATTTGTGTGATGAGCACGAATGTTTGTACTCCGGCCATGGGTGTTTATATTTATAATATTTAAAGTTATATATGTGTAGTGTATCAACTATCTGGTATCCATAACACAAGCCTCGTAGCTACCATGGAACTAGATGGTGCTGTGTGTTAATGTCCCAACACATTTTTTTTAAACATGGCCTAAAGCACACAAGTGTGTGTATGTTTGTTACACCTTCACAATGACATAAAACAGACATCTGTCTGTAATAAAATGTGCTAAATAATAGCGCTATCTATATATAAATAAATATGTTGGGACATAAACATAGCACCATCTAGTCCTATGGTAAGCTACGAGGCTTGTCTTATGGATACTAGATAGTTGACACTCTACACATATATAACTTTAAATACATATATATTATAAATATATAATATAATACTTTAAAAAAGACACCTAAGGACACACAGAGCGAAGCGATGGTCTTTCGTACTAAAATAAATAAGAATCAATCCCTATACTATACTGCAAGTATATGATACATGAACATCGTTTATCTAAAACATTATTGCTTGTTTGTGGTGTCTGGTCCACTTTTTATGGTACCGCCCTCAGTTTGGCAGAATACTCGCGTGTGGGATGTTTAATTGCCTTAAACTTGTTTATTTATGGATTAAGTAAATTAAATATATGTATAACAATTGTCCACTTTATAGTCAGGTGGCGTCGTTACTTTTCAATGCGTATTTTGGTCTCATTTACAACAAGCGTTACCCGCGACGTCAGTTGCATTGTTTATTTATATTGAATCGCTCAGCTATCCTTTAGGAAAGGATCAAGTAATGTTAGATAGCCTATAGCCTGCCTCAATGAATGGCAGTTCTACACATTAGTGCGTTAACTAACAAACGAACAAATTCTTTGGTTTTTAGTTTTTTTTTATATATACGTAATGCTTGCAATAATTTTAAGCAGATCTCTACTTTTACCAACGCAAACATTATTTTAAATCAATTTTTTACTCTACCTATTTTTTTACACTAAAACATTTATGAAGATATTTTGAAAATTGAAAATGTTATATAAAAATGAGCTTAAGGAAATCACATATAAACGACGAAAATTATATTAATCCACTGAATAACATAAGTGGCAACATCGATCACTTATCAAAACAATTTATAATCTGTTTAAATTACCATTTGATTATGATGCCGTCATCGAGTACTTGAACCGAGTGTTAACGCACATCACTACGCCAACTGAAACAGATGCCCATTTCAATTCATATCTTAATTTCATTATATAAGTTGTTTAAGAAGCTTTAACTGTGGCATTAATGGTTTCGTTTGGATTAGATTGATGACGACACGTTTGGCTCAGTTTGTAGTGACCCTACTTGCTGTGCCAGCGGTCGCGGATTCAAGTCCCGCTGGGGGCATTCATTGTGTGATGAGCACGAATGTTTGTACTCCAGTCATGGGTTTATATTTATAGGTACTATGTATGTACTTAAAGTTATATATGTGTAGTGTATTAACTATCTGGTATCCATAACACAAGCCTCGTATCTTACCATGGAACTAGATGGTGCTGTGTGTTAATGTCCTAACATATAAAAAAAAATTTAAAAAAAAGATTATAATTATTTATTTACACTTTATTGTACACCACAATCATAAAGTTAACAGAGTTAACAAAAAATCAAAAGAAAAACAGAAGTGTGTACAAAAGGTGGTTTTATTATATCTTATTATCATATAATTATTAAATATATGATATGTACTGAGAGCTTTTATTCATGAAGCTTCAATAAATCATTTTTTCTGTTCATTAATTTTATTTTATTTTATTTGTTCATTACATATACAAACCCAAATTGCTTATCTGAATGCGATGAAACTTTATATAGTCATATGTCTGACAAATAATGCTTTCTTTTTGACATAATACCACCGGCGTATAAGTGAAGCAGTTTAAAATAATTAGTTTTCCACAAACATGGAGTAACATGAACGGAATTACATTATTTTAAAATTAGATTTGACATTAAAATTAGTAAAATTAAAGTACCTACTTTATCGTTAAACTAGCAACTCACCCTCACTTCACTTCGGGTTCGTCCTTAGACAAAAACAAATCTATCCCACGGGAACTGTACATTTTCCGGGATGATATATAGCCTAAAACATTCCTCACTTAATGGGCTATCTAATGCAAAAATATTTTTTCTAATCGGACTAGTAGTTCCTGAGATGAATGCGTTCAACCAAACAAACAAATAAACTCTTCAGCTTCATAACATTAAATATCGATAAATTGCATTTGCCAACATTTTCTAAATTCTAAAATTGTATCCATTATTCCGTCAAGTAAATGCCAATCATTCAGTAGACAGACACAAAAAAGCTAAAAAAGTTTATGAGCTTTTAAGCTTTATTCATATTCATAGATACTATGATATTAACAAAATAAACTTGTCAAAGATTCAACGCCGTATAGTAAGTTAGTACTTTCAGAACCCCATAACATCAACTATAAATCGCCGCAGAGTTTAACGAAGATATTACATCAAATATCCTATAACTTTCATTATATAATAAAATATAACGATCGATCAATTCACCCAAACTCCATTCGAAGTCAGACGTCTTTATTTAGAAAGTAGTAAACGCTGTATCGCATAATTTATGTGTTTTATTAATGTATCGATAAAAAATTATCTTCAATATCCAAGTTATTAAAGCTTCTAATACGTTTATTAAACTAGATGTACACTTCGTACGTGTGGTCCCTTTAACGTAGGTATATATGTATACCAAGATCATTTCTTCAGGAAAGTCTCGAGTTTTCATATAAATGGTAATGGATATTGGATTTATTACTATTTTATTATGTTTGTAGTAGGTATGTAATGTGTAAAATAAAGCAAGTGTGTGTAAAATAGCGCAGTGGCCCATGTCTGGCAAGGTCTCGTTTGCTAGAAGTCACGGGTTTGATTTCTATTCGGTGTAAAGAAAAGTGCCTCTTGAGACTATCTCTAATTATATGGTGGGTGTATTTTTTTTATTTTGAGGGAAAAAAGCCTATGTTTAAGTTTAAGAGATTATTAATTAAAAAAAAGTTTTGGTATAGATACTACATATATCCCATAAGCAAGCGTAATAGCGGAAGCCAAACTTTAGTAGAAAACCTTGCGAAGAATCATGACCATCAGCTATATTATTTCGTGACAACTAAACTAATTGTAATCTATTGTTGTAGTAATAATTGTCAATAAATAGATAACTACAGTTAGCTACATTAACTATAGCCATAAAAAGGGTAAGCTACCCTCAAATTAACAAACGTTTACTATAAATAGGGTGTTAAATAAGAATTTGTTAAGTTTACGCAAGTGGCGTAAAATGAACGAATATGTCGGTCGTCTCCGAGCCGTTAAACGCATATTGCGTCTTTAATCAGTCTCGCCGAGGACGTTTTATGATAGGCGTTAAAGTTGCACCCGGTAGGTCGGTGAACTTTGATGGAAAACTATAATGGGATCGCTATTCTCTTTTGGGATTACTAAAATTTAATATTTAACTTGCTAAGAGAAGTTCGAATTATTTTCGTGCGATTTGAAAATAACCCCTTGGAATAAGGATTTGAAGCGAAGTTATTTAAATAAGGATAAGAGATATACTAATAAGTATACGTGAAGGAAAACACGATGTCTTTCCACAATCATCGATAAATTTTTTTTAAATGTTATGAAATGGTAAATTAAGTATGCAACTAACTTATGTCATAGAATCATGTTATATCATTCCCATAATATAATACTATGTTATTTTGTAAGCCCCAAGAGTATTATTCGTGTGTAAAGCCAAATTTTGGTTATATTAGTCACTGCACCCGAGGTCGCGAGTTCGATTAACTAAACGAGGTGAATGGGCTATATTTTGACACCTGCAAAGAGCAATATTGTAACGTGCAATTAATATAATTTGGTAAAATTAACAATTAATTACTTCAACATAAAAGTAATATATATAACAGGCAGTGGTAGCCCAGTGGTAACGCGCTCGCTTGGGAAACCGAGTGAAGCGGGTTCAAATCTCGGGTCTCGCACCTCTGATATTTTCATGTGCGAATCATTTCTAACATGATTACCGTTTGCCTTACGGTGAAGGAAAACATCGTGAGGAAACCTGCATGTCTCAGAAAACCTAGCAAGTTTTCGAAAGAAATGTGAAGTCCGCCAATCCGCACTTGCCCAGCGTGGTGGACTATGGCCTGATTCCTCTCATATTGAAGGGAGGCCCGTGCCTAGCAGTGGGACGTTAAAAAAAGGGCTGAATACATACATATAAAAAATAAACGTTCAAAATTACTACAATACGGAGTTACTATGTTGTTCCTTTGTCGTTTTATCCCGATGAAAGACAAAAGCAGGGACTTTAGTGTTCAGACAGCATAAAAAATAACAAGTGACAAATAATCAGAACAAGAATACACTAGCTCTCGAAAAGTACAGCATAAACCCATTTTTTATTTATGAACAAACACATATATTTATATTATGTAATTTTATATTAAAAGTTTTACATGTAATTAGTAGATCATAAGCTAATGTGGAAAAAGTAATAAAAATAAGCTTTTTAGTGTTGCATAACCTATTATTTTTATTATAAAAGATATAAATATATGAAATTATAAAGAATAACCGCATTCAAGTCTAAGAAACTGTAAAATTTAATATCTGTGGCAAGCATTAGTTGGCAACAACATACAAGATTCGCCCTTGACCTACCTTCACAGTATTAGCATTTAAAACACGCGAACCCAAAATTAGTTAAAGAACTAGTTGATATAGGTTATTATGAAAAAAAAATATTTTACCTTTATTTTGCTTAAACTAATTTACTCTAAAACTATATGTTAAAAAAAATATGGAAACGATTAATAATTATAAGAATTATTTAAGATCACTAAAAATGTTAATATGGAATTTGATCTCGAAATTTGTATGTAACCACCCTTATTATATAAACTACTAGCGATTCACCCTCGCTTCGCTCAGTTTCGTCCCTAGGTGCCTATATTTTAATGGTTAATATGGAATGATATAGGTATATTTATTATATACCTATACATAGGTAAAAAATAAAAAGTTCTGAACTTTTTGATTTTTAAGCTGTTTTTTGGGATTTCCCCTATTTTTTTAATACTTAAACCACCCCTGAGACAACCCCCACAAAAAAATAAATAAATAGGTCCAGCCATTTTTGAGATTTAGCGAGACTAACGAACGACAATTATATATATATATATATATATATATATATATATATATATAAGGCAGTGGTAGCCCAGTGGTAACGCGCTCACTTGGGAAACCGAGTGAAGCGGGTTCAAATCCCGGACCTCTGACATTTTCATGTGCGAATCATTTTCTAACTTGATTACCACTTGCCTTACGGTGAAGGAAAACATCGTGAGGAAACCTGCATGTCTGAGAGAACCTAGCAAGTTTTCGAAAGACATGTGAAGTCCGCCAATCCGCACTTGGCCAGCGTGGTGGACTATGGCCTGATTCCCCTCGTATTTAAGGGAGGCCCGTGCCCAGCAGTGGGACGTTAAAAAAGGGCTGAGCACAATATATATATATATATATATATATATATATATATATATATATATATATATATATATATATATATATATATATTATAGTCAATTAGTACCTCCACGTTTTTGAGGTGGGTCAAAATGATGCGCTATAAGAATATATCGGAAACCCTAAACATGATCGACAGTGGACACTTTCCTCGCGGCTTTGTCAAAGAAAAAATACATGAGATTAACATAAAAAAATATTTTATGTGTTACATACGGGACGTGGGAATAAGACGGTCTGAACAATGGCACAAAAACTGCTTGCACCGGTTGTTAACTCTAATTAACTCGGTTATGTTTGCTCATAGTGTGGGTGGTAGCGGATTTTGTACTGTGCTAATGCTTTACAATGCAAATCTAAGGTCTCTATTGAATTATGTAACTTTACATGTAGTTTAAGTTTTAGAAATTAAAAAAAATACAGATTTATTAATACTATAAAACGTCAAATAATGCATAGAATGTAACTTTTTACATTTGCGCGTTCCATACTTATTTAATAACTAGTGACTCACCCTCGCTCCGCTCGGGTTCGTCCCTACTTACGTTTTACTGTTTAGTATAGATATCTCAGAGATGAGATATTTTCCCGCAGTAAAAAGTATTCTATATGTTGACCCGGATAACCAGCTATAATCATACCAAATTTCATCTAAATCCCTCTAGTGGTTTTTCTGTGATGGGATAACAGACAGACAGACAAAAATTCTAAAAACTATAGATTCGGCCTCTGTATCGATAATAATGTTTATTTCAATAAGATTTTCTAAAAAATATTTAATGTACAGTCGGCTTAGTTACAATTATTTTTATGTACACTACGGGACTTAAACGCGTGAATTCGTTAGTGGCTATAAGTATATTAGCTGGCTTGCACTATATATTATAAAGTGAAACCCAATCGAAACGTCGGGAACAGAGTATATAGCCACTAACGATTTCACGCGTTTAAAACCCGTAGTGTAATTATTATATAATGCATAGAATCTGTGACTAAAATAGAAAATTTAAGCCAACACTATAAAAAGATGCTCAAACTAAACGTCATATAAATGTAAAAGTAATTTCCTGACATTTAACCTCTTGGGTATCAAAATACATACATAATCTATCTATATATGTATATAAAAATCGATGTATGTATGTTCTCTATGGACTCTAAAACAGCGGCATTTTGACGAAATTTCAGGCAATCAGTGAAGTTTGATAGCGATCGGAAGTTTAATGCGAGCGATGCCGCGGGTAGTGTTAGTATGTAGTAGTATATAAAGCTGAAGAGCTTCATATTTATTGTTTGTTTCGTTATTTTTATTTGTTTCACTTATCTCTGGAACTACCAATCCGATTTAAAATATTATTTTTGTGTTTAATAATTATTTATTAACTGTGACAGTTTATAGGTTACGACTTTTAGGAGAAAAAAGTATATTTGTATTTCCATAAACTTAACAGGAAAACGCTTGTCTTTTATGAAATTAAAGTATTCAAAATAATTAATTTTACTGGAAGAACAACATGTAACTATGTAATATATTTAATATATTACATATTGTGTCGTTTTTCCAGTAAAATTGATATTCATATTTTACAAATTGTCACTAGCAAGAGATCTACTCTCAATTCGTTTCAAAAAAAATTAAGTACAGAATCAGAGTCACTGTAAGAGATACTGTCATACTTTTGTTTCATTATATATATATATATATATATATATATATATATATATATATATATATATATATATATATATATATATATATATTATTTATGGAAGATTTTTAAATCGCTTCCGCTATCTCGTACAGCGTAGTAGCAGTGCCTTTTAGTACAGAGTCATGGGCATCGTCAGTTTTAATCACTCTTTAACGTTATCCATATCCATACAAATGCATGTTTGTTTGTTTGTTTGTCAACCTTTTACTTCAAAACTCGCTAGACCTTATCTATGCCTTCGGGCTTAGATGAAGGTCAGGAACGAACCCGAGCAAAGCGAACTAATACTATACATATATTAAAGTAAATATCCATAAAAAAATATTAAACGTTTAAAAAACCGATTTACTAGATAGTTGCTTATTTAAACGTAAATCGAGTTGTGATTATTAGAAATAAATCAATTTATTAATGAAATATTATTATTCCTCTGAGTAAATCTTGTAGGAAAACAAAAACAAACCTATCCCACGGGAACCGTCCGTTTTTCCGAAATAAAAAGTAGCCTATGTATTATTCCAGATTATAATCTATCTTTGTGCCTAATTTCATACAGATTTGTTTAGCCGTTCTAGCATGAAAGAGTGACAAACATCCATACTCACAATCTTTCACATTTATAATATTAAGTATAGATATAATATGTCTCGTGTAGTTAATGTTCCGCTTCTAAGGATCATTGTGTGATGTTAGACAGTTCTCAGTAAATAAATAAACCTATAAAAATTACAAAGCAGTAAAAAAGCTTCATTTTCGAACTGTTTAACAAGATAGCTTTCAAAAACAAACAAAAAAATATACCTACATGGTCTAAATATTAATAATATTAGTAATTTTTGACGACACGTTTGACTCAGTTTGTCTCGCTGAGGCCGACTATCTCTACTCCAGTCATGGGTGTTTATATTTATAATATGTATTTATTTAAAGTTATATGTGTATAATGTACTCGTAGCTTACCATAAAACTAGATAGTGCTGTGTGTTAATGTCCCAATATATTTATTTATTTAAATTCTATATAATAAAACCTCTATCTACATTTCGATTAGTATCTGAAAGTAGCTCTTCACACCTGCTAGTTATTCACATTTAAACACGCAAAAAAATAATTAAATATGTATAAAACATATTTTTTTATTTACAATGCAAGGTCGTTTTCTTACCTAGACTTTATTTTGAATAATAAACGGAAAGTAAAAGGAAAACGTATCTAATGTGTAACGAATTTTATGTCAATATCTTATATATTTAAACGAGCAATAATTTCTTGTATATTTATATCATTATTTGTTTATTTCTTTATTTATTTATACCAGCGATCTCGGAAACGGTTCTAACGATTTCGCTGAAATTTGGTATTTCGGGGGCGAAAAATCTATCTAAATTAGTCTCATGTCTGGGACAACGCGTGTTTTCGAGTTTTCATGCAGTTTTCTTTTTGCATTGTTCCACTATATGTCCGGGATCGAATCCCAGTTGGAATTCAAAGTTTTTTTTTACTTTTATTTTTGTTTTTGTATTTATTCAAGTTTTTAGTTTTTTTTTTTTTAATCTAAAAAATACGATATAACAAAAAAGAACTCGGAGCGAAACTCGGTCGCCCAGGTACTGACAGTAAATTGTCGTAGTATGACTGGATGAATGGACGCTAAGTGAGAGGTATATGAGATTTTGATAAAAAATATTGTAAATAGTTTAATAATTTAAAAACCAAATATTTAATAATTTATTTCACTCTCTGCAAAGTAATTTTAAAATATACAACATATATGTAGAAATAACATATATTTATTAAAAAGTGTCTATTACATAAGGAAATAGGTACTTGGAATAAACTTTGCTTATGTATACATGAAAAATATATTTAATAAAAATATTATGTAATAATTTGTTAAATCTTTTGCCACAATGGAGTTAACTTTGCAGCTATTTCTTGATACAAAGTGTGTGAATATTTCGAAGTTCATTTAAAAATGTTGAAATTGTATTCAATATATACAAATACACCCAAGATGAGACCTCCTTCGAAGATAAAATTATAAAAATAAGATTCTTTTAAGAGTGTGCATATGGCAATTTTGTGCCTAGACATCTTATTTATCTCAGAATCTGGAAAGTTAGCACTTTGATATTTAGGGAATTTTGGACTTTGATCTTGAATTGCCAAATTCAAAAACACGATTGGTGAAAATTTTCTCGATAATATATTTTTTTGAAAAATACATGTCTTGCACACATATTGCTATTTATCTCAGAATCATCTCACTATTTTGTAGGGTTTTTGTTTTGTCAGGAAGCTTAGAAGTATTTCTTCAGTTACCGAATTTAATTTTTAGATTGGTTGTTTAATCAATTTATAGTGAATTAAAAACTGTTTTGGCGCCTAAATACTTTGAGCATCTATCGCTCTATACTACTTACTCACGATAGAACATTATCTTGTCATCCCGCTCTTCCGAATTCGAATAGTGGCTGACTCATAGCGCACTCTTAAAGTATTTTTTGAAGGGAAATTTCTTTAGAATCGTTGTGATTTGAAACTCGTTGAAACGGAAATGCAACACTAAAAAGAGACAAACACATAAATATATCGGATTAAGCCGACGAGAGAATGAGATAGAATATATCACCATAGTAACCGCTGTTATTTGAGATAGAATACATTACACAGGAAGTGAAAAATAATAAAATTAATTACTGAATAATATGTAATGTATATTTATGTCAAATAAAATGTAAAATAACTTTTAAACTTGATAAAAATATTATAAAAAAATATACCTTATAATTATCCTACTTCTGATACTCTATATTCATCTCATTCTTTCGTAGGTTACTTTTCTGAAGTTTCACTTCTACCATATTAATTGCACACACACGTACGTTTTTCTCTAAGAAAATAAAGACTTTTTTCTCGATTCTTATTAACTGTACATTAAATTATATTCATTACTCGACTAGACACGACGGCAGACTGCCACCTTGCATGTTCATACAAATATCGCTGACGTCGAATGTTACCACTTCATTTTAAAGTCATTTTATTATACTTACCGCCTACGAATTGACAGTATGATGAAACACTGTATAATAAGTAATGTATGTAGGATAAAATATATATTTCATTTTGCTGTATCAACGTTTTGAGACCAATAAATAAGCTTTTAGAAAAATCCTCAACTAGAACAAAAATGTTGAAAAATAGGCTATGGATATGAAAATGACAAGTCCAAGAATTCACGTTTAAAACTTTTATTTAAAAGTGGCGAACTCTTGGAAGGCGCACACGAACTTTACTCTAAGAAGATCTACTAGAGACTGAGCGACAATTATCCTTAGGTTGTCCTTAAATATCCAAAAAAAAACACAAGGAGTGTGCCACTGATGTCTAATAGCCTTTTTAACAAATGCATTTTTATTGCACCTTAATAAAGACAGGGTTTTTCCCTGGGAAACTATTATTTTATTACTTAATTGCTTAGGCTAGTTTCTTGTCTAGACATCTGTAGACCACTCATTATGTTTCTTTTTCAATAGATGGTTTTTTGAATAATAAAATAAGTAAATATTTCAACAAAAAACAAATCTATCCCACGGGATTGAAAAAGATAATCAAATCTATCCCACGAAAACCATATATTTTTCCGGGATAAAATTAACCTATGTGTTATTCCTGACTATAATCTATCTCTGTGCCAAATTTCAACTAGATTGGGTAACAAACATCCATCCAAATATCCAAACATGTAAACTTTCACATTTATAATATTAGTAAAATAGCCTTATAATATAAAACATTTCAATTAAACAGTCGATAGGCAGTGCGCAATTAGTTCCAAGGGCAGAACTAAAAGGTAAAAACGGGATCTGGGCAGATGTCGTGCGCATCTGCCGGCGCGTGCGCAACCAAACGGTATGCCATTGGAACGATCTAGCGTTATTTATTTTGTTAACACTTTCACTTATAACGAGATTATAATTGTTAAATAAAGTTCAATAACGAATGTTTTTTCGAGTTAAACTTCTATAATTGAAATATTTTATTTGTGATGTTGTTAAGTTTATTTTTTGCAATATTATTGCAAAGCTCGATACATATAATGTATCATATGTTATTTGAAATTACATAATTATAAGCCTTTATCATATTATTTTTAATACTAGCAACCCACCCTCGCTCCGCCTGGGTTCGTTCCTACTTACATTTTGACATTTAGTATAGATTTCTTACAGATGAGAAATTTTCCCGCAGTAAAAAGTATCCCATATGTTGACCCGGATAACCAGCTATCATCATATCAAATTTCATCAAAATCCCTCCAGTGCTTTTCCGTGATGCGATAACAGATAGGCAGACAGACAGAAAAAAATTCTAAAAACTATAAATTCCGTCTTTATATCGATAATACTCTATTTCAATAAGATTTTCCGAAAAATATTTAATTTACAGATTTGGCTTAGTTGTGTATTAATTGTGTGTGTATGGCATGTATAAAATGAGTCTTATTGCTTCTTTAAAAAATGGAACATAATTTAATTTTTTTAATTGTAATTGACTAAAAACTAATAGCTTAACAGGCACATATTTAGGCATTTAACAATATAAAAAAGATCTAATATAACAATAATTAGAATAAATAATGACATATCTTTAATTTATATGGAAAAATCTACAATATTTCAACTAAATGTTAATGAGTACAATAATTTATTTTATAAATTTGCATTTTATCTGTTAATTTTATTGAATCTCTGGCATATTACTTAATAATATCTGGCTCTCATAATAATAATAATAAGTACCCAACAAGTACTTTATACTATCTATACATATATATATAATATGGAAGATCTTATTGAAATAGTTATTATTATTGATACAGAGGCTGAATCTATAGTTTTTAGAATTTTTGTCTGTCTGTCTATCTGTCTGTCTGTGATCGCATCACGGAAAAACCACTGGAGGGATTTGATGGAATTTGGTATGATGAGTGCTGGTTATTCGGGTCAACATATAGGATATTTTTTACTGCTGTAAAATATCTCATATCTGAGAAACCTATACTAAACGTTAAAACGTAATAATATAACGGACTAACGGTTATTACGTTTTAACGTTTACTATACGGTTTATCTATATAAGCGTTAAAACGTAAGTAAGAACGAATCCGAGCGGACCGAGGGTGTGTCGCTAGTACTTTATAAAGTATTAGATTTCTGTAGAATTCATCTCGCTTGATAGGTCGATAAGAAGTAGAAGTATCACATGTATTAGTCAATATAGGCTATCTAGCGTCAAAAAAAAGGTAAAACACATACATCTCTTGCTCAATCATGAGCTTTCGCAAAAGCTCTCAATAGTTCTTGAATTTGATTCTCATTTAGTATAAACTACACTCAAGTTCCCTCCACATTGTAATTAATATATCATGCAGATAGCCTTACTTTCTTATTTAATGAGAAAATATATTTGTGTTTACATAACAAGGGATCATCAGATCGATATGATTTTTCATATAGGTATATGTACTACATACAATGTTTATATTTTAGATATGTACATACATTTTATATACCTAACTGTAGACGTAGATGTACAGAAAATAAAAGTACTGAAAAACGCATTTGAGCAAAGTAAAAGCAAGATATTTAATAGTTTACTTACAATTACTTATTCAATAAATAAAACAATATTGTTATAAACCTCCTTACTTATTGCTAAGGAGTTAATTTTTATGGCGACAACAATCCAAACAAATGAAATGCATCAAAGTTTTCAAGTCTTTCATTGAAAGTATCGATATGAAACTGAAGTATGTGGTAAATCCGGGTACAGTAGTCGGTTCGAGTCAATAAACTTGGTTGGGCGGGCGCTAGAAATAGAAGGCGAGAC
Source organism: Argynnis bischoffii washingtonia (assembly GCA_033884665.1). NCBI lineage: Eukaryota > Metazoa > Arthropoda > Insecta > Lepidoptera > Nymphalidae > Argynnis > Argynnis bischoffii. Next base: position 1,321,820 of record CM066618.1, on the reverse strand, counting down.
GGCGGGCCGGGTACCGTCAGCAGAATTAGACGTTAGAAATTATTGAGTGGGCTTTTGTTATGAAATATTATGAATTATTATAAAAGCTACTTACTCCGCTTCGCTTGAATACGTCCGTACGTAATTAAAAGAAGGCCTATGTGTTACTCCAGGTCATAGACTATCTGTGAACTAAATTTCATCTAAATTCGTCCAGCCGTTACAGCTTGAAAGAGGAACAAACAAACACACAAATATAAAATTTCGCATTAATACACGTACTATATAACTTAAAGCAAATATCATTCGATATTATAATCTAACTTTCTCTATTTTATACTGTCCCATTAGTTTTAATTTTGTATTTCATTTTCTTTAGTGTTACATGAAAATATGACAAACTAACAAAATAAATCATAAAAATCGCTATGAAAACTAAATTTATACATATTTTTTGGCATCTTGTACACATTACATAATAAAAAACTTAAAAAAATGCGATGTAAACAAGATTAATTATTATTATTTACAAGATCGGGAATAAAGCGTATGAACAAAACAAAATAGATATTTGCATCGCGTGAAGTCATCGAAGTAGACTGTAGACTAATTTAACCTTATAATTGATACTTTGAAAAATACATATAACGTAGCTTCCTCACGTGCTAATTGGGGATCAAAGGTAGCCAAAATCCGTCCCCAAAATGCAATTGCCAATTTTAATCGAAATCTGTTCAGCGGTTTGAGAGTAAAAAGGCAACAGACAGGGACTTACACTTTTATAATATTAGTATTGATATAAAAATAGAAAAGAAATTATTTATTATAACAAGCCATAGTTCAAATTCTAATTGACCTAGAATCTAGGTTTTAGGTTGTAAATGAGAATGAGAAAAGGACTAAGCCTAATATATAAAGAATTATTAGAATTTTATAATTTTTTAATTTCATTAATATATCTTGGTAGAAAATATTTTTTAATTTTTTCTAATATTCATTAAACTCATTTGAAATAAAAAATTAAAAAATATATATATATAATATTAATAAAGAAACATACCCACTCTCACATATTTTGTAATTACTAAGGATTAACCTGTAAACTTCTAAGGCATAGGTCATGGCATGGCTTACACATGAGATCTCCCAACAAACTTAATTCGAAATGGGAGTAAAATAAGTCCACTTTAATCTTTTAATACTAGCAATACCCATGTCACATCCCTCTGCTCATTTCACCTTTGAACCTATCCTTCTCTCACTAGTAGGGCTGAGGGTTCTAGTAGAGGGTAATCCCTACGATTAACATTTAAAAATCCTCTGCAATGTCTTAAGAAAATTGATTTTTTTTAATACTTTCTTAGATTTACGCGAATATTTGACATTTTAAATAAAACTATCTTTTTCGGATTATTTCGCGGATTTATTTTGATTTTTGGTTCCCGACGTTTCGAACACTTGACAGCAATCATGGTCATGGGAGAGACCATGCTTTTATTACTCACATATTTTTGATGCACTTTTGTGAGATGTGGAACGTAGAATCGAATTGATTCAAAATATGTTACACAAAATAGTAGCCAGCAAAAACATTTAAATTTTTTCTTGAAATACGTATTAGATTATTAGATTTTTTACTCTGCCTCATACTTATCACCAGTTTTAAAAAGTTTCAGTCCTGTGAAGAACTGACGAAAGAAACTTATTTTTTAACTTATTCTAAAACAAAATAAGCATATTTATTAAGCTTTTAGATATTCTCACATAATATAAAAACGATATTATTAAAGTAGTAAAATTATTGACTCAAAAAGTAATAAAAATAATTTCTACCTATCTGTTTATACTCACTAATCTCCGGAACGACTTGAAATATTTTAATGGGTCTTTTATTAAGAAATCGTCCCCTCGTCGTTTCGTCGCGAGCAGGGTTGCACGTAAAAACTAGTCTCAAATATAAATATAATAATTAAATAACAACATTTTTAGTTACATACCTTTTTTGTAAAAAAAATATATTTAAAAAACATGTTGTAAATAAATTCATAATAAATGTAATATAAACTTATACTATAGCAATTGAAATAATACTTGTACTCCAAAGGATTTTCTTGTCTGTCCTCAGTCTATTTATTTTCAGATCACTTATGAAGCAAACAGCTACTGATTTCGTTAGAACTATTGTAAATGTATAGTCTCACTGTGACTATATTTAGTCTTATTTAGATCGTCTAAGTTAGTTTTTATAGTTTAAGAGCCTACGCCTTTATAAAATAACTAGCGACTCACTATCGCTTCGCTCAGGTTCGTTCCTAAGTACGTTAACGGTTAGTAAGAAATAGATTAACTATATATTTTATGATGTAGCCTATAGCCCTCCTCAATAAACGGGATATCTAAGACAAAAAGAATTGTTCAAATCGGATAAGTAGTTGCTGAGATTAGCGGGTTCAAGCAAACAAACAAATAAACTCTGCCTCTTCATAATATTAGTATAGTTAGGTCTTTCTAATACTTTGCCGTGCAAGCAAAGACACGCGCTAAAAGTAGCTAAAAAAATAAGAATCGCATACCAAAGACATAGTCAGAGAGCCGACATTGTCTAATTTATAACCCAGTTCATTCATAACATTAACGCATTAATAGAACCGTAAATATTTCCAAAGGAAATATATTTTTATCTCCAAAGAACTAAATCTTTTCACAGCGCTTAATATAAGAGGTTGGGATTCGAGATTTCGTAACATTTACGATGTATGCTATATTCTTTCAGAACTGTTCACCGCTAACGAGATGTTAACAATAAAATGAGAATATGGTTTATAATTAGAAAATTATGTTTTTTTTTTGTTGATACACGTGGTTTTCTCTATCACTATAGTGAGACTCAGGCAGTGGTAGCCCAGTGGTAACGTGCTCGCTTGGGAAACCGAGTGAAGCGGGTTCAAATTCCGGGTTTCGCACCTCTGATATTTTCATGTGCGAATCATTTCTAACTTGATTACCACTTGCCTTACGGTAAAGGAAAACATCGTGAGGAAACCTACATGTCTGAGAGAACCTAGCAAGTTTTCGCAAGACATGTGAAGTCCGCCAACCCGCACTTGGCCAGCGTGGTGGACTATGGCCTGATCCCCCTCGTACTGACGGGAGGCCCGTGCCCAGCAGTGGGACGTTAAGAAGGGCTGAATACACACATATATTGAGACCGCAGTGTTGCTTGCCTTGTAGCTATTACACACCAACTAATGTTATAAGCGTGTTTTGTGAAGATTAATGGGCTTAGAAGAAAATCGCACACTATTTTTACTCTATTTATTTTTATTATCGTTGTTTAACAGTTTTTTCTTAAGGTCATTTAAAGCATGCCAGAGTGAATAAAAATACTGATAATTTAATATTTCGAAGACACATCAGATTCCTATACGTAATGAACTCTTATCCATACTAATCCATAAAACGCTGAACAGATTTCGATAAAATTTTCCAACGATATAGGTTGCATCCTGGAATCGGACATAGGCTACCCGCGCGAGTAAATCCGCGTGCAAAAACCAGTATTTAATAATTTAATACGAAAACTATAATATTATAATAATCACTAAAAATTTCTAATATTCAAGATGAAAGTGTAGTACACATTTTGATCCTAAAAATCTAAAAATAAAATCAATATCAATAATCACACAGTTGTAAAGTATTTTTTCTGTCGATCCTACTTCATCTCTTTCTTTTTTTCCCATACGTATTCGGATTGAGACATTACATGCTTCTGTACAAATGCTTTCTATACAAACGGGAGGAGTGGGTGTCCACTTACGGACTACTTTCAGGAAAACCACACGAGGTTTTAGTTTTTACGTCGAATAATGCGTCAGCTGCCACCTGTAACTATTCATCACCGCTTATCTCGTATATTGTCATCCCGTCAAAGTCACATCGAAATTGGTATAGCCATTTTTTAAATTAGGAATTTGCATAATAAAATAAAATAATCACTCAGCTTGAGTGATTATAATATTTTTTTAAATAATATACTAAATTATATTATCATAATGCTCTGGTGTTCGAAATCAAAGGTTATAATTTTCTTTTCCCACCAGCTTTGCTTGTGTTTCCATTTACCTGTTAACCCAAATCTTTAAAAACCCTTTCATCAATTAATAAAACATATGAATATGGCCAGAATGCCACTAGAAAAATATTCACATTGCAGGATATAGATATAGAATATTTTTTTTATATAGATTTTTTTTTATATAGTTTTTTTTTTTTAAATATTACAAACACGTCATGTCTACTTTGGGCAAATAACGAATCTTGGACTAAAGAAGAAAATTTTGCCACTGTGCCATATTTATAGGTAACTAATTTTCGCATATGGCTTTACTCACCTACTATGTTGATACAAATGCCCATATTTTTAGAACTGTTTAGTGGTGTCGGTGATTTTCCTTACCAAACAAACAAACATATTTAACCTTGTTTTGATGTAATGTGATTTTAGTGCTTTGAGAATAAGATGTTTATAGTTTTCAGGAAATTCAATTATTACGTTGTTACCTCGATTTGTCGGACTTTAGATCTGTCTTGAATCAATTATTCAATATAAGATTTGCGCTGGGTTTTCCTTGATAAAAAAATTATTTTTTTGCAATCCTTAATATGTCCGTCCGTCCGTCTATGCAATACAACTTGCATTTTCTAGTTGACCCCTCGACGACCGCATACACACCGGCGCGTACGATAACAATTGAACTCTCGGTAGTTCGCACGGATTTCTTAGAAATTATCCTGGAGAGATTAATATCATTTTTACCAGGCTCCAAACATTTACATGATCAAAAATATTGTGATTAATAAAAATACAAAGGTATGTTTTATAACATTACCTTATTATATTATACTAGCGACTCACTCTCCCTTCGCTTGGTTTCGTCCCTAGGTACGTTTTAACAGTTACTATGAGATAGATAGACTATATATTATAGTACATATGTATATGCATAAGTATGATCCAGTTTCATAACCCTTACTTGAGAAATGATTGTTTCCCCATACAAACTTCCTTCCATCCCCCTTAAGGGATGATTTTCGGCATATTATTTATCCTATGTCTTTTCAAAATCTCAAACTACCTTCATACCAAATTTCATCTAAATCGGTTCAGCAAAATTTTAGTTCATTCATTACAAACAAACATACAAAAAATCTATTTTTTTCTCTTTATAATAGTAGTATAGATAAGTTTTTTACTAAAAACTCTAACAAATCATTGATGTTTATTGTTTATGATATTTTCAAATGGATTTACTTGTACATAAAACCTAAATCAGACTTAGTATTCAATTCTAGAATGAGTTCTTCTTTATCGTCATAAATACTTTTTCCTGTAAGACAAATCTTTAGCCTAATTATATGCTCGTACTAAATCCATTTATACGTAGCGATTAAAAAAGTAACATAAAATATTTTATTATATAAGGAATAAAATGCCATCTTTGGAGTTTTCGAGTAAATATTCAATCTTTTTCAGATGTTCTGCGAAACAGAATTCGTGTCACGAGGTTACGTGTATGTCGCTACACTACTTACTGACAAATTATAAGCTTTTTATGTTGCCGGCACATTTATGTGAATCTTGCGAATCAAGTAAAAATACTCTCAGAATCTCTACGTGAAGTGAAATTGGAAATTTATTTATATCTTTTATCGTAGTACTGTATCGTCCTGAGGTCGAAACCGAAGATCGCATCCAACTAATTTAAACAGGTTAATTATAAAACAAATTTATTTTAACAAATAAATATGTTAGCGTTGTTTTACTGTAATCATTAATTTTCGTTCATGACTTAACTCGTACGATAAATACGCCAATAAAGTGTTATAAGAGTTAATCCAATGAGTTATGCCACATTGAAATTTCAATTATTTCGTTGATTAAGTATGTATTCAGCCCTTTTTAACGTCCCACTGCTGGGCACGGGCCTCCCTTCATGACGAGGAGAATCAGGCCATAGTCCACCACGCTGGCCAAGTGCGGATTGGCGGACTTCACTTGTCTTTCGAAAACTTGCTAAGTTTTCTCAGACATGCAGGTTTCCTCACGATGTTTTCCTTCACCGTAAGGCAAGTGGTTATCAAGTTAGAAAATGATTCGCACATGAAAATATCAGAGGTGCGATACCCGGGATTTGAACCCGCTTCACTCGGTTTCCCAAGCGAGCGCGTTACCACTGGGCTACCACTCGTTGATTAAGTAAGAACAGGTATTTTTTTATTTATTTATAAATACTTCATTGCACACACAAGAAAAAATACATAAAATCAAAGAGAAAGATACATAAAAAAGGCATGCAAAGGCGCTCTTATTGCTATGAGCAATTTCTTATGGTTATTTGAGTGTTTTTTCTGACTCACTCACTCACTGACTCATTCAAACTCATAATATTAGTTAATTCTGGCAACTAGTGTCGTACCTATATGACAAAAGACTATCCTAGTCCGATGTAGTAACTAAGTCAATAACATACATAATCTTTTTTATTTACATTAACTTAGTAGTTAATTATAACGCTAAAGTATTTTATTTTCCATTGGGTTAAAACGGTGTTTTGCAACCAAAATACTTTCTGGAGACGTAAAAAAAAGTTCTAAAAATACAACGTTGGGCATGCGACATGAGCTGCGCTACGTGTACCCAACTGGAGAGAAAACTATGAATGAAGATTTTATAATGGGTTTTTTAGTGAAGATAATTTAAAAATAATGCCGAATAATAAATATAAACGTGTTTTGACCACAGAAATTAGTTCTGAAATTGGCAGTTGTAATCCATACTAATATTATAAAGAAAGAAACTCTGTCAGTACTTTTTTCGTTAAAACCGATAAACATATTTCGATAAAATTTGACAAGGATATTAAATGCACCCTGGGAGTTGGATCTGGACATAGGCTTCCCTTGATCCTGCCTCGCTTATTGCGCATAAACTAGAGATAAATAACATTTTAACTTGATTATGTTGAAGGTAAGAAGAGAACCCTTAAATTATTTAAATCCTTGTTAAGGTGGAAATATACTAAGTTTATACACAATATCATTTAATCTTATCCAGGTTTACTTAAAACTTATTGTATTACTAGCATTCTACCCTCGCTTTAGTCGGATGCGTCCCTTAGTATGTTTTAATTATTTCTTGCGGAACCCTAATTTTCTTTCTAGAATTAAAGTACCCTAAGTTATTTCTTATAACATCAGATATCTGACAGTAAAAGTACCGTCAAAATCAGTCCAGCCGTTACGGAGATGAGCCGGAACAAACAAACAGCCAGACAAATATTTTTAAAATTATGTTTTTCTTCTAAGTATAATTGTACCATATGTAATTTGCATGCATTTAGTAAAAATCTGTTATTTTACAAACAAACACTTCAATTTTATTTATCTGTATAGATTGCTCTATTGTATTATTTATCGGACTACTATTAAGAATGTGAACGTTTGTATGTTTGTTATTTTTAATGCTGGAACGGCTGGAGAGATTTGAATAAAACTTAGCAAAAAGATAGACTATAGCCTGAGGTAATACATAGGCTACTTAGTACCTAGAGATGTACACAGTCTAAGTCGCTAGTTGCTAATCTATACTAATATTATAAAGAGGTAAAGTTTGTGAGTTTGTGATTTTGTGAGTTTGTGACATTGTAGGGGGTAATCTCTGGATCTACTGAACCAGTTTAGATGAAATTTTGTAAGGAGATAGTTTGAGACCCTAGGAAGGACATAGAATACTTGTTATCCCGAAAATCATCATTAAGGGGGTGACAATCGGGATGAAAGTTTGTATGGGGAATCTAGCTCGGGACGAACATAAGCGAAGCGAGTGTAAGTCGCTATTTAGTTAATAACATTTTCGAGAAACGAGCTAAATCGAGGCAGAATGATAGTATATAAAATATTTTAAGTTTTAAGATGACAAAACCCGAAGCTAAACAGTTTTGAAGGAAAGCTCAAAGATAAATAGCTATTACTAAAATAATTCAAGTAAATAATCGATGTTTTCTCCTTGCAGTGTTTGTTGACTTTGCCGACGGGCGTGTAAGGATTACGGTAATACTGACTTATGCATGTTGTTAAATGGCATTTTGGCAGAACATGCACTTCATCATATGTTTATAGTACAATTAATACTAAAAAGTTTCATGACTCCCGTTTTTCATCCAATAAAATTTTTAAATATTATAATCGCCCAAATAAAAAGTTGTGATTTGTTTTGACATTTATATTTTTATGAATATTCACACTCATGTGCATTATTTAAAATTAGAAGGCTTAAATCGCAGCTACTGAAAGTTTATGAGGAGAGAAAATGTTTTAATAAGCAAAAATAATAGTCCCTCGCTTTGCCCGTGTTTTTCCGTACGTACGTTGTAGTGCTTAGTATGGAATAGATAGACTATATGTACTCGTACATAGGTATGATGAGTTTTACATTCCTTACTTGAGAAATGATTGATTCCCCACACAAACTTCCATCCCCATTTTCACCCTCGTAAGGGATGATTTCCGGGATAAAAACTATCCCATGTCCTTCCTAGAGTCTTAAACTACTTTCGACCGATTAAGCGTGATAGATGGACTATATTCATAGGTATGACGCACATACAAATCTCGCCCCCTTTTAACCCTTTTAAGGGATGATTTCCGAGTTAAAAATAATCCTATGTCCTATCTAGGGTCATAAACTACTTTCATACCCATCTAAATCCGTGAAAACGTAACAGACAGACAGACTTTGTATTCATAATATTAAGTATGGATTTGAGAGAATATTCTATGACCCTAAATAACTATGGGCTATAAGTAACTTGCCTATATTACATTAACATTATAATCTTACATAGTGGTTTTGATTACAGTGGCCAATCTCATTAAAACCAGCCGACTGACTCCACGGGAGATATTATAGTGCACATAGGAGTTTAAGCTCATTTGACACTTGATTAAAAGCGTGTTTTTGAAGTGAAAATTCTTTAGAATTATTGTGATTTGAAACACGATGAAACTGAAATGAAACGGAAATGTGACACTAAAAAGAGACAAACACATAAATATATAGGATTAAGCCGGCGAGAGAATGAGATAGAATACATTGCCATGTTGCCATGGTAACCGTTGTTATTGTCTGACAAATATATAACAATAAGTTTCACTTCTACCATGTGTGAATTGCACACACATGCACTTTTTTATATAGATCGCTTTATTAGCTGTTAAACATAGACTTTCGACCATTGAAATAATTGCACCTTAAGCCCATTTTAAATAACATTACCTTAATTGCAAATTCTTCCAACCTTACTAATGTTTGTAGGTCACTATTTTCCTGTCGTGAGTAATTTCAAAATGCATCGGCAATCTTTCGTTTAAGTGAATCATTCTTTACGTAACGATGTGGCGTCCACAAATTTACGCCCATTACATTGATTCGAGTGCCAAATGTAAGAGCGAGTGTATATTGTAGCTGGGATTGGATGTTTCAATCGATATAGCTACCGAGCTTTTCAACCGACTTCAATAAAGGAACACGTACTATGAGTGTTTTTTTATTTCTGTATGGTACACGATATCTGTGTGAGGCAGTGGTAGCCCAGTGTCAACGCGCTTGCTTGGGAAACTGAGTAAAGTGGGTTCAAATCCCGGGTCTCGCACCTATGATATTTTCATGTGCGAATCATTTCTAACATGATTACCACTTGCCTTACGGTGAAGGAAGACATCGTAAGGAAACCTGTATGTCTGAGAAAATCTAGCAAATTTTCGAAAGACATGTGAAGTCCGTCAATCCGCACTTGGCCAGCGTGGTGGACTATGGCCTGATTCCCCTCGTATTGAGGGGAGGCCCGTGGCCAGCAGTGGAACGTTAAAAAAGGGCTGAATAAAATACACACGATATCTTCGCTATTTTTTATTAACTTGTTTGTTAAATTCTTGAAACAAAGATTTTTTATAATAATTACGATCTGATTCTTCATCTAAGAGTGATTCCAGACGAAATAATTCCTCAATGATCAATCAATGAACTTTGTACCTCAAACATAGTCTCATATGAATTTTACAACCATTTTTATATAGTTCTATTGTATTGTTTATTTCTTTATTATAAACATAATATAGATTTTGACTTTTTTGTATGAAAGAAAATAGAAATAGAAATTCGAAATAAATAGTACTTTGTCTTTACATTCGAATGATTTTCTGTGTACGCCTTTATATCATATAGTGTTATTCTTTATGTACACTTCAAACGTGCACTAATATTTATGACTTCTTAAATAGAAACACTAAAATTATGTCAAGTTGTAAGAAAAAATATCTGTAGTGAGTGAAATTATTGCAAAAAATACTACAAGCAGCCGTCTGGGCACGTCAGTGTGTGAAAAAAAATAAAATAAAGCTCTCTATATATAATAAGCTTTCGTCCAAGACTTTGCTTGCGTTGTAGCTTTTGTAAATGATTATTGTTTTAAACGTTTCTGACTAAACTAATTAAAGGGTCTCACATCAAACCAAATGAGCCCAAACTCAAAAATTTTACCTTTAACCATTGTTATAATTGAATATCCACCTTCTGACTCCATTATCATATCAGCTCTATCTTATTAAATTACTAGCGACTCACCCTCGCTTCGCTTCGGGTTCGTCCCTAGACAAAAACAAATCCATCCCACGGGAACCGTACATTTTTCTGGGATGATATATAGCCTATAGCCTTCCTCAGTTAACGGGCTATCTAAAGCAAAAAGAATTTTTCAAATTGGATATGTGGTTCCTGAGATTAGCGCGTTCAACGAAAAAAACAAACAAACAAACAAACTCTTCAGCTTTATAATATTAGTATAGATGTATCATACTATTCAAAAACTTTAAGCATAAAAGACCAATAGAAGTATGTTAAAATAGGTTTTCAAATTTTAATTGTGTAAAAAGAACGGGTAGTGTGGTTTTGTATTAGTGATTTTTTTAATAGGTTTACTAGTTCCAGAGATAACCTGACACGTATATACAAACTAACATACAATGTAACTTCTTTATGATCGTGTAAGAAAATAATACATAAGAGAAAACGAAAATTCCGCCCTTATGTACAGAATAAGAATGGCTAAGTATATTTAAATGTCGATGCAGGCAAATTATTTAAATATGTAGTTTATTTTTGCAAAATTATTGACTAGCATTCATCAGGACATCTGTCTAATATCAGTTTATGTAATACTAGCGACTCACGCTCGCTTCGCTCGCGTTCTTCCCTAGGTACGTTTTCACAGTTAGTTATGCTTATACATAAATAGTAGCTTGCTACTCCTAAGATATTCATTTAAATTATATAGCGAATTTCCCTCGTTTTGCTCGGGTACGTACGTCATACGCGGATTTTGTTCACAATTTCATGGGTTTTAATTTTTTTCGCGGAACCCTGATTCTTTTTCTAAAATAAAAGGAGCCAAAGTTACTCCTTATAACATCAGCTATCTGCCAATGAAAGTCCCGTCAAAATCGGTCCAGCCGTTTCGGAGATTAACCAGAACAAACAGACAGACAGACAGACAAAAATTGTAAAAAATGTTGTTTTGGTATATGTACCGTGTATACATCCATATGCATTTAGTAAAAAGCGGTTATTTTAATATTACAAACAGACACTCCAATTTTATTTAACTGTATAGAGTATAGATAATTTAAGTTTTATCTTTTAAGCGTTAACAAGCTTATTTTTACATCTTCAAAATATACCTAATCATCGTCATATTTCAGCCAATTTATACAAAACATTATTAATTATACACTTAAACCTCATGAATCACTTCATCTATTGGTGAAAACCGTATTAAAATTCGTTTTGAATTTTTTGAGTTCATCACGGACAAACAGACACGGCGAGGGACTTTATTTTATGTAGTGATAGTGATATAGAAAAAATCTTCAAATACCATAATATTATACATAAAATTATTATTACTTTATATTTATATACTTTATCTCCATTGTACATATTATATAACATATTTTATATAATGCAAGTGTAATAATCACATATATAGATAAATATTTTCCGGAGCTCTCATAAAAGGAATAATATGTATTAAAAAAAACTTACATCACATATTAAGTACCTACTTAATTCTAAAAAAACAATTAAAACATGCATTATTATAATTTGATACAAATAAATCTAGTACACGTATTTTAAACATTTGAAAATCCACAACCTGCCTTATAAACAGGTATAATATAATCAAATCCAACCATACCTACTGGAAATCGATTAAACCAAAGGGCTAAGAAACTCGCTCGTTTTCAAAGGGTATAAGCCAAACTGTGCCAAATTCGAATATCTCATTTTTATTGTTATTCATTATGTTTTATTTACGACGCGTGGTCATGGCGCCGAGTTTTTGACAGTCGGCCCCTTTGCACTCTTCCATCTGTCAGAATCTAATTACCAGATTTTAGGACAATATTCGCGATCGAGTTAGCCTTTAGTATATAAGACGAAAGCTCAAAATTCGCATTCGATACCTAAAGAATTTTGTTAAGGTTTTTGCGGTTCTTTAAAGTAGCTTCGGTTTCGGAAGGCGTGTATTTTTTATGTCTAAGCCATATACATTTCGTGACGTTTGTTGTTCTTAATTTTTATTACTTGTTTTGAGTTAGTCAGATTTTATTATTATAAGGTCGTAAATAGTGTTAGTTTCAATAAATTTTTACGTAAACAAAATTATTGTTTATTATATATGTAGTTAAAATTAATTTGTATATGTATATAATAATAGATTAAATGGTAGCAGACAAACCTAATGATAATCTTTATATTAGATACCAGGGTGTTAGGGTCAGTGAAAAAATGGCGCCACCGCTGGCAAGATTAATGGCTTTGCGGGATCCAGAGATCAGTATCGATTATATTGAGTAAGAAACCCGTCCAACTCTTTAAAATTTTCTTACTTTTAACAATGTTGTGATCGTTTCTTTTATATAATATTTGGTTTATGTACTGTTATTATGATTATATAATTAAGCAAAAAATAATATTTACTTAATTAAAAGGCAGTGGTAGCCCAGTGGTAACGCGCTTGCTTGGGAAACCGAGTGAAGCGGGTTCAAATCCCGGGTCTCGCACTCTGATATTTTCATGTGCGAATCATTTTCTAACTGGATTACTACTTGCCTTACGGTGAAGTACAACATCGTGAGGAAACCTGCATGTCTGAGAGAACCTAGCAAGTTCTCGAAAGACATGTGAAGTCCACCAATCTGCACTTGGCCAGCGTATGGACTATGGCCTGATTCCCCTTGTCTTGAAGGGAGGTCCGTGCCCAGCAGTGGGACGTTAAAAAGGGCTGAATACAATTAAAATATAGATATATAAATGGATAGGTCTAAAAATATATTTTATGATATTTTCCAATATCATATTATTAAAGCTACATCTATATTTAAATACTTTAAAAGTTATAAACAAGGAATTACTTATTTCTAAGCAATCAATACATAGTATAAAACGAAGTCGCTTCCCGCTGTCTGTCCCTATATATGCTTAGATCTTTAAAACTACGCAACGGATTTTGATGCGGTTTTTTTAATAGATAGAATAATTCAAAAGAAAGGTTTATTTGTACAATAAATATATATTATAGTACAGAAAAGCCGAGAAATTCAAAGATTTCTATTTCATAGTAACCATTAAAATGTACCTAGGGACGAACCCGAGCAAAGCGAGGGTAAGTCGCTATTTACTTAATATACATATAAATTGTGAAAATGAAAATTAATATTCTCATATTGATTTTGTTAGCTTAAGTATATAAGTAATACTTGGATGAAGCGCTACATATTTTTTTCTCAAAGTACTAAGAAATGATTATACCAGAAAGAACCCTAAGTGAATATATTATCAAGTAGGAGACACCGTGCGAGCCCTGTCGGCGCCTGCTATACAAAGCTCGGTATTTATGTAAATGATAAAATTCCGAAAAACAATGAAATGATAAAGCCGGCGAAAGTTTGATTTTTCGTCTTGGGACACTTTTGCATGCGACTTTTAAACTTATTTTCAAACACAACAAAAGTAACACCTTAAAAGAATGGAAATTGTTTTGTTTTTATTCTGCGAAATCACTTTGTAGCTGGACTAACTTTATACATTACCAAAATAGGTAGATTTAAATTATGAAAGCTTATCGTGAAAAGTACCTACTGTACAGATTTTGAGGCGGTTTTTGTGCAACCAATCATATATTTTTATACTCCCTCCACTCGGGTTCGTCCCTACGTTATGAGGTTAGTATAGATTTCTCAGAGATGTTTTATGAGATATTTTCCTGCAGTAAAAAGTATTCTAAATGGTGACCTGGGTAACCAGCTATCATCATACTAAATTTCATCAAAATTTTGTACAGTGGTTTTCTCATGATGCGTTCCCAGACAGACAGACAGAGAGATAAAAATTCAAAATTCTATAGATTCGGCCTCTGTATCGATAATAATGGCTATTTCAATAAAATTTTCCAAAAAATATTTAATGTACAGATTCGACTCAGTTAGAATTTTATTATATGTATAGAAGATGAAAAATTATTAAAATGAAAAATTAATATTTAATCCTATTTTTTTCTAAATAATATCAAATTCACCACTTTTTAAAATTTTGAAAAAATCTACAATTTAGAACCTTCTTGTAGTTTCAAGGTATTTCTAAGTTTTTTAAACACAAGGCACAGCCGACAAGGACTAACGGGGTTCTTTTTGTATTAACAGTATCTTAATTTTATTGTCCATTGCCTTTTACATGTTTTGTTGTGTCTGCCCTCGGAGATCCTAATCTTTGATTTAAGAGTCCGGAGATAAAGCGGTAACATGTTCGTGTGTGATCATGTCTCATTTAATTTAAAGGAATTCATCATAACTTTAGTTCTTTAGTTTATCTATGCTTATATAAAATTCTGAGTCGAATCAGTACATATATAGAGGCCGAATCTATAGTTTCTAGAATTTTTGTCTGTTTGTCTGTCTGGGAACGTATCACGAGAAAATTACTGGATAGATTTTGATGAAATTTTGTATGATGATAGCTGGTTATCCGGGTCAACATATAGGATACTTTTTACTGCGGGAAAATATCTCATCTCTTAGAAAATACTAAACGTTAAAACTTATCTAAGGACGACCCCGAGTGGAGCGAGTGTGAGGCGCTAGTTATTGATATATTTTTAACATATAGTGTAGTTTTGATGAGCAAAGTTCTCCCTACATCGAAAATCGTCTTTGGTTCTATTCCTGGGTAATATAAATAATTAATTATACATACATATATTGTACATATGTATGATGGTACAACCAAGTGTAGCCTCGTTTTTAAGGTCGGCTATTTAATTTATTTTTAATATTTTTTATTATATTAATTAATATTACTAGTTTAAATTATATATTATTAGGTAGAAACTTATGCTTATACTTTTAACCTATAAGGAAATTCACCTTCTTACATTTAAGCCAGATAAGTTAGTTAAGAAAAAATAGATAATCTATTTGACCTATATAAACAGCAAAAAAGTCAAGGCTGCAAAAATCTTGAAAACCAAAGTGACCTAGATGTACGGTGCCGCGTATCCAAAACGGGTTATATATAAATATTACAATTGACCCCGTTAGTAAGCTCTCAGAGACTAATGCTCCTAGTAAGAAAACAATATTACGCGATGATCGCGACTCTACGTGTTGTGAAATAAATTCTTTAGTTAGGGAATTATTTTGGGTTTTCCTAAAATATTGTAACTATTAAGCATTTCCTGTTGCATCATAGACAACAGGTTCGATTTTCTTATGTTAATTTTAATAATATATGTATATGTATAATGTATATATGTATGTATATTTGATCTTTTTATTTATGTATGTATATATTCGAGCCTGTATATTATATAATATTATTGTACCGTCCTACTTACGGTTTTTGATTAATCCTTTCACTTGCTGTGCCAGCGGTTGCGGGTTCGAGTCCCGCTGGGGGCATTCATTTGTGTAATGAGCACGAATGCTTGTATTCCAGTCATGGGTGTTTATATTTATGATACGAGTAAGTATGTACTTTAAGTTACATATGTGTAGTGTATCAACTATCTGGTATCCATAACACAAGCCTTGTAGCTTACCATGGAACTAGATGATGCTGAGTGTTAATGTCCCAAGATTTTTATTTATTTATTTATATTGCATATATTTAAATAATAAACAATTTTTAGTATAAAGACCCCCCAGGTCTAAATATAATGGCTACGTAGATCTCCTTATTTGCTTCATCCTTACGAACATCCTGTCCTTTTCATATATGAAGTAATTAGGTTTTTTTTTTTTATTTTGTGTTAAATTATATGAAGCTTACTCTAAACATAATATTAGTTAACAATTTATTCTTGCTTTCATTTTCGTTACACTTTGTATGCAAGCCCATGCACAAAGGTGTCGCGAATTCCTTCGAATGCATGCAGCTATGCAACTTAGATTTGCGATGTGCACTTACCTAATGGTAGTATTGTATGGTTTGTCTGTACATACGCAATTGCAATTTTTACTGATAACAGTAACACTATTTTCATTGGAAACGTGAGGTAGTCACGCACAAAAGACTGGACAAATGAAATGATAAAATCTAGATTTATATTTTTATAAATCTAGATGGATATTGAGGTAAGGTTTTGTTTTTTTTTAATCTTTACATATAACAAAATGCTAAGTCGAATCTGTACACTATATTTTGTTGAAAATCTTATTGAAATAGTCATTAATCATTATTATCGATATAGAGGCTGAATCTATAGTTTTTAGAATTTTTGTCTGTCTGCCGGTCTGTCTGTGACCGCATCACAAGAAAACCACTGGATAGATTTTGATGAAATTTGGTATAATGATAGCTGATTATACGGGTCAACATATAGGATACTTTTTACTACGAAAATATCTCATCTCTGAGAAATCTATACTAAACGTTAAAACGTAATAGCGGAGACGCTGGTTTACCTAAAAAAGTGTTTTTCCTGGAAAAAAAAAACATTTTTTATATTTTTCCCAAAGAACTAAGTAAACTAAAAGATACCTAATAGAAATTACTTCTAAATCTATTCAAAGAAGTCACTCAAACTTGCGAAGACAACCCCTCGCCTCGCTCGTCTATACAGCGCACTGCATGCCTATAGATTAGCATTTCACTGCATGCCACTTGTAGCACGTCAGCTAACCAATTAAAATATCTGCGAACGGTACCAGACGGTTCTAATTACACTTTTCGAATGTTTTTGTGGAGGCCATAATCGACGATAGTCGGACCGCGATTAAAACGATCGATTTAGAGAGTGACATGCCGCCGCCCTACCGAAATAAGGAAAGCGAAGTCTCTTGTTAAAGAACTCACGTTGTTTGTGTACGTTTTAAATAAACGTAAATATACATATTATATGATCCTTAAAAATTTATGAATAATAATTTTAACTCGCCCATAACTCTCCTAAAAAATTGATATAATCTATACATATAATAAAATTCAAAGTTCAAACTGTACATTAAATATTTTTTGGAAAATCTTTTTGAAACAGTCATTATTATCGATAGAGACGCCGAATCTATAGTTTTTAGAATTTTTGTCTGTCTGTCTGTCTGTCTGGAAACGCATCACAAGAAAACCATTGGACAGACTTTGATAAAAATTGGTATGATGATATCTAGCTATCCGGGGTCGACATATAGGATACTTTTTACTGCGGGAAAATATCTCATCTCTGAGAAACCTATACTAAACCTTAAAATTTAATTAGGGGTGAACTCGAGCAGAGCGAGGGTGAGTCGCTAGTCAGTAATGTCCCTGATAGAAAAGAATGACATTCTAATCAGGTGACACGACGCAAAAATATGTAATTTCTATACATTTTAGGTTTTTTATTAACGCCATTATATAACGTCTATTTGTTTGAGCCATTAACCATTTCATATAAAATTTCAATTTTTCATTTTTCTATCAAAGGTATTAATTGTAGGATCTCAACTCGGCAAGACTCGGTAAGGTCTGTTAGATAATAAATAAGTTTATTAATATAGAGTATATTTTTATTTAATACGATTTCGATACGATATTATAGTATTATAATCATACTCTTAATCATAAGAAGTGATGTGGTACCCATTAATATACCACAAAACAAACATATAATGAAAACATACATATCTTTTATACCAAACACACATAAGGAAATTTGTTAAACGTAGAAAAAAAACATTTTACATACTTGCAATATTACAGAATTTCATTCAATCCAATTTTAAAAAAAATAATTTAATTAATATAATTTATACTATAGGTGTCGAAACTTAAATATGTTAAATAAATATGTTGGGACATTAACACACAGCACTATCTAGTTCCATGGTAAGCTACGAGACCTGTGTTATGGATACCAGATAGTTGATACACTACACATATATAACTTTTAAATACATACGTATTATAAATATAAACACCCATGACTGAAGTACAAATATTCGTGCTCACAAATGAATGCCCCCAGCGGGACTCGAACCCGCGACCTCTGGCACAGCAAGTAGGGTCACTACAAACTGAGCCAAACGTGTCGTCAACTTATCAATAATTAGTGAAGATTGAACAAACTAGATAAAATATCATTAGGTATATGTTATATAACAGCTATATATTAGTATGGCACGTAATTACAGGAACAGCATGTCACCTTTTAACCCACTTGTAGAATTCCATTGTCGCACTTCATTGGTATTCCGCTCTTTCATCGACCGCTGTGTTCACAAGTGTTTTAAACTCCATCCCGTTTTCCCATCCACTCGTATTATACGTTATTCTCCTCATGTTAATAGTTATATATTGTGAAGTTTTATGGCAAATATGTATTGTATGTTTGTATGTTTCGTCATGTTTTATATATATATATATATATATATATATATTCATTTCATTTTTCTTATCTTATAATATTAAATGAGCAATTCTTGTATGTATATACATATGTATGTATATTTTATTTCGTGTATCTCGGAAATGGCTAACGATTTGGATCAAATTTTGTATTAAGTTTTCGCTTTTTAAGTTTATAGGTGTGTTTTTTAAAAATACGCATTTTTATATCTTTTCCCAAAAACGCCGAGCTCAGTCGCCCAGGTGTTATATACTTAAATCAATACATAAATTATGAAAAACGTACCTAAATGTAAGAGCAGAGGCCAGGGTACATAAGTAGTATATTAAAATAAAGCAAACGGTAGCCTTTTGTGGCAAATGTAAGTAAATATTGTATGAAATTGTAATATCTTGATGTTTGGTTTAGAAATGCTTCGGTTCCTCTGTTGTGAATGTTTGTATGCGACATTTATTGTTTAGATTTTTTTGTCACATAACTATCAATACTGATTACAAATACAGCCTATTGAAATTCAAAATTAACATTTATATATACTACATAATATTTACAATATTAATAGTATAACATTTACAATCTATACTAATATTATAAAGAGGTAAAGTTTGTGAGTTTGTGAGGTTGTAGGGGGGTAATCTCTGGATCTACTGAACCGATTTAGATGAAATTTAGTTAAAAGATAGTTTGAGACCCTTGGAAGACCATAGGATACTTTTTATCTCGGAAATCATCCCTTAAGAGGGTAAAAATTGTGATGAAAGTTTGTATTGGGAAGCAAGCTAGGGACGAACCCGATCGAAACGAGGGTGAGTCGCTGGTATTATAATAAAAAAAAAAACCAGTAGTAGCCCAGTGGTAGCGCGCTCGCTTTGGACTGAAGTGAAAGAAAACATCGTGAGAAAACCATCATATCTAAAAGAATCTAGTAAGTTTTCGAAAGACATGTGAAGTCCGCCCACCCGCACTTTGCCAGCGTGCCCAGTAATAGGACGTTAAAAAGGGCTAAATCCTTTGCTGTAATTTTAAAATCGGTGTAATTTTTATTTAAAACTAGCGACTCAAACCCCCCTCCCACCCTCCTCCTCCTCCCCGAACTTCCTCAAACTTTCATCCCCATTTTCACCCCCTCAAGGGATAATTTCCAGAATAAAAAATATCTTATATCCTTTCCAGGATCTCAAACTATCTTTTTACCTCATCTAAATCGGTCCAGTAGTTTTTGAGTTTATTCGTTACAAACATACAAAAATAGAAATCTTAATAGTGGTGTAGATGTAGAAGTAATTATTACAGTTTATATACTAACACTTATACAGCATTTCTTGCCTTCGTGATCAAAAAATCTAGTAGCCAAAAGGTTTTAGAAATCAAAAGCGAAAACACGAATAGGGTAAAACCAATTATGGCACAGCAAAGTGTTTCTTGACCTATACCAAGTTCATCATATTTATATTCAAATAACTTTCATCCTGTGAATGCATAGCAACGGACGACCTCTAAGCAAAAGTCATCGAACTCTTAAAAATATTTCCTAAATCGGTTAACGTCCCGAGTCCAGATCACGCATGCACATTTCACTGGAAGCCAATTTTGTGCATATCTAAGTTAAAAATAATTGAATCCTACCCGTTATAGATATCTGGTGTAGTGGCGTTGTAACGCATCTTCTGAGAAGGGACGTAGGTTCTAATCCCATAGTATTTTGAATACGTCCTTAATTTAGTAGTAGGCAAGATTAGTAACGATATTTTGGATCCCTAAGTGCCTTTTGTATTTAAAAATTAAATACAGGTAGCGTCATCTTTTGGCTAATTTTATTACTAATAGTAACCTAGTATTACACCACGTTCTATCTGTAACTGTGTGCTTCACGAAATCTCATCAAAATTCGTCGAGCCGTTTTAATTTGAAAGAATAACAAACACACATACACGCATACAAACTGTTGTGTGATATATATATATATATATATATATATATATATATATATATATATATATATATATAGGACAATACAATACGCTAAAATTTAAAGTAACACAAATTTACAAAAATATTAAAAATAATTTATATAACTATATAAGTACGAAGGAATTCATTTGTGTGATGAGCATGAATGTTTGTACTCCAGTCATGGGTGTTTATCTTTATAATGCCTATGTACTTTAAGTTATATATATGTAGTGTATCAACTATCTAGCATCCTTAACACAAGCCTCGTAGCTCACCATGGAACTAGATGGTGCTGTGTATTAATTCCCAATATATTTACCTATAAAATATAGTAAAAAAATTAAATACAAGTGGCTTTCATATTATATTGTAATAAAAAGTAGTA
This sequence comes from Argynnis bischoffii washingtonia, assembly GCA_033884665.1. Classification (NCBI taxonomy): domain Eukaryota; kingdom Metazoa; phylum Arthropoda; class Insecta; order Lepidoptera; family Nymphalidae; genus Argynnis; species Argynnis bischoffii. The sequence continues at coordinate 1,300,505 of CM066618.1, read as the reverse complement.
TTTATATCTTAATCAACTTTTATAACTTCAGTTAAAGAATTTGAGTTCGTTGCATTTTTGTAATTTTAAACATCGCTACCTCGCATGCCCTTATAACAAAACCGCCGTAAGCTATCTAGTTTATATCGAATGTTTCGCATTCAGTAAATTTGATAGGTCATAATCGTCTCTTTAAATTCCCTGGATCATGCGAAGAAGTCACATTTACATTGCAAAGTAGTTTTAACGTTTTTGTGTAGATTTTTCGATATGAATACGCCATTAAAAGTAATGTAATACGTTAAAATAGTAACAGGTGTTAGCTTTAAGTGTATTTTTATATACTTTCATTGTTAACTTTTATTTTCTAGCTAAGAGCTTCTTATATTTAATTTAATTACCATATAAATATGTTGGGACATTAACACACAGCACCTTCCAGTTCCATGGTAAGCTACGAGATTTGTCCTATGGATACTAGACAGTTGATACTCCAGACATACATATATAACTTTAATTACATACATATTATAAATACCCACTGGAATAAAAGCATTCGTGCTCATCACACAAATGAATGCCCCCAGCGGGACTCGAACCCGCGACCGCTGGCACAGCAAGTAGGGTCACTACTAACTGAGCCAAACGAGTCCTCTTATTTCTATATTTTTTGTCAGGTGTCAGAAAGAATTATTATTGTTTTAATAGTTTCGTACGTTACTTAATTATGAAGGTTTTTATTATTTATCTATACTATTTACATACGAATTGTGTTACATATAAAAGCAACATTCTTTCCCTATATCGTCCAAGTACGCTGACAATTGTAGCAAACGTCAAGTTCAAACCCGACCCCGACAATATCTAAACTAATGGCCACACATTTTGCAAATAAATAAATACATACAATATTTCTTGCACATATATAACTAAAGATTTAACAATGATTGTATAACTCAACGCAAGTGGCCTATAATTTTTTTCATCATGTACATAATGCCTGTGTGTTTTAGACGGAAAGGAAAAAGTCACTCCGCACCCTTTTTTCCATTTTACATAAGATAATTTCACTATAAGAAATGGAATTTACTCTTCAATTTTACATAGCACCGCCATTGAGTTGTAACTACATAGTTCTTCAACAAAGTACTTGTAATATTATAAAAATCTATTCACATTTGTCAATGACATCGAATAACATATAATTTTATTTATACAGGAATCAAATCTGCGAAAAACAAAACAATATATATATATATATATATATATATATATATATATATATATAATACTAATTGAGTCGACTGTACATTAAATATTTTTTTGGAAAATCTTATTGAAATAGTCATTATTATCGATACAGAGTACGAATCAATAGTTTTTACAATTTTTGTCTGTCTGGGAACGCATCACGAGAAAACTACCGGATATATTTTGATGAAATTTGGTAAGATGATAGCTGGTTATCCGGGTCAATATATAGGATCAGAAAATATCTCATCTCTGAGAAATCTATACTAACCGCTAAAACGTACAATAGAGACGAACCCGAGCGGAGCGAGGATGAGTTGCTAGTGTACATATAAAGTTAATAACTGAATATTGCACCATAAACATAGCCTACACTCATGTTTACCGATCGTTTTTACCAGCTATTGGAAGGAAAGTCTGAATTTAGACATAACAGAAAAGAGAAAAACGAACAAATGGCCACGTTTACTGTCTTCAGACGGAATGGATATTGCGATGCGCTTATCGTATCTCCATGTGGGGATGAACAAAAGATCGTATTGATTTTGCCGACTACACATCGTTTGGTCGATTAGAGTGCACCATTTTGAAATGTTTTATATAAAAAAAATCAATTTTTTTGTATACGATGTTAGAAATTTAACTTTAAGAAATATAATGCGGTGTTTTACAATAATAACTTACAGTGTTTTAAAATTAAATTAACTTTTGTTTTCAATTTTTAGCGCACTATCATTTATTCTGTTTGTAACATTATATATAATAAATTATGTAACATAATAATGATAAATTTCTAATATGTATGAAAATATTTTTTGTTAATGATCCGAATTCAAATTCAAAATGCCATGCTTAAAAAGCACGCTGCCTTTACACGTATAAGGTTATAAAACAAAAAAAAAACAAAGAGATTAGCAAAGCGCATCGTATTCGGGCGAACAGATCACATACGCCTGCTCACGTCGGTCATTTAAAAACAATTCAGCGGGGTTGCCTCTCTCGTATAACTGTTTAAGGACTCGCCTTCACCAAATCGGGCGAAGCAAAAAGTCGCAGGCCAAAGGAAACCCGAATGCGATAAAAAATCAGACGTAGTAGAATTCTTACTACGAGCGTAAACAAACTGGTCGAGTGGTACGTTCTATACTTATGTTTATTGTTGAAGCTTAGGCATCCACGGCTGGAGTCTAATCAAAGTGCGGAGTAAATTCTTCGAAACAAAAAATTTATCCAAATGAATGCAAGTATGCACTCTTCCCCAATTTCGGTAATGGCTAACCCAAAAATCCGATAATAAGTTAGACGGAGAATTTTGAATACGATCACAAATCCTTTGAGTTCTACAGTTTTTATTATGAATATTTCATTTCGGTTAATATTTAAATTTTGTTTAAAAGAAAATCATAAATTTCTACCGTCTTATAGATATACTAGTGACTCACCCTCGCTCCGCTCGGGTTCGTCCCTACGTAAGTTTTAATGTTTAATATAGATTTCTCAGAGATGAGATATTTTCTCGCAGTAAAAAGTATCCTGTATGTTGATCCGGATAACCCGCTATCATAATACCATATTTGATCAAAATCCCTCCAGTGGTTTTCCCGTGATGCGGTAGCCGGTAACAGACAGACAGACAGATAGACAAAAATTCTAAAAACTGTAAATCGGCCTCTGTATCCACAATAATGACTATTTCAATAAGATTTTCCAAAAAACATTTAATGTACAGATTCGGCTTGGTTACAATTTTATTATATGTATAGATGTTATATACTTATAGATATAGCTTTTGTCAAATTTTAGATATGTACTGATGATTGTAGATATGTTTAACTAAAAAGGTATATTGATTTTTAACACCTCCTGGTTAAATACTAAGAAATTAATTGTTAACTGATACGCCGGCGTGTCTGCGGCTCTCAACGGGTTAAATGATTCAAAACTAGTTACCTAATCTTAGATTTTTTTTTAATTTATAGACCTAAGAGGTATACATATGTATATTTAATAAAAAAAATATGAAATTCAATTCACAGACGAATAGAGTACCTATTTTTTAAAGTCAGTCAAATATAAAGTGAAGGCATCTGCATATAACATCTTTTATAACCCAGTAACTGTATTTTAATTATTGTAATTTGTATAATTTCCTTCGTCTTCACTTGAACCTCGATGCGGCAAAAAATCAGACGTAGTACGATTCTTACTACGAACGTAAACAAACTGGTGGTCTGTATGATTGTAAAAGTGTTTTTATTTATTTGTCGATATCCTTTACCGCCACTTCTTATATAAAGATTGATATTCTGTACACATGTATTATACATGTAGGGCAGTGGTAGCCCAGTTGCAACGCGCTCGCTTAGGAAACCGAGTGAAGCGAGTTCAAATCCCGGGTCTCGCACCTCTGATATTTTCATGTGCAAATCATTTCATGATACCCATTGATAACATGATAACCACTTGCCTTACGGTGAAGGAAAACATCGTGAGGAAACCTGCATGTCTGAGAAAACCTAGCAAGTTTTCGAAAGACATGTGAAGTCCGCCAACCCGCACTTGGACAGCGTGGTGGACTATGGCTTGATTCCCCTCGTATTGAAAGGAGGCCCGTGCCCAGCAGCAGGACATTAAAAAGGGCTGAATACAACAATACATGTATTATGATAATCCTGAATTTTGTTATACATATTATGTGCGAAATTGTACTTGCCGGATTATTTTTCGTTGCTAATTCTTTTTTTCAATCAGCAATGACATAATAACAAGAAGAAATCTTTATCTCTAAACTATCAACTTATCCTCGCTTCACTCTAATGTGTTTTTAGATACGTTTTATATAAATAATATTAACTACATACATATATCCGAGCGGCACCATCTTTTGCTAATTTCATTATTTACAGTGGCCTGCGTGTTACTACAGGTTATAGTGAGTTATTACTTAGGGAGTGTATAAATAGTAAGAGTGCAAAATACATACGCAAGGATCCTTTGGAATATTTTTTTGCTTTATAAAATTTGTTATTTATTATCAGAGTAATTTCAAATATTAAGCCCTTTTTAACCGACTGCGTTAAAACCCAAAGGAGGGTTATGTGTTTAACCTGTATGTATGTATGTATGTATGTATGTATGTATGTATGTATGTATGTATGTATGTATGTATGTATGTATGTATGTATGTATGTATGTATGTATGTATGTATGTATGTATGTATGTATGTATGTATGTATGTAAACCAAAAATGAGAAGAATCAAAATTAAAAAATGAAAAGAAAATGCCATAGTCCACTACGCTAGTCAAGTACAGGTTGGCGGACTTCACAATTCACATATCTTTTTCAAACTTGCTAAGTGATCTCATGAAAGAAGGTTGCATTATGATGTTTTCCTTCGCCATAAGGCAAATTGTGTTGAAAAACATTCACGCATGAGAATATCAGAGGTGTGAAACATGGGATTTGAACCTGCTTTAATTGGTTTTCCAAGCAAGCACGATACCACTAGGCTATCACTGCCTTAGATAGAGAATAATTACAAATAAATAAAAAAAAACTCTTCAAACAATTACATCACTTTGGCGTGGATAGTCTCAATTATAGCTCTTATGGTAGAAAAAAAATACCATTTATTCTTCAGAATAAATGAAGAATTGATGATGAAGATTCTAATATACGAAAGCTTGTGAGAGAGTTTTTGTCTCTACTTCTACTTTATGCTATATCGGCTACTGAGCCATTTGTGCAAATATACTAGATTTAGTCCGTGGCTTTGTTCGTGGTAGGTACATTGATAAAAAGTAAACTATGCTATTAATATTATAAATGTTAAAGTATAGTTTTAGTTAGTTTAGTTTTATGTTTGGATGTATGTTTGTTACTCAATCACGCCAGAACGTCTGAACGGATCTGGATGAAATTTGATACAGAGATAAATTATAGTCTGGAATAGCACATAGGATTTATCCCGGAAAAATATACGGTTCCCGTAATATAGATTGTTTTTGTTTTCTAGAGGCGAATAAGAAAGAAGCGAGAGTGAGCCGTTAGTACAGAATATAAGTTATCTCTAACTCTTCTTAAATCCACTGAGATTTAATAAACCACAGTCTAAATCAAGTACCTTTTTCCAGATTTATCAAAATATCATAAATTTACTTATATATGCGACAATGATTTTTTCTAAAATCAGAAGCACTTATTTCATTGGTCGTAACTACTAAATTATAAAACAATATCGTTGCCAATTCCCCTGAAAAGATAAAGGAAAATTCATTTGGCACTTTGAATTGAATAATATATTGCACGGATATCTCTGAGTCATTGTTATAGGTTTTTTTTTCATCATCCCGTACATTCTACGCTGGTACATTATAAATCGAGACTCGAGGAGCTATTTAGATTTAGTAAACATTGTTTTTTTTAATATATAGATTATATGCTATGGATTAGAGCTTAGTCTATACTTATATTATAAAGAGTTAAAGTTTGTGAATTTGTGACGTTGTAGGAGGTAATCTCTGGATCTACTGAACCGATTTAGATGAAATTAGGTAAGATAATTTGAGACCCTGGGAAGAACATAGGATAGTTTTTATCCTGGAAATCATCCCTTAAAGAGGTGAAAATGGGGATGAAAGTTTGTATTGGGAAGCAATATAAATGATAACGAAATACTGTTCGTTGGTACGTCGATGTTTTGTTGCGGCCGGACCGATTTAATTAATTTGTTTAAAATTTTGAACTGATATTATATATTAGATTATATTAAGAATAAAATGTTTAGGAATAATATATCTATACATACATATTATAAAAGCTAACTGAATTAAAACTTAACATTAAATATTTTTTGTAAAATCTTATTGAAATAGTCATATCTGTCTGTCTGTGAAAACGCATCACGAAAAACCACTGGAAAGATTTTGATGAAATTTGGTATGATGATAGCTGGTTATTCGGGTCAACATATAGGATACTTTGTACTGCAAAACATCTCATCTCTGAGAAATCTCTGAGAAAATACTAACCTTAAAACGTAGGAACGAATCCGAGCGGAACGAGGGTGAATCGTTAGTAATTTAAATAACAAGTAATTTAGAAAAGTTTCCGGAGCATTTACCTATTTCGGGAAAAGCTGAAAACTTTTTTCCTATAAGATTTTGAATTTACTCAAAGGTCACATACAATTTAAACGAAATTAGTCCGGTAATAAGTCTGACGTTCAGCTAAATAAATATAATAGAAGCATTTGTTTTATTTACGATATGAAAACATAAAATACATACAAATACGAGTTCATGATCCTATATATTGTAAAATTTTGACAACATGCTGGTTAACAAAACTGTCAAGTGATTAACAAATTTTTATATTGGTTCTAGAACATAATGAATTCGACATAACTTTTTCCAAAATTAACCTCAAAACATCGTATTCAATCATTCATATACTGCAAATCTAAAACTTTATTTTAGCTTTTAAGTTTTAACCCTTTCTGTTCAGTAGATGCGAAATAATCTTCCTCGCCCTGATCAGCTCAATCCCTTATATCTTCGTTAACATATAGCTTGCTATCTCTTGTTATATTTTTTTAATCAAGAGGTAGTCCTTATTTTAGAATATTACAAAAGCTGAAATCGAACTCCTGATCTCTGATTCAGCAGACATTTCTGACTTACTACCATTACTCTACGACGATCAATTTCATTATATTTGCGTACTAATTTGTTTATATCCTCGTATATAATATGACATCACGGTACATTTCCCAGAGGTCGTTGCCACACCTCGATGCTCCCGATTACTAATGCTCTTACACAAATTATTATTAAACTATCATATATTTCTGGTTTTACATGGACAATGATGTTAATTTAAGAATTTAAACAGTTTTATCTTAATGACCCCCACTTAGTAATTCTTTACTCTACAGTCTATGAAACACAAAAAATGTATATAGGGTCGCTACCCAGAACAGAACTCGAACCCGCTTTCTCTTACATAGAGACTGATACCCATTAAACATAGACAAAATTCTTCAAATTTTATCTAAATATCATATTAAAAAAATTACACATACTTTAAAGGTATTTCCCCCATCGATAAGGCTCGAAATGTACTTGAAAATTACATAGAATTACCACTAAAAAAGAATCATGGGTATTACCTAACAATAGTTAAAATATTCACAAATCAGTATACACACAAATGAAAAATGTGCATATGTAGTTATTTTTTTTAAATCGGTTAATAAATGCTAAAAAAAGCTTCATTACTAATCTGTTGCAAAATGTTATTAATGATTTGATTGACGACACTTTTTTGGCTCAATTGGTGTGCCAGCGGTCGCGGGTTCGAGTACCGCTGGGGGCATTCATTTGCGTGACGAGCACGAATGTTTGTACTCCACTCATGGATGTTTATATTTATAATATGTATGTATTTAAAGTTATATATGTGTAGTTTATCAACTATCTGGTATCCATAACTCAAGCCTCGTAGCTTACCATGGAACTAGATGGTGCTGTGTGTTAATGTCCCAATGTATTTATTTATATTTATTTATTTATTTTATTTAATGAAATTGAATTACCTGTTTGCGTTTTAGACAAAGAGAAACCCTATCTCTTCCACCTCATAATAAATTATCACTAGGAGTATTTGCATCAAATTCTTTTTAAATTATTAAATGTCTTAATGTTTGGCAAACGTCAAGTTGTACTGTTTGACATTTGCTAAACGTATTTAACACAATTTAATTGCACGCCTTGAAGCCATTAATAAAAATAAAAAAATTGAATTGAATCAGATTTTAATTCAATAAAGATTTTTTGTGTAAGTAACAATGAGTTAGTTAAAATGTACGAAATAAATAAATACTTATTAAAAGAAATATGAAAATTGATTCACATTTTACGAAGATATGCCGTAACATAACATACACACAAACAAATAAGCTGTATTAAGCACCTGAACTTTTTAAAGTCGCCCTAAAACATGATCATATAATAACGAAGTTCTCACAAAACACAACACAGACTGACAATACAGTTTTATTATTAGACACCGATATTAAGTCTGAATGACGGTCGGTCCTTACGTATCTTGGCGGCGGTCCAGGTTACCTGTTATTTGGTTGTGGGTTCGGTTTCCGTTCAGGATGTGACTATTTTTAACGTGTGATGAACATGATGACACCTGCTAAGATAATTGGCATCATTTTTGAATGATGAAATTATTAATGATAGTTTCCAGTCGACATATTTCAATTGCACAACTAAAAGCTTTGCAACGAAGTTTACTTTATGGCGTCTGTATCCGATTTTAAATATTGCTTAAGGCTGTCAAATTCAAAAACTTTCACAATCTAATAATATAAATTGTTTTATATAATAAGAGTTGGATTTGCGCTCAAGCTTTTTAAAGAAGTCGGGTTCGTCTCTAGACAAACAAAAACAAATCTATCCCGCGGGAACCGTACTTTTTTCCGGGGTATAAAGTAGCTTATTTATTGTACTGATGTATGAACTATATTATTGTACAGTTTCATTAAAATCCAATCAGTAGTTTTTGTGTACTAAGCTGTATAAGTTACTATATTTTTTTAACTATTTCACAGAAACTCTTTAATTTTCCAAGATGAAAAGTATCTAAGATGTTGACCGGAGATATAAGGTACCACCATACAAAATTTTATTTAAATCGGTCCAAAAATTTTGGAGATTAGCCCGTACAAACAGACAGAGAAACAAAAAAAAATGAAAAAAAATCTGGATTTGTTCTATTTCTCTACTTACATCCCCGTGACTCGGTTTGTAGCATTTTTTTATATGTACAGACATTCGAACTCTACAGTTTTATTATATGTATAGGTTTTTGTGTACTGCACTAACTTAATAGAAGATGTATAATCTATAAAGAGTCAAAATATGTCATTGATATCAATGTTATTTATTTGAAAAACCGAAATTATATTTTCTCAGCGATTAAAAACTACGTATAGTTCAAAATATTTTATTTTTGCCTAATTTTTTATTCTTTAAACTCTAAAGGTAAAACGGACGGACGATCAATAAAATTTACATGTTAGGCAATACTATTTAAGAAAAGTTTTCTATTTTTTATTCCTTAAATATTTAAAAACTTGATATCATCTACTCTTGCCCTTACTCATAATTGTATTTTTTATACAGAAATAAATTCAAACCAAAATGTTTTAATCTATACTATAATAAAACTGTAGAAGTATACTTATGCCAAATGAATAACGATTTGTCTGAAAATGAAATATTTGCACATGAAATAATGTACAGATTAAATTTATTTCATGGGCGGAGTTTGTATCGTTTAGGCATTAAGAGTCTTTGCCAAAAAGTTTTTATATAAATTATTTGTAGTTATTGAAACATTATGAAAAAAGAACAAAATAAATACGTTTTTTTTAATTGTATGTAACTTTCCGTAAGCAAAAGTAAATAATAATTATTATAATAAAATGAACTAAAATAGAGCTTTTTATTCGGTCACAGAGCTTACAATATTGTTCTAATAAAAAGATAAGTTCAAACTGAAATTACAAGTAAAACTTTTAAATGGCAATTTTGTGTGAAGAATCGGTCTTAAAAAGTTTATTTATGTATTGAATTGGTTACAAAAAGATATTGACCATTAAAAGTAATAACCCAATCTTACCACTATGGTTTTGTACATATGGGTTTAAAAGAGTTCACACAAAATGTTGAGGATGAAGTAATGCTCAATTTAATTGCATTTTCAATATTCCTTTGACCACCGCCACAAACAAAAAAAAACAATTGTCCCTTTAGTATTTTTAAAGAAAAAACCAACGACAGAAAAATTATTATCTATGTTAAAAGCCTATTCAACTAGAGATTCAATCCCACTGCTAGGCATGGGCCTCAATATGGAAGGATCAAGAGTCCAAGTTCGCTGGCCAAGTCCAGGTTGATGGACTTCACATGATTTTCTCCTCGCCATAAGACGAGTGGTTATCATGTTGTATATTTACTATACACGTGTGGGTAACAAGAAAATTACTACTAATGATTATTAGCTAAACCGACAACCGTATACGTTTCCATTCATATTTTCATATCCGTAGGCGATATTGGCAATCTTAGAAATTCCTTATATATAAATAACGAAAGCCTGAATGAGTTTACGTCATTTTGGCAGAGTTCAATTGCTCTGAACATTCATGGAATCTATTTTTTTATGAATAAAATAACGTGAGAATGTTGCAAAAAAGACGATTTTAACGTCACTTAACTTTAAATGTGTCTTTGTTATATATGTTTCATAGAATGAGGTGATCTGCGTGGGATCGGTCCGATTAGGTACTGTCAAATAAAAGTCTTCCAGAAATTAATTTTAAATATAAATGAATTAAATAGATTATTATCACACTAACAATACATTATAAATGCGATGCATTTTAACTGCCTTGGTGGTGCAATGGCTAGCATGTACGGCTGCACATCCGGAGGTCCTGGGTTCGAGTCCCGGGTTGCGCCAAGTTTAGTTATTGAGTCTTTCTGTATAGTAAGCCTCAGTAATAGCCCGGAGTTGGGAAGTTGGTGGTGTCTCACCCCCGTGCCTCGGAGAGCACGTAAAGCCGTCGGTCCTGCGCCTTAACTCTCACCGGTCGTTTCGAGTAGTCGCCCCACCAGAGTATGAGAGTGACAGGAATAGAGAGTGCACTTGTACATTATAATATTTCCTGCGGATGGCTAGTCTCAATGAGATTGGCCGTCGTGGCCGGAATCGGTCAGGAGGACATTATTATTATAAATGCGAATGTGAGAGTGTTTGTTTGTTGAAGAAGTTTCATGTTGTAACAGCTCAAGTGGCTTGAATAAAATCAACATAGAAACTTATACCTCGGATTGATGTATAGGATTAACAAATTTTATCGGATCTGTATTAATGAAATTAATGCACTGACTTGGCTGTACCTAAAAACCTAGCAGACAACAAAAAAGAAAAGGAAAAATCCTTGTTTTTGCTCCCAGCCCTTAGATTGGAACTCGCTTTCTGATTTGTCGATTACAAGTGAAATTAAAGTAAAAACTATGCCCTTATTCAGGATTCAAGTTTTAAAATAACAAATTTAATACATTTTCGGATTTATAACAATCGTACAAAACATTTATAATTTTATAGAAGTTATTCAATTCGCTTATAATTTTTATGCCTTTTCATACTTGGAAAAGAAGATATAAATAACATGTAAAGTAGTAAGAAGTAGTAATATATGAAGAAGCCCAAGAAAACGAAAATAACACCAACATTTGACACGTGATCATTTCACAATTCTTATTCAGATAGAGTGAACATACTCAATACATCGTAAAGCGTTTACAATTCAGTTTATTTGTCACTGAAACTCAGCCAATTTTTTTGTCCTGGTGTCAAACTGTTTAGATAATATAGCTATTTTTGTTCTTACATATGTTACTCTTCAGACCGAATTATAAGGCCGTTGGCCTAATGACAGCGTTTATTTTTAGTTTGGGACTTTTGAAGGCGACTTTAGGGATTGATACACGAAAGTGGAAATTTATACTATGGTAGTGCGGTATTTTATTTAGATTTAGTAACACTAGTGACTTACCTCTGCTTCGCTCGAGTGCTTCCCTAAGTTTGTTTTAATTTTTCTAAAATAAAACTAGCCTAACTTACTCCTTATGACACCAGCTATCTGCCAATAAAAGTCCCGTCAAAATCAATCCAGCTATTTCGGAAATTAGCCAGAACGATTAGACAGACAAAAATATCAAAAATTATGTTTTTCTTATAAATACCGTATATATAATTTCATATTATGCATTCAATAAAAAGCTGTTATTTTGACATTACAAACAGACACTTCAATTTTATTTATATGTATATAGATTTTGGCAAGTGAAGGTAAACAATTACAATTACTAAAGGTGAGTAAATGGATATTTTTTGTACAACAATTTCTGAGAACAATGAACTAGATCTTTTACGTTGCAAATTTAATGTGGACAAGTAAATTAATGAGTGTAGTTCACGAGCGATTAATCAACGGTAAGGAGTTTCTTGTATATTTGGTTGAAATATATGTGTGACTCAATTGACTACTATTAATATGCCATACTTAATTCTCGAAATAAATTTTGCGTGCTATAATAACGAAAAATATGCGAGATCAGAAGAGGTTAACTCACTCTACCTCTATGACTAATGTAATATATTGCTTCTGATACATAAATATCCTAGAATATACGACATATTGGCTTAATTTATCATATTCTATATCTTTGCTCTGTCTCTATGTTTGTTAATGATTTCTGGCAATATATTGGTGTTGTATTCAGCCCTTCTTAACGCCCAACTGCTGGGCACGAGTTTTCCAATAAGATGGGGATCAGGCCGAAGTCCACGCAGTCAAATGCGAGTTGGCGGACTTCATATGAATTTTTAAAAACTTTCTAGGTTCTCTCAGACACGTAGGTTTCCTCATGCTTTTTTCTTTCGCACATAAAAATCGCTATTTGGATTTTAAAGCCCAAAAAGTAATAATTACACATAAAGCCTTCAAAACGCCGGAAAGAAAAAATGAAAAAAATCCAAACAGTTTAAAAAACTAAAGTTTTATTTAAAAGACATGAAAATAAAGCTGTTTTTTCGAGGATTTATTTTTATGTTTGGTTCCCGACGTTTCGAATGTTTTACAGCAATCATGGTCACGGGAGAGTCTGGTTTTATTTTAAAATTTTAAATATTCGTTACACGAAGGGAGTAATTCTAAGAGAGTATTAGACATACACATAAGTTTTTAAATAACATCTCTGTACATAGGTAGCCAAGCACGTGTGGAGAAGATGGAATCAGTACAAGTGGAACAAGGGAAGCGCGTACGCTTGGAGTGCAAAGCTAGCGCACGCCCGCCACCACACATATCCTGGTATAAGGATGGAAAGCCCGTAGCCGATATCGCGTTACGAAGATTCCGGGTGCAAAATTACAGGTAAATAAAGATTTTTTCGTTTCTTTACTATATATTTTTTTTATATATTTTTACCTAGTCCAGCCATTCAGCCTAACCTAGCCATACTATCACTATATAAATTATTTAAATTAATGTAAACATTCTATTTAAGTATATTATTAGTGCTAGGGACGAAATTTTGCGAAAAACACTTGTTATAACTACAGCTATACAAAGTTTTTATACAATCAGATAGACTAAGCGTATTTCAAGATTAGTTCCAGATTTGCCAAGATGGGCTTTTCCATTATAAGAATAAATAAGATATATTTATATTTAGATTAAAAGCTACGAGCCTAAACTTAGAGTACAAACTACTTTTTTGCCTTTCTATTAAAAGCCAATATTAGGTTTCATAATAAAACTTACCTACTTAACCTTAAAATTATATCCAGCTATTGTTTTAGATCCTAGACATTAGTACTTAAATTTTAAATGTAGATTCAGCAACAATATATAATAACTAAAATACTTATCAAAAAAACTCCCAAGTTCATTGATCGCTTATATTAAGTACGTTCATTTATTTCACCTAATGAAAAACGTTGTTTCACACACGAAAAAAATTGACTCATCTTGTTTTTTCTATTAAAAATCTTACGCGCAATTTCTGAATCACACAATTTTATTTTCTTTCAGAATAAAGTAGACCGTACAATTCAAAGAAACACTTCACGAATTTCATCATTTCTTTTGTGGTGACCCAATTCATTCAATTTTATAATGCTCTGTAAATAATAAATAATTTGAAAACTACTAAATATAGAGGATTTTCAATAATGACACAAAACTGTAGACCCTGTAGGTAGGTAGGTCTCATCACACTATGATTATAAATGCGAAAATTGTGTTTGTTAGAGTAGAGCGAAAAAAAAATTTTTTTTTCTTAGCTTGGGGGTAGAAGTTGTAGCTTATAAAAAATCAAAATTAAAAAAAAAATTACTCAATATTTTGAGGTGGCCCACTGATTTTTTAAATTAATTTAAATTTTCGGTTTCAATCATCTTTGAAAACATTCAAGAATTGACGAACATAGTATTTTCTACTCAACTTAATAAAAACGAAAAAATTACATTCGCTATTTTGCAAGCAATCATCAATTCCACCATTAGTTCAAAAAAAGTTAGATATCAAAACAAAAAGATGTTCTTTAGTTTCAAGACAGAATTTTCAATGGTATATTTTTTAACACAACAATAAAATCGAACCCAAGACAACAGGATCTTAACAAGCGAATTCTCAACTTGTGTTTCATACCCGTAATGTTCATGAACCAGATCTAAAGCAGTGAAACACTAATAATGACGCTTATGTTGCTTACACTAGAAATATGCAACGGTCAATTGCATCAAACATATTACATCTTCTTAATTGCTTACACAGACTGTTGACTAGAGTGATGTACATGTGTCAGGCAAAATGAAACGACTCGTCAAAGAACGTATAAATAAATAAATATGTTGGAACATTAACACACAGCACCATCTCGTTCCATGGTAAGTTACGAGGCTTGTATTATGGATACCAGATAGTTGATACACTACACATATATAACTTTAAATACATACATATTATAAATATAAACACTCATGACTGGACTCGAACTTGCAACTTACTATTGCAAAAGCAAGTAGGTTCACTACAAACTGAGCCCAACATGTCGTCAATGTCGTATGTTTCAATTACAACTACTGTTCGGCCAGTAGTTGAAATTCAATAATCATTATCGATTTTTTTTACTGACAACACTATAGCTCGTCAATAGTAATAAAACAAAAAAAAATAAAGAAACAGAGGAGAAAAGGCACTGATATGCTTTGTCTTTGCCTATTTATATATAGACAAATATTTGATGTCGATATTTAATGTAACGCTTTGAGTTTTGAGAGTTTCAGGTAATTAAAATATTTGTAAAAGATCCACGTAATAATAACCTATTCTTATCAAATACCTAATTCTAAGCTCTAATATAAATGTGTGTTATGTATTTTTAAAAATTTTAGACATTTTTGTGTAATTAGGGGTAATTCAATAATTAATTATTATTATTTGCCTGTGAGTCGTCTTCAAGAAGCTATTATAATATTATCACAGATAATATAATAACCAAATTAGAATCAAAACAAGAAAATTAGATTTAAGAACGCATTTTTTCATTTACGTAGAGTTTTAACAAGAATATTCCTTTATTGTTTATTTTTATTATTATAATTTTTAATCGATACCGTTAATAATATTTATACACAATGCCATCTATTGCCATTTAATTGAACTAATTTTTAATTTTTGTTAATTTGCTAATTTAAAATTTTAAACTTCTTTCTTCGAAGCTAGACACGAAACTATAAATACCGATATAATATTTACTTTTATTACAAATATGATGGTAGGTTTACTGTTCATAGAGCGTCAGTTTGCTAAGAATAGCGTACTTAAGTGCAGTAAATTAAAACAAAATATAAAACAGGTAATGATAAAAAAAAAGTGTGTATGTACTTATGTACGCACGTAAGAAGTTA
Organism: Argynnis bischoffii washingtonia; assembly: GCA_033884665.1. Lineage (NCBI taxonomy): Eukaryota > Metazoa > Arthropoda > Insecta > Lepidoptera > Nymphalidae > Argynnis > Argynnis bischoffii. Next base: position 1,284,713 of record CM066618.1, on the reverse strand, counting down.
TACTTCTTTGGCGTAACAGAATAAAAATAGCTAAAGATTTCATCCCGTATGTCACAACTCTCTGTTTGTACAAGGAATGCAGCTAACTTCATCATGTCGCTTTCAGCTAACTTCATCATGTCGCTCTTTGGCTGTCGGTGTGCGCGCGCATTGTAAAAATTTAACTCTCATAATTTTTTCACAAACGTGCCAAAGGAAGTATAACTTAAAAAATCGCAATAATGTTAAAAATCAAATAAATTCAACATTACATGCATAACAAATAAAAAAAATATTTAATAATAACATAATTAAAATAACAAATCCTACAGTAGATAATAATATCCACACAATAAAGATATTACACTTATGTTACGTATATAAGAAAGGAAAAGGATGGTGCAATCGGAGAAGTAATTATGATAAAGTGATATGAATATCAATTTCACGGCTCGTTTGATCACTAGATGTATGAACCGCACACCGCACAGCTGATTAGTCAGTCTTGTTAATCATTTTTAAAGAGGGAATGAACTCAATAACTTTCTTAGGAAATTAAAACTTATCATTTTATAAATAATCCAACCGTTTTACGATTTGTTAATGAATGTTTATGCCATTTTAGTTTTACTACCTACAAAATTGACATCAAGTAGAGGCTTGTATAAATGAAATGTTTTGTGTTCGTATTAATTTCAGTTCTTTGTTTATAAAAATAACAATATCATATGGGTTCATACTAACCAACCGATTTCGATGAAACTTTGGTCGATCAACACGTGATATGTATTCAGCCCTTTTTAACGTCGCACTGCTGGGCACGGTCCTCCCCGTGCCCAGCAGTGGGAGAGGGATCAGGTCATAGTCCACCACGCTGGCCTAGTGTGGGTTGGCGAACTTCACATGTCTTTCGAAAACTTGCAAGGTTCTCTCAGACATGCAGGTTTTCTCACGATGTTTTCCTTCACCGTAAGGCAAATGGTTATCACATTAGAAATGTTTCGCACATGAAAATATCAGAGATGCGAGACCCGGGATTTGAACCAGCTTCACTCGGTTTCCCAAGCAAACGCGTTACCACTGGGCTGCCACTGCCTTACACGTGATATATAGCGTACTAATAGTATCGGTATTACTTATAATTTATGATTTATCATGGCGAAACCAAATTGTTACTACTACACCAAATTTTACGGCTTCAATAACTATAACCCATAACATTTATATGGCTGATTTAACTTTGATGGAGTTTAGACATATATTATCCGCCAAACGTTTCTTACATAACAAAAATGTCAAGAATGGACTGGATCGAACCGATTTAAAAAAGGAGGTTTTGTATTCTACCCGTATGTTTGTATTTCATTTCCGCGATTTTCTCAAAAATTACTAATCCGACTTGAATGGGGTTTTCGTTATTATGATATTCATTTAAATAATTTATCATGCTTAAGTTTTTATAAATAGTTTTAGTTTTACATTTATATATGTATAATAAATAAATGATTTCAGGAGGCGCTCGGTACTAGTGATAAGACACGCTCGTCGGGACGACTCCGCGGTGTACGAGTGTAGAGCGCAGGGCGCGGTGGGACCGGCGGCTTCGACGACGGCCACCGTTAGCGTTGTGCCGCAAGTCATTGCCACCCCGGATACACGTAAGGATATATTTATTCTAGATCTAGTTATTTTGGCTAGTCATAATCGTAGGTTACAGCTTCAATATTCTTTAAATTATGTCTAATTTGATACAGAAAAAAGATTTTAATCTATACGTATAATAAAACTGTAGAGGTCGAATGTCTGTACATAGAAAAAAAAATGCTAAAATCGAGTCAGGGGGATGTAAGAAAGGAAATAGAACAAATACAGTTTTTTTTTTAAATTATCTCTGTCCGTCTGTTTGTCTAATCTCCAAAACTGTTGGACCGATTTAAATGAAATTTTGTATGGTCATACCTTATATCCCCGGTCAACATCTTAGATACTACTTTTCATCGCAGAAAATTAAAAAGTTCCCGTGCGATAGTTAAAAAAACTATAGTAACTTATATAGCATAGTACACAAAAACTACTAATTAGATGTTAATGAAACTTTACAATAAAGTAATTTATACATCAAAATAACAAATAGGCTATTTTTTATCCTGGAAAAATGTACGATTCCCGTGGGATAGATTTGATTTCGTTTATCTAGAGGTGAACTCGAGTGAAGCGACGGTGAGCCGCTAGTAGTTAATATACTTAAAACTTTGTATAAAGTGCTTAGATAAGTTTCTACAGCCCCTGTTTATTGTCCCAACAGAAAAACATATATGAGTTATGTTGTAATAAAATTTTTGTGTATGTAATGTTAAAAATGTATTTAAAAGAGTTGTGCCGGAGTTTTTACAATAAAAAAAAAGTTTTGAGGTAAAAAATACCATTTTTCATTTCTAATATAGGCAACTATGAAAAAATGAAGTTATAAGATATTTAACAGTAGCTTAACTAAGTTAATTAAATATTTGTTTAATAGAATATAGTTTTAGAAAGCTTTTATAAGGATTATATCCAGTATTTTATATATTGGTACATAATATGTTAGTAAATCTATTACATATAATAAAAGTATAACTAATCACTGTCTGTACATGAAAGATATTTGAGAAAAACTATTATTGGGCATCTTTATTAACGCATTAGAACCCAACACAATTATTTTTTGAAATTTTGTGTGTTTGTTTGTCTGTGCGTTTGTGCGTTCCAATCTCATAAACGACTCAACCGAATTAAGTGCGGTTTAGTATTTGTTTTATTTCTAACGGTTCATAATAAAAAAAGTTATGTCATTTTAAAGAATCACCTAGGGATGAACCCGAGCGAAGCAAGGGCGAGTCGCTAGTATACTAATATTTTTCACAGATACCATAACTATCAGTCAAGACTTATTTCAATCAATTTATCGCTTAATTGTCTTTACAATGTAGAAAACAAGTCCAGGCACGACTATTTGCACGTCCCAATACATGTAATGAAATGATAACAAAAACCTGTGACATTTATCATATGTTTTTTTAAGAAAAGTGAGCACAAAGCATGAAGTGTCTTCATATATAAGAGGATAATCAAATTAATTTACTTTAACAAAGGTATTCTAGTTTTCCACAAAAGCTTCGAATTAGTTTTCGGAGCGTTAAGTAATAACCAAGTCACTTTACGTTAGAATTCTATAGCTTAACATATTATTATTAGAGCTTACGAATAGATTTCTTTCTATTAATATCTGCATATGATAGTATGAAAACACTTTTATTTCTGGAATTTCAAAATATTTTCACTACCTTATATTTAAATATATTGAATAGTGCTCGCATTAAAATAAAATTTTAGTTGAGAATCTACGAGTAAGTCTATACTTAAGAAAAATAGAAATTAACTTTTTAGCAAAATTAAGCTCGCTTCAAAAAATTTAACAAACAGACATACATACATAATAATTGCTATTGATATATAAATATTAAAAAAACAATCGCAATGCATCTCGAGTAACAGAACACATCTAACTGGAAGAGTATATTGTTTACACGATGCAGTATATGAAATACGCTGTTCACAGATAGTTCTGCGAATCAACAATAATAGGTAATAAAATGTTACCCACACCATACCATAGTAGGATTCCTACACCGGTTGTTTTTAACTGATTTTTAAAGAGATCATGTTCTTCTTTGTATGATAATTTTACTAACTGTTTTCAAAATGGTACAGATATTTTTTTATTATTATGTATTTGCTGGATAAAATACGGAAAGATTGTGATAGGTTTATTAGGGTTTCTGTATGAGACTTGATTTGAGATCGTGCTACTCTAATTATTGAAATATGATTTTTTTCTTTTAGCAAATATCGATATCACTCGAGAAAATGTAAAGAACATATTTTATTCGATTTTGGGATGGACCATAGTAAAATTTATTGAAATTAACATATAAAAATTATATTATGTTTTACAGCATCTGGTGCGCCCTGTCCGATGCCAGATCCAGCCTCCTACTGTCTTAATGGAGGCACTTGTTTATTCTTCGAAGTTGTTCAGGAACAAGCTTGCAAGTGAGTTTCAATAGACAATGTATTATAACAATCTTATAGAATCATACCACTTTTATAAATACTATTTTTTATGCGTATATATGTTTGTTTGTTACGCTTTAACGCTGAAAAGGCTTGACCGACTAGGATGAAATTTAGTAGACCTGGAGTAACAAGTAGGCTGTTTGTAAAATAATTAACCAAAAGGTTGCGTTTCTTGTATATAATTCAGGCCGTCAGTGCAAGAATAGCCTAAACCACTTTTTTTTTGTTGGACACTACAAATTATTCTAAACATAGTTAAATTTAGTTACAAAAGACCTGGATGCAATTTTACTCATAAATAAAAAATGCCCCTAAAAATTTGTTTTTGCATTTTAATTTTCATTTGAATTTCAACTTTTTGGAAATTCAAAAAAAAGCCTTAGCCACTCAGTGTACTTGCATTGCCATTGCTGCCGTATGGCTTAAGCTGAAAGAGATACGATCGTAGGTAGTAATGTAATTATTATGAATAAAATTTAAAATCATAATAACAGCTGGAGAAAATTTACATACAATTTGGCCTAACCCTCAATTAGAGTATTTCAAAAATTTAGAAAATATTTAAATACAAAAACGGCCTAAACCACTTTAATTTTTGATTTTTTTTTATTAGATAATAACAAATTTAGCTCAAAAGAACATAGACTAAAAACGCAAAAAAAAAAAATACTTTGAAACTGAAGTTAGCGATACATGAAAAACTATAAATAAGTTTAAAAAACTATGAAAATATTTAACAGTTATTTTCTCGAAAGTTTTTGCGCTGAAGGCCTCAAGTATCTAGTATACACTTATTACATTATTTTCACGGTTAACTATGTTTATACATTAATAGTAGCTTGCTGCTCCTAAGATATTCATTTAAATTATATAGCGATTTACCCTCGCTTCGCTCGGGTGCGTACGCCGTACGCGGATTCTGTTCACAATTTCATGGGTTTTAATTTTTTTCACGGAACCCTGATTCTTTTTCTAAAATAAAAGTAGCCTAAGTTACTCCTTATAACATCAGCTATCTGACAGTAAAAGTCCCATCAAAATCCAGCCGTTTCGGAGATTAGCCGGAACAAACAGACAGACAGACAGACAAAAAATTTAAAAAATGTTGTTTTGGTATATGTAACGTGTATACATCCATATGCATTTAGTAAAAAGCGATTATTTTAATATTACAAACAGACACTCCAATTTTATTTATCTGTATAGATATAGATATCTAAAGGAACCCGCGAGGGAGAGTAAGTCGCTAGTTTATTAGGCACTTTATTGACGAATAATTTATAAATTAAAGAAATTAACTTATTTTCCAAATAATTAGATTTTCTTTACATCATGTTTCAATGTACTTAATTTTCCCGTAATAAAAGGGCTTTTATTCAAATCGGAAGCTTTGTACATTGGGACGAGCTTTATCTGTGAAGTATACGTGTTTTTAGGCAATAGTATATTAGGTTCGATTTTAATGTTGATGCTGAGGTGTGGCTTTGATGAAAGGAATCTATATTAATATGATGAAGAGGTAAAGTTTGTGAGTTTGTGAGGTTGTAGGGGGTAATCTCTGGATCTACTGATCCGATTTAGATGAAATTTGGTAAGAAGATAGTTTGAGACCCTGGGAAGGACATAGGATTTTTATCCCAGAAATCATCCCTTAAGGGGGTGAAAATGGGGATGAAAGTTTGTATTGGGAAGCAAGCTAGACACAAACCCGAGCAAAGCAAGGACGAGTCGCTAGTTGTGCATATAATGTGTCTCTCCAATCCAAATTACACTTGAATCCATTAAACTATTACAGTGTAACACTCAAAAACTTTTGTATTTATAACTGTTTGTAAAACCACATTTTTTATGTTTATGTGCAAACATAAATTTTAGAATAAACCTACAAAAACAAATATTTGTACGTTTCGTTTTCATTGAAATCTTTCCAAATTAACTTAACCACTGCTTCCGTAACTACTGAAACTAAACATATAAAAAGATCGAGGTGACTGAAAGTTTAGTGAAGTCTGTCTCATCAGTATAAATACTTTGCAAGGTTATTATTTATTACAAATTCTAAAAAATATCTAAATGGCTATTTACATTAAAAAAATTTACTAACTTTAAAATAACTCGGAAAATTAGAACTTCTTCTTGAAGTTTAAATGGATTTATGTACATGTACGCCGGGAGGGGGATGACTATATACCTACTATAGAAAAAGTTAAAGAATTAAAATTATATTAGTGAAATCCCTGTTTAAATTTAGATATTTGCGGAAAAAAAAATTAAAAATCCTCACAAATATTTTTAAAAATATTACACTTATCAATATAAAAAATAAACTTGATTACTTAAAGATTAATTAGTATTTTAATGTGAACAAACAGATGTATGGAAATAAATCTGCCCCTGGCAATAATTCTGCCGCCGCCCATGTGGATCTAGATAGATTCATCTTAAATTAACATAAAGTCACAATTGGTCTCCTTCTTTTAAGAAGTCGGTTAAGAAACGAATAGCCTTAATAAATAATTGATTTTAAATATTAAACAATGTTTCAGATGCCCAGAAGGTTTCAACGGGCAGCGCTGTGAGAACAAGGACGTGTCGAATAGGAGTAGTATGTATCATTCCTACACATGCAAACTGGGGCTCTCCACATCCTACTACTGCTAGCTGTTACCCACCAAACGTTAATTGCTACTGATTCTTGATACAAATTTAGAATTCCGATTTTATTTATCATTTCAATTAGAAAAATTAACTGTTTTATACAAAACAGTATATTTTACCTATTTATATTTTTTACAAGCTTTCTTAAGTCTTTTTCTATTAATTTTCCCAACATTTGCTGTCATCAAAGTAGGTTTAGTGATAATCAATTAATACCATGAATAATACCATGAATGGTATTATGAAGCTGATCTGTCATAAAACTAAAATTAAAAAAAGCTCCATTACGTATAGGCTTGTGTCAATAATTTAAAATTAAGCTTGTTTTTAAAACTTTTTTCGTGTAATACGTTTTTACATCGTTTTTCATTAATTCATTAGCTGAATATACTTAGTTCTATATTTATATATTTTATATGTTAGGTTTAATGATAAATAACATCGGAATCACATAATAATCTAAAGAATCAGTTTGCAAATAAAATAATCGGACACTCGCGTCATAGACATATAGCGTGTGATATATTGAATATGGAGATAAAATTATTATTATTATTTTATTATTTTCCTATACTTACTATAATATTTTAATAATATAAGCATATTTATAATTATTAATATACTATTTATCTTTTGACGGCAACGTAAAGTCTAGAAATGAAAAGACTTAATCGTACCTAATCGGTTCTCCGTTTTTTTTTTAATTTTATACAAATTATGCATTCCATGTTATATGTCTATGCCAGCTGGGATTTAGAATATATTCCTTATAATTTCCCTTAATTCCTATCCCGTTTAAGTAATTTAATTTATTATTAAAATATAGTCCACAAGTTTTTGTAGAGAAACTATGGAATTGCTTCATTTTGTTGCTTTTCGCAACTTGTTGTTAGGGCCAGCTGTTTGCATGGCAATTTTTTTTTAATCTTGAATCTCGTGTGTCTCGCGCAAAGACGAGAAAACATGCAGCTTCTTTTATTTATTATACACAATATTCATTTATTTTTTCTTTATCTACTTTGCTGAAAATTCAAAATGCTTATAAAACTTTTTAGTGAAAGCTTTAAATTATATTAGATTTAAAATGTAATATATGAATAGCTGGCCCAGTGAGATTATAATTATAAGTAATACTAGCACGAATACTAAATTCTTACTAAAAATCCGAAAATTGTCGAAAAAAAAAGGAATGAATGTAGGGAAATTTTTATTTTTACAAAAAAATTTCCGCGATCCTATCGAAAAGCCTATAATTTCGTTCTATAAATCGAAGTTGTAAATATTTTACACATATTTGTAATTTTGCAATTTTTTTTATATTGTTATTAACTCTAAGGTTTGAAACTCATTTAGTAGGTTATATATTCTGATGAGACTTGCAAGTTGTGTACATATCTATTAGGATAAGATTTTTTTTACAGTTAAATTAAACATACCCTCGCACTGATTTTTCAAATCCAGTTTCAGATTTAAGGAAACGCGCACTAATAACTTTTTATGGTCATTATTTCTCATGGAATATGTTATGGTAATATTTTTTTTCTTTTTAACTCCATTTAATTTATTTATTTATTTGTTTTGAAAATGACAAATTCACATACATTTTGAATTTATAAATAATAAATTGTTATTTTAATACTGTACTAAAATGTCGACGATAAAACTTTAAAAGTCATTAGTGCGCTGTGAAAGTTTTTTCTTAATTACTTCATTTAGCGAGCTATACTATTAATTCAAAATTTTCAATTTCATACCCGATATACTCCACCTAGTCAAATAACAGTTTTAATACCACCCTAGATAGGTAAATAATTATAATTGCGCGGTTAATTGGAAGGATGGTTGTGGATATAGCGAAACTATTTCTATTTTCCTTATCTGTGTACTTATAACTCGCTATATGGGACCGAAAATATTTATTTTGGTTTTGTTAGTTGATTTTTTGTATAAAGTTTCAGTTTAAGTTCATTATTTATACTGTAATTTAATTAGAAAGGACTATTTATTTTAGTTCAGTCTGAGGATTATAGGGCATTAGGGTGAAGTGACGTCATATTGCCGAGAGGTTCCTTCAAGGTTGCAAATTATGACGTTATTTTACTTTTTTATTTTTTGTAGTCTCACAACAAATACTAAGGCGCAAATTATTGTGTTGTATAATGTAATGAAAATACCAAAATCACAATAAAAGAATGAGTGTTGGAATTAACAGAGAGGCGATAATTTATTTGTTTTTTCTTTTATTTACATTATCCTTACCTTCGAATTTGAATACAATGGATTAAACGGAAAATGGTATGTATTTTATTCAAAATTTTATTTTTATGTTGTTCACAATACGCTATCCGCACTCATTTCACGTGGAAAAATGTAACACCGCCACCTCTACCATACCTTACAATTGTTCATTCAATAACTTCATCACAAATATATTATGTAAAACAATTTGGACAAAATATAAACAAATGAAAGGCTGTTAAAACATCAAATAAACTAAATTGTTTGTTTATCTAAAATTAGTCTTTTGTTTATATTTTGTACAGTTTGTAACTTATTAGCCATTCCAGGATAATTTCTAAGAAATTAATTGTTGACTGACACACCGGTGTGCCCGCGTCCCTCAACACGTTTTATAGTTACATTTTTTCATAGTTCTAATGTAATACTAATGCTTCTTCACCTATAACTAATCAAGGGAAGCATGCTTAATGGGATTTACTATAAAACTTACTATTTGTTGTGAGATGCAATATAACCAAGCATGCTAAATTTAACCTTAAATATAATATTCATTAGATGTTTTTTGTGTTAAAGATTAAAGAGGAACGTTATGGGCGCCATTTGTATTTTGTATACACTTTACTTTTTATGCAAAAGTCATAAATCATACATCTACATTTTTATAAATAAAATATTTTCAGAAATAAGGCTTTATATTTACAATTAATATATACTTACATATTTACAAAAAGTCGCGTAATAAAACTAAAATTATTAAATACAAATTTGATATTAGTACAAAAATAAAGTACATAATTGCAATTTTTACATCTTTTTCAGGTTTAGGAGAACGACTGTGGTGAACAACAATTTAAGAAATATAAAGCATTCCCGCATTTGACATAATGTAAAGCTTATTATTTTAATGAAGCATTAATTATAAAATGTACCGATGCGATTTTAAAATGCTCTGTGCATAAATAACCTTTAATATGCACTAAAGTAGAGCTTGTGAAAATCGAATTTTATAATTTTGTTTAAATATTATAAAAAACAAAGAAATAAAGCAAAATGAACACCCACCTACATCTAGAATAATTAATTAAATAACTTATAAATATTTTGTAATCTTATCTCGTGATATATTTTTGATCAATGTACACAAATAATTATTGGTTTAAAATATATATAAACTGCTAGGCTTATAGTGCCTTAATATGGCCTTCTAAATAATTATCAAAATTAGCAATTCTGTAAGATCTTTTTTATCTAACTTGACAGCTAAATGAGCCAAGAACATAATATTATACCTACTTGTAAGGGCTAAGATCGCGAATTTAGTTGTCAATTCAAAATTACCCAAATTCTTATAGAATTAGTGCTTACAAATACCTATAAAAATTTGAGAATGTATTTGTGTGTATATATTATTATTTGTATAGGTGATATTAAAAATAGCTTTTGGCACACTTTATTTAAATTTTGACTGAGATCGAACACATGTTTAGTAAATTTTGAGTAGCTAATTTTTTATTTAAAAATTTGTTCAAATTGCTTATGCATTTATTTAACTTTAGAGTATAATTCTAGTAAAATAAAATTTTGATTATCTGCGTGTTACGCTAAAACGCCATTTCGTCTACGGAGGTTAGAATGAAAGAGAACGATCGCTCTAAGTGTCCCACTGTTGAATATACATATGTAAATGAAAAGGTGAATCGCTACGTTGATTTAATAGTTTTATTTTTAATTATAAGTATCTAACTCGTGTAAACAGTAACGTCTCGTAAATACTAAATCAACTGTTAAGTTCTACAGATTTAGGGCCTATACACACGATGACATTTTAATGCGCCATCAATGATCAATGTAACGTGGTGTGTACAGGCTCTTAGTAGACACATTGGGATAGTTGATTTCTAACCTTCATGCTTTGGGCCTTTAACGGCTACTTTTAAATAAATATAAGTAATTTCTACAATGGGACTTATATTGTAATGCCATAGGTATGGAATAATTGTGCCCTATCGCGTCTTAAATATCTTCAATCGTTATGATTTCGTGGTTCCTTTTGAGTTTATTGTACGTCCTAAGCTCTTGCTCACTCATACTGACATAATTTTACAATTAAATTAAACTATGTAACAGAAATTTGAAAATAAATAAATTATGGTTAATTTTAAAAATGGTACACATGTAACATAATATTTTTCAAGTGATATGAATTTCTTGAATTATTATTTATTAAAGTATTTTTATAATAGAAAGAAGTCCTGCTGTGTATGAACGTGTGATGCGGTATAAGTGAGCTCACATAGCTCACTATGTGCACTTTTCACGTGATCTAAATTTTAGGGCAAATCTGGTGATACAAATTTTTAAAGAATTGTGTCTTTATATTTTGGTCTGTCTAATGAAACAATTAAAATTTTATTTTAGCTTATAGTTTTATATGACAATTCTAGCTGCGTATGCGAACCACGTAGAATAAACATGAAATAAATAATTCAAAATGTTTCCGCCATTAAAATGTTAAGTTATATTAACGATTTTGTACAGTATTATTTGCTGAGTAGACATTATTTATTGTATTCTTATAATGAATGCTATTTTGTAAGTGCTTTGTTATATTAAATATGAAACAATATCAATGTGAAATTATTTCGCAAATACCCAATTTATTTGTTTTATATTCTAATTTAATTCTTTTGTTAAACAGCTCCTATGCTCTATATTCTAATTTGCACGTACAAAAATATTTTTTACAAAAGAGCCCCTTAGAAATACACTTTATACATTCGTATAAGCAAAATAACTATGCCACTGAATAGGTATAGGAATGTACTATATTTCCATAAAACCATATATTTTTAAGTCAGTTTTATTATTTAATTTAGTAAATGCAGATTGCAGAACTTCAACTGGTCCAAAATTCTAATATAAAATAATTTCCTCTATATAAAACACTAGCGGCTCACCCTCGCTTCGCTCAAGTTCGCCCCTAGGTATTGCACCTAATTTATGATTAATATGAAATAGATAGTATATTATATAATATATGAGCCTATTGCCGTCCTAAATGAACAGGCTATTTAATGCTGAAATAATTTTTTAAATTGCATTAGTAGTTCCTGACATAAGGAAGGAATTTTCATAAAAAAGAGATACCTACTGTAAACTTTTTTCTCTAACCAAGTGCTCATATATCAATTTTTACACTTCTAACGTCAAAAATGACGAACTTTCATTTAAACTTTCATCCCCTTTTTTTTATAGTTGGGGAATGCATTTACGCATACCACCTGTCTCCCAGGTGGTTATGTGGGGCTCACCGGCTAGAAGAGCCGGTACTACCCACTAAACCCCAACTTTCCCCTCCCCTCCGCCTTAGTGGAATGCCGCGGGAACGCTTGCGCACAACTTCCGCGACGCCCCGGCGGCAGGCCTGACGGCCACCAAACCAAAGAGGCTGCTCCAAAGTCCACTCTGCAAAACAGAGAAGTACCCGGAGCAGCAAACTTTCATCTCCTATTTTAACGCCTTTTGTATTGTATTTGTATTCAACCCTTTTATTTCTTAAACGTCCCACTGCTGGGCACGGGCCTTCCTTCAGTACGGGAATCAGGCTATAGTCCACCACGCTGGCCAAGTGCGGGTTGGCGGACTTCACATGTCTTTTGAAAAACTTGCTAGTTTTCCTCATGATGTTTTCCTTCACCGTCAAGACAAGTGGTAATCATGTTGGAAATGATTCGCACTTGAAAATATTAGGAGACTCAGGATTTGAACCCGATTCACTCGGTTTCCCAAGCGAGCGATTTACCATTTGACTACCACTGCTATTTGATTAGATAAGATGATAATAATTAAGTAAGGAACTATTAGTTCATCTGTGGTAATACTATGTTAGAATAATTCAAGTACTTGAGTAGAAGTTTTTTCACAATACAATTTAATTGAAAAGCGAGTGAAATGTCTCTACTTCAAGTCAGACAACTTCCTCTGTCAGTTTGTCAATACTCTTCTACAGGTCGTATTTTACAACCGATCTGGATGAAACTTGGTGTACAAGTATTACGTTTTATTTTATAGATTTTTTTGTTGAAAATATAAAACCGGCCAAGCGCGAGTCGGACTCGCGCACGAAGGGGTCCATAGTATTATCTATAAAAACGGCAAAAAAATCATATCTGTTGTTTGGGACCCCCCTTAAGCATTTGTTTTATTTTAATTATTAAATTTTAAAGTGAATATATAACTAAATATTCTGTGTATATTTCAAAAGTCTACCTGTTGCAGTTATCAATATCGAGCAAAAACGAGCAAAAAAATCACGTTGTTATATGGGAGCCGTCTTAAATATTTATTTTATTCTGCTTTTTAGTATTTGTTATAATAACGGCAACAGAAATACATCATCTGTGAAAATTTCAACTGCCTATCACGGTTCATGAGATACAACCTGGTGACAGACGGACAGACAGATGGACAAGGAAGTCTTAGTAATGGGTTCCGTTTTACCCTTTGGGTATGGAACTCTAAAAAAACATAGTAAACATCCCGTTTTAAAAAACTAAGTGGTTTAATTGTTGCAAAAGTGTGTGCTCACGGGGTCTACTTTTCAGAAGTTAGAACTACTAGTTGTTAAAACTATCATGTTTCAAACACACAAACGCTAAAATAGAATCACTTAAGATGTACTTCGTAGGAAAACAAATTGTGAATTTAGAACGAAATTTAATTGCCAAATGTATTTTGTTAGTTCAAAACATACAAGTTAAATGAAGCAGGATATTTTTTTTTTGTGACAAAACTTTATCATTATAACCATAATTAACCAATTGTACTATCACAGGTTATAAATTAAAATATTAAAGTTTACATTAATAAAAAAAAAAAGTTCGAACTTTTAAAATGTTTTACAGCAAATTAAAAACATATTATAAATTAGCATGTAAAGGTGCACCCAAAATCCATTTTTTATTTCTTTTTTTTTTCAATGAAACTGTATTAGTTATTTTTTTTAATAATACAAGAACATATAAAATAGTAAGGTAAATCCTAAACTAAAACCTTAAAAAATGATTATTCTAATTGCCTGTTATGCACAGATTACCAATATCACATAGACTAAAAAATTAAACTTATAAATTCTGTAAAACACACAGTGTGGTATAAAAACAATTTCCACATGCAGTTAAAAAGTCAATAGACATCTAATGTTTGCATTAAAGGTATCATCCATTAATCACGTGAGGCTCGAAAGGGGGAAGAGGGGGTTTGGAAAATTACAAAGGGGGAGGGAGGGGATTAGGGTGGTTGGGTGTAGTGAGATATGACGAGTATTTATTTTTTCGTTGAACTTCGTCGTTCGTCGTTCATTCGTTGAATTCAGAAGTAGCAGAGTATGTCTAACTCGATGACAGTGCTGAAAGCTTTATTCGACACCTGCCTTCCTCCCGATGGTATAGCGAGCATGTGCGAGACATAGTATTCAGGTACTGGAACCTTCATGTCTATCTGGACATTTTTATCATAGTGCATAATTTTCTAGAATTAAATTACATTATACCTCTAGTTAAAGTAATATTCTAAATTTATTTTAAATACTTTGTACCAAAAAAAATACATGTGATTTTGGATAGGGGGGATGGGTTAGTCTAAAACCTCACCATGAATAACCAGGGAGGAAGAGGAGTAAAAAAGTTGCTAAAAAACATTATGTGATTAATGGGCAACCCCAAAGGTAATCTTCCTTAAAATATACATTTACAAATGGGATATATGACTACTTATTTTATAGATCGTTATAAATAACTGCCACTTCACTAAAATTCAGTCTTTGAAAAACCTCTAAAGTTTAAAACTGATAGAAAACAACTTACAAACTATCAATCAACAAGCTTATAACTAACCACCGTTTCCATTTTATGAAGACTCGTTGAATATGATTTTAACTGTACATTCTGGGCATTTGTAATATTAACTGGCTCTGCTTCCGACCATTTTTCTGGAACATCACAATCTGTTTTCGCGTGAACTAAGACATCAAATGAGCACCTACAGTCGAGTAATGGTAAGAATGATATAGTTGCAGCAACTTGTAACATTACATCTCTTATTTCTTGTTTGATTTTCTTCAAGTCTTTACTACCAACAGTTTCATTTTTCTCTTTAGATAATTCTATGTCACCATCTTCATATTGAACATTAAAATCCCAGCATTCTAAGACTTCCTTATTTGCAACATTAAGTATTATAAGTGACAATTTGTCAACTTTCTTGGTCACTATCCATTCTGAAAGACAATATTAATTAAAATAATTGAATTACATCTAATGTATTTATTTAATTTTAAATAAGAGAATTTAATTGAATTGCATAACACATAATATCTTTTATTTCTACACAAACAATAAGTAATAATATACAACCCAGTAGCTGTTATTACTCTAAAAATGATAAAAGTATTCAAAATGTGATACTACTACTATGCTACTGAATGTAATAGTAAAGCTTAAACATATTTGAATCATTTTTAAACAATACTAACCTTCACTTTGTGATAAAAGATTTGAAAGAAAATTCTTGATTTGAGGATCTTCTGAAATAAGTAATGTCATTCCATATTGTTGTTCTGCTTTAAATGATTCTGGTGGATATAATCCTCTTTGGAACAAAACTGAGTTAATAGCAAACTCTGAAAAGTAAAGAAATAGTTATAATGAAATGAAATTATTAAAAATAGACTTACTATAAGCACTTTTAAATCGTCAATTTAATTTAAAGAACGTCAGCGTAGTCAGTCCGTGAGGAAGCCATGTCCGACTCGGAATTCGGATTGCAGTTTCGCTGAGAAAAGCCGACCAAAAATTCAACACATTACATAGATAAAATCAATCATTAAAATAATAACAAATTAGGTACTAAAATAAATATTGCTTAAATAATAAATTACTTATTAATTAATATTAGAAACTTACTCAAATATTCACAAATTATTTGAGCTGAACCACGAAGAGTTATACAATTCTTTGTTTGTTGCTGCGACATTTTAGTTTACTTAATTTACTTTTGAAAAAAGGCTATTACACGCACGCACTATTTATATATGTACAATATTAGATAATGAAATATATTAGTAGCAATAAATTAATATTATACCGATTAAGTACATACAAAACCGTTAAACGAATTTCGTATTCAAAATGACACCGAATGAAGTGACAGTTGACACCTTTGATTTCCTATATATAAAATTTCTCTATGCCTTTAATTGTCATCCATGGTTGACACTCACTTTACAACTTATTTGAGTAATCTATCTATCTTCTTCTCCTTCTATAATAATATAATAAAAGTGTAGAGGTCGAATGTCTGTACATAGAAAAAAAATCTAAAAACCGAGTCAGGGGGGTGTATGAAGAGCAATACAACAAATCCTGATTTTTTTCAAATATTTTGTTTCTCTGTCTGTTTGTCTGTTTGTCTGCTTGTCTGTTTGTACGGGCTAATCTCCGTAGTTGTTGGCCCGATTTAAATGAAATACTATACTATGATAAAACTGTAGAAGTTGAATGTCTGTACATAGAAAAAAAAATGCTAAAAACCGAGTCAGGAAGGTGTAAGAAGAGCAATAGAACAAATCCTGATTTTTTCAAATTTTTTGTTTCTCTGACTGTTTGTCTGCTTGTCTGTTTGTCTGTTTGTAAGTGCTAATCTCCGAAGCCGCTGGACCTATTTGAATGAAATTTTGCATGGTGGTACCTTATATCCCCGATCAACATATAGGATACTTTTCATCCCGGAAAATCAAAGAGTTCCCTTGGGATAGTTAAAAAACTATAGTAACTTATGCAGCTTACTACACAAAAAGTACAGATTGGATTTCAATGAAACTTTATAATAACATAGTTCATATATCAGAATAACAAATAGGCTACTTTCTATCCCCGGTTCCCGTGGGATAGATTTGTTTTTGTTTGTCTAGAGGCGAACCCGAGTGAAGCGAGGGTGAGCCGCTATAATATTATAAAAAGGAAAGATTTTTTTGTTTGTTTATTTGATTGTACCGAATAAGCTCCGAAACTACTGGACCGATTTAGATGAAAGGGTTTAGCCGGATAAGTATAGCGAACTAGCTCTCTAATGCCTACCTATATCGAAACTTATGTGTCAATAAGGGCTTGATGTAGAAAAGCGATTCATACGACTTTCACGGTCGTATTCCGCTTTGACCTTGAGATATGAAGAAAATGAGCGTGAAATTAGGTTAAAATTCAAATATAATTCCTATATTATCATTAACAATTCTGCAATTACATGGGCAGGTAAGTGTTGTTAAATAAATTAATACTGAATAAAAAGTGGATAGGTTAGAAAAAAAATGATAAAATATAATATAATAGTTAATAAAAATTGACAAATATTTATAAACATTGATTTATCGATAGTTCACCAACTATATATGGCGCATTTTCAAGTTCCGACCGGAGGCACCGGTTGACCTGAAGTGATGCTGTGACCGCGCGCTCTCCGCCCCCTATCTTGAAAACGGTTCACCGTATAAAAAAAATGTTTAAACAAAATTTGTAGAGAATTTTGTATTGTACAATATTAATAATAAATACAAAAAGCAAAAAACCCATAGGAAATGAGATGTTTACAAAAAAAGTGCGAAAAACCGATTTTTGTGACCTTTGACCTTCAAATTTAATACTTGCGTACACCCTACCATATGTAGGTTTTGAGACAACTTTTAGGGTGTCAATATACAAGTATTTACAGACTTACAGCTGGGTATCTCGAATTCCGAGATTCTTACCTAATTTAAGCTTAAATGACTGGACTATTTGGCAGTTAATATGTTTTGTGGTCACCATAATGTATGTCACTGTCAAATGTCATTTGATGAGATACACAAACTCAATTGATTTATTTACACTTTGTGACTTTTGAGCGTCTAAGTTCTTATTTCTATGTATGATGGTCACCAATGTTTAAACTGTGTATTTGTAAATAAAGAAAATACAAATGTTTTAACATAAAACTATGGCATAAAGTCAATTAAGGATATCAATTAATTGAAAAGAAAAAAATGGGGAGAACACAAAGGAAGCGAAGACACAAAAACTTATTGAATTTCTTCACGTGCAATAATGAAAAGGATTTGATACTATTCAACTCATGGCTCTCGAAACAAGGTGTTCGTTATAATAAAAAGCTTGTGCTAGCTATATTTAATGATACCGGTCGAGGTGTTCTTACGAAAAAGAAAATTAATGCGGGAGAAGAACTTATGAATTTACCACTTAATTTAACTATAAATGTGACTAGTTTACTAATGGATGTTGTATTTTGTAGTATATTTTTAAATAACAAAGTTCCATGTTTAGAGTTATATAGAAGAAAAGTGTCATTCCAGTCACTTATGGCATTTTATTTAGTGTATCTAAAAGCACAGGGAGTTGAATCAAAATGGCACATTTATCTAGAAAGTTTGCCTAAAGTATATACTGTTCCTTATTTTTTACCATTGGATGTAAAATGCCATATAGATGACGAAATACTATCTGTGATTAAGAAACAAAGAAATATCATTGAGAGTTCATTTAACATTTTTGAGGATATTTTACAGAAAACTGTGAGTAATAGCAGTCCAGTTCAAAATTTAGAAAAATATTTTACAATGCCTCATTATGAATGGGCATATTTCACAGTGAATACAAGATGTGTGTATATGGATTTGACAAAAGTAATTGATTTAGATGATGTTAATAGTTCCATTTTGTCATTAATTCATGACAATACAAAAATATCTTTATGCCCATACTTGGACATGATCAACCATAGTCCAAACACAAAGAATGAAACAAAACTCTTTGTTAACAAAGAATTGGTTAATATGCCAGTAACTAGAATAAATGAGAATATATTTTCAGATGTTAGATTTTCTATTTATACTAAAAATGATTTTGAACCATATACACAAGTTTTTATATGCTATGGTGATAGTCATAACTTAAAATTGATTACCGAATATGGGTTTTATTTACCATCAAATGATATAGATTTTGTATCATTCGATTTTGATAAAGTTACATCATTCCTAAACAAAAGAGGTATCAAAATGTCAATGGATCAAACCACATTTATATACAATCATAGATTAAATAATGATTTATATATTGATTTAAGAGGCCTAAGTTTTAATTTCTATGGTTTATTAATGGTTATTAAGTATTATTATAACCAAGATATAGATATAAGTAGATTAATATATTCTGCTGCCATTTGTTCCAACGATAGAGTCCTAATAGATTTTATAAAGCCAATGGTCAAAGATAGACTTATAGTCATACAAAATAATCTTGAAAAATTAAATAAGTATAGTAAAAATTTTATTTTAGATAACTGTATAGATCTTATGTGTCAGTACGTTAGTATATTAGAAAAGTTTATTAAATGTTAGATGGATGTGATTTGTTGTAATTATTTAAAATTTGCTTACAAACTCCACCTGAACATTGTTAAAAATATGGGATAAAATCATGGAACATCACAAGGGGGGAGGGAGGGTGTAGTGAGAAATCACGTGTATTTATTTTTTCGTAGAACTTAATTGTCTTTTGTCGTTCTTTCGTTGAATTTAGAAGGCTGGAGAAGTTCTCGCAGAAGTTTGTAATGATATGGTTATCGTCAGTCATGACACGTAGCAGAGTATGTCGAGCCCGATGACAGTGCTGAAAGCTTTATTCAAGATCTGACTTCTCCGCAGTGGTATAGCGAGCATGTGCGAGAGAGCTAGTATTTTCTTCAGTGCAACCTTAATATTTGTCTGGACATTTTTATCACGGTCCATAATTTTCTAGAATTAAATTGGATTATACCTATATTCAAAATTAATAGTCCGAAATTTTTTAAATACTTTGTACCAAAAAAATACACGTAATTTTGGATAAGGGAAGAGGGATTAGTCTAAACCTTACCACATATCACCAGGGGGAGAGTGGAGTTTAAAAGTTGCTAAGAAAACATCAGGTGATGAATGGACGACCCTATCAGTACCCTACAAATGCTCCTCCCCAACGTGCGTTGACCTTGTTGTGGTAGGGGGCTCAGTATTCGGCTAGAGGGCGGTAGACTTGGGGAAGTCTGCCGCCTAATCACCTGGCCCGAGTAGGCGTGCGCGGTGTCCGCCGCGCACCACTCCAGATGGTGGTCGTCGAGGGTGTAGCTAAAAAAAAGCAACCGGGCGTGAGGCCAAGAAACGCACTCGGAGGCGCCGCCCCACTTCCGTGAGCGGTATGCTATACGGGTTGCTCCTGGTACTTCTCTGATTGCAGAGTGGACCGTGAAGTAATCCCATAGTGTTGTGGTCTGCTTTGGCAGACCTGTCGTCGGGGCGTTGTGGTTGAATGCGTAAGTAATCCTGCGACGCCCCATTAAGACGGGGAAGGTTCTATTGGGTTTTAGTGAGTAGTACCTACTGGCTTTGCCGGTGAGTCCCATACTTCGTGCCTAAATGCATTTCCCAACGTAAAAAAAAAATAATTAAAAAAGTACAATTAATACTAGTACTAGTTTTTTTTTATATTCTTATGAGATGTCGCAGCATAAACTTTCGTATCGCACGACGCATCGACATCTCGCTAATTATAAACTAGATGAAGGTATGGCCAAGCTAACCATGCTACCTTTGAATACTCTAAAAACAAAATAGGTACTGTAAAAATGATAATGGGATAAAGAATTTTATTTATTTATTTATTTATTTTATTTAATCCTTTATTACACCAAAGAAAAAGAAGTACAATTTGAAAATACAAAATCAATTTACAAATAGATATTTCAGTGTAAAGGCGGCCTTATCACTTAAAGTGATCTCTTCCAGGCAACCTATATAATAAAGAGACAAGTAGAGAAGCATAGATAGGGGTTGGTGCAAATAAAAGAAAAAAAAAATATATATATATAACATACTTACTTAAACGGTACATACTATAAATTACACACAAGTTTACATAAATAACAATAAAAAGTTACATACATAAATATATAGCATAATATATATGTTTAAACAATATAAACTTACATAAACAGGGCTTACATAAAAATACACAAACTTACAAAGATAAGTAGTAGTCTTTAAGACGACGTTTAAAAACTTGCACAGATTTTGCTTGTCGAATATCACGTGGTAAAGCATTCCATAATATTACAGATTTGATCGTAAACGAGTCACCATAACTTTGTGTTCGACTGACGGGCAATGCTAATTTATTGTCAGTATGCGATCGAAGGTTTAGGGAATGGCCAGAACCAAGGAAACTAAACCTTGTTTTAAGATAAGGAGGAGTGTGGGAGTGATAAAGGATTGTGTATAGGAGAGTAAGGATATGCAAGTTACGACGCTGTCTCACGGTGAGCCATTTGAGTTGAGCTCGATATTGAGAAATGTGGTCAAATTTTCTCAGACCGTAGACAAATCGGATTGCCATATTTTGTAAGCGTTCCAGTTTATTGAGGTGAGTCTGCGACAGGTCGGGATAGCAAGTATCTGCATAATCGAGTAGGGGATGGAGAAGAGATTGTGCTAGGGATACTTTGGTTTTTATTGGTAAAAATTTCTTCCACCTCCTCAAACGACCAATCACAGCGAAGAACTTCCTACTCACCTCAGAAATCTGGGGCGTCCAAGTAAAGCAATTATCCATCATAAGGCCTAGGTTTTTAACAGAGCTGCGTATTTGCAGTATAGTCCCGTCGAGTAGAATAGGTGACAGAGATGATAAATCAATTTTGGATACTAGCTGACGAGAACCAAATAGGGATACCTGCGACTTACTTGCATTTACAAATAACCCAAACGATTTACTCCATGTACTTACAATATCAAGATTAGAGTTAAGATTGGCTATGGCATCGTGAAGACCATCTATGGATGTTGTTACATAAATTTGCAGGTCATCGGCATAAAGGTGAAAAGGTAATGAGAGAAGCTTAGTTATGGAGTTGATGAAGATAGAAAAAAGGAGAGGGGACAGAACTCCGCCTTGAGGCACACCCGCTTTAAGGTGACAGAAAGATGAGTGCTTGTCTTCGACACGAATACATTGCTTACGATCATAGAGATAAGAGCGGAACCAGTCAACAGCACCCAACGATATATTCATTGACTGTAGGATTGCTAGGAGAATGTCAAGATCTACAGTATTAAAGGCGTTTGAGAAGTCTAATAACGCAATTATGGTAACTTGCTTATTGTCAATCCCATTCCTAATATCATCGCAAATTTTAATAAGAGCAGTTGTTGTGCTATGTCCAGGTCGAAATCCGGATTGGTAGGGACTGAGCAAATTATGTGCTGAAATATGCAGTGAAAGTTGGCTGTGAACTACACGTTCAAGCACCTTAGAAAGGAAAGGAAGTATTGAAATTGGTCTATAGTGAGAAAACGATGAGGGATTGGAAATTTTTGGAATGGGAATAACGTAAGCTGAACGCCAGCATCTAGGAAATGTATTTGAAGAGAGAGAATGATTAAAGATATGGCAAAGGACTGTAAGAATATGATTGAGAGCTAAGAGAATCATCTTTCGACTCACTCCATCGCAACCAATGGCGTCAGATTTAATAGCCATTATATGCATCTTAACATCCTTAGGAGAAATAGGTGAAAAATTAAAGAGCGCATCGTGAGGCTTAGGGTCAAGAGTAAGGGAATAAAGCGTATTGGCTTTTATATTATGTTCTATTAAAGGAACAGTAGCAAAATGTCTATTAAGGGCTTCCACGTCGACATTACCAGTGATGAGAGAGGTTTTACGATCCTTACCAATACCCATAGCATCAAGAAATTTCCAAACACTAGCAGAATCTTTATTTTCCACTGAAGCATGGACATATTCGCGCTGAGCATCTCGGCAGAGTCTATTGCATTTGTTACGCAAGTATTTAAATTTAAGCATATTATCGGCTGTGGGGTTAACTTTATATTTGGACCTAGCTCTATTTCGTTTGGACATTAGCACCCTGATTTCATGTGTCAACCAAGGTGCTGGGAGATGTTTGATTTTAATTGGCCTGAGTGGAGCATGAATATCAAACAGATTCGTAAGTATGGAATTAAAAATATTCAGCTTATCATCCGTGGACGAGGCATTTAAAACTGAATTCCAATCAATCAAACTAAGATCCTTCATAAAGCTGTCGTTATTGAAGTTCTTAAAGCTGCGTCGCATAACCACCGTAGAATTTTAGTCATTACTAAAAGTATAATTTTATTTGTTTTCCAAAGGATCTTAGTTTAATTTCAATGTGATATTTATTTTTTGAATATGAATATAAATAAATATTTTTCGATATCGATAGTGTAATTTAAATTTTAATGTGGTATACCGCTACTCAAATAGTGCATAATGCATGTTGAGTAGCGGTGACGGTAAGTAGGTAGTATTGTTTTCATAGTGCATTGATGATTACCGCCATCTCTGGACACGAAGCGGAATTTATATGTAACAATACAAATTTTTACATTTTTCTCTTCCGTGGTGTGACGACACAGGTTCCGATATTTAAACACCATGACATTGTACTTTGTTTATTCTCTTCCGTGTGGTCCACTTTTTCTACCAACTGAATATTTTTCATTGTTCCATAGAAATATACCCGAGAGTTTTACATTAATTTTGAAATGAACAATTTATTTAGAATTTTTTATCATATAATATTTTTTACAAAACTCTAACTTGTGTTTTAAACTAATAAATATTTCAAGGTTAGGAAATATGTATTACTAAACTGTCTCATGATTTAAATAATAATGTCAATTAAATGTCAGTCATGTATGTTGTCAATTGTGATTTGTGTCTGTCAGTCAGTTGTCAATGTCAATGTGCAAGCGACCATGGCGGCGGCACTTCTGTCCAATAGAAAAATTGATAAAATATTAAAAAGTCACATAAAATTCACGAAATCTTTCTTAAACAATAGATCAGTGATCCTAAATAAACCTTATATTAGTATAATTTGTAATCAATGTGCTGCCACAAGCTATTACAGGGTACGGTTTATTTTTGTGATAAGCAAATTTATGATTAAAGATATACTCAAATTTCTCTCAAGTTTTGTTACGATTTTAGTTTATTTTTATTTTTTTAGTTTTATTCTTCGTCTCCACCAAGCAATGCTGGACAAGATTCAGCCAAAAATGTTTTGGCGGCGGTTTTGGCTAATAAGCCAAAAACTGGAAAAATTCCAGTTGGTAAGTCGTGAACTTATATTCAAATATATTTTTTATCAATCCTGTCTTTAACAAACATATTCACACTTGTGTTTCGTTTAGTTTGTTGCGTAATTTTAAGTTGACCTTGAAGTTAATTTATTTGTTTATCTACATTAGAAAATTTAAAACCTGCACTATCATAATTGTTATAAAATAAATGTAGTTTCATTAAAGATCAGTTTTCTCTTGATTTATATCAGTACATATAAGTAAACATAACCATTAGTATTGAAAAAATTGAATTTAATTTAAAAGTAATTTATTACATGTTATTTATTATAATATGTTCTATAAAAATTGATAATAACTTAATAGTCCCTTTAAAAATAACTTCAATCACTTTATACATGTTTACAAATGTCTCATGCTGTATATATGTTTGTGTAATGTCACTAAATGCACTTTTTAATGTATTTTATGTTTCATTTAGTTACCAAATTTTACCGTTGCCTTATCATTAAAGCTTGGTTGAATCAGTCTCTCATACCCTTCTTTGCCTAATTTCTTGTACTCCGTTATTAGCCTGTTCTGCCTTATCCCTCTCTATGTTTGCTTTCCATTAGGGTACATGATGTAATAGTAAGTATCAATGTTTTAGTAAAATATGTTATTATAATGAGTTATTTTTGTAGATAAATTCTTGTATGCACTAATTAGATTTGAACTGTATTAGTGTGATGTTTTAATTTTTCCTTTTAGAGTTTGGATTTTTTAACATGTCTAAATGCATATGTTGCAATACATATTAACAAATACATAAAATAAGACTTATATACATAGTATATATAAAAAAGAAAATGTTATAATAGTCATGTACCCATTTCCAATATCCTGATATGGTCTCCCCTCCTTAGGGATACAAAAGAGAGACTGCTTTCATCCAGGCGCCTCTGTTTTGGATCGTCAAGATATAAACTTGGGGGATGCGAAGCCGGTCACCGGGATGGACATGGTGAGAGGGATGATGGCATATGTTTGGCCAAAGGTAGGCTTAACTTCATATTATATTTAAATCTAAGGAATATTTTTATTATTATATTTTAATTTTTAATTGAAAACAAATACAAATTGGTAAAAGACATAGCTAAATAAGATATGAAAAATCATATATTTATTTTGTTATTTTGTTTAGTTTGAAAATTATAGCTCATTTATTTATACTAGCAATTCAACCTCACTTTGCGTGGGTTTCTACCTAGTGAAAAACAAAACACATCTATCCCAAGGGAACCATGCATTTTTCTGGGATAATTAGTAATTTATGTGCTATTCCAGACTAATCTATCTCTGTGCGTTTCATCCAGATCTACCCATTCTGCAGTGTTTGAGTAACAAACATCACATTTATAATATTACTTTCACATTTATAATATTACTTTCACACTTATAATATTACTAGCAACTCACCCTCACTTCGTTCGGGTTCGTCCCTAGTTACGTTTCAACTTTTAGCTCATGGATGAGATATTTTCCCGCAGTAAAGAATATCCTATATGTTGACCTGTATGTTGAACCAGCTATCATCATACCAATTTCACCAAAATCTGGCCAGTGGTTTTCCCGTGGTGCGGTAATCAACAGACAGACAAAAAATCTAAAAACTATACATTTGGCTTCAGTATCGATAGTAAACTCTATTTCAATAAGATTTTACAAAAAATATTTAATGTACAGATTTGGCTAAGTTATAATTTTATTATATGTATAGATTAATAGGATTATAATATGAAATTGTAGAATTTACGAAGAACTTTTCTTCCAACAGATTTAGAAAAAATGACCATTGTTTACGTGAAATCTATAAAACCATATACATAAATAGTAATATTTAATCTATTATATTAAAACTTCATTAGTTAATCACTTGATGTATACTTTTCCAGGACAATAAAATGATAAGGGATCGTGTAATGGTCTCCCTCTCACTATTGTTTGGAGCTAAAGTGATGAATGTCACAGTGCCTTTTCTATTTAAATATGCAGTAGATGAAGTTAACCAGCTAACAGTAACACCGACAGGAGAAGCTTTACTTGGCATGGCTACTGTGCCGCAGGCCATTGGAACGACAGCCTTCAGTTTGTTAGTAGGATGTAAGTATTGTTAATATTATGTAAAGCATTTATATAAAATGTTCATGACATAAAAGTTTCAATGCCTAGACAATGCTGGAATTAAATTTTGGTGCTTAGAAATGAAATCGAGTGAAGTGGGTTCAAATTCCGGGTCTTGCACCTCTGATATATTCATGTGCGAGTCATTTCCAAGATGATTACCACTTTCTTACGGTAAAACCTGCATGTCTGAGATACCCTAGCAAGTTTTCAAAAGATATGCTCTGTCCGACTGTACTTGTTCAGCATGGTGGACTATGGCTTGATCTCAATCATATTAAAGGGAGGCCCAACCCCAGCTGTGGGATGTTAAAAAGGGCGGATGACATAATAAAATATTTGTATTACAGATGGTATAGCCCGAGCTACAGCAGCGGGTTTCAACGAGTTAAGGAATGCGGTATTTGCGAAGGTCGCTCAACATTCCATAAGGAAGTTGGCGTGTAATGTCTTCACCCATTTACATAATCTGGACCTTAGTTTCCATTTGGGAAGACAGACTGGTGCTTTGTCTAAGGTAACGATAACCAATTTATTCGATAACTTTGATAAGTGAAATGACATCACTAGTTCTGTTGTTATATATCTATATTGTCATAGACAAAATACTATTTATAGAAACTAGAGTTGTGTTTGGGATTAGTAATGTTTGGACAATATCTATACATATAATAAAATTGTAACTGAGTTGAATCTGATCATTAAATATTTTTGAAAAATCTTTTTGAAATGGTTATTATCAATACAGCGGCCAAATCTATATTTTTTAGAATTTTGTTTGTATAACTGTGACCGCATCACGAGAAAACCACTGGCCAGATTTTTATGATAAATATAAATAATATAATAAAATAGAAATTACTTCATCTCTGAGAAATCTATACTAAACGTTAAAATCTAGTAGGGACGAACCCGAGCGGAGCGAGGGCGAGTCGCTAGTTTAAGTTATATAAATCTTAAATTCATTCATTGACTAGTTTATAAAAAAGTGACAACTTTACAAGCTTGCTTGTAAAGTCAAATACGGTCAGTTCAAACCTGGCTTTGGCACCTATAATATCATTATTTTCAACATAATTATCACTCGTACTGCAACATAATTATCATGAGAAGTCTAATTGATTTATTATTGAAACTGAACCAACATGTAAAATTTCAATAGTAGCTAGTAAAATATTATTATTATTTAATCTGTACAGGAATTATTCTGCTGTTATCATTATAATATACATACATATATTTATTTTGTTTCAGACAATAGATAGAGGTTCGAGAGCAATAAACTTCGTGCTGTCCGCCATGGTGTTCAACATCGTGCCTACGATATTCGAGCTGTCTCTAGTTTCTATGATTTTGGGACTTAAAGGAGGATTGGCTTTTGCAGGTAAAATTAATATTATACATACAGATCTATCCCAAGATTTATCTTTAAGTAAATAATAAAAAGTGTCGTGACGGTCGAAATATTAAACTTTTTTTCGGGGATTCCCTTCACCAATTATTATTATAAAAAATTCTAGAAGCCAGGAAACAAAAGAGTTAATTAAAAATATATTATGTTAAAAATATATAAATGCAAAAGTAACTCTGTTATTCTGTCTGTTGCTATTTCTCGCTTTATCCGCTGAACCGATTTAGATGAAATTTGGTATGGAGATAGTTTGAGACCTTGGGAAGGACATGAGATAGTTTGTATCGCGGGATGAAAGTTTGTATGGGGAATAAATCGTTTCTCAAGTAACGGGGTTTTTTTTATAGTGTATTCAGCCCTTTTTCATGTCCCACTGCTGGGCACGGGCCTCCCTTCAATACGAGGGGAATCAGGCCATAGTCCACAACGCTGGCCAATTTTTTTATAGTATTTACTAGTAATTCTATACCTACGTATGAAAGTTTTTTCTAATAAGATTATTTGTCTATATTATTAATTATTTGTTATTGTTTTCAGGTGTCGCATTCAGTTGTGTCGGCGTGTACGCGGCGTTCACTCTCGCCATCACGCAATGGCGGACCAAGTTCAGGGTGTACATGAACAAAGCTGAAAACGAAGCAGGGAATAAAGCTGTGGATTCGCTTATTAATTATGAAACTGTTAAAGTGAGTAAATGTTTTTATTTTTGAAGCTATACATCTTTAGGGACGTTTAAAAAAAAATGAGAGTAAAATTTTTGCGATGCGCGCGCACAACGACAGCCAAAAAGCCACATGGTGAAGTTAGCTGAAAGCGAAATGATGAAGTTAGCTGCATTCCTTTTACAAACAGATAGTTGTGACATACGGGATGAAATCTTTAGCTATTTTTGTTCTGTTACGCCAAAGAAGTATAACTTCTTACTTCGAGAGTGACAGGAATAGTTTCAATGAGATTGGCCGTGGCCGAAATCGATCAGGAGAAGTATTTTTTTAATAATTGGTTGCGGTGATCTTGCAGTACTTTAACAACGAGCAGTACGAGCTGCGCAAGTACGACGCGAGCCTGCAGCGCTACGAGGCGGCGTCGCTGAAGACGGCGTCGAGCCTCGCCGCGCTCAACTTCGGCCAGCACGCCATCTTCAGCGCCGGCCTCAGCGTCATCATGGTCATGGCCGCCAATGAGGTCGCTAAAGGTCACCCGTTTTTTTCTTTTTTTGAAGTGAAAACTTCTATAGACAAGTTTGTATGGGGAGTGAATTCATGTAAGTCGTCATCGACATGGTCACGTGACGTGTTAACGCTAACACTCAGAGCGCTGATAGATGTCAAAACCGGATAAACGTAAACAGTTTAAATTTAGAAATTTTAATTTAATTAAAACAATTAATTTGAATATCCAAAAATAACAACTGTTTGTTTATATTTAAATAAAACTATCTTTTCGGATTATTTCGCGGATTTATTTTGATTTTTTACTCTCGACGTTTCGAATGCTTTACAGCAATCATGGTCACGGGAGAGACTAAGGTTTTAGACGTCTCAAAGATGTTATGTACGTGTTACAGACAGTGCCTATCCACAATATTAAATGATACTAAAGTACCTTACAATATTTGTTGATTTTAATTGGTTGCAGGCAACATGTCGGTGGGCGACATCGTGATGGTGAACGGGCTGCTGTTCCAGCTGTCGGTGCCGCTGGGCTTCCTGGGCTCCGTGTACCGCGAGGTGCGGCAGGCGCTCGTCGACATGCACACCATGTTCACGCTCATGACGCTGGAGTCGCGCGTACGGGTCAGTCACGTCAATGTCAATGTCATGTAACTGTCACGTCACTGTCACGTCACTGTCGCGTCACTGTCACTGCCATAAAGTATGGAGTGACGTGGCCAGTAAAGATATAGGGAGGTTTTCGAGTGTAATTTTTTTATGAATAGGTTATAACTCCCAATAATGGAGTCGTTCCTCCGGATATAATTTTTTAAATTATGAAGTCATTATTAGTTATAAAAGGTTCGTCACTTATGTTATAATTTAGCTTGTGATAAATGAATAAATTGTCAGCAAATGCAATTTCATAAAATTTATTTTTTAATAATATAAATACAAAGCTACTTATTATTGATTTTTATTCTATCTATACATATAATAAAATTGTAATTAAGCTGAATCTCTACATTAAATATTTTTTGGAAAATCTTATTGAAATAAACATTATTATCGATGCAGAGGCTAGAGAGAGAGTTTAGAATTTTTGTCTGTCTGTCTGTTTGTGACCGCATCACGGAAAAACCTGGAAGGATTTTGATGGAATTTGGTATGATGATAGCTGGTTATCCGGATCAACATATAGGATACTTTTTACTACGGGAAAACATTTCATCTCTGAGGAATTTATACTAAATTTTAAAACGTAACGTATAATAAATTCATTACATAATGTGTTGGATCTATAATATTGTTCAAGAGTTTCTTATGTAAGGAAATTCATCATTATTATTCATCGATATAGAAGTTTTGAATTCCCTAAGTGAATGTAATAGAAAGGAAAACAAAATTTATTATTGAAAGTTAAGGCAATATTTGATATGATTTTACATAATATGTTCTAAGTTTTAATTATTGTAACAGGAAAAGGAGCAAGCGCCCAAATTGATGGTGGACGCCAAGACGGCGACCATCGAGTTTAAGGACGTGAGCTTCCGCTACATCAACGGGAAGCCCATTTTCAACGCGCTGAGCTTCTCCATCCCCGCGGGCCGCAAGGTGGGCATCGTGGGCGGCTCCGGCAGCGGGTGAGACCATAAATATGTTGGCACATTGACACACAGCACCATCTAGTTCCATGGCAAGCTACGAGGCCTGTGTAATGGATACCAGGTAGTTGATACACTACACATATATAACTTTAAATACATATACAGACACTACACATGTACAACTTTAAATACTGGATTACCAACATTCATGCTCATCACACAAATGAATGCCTACAGCGGGACTCGAACCTGCGACCGCTGGCATAGCAAGTAGGTCACTACAAACTGAGCCAAACGTGTCGCTGACGAGATATAGACTAGAGAGAGACTAGTGGTGTAGGACAGCGGTTTCCACGTTTGTTGAAGCTTGTTACCGTTCAGCAATACAGCCGAACAGCCGGACAGCGAAACCAAGAAACACTGAAAGTGATAAGGTGCCTACTTTGGTGGACGGTGTGCTATGCGGGGCGGCTCCTGGTACTTCTTTGAAAGTACAGTTTGAATTTTTATCCTGTATTTTGACTTAAAGTCGACGCCACTTTTTAAAGAGACATTTGTTAGGTAATTCGTATCTATCTATGTATACTAATATTATAAATGTGAAAGTTTGTGAGTTTGGTATGTTTGTTACTCTTTCACGCCACAACGTCTGAACGGATCTGGATGAAATTTAGTACAGAAATAGATTATAGTCTGGAATAACACATAGACTACTTTTTATCCCGGAAAAATGTACGGTTCCCGTGGAATAAGTTTGTTTTTGTTTTCCTAGAGGTGAACCCGAGCTAAGCGAGGGTGAGCCGCTAGTGTTTTTATATATCAAAGAGTGACTAATAAAGTTTTTCCAACTTGCAGTAAATCGACGATGGTGCGTCTCCTGTTCCGATTCTTCGAGCCGCAGTCCGGCGAGATCACGATAGCGGGGCAGAACATCAAGGACTTGGACATCGCCAGCTTGCGGAGGGCCATTGCTATTGTGCCGCAGGTGATCCCGTAAATTTCATCTATATATATAATAAGATCTATAATTTTAAAGATCGACTCGCATGAGCTCGATATATATATATAAAAGGCAAAAGTGATTGACTGATGTATCAACACGCAGGCCAAACCCTAAAGGCTAGAAAGTTGATATTTCGCACACGTATTCCTCATATGACGAAGGCATCTACTAAGGAAGGATTTTTCAAAATTCAACCCCCAAGGGGGTGAAATGGGGATAAAAGTTTGTATGAAAGTTTTTATTCATTTATCAATCATCATTTATTCAAAAATAATGAGTTAAGTATTTCAGCGTCTTCTAATATTCAACCCCTAAAAAAGTAAAATAGGGGATGAAAGTTTGTATGAAATCTACCTGTTTAGTTTTTTTTATAGTTTTAGCGCGAGCGAAGCCGCAGATTCTGCTAGTTAATATTATAAATGTGAAAGTTTGTTGAATGTTTGTTACTCAATCACCTCAGAATGGCTGAACGGAACTGGATGAGAGGCACAGAGATAGATTATAGTATGAAATAGCACATAGGTTACTTCTTATCCCGGAAAAATGTACGGTTACCGTGGGATATCTATATTTATTATATTATAATATACTTATAATATAAAATGAGCAATTCTTGTACATATATTTATTTCGTGTATCTCGGAAACGGATCTAACGATTTGGATCAAATTTTGTATTTAGATAAGCTTTTGCTCTTTAAGTTTATATATATAGGTGTCTTTTCTGAAAACTCAATTTTTGTATCTTTTCCCGAAAAAACAACGAACGAAGCTCCGTCGTCCGATCGTTTATAAAAGAAGCGACTAATGTATCCAAAATCGTGTATTTAATTTTATTTATCTGTATATATGTATGTGATATAACATTTGTTATTTTGTCCAGGACTGTGTTCTTTTCCACGACACCATATTCCACAACCTTCACTACGGAGATTTGTCCAAGAGCGAGGAGGAAGTGTACAAAGCGAGCAAAATGGCGGAGCTGCACGACTCCGTCGTCACTTGGCCTAAGGTATGTTGTACATATGTATATTCTTATATAATTTGTTCATAATAATCGTTTTTATTGTTTAACTAGCGACTTACCCTCGCTTCGCTCGTGTCTCTAAATAGGTACGTTTTAATTTTTTTGAGCGAAACCCTAATTCTTTTTCTAAAATAAAAGTAGCCTAAGTTACTCCTTATAATATTAGCTATCTGCCAGTGAAATTCACGTTAAAATTGGTCGAGCCGTTTCGGAGATTAGCCGAAACAAACAGACAGACAGACAAAAATTTTAAAAATTGTGTTTTTCTTATAAGTATGGTATATAATTCCATATGCGTTTAGTAAAAAACTGTTATTACAAAGAAACACTTTAATTTTATTTATCCGTATAGATTTGATGTCAAATTAAATAAGTACACAAATAGGAAAGCTATATACACGTTGAAATTAGTATACAAAATAATTTTAAAATATGTGAAATAATTTAGTTAGCGAAGGATTTTCATAAAAAAGCCTTGAAAACAAGGATTTTTATTATAAAAGATAATAAAATCAATTAATGATGAAAACGTTAGTACATAATAAGACATGCTCAGTCCGCTCACACTTGGCCCGCCTGATCCCCCTCGTATTGAAGAGAGGTCCACGCCCAGCTGTGGGACGTTAAAAAGGGCTGAATACATTTAACAAAACTCGAAAACACGCGTTTTCCCAGACATGAGACTAATCTAGATCGATTTTTCGCCCCCGAAAGCCTCCACATACCAAATTTCAGCGAAATCGTTAGAGCCGTTTCCAAGATCGCTGGTATCTATAATTTATAATATTATAAAGCTGAAGAATTTATTTGTTTGGTTAAATGCGCTAATTTCAGGAACTGCTAATCCGATTTGAAAAATTCTTTTTGCATTAGATGGCCCGTTAACTGAGGAAGGCTATAGACTATATATCATCCCGGAAAAATCTACGGTGCCCGTGGAATAGATTTGTTTTTGTCTAAGGACGAACCCGAAGCGAAGCGTGGGTGAGCCGCTAGTAAATAAATAAAGATATAAATATACAAGTATTGGTCGTTTATATATTATATATATTGTATGTCTGTCCGTGTCAGGGCTACGACACGCAAGTGGGCGAGCGCGGGCTGAAGCTGTCGGGCGGCGAGAAGCAGCGCGTGGCCATCGCGCGCGCCATCCTCAAGGACTCGCCCATCATCGTGTTCGACGAGGCCACCTCCAGCCTGGACTCGCTCACCGAACACGTACATCATTATATATATTTATTATATCCATTATTCTGGAAAGATGCTTACAAAAATAATTAAATTTAAAAAAATGTGTTTGCCTTATATGACATTACAAATAGACGCTTCAATATATATTATATATAGTATACTAATATTATAATCTATATTAGTATTATAAAGAAGTAAAGTTTGTGAGGTTGTGAGATTGTAGGGGGGTAATCTCTGGATCTACTGAACCGATTTAGATGAAATTTGGTGAGAAAATAATTTGAGGCCCTGGGAAGGATAAAGGATACTTTTTATCCCGGAAATCATCCCTTAAGAGGGTGAAAATGGGGATAAAAGTTTGTATGGGGAATCAACCTATTTATTTATATGTATAGATCACAATTGAAATGTTAATTGAAAACTGTCTACATGATAATTACAAATCAAATTACACTTTATCCAAAAAGACTTTTACAAGAACTTTGAACCGTCATTTTTAAATTTTACAGGCCATCCTACAAGCCCTGAAGGCAGCAACAGTGGGACGTACCTCAATATGTATAGCCCATAGACTATCAACTGTAGCGGACGCAGATGAAATATTAGTACTGGAAAATGGTGCCATATCTGAAAGAGGAACACATGCACAGTTAATAAATAACAAATCCTCACTGTATTATAGGTTATGGGAGAAACAGAATAAGGATCCGGTACCAAAATTGTGAGTTGCTCGCAAATTTTTCACATTCGGTACCAAGATGGTACCATTGGTTGATGTTAGTTCCATATTGAATTGGTATGTGAAAGAAATTCAGAATTATTGATCACCTATCACTTTTTGAAGTTGGTCAAAAATATTTGTAAATGTATTTATTATCGCTCTTTAAGTTTTATTCGATAAAATATAAATTCGTTGGAAATAATAAGTATTGCTGAGTTTGAAAATTGACAGAGAATATAAAATGTTTACATCACTGCTTTCATTACATCGAATAGTTCATAAAAAGGTAAAAGACAATAGAGAATATGCCTGTCATTTAAATAAAGGTGATTTTTTTTTTGATTTTTTTTAAAATCTTTATTGCTTTTGAATTAAGCCTATATCAATATTTTCTAATGTTATTTCTTTTTGATTAAAAAAAATATATATTAAAAGTGCAAATATAGGTGGCAGTGAAAATTGCTAAACGACTTTTGTCATCATTTTTAGTGAGAAAATCGCTAAATTGGCAACAGTGGCTCTGTTATTATAGACTGTGACGTCACACCAAGCGCACTTAATGGCGGGCGTTTAAAGTATCCGTATCGGTATAATATAAAAAAAGTCGTAGAGAATCCAAACCAAAAGTTTAATTTTATATAAATTGTACTAACCAACTATTATCTAATTCAAATAAATCTATTATACTTAGAATCGATTAGTTATAATCGATTTATACCTTTTTAATCGACCAAGTATTACTCGATTAGATATTCGAATAATGTCTAGTTTAATTTATTTTATGACGAATAAGAGAAAGGACTGGTGAAGTAAAGTATTGAAAATAGTGCGGGTTCAATTCCATTTAGATTTTGTTGTTTCTGGTGTGATATTAATGTAGTAAAATTCTAAGATCTTATTACAATCTCAATAGGTTGTAGTGATGTCTTTATATCGATATTATATCATACTATTTCTTTTTTTTTTGTTATATTATATACATATATTGCCGCTAAATTTATTTTTATTGAAGTGAAATTTCTTTAGAATCGTTGTGATTTGAAATTTCATGAAATGGAAATGCGACACGAGAAAGAGACAAACATATAAATATATAGGATTAAGCCGGCGAGAGAATGAGATGGAATACATTACACAGGAAGTGCAAATTAATAATGAATAATATGTTACGTAATATATGTAATAATATGTTAAATAAAATGTAAAATAACTTTTAAACTTGATAAAAATATTATAAAAAAATAAACCTTACAATTATCCTGCTCCTGATACTCTATATTCATCTCATTCTCTCGTAGGTTACTTTTCTGAAGTTTCACTTCTACCGTATGTAAATTGTATAAACAAACACTTTTTTTTTAAATTAAGTAAATATTGCAATAATAATAAATATCCTTTTTATGATTCGCTTTGCTTTGATGGAAATTCGTTTATTTGTTTTTATATACATATTTGTTTTTTTTTTATTTATCATAACTGTATTTTTTAACGAAAAATGTGCAGAAGAGTAACGAAAAAATCGCTACCTCGCTAAGAAATTAATTATTTTGTTTTTTGCTTTACAAAAATAAGAAATTCCGCATATTGCATACTAAAATGGGATCTAAATATATTTTTTTTATAATTACTAACGCATTATATCGAAAAGTCCTCAATGTGTGACAGTTCTTACATGCTTAGATTTTATGAAAAATTTAAGATTCCGTTAAATGGAACTTGTTGTTGATTGAATAAAAAAAAATCATTTATAATATTAAAAAGTGAAATAAATTTATAAATAGATATAGACTTTGTATGAAATTGTAAATGTAAATAATGTATGTTGGTTCTTTGTACAGTTTCTGTTGAATAAGAATATTTTGTTGTTTCATGTGTTTTATTGTCTTGCTTTTTTACCTTAATTCGATTCCTGTTCGATCCCTTTCGTTCTTTCCCTTGGACCTATAAAAAAAAGGACAGCCTTAAAAGATAATTTTGTTTGTATTATAGACAATAGATGGCGTTGGTTTACAAACACTAACTATTTTAATCTATACTAATATAAAGAGGAAAGTTTGTGAGGTTGTAGGGGGTAATCTCTGGATCTACTGAACCGATTTAGATGAAATTTGGTAAGAAGATAGTTTGAGACCCTGGGAAGGACATAAGGTACTTTTTATCCCGGAAATCAACCCTTCGATCGAATCAATCCGATTTGAAAAATTCTTTTTGTATTAGATAGCCCGTTAACTGAGGAAGGCTATAGGCTATAATATATCATCCCGGAAAAATGTACGGTTCCCGTGGGATAGATTTATTTTTGTCTAGGGACGAATCCGAAGCGAAGCGAGGGTGAGTCGCTAGTCTTCTATAACTATAGAAAGAATTTATAAAATGTAAATAGGACCAGCTCTAAATACGCAGTACAATTTTATTAATTTATGGCTTATTTAATAAAATTATGAGTATTTGATTTAAGTGTTTTTTATAAATCAGAATATGGGTACATTTTTTATTTTTACGTTTCTCTTTTATAAATTTTACATGAACATCAATAATAAATCCGATACATATAACGCCATCTATTAGTATTTATTTTAACTAATTTGTTACTATTAAGGTCTCTAGGTCTTATACTCTGCCTTTTTATGTACAATATTTTCTTTATATTCAAATAAAATTACTTTCAAGGTATCAATAAAGACAGTAATGATTTGTAAACTACCTCCATTATTGAAGATGATTGGTATATTATTTCTACATAAAAACAAAAATTATCGCAAAATGCACGCAAAGTAAGTTCAACTGATGAAAACAAAATATACTATACCCATAACTAAAACCTTTTAAAGTTTCTAAAACTAATGACCTGCGATAACATTCACTTTGACGAATCAAAAGCTACGGAGTTACTGAAGGGTTTCATTTTTTTCCACTTGGATTCATCATTATGGCTGGATGGAATTAAATATTGTATAGTCATATGGATTTCGGTGAAGAAAAATATTGTAAGGAAACCTGCACGTCTGCGAAAACTTAGGAAGTTTTCGGAAGACATGTGAAGTCCACTAACTCGCGTGGTGGACTATGGCCTGATCCTCGTATTGAAAGAAGGCCCGTGCCCAGCAGTGGAACGTTAAAAAGGGCTGAATACGATACGATACGGATTTCAAATACAAAGTTTGTTAAAATCGGCTTCCAAGATTTGCTTATGGCCTTATACAGTTGTTTAACTTTTGACTGCCATTGTCACATATACATATGTAACAAGCAAGCGCGTGCCCTGTACGCCAACGACACCAATATGTGACAAAAAATGTGGTGCACTATAACACGAAATAAACAATTAAATCATTAATATTGTGTATTTATTTATATATATCTTAAAAGTTGAAGCTTCCGTTCGTAAAATTCATGAAATAAATTAAAATACACCATAGATATTGAGAAATTTCATGATAACGAAGAAGAAATTAAACGTTTAAAAATAAGTGTTCTCACACGCCAAAGTCTTCTATAGATTACCGCTAGTGTTCTATACATATAATAAAATTGTAACTAAGCCGAATCTGTACATTGAATATTTTTTGGAAAATCTTATTGAAATAGACACTATTATCAATACACAGGCTGAATCTATAGTTTTTAGAATTCTTGTCTGTCTGTGATCGCATCACGGAAAAACCACTGGAGGGATTTTGATGAGGTATGATGATAGCTGGTTATCCGGGTCAACATATAGGATACTTTTTACTGTGGGAAAATATCTCATCTCTGAGAAATCTATATTAAACGTTAAAGCATAAGTAGAGACGAACCCGAGCGGATCGAGGGTTAGTCGCTAGTAACTAATAAAGTTAATTAAAATGGGCTGCAAACAAAACCTATTTGTTGCAGGCATTATCGCCAATCGAAGTTTCGAATTTGACGTATTGATTGACACATCTGTTGCCATAGTAACGGGACCGACGACAAATAATTGTGAAAATATTTATTAGTTTTGAGTTTTTACTGTTTTCTTATAGAAAATGGAGTTTTATTCATAAATAATGTCAGTGTTGAGTTTGTTGCCGGAAGATAAAAGGAGGGACCAAAGGTATGGTGTTTATAGCGATATTTAATTTATTTCTTTCGTTTGTTATATTTTTCTTACTCAAGTGTTCTAATTTTAAGAACAGAAACATTTTACTTCTATTAGTAAAATCATCAACTATTACTCATGAATTTTTATATACATACATACCTACATACTACTACTAAAGTTAATAAAAATGTAATTCATTTTACTTGTTAAGGGCTTCAAAGCTTACAGATTATTTCGCCAATATCACGTAGGATGGAGAAGACACGAAGGAGATTAGTCTATAATAAGATTATTAACTTAGTTTTTACATGATATATTATGACTACTCTACTAAAGTCCTTTGCGTTGAATTGTAGAGCTTAGACTCTACGAGTTAATGCAAAACCTTGCTTCAAGACAAAAAATATAATGATCAATACAAATAAGTCATACATCCACTATGTCAAATGTTTCTTGTTAATATTATAATGTTTAATTGTTCTTTAACATAACGATGGATGAATGTGATTTTTGGTACAGAAATATGTTCGTTACTCTTTCACGCCAATGCCACTGGACGGATTTCGATAAAATTTGGTACAAAGATAAATTATGATAGTTACATAGATAAATTATTATCTAGGCATTGGACTAACAAATAGGTTACTATCTATATATACATTTAATACGACTGTAGAGGTCGAATGTCTGTGCATAGAATAAAAATGCTAAAAACTGGGTCAGGGGGATGTAAGAAGAGAAATTGAACAAATCCAGTTTTTTTTTCAATTTTTTTGTCCCACTGTCTGTTTGTTGGTTTGTACGGGCTAATCTCCGAAACTGTTAGTCCGATTTAAATGAAATTTTGCACGGTGGTATCTAATATCTCCGGTCAACATTTAAGATAATTTTCATGCCGGAAAATTAAAGTTTCGGTGGGATAGTTGAAAAACTATAGTAACTTATACAGCTTAGAACACAATAACTACTGATTGGATTTTAATGAAATTTTACAATAATATAGTTCATACATCAGAATAACAAATAAGCTACTTTTTATCCCGGAAAGTAGTACGGGTCCTGTAGGATAGATTTGTTTTTGTTTTTCTAGAGGCGAACCCGAGCGAAGCGAGGGTGAGGCGTCAGTTAATAATAAATGCAAAAAAGTGACACCTGTCACATTGTAATACAAAAGACCTACCTAGGTGATGCGATCGTCCAAAGCTAGGATAAGTTACAAGTAGCTTATAGGCCTTTAGTTTAAATAACTTAGTAGAGTATAAACGAATCCAGGGTTATTTATTAGTATGTATATAACCATTTATTACCTATTTTATCCAGAAATTCGCTAGAAAGCGTCTACAGCAGCAACTCTCGGTTGAACCTGCTAAACAAAAGGAAGCGCTATCATCCCCTCGACATGTCAAGCCAGTCCATAGGCAAGGGGGATAGATACGTCACTCAGAGGGTGCTCTCAGCCAAGACGCATAGAGTTAAACAGCTTCAAAATCAATTGGCAGATGCACACTACCATTTACAAGTGAGTATTTTGAATTTTGACGTGTTTAACATTTGTTTATAAAAACCAACAATAATACTTAATTATCCTACAGTATTAAATGAGCAATTCTTGTATATTTATATATATAAATTTTATTTCGTGTATCTCAGCAACGGCTTTAACGATTTGGATTAAATTTTGTATTTAGATAAGGTTTTGCATTTAAAATTTTATCTATATACGTGTCTCTTTTGGAAAAGACATCACAAAACTATTATTAAACCAATTAATTTTAGGTAGAATCTTTTTTATTTGCTCTCATTTGGTAGGTTGGTATCATATAGTGCTATTTCATGATTTTTTATTGAAATGACTAAATTACTAAATAACCAGTTCATCTATACTTAATATTATAAAGCTGAAGAGTTTGTTTGTTTGTTTGGTTGAACGCGCTAATCTCAGGAACTACAAATTCGATTTGAAAAATTCTTTTAGCATTATATAGCCCGTTAACTGAGGAAAGCTATAGGCTATATATTATCCCGGAAAAATATATAGTTCCCGGGGGATAGTTTTGTTTTTGTCTAGGGACGAACCCGAAGCGAAGCGAGGCTGAGTCACTAGTATCTAGATAAGATTGATAGGAATATATTCATAGGAATAAGGACATTGATATCTTTAATGGTAGCTTGTTTAGTTTAAAAAAAAGATTGGTGTACTTATAGTGTCATATTATATCATAGTTGCAAATATTTAGCTGTTATTATTTTTATAAACTAATTTTTATTTGTAAGCTGTAACAATGTGAATCTTTAAGGTACTTTTTTTTAATATTTTAAATATTGTTTTGTCTTTACATATACCATTTTCTGGTTGTCGTTATCACCTATATTTAAGGTTTTAATTATTATTTACTCTGTATGTTATAATGTGTTTAGTTTGTACTTTGTTGGTGGTCTAATAAATAAATAAAAAAAATGTATTCAATAAGGGAATCGTACCTAAATGTCTTTTCCTAAAAACTCAATATTATAAAAAAAACACCAAGCGAAGCTCGGTCGCCCAGGTTCTTCACTTCAAATAAAAAAAGTTAACCATCTTTCAAATTGCTTAAAAGTCATTATACCTCTGAAGGGTGTTATTTTTTTAAATATACTATGTACATAATTTACGGGACTGATATTTAAAAAAAAATATGAATTCCATAAATGGCAAAGATAATGCGTAACATACCCACTATGAAAAAATCCGACGTTGTAAAATGCTAAGTAAAAAAAGGGATCAAGTTATACAGTCGGAGATAGATTCAGGAGTTTTTTTTTATTTACAGCTCTTTAGTCTTTTTTAGTTAGACATTGCGGGTTTTTTTTAACAATTTGTACAATAATACTTTCTTAGATTTACGCGAATATTTGACATTTATAATAATAGCAACACTAAATAAGATTAGTAATTAATAAAGAAAAATTGTAATATTTATTATAATAGCTAAAATTAAGTAAATATTATTGCTATATTTAATTATAATACTTATTAAAAACATTAAAATTTTTTAAAATGTTTAGAATTAAAATCAACTAATATTGTAAGGTACTTTGATGCCATTTTTGAATTTTTAAAATCATTTTTGTAAAATAGTAGGTAGGCTGTCTGTAACAACTGTACAATGCCATTGAGACATCTAACACCTTAGTCTCTCCCGTGACCATGATTGCTGTAAAGCAATCGAAACGTCGGGAACCAAAAATCATAATAAATTCGCGAAATAATCCGAAAATTTGTACAATGTACACTTAGTACTGTTTATGATGTACATAAGTAATGTTGTGTAATAGTAATTGAAGCTTGTTGTATTGCAATTTGCAGTGCAGATTCTTTGACTGTGTTCCAATGAAATCGTGGGTTATATTTTTATTTAGCTTCTTATTTCAAGATCTATTTATTTCTTTAATACTTAATTACAATATTTGAAAACTTAACGTAGTATTACCAAATTTTTTTAACACACCACATCAATTGTAAGCATGCAACAATATAATGTAAATAATATATGTGTCACCGTAAAATTGTAAACACTGCTAGATTACAGTCTATCTAGCGAGATTGTAAACTGTCGATTCGATAGTTTACAATCTCGCGAGATAGGTTACTATCTAGCGGCACTTACAATTTTACGGTGACATATATAACTGAAGATAAAAATATAAATAAACAGATATAATATGTACTTTAAATATAATACATATATATATTTTCTATGTTTTTTATTCCATCTTTAAATAAATCTAGTGATGTGTCTCCTCTAATAATTCTATTTAGAACATAGAACATATACTGATACTATTTTATCAACTGTTCATTACTTACGCTATGTTTATTTTAGGAGCTCAGCAACGAGAACCGAGTGTTACGTGCCGTACAAAAAAAGCAAGAAATTGCCCTACAAAGGTATAAAAGTATCTATTAGACCTATTTATATATAAAAAACATAAGTACCTACACATTATTTAACAAATATGTATCTCTTCAAAAAGTGGCATCGACGTGTATTTTAAACGGAACAACGTGCGTTTTAATGTTATCATCCAAAAAGCAATGAACAAAAGAGATTTGACAAAAGCTCTTTTTGTGCACTCTTTTTGAGATTTTTGAGACGCTATTTGTGTAGCTTGAGTTTTTGTATATCAATGACTAGCGGTTCACCCGCGCTTCGCTCGCTTCGTCCCTAGCTTGATTCCCCATACAAACTTTCATCCTCGTTTTAACGCTCTTAAGGGATGATTTTCGGGATAAAAAGTATCCTATGTCCTTCCTAGGGTCTCAAAATATCTTATTACCAAATTTCATCTAAATCCGTTCAGTAGATCCAGAGATTACCCTCTACAACGTCACAAACTCACAAACTTTACCTCTTTATAATGTTAGTACAGATTAGACCTTTTATATTCCCCGTATACATACATATTTTTAATTCATATG
The DNA here is from genome assembly GCA_033884665.1 of Argynnis bischoffii washingtonia. Lineage (NCBI taxonomy): Eukaryota > Metazoa > Arthropoda > Insecta > Lepidoptera > Nymphalidae > Argynnis > Argynnis bischoffii. Next base: position 1,241,707 of record CM066618.1, on the reverse strand, counting down.
TAGTTCGTATTTATAGCGTACTCACTCTTCGTTGTCTTAAGGTGCAAAGCTATATAATAAAATCGTCTAGGCTCTAATCACTTAAGATTTTTAATATAATGTGATAAGACTAATTATTTCGTAAATTCCGACTAGAATGGTATATCGAAAATAGACCTACATAGTGGTACATGTTACAGTCACGAGCGTAAATACATGACCATGTATGGTTCGGCATTAATATCTGAATTCATGATTTATTCATTAACTAGCGGCTTACCCTCGCTCCGCTCGGGTTCGCCTCTAGACAAACAAATCAATCCCACGAGAACCGTACATTTTTCCGGGACAAAAAGTAGCCTATTTGTTATTGTGATGTATGAACTATATTATTGTAAAGTTTCATTAAAATCCAATCAGTAGTTTTTGTGTACTAAGCTGTATAAGTTACTATAGTTTTTTAACTATCCCACGGAAACTTTAATTTTTCGGCATGAAAATTATTTTAAATGTTGACCGGGTATATAAGGTACCATCATGCAAAATTTCATTTAAATCGGTTCAACAGTTTCGGAGATTAGCCCGTACAAACAAACAGAGAAACAAGAAATTTGAAAAAAAAACTGGATTTGTTCTATTTTTCTTCTTACGACCCTCTGACTTGGTTTTTAGCATATTTTTTTTCTATGTACAGACATTCGACCTCTACAGTTTTATTATATGTATAGATATCCACAACCCACGGATTATGAATTGAAAGTACTTTGACAATTATTCTTGATCAGAGTAAAAAATATCTAGCAGATATTAGTAACGCATGGCATGTCCGATAGTTTTGCATCTAAGAGGGGAATGCCGTTTTTGGAGCCGATGCGGAAGTATAGGATATACCTATTTCTGCATCGCGTGTCTTGTCAGATAATTTTATCATTCGTTCGATGTCACGTATTTTTGATATTATCGTGGAATGTAAACATTAATGAATGAATCATGCAACCAGATATAATTGCCGAACTGTTGATGGTCATATTTTTATGCTCTTGACTGTACAATCTATTCCCATTTTGAATTTCACTTATTCAAATAAAGTAATAGCTTGAAGTAAGAAATAAATACGCACATATTCACTTTTTAAACTTTCGCATTAATAATATCGATGTTATTATTTACTATTGTGAACGCAACAACGCGTCGAAGCCGCATATCGAAATTGCACTTTAAACGGAGATTAAAAAAATGAAGTGTAATATTAACTGCCTCAGTCTAGGTCTAGTGACTAGCATGTACGGTATCAGATCCTGAGGTCCTGGGTTCGAATCCCGGGTTGGGCCAAGTTTAGTTATTGAGTCTTTCTGTATAGTAACAGCATATAGTAACAGCCCGGAGTTGGGAAGTTGGCGGTGTTTCACCCCCGTGCCTCGGAGAGCACGTAAAGCCGTCGGTCCTGCGCCTTAACTCTCACCGGTCGTGTTGAGTAGTCGTCCCACCGGAGTATGAGAGTGACAGGAATAGAGAGTACACTTGTGTCTGCGCGTACGCTTGTGCACTATAATATCTCCTGCGCAGTTGGCTAGTCTCAATGAGATTGGCCGCCGTGGCCGGAATCGGTCAGGAGGACATTATCTTTATATTTTTATATTATCAGATCTGGAGGTTCTGAGTTCGAATCTCGGGTCGGGTCAATTTTAATTACAAAATTTTTCTGTTAAGATATTCTCATTAGTAGCCCGTAGTTGAGAAGTGTTACACCCCCGGAGAGTACGTTAAAGTCGTCGGTCCTGCGCCTTAATTCCCATCGGTCGTGCCGAAGTATCGTACCATCGGACTTTGAGAGTAAAAGGAATAGAAAGTGCATTTGTGTTTGCGCGTACACTTGTGCACTATCTGAAATCGGTCAGGAGAACGTTATTAAAGCAAATTCCAACTTTCCACCAGATATGAGAACTCTAACGCCGAACTGCCCCAAATACTGAACTCTCATAACGAAGAGATGAGGATACAACAAAGCAGGTACAAACAGCTGAAGCACCAGTATAAAGAAGTGGCGCAGAAGTTGAAAGAGAGAGACATGCAACTACAGCAGTTAAGAGATGAGCATCAGCATCTACTGGATCTAAGTAAGGATAGGTGGGTATTTAAGTAGAAATAGACAACTAAATTTTCAGAGTTATATTATCTTATTTCTATATTTTCATTTATTTTTTGATCAACAAGTTTTTTTTTTATTGTTATCTTTGTTATTCGTCTTTTTCGTAGTGTTATATTTAACTGCCTCGGTGGTGTAATGGCTAGCATGTACGACTGCTCATTCAGAGGTTCGAATCCTGGGTCGAGCCAATTTTAGTTATTGAGTATTTCTGTTAATAAAGTTCCAGTAACAGCCCGGGGTTCGGAAGTTGGCGGTGTTTCATCACGAACACGTAAAGCTGTCGGTCCTGCGTCTGATCTCTCACCGCGAGTGTAGAATTATCATCTCATCGGACTTTGAGAGTAACGGGAATAGAGTGTACCTACTTGTGTCTCCGCGTTCACGCACTGCACTAAGTATAATATCTCCTACGCAGATGGCTTGCCTCAGTGAGATTGATCGCGGTGGCCGAAATCAGTCTGGAGTACATTCTCATTACTATTATAACTGTCAGTTAGATTAATCATTATTGAATGCCAGTTCTGCCAATGATATAATATATTAATATGTATTTGTTTTATAAAAATAGCTAAAAAAATTATAATACCTTATTTAAAAACTCAAATATTTACAGGAATCTTCTAGAACGTGAAAAACTCCAGGCACAAGTAACAGAACTAACATCTAAAGTCCAACAACAAAATGAAACGATCAGTATGTTACAACGACGCATCGCGCTGGAAGCCAAGAACTTCAAACATCAATTACAGGCTGAAATCAACAAACATAAAGACACTAGACACGATCTAGATTTAGCTATTACTAATGCTGATAAATTATCTACTATTATTGAGGTAAATTATGTGTTGAGGGCGGAGAATGAATTTCTGAATGAAATATTTTGCTACATGTTGTTTACGGTTTCTCTTATTTATTTATTTATCGGACACACAGTTGTTAAAACATTATAACATCTTATCTAAAAACTTTATTTTACGTACAAAACACACTTAAAACTAAACTTTATTTGTATTTTTTCACTAATGAAATTCATTAAGCACAAAGCAAATTAGCACTTTTCAAATTTAATATCAACAAAAAATTGGTCAATTGCCAGTAATGAAGTATTTAACTACTCTAAACGGAGATTAATATTGCGGTCACGATCACACTTCAATGAGCGGTTATTTTATATGAATGAATCAAATGAAAATTTGTTTATTTTCATTTTCGTTTTACTTTTTGACGACACGTTTGGTTCAGTTTGTAGTGACCCTACTTGCTGTGCCAGCGGTCGCGGGTTCGAATCCCGCTGGAGGTATTTATTTGTGTGATGAGAACGAATGTTTGTACTCCAGTCATGGGTGTTTATATTTATAATATGTATGTATTTAAAGTTATATATGTGTAGTGAAGTTCACTAACTCGCACTTGATCAGCGTGGTGGAATATGGCCTGTTCCCCCTCGTATTGAAGGGAACTCCGTGCTCAGCAGTGGGACGTTAAAAAGGGCTGAATAGATAAATAGATTAGATGTGTAGTGTATCAACTATCTGTGTCCATAACACAGGCCTCGTAGCTTATCATGGAACTAGATGGTGCTGTTTATTAATGTCCCAACATATTTATTATAAATAATTTAAAGCCGCTGAACATGATCCTTTCTTTACATAGGATGTTCTTCCATGGAGAAATATAAATGTTACTGTTTACTCATGACAAAATATAAAAAGATATCATGGATTTAATTTTTGTTGTCACCTAAAAATTCCACTAAAATATTTTTCAAAAATTTCTTCGATTTACGCGAATGTTTAACATTTTAAATAAAACTATCTTTTCAGATTTTTTCGCAGATTTATTTTGATTTTTGATTCCAAACGTTTCGGAACCGTCCTCTCCCGTGACCATGATTACTGTAAAGCATTCGAAACGTCGGGAAAAATCAAAATAAATTCGCGAAAATATCCGAAAAGATAGTTTTATTTAAAAGGTCCTATGTTGTTAATTTAATTTACTGATTTATCATGTAGTTATAGATTGTGAAAAAATTATTCTTTTCCAGATAAAGGAAAAAATGCTAAGCACGGCGGCTAGTAGAGGCGGTAAATCCCCCACAAAAGTAGGTTCGTTTACAAATGTGGCTCGACCTCTCAGCAAAAATGGACGAGATGGCAAAGGGGATGAAAGAACAAACGTATGATAGTATATAAATAATATCTACAATATATCTTTTAACATTAAAAACTATTATTTTAATGCATATGTATATAAAAACAATTAAAGTAATCATATCCTTCATAGAATTCAAAGCGTTAAAACTAATTTAATAAAATATTAAAATCAAAATATTTTTTTGCATCAACATTCCAGATGACTCAAATGGAGCAAAACATGCTCGCAAAATTATGCGAAAACTCTCGCACTATCAGTAGTTCTTTATCTCACGAAGAAGACACCAGTTCTTCGACAGAACCTCGTTCTAGATACATTTCAAGCAGAAACTCAACAAGCAACAGAACAACACCAAATCAAATGAGAAAAAGCTCTAAAAGCTCCGATGAAATAGTCGAAATTGCAAAAACAGTGCAAGAAGGCATGGCAGATTTAACAATTACAGACAAAAATACCAATTCAGAAGAATTAGAAAAGAAAATGGAAGCCATGAAAACAGAACTTATGAATAAAATGAAGAATAACGAAGATTCTAGAAGGCCAAGTGCTTTAAGACGACGGTCCACAGAAGAGTCTATTGAAGAAGTCATTGAGAGACCGAAATCAAGAGGAATGAATTCTGTAGTTTCATTCTATGACAATCCGAATTCGGATGAAGATAAGATACAGATTAAAAAAGATCTATTAACAGATAAAAGAGAAAAACCCATAGACAAATATTGCAAAGACATCATACAAGATATAGAAAAGAGCAGTAAAGTTATCGATGTTCACATGAAACAGTTTCGTCAAAATAAATTTGAAGGTGATAAGTTGGTTGAAAAATTGCAAGAGATTGATAAATTGAATGAATTTGTGAACAAAAATGGCGACATACCATCTGAAGCGTTGACAGAATTAAATAATAATTTCAAAATGTTAACTGAACAGGTTTTTATTGAGACTGTGCCAAAAAAGCGTATAGTTTCAGGAAGAAAAAGTTTGAGAATCGAATCTAGGACTAACTTTTTGGACGATGACATGAGTAACCAAGACCTGCTTGAAGATTTACTAGGAAAGAAATGAATTGTGAAATTTTGATTTTTGATGTCTTTTCTTACTGAAAAATAAATAAATTAGGTAATCTTAGTACAATATAATAGAATAATAACTCATTTCTAAATAGAAAAGAGGGTAGCTTCAAATTTTTATATATATTTTTATACGCTGCCAGCTGTTAATACAATAATATAGTATTTCATAATAAAATGAATTTAATATTTTTTCATATTTTTTCTTTACAATTAGGGCAATTTATAATTCATAACATGACCCTGATGTTTTAAAGAAAATAATCTATTTAAAATTAGTGTCCTTTCATTTCTATGTCGTACCTCCAAGGAACAATATTGTAATTAAGTATCATGGCAATAATACAATAAATTTAAAAAAATACCCGACTGCGTGAAATGCGAGCTAAAAAAAAAGACAATTAAGAAAAACAGTATTAAGAATATTTTATCCTTGTTGCGAGTCTTGCTGCGTGTATGTGTCTCCGACTGTATATCACTTGGACTTACATACCTATGTACATACAGGTCAAACACATAACCCTCATTTGGGTATAGTCAGGTAAATGTCACAATATTGACTTACAATGTTTTTCCTAGTACGTTTCAATATTTTTGTAATAACAAGCAAAACCACGCGCTATAGAAGTGCAATTAGAAGTGACGGGTTCGATGTCCATTAAAAACATTTTAAAACGAAAAATTGCAGTGAATTTATGCAAATAAATATTTACGTTACGTCCATAAATAAAGTTTCTCGTCAGAATGTTTTATGGGGCTTTAAACAATGTTTTATTTTTGTATAGGCTCATAGCTTTGTGATTAGATCATGTCCGTCCGTCCGATATTTATTGAACTCTCGGCCATTTTAATCAAGATGGATTATAAATGTTGGAACATTAACACACAGCACCATCTAGTTCCATGGTAAGCTACCAGGCTTGCGTTATGGATACCAGATAATTGATACACTACACATATATAACTTTAAGTACATACGTATTATAAATATAAACACCCATGACTGGAGTACAAACAATTGTACTCATCATACAAATGAATGCCCCCAGCGGGACTTGAACGCACGACCCCTGGCAAAGCAAGTAGTAGGTCACTACAAACTGAGCCATACGTATCGTCAAATAAATGATAAGATTGATTATAATATTATGGCGACCAATTCAGCTTCTTTTGGTTTTTATTTTGTTAGATTGTAGTTTCTATACGCCTTTATTTTGGAAAGCGGAGGACCGAGAGAGAAAACTCATGTTCTCTCCGTACTTTTTAAGGAATTCTCCTTAAATTAAAAAATTGAAGAAAAATATTTTGGTTCAGTAAAAATTAAACTCAATGAATTTTCGAAACTTCAGTAGTGTTTAAAATCTTTCTAGATGAAGGCTCCATAATATATCTTGATTCTTGACCGATCAAGAAAAATATTTTTTACACTAAAAGTTTTCCATCTTAATTAATATTACCTATAACAGTGAAATAATTGACCTATTTTTGGGTTTCTTCAAAAAGAAGGAGATATTACATTTGGGTATATTTCGTCCATCGTGAACTGCTTTTAATTTGTTTTAAATTAAATGATTAGTTAAAAGGTGATTTTAAAATCGATGTACCATATAAGGTAAAAAGTGACAGTATAAATGTGTTCCATTTTTAAGTCTATAGTAATATTATAAATGTGAAAGTTTGTGAGTATGGTTGTATGGATGTATGTTACTTTTTCACACCAGAACGGTTGAACGGATCTGGCACCCCTGACACACTCCCGACAAAATAAAAAAAGAATTATTCAAATCGGTCCAGCCGTTTTTGAGTTTTAGCGAGACTAACGAACGGCAATTGATTTTTATATACATATAGATAGATAGACTTAACCTGGTTGTCGAAATTCAACCATAGTCGTTACTGAAAATTTTTGGAAAACATATAATTAATCAATAGAATTTACCTAACTATATATAAAATGTTTTCAATTTTTTTTAAACAAAAGAAAGAAAAGAAAATCGGACGAGAAACAAAGGAGAAATAGGTACTGAACTGTTTTGTCTTTGCCTAATTATATATAGACTAGCGACTCACCCTTGCTCCGCTCGGGTTCGTCCCTACTTACGTTTTAACGTTTAGTATAGATTTCTCAGAGATGAGATATTTTCCCGTAGTAAAAAGTATCCTATATGTTGACTCTGATAACCAGCTATCACCATACCAAATTTCATCAAAAACCCTCCAGTGATTTTTCCGTGATACGGTAACAGACAGACAGACAGACAGACAGACAGACAGACAGACAGACAGACAGACAGACAGACAGACAGACAAAAATTCTAAAAACTGTAGATTCGGTCTCTGTATCGATAATAATGTCTATTTCAATAAGATTTTCCAAAAAATATTTAATGTATAGATTTGTCTAAGTTACAATTTTATTATATGTATAGATTGTATTTATTAATTTTTAAGGTTATTAACATATCATCTATCTTATCAACCATGTTCCATATTAGAATCGAACTCATGATCTAGCAGGCATAACGCCAGGTTTTTTAATATCATTGAGTAAGTTGTAATAAATCATGCAAGATAGCCCAATTTAGTATCTAAATTATTGCTGAAGATATTTTCAAATTACGTTAAACAATTTTATTCTCAGAGAAATGGCTTCATAAATTGACTTTATCTCAGAGAATGTTTAATTTAGTCAATTGATTCCATCAACTTGTATGTTTGAGATTTGTATAACTTTATTGTTATTAATTGTCCATTCATGTGGATAGAATTGAATAAAGTATATTTTTTATATGCGCTTGTTTTTCTTGGGTTTATTTCAGCGGACTAGCTACTAGCCCTGCTTCGCTTGGGGGAGTTTTTAGGTACGTGGATTTTCACAATTCCATGGTTTTTTTGCGTGAAACTCTTAAAGCCTAATTTACTCCTTATGACATTAGCAACCTGCTAGTGAAAGTCCCATCAAAATCGATCTAGCCGTTTCGGAGATTAGCCGGAACAAACAAAAAGACAGACACAAAAATTTTAAGAATTGTTTTTCTAGTCTTACTGAAGCTTAAAGCTTAAAGCCAGCTTTTCTTCTATTGTTTATAATGTTGAAGCCCAGGATACCAGGAATTTTGTACGAAAAAAAATCTTTTTACTAAAACAGTACATTGACTTCAAAATTACTTAATACTAATAAATTACTTCAACTTAGTGGATTTTTTTTAATTCATATGAAAAAAGTCTCTAACTTTGAGACATTTTCAATAAAAAAGTTAGATAATAGATTTGGAGTGAAGATATCACTAATACTAATATTATAAAGAGGCAGAATTTGTTTATTTGTTTGTTTTTTTGTTTGAACGCATTAATCCCAGGAACTACTAATCCGATTTGAAAAATTATTTTTGCATTATATAGCTCGTTTATTGAGGAAGGTTATCTATACATATAATAAAATTGTAACTAAGCCGAATCTGTACAATAAATATTTTTTGGAAAATCTTACTGAAATAGACTTTATTATCGATACAGAAGTCAAATCTATAATTTTTAGAATTTTTGTCTGTCTGTCTGTCTGCTACCGTATCACGAGAAAACCACTGGACAGATTTTGATGGAATTTGGTATGATGATAGCTGGTTATCCGGGACATTATATCGGATACTTTGTACAGCGGGGAAATATCTCATCTGTGAGCTAAACGTTAAAATGTACCTAGGGACGATCCAAGCGAAGCAAGGGTGAGTCGCTAGTCACTAAATAAAAAAAACAGCTGAATTTAGTGCCTCATTCAAAATTAAATAACATTGAGAAATTACAAACGTTTCGAATAAGTGAAGCAGAATGAACTTGCCAACTCGTCTACAATAGCCTTAGCGAGTCTTTACGAGTCACTGGTTTAATTATTAAAGATAATGGGTTCAAATATACAGCTTTTACGTCCAATCCTGTGATAATGTTTACTGAAATAAAAGTTATACGTATAGCCCAATTGTAACGTGCTCGCTTGGGAACAAAGTGATGTGGGTTCAAATCCGGGGTCTCGCACCTCTGATATTTGCGATCTCATGTGCGATTCATTTCCAACATGATTACCACTTGTGAAGGAAAACATCGTGAGGAAACCTGCATGTCTAAGAAATTCTAGCAAGTTTTCGAAAGACATGTGAAGTCCGTCAACCCGCACTTGGCCAGCGTGGTGGACTATGGTCTGTTTCCCCTCGTATTGAAAGGAAGGCCCGTGCCTAGCAGTGGGATGTTAAAAGGAGCTGAATGCATACATACATACATTTGAATCTTGTCTGTTTGTTGGTAACTGCTAATTATAAGTGATCGTACTTGCGATTACAAGATATGAATGTTTGTATTGGATATGCATATGATATGTTTTACTAGTATTTGCCCGCTACTCCGCTCGGGTTGTTGGTATTTTATAAAAATAGGTTAAGTGTGGTTTTAGGATATCTTAATATATATAATTCTTGTGTACGTGTGTTAGTCACCTAACTCCTCCTAAATGGCTGGACCGATTTAGTTGAAATTTTGTGTGTATATTTCAATGGGTTTCTGGATGATTTTAAAATACAAATGGACTTGGTAGATGGCGCTGCACTCGGTGTGTCACTGATCATCTCCTAAACGTCAGGGACGATTTTAATGATATTTTTTGTGTACGTTTGAGTTCTCTGCAAGATTTGAATTTATAAATGGACCCGATAGGTGGCGCTGCAGTCACAAAATTTTCGTGATAGACTCCATTTTTCGTGCAATAAATACATTTAAATAGTTGATTAAAAAAACGATGTGTATGTATGTATGTTGCCCTGCGGACTCCAGAACAGCTAGAGCGATTTTGATGAAATTTTCAGGCAATCTTCAGATTAGCCCAGCGGGTGGTCCTGTGAATTTTGTTAGCGATCGGAAGTTTGAACGCGGGCGAAGCAGCGGGTACTGCTTGTATATTATAAGTCTAGTCTTTAGTCTTTCGAATTTCACTGAAATCCATTTATATTTGAAGCTATACCGGATAGCTTAAAAAACACAATGATTCACAAAAAAATGGTTTTCAAAGGAAACTTAGTAGATATATATGTATACATGTTCTTAATACCTCGACTGTCGATCGACCTCCTAGAGGTCGATGTTAAAAATACCGTTGTCTGTCAAGCGACCTCCTAGAGGTCGATTAGTCCCGATGAGATTTAATATGTGATTTCTCGCGTTTAAACTATGTTTATTTTTATCTAGCTTTTGTAACGTGTAAAGAAAAAGACAAGGAATAATATCATATTACATGTCAAAAAAGTAATAACTCCAATAACATAAATTTTAGTAATTTGTGCAGGCAACTTATTTAAATTTTGGCGGTCTTCGAACTTAATATTTAGTGAGTAAAAATTAATAAAATAGTGTAAAATTATTATTACAAAGATTGGAATATGATGGCAGGGTAAGTAATTAACAGTCTTTATTTCATAGGATGCGTTTTGAATAAAGATTTTATACAGAAATTTTTACATTTATCAAACATCGTAAGCATTGACGCGCACTAAGTCCTTATATTTTCACTTTTTATGGATAAAAAATACACTAGTGACAGCATATTATCTATATTAACATGATTTAAATTTACAACTACATAACTACATATAATTGAATTTGCAAATCTTCTATTAGATTTTAAGTAATTAGTAATATAAAAACACGTAACCCAAAACCGATCCGCCATTTTTGACGGTTGTTGGATAGTATGGATAAGACTTTTTTATTATTCATTAGAATATTTCCACTGGCTTTTTTAGCATTATTTGAAATTTTGCATTTTATAAATATTTTAACTGTTTTCCTAAAAAAAAATATTTTTATTTTTTAAAACAGTACGATTTATATTTTATAGATATAATTTCAACTTAGACATTACTTTAAAATATTATACAAATTAAAAAAACTGACTGCATAAAAGCTAACTAAAAAAATGAAAAGAAGTTGACGAAGGAATATAATATAATACAGTCGGAGACATACATATGTACGAGTACATCTTGCGAGAAGGATGAAACGTGGGTTTTTTTTATAGTATATTTTTTTATTTACCGCTTTTTGGTTTTATTAGACATTTGAATTTATAATAGGTCTTTGAAATTATTACCTATGAAATTAACGTTTTACAATACTGGCCATTGGAAACGTAATTTGTGAATGGCTAGCAGTAAATTCTAAATTTAAATTAATTTTATTTTAAAAGTTCTATTTTCAATCGAGTTCTATTTTCAAATTCGATCATTTGTTTATTAATTAGTGTTTTGTTTTCACTACATTTGTTTGTTTTTCATCAATATGGGCATAATAAAAATACGAGTAATTATGAAATACGAGTTCCGTCGCGGTAGCAATGCCGCACAAACGGCTCGCAACATTAATGACGTGTACGGAGTGAATACTACAAACGAACGCACGACTGAATGCTTCCGACATCGAAATTTTGATTTAAAAAAATGAACACCGTTGTCGCCCGAAGAGTAAAACCAGCAACGACAAATTAAAGGCGATAGTGGTAGCATAAGATGATGTTCTCCTGACCGATTCCGGCCACGGCGGCCAATCTCATTGAGACTAGCCAACTGCGCAGGAGATATTATAGTGCACAAGTGTACGCGCAGACACAAGTGCACTCTCTATTCCTGTCACTCTCATACTCCGGTGGGACGACTACTCGACACGACCGGTGAGAGTTAAGGCGCAGGACCGACGGCTTTACGTGCTCTCCGAGGCACGGGGGTGAAACACCGCCAACTTCCCAACTCCGGGCTGTTACTGAGGCTTACTAAACAGAAAGACTCAATAACTAAACTTGGCCCGACCCGGGACTCGAACCCAGGACCTCAGGATGTGCAGCCGTACATGCTAGCCACTACACCACCGAGGCAGTTGCTGGTAGCTGAAGATACTCAATCTATGGCTGAGTTAGCAGTAAAGATTTACTGTAATTTTATTTTTTTATTTGTACATCTATTTAAATATTATTATAATATGTATGTATATGTGTATTTTTTGTATATAAAATATATAGTCATATTATACTTGTAGGCTTATATATGTAACAGTTTTTTTTTTCTCTTTGATATATCTTTTGGCACTTAATGAACCTGCTACCTAACACTATCTTTCACATCCATGGGTTGACTGGAAGAAATCTCTTTTAGGGATAAGTCCACCTTTGCCTTTGTCTTCTAATATGGAATTACAGTATTTTGTTTTATAACTGCAATAAAAAATATACTAGGTTTCAACGTTAGCATCAAAAAAATATTGGTCCATTTACCTCGAATTGGTAAGGTAAGAAAACTTGTTTAACGGGTGGCGCATGAACTAAACGATCTCCAACGCGACGAATGCGTTGAGGTATGCCTTGCGTTGTTTAACAAACATAGAAATGAAGGGATTTGAATCACATTGTCATCGTGTTGGTTAGACCCCGGTGTAGCACCTAGACAAAGCCCCGAACTTACCCCTAAAAAATCATGGCTACTGTTTAGTGGTCTAGTGCCGGTATAATTCATCACTTCTTACCAAATGGCACTAGCATTACTGCGGATGTGTACTGTAAGAAACCGGACACAATAATGGAGAAGCTTGCCAATCTCCGGCCAGCCTTGGTTAATTGCTCGACTTCGCTGCTCCTATAAGACAAACCTCGACCTCATACGGCACAACAGGCGGTCTCTAAGCTACAAAAGCTAGGGTTTGAAGCTTTGTCAGACTTCTACTTTTTTCAAAATTTGGACAACTTCTTGGCAGATAAAAAGTTCAATAACCGAGAGGCAGTGCAAGATGCCTTTGAAGAGTTTGTTGGCTCCCGCACACCTGGCTTCTTCAAGAAGAGCATTGAAAAATTACTACTGTGCTGGCAGAGATGCATCAATAGCATGGGTGCATATTTTGATTGATAAAAATGAAATATATTTATGAAAAAAAAAAACTAACTTTCTGTGTATTAAACGGCAATTTCATAGGTAATCTATTTTTATCCTAAATTACTTTTAAATATGTAAGTTGTGTTCTTTTAAATATTTTTATGATCGCCAAAAATCTTTATTTTGAGACCCCATTCGATTGGTTTGGAAGATTTTTTTTAAAGACACACAAATTGGCGACTGATATCTGCCATTTTAATTTTTAACTATTTTTATATAACCTATGACACTCGCGTAAATACAAAATATGAAAACATTAACGAAATACAAAAAACAAAATATGAACGACATATGAATCATCAAAATCGGCCCATGCGTTTGGTCTCTAGAGTGCCACAAAGGAAAAAACATACATACACACATACATACATATATACATACATACATATGTACATACATACATATGCCTACATACATACATAGGCTGATAAACACATTACCCTCCTTTACGTTGCGCATTTGGGATAAAAAATATGTTTATTTGCATCTATTAAACTAGTATCATGTTGCATTTTATGTTTATTGTAACACAACAAAATTGATTAAAACATGCGTGGACTGGCTTCATTTGATTTTTTTAAACTAGTGATACAATATGGTATATGTACCGTGTATATATTCATATGCATTTAGTAAAAAGCGGTTATTTTAATATTACAAACAGACACTCTAATTTTATTTATCTGTATAGATATAATCTGTTCAGATGTGATAGTATTGGTCGTATCCATACTTTTATAGCCGTCATTGAAATTTTTATAGTGAAATTGTTAGTTTTCGTAATTGATTTCTGAAATGTTCTAGTAAGGCAGTATGCCTGTTTATTGTATTTTTCTATTTGTAAATATCACTAAATTGTAAAATGTACACATATTTTAATGAAATATTAAGCAGAATTTACTCTGCGATCCAAAGTTTGAGATGACGATTTTTAGCACTTATTTTCAAGTGTTTGGTTTGTTGTTTAATTCTCGTAAACTAAATAGTTATAAGAACTCAAACTAAGTCAGTATTATCTACGTGGACTAAACTATAATATAAATGATTATCCTAAATCTCTTGGTCTTCAATGCTCTCAGAATTCAAGTATAAAAAATACCTCTTTTTTATCCATGTGCTAAGTCGCCATGATTGAGACGTGTTATTGTAAAGCTTGTGGTGTGAAAAAATGTACAGTGAGTTGAGTTGTTTTTATCAATTAATATAAAATATTGTATCTATAATTCAATGGTATAAAAAACTTTTTAAAATAATAGTTTTATTTTGTAATAATTCCAGATTTCATACTATGTACTGATAAAAATTACTTACAGTGATTTTAACTTAGAATTAACTATATATTATTAAATACAATTGAACTTATATTTTTATAAATTGTTAGTAAATTTCAATACGATTCCAACGACATAAGCTTTATATATAGCTTTCATATAAATTTTTTAGAAACATTGTTATTTTAATAATGCGTACATATTTCGCGCGAGGCCCTCGGAAAGTAGCCGACAGATGCGCCATATTCGTGCAAAATGACAGCGACAGTTGAGAGGTTAAGTGCCATCTTTCATTTAGATTACATATAGAGAGTACGTGAATAAATAGCACCTGTAGGCATATAATATATGTATGTAGGTGTACTTTTATATCCTTAAATAAATACAAGTACCTACTAATAAATTTAACTGATCAAATCACGTTGAACGTACTTGTTTCATTTAAATTTGTATCTTTTCCATACATATAATAAAATAGCAACGAACTTAATCTGTACATAAAATATTTTTAAAAACTATGACTGTAACGTATTATGTGCAGAATATAGACCGCAAAACAATCATTGTTGAAATTTTTGTCTGTTTGTCTATACGCCTGTTTCTCTCTAAATCTAAATTTTATGATAACTTATTGCTCGAGTCAACATTTAGGATTGTTCTAAGGAAATTCATTCCTACGGGAAAATATAATATCTGGTTTTGTCGAGTAGTCCTCTGAGACACCCCAGCGAAGCGATGATAAGTTGCTAGTCTATACAGATAAATAAAATTGGAGTGTCTGTTTGTAATAATAAAATAATCGCTTTTTACTAAATGCATATGGATGTATACACGGTACATATACCAAAACAACATTTTTTACAATTTTTGTCTGTGTGTCTGTTTTTTCCGGCTAATCTTTGAAACGGCTGGACCGATTTTGACGGAACTTTCACTGAAAGATAGCTGCTGTTATAAGAAGTAACTTAGGCTACTTTTATTTTAGAAAAAGAATCAGGGTTCCGCGAAAAAAAATTGAAACCCATGAAATTGCGCGATAACGTACGTACGTGACGTAAATCGCTCAGTAATTTAAATCAATATCTTAGAAGTAACAAGCTACTATTTATGTATAAACATAGCTAACCGTGAAAACGTACCTAGGGACGAACGCGAGCGAAGCGAGCGTGAGTCGCTAGTTGTAAATAAGACTAGTGTCTTTGAAGTGAGTTTCTATTATATGAAAGCGACACGTGTTGACTATACAATTGAATTTTCCACGAAAATTCCTATAATTTTGTATACGTATTATTGAAGTGAAAACTTCTATAGGCAGGTTTGGTCGGGAGTAATTTCATGTAAGTCGTCATCGACATGGTCACGTGACGTGTTAAAGCTAACACTCAGAGTGCCGATAGATGTCAAAACCAGATAAATGTACACAGTTTTAATTTAAAAAAATTAATTTAAGATAAAATAATTAATTTGAATATCCAAAAATAACAACTTAGTCCAGTCATTTGAGCTTAAATTAGGTAAGAATCTCGGAATTCGAGATACCCAGCTGTAAGTCTGTAAATACTTGTATATTGACACCCTAAAAGTTGTCTCAAAACCTATTATGGTAGGGTATACGCAACTATTAAATTTCAAGGTTAAAGATTACAAAAAACGTTTTTTTGCGCTTTTTTTTTAAATATCTCACTTCCTATGGGTTTTTTGCTATTTGTATTTATTATCAATATTGTAGAATACAAAATTCTCTACAAATTTTGTTTAAAAATGATTTTTATACGGTGAACCGTTTTCGAGATAGAGGGCGGAGAGCGCGCGGTCACAGCATCACTTCAGGTCAACCAGTGCCTCCGGTCGAAAACGCGCCATATATAGTTGATGAACTATCGATAAATCAATGATTATAAATATTTGTCAATTTTTATTAACTATTATATTATATTTTATCATTTTTTTTCCTAACTTATCCACTTTTTATTCAGTATAAATTTATTTAACAACACTTACCTGCCCATGTAATTGCAGAATTGTTAATGAAAATATAGGAATTATATTTGAATTTTAACCTAATTAATATTAATAACTTCTTACATGATGAAAAAAAAAACAAAAGAAAGTTGCGATCACTTATAAATAAAAGATGATAAAGAGGTTGGTATATTATTCATTAAGTTTCTTTACAATAGCGAGCAATGAAGTTTTTATACTAAACCTAAAACGGAAGGTGAACCCGGTAAAAAAAAGTCTTTATCGTGTACTGAGGTATGAGAACCATTAGTTATTCACTATTTTTTGTCAAATGAAACTTATGATTTATTTACATTTTAGAACACTAAGACTACGACAGCATATAAATAGATTAACTTTCATAGAAGCTAAATATTTTAAAGTAAAATGAAGGTAAAATATACATCTGTCATGACCCAAAAGTCTATTTTAACAAAAAGCTCATAGAAGTATTGTTTTGTATATTACCAATATAAGTTGGAGCAAAAAGCTATCCAAGTTGGGAAACGATCGAAGTAGGTACTAATCTTCAGTTCGAACTTCAGTTTCATTATAAAAAGCAATCTCCTACAGTCTTGAAATAACAAATGTGTTTAATTTTCTCATTTCTACCGTGTTTTTATGGATAAAGTTAGAAATCCCGTAATTTTTTGGTCATTTTTCAAGTATTGCACAACAAGTTGTGACATTTTTGTAAATAACTTTTACGAGCAAAGTATTATAAAGTCTTACGACTATGCTGTTTGAAGGCGAAGGTTTAACGTTTTTGCCTGACTGCAAGAGTACAAAAATTCTTAAGGAATGTTTTTCTTAAAAGAAAGTTATTATAACAATATTGGTATCCAAAATGAAAATAGTGTTCAAAGTAATAATAAAAAAAATTATTTAAAAGATTAAGCCCTTTAAAGATACAAATATTGCGTTGACCCAAGGACAGTATGGGTTTGCCACCGGGAGCGGGGCCGCTTCGGCGGTCTCGCGACCGGAGGGCGGGGACCGGTTGCGGAACTGTGAAAACAGGATCGTAACCGGTAGAGGGGAAGGCCGCGGTGGGAGAGGAGTGCCGGTATTTCGGTGCGCCGTTCTCCCTGCCCCCCGCGGCCTTGACGGGGCTGCCACCGTCTTAGATGGCAGACGCGGTGGGGCTGCAGGGGAAGAGGAGTGTCGGTGTGTCGTTGCCGCTCTCCCTGTCCTCTGCAACCGATTGAAGAGTGCCCACTTCGGTGGGCGGCGTGGTTTAATGGGGCTGCTCCGGGTACTTCTCTGGTTCAGCAGAGTGGACTGTGGAGCAGCCCCATTGGTTTGGTGGCCGTCAGGCCTGCCGCCGGGGCGTTGCGGTAGTTATGCGTAAGCGATCCCGCGGCGTCCCACTAAGGCGGAGGGGAGGGGAAAGTTGGGGTTTAGTGGGTAGTACCGGCTCTTCTAGTCGGTGAGCCCCACATAACCACCTGGGGGTACAGGTGGTATGCGTAAATGCATTCCCCAACTATAAAAAAAAAAAAAAAAAAAAAAGGACAGTATGGGTTTCCCTCTCAACATCTGTGGACATCCATCTCGTCGTGGTTGGGAGTCATTAGCGTCCGGCAATCTAGCCGGGCGGGAAGCCAAGAAACGCACCAAGTGGGGGGTGAGGTGGGCGATGTGCCATGCGGGTTGCTTCTGGTAGTTCTCTGATAGTAGAGTGGACCGTTGGAGCAACTCCATGAGTACGTAAGTGACCCTGCGATGCCCATTAAAACGGGGGAGGTTTTGTTGGGTGTTAGTGGATAGTACTGGTTTTTCTAGCCAGTAAGCTCTACATAACCACCTGTAAGTATACAGGTAGTATGCATGCGTAAATGCGTTTTCCAACATTAAAAAAATAAATAAATAAAAAGGACAGTATGGGTTTAGGAAGGAATCGTAAAAAAAGTTTAAAATGATAGCAAAAAATAGCAATACTATACTAACAAGGAATGTAATATTTTCACAGTAGTCTCCTTTTTATTTTTTTCTATATTGTCGTTAACTTGTTATTGTTTTACAGCTTCTATTTTATTCTAATGACATCAGTACGATTAAATCGACAACGAAAATATTTGATTAAGTATCTATAGTAAATGAAATTTCCCATTCTGTTATTTTTTACTTTTTAGTGTTTTGAAGTCGGTTTTTTTAAATTTTATATCATACATTTTATTGCTTTATTTAAAACCTTTTAGGCAGCGCACGCCAATAAAGCAACACAATTGTAAGTTTTTTCTGAGTCCAAATGAAGGTAAAAATAGAGAAATTTACAGATTATCCTCTACATCGGATTTCTTACAGTGAGGTCAACGGACCCCAGGGAGGTCCTTAATATGTGTGCTAGGGGTCCGCAGCAGCTCAATTAGTTTTTAACACTAATTAAAAAAACTGTAGAGTAAACTAACTCGTTGTTTGTTTCATCCGTCACTCTCGCTGGTTATTGTTGAGCAGCGCGAGGCACGGAGGTACTGCACTTACAGTGTAGGCGCAGTTCCCCTGTGTATGTAGTATCTACTATTTTTTCCCTACAATATTCTTTAAGAGGGGGTCCGTGGAATTTTACAAATTTTAAAAGTGGTCCATGACTTATGCTGTTCCGATATATTTACAAAAAGACTAAGATGAACTATATAACTGGTGTAAAGCTCATAAAATAATTTTAAATGCAAAAAAAAAAAATCATATATCCAGTTTACACGTAAAAAGAAAAAGATATATTTTGAATATAAAATATCGAATGTAACTTTAACCAAAGTAGATGTTGTCTGCGACTTGGGGATGTTTTTGGAATCTAAATTGCAATTTACTTCACATATAGAGTATATCTCGAGAGTAGCTTATAAGTCATTAGGGTTTGTTCTCAGAAAAGCAAAAGAATTCCATAAAATCTCAACTGTAATAATCCTTTTTACTATTTTGTCCGAAGCAAATTGGAATATTGTTCTGTTGTTTGGTCGCCTCAGTACAATGTCCATGTTGATAGAATTGAACGTATACAAAAAAAGTTATTGAGGTTCTTAACATATCGGTTCAGGATTCTTAACAGCTGCACAGGATATGAAAGCAAACTAAAGTATATTCATCAGCTGTCTCTAAACGCAAGAAGAAAGCTGTTAGATCTAACGTTTCTATCCAAGCTACTAAATAAAAGTATCGACTGCCCGATTCTACTGTCGAAAATAAATTTTAATATACCAGTTAGAACTTCTAAAAAGCAAATTCCCCTCTTTCGAATTAATAAACACAAAACGAATTTAGGAAAAAACGCGCCGCTTAACAGAATAGCTAGAACCTATAATGGCACCATTTCGGAAAATATGAGGGTAGACATTTTGCATGATAAATTTAACTCCTTTAAAAACAAAATTAATTGTTATCTCGAGCAAATTCAATAATAATATTTATATTAATGTATTTATATTTTATTTTATTTTTGTACTAATAAGATTGCATGATAATTTTCTATTTTTTTTTAAATATAATTTGCTAGTGTTTCATTTTAATTTTGATTTTATAAAATATTAATTTTAACTTAAGTATAACATTTAAATTATTTTGTTCTCTACAATGTGTTTAAAAATTTAATGTACAAAAATGAAAATATTTATAATAATGTTAAATAATTGTATTTCTTTTAAATTATTAATATCAATTTTCTAATATTATGTAATTAAATTCAATTTTTAAATCTTTTTATCCCTTAAATTATACAATAATACTGCATGCTGTGATTACCTATAAAAAGAAATACAATTATACGTATAATTTATTATGTAAATTATTATCATTAATAAAATTATTGTAATTTCTGTTGGTAAACCAAATAAATAAATAAATGACTGCAATAAGTTCAAGAAACACTGCTCTACATCCAAATTGACAAACTTTTCATCTTTAAAATATTAGAATACATAGAAGTAGCCAAATAATGAAGAATTTAGTTAAAAATGAATACAATATTATGTTTTGTTTATATCGTACTATCTGATCAGCAAATATTTACTCTTTGCTTTAAATTTTCGACTTCTGATGTAATAATCTGCGCTAGCAAAACTCACATTTACTTCATTTTTTTTTAATTTAGATCATAGTTGCGGTATTTTTTTAAAAAGTAAACCTTTTTAAAAAACTTTGAAAGCAGAAAAAAAAGTAAGAAGAAAGAAGCATAAATAAATATATATAATATCAAATACTAGCGACTCATCCACTTTTAACGTTTAATATAAATTTCTCTGAAATGAGATATTTTCGCGCAGTAAAAAGTATCCTATATATTGACCCGGATAACCAGCTATCATCATACCAAATTTCATCAAAATCTGTCAAGTGGTTTTCTCGCGATGCCTTCCCAAACAGACAGAAATTCTAAAAACTATAGATTCGGCCTTTGTATCGATAATAATTACTATTCTAGGGGATTTTCCAAAATATATTTGTTGTACAGATTCAACTCAGAATTTTATTATATGTATAGATAAAGATTTTAAGTCTCAAAATATTGCTTGTCTTCAAGAAAGTTACTCTCTCAGTTATTCGATAATTAACATAGACTTCGCCGCAACGATCGTCAAAATTAAGTACTTTCTTTAAACTACAAAACTTAACTAATATTAATGTTGCTACGGATAGAGACTCATGAATACTAACAACTAGACTTATGCAAAATGTCATTACAGTATGAAATAATGTGGTATACGTGACAGCAGTATATTTATCAATATATTTAGGACTAGTGACTTACCCTCGCTCCACTCGGGTTCGTCCCTACTTACGTTTTAAGGTTTAGTATTCTCAGAGATGAGATATTTTCCCACAGTAAAAAGAATCCCATATGTTGACCCGGATAGCCAGCTATCATCATACCAAATCTTATCAAAATCCCTCAAGTGATTTTTCCGTGATGCGGTAACAGACAGACAGACAGACAGACAGACATAAATTCTAAAAACTATAGATTTGGCTTCTACATCGATACTAATTACTAATGTCTATTTCAATAAGATTTATCAAAAAATATTTAATGTACAGATTCGACTTACATAGTTAGAATTTTATTATATGTATAGATAGTTTAGTATGTTCTTGGCTTTATTTATGGGTTCATTTTAGGCTACAATAGCCTATACCCAGCTACCCCCGAGAAATGGGGGGACGCAAAGCTTTGAACAATTTTTTTTTTCAATTTTAGCTTTACTGTGACGTTCTATCGAAAAATGTTTTCTTCTAAAGTTGTAGGTCTAGTAAAAATCTAGAACTTTTTTTGATAACACTTTTTACAATAATTTCAAAGTTTTCGAAATATTTGCAAAAAACTCAGTTTTTAATTTTTTCTTGGTTTATTATTTTTAATTTCTAGAATAATCTTTTGATTTTCATGAAACTAAGGGAATGTAATCTGCAATATATATATATATATATATATATATATATATATATATATATATTTATATATATATATACAAATAGAAGAAAAAAATGAAATTGAAATGTTTAGCGCTTTCCTAGAAAAGTATGTTTTATGGTCCCGAGAGGATGAAAATCGACCCCAACTTCAAGTGGACGTTTACATTGACGCACAGGGACGCACCCGAGCAACTCGAGGGTCAGACGAGTTGAGATCTGTTAATTTTATTTTCATTATTGTATTAATAGCGACTCACCCTCGCCTCGCTCGGGTTTGTTCCTAGATGAGTTTTAATGGTTATTATGGAATAGATAAACTACATATATTACCCCCTATTTCATCCCTTTCAAGTTTCATTTTTTGCGACAAAAAATATCATATATCGGTCCTTCTATACAGTGGTTCAGGCGTGAAAACGTAACAGACAGACGGATAGACAGAGTTACTTTCGCATTTATAATATTGACAGCAAAAAATATTTGAATATGTTTTTATCTAGGAATGTGCTAAAGGATCTTAGTTTTGCACATTAATAAACTGTAAACCAACTATGAAAAATCCACGTACTACAATCATGCGTTACAGTTAGAACTCGTATGAAAAATACGAGTATACAGTACTTGCGACTCAGCCTCGCTCTGCTCTCGACAATTTATAAGGTTAGTATAGATTTCTCAGAGATGAGATATTTTCTCGCAGTAAAAAGTATCCTATATGTTGACCCGGGTAACCAACTATCATCATACCAAATTTCATCAAAATCTGTCCAGTGGTTTTCTCGTGATGCGTTCCTAGACAGATAGACAAAAATTCTTTAAACTATAGATTTTATCTCTATATCGATAATAATGACTATTTCAATAAGATTTTCCAAAAAATATTTAATGTACAGATTCGACTCAGAATTTTATTCTATGTAGGTATATAAATAAATACATATTTTATTCAAAATGTCCAGTGACCTGTCTACGTATTGTTATACGAATTCATTCATATTCGAAACGAAAACTCGCTGTTTCTTCTTTCTTCATAACATCCGGGATTTCCGTAGCATTGTTTCATATATTGCAAGTGTATGCACACCGGCTTCACATGTAACTAAGTATGATTAAAAGAGTATTAGAAAATCTTTCTAGATCTTTTTTATTTTGCGAACTATTTAAAACTAGCATTTGCTATAGTAAAAAGCTTTTTTCAATTAAATTTAAGTCATGTATAAATAAAACTATCTTTTCGAATCTTTTACAGTAGTCATGGTCACGAGAGACCGTGACCGTGACCAACTCCCGTGACCTTGATTGCTGTAAAGCATTCGAAACGTCGACAAGCAAAAATCAAAATAAGTCCGCGAAAAAATCCGAAAAGATAGTTTTATTTAAAATGTCAAATATTCGTGTAAATTTAAGAAAGTATTTTTAGTCATGTAATAAAAATAACGCCTTTACGAGGAATTTCAAGGAAAATGGTGTTTACTCCAAGGGACTGCGTGATTTCATTAAGCTTAATGGCAAATCTAATAGATTTAATTTCAACTACTTAAATAAATGTGAAAATTTGAGTGAGTGTGCGTGTGTGTGTATGTTTGTTTGATATACGCTAGAACGACAGGATTTAGATGAGATATAGTACACAGATAAATTATGTCCTGAAGTGAACAATCACCTCCCCAATAGCCCACTGTTATAACTGATAAAATTTGCCAAAAGGTGGAGCTGGCTGTATATCCATACTTTAATATTATAAGTTTGAAAGAGTGTTTGTTTTTTGGTTTGTTCGTCTTTCACGCCGAAATAGAATGACGGATTGGCGTGAATTTTTGTGTGGAGATAGTTGGAGGGCTGGAAAGTGACATAGGCTACTTTTTACCGCGCAAGATTAACTAGTTCTTACAGGAAAATACATTATAATACAACCCAAAAAAATATTTGTATTTAGAATAACTTCAAACTTGGTATTAATACTCTTAAATACAATTAAATAAATACGTGTTGTTGTATTTTTCGATATTCATCTCATAAGGGGGTAAAATAGGGGATAAAAGAGTGTAACCTACCTTATTATTATTTTTTTGTAGTTTTAGCGCGAGCGAAGCCGCGGGTTCTGCTAGTAATATTATAAATATAAAATGCACCTATGATATATGTGAATGAAGCGAGGGTAAGTCATGAGCTTATTATTTGTTAATTCATTATTTAATTTTATTTTACGTAATATTTCGAGCGGTCGATAGTGATAGTCGAGCTGCTACATAGTAGAGGCATACATTCTCGTCATGTGGCGGAAATAACAAAAGAATAAAAAAGCTTTGCATCTCATCTTATGTGTAAAAACTGAAATAAAATAGTTATGTATCTCGAGATCGATAGTAGATCACGTTTGAGTTTTTACATTCTTAATATACCATTTTGTTTACAATTTCACGTTTTAATTTTTTTTGCGCGGAACCCTGATTCATTTTCTAAAATAAAAGTAGGCTAAGTTACTTCTTATAACATCAGCTATCTGTTAGTAAAAGTTTCGGATACTAGGCGGAACAAACAGATAGACAGATAAAAATTTTAAAAATTGTTTTTTAATTAAACGAACCTTGGAGCCAAATAGTTGTCTGATTTTGTTCCGACACTATATCTTATTAGTACTGTATATACTTTCATATGCATTCAGTATAAAGCTGTTATTTTGACATTACAAACACTTTAATTTTATTTATCTGTATAGATCAGTCTATCACAACCTACTTCTGAACGAAGACCTTTCCCAATGAGCCGCCGGCTACGGTTTTATTTACGTATATTTTTATTGAAAAAAAAAAGGTAGTGGTAGCCCAGTGATAATGCACTCGCTTGGGAAATCAAGTGTAGCGGGTTCAAATTCCGAGACCTCTGATATTTTCATTTGTGAATCATTTTCCAACATGATTACCACTAGCCTTATGGTTAAGGGAAGCATCGTGAGGAAACCTACATATCTGATATAACTTAACAAGTTTTCAAAAGACATGTGAAGTCCGCCAACGCACACTTGGCCAGCGTGGTGGACTATAGCCTAATCCCCCTCGTGTCCAGCAGTGGAACATTAAAAAAGGGCTAATTACCTACGAGTACCTACATAATAGAAAATAAGAACTTATCAATAAATGGAAAATACTTTAAACGCAAAAGAAATCGCAGACACAACTAATACTAAATCAAAACTTGTACATATTTGTAGCAGATTGTTTTCCTCATACCCCATAAAAAAAGTCTTGAATCAATTTTCCGTATCTATCATTAAGTTCAATGAAAGGTCGAGGCTCACGTATCTCGCTGCTCGCAACAAGTCAGTAACAACTACGCTTGTAAATTCTATAAATGTGGCGATAAAACGACAGTATTTTATTTTTACTCTCGAACGATCTGGACGGTGATTTATTACGTATTACTCTCATTGATGAATATTTTTTTTAATAAAAACAAACCACTTGAAGTCGTAAATGGTTGAAATAATCCATTTCCGTTCTCAGTATTATTTATGTGGTAGTAAATGTATCTGATTTTTTTCGATAGTACGTCTGTGTATATAAAAACCGATGTGTGTATGTATGTTCTCTATGGACTATAAAACGGTTGGAGCGATTTTAATGAAATTTTCAGGGAATCTGCATCAGGTGATCCTGTCAAGTTTGATAGGGATCGGATGTTTGAACGCGGGCGAAGCCGCGGGTAGTGCTAGTATCTTGATAGTTACGAGTTAGTGAAAAAGAAAAGCTGTTTTTTTAGTTTATATTACACTAATGACTTTCGCTTCGCTCGAGTGCCTAATAGTAACTTATATTGCGTTAGCAGGGCTTAGTACATTTGTGTACTAAATTTTATTTAAATGCGTCTTGCCGTTTTAGCTTATAGGAGTAACAAAAATACAGACACACTACGCATACACAATTGTATTCAGCCCTTTTAACGACCCACTGCTGGCCACGGGCCTCCCTTCAGTACGAGGAAAATCAAGCCATATTCCACCACGCTGGCTAAGTGCGCGTTGGCAGACTTCACATGTCTTTTGAAAACTTGTTAAGTTATATCAGACATGCAGGTTTCCTCATGATGTTTACCTCCACCGTTAAGACAAGTTGTAATCATGTTGAAAATGATTCGCACATGAAAATATCAGAGGTGCGTGAAATCGGGATTTGAACTCGCTTCACTCGGTTTCCCAAGCGAGCGCGTTACCACTGGGCTACCTCTGCCTCTCATACACAATATTATATTCACTATAATAATTACATTACAAATTTCGCAATCACAAACTCACATTTGCAATTTAGCCCTTTTATAATAGATTTATGTTATTTAGAAACTTTTTAGACTTTACTTTTTTTGAGCTTTAGAGGCCCACACTAATCTATACTAATATTATAAAGCTGAAGAGTTTGATTGGTTGAACGCGCTAATCTCAGAAACTACTAATCCGATTTGAAAAATTCTTTTTGCATTAGATAGCCCGTTAACTGAGGAAGGCTATAGGCTATATATTATCCCGGAAAAATGTATGGTTCCCTTGAGATAAATTTATTTTTGTCTAGGGACGAACCCGAAGCGAAGCGAGATTGAGTCGCTAGTATAATATATATGTGAAAGTTTGCGAGTGTATACCCCACGCTATACAAAAAACATCGGCGAGTGAGATCTGTAAAAGCATTTTCGCACAGTCTGAGGCAAATATGTGAAGCTTTTCGCATAAAAGAATATAATATCAACATTCCTGTGTACGTGATTTTTTCTAAAATCGTGACGCGTATACAATTGACAGGGAAATAATGAGCCTAATACGGAAAATTAAAAATAAGCCAATACCTACTACTTTTCAGTTAAATATGTATGTATATATTATTGGACATATAATTTATATGTTATTTTATTGTATTTTTTGTATATAAGATATATTTACTTCTATTAGAATACTTTTCTTATTATTGTTAATTTGAGTATTATTAGTGTTTATTTTTGCTTGCGTATAATACACCATCTATCAATTCTTGCAATTTCCTTTCCACCTATACGATTGACTGGAAGAAATCGCTATTAAGCGATAATTTAAAATAAATAATAAAAATAATGTATGTATGTGTGACGACGACACGTTTGGCTCAGTTTGTAGTGACCCTATTTGTTGTGTCAACGGTCGCGGGTTCGAACCCGCTGGGGGCATTCATTTGTGTGATAGGCAAGAATGTTTGTAGTCAAGTCATGGGTACTTATATTTATAATATTATGTATGTATTTAAAGTTATATATATATGTGTTGTGTATCAACTATCTGGTATCCATAACACAGGTTTCATAGCTTAACATCGAACTAGATGGTGCTGTGTGTTAAAGTACCAACATATTTATTAATAATTATATTTATTATGACTTATAAAAATGTTTGTTTTCTTTTTTTGTATGAAATTTTCAGATAGTAAATTGTAGATTATTCGTTTATTTATTCATTCAATAATAGGTTAATATAAAAGTTTCTGTAAATACAAATAGGTATATATTTGTTTTTTTTTTTATTTTTTTTTATTAAACGTTTATTTCGGACAAGAAGTCCATAAAAAAAATCATCAGTATTTTACATTAACACAGGAAATAGAGATAATATACTACAGAATTATAACAGAAGTAAGCAGATTGAAAATACAAATATTTAACGTTGAACTAAATAAATCATATTATATGTCAATTTAAGGCATGTCAATCAGTCAAATTAAAATAATACTTAATATTAGATTACATTACATATACATTATATATAAACACAATAAATTATTTAAAAACACTATA
Source organism: Argynnis bischoffii washingtonia (assembly GCA_033884665.1). Lineage (NCBI taxonomy): Eukaryota > Metazoa > Arthropoda > Insecta > Lepidoptera > Nymphalidae > Argynnis > Argynnis bischoffii. Next base: position 1,213,908 of record CM066618.1, on the reverse strand, counting down.
GTATTGTGTTTTATTTTACCAAAATATCTGAAAAATAGTCTGAAATATTTGTAAAGAGTTTGGTAAATAAAATTGTTGTGGACCGTCATGGCGCAACTATGAATTAACAAGTGTTTAATCAAAAAAATATTCCGGTGGAAATGTTTTTTATGTTAAAAATATTTGTTTTCCTATAAAATGTTTCGTGTTTATAAACTTTTTTATGTAACCCTGAATAGTAATTTTCATTTTAAGCTCGACATTGTCGAATCTCCAAAAAAAAGCTCTTACATTTTTCCGCACTCAATTTTAAACGAAAGAGAATTTTCCTTATATACATAAATATTTAAATATTTCATATAATAATTTTCTGCTCGATTCTCCAAATTCAATTTCATCTCAATCAAGCTTTTACTTGAAAACTGGGGATGATTGTGAAATCATAACTTTTGCTCAAAATTGCATTATTTTTAATTTGGGATATATTTATTGTATTATTCTTACAAGAAACAAATAATTAATTCCTACAAGTAACACTGTTTAAGTCCCTCGGAAGTTATAATAAAAAATTATGTATCATTGAATTAGTTGTTCATGTAGTTAAACACTTTAGAATATATTAAGAACTGAATTAGTAAGGTTTGGTAAAGAAATTACTGATATACCTTCTATCTAGAATACTTAAGCGAGTAAAACTGCAGGCAATAACACTAGCAATAAATATCTATAGACGCAATAGAGGCAGCGGTAGCCCAGTGGTAACGCGCTCGCTTGGGAAACCGAAGCGGGTTCAAATCCCGGGTCTCGCACCTCTGATATTTTCATGTACGAATCATTTCTAACATGATTACCACTTGCCTTACGGTGAAAAAAAACATCGTGAGGAAACTTGCATGTTTGAGAAAACCTAGCAAGCTTTCGAAAGACATGTGCAGTCCGCTAATCCGCACTTTGTCAGTGTGGTGGACTATGGCCTGATTCCCCTCGTATTGAAGGGAGGCCCGTGCCCAGCAGTGGGACGTTAAAAAAAGGGCTGAATACAAATATCAATGAATATAATTCTCGTTTACCAATCGTATTGTTCTAAATCTAGTATCGAGTTAAATATAGATCTTAAATAATTTGAATTCTTGTAAATGTTTGGAAAAAAGTTTAATATTACTATTACAATCTTAGCTACTTTGAGTTGTATGTAATATGGTTGCAGTGACCATTTAATTTTACGACCGTCGCATCTATCTCGGTTGATATTATGTTACACTTTATATCGTAAAATATGAAGAAGCTTTTTTAATCTAATATATAAATATCTCGTGTCACGGTGTTTGTGGTTGCACTCCTCCGAAACGGTTCGACCGATTTTAATGATTATTTTTGTATATTGGTAGGTATGAGAATAGGTCATGAAGTATTTTTCACCCTTCTACCCCACACGGTAGGAGGGTGCAAAATACTTCATGATCACACGGAGGGTGAGTCGCTTTAGAACATAAAACCAAAAAGTTTTTTTTGTATATTGAACGCGAGCATAGCCGCGGATTCCGCTAGGTATATTATAATAACAGAGACTTTTATTTATATATAGATATTTTGCACTTCAAAATGTAATATAATATATTCAAGCGAAAGTAATATCATATAAACGAAGTGTGAAAAGATAGATTGCAAAAATATTTACTTTGGTTTTCGTTTAACATCTAAATATATGCAAGGTTAAAGTTTGTGGACATAACAACTTGTGATCAAGAGTACGTTGACGTTGGGAAGATGAGGTTGATGGGAGAATTCTGGTATAAAAGAAGGATAAATAAATAAATCTTACATCTTTAGTATTAAAATGAAATACTTGCTTTATGCTGCTGGAAAGTCTTAATACATATTAGCGCCTCACCCTCGCTCCGCTCGGGTTCGTCCCTAGTTACGTTTTAACGTTTAGTATAGATTTATCAGAAATGAGATATTTTCCCGCAGTAAAAAGTATTCCATATGTTTACCCAGACAAATAGCTGTTATCATACCAAATTTCATCAATATCTGTCAAGTGGTTTTCCCGTGATGCGGTAACAGACAGACAGATAGACAAACAGATAGACAGACAGACAAAAATTCTAAAAATTTTTTTAGAATTTTTGTTGTAGATTCGGCCTCTGTATTCATAATAACGACTATTTCAATAAAATTTTCCAAAAAATAAGTAATCTACACATCCGACTCAGTTTGAATTTTATTATATGTATAGATTACAGCACGTGGGCGGTTTCACGACCATGATGCTACCTTTTAACATATCGTTAGGCTCGATGCCTAAAATTTAATTGATTTTTTCCACAACTTGAAAGAACGCCAAAAACCATTTGAAAGTTATTAATATAATGTACATAAAATATTGTACACTAGTTATTACTCGTGAGTCTGCTCGCGCTCTCTAGGTAATCTCTAGTCATTTGCGATTCTGATTACTCCAGGTCCTATGTGTTACTCCAGATTAACCAGGTCAACATATAGGATACTTTTTACTGCAGGAAAATATCTCATCTCTGATAAATCTATACTAAACGTTAAACGTAACTAGGCACGAACCCGAGCGGAGCGAGGGTGAGTCGCTAGTATACTTCTAAATAAAAATATTGTAATTAGTTAATGTATAGAATTATATATATTACTCTTAAATTAGATTAAATATATAATATGCACTAATTTTATATTTGTTTTGTTTATTAGGTCGGTAATCGCGCCCGGGGGAGAGCCAACTCCTACCGGGCGCGTCCCCAGGTGGCGGATCGGGGAACGACACCCGCTTTGTGCAGGGTGGGTGGTACCGGAGAAATCCGGCGCGGACCAAAGCAGGACGGGGCTGCTCTCCGTTGAGGCTTCGGCTTCCGGAGTTGCGGCCACCGGGAGCGGGGCCTCTTCGGCGGTCTCGCGACCGGAGGGTGGGGACCGGTTGCGGGACTGTGAAAACAGGCCCGTAACCGGTAGAGGGGAAGGCCGCGGTGGGAGAGGAGTGCCGGTATTTCGGTGCGCCGTTCTCCCTGCCCCCCGCGGCCTTGACGGGGCTGCCACCGTCTTAGATGGCAGACGCGGTGGGGCTGCAGGGGAAGAGGAGTGTCGGTGTGTCGTTGCCGCTCTCCCTGTCCTCTGCAGCCGATTGAGGGGTGCCCACTTCGGTGGGCGGGAAGGTTTAATGGGGCTGCTCCGGGTACTTCTCTGATTTAGCAGAGTGGACTATGGAGCAGCCCCATTGGTTAGGTGGCCGTAAGGCCTGCCGCCGGGGCGTCGCGGTAGTTATGCGTAAGCGATCCCGCGGCGCCCCACTAAGGCGGAGGGGAGGGGAAAGTTGGGGTTTAGTGGGTAGTACCGGCTCTTCTAGTCGGTGAGCCCCACATAACCACCTGGGGGTACAGGTGGTATGCGTAAATGCATTCCCCAACTATAAAAAAAAAAAAAGGTCGGTAATCGCGAGTTTGATACTGAGGCTGTCTATATTTGGCTAATACTGGCTAACAAATATTATAAGGAGTTGCGAATAAATGGGAACATTTACAAGAAAAATATGACTGACTAATCTAATTATTTTGTATAACATTTTTTTTATTAACAATTATCTAAAATTTCATCACAATAGGTTAAGCTTTATAGGTTTTGAGCCAACAAAAAAATATGTCAAGACCACACACACATACATGCTGTGTATGTATGTTGTAAGTGTGCCTCTCCAAATAAAAAAAATAAAATAAAAATAAAAACTAAGACCGTTTTGGTCATGTAATTTTACATGGTTTGGTTGATATCGATTAGCAATTAGCTTCGATACAGTAGGTACGGATAGTTTAAACGTGTAGGCCTCTTTAATAGCACCAGTACAAGGTTATACTTATTTTGTTGTCAGTTAGATTTATTATGAAAAAGACGAGGTGCAATGTGCATGAAAATCTGCATTGCGGAATATATGTATAACGAGAGATCAATAGAGTATTACTATATATTGTACTAACGACTTACCCTTGCTTCGCTCGGGTTCGTCTCTAGGTACGTTTTCATGGTTAGTATGGAATACATATACTATATTACGTTATAGTACTATTATTATATTATATACTTTCGTTTTTGTATTATTTGTTAGTATTTTACTTTGTTTTAAATATTACTTTAGCATGTCAAGTAATGTATTTTCTGGAGGGATTTGGCGCTGCGAGCTGAAATACAGGTTTCCTAGTTCAGCTACAGATGCTTCATTCACTGAATAGAGATATTGTTTTTTGGATTAAATTATTTTGTAAAAACTTGTATACATTTTTTTGGATAATAAATTATCTTAAATTATATTATATGATATATAGCCTATAGACTTCCTGAATAAACGGGCTATCTAATGTAAAAAGAACTTTTTAAATCGGATTACTAGTTTCTAAGATTAAAGCGTTCAATCAAACAAACTCTGCCTCTTTATAATAAGAAGATAACTTAGTCATGACTCAGTGGGATGTTTTTTACTGGCTACTATTAGTGGCTATTGTAGGTTCAATTCTTGGTTTAATTACATTACTATTATTAATGCGAAAGTATGTATGTGTGTATTTTTGTTACTTCTTCATGTTGAAATGGCTGGGTTTAAGTCAAATTTACAAGGATAGAGTGTGATCAGTGATAACACTAAGGCTAATGATTAATATCTACTGTGGATAGTAATAAGATTTGCCTAACAGTGGCGCTGCATGTATAAAATATCTTAAATACAAAAAAGTCTGTGTGTGTAAAAAAAGCTCGGACATATGACTAGTTTACTCCTTAAGTACGATTGATTGTATGAGATACTAAATACGAGATTTTTGTCCACATCATTCAGTCCTCGGATAGCTACTAAAAGGGAAAAAGGAAGAAAAGAGTCACCAAGTAATGTTTCATTAGAAAATCCATATCCATCCAAAAAAACTATACACTGAACCATAAACTGAAAATCCATACACAGTCCACCACGAATAATAAACTCCAAAAAGCGCTTAAGTATACACCAGAGTGAAGCGATATTAGCCAGTAAACTATATTTTGGGTCATCGTCTAAATAACCGGCCATAAATATATTTTACGTATTCTATTTGTTTTTCATACTAATCCCACGCAAGTAAGTCAGCAACGTCCTTTATTTAACCAGTGAGCAAAATATTCTACCACGAAACTAACCACATTGAGTGTGTTGAGAGATTTTCAATCCATTTCATTCGAACAACCAGAAAATCGTGATCCCTGCTGCTATAAGACCGTAAAGTATTGAGAGCTCAAAATATCACTTTGAATCAGCTGAAAAGATAGAAATTAAAATTCATGGTATTTTAAGTTTTTCTCTTAGTATATAATTTTTAAAAAGATATGAATACTAAGAAAAGGTTATGAGCGAGTCGGCATAAAGGTATAGGGTTATTTATATCTTAATTTAAGAGTTAATTTTTGTTATTTAGTAGAGGAGAGTAGTAGAGGAGTAATTCTGTTAAAGTTTAAAAAGTTTTAAAATATGACTATTAATTGCTAAAGTTTGCTTAATTAAAGTAAGGTATTTTGGTTTGGTTTTATCACATCACAATCCATTTTCCGTTTTTCAACTATGGACTTTAATTGCGTTGGGTGTAAATTTTAGCAGTGCGGAGTGAGAAATACAATGATCTTTTGAGGTAAATTTGGAAATTTCAAAAATATTCAAACTTAATGTTTTTTTTTTAACTCATGGATAGGATTCTATGTATGTAATATTTATTTTATAAAATATTCGCTTCTGGTTTGACATCGATGTCTTGATATAGACATTATTCGTACTTATTCGTACCCCTTTATTTTATTATTATTGTTATTAAAGAATTTTAAATTAAGAGAATTGTAGCTTAGTGGTAACGTGATCACTTGGGAAACCGAATGAAGTGGGTTCCAACACCGGGTCTCGCATCTCTGAACTTAACACCTCCAACATGATAACCACTATTACCATGCCACTTTTGTAAATAAATAAGTGGAGGAGAGGAGTGATTTGGTAGAGGATATGATCAATTTCCATAAATTTCTCTCCTTCAATTTTTTATACATACATAATAAAAATGCATTTGTCTTTATTTCGATACACATCTTTACATAATTTCATTTAATTTTATAAAATTCAAAAATTTATAAAGTTGATTTCTTATCATTATATCACTACAGTGGATATATACGAATTTTTAGTTAATATCTCAGAAAATAGTGTTTAACAAACATACCAACAGATAGACATACAGATGACTAAGATAATCTTATAAGGGGTTGGTACTTTTCCTGTTGCGGTACGGAACCCTAAAACCCTCTATTACTCACATCTTTTAAAATGTATAAAGTAATTATTATAAAAACGCAACTTTGATGTTTATTTAACACTAGTATCTACCTAAAGAAATATAATTTTCATCACAATAATAAATTAATCGCTGTTAAATGTAAATATACGTGAATCAATATTCAACCGTTTGTTTGTCTATCCTTCGTTTGTAATATACCAGTTTTAATTATTAATAATTATTTTATGGTTCAGATAAGCTTTATGTAGCCAGGCTTATATTTGTTTTTTTTTGAGTAATATCAATACAAATATTAAAACAATTGAATTTTATTATCAACTAGCGACTTACCCTCGCTTCGCTTAAGTGCATGTCTAAGTTTGAATGGTTCAAGAACGCATAAAAGACAAATGTATTAAAAAATCTTTTTTTTGAGCCAGAAACCTTTTCAGGCGTATACAGAATAACCCATTAGAGTTTCATCATAATTAGATCAATGGTTTAGGAACGCATAGAAAACAAACATACGAACATACATTTTATTTATATAATAAGAAGAAGATAAAGTCAAAATTGTTTGAATTCACGCTGTATAATAAAAATTTGGTCCCTAAAGACTATGTTGCTGGTTCGATTCTCCACGATTATATTATGCAATGAACTGACAATAATATTTCTTAGCTCTATAAAGGAAACAGAGATCAGATTGAAAAAGTGAGATCCATTCTCTCCGTCGCTCTCTCTTAAACAAAGTAGCATGAATATAAGCAAACATTAACTTCCGTTTAATGTATAAAACAATATATTTCTTGACGACACGATAAATACTCACGCGAAGCTATGTGCGAAGAATCAAGGCTGTACTATTTATACCGCAGTACGAATCATTTCAAGACCTTTTACTATCCATATAATTAATTATACTGTAAAGTATTAACGAGTTAGTTTTTATAGTTAAAAACAAGATCTTTTCAGACTTGCTGAGTTTCTTTTGAACAGTTCTTCTCAGGATTGGAGCATTTTTTTACCTGTCTGCTCTAGTTGAGTTTAGATAAATAAGTGTTCTGAAATGCCAATCTAATCTAATGTTATTAAGAGATAAAGCCTATAAGTTTGGATGTAAGAGAGAATCACTAAAATTAATCTCATTTTACACCAAAAAGAATGGATATCCGAGATGGATATACATGTATTTAGGCTCTATATTATTTCGAAAAAATAAAAGGTTTTTTTTTCATGGAAACCATCGCATCGTCACACGCAAATTTCGAAAAAAAGCACAGATTTTTTTGTAATATTTCCATTAGATAAAAATAGAAATTAAGAATCCTAATAATTTCCCCTAATAACACCATGTAGTCTAATTAATCAAAGAGAAAGATTTGTCTACACATTTAGCTGTCATTCAAACATTTGTATTTAATCAAGTTTTAATATCCTCGCAGAGTCTTGCAATTGATATAAGATGGCTATAATTTTGAGCCGACTTCAAAGAGATGGTAATGGGGACAGTGCTCTATTCACTTCGTGATAGGGAAAACTGACTACACTATAGAGACTAAATTAGAGAGTGGACTGTACTTAATTAGTTTAATAGGTACTGTTACATACAGAACTAACCCAACAATATAATATGTAATATATTTAAACGAGCAATGCCTGTATATTTATATCTTTATTTATTTATTTATACCGGCGATCTCGGAAACGGCTCTAACGATTTCGCTAAAATTTGGTATGTGGGGGCTCTCGGGAGTGAAAAATCGATCTAGATTAGTCTTATGTCTAGGAAAACACGTATTTTTGAGTTTTCATGTGAATTTCTTTAGCATTATTTTACGCAAAATTAATCATTTCGCACAGTTGTGTATAAAAATCGTGGTCAAGCGGCCAAGGCGCGAGATTGGCTATCACATGTGTGTTCGGATCCCGGTCGGATACAAAGATTTTCCTTTTATTTAATTTTTTTTGTATTTGTTCAAGTTTTTAGTTTTTTTTTGTCTTTAAGCCAAATTAAAAAAAAATATGGTCTGCATTAGCGTCCGGTAATCCAGCCGAGCGGGAAGCCAAGTAACGCACTGGTAGGCGGCCCACCTTGGTGAGTGGTAATTCATGCGGATTGCTCCTGGTAATTCTCTCACAGCAGATTGGACCGTTGGAGCAACCCCATGGCTATTGTGATCTGCTTTGGGAGACCTGCCGTGGGGTCGTCGCGGTTGAGAGCGTAAGTGATCCTGCGACACCCCATTAAGATGGGGGAGGTTTTAGTGGGTAGTACTGGCTTTTCCAGCCGGTGTGTCCTACATAACCACCTGTATGTATATAGGTGGTAAGAGTAAATATATTTCTCAATATTAAAAAAAAAACGATAAAATCTAATATTATTATTTTAAAGTAAAAGGAATCTAAAAAAATCCTTTACCTTATAGTCGTACGTAAATGAGAATATTTTTTATCGATGAATGTCCGTGACAAAATTACAAATCGATTGAATTAACCAGGCTAGGAACTTGCTCTGCTTCAGAATTTTTAATAATTTGATATTCTCGTCATACAGTGGTCTCAGTGGAGGCTCTAAGAGTCTGGAGGAATTATTAATTCAGAATCTGAAATACATTATTCAATACACCGTACTAATATATTTTATATTAGTACTATGTTAACTTGTACACCTAATACTTTCTTAGATTTACGCGAATATTTGATATTTTAAATAAAACTTTCTTTTCACACTAGTCTTTTCCGTGACCATGATTGTTGTAAAGTATTCGAAACGTCAGGAACCAAAAATCCGAAAAGATAGTTTGTTCTTACAGGTTTATTTCACTTAAAAATGTATGCCTAATTTGTATGAAAGCATCTCCTACCTTCGCCTATGTTGATGCTGTCGATATCGATGTGCAATTAGAAAAACAAAAGATATTATCGATAGAAAGAACAAAATTCTAAAATCTATAGAGTTCGATTCAGAATCTAAACATTTCAAACAAATTTTTTTTCATAAAAAATTTTAATGTACAACTTACATTTTACTTTATGAGTTTTTATACTACAGTACATTTGATACGCGTGAATAAAGTCGACGAAAGTCGGTCGTTTTCTTCTCGTTGGATGAGACGTCATGTTATATTTAGGAAAATTCAGATTGCTTGTTGTTCATATGCCATTGAATATAAATCATTTAACTAAAGAAAGCTAAAGCTTAATCAAAATAACTAGTTAGTAATTAAAAAAAAGTAAAGTTCTCGTGAAATTTTGCTTTGTATCATTGTTTTTTGGATAAGCCAATAATATTCTCAAAAATCATTACAACTAGGTTATAAAAACTATAACCTAGTTGTGTATGTATGTGTATTTGTGTGTATGTGCGTGAGTGTCTGCGTGTTTGTGTATCTGTGTATGTATGTATGTATGTAAGTATGTATATATCTGTGTACGTATGTATGTATGTTTGTTTGTGTATGTGTATACTTATATAATAATTGATGTTTGTAATTTGTACTTACACCCCATCTCATTATAATTATTATTTTTCCTCTTAAAGAAATAAGTCATCTTTTGTACATATGATATCTGTTTTATATTTTATATGTATTTTTGGTACATAAATAAATAAACAAATTAATAAAAACTAATGTATATGTGTTTTATTTTCCTTTGAAATAAAACATAGACGAAGAGCTACATTTTTAGAAGCAAAATAATGGTATCCGCATGATCGGTGGAATCATTTGAGTTTTTCCAATATAGAATGCAATATGAGCCTAAATGAAGCAAAAATGAGACGAGAGTTGAATAAAATGTAAAAAAAAAATGTTAAAAGTATAAATAACCTAGCTATTCAATATAACTACAGCTAAAACACAATAACTGTTAGGGCATGATTAGTTTGCCGTGCCCGTTTATTATGATGAGGCTCGATTACATGTAGCTTATTTGCTTTCGTGATACCTCGGTTTTATGTCTCTTGAAGTACCAATCGACGTATGGGCAAATCAACTTACACCCACGACTATGCAATCGTAAAAACAGTCTATGTCTATGTCTATACATATAAGAAAATTGTAACTAAGCCGAATCTGTACATTAAATATTTTTCTTTGGAAAATCTTATTGAAATAGACATTCTTATCGATACAGAGAATCTAGTTCTTAGAATTTTTGTCTGTCTGTCTGTCTGTGACCGTATCATGGTAAAACCATTGGAGGGATTTTGATGAAATTTTGTAAGATTATCCGGGTTATCGGTGTCAACATATAGTATACTTTTTACTGCAGGAAAATATCTCATCTTTGAGAAATCTATACTAAAGGTTAAAACGTAAGTAGGGACGAACCTGTGTGGAGTAAAGGTGAGTCGCTAGTATGAAATAAAGTATTGGCTAGATCGAACTTAAATTCATAGTATTGTTGTCAGTTTTAGATTTTTGAACTTTAGGTCGCAGTCTATCTTTATACCATATATTTCATCCAAAACCGCCCAGTTATTTCAAGTGAGTAACAAACATACACATGCAAATAATTGTAAATATAATAGGAATTTACTCGTCTTCTTTAAATCTTTAAATTTCTCTAAAATTTATCTTCTGTATATCATTTACCGTTAAGTAAGTTTTCACCCTTTTTAAATAATCATGAGGTTTTAAATTAATAATATGCTTAGAAGATTTTTACTTTTTCTACACAATATGCTTAGATTAGTAAACAATTACGTATTACGTGGTATAACACTGTATACGTTGTGTCTATAGAGATACATAATATTTTGTAGTTGTGTAGTTTATATGTATATTTAGTGTTGCATATCACATTTCTTGGGAAATCACACTACAATATTATAAAAGCGAAGGTTTGTATGTATGTGTATATTTGTTACATTTTTACACAAAAAAAAACGGATTTTGTTGAAGCTTTATAGTATCTATACTAATATTATTAAAATGTGAAAATGTGAAAGTGTGTTTGTTTGTTTGTTCATTTGTTACTTTGTTTGTCCTTCTTTCACGTCAAAACAGAGTGACAGATTAGCGTGATTGTTTTATGTAGAGATAGTTGGAGGGCTCGAGAGTGACATAGGCTACTTTTTACCGCGGGAGATTATCACGTCACTATAGGAAAATACGTTATAATGAAATTCAAAAAACATATTTATGATCAGTATTACTTGAAACTTGTTTTGTAGATGGAACTAAGCTTACTACTTGGTATTAATGCTCTTCAGTACAATAAAATAAATACGTGTTTTAGCTTTTTTCTAAATTCATCCCATAAGGGTGTAAAATGGGGATGAAAAGGATTATGCCTTAAGTTCTTCTAAGCGTGTACTGAAGTAATTACAAATTGCACGAGTTTTTACGAACATTTTACATATGTCGGATTAGGGTTTAGTAGAAATGAATTATAATTTAATATTAAATATTATTATTGTTTATAGTCACTATGTTATGTTTCGTTAAACTAAATTTAAATTAATAATCGAGGCTACATCTTGAGTGGGGTCGAGATGCCATCATGACATTCATTGTGGCTTGGTAATATTGGTTGACGTGGAGGATCATTGGAGTGTTGTGTGATGAAGTCAAACCGATCACGAGAACCCACTGTCCAATTAAACTATTAGAATTATCGTTTCAAGTTTACAGCATTGTAAATATCCCTCATTTAAATTGTATTAAGCATTGAATTTATAACCACTATAGATGATGTCGGTAGAATATGCATACCACGTACATATATATATATATATATATATATATATATATATATATATATATATATATATATATATATATGACTCGATAATTCACTTTTATGGTAATCTACAGTAAGATCAAACTATATCCAGATTTATTGTATCTATTTTAATAAAAGCTGTTGTTATGTTTTATGTGATACTAAACAAGGATAAAATCCCATTGGATTTTTTATTAAGAAAATTTGTTTCAGAGAAATGTAGATGGTTTATTTATTTCGAAATGGGCGACTATTGCTAATAAAAGATTTTCTTTCTTATATGACATTTTGGATATAATCATACTTACTTCTTTTGTTATATTTAATAATTTGGTATATTTTTTTGATATTTTGCATTTAGAGAGATGTTTTAAATGTAAACCAACTTAATAGATTAGGAATTTTTGTCAGTCTGTTTATTAATTACTTATTGAAATGTTATAAAAAAAACAAAGAAATAATAGTATAAGAAGGGAGATTAGAATGGAACTTAATGCTTTTATTTGCTTCAACTACCACGGTGGTCTAGTATCATCATAGTATTCTACTAGCGACTTACCCTCATTTCGATCGGGCGCGTCCCTAGGTATGTTTTAATTTTTTTGAGCGGGACTCTAATTCTTTTTCTAAAATAAAAGTAGCCTAAGTTACTCCTTATAATATTAGCAATCTGCCAGGGAAAGTCCCGTTAAAATTGGTTCAGCCGTTTCGGAGATTAGCCGGAACAAACAGACAGACAGACATTATAAGTACCGTATATAGTTCCATATGCATTTAGAATTAAGCTGATATTTTGACATTACAAACAGTATTTAACAGTATTTGACATTACAAAAGTCAATTTTATTTATCTGTAGGTATAGATGATATTATAATATACCAGTTATTTACGCATTTATATCTTTTTAGTATTATCTGATATAGAAATAAGAGAATATAAAAATTTCATCCAATATGTATATTTTATGGGAATGATGGGTTTCTTAATTTAATAAAGTTAAATTTTTTAAGTACATAATGTATTGTGAGAAAAATGTTGTCTATAAAAGAAGCGACTAATGTATCCAAAATCGTATATTATTTAAGTAGGTACATATATTTTTCTTTTTTTTTATGAGATTCAGTGACAAACGAGCAGACAGACCACCTGATGGAAAGCAGTACCTGTCGCCCATAACACCTACGGTTCATGCACTTAGGTTTTAAGTAACAAAAATGCAGAACCACAGGTGCGTTGTCACTGTGAGGACTAAGATGATATGCCTCTTGCCTGTAATTGCGCTGGCTACCTTATCCTTCAAACCGGAACACAACAATGCAATCATTGTTGCTTGGCGGCAGAAATAGATAAGGGGGTGGTACCCATCCAGTCGGACTCCTCAGGCTTGACAGAGTCCTACCACCGGTGAAAACGATACATATAATAAAATTGTAACTAAGCCGAATCTGTACATTAAATATTTTATAATATTTTGGGAAACCTTTTTGAAATAGACATTATTATCGATGTAGAGGCCGAATCTATAGTTTTTTTTAAATTTTTGTCTGTCTGTCTCTCTGTCTGTCTGTCTGTTACCGCATCATAGAAAAATCACTGGAGGGATTTTGATGAAATTTGGTATAGTGATAGCTGGTTATCCGGGTCAACATATAGGATACTTTTTACTGCAGGAAAATAATCTCATCCCTTAGAAATCTAGAGACCAACTCGAACGGAGCGAGGGTGAGTCGCTAGTCTATCTATATATAGGCAAAAGGCAAAAGTGATTGACTGATGTATCATCGCACAGACCAAACCCTTAAGGCTAGAAAATTAAAATTTCGCACACGTATTCCTTATATGACAAAGGCATCCACTAAGGAAAGATTTTCTAAAATCCAACCCCCAAGGGGGTAAAATAGGGGATAAAAGTTTGTATGAAACTTTTTATCCCTTGGACATATTTGAATGAAGTTTCGTATTTTACGTAGTTTGATCGCGAGCGAAGTCGTGAGGTCTGCTAGTTTGGTATAAAGGATTGTTTTTCACGAATATGAAGCTTTTCTCTGAAAAAAACTCTGTAAAATCCACTGAGTTTTAAATTTACATGGTGAGTTATTTTCAATAATTACATTTACATTTTCTATATCATAATAATTACATTTCCAAATTCTAAAAGAAGGCACCTTTGGGTATTGAGTGAATGTAGAATAAAATAAAGCGTCCACGTCATCTAATCAGTACAGTGTAGCTCAAAGCCTAATTCCGCTGGTAATTCTGTTTGAAATCCGTTCTAAGCGCCCGCTTGTTAAAATAGGCCTGTGTTTAGTGTTTGTGGACTTAATAAAAATACACATATAGTCATTTAATGGAAAGGGATGCGATGAATAATGCGATATGAACGAATAATTTGACGACACGTTTGGCTCAGTTTGTAGTGACCCTATTTGCTGTGACAGAGGCCGCGGGTTCGAGTCCCGCTGGGGGCACTCATTTGTGTGATAAACACGAATATTTGTACTCTAGTCATGGATTTTTATATTTATAATACGTATGTATTTAAAGTTATATACATATGTATAATGTATCAACTATCTGGTATCCGTAACCCAAGCCTCATAGCTTACCATGGAACTAGATGGTGCTGTGTGTTAATGTTTCAACATATTTATATTTATTTATACGTTATTTAAATGTTATTATTCTTATTTATTTATATAGACCTTAAATGACTTCCTGTCAAAAGTCAATAGCCCGTGGCAAGTCCATTTAAGCCCATTTAAGTGAACTATTTTGATTGTTTTTTTTTTTTAATTTGATATTTGTTTTATTGTATTCTAATAAATATATTAATTTAATCACATATTTTAAGAACTAATGATGTTTTTTTGTTAATTTACTGCATGATGTGATAACCTGTAAAAAAATACATTTATCTTTGATATGTAAATGTAATCACGAATGTATTAATGTAACTTTTGTAGGTTATCGTATTTAAATAACAATACAGTGTATGTATTCAGCCCTTTTTAACGTCCCACTGCTGGGCACGGGCCTCTTTTCAAGACAAGGGGAAACAGGCCATAGTCCACCACGCTGGCCAAGTGCGGATTGGCGGACTTCACATGTCTTTCGAAAACTTGCTAGGTTTTATCAGACATGCAGGTTTCCTCACGATGTTTTCCTTCACCGTAAGGCAAGTGGTAATCAAGTTAGAAAATGATTCGCACATGAAAATATCAGAGGTGCGAGACCCGGGATTTAACCCGCTTCACTCGGTTTCCCAAGCGAGCGCGTTACCACTGGGCTACCATTGCCTTACCTGCAATACAGTGTAACTTTGTGAAAATATATGTGTTTGTCTTATAGTCTCATCGGATTGTTAGAATGAGCTCCACCCGTCCATCACTGTCGCTGTCGCCTTAGGCCTGTGTGTTCTTAACGCTTTCTCCGAGGCAAGAGGACGTACAACAAGATAAATACAGAAATTTGGGATGCTATTGAGGATATTTTGACTGAAAACGAAATAAATACTTTTGTCTGACCCAGGACTTAAATCAGGCATATAAGCTCTAGACTAACGATAAAGCATCTAATAGTAGGTTAACAATGTCCAACATATTCTAAGTAATATAATATAAGTATTTAATGTAAAATAATAGAACTCGCCCTATTTCTCTGAGATTCTTGTTTTGACAACTCTAGGTGAACTGCAAATGCTAAAACTGGAGCGGCGCTATCACAGATGTATTTAATTTAAAAAAAATAAAATATTTCATTATAACATGATTTATAATACTAATTTCTTGCAGTCATATTCTTTTTTTTATAATTATAAGTACACTATCGACTTAACCTCTGAGCAAATATTACTAACAATATGCGTGTGTGGGTGAGCTTACACGCTCACCCACATGCGTGCAAGCATACGTACACATACGTGCATATAAACACACGTACCCATATAAACACACATACACACACACATACAGACAGTCGCATTCGTGTTAGTAGCGGGGTTTGGATTTAAAAGTTAAAACATAATATATTACGAGTACTAAAATCGGAATAACAAGAGCAATATATGTGTTATTATTGAATATATATTTCTTAAATGACTTGGTTTTAAAAAAAAATATAAAGGACTAGCGACTCACCCTCGTTTCGCTTCGGATTCGTCCCTAGACAATAACAAACCTATCCCACGGGAACCGTACATTTTTCCGGGATGATATATAGCCTAAGCCTTCCTCAGTTAACGGGATATCTAATGCAAAAAGAATTTTTCAAATCGGATTAGTAGTTTCTGAGATTAGCGTGTTCAACCAAACAAATAAGCAAACAAACAAACTCTTCAGCTTTATAATATTAGTATGGATATTTCAGTATTTAAATCAATATGAGCTCAGCGATAGCGTCAGTGTTTATAGTGCATATTTAACCGGTATCGGCTGTGCAAATAAGCTGTTTCTATTTTATTACTATTAAATATTGGTTTATTTTATGTCCATACCATGAAAACAGGGGAAATTTTATGTCTTCATGTGACTTTACTGATTCCTGGACTCATTGGCTTTATAATAAACTAGCTAGCTTTTTCATTTATCGTTAATATCTAGTTGTTTTGCTCGCGTGTGCATTTCTTTAGATATTCAATATTTCTTTTTTATTTATTACTTAAGATATTTGAAAACTGACTTGGTGGTCTGGTGGCTAGCATGTACGACTGCAGATTTGGAGTTCTTGGATTCGAATCCTTAGTGGGGCAAAGTTAAGTTGTTGAGTCTTTCTGTTAAGAAAGTCTCAGTAACAGAATTGGGAAGTTGGCGGTGCTTCAAGCTTAAAGCATTCACTCCAACGCCTTATCTCTTACCAATCGTATCGAATTGTTATCTTAGGACTGATATGCGTATGAGAGTGACAGGAATAGAGAGTGCACTTGTGTCTGCGCGCATACTTGTGCACTATAATATCTCCTGCGCAGTTGGCTAGTCTTGGTTACACTAGCCATGGCTAAAATCTGTCAAGAGGACATCATAACTTTCAAAGAAAATCATTGTAACTCAATATTAAGATAATTTAATAACACAAATTAATTTTTCATTTTCGTAAAATATACATTCATAATTGGTACACCGAAGTAGCGAAAATGGTAACTAAGTTACATGTTGTCCCTTACTTATGTCTGTATGTTATCCCTTAAACTGTATTTTTGTATTTAATTCACTGAACAAAATTAAATTATGCTAGGCTTTTACCTACTTCTAAACAGGAAGAGGTTCTATCTTCTTAATATTCTTTTAATCTGTGCGGAAAAATAATTAAAACTCTAAAAAAAAAAAGAAATACGTATACTTTATTTTAACCCATTATCACAGATGTACACGCTAAAGATACGTTGGGATATTGTATTGCTTCTCCAGGATATTGCAAGTGCTATATTATACCTGTTACAAAAATATTCCTTGACAATGACCTCAATTTTGGGTTTTGTTTGTAATACGTGATAATTCCGACGTACTAATAGTTAAAAAAAGTACCTAGAAAACTGGAATTTTTAAACTCAACTCTCTCATTCAACTCATTAAACTCAATTCAATTAAATTTTCTTGTTAATTGCTTCAAAGCGTGCCAGTTGAGCAGAGATCACTTCACCAATGTCACGTAGAATGAAGAAGATACGAGGGATATTTATCAGTAAAATAAATCTATACTAATATTATAAAGCTGAAGAGTTTGTTTGTTTGTTTGTTTGGTTGAACAATATATTTACCTTATATTTGAATTGAAATATTACAAATATACAAAATTCATCCAATAATAATAACATTTCTTAAAAATACTATGCAAAACTGGAGAACTACCCTACACTTACGGGCAGACTTGAAAGATATTAATACTAGTAAAATAAATATAAAAAGAGGCATATTTCATGGTGATTCGTTAAGTCCTTTATGGTTTTGCTTAGCTCTTAATCCTCTATCGAACGAATTAATTGACTCTAAAATAGGTTTTGATATAAAAAACAATAGAAAGAAACTTCATCAATTAACTCATTTATTATATATGGATGATTTAAAATTATATTCGAATAAAGAAACTAATATGACACAACTATTAGATATAACTTTAAAATTTTCTAAAGATATAAAAATGGATTTAGGGTTAGATAAATGTAAAAAATTAAATATAGTAAAGGGTAAAATAGTATCAGGTGATTATAATATTAGTGAACAAGATAGTATTACAGCAATGAAAGATAACGAACTATATAAATATTTAGGGTATCACCAAGCACGTTTATTAGATCATAAATCAATCAGAGATAGATTACAGCTAGAATATTTTAACAGGATACGTTTACTTAGTAAAACCCAATTGTGTAGCAAAAACTTATTTAAAGCAATCAATACTTACGCCATACCTGTATTAACGTACTCGTTTGGAATAGTTAAATGGTCAACTACAGCTTTAAAACGGTTAGATACTAAGACAAGAACAATCCTGACACAACATAGATATCATCATCCTAAGTCCGCAATAGAACGTATTACTTTACCTAGAAAATATGGAGGAAGGGGCCTCATCGATATTACACAGCTATATACTAAACAAGTATCAAATTTAAAAAATCATTTTCAAGAAAAGAAAATTACAAGTAAGTTACATGAAACTATAATTGCAATAGATAGATTCTTTACGCCACTTAATCTTAACAATGAAACTACTGAATCGATTCACAATACACAAGAAATTGAAGTTAAAATTAAAAATTGGATAGCAAAAGAATTGCACGGCAGACATCCAAAAGATTTAGAACAATCACATGTACATAAAGAAGCATCCAACAAATGGCTTGATTTAGGAGGTTTATTTCCAGAGACTGAAGGTTTCTTAATGGCCATCCAAGATCAAGTCATATCAACAAAAAATTACAGAAAATACATATTAAAAGACAGAACATTACAAAACGATCTATGCCGTAAATGCCACCTTAAACCAGAAACTATCCAGCATATAACAGGAGCTTGCCCTACACTAACACAAAATGACTACACACACAGGCATAACCAATTGACTAATATTATACATCAAAAACTTGTTCAAAAATGCAAACTCACAAATGATCCGCATACACCCTACTATAAATATATACCACATCCTGTATTGGAAAACCAGACATACAAAATTTATTATGATAGGACTATTTTAACAGATCACACAATTTATAACAATAGACCTGATATAACCTTTGTAGATAAGAATAATAAACATACATATATAATAGATATAGCAGTACCTAACACTAATAACTTACAAGCAACAATCAGTGAAAAAATAAGGAAATACACAGAGTTACAAGAAGAAATTAGGAGAGTTTGGAAAATGACTAATGTTACAATAGTACCCATAATAGTGTCCACAACAGGCGTTGTTCCGAAACATTTATTTAATTCTTTAAGCATTCTTTCTTTGCCTAAATTTACATATTTAACTCTTCAAAAAGCTGCTATTTTAAACACTTGCAGAACAGTAAGAAAATTTTTGCAACTTTCTTCAGATAATGATGAAACAGTACAACAAGCCACCCAGAACTGATTCAGCACTTGGTTCACGCCCGTGCTGGGTCATATTACCAGGCACAGCCTGAGATATCAAATTTGATATAAATAAAATAATAATAATAATAATACTTTATTTTCACAAAAAGTTTACACTTTTAACTTATTTTTAACTTATTTTAGTTTACATTATGATTAATATTACTTAGATGCCTCTGTTGCCGTACTAGGAAGCCTGTGTTACGGCATACAGCGCCCACCCCTCAAAAATTGGCAAGAATACTAATATAAAACTAAGTTATTAAAATTTAATATGTATAATAACTAACTTATAATTATACAAGTATAATAAATGTTTCTTTATTTATTCTATAAAATTTATAAAAAGGATATAAAATAACTGTGTATGCGTGTATGCATGCGTGTTTGTATGTGTGCGTGTCGATGTGTGTGTGTGTGTGTGTGTGTGTGTGTGTGTGTGTGTGTGTGTGTGTGTGTGTGTGTGTGTGTGTGTGTGTGTGTGTGTGTGTGTGTGTGTGTGTGTGTGTGTGTGTGTGTGTGTGTGTGTGTGTGTGTGTGTGTGTGTGTGTGTGTGTGTGTGTGTGTGTGTGTGTGTGTGTGTGTATGTTATGTATGTATAAGAGTTATCATCGTAATGTATAATATCATTTATATATCAGTTGTAAAAACAAGTGAGTTTTTCGTATCATCATAAGATAAGTTCAAGAAATAGTCAACAATTTTCAGCTTACAAATTTTCCTATTGGCAGAGAGTATATTTAATTTTTTATTAATTATATTATAGATAAACGGTCCCAAGTAGCAATAAAATTTATGAATAAACATAGTTCGAAAAATCCCATTGTCTACGCAAACTGCTTGATTTCTACGTTTATTAAGTAATTTCGGTGTATAATTCAACTCGGCATGTTGTTTTAGAATAATATTTAATAAAAACAGCTGTCGTACTGTCAGGACTTCACAATACTTATAGAGTTCATGAGTTGGACAAAGCAGCGGCCTGAAAGTGCAAACTTTAAGAACTGCGCGTTGAGCAATCTCAAGAGGTTTTAGTGTAGTTTTTGATGCACCGCCCCATGAAGATATGCAATATGAAATGAGAGATTGGCACAGGGCAAAGTATATCCGTTTTAAGATAAGGGGTTCAACGATATTTCGAAGGTTTCTGAAAATTTTGGTTAATTTGCGGATTCGATTTGATAAACTGGATATATGCTGCTTAAAGTTGAGGTGACTGTCTATAATAATACCAAGATATTTGATGGAGTCAACTCGTCCAATTGATTGACATGAACAGTTGGATCTGTGCCTGCAAGAGTGAGATATCAGTTGATATTCCTCACTTGGTCTACCTATATTACGTATGGAGTGCACTATATATTTGGTTTTTTCAGTATTAATTGTCAAAGTATTGTTCCTTAACCATTCATTAGCCATATCAAAACCATTTTGTGCAGCTGCAAACACCTTGGACCAGGTATTTTCAGCAAAGATTAGGGCAGTGTCATCGGCAAAAGAGATTAGTTTTCCTTGTGGAACAACTAAGTCAGATAGGTTGTTAATATATATTAAAAATAATGTTGGTCCTAATATACTGCCTTGGGGTACTCCATAATTAATAGGAAGGCTATTGCTAACGTAATCTCCAATACGAATACATTGTGAGCGTTCAGATAGGTAACTTTTAAATAGTTTTAATTGAGTTCCTCGTATCCCTAGATTCTCAAGTTTTATAAATTAATTTAGGTATAGAAATCGTGTCAAAAGCCTTCGCTAGGTCTAAAAATATCGAAATTACTTTCTTTCCTTTATCCAAATTTTGACTCACAAAATCAGTCAGCCTAAACACGGCTTCGTCTGTGGATTTGCCTCTGCGAAAACCAAATTGATTCGTTGAAAGTAAATTGTTAGTTTCTAAATAATGAATGAGCCTATTATTAATAATTTTTTCTAGTATTTTCGATATAGATGGTAAGAGGGATATTGGTCTATAGTTACTGGGAAGTTTTTTATCGCCACTTTTATAAATCGGGTGAATTTCTGACTTTTTTAGAATCGTAGGGAATATTCCGGTTTTAAGACATAAATTAAATATATGTGTTAGAGGGGGGGCTAAAAAGCACTTATGATCCTTAAGAAACCTATTTGAGATAAGATCCCAACCAACTGCTGAAGAATTTTTTAATCCACTTATCAATTGGCTAACTTCTTCCTCTGATGTATCTAGCAAAACCAAAGATCCAGCAGGTATGTTTCTATTAATATCAGAAGAAGAGCTGTGATAACTATGTTTATCTATAGGGAATTTTTCCGCCAGGTTTTTGCCGACGTCGATAAAGTATTTGTTAACTGAGTTTAATGAGTTCATGGGTGAAGAAGATATATTTAGCAAATCATTAAATGCATTACTATTTTTGTTCGATATATTTATTTTATTTTTTAATATTTTCCATAATTTTTTAGTATCGTTTTTAGCATTATTTACTTCATTTATTTCATAATTGTTTTTTATTTTCCTTAATAGTGCATTGCAAAAGTTTCTATACCGGGTATATGCCTGTTTAAGAGTTAGGTTATTAGGAAAACGTTTTGAATTTTTATGTAATTTATCTCTATTTTTAATACAGCGTAGTAGGCCTGGTGTGATCCACGGTTTTAGTATTTTCTTTCTAGATGATAATGTTATAATGGAAGTGTTATCGGATATTATGTTTGTGATGGAATTCGTTAAATATTCAATAGCATAGTTAGGATCCTTTGCTGTAAAAACAGGAGTAAGATTAATTTTTAGCAAATTTGTCTTGATATTTTGTATGTTTACCTTTTTATAACTAGTAGTAACATAGAATCGATCTAGCTTCAGATTAACTGATATTAGGACAGGATTATGGTCTGTTATTCTTACTTGTGGTATCATAGTTATAGAAGAAAAATTAGTTTTTATTAGTATATGATCCAAGCATGAATCACTATCTTCGCGGGTTGTGAGTGTATGACTAGGAAAAAGCCCATGGAAAGCTGCTAGCGTTAGATATCGATCACTATTTAAGCTTGCTTTTTTAATGTCTATATTTATATCCCCAATCAGAAAAATATTCCTAATGGAATCTAACTTTTGAAGTACTGTATCAAGTGATGTAAGAAATGTATCAATGTTATGATACGATGGGGATCTATAGATGCATATAATTGCTATATTATTATCTTGTATCGCTATTAAACAGTTACCTTCCTGGAACGAAGGCTCTTCCACTGAAAAAGACAAGTTTTTTTTGACGTAGAGTACAACACCATCGTTTTGTTTATTGCAATATTTAGTGTGGTATGAATTATAGTTGTGTAATCCTGGTATACAAGGAGAACTACCGATCCAACATTCTGTAAGCACCATAACTTCTAAATCAAATTTTAGCCTTTCAATTAAAACTTCAAATTCAGGCATGTTCTGATATATACTACGTATGTTTTGTGTGAGAATTTTTAAACTATTAGGGGATCGAGCCATCACTTTATGACATTCATCGATATCACAATTAAGTACCTTTGAAACAGAGATATCCTCGATATCTTCAGAAATTTCAATTATACTATCGAACTTAAATATGTTTTATATATATGCTTTAATTGCATGAGTAATTTCTTGCCTAAAGCAAGAAAAGATCCATTACTATGATAACTGTATTTAATATATGAAGCATGTTTATTTTGTAAAGTGTTATTGTATGTGGAGTGTAATATATTTATAAAATTATATCTAAAAAATAGGTAAGAACGGATGCAAATAACTAAATTAACCTTAATTAAGATGAAGCAAACACTTATTTTAGTAACTAAATCTAGTCATATGGATTTTTTTAATTTATTTATATCATCTTCTGTATTTATACGTATATGTGGAGATTTTTCATCTTTACGAAGATAAATGACGCCATGAGTTGTCCAGCAAAAGGAGAAGCCGTAAGTTCTTTGAAATGTTCTTGCCAAGTAAAATAGTTTTTGAGATTTAGAAGTTAATGTTTCGGATACAAATATAGGATTAGCTGGTTGCTTAAAGTGCAAGTGAGATGTGTTTAGTTTCTCTTCTTTTTTCTTAGACTTATTGAAATTCTTGATCTTTTTTAATATTTTGTCCTTTAATATAACCGTGTTAAATTCCACTATGATAGGTTTAGATATGTCATTTTTCTTTGTAGGAATTCGATAGACATCCCTGACATTATCAGAATTAATGTCTAAGTTCAAAGCTTTGCCCAATTTCATGACTAAAGTACAAAGATTTTCTTTAGATTCGTTTTCCAACTTAGGTATATTTCTAATTTCAAGACCAGCTGACCTAGATCTACGCTCCAAAAAATCAATTCTTTCCT
Organism: Argynnis bischoffii washingtonia; assembly: GCA_033884665.1. Classification (NCBI taxonomy): domain Eukaryota; kingdom Metazoa; phylum Arthropoda; class Insecta; order Lepidoptera; family Nymphalidae; genus Argynnis; species Argynnis bischoffii. Next base: position 1,189,970 of record CM066618.1, on the reverse strand, counting down.
CTAGCTGTGTTATAGTTTTTTTATCTTCGTGTTTTTGTTGTTCTAGGGTTCTAATTTGTACCAAGAAGTCATCATATTTGCTAGACATCATTTCTACGCTTTTCTTCAGCTCAGAGTTCTGCTCGTTTAAGTTTTCAATAACGGCTTTTAGTTGAAGAAAATTTTTTTCTTGCTCTTTGGAGAAGGCTATAAACATATCCTTAAGAAGAGATGATATATTAGGATCCCCGTCTCTTTTCCGCTTTTTGCGCTCAGTGACATTCAATGCCGTAGCTAGGGAAGGTATGTCAGGTTCCGACGAGTGTTGTCGTAAGAAAGACAAGTTCTCAATTTTATTGTCCGCATCGATCTCCACTGCATCAAGCGACGGCGAAGCGGGGGGCGTACGGTGTAGCGGCATAGTGTATAAGGTTCGTAAAGTACCAGGAGACCATAAACGCAAAAGAGTACAAATAATGTTTAGCAATAGCGTTCGAATCGGTATGGGTCAAGTAACTGGTTGACCGATCGATGACTTCATATATTTTTTCTTTCCGTCCAGTAAAGTTAGACCTCTCTAATTGTGAATGATCAAGCAGAGTATATTTTATTTAAAGCTGAGTTTATAAAATGATGTTATCTCTTTCTATAAAATGCATTTGCAAATAGATTTCTTATTTGCTCTTATGTCGAGAAATATATATTTTTGTTTTTACTTACTCTTCGAGATAACTTTGTTGACACAAGCATGTTGACACTAATAGTACACCTCCTGCTGCTTCATGCTCTCCTAATATTTAAGAGTTATTATTTTAAAAATTTCTTTTTTTTTTTAATTTTAAATCACTTTAATTAAGGCAACAAAATACACGTCTATTAACAACGAATGTCCGGGGGGAAGGGGATACACATATTATTGAAAATTTGAGGAAATCATGTATGAATAGAATTTATTTATCTACATAAAAAAACTAACTGTTTCCAAAAAAAAATATTGATATTACTAAAACTCGTTAATAGCTACTAGATAAAAAAAAAAACAAAATAAGTTCACAAGCAAAGGAGATAAATATACTGAACTGTCTTTGGTTATTTATATATATACATTGTACATACATAGGTGTTTATATTTATAATATGTATGTGTTTAAAGTTATATATGTGTAGTGTATCAACTATCTGGTATCCATAACCCAAGCCTCGTAGCTTACCACGGAACTAGATGGGGCTGTGTGTTAATGTCCTAACATATTTATTTATATATACATGTCTATAATAAATGGCTATACTTCCAGCGATTCCGGAAATTACAGATATATTATTTATTAGTTATGTATATTTGCGATAAATAACCAACTGTCGGCATATTCAATCACCAGTGAGGTGAATTTCAAGCTTTCTGATAGAATTCAACGGCTGAAGATTTAAATGTCAATTTCTAGTCGACCTACTTTATCAATGCGATGTACGGATGAGCTTTACTTTGAGCTTTTGATGCATATATGCAAGTATAGCATCAATTTAAATAAAATTTCTCTATTCTCTATATTGCTTTTAGAGCAGCTTTTAAAAAAAATGGAGGTTTTTTTTTTTTTTTTTTTGCTGGGACATTAACACACAGCACCATCTAGTTCCATGGTAAGCTACAAAGCCTGTGTTATGGATACCAGATAGTTGATATATTATACATATTAAACACCCATGACTGGAGTACAAACATTCGTGCTCATCACACAAATGAATGCCCCCAGCGGGACTCGAACCCGCGACCACTGGCGCAGAAAGTAGGGTCACTACAAACTGAGCCAAACGTGCCGTCATCAGGTTCTTATATAACTTTAAATTACCAACTGATAAACGTATGTAGGTAAATGATGTACCTCTCCTCAACACTCAAGGACCGGAAGCAAAATACTTCAAACATAAAAACCGACGATAAATCAGCCATGTAATATTTTAAATTATTTATAAAGTTTTAAAATAAACGTAGCATTTTTATTCATTAAAACGAAAGCATTTCGTAGGCTGCTAAATAAATTGAAAAGCTGGAATTAAATGTACTACTCCATTTTCTGTATTAGCTTTAAGCTCTTTTATTTTTTGCCTCGTCTAAAAATATTCAAGTATTAAATGATGTTTATTACGAATGCGATAATTAGTGTCTCAACTAGGATTTAAGACGTTTAACTAGGATTAAGTAAGAGACTAGTATCTCTTGGGATTCATCTGATTGTTGATAAAAATATATATTACAAAGCTTATAAACTTACTCTAAATAAGAATATAACGGTAAAAACTAACAATAATACTTATGAGTTTAAAATATTACTAAGTATTATTAATCTAAACGTAGTTGTACAAACCTGTCAAAAGCTCTCGGTATATTTCGCTAAAGCTCTTATCCTACGACTCTCTACACTCTCGTATATTCACTCGAGAACGCCGAACGTGAAGTACTCAGTCGATAAAATTCTTAGATTCGAACGCAATAACTGAAATGGAGAGCAGATGAAGCGAGACATATCGAGTTGAAGCGAAACGATAATATTCCCTAAGCTTTCAGAACTAATAAGCGGATTTTAGTAAGTATGATCCCCTAATCGACGTAACTATTAAATAAATATATTGGGATATTAACACCATCTAGTGCCATGGTAAGCTACGAGGCTTGTGTTATAGATACGAGATAGTTGATACACTACACATATATAACTTTAAATACATACATAATATAAACATAAACACCCATGACTGGAGAATAAACATTCGTACTCATCACACAAATGAATGCCCCCAGCGGGACTTGAACCCGCGACCGCTAGTACTGCAAGTAGGGTCACTGAGCCAAACGTGTCGTCAATACCGTGTAGTCGTATAAACATGTAGTATACATACCTTGGGATATATCCCAAGTGTAAATATATATATATATATATATATATATATATATATATATATATATATATATATATATATATATATATATATATATATATATATATGTATATATAAACTCGCCGGTATAAACATAATACTTTCTTAGCAGCATTTAATTAAAATAGCAGTATTTCAAATTAGTATCTCAAATTAATATTTTAAATTGCAAATGTAATTTTTAATTAATTTTAATTTTCTAAAGTACATATAAATCAATAATGTAGCTTAAATATTTAACATTTTATTTTCTTTATAGTTTAAATATAATAATAGCAACACTAAAAATATAGATTACTAAACAATAAAGTTTTCTATAAAATTGTAATAATTATAATAATAATAGCTAAAATTATATAAATAATATTTCATATTTCAAGTGTAAAATAATTAAAATTATAAAATGTTTAAATTAAAATTAACAAATATTGTAAGGTACTCTGATGCCAATTTTTCAAAATTTGAATTCATTTTTTGTTAATTGTGGGTAGGCTGTCTGTGACAACTGTATAATGCCTTTGAGACATCTAACACCTTAGTCTCCCGTGACCATGATTGCTGTAAAGCAATCGAAACGTCGGGAAACAAAAATCAAAATAAATCCGCGAAAAAATCCGAAAAGATAGTTTTATTTAAATCGCCGGTATAAAATTTCATATTTATTTATGTAAAAGTATCGCCGGTAGTTGACCGATGTAGTGTGACTTATACGCGAATATTGTGTCCTTATTTGGTAATCAAATACATACATCCATGTGTGGTGGATGCGACATTATGTTTGGGCGGTAATATTTTGAGTTCATTTAAACTCCTGACATATGCAAACGCAACGTCCGCCTGTTGACTAATATGTTAGTATGTTTATTAGTTTGGTATGTCATTCGGCTAGAATACTTAGCTGTAGGTGTGGATATAGCTTAGAAAGTTACGTGTAGATACTGCCTGTTTTCCGTGGTTTTTCTCGAAGTCTTTAAAAAAAAGTTATTTGGATTTGATCGTGCGGTGAATCATATTAGGACTTTACTGTTTCTAAATTATTTTTAATCATAGATACTTAATACAATTTCGTTTATAGGAAAATAAATTTTATATCTTAGTACCTATAAGCACAGATAGCGTAAATATCTTTTCTAAAATGTATATTGTGTATAAGGCAAGAGAGTTTTATTTTTTGTTCATTTATTTGAACTATGTAATTAGCTTATGCTAGTTTGGGGATAAGCCCCACTGTGTTTTGGAGGTCAACCCCAAATAATACTTATATTATAACGCTACTTGCTTTATTCAGTATAATTGGTAAATATAAAATGGATTTATGGTTCTTAAGATTAGAGCGTTCAAACAAACAAAGAAACAAATAAAGAAACGAACAAACAAACAAATAAACAAATAAACAAACTCTACCTCTTTATAATACTAGTATAGATATAACTAAAATACTAAAACTTTAGAAACTATAATTGTTTCCGAGTAACATGTGTCAACTATGGATGCTTAGTATTTACACAGACCGCAATACAAAGAATGCGAATACAAAGATTTGTAAGGGAGTGAGTTTGTCACTATTTCTTGTTTCTTGATACTGTAACGGTAGTACTCGTAGATATCTAACTTTTTTGAACATATATTTTGAATACTAATATTCACTTTATGTACAACGATAAAAATAAGCTCTTAGGCAGATTTTTTATCGTTCTTTGTTACAAGTAATAGAATACAATTACTATAACTAGTGTTCGACGTACGTCCAGTGGTCGAAATTTGACTGTAATCATAATTGAATTTTGTTTTTACTGACAACTTTTTCTTCTTAAAAACTAAATAAAAACCGACTTAAAAACTAACATTAAGAAGTAAAAAATGACTGATTGGTAGTTTTCATTTACATATAAATACTTAATCGGATATTTTCGAAGTCGGTGTGCTTTTTAATAAATGGGATCAACTTTGAAGTATAGGGGATACCATATCCAATAAAAAAGAAGCATCGAAATTGGACTACATTGTCAAAAGTTATGCATGATCAAACATAAAAAAATACGTGTCGAATTAAAAACCTCCTCCTTAAAAAAAGAAAATCGGTTAACAAACAGACAAGAAAAAGGTACTAAGCTATTTACTGCTTTGTGTTTAATTGTATATACATATATTAAATATCCCAATATCCTCTGTTATAGACGTAGATTCACACTTTAAAAGTTCTTTAACCTCTCATTCGCACCCCGAAGTTCCGTTACAAACAATCTAAGTACCAAAGTGTTACATATTTGTCAAGTTTAATAGCCCTTATATTAAATAGTGGTTGAAACACTTATAGACAATTTGACTCTTACTTAGTTATGTATATTTTAGGGTTGTATTCGTATTCATTTTTTTTACGTCCCACTGCTGGGCACGGGCATTTCTTTATTACCAGCTAAATAAGGTAATACTCCACCATACTGGCCAAGTGCGGGTTGGTCGATTTCACATAACTTACGAAAACTAGCTAGGTTCTCTTATATAGTTTTCCTCACAGTGTTTTCTTTCACCGTAATACAAGTGGTAATCATGTGGGAAATGATTCGCACATAAAAATATTAGAGGCGAGACCCGGGATTTGAACCCGCTTCACTCGGTTTCCTAAGACTTGACTTAACTTTGGGGTTAAAACTATACTTTCCTTTTATTTGAAGTTTGACATATTTTACTATACTAAAGCAAAAAATAAAGGTAATTTAAACATTTTATTTTTATAATTATTCTACAAAAAGACAAAAAAATATTATCTTCATAATCTCGTCATGTCTATTTAACTGTTTGTAAGTGCGTCTGTTCATTTGTACGTCACTTAAAATTGATTTCGTTCCTTTGAGTATTGAACCCTTAATATTATCTTCCTAAAGCAGCAAGTACACTCTATAAAAACAATTATAATTTCTAAAATAGTATTGTATAGTCATTATCTTATCTTTATTATATTTTTAATGTAATTAAATATAATAGCATTAAGTTAGAATTTTTACTCAATGTTCATATCAAATGATTTTATCACCATTTGGAAAATGTATCTTTCGTGAGAAGAAAAGAAATTCAGCGACACCTAAAATATTTTTATAGCTCTTTTTCAATAAGATTATATTTGTTCTTGTTATTGTATATAGCCCTAACGTCCCACTGTTGGGCACAGGCTTGCCTTCAATACGAGGGGGATCAGGCCATAGTCCACCACGCTGGCCAAGTGCGGGTTGGCGGACTTCACATGTCTTTCGAAAACTTGCTAAGTTCTGTCAGACATGCAGGTTTGCTCACGATGTTTTCCTTCACCTTAAGGCAAGTGGTAATCATGTTAGAAATGATTCGCACATGAAAATATCAGAGGTGCGAGACCCGGGATTTGAACCAGTTTCACTCGGTTTCCAAAGCGAGCGCGTTACCACTGGGCCACCATTGCCTTAAAATTATTTAAATTTCAATATTTATCTAAAAAAATGGTCTGGAGATAATCATTTCATTCTTCATGTATGTATAATAACAAAATTCATTCTTACAATTTGAATGGAAAAAAGTTAGTATCAGATATATTATTTTATGATATACCTAATATAATATTTATAGTAGCATTTAAATAAAACTATCTTTTAAGATTTTCGCGGATTTATTTTGATTTCCCGACGTTCCAAATGCTTTACAGCAATCATGGTCACGAGAGAGACTCAAATGAACTCATGCTATAAAGTATTCGAAACGTCGGGAACCAAAAATCAAAATAAATCCGCGAAATAATCCGAAAAGATAGTTTTATTTAAAATGTCAAATATTCGCATAAATCTAAGAAAGCTTTAAATGTTTGCCAATAATGGTATTATTTAAAAAAAAAACAATGAAAATGATAATGAAATGGTTATAAAGTTGTTTAAAGCTTCAGTCGTGTCTTATGCCTCGGGTCGGGACGACGTTTTCGATCTAGTGGGAAAGTTTACGTTACACGCAAAGTACATATTGTGATCTGTGAAAAGTGAAGTGCACGTTTTGATTGAGTTCTTTAAGAAGATTTGTGATTTTTATTAATTTTAATAACTGCAAAGTTAATTTCAAGTATGAAAAATAATTTTTATCAATATTATTCAAGTTTCAGTACAATTTTTAAAATTATCTTAATTATATAGTAAAATAATGCGCATTTTGTGTGTGTTTGTTTGTTAAAAACATTTATGTTATATTTCAAAAAATATTTTTATAACAAATGCAAATAATATAACAAAAAAACATTTTTATTTTGGATAACTTATACGGTGAAATGGTGTCTATGTATGTTGAGTGAATTTTATATATCGGAGTTAAAAATCAAAATTAGGGGACCAAAATACTTTATTCTATATAATTATTATTGAATTAGCTTTTTCATACTAACTTAATTGTTATTATGTGTAGTTTTTCTTATTATTCACGACATTTGAAATTTAAATATTATTAATTCTTAATCATGCCTTGATTAAAAATCAAGAGAGGTATAATTTTGCAAATTATTAAAAAAATACACGGTTTTCTCTATTGGAGTTTTCTTTTAAGATATTTTATTTCCGAACAAGTGATAGAGAGTCAAATTTAAATAAGTTTACACTAAAAATTAGATAATATCTTTTTTCACACAATTCTACTATATTATATACCACTATCGACTCACATTAGTTCGTCCCTAGTTACGTTTTAGGGTTTAGTATAGATTTCTCAGAGATGAGATATTTTACCGCAGTAAAAAGTATCCTTTATGTTGACTCGGATAACCAGCTATCATTATACTAAATTGAATGAAAATCTGTCCAGTAGTTTTCTTGTGATGCGTTCCAGACAGACAGACAAAAATTCTAAAAACTATAGATTCGGTCCCTGTATCGATTATAATGACTATATCAATAAGATTTTCCAAAAAAAAAAAAATGTACAGATTTTAGAATTTTATTATATGTATACATAATATATCTTGCGCAGTTAGGCAGTACTTGGTTAATCTGGTCATCTTAACCGAAATCGTTTAGAAACACATTATTATTGGATAAAAAAAAAGAAATTATTGAATAATTAATGGGTTCATATCGGTGAAACAAGCCGTGTGGCGCTTGGCTTAAAATAGAACTACCCCATCACCTTCTGCAGGTGTCGTAGAAGACGACTAAAGGATCTAAGGATATCGCACCTTAAGTCCCTTGTTCGATGGCGGACGAAAAGCAGTATTCCCGAGCGGTTGACGTCAGGCAGGCGGTCGGTCGGAAAGCTTTTGTCAAATCTAATAAGCAGTATGGACGTACTGCGCCGACCCCAAGTAATTTGGGAAAGAGGCAGGGAGATGATGATGATGACACTAAGAATGAAATAGAAAACATTTAATTATGAAAACTTTATCAATGAATAAAATAAATTGATAAATTAAAAAAACTGTAAGTTACATAGTTTTTGCGTTAACAGATTCAGATATATAGCATCTATTTTTTTTTGTTCAACAAGTACTCTAAATATACCAGATAATATCATATAGCCATAGGATTCATTTACCCTTGTCAAAAACAAAAGCCTAAAATGATCTCGATTGCCTTGTTATTTTGAACTGACATAACGGTTTGTGTATTTCTTTACACAAATTATAGAGTATGGTTTCAGGCGGCGGCTTTATACTTGTATACCTCTAACCCCTTTCACTGGGAAATATTTTATTGGAACTTACTTTAATTGGACCTTGTTTCTAATTAAAATAAAATTGGTATTTTGAAGTAAGAGGGCAGTGGTAGTCCATTGGTAACGCGCTCGCTTGGGAAACTAAGTGAAGTGGGTTCAAATCCTGGGTCTCACATGTGAAGTCCGCCAACCCACACTTGGCCAGCGTGATGGACGATAGCCGGATCCCTCTCGTTTGTAAGGGCTCGTGCCCAGCAGAGGGACGTTAAAAAGGCTGAATTCAATTTTGAAATATATTTTTTTCTTAAACTAGCTCTTAGTCATGGCTCTGCTCGCTTTTAGTAAATTATATTTTTTGAGCGAAACCTTAATTCTTTTTCTATAATAAAAGTAGGCTAACATTAGCTATCTGTCAGTGAAAGACTCGTCAAAATCATTCCAGTCGCTTCGGAGATTAAATAGAATAAACAGACAGACCGACAAAAAATTGAAAAGTTTTTTTTTTCTTATACGTACCATATATAATTTCATATGAATTTAATAAAAAGCTGTTACTTTAACATTAGAAACAGACATTTGTTTTATTTATCTGTATAGATTTTACTGAGGAAAATTTATTCTTATAAACGCGAATGTGATTGTCAGTTTGTATATCTGTTTCCTTGCTTGTTTGGGTTTAAAGGGAAAATATATTGTTTATAATAATAAGAAATTGGCTGCAATTCAAGAACGATTCTAAATATTTATTTAACAAGATGGATTCCCTTGTGATAGTTGGAAAGAAATGCCCGTTAATGGTTGATGAAAGGATTGATAATGTTATGCATTTTCTTGTGTGCGCCCAGAACTTGAGACAAAATTGAGATGTCATAGTCATTTTTTGAGCGAAACCTTAATTCTCTTTCTAAAAAAAGTATCCTAAGTTACTCCTTATAACATCAGCTATCTGCCAGTAAAAGGCCCGTCAAAATCGGTCCAGCCGTTTCGGAGATTAGCCGGAACAAATAGACAGACAGACAAAAGTTTTAAAAATTGTTTTATTCTTATTAGTACCGTACATACTTTTATGTGCATTTAGTCAAAAGCTGTTATGTTGACTTTACAAACAGACACTTAAATTTTATTTATCTGTATAGATTACACTATATACATACTAATAAAAATTAGTCTATATCCTCCTTTAAATATTTTTTTTATATTAGAAAAGTTTGTACAAAAGAATCCTATTACACATACATATGTTTGTAAAAATGTTGGATGTGCCTTTATAATTAATTATATTGGAAAAAAAATACAATTATAATATGAAATGTGAGTTATGCTCGCTTACGGTGAAAAGGGTTCGTTGGTTAGCAACGTTTTTAAAAATTTCATTGATGGTGAAGTGTTTTGGCAAAATATTTCGTATTCTTTATAGCGGAAGGACTAATTTCCTACGCCATATTAAACTTAATTCGTCCCTTGTAATCAGTTTTTTTTTTAATGTCCAACCGTTAGGCACAGGCCTCTCTTTAATACGATGGGGATCAGGCGATAGTCCACCACGCTGGCCAAGTGCGGGTTGGCGGACTTCACATGTCTATTGAAAACTGGCTAGTTTCTCTCAGACATGCAGGTTTTGTCAAGATGTTTTCCTTCATCATTAAGACAAGTTGTAGGTAATCATTTTGGAAATGATTCGCACATAAATATATTAGAGGTGCGAGACTCGGGATTTGAACCCGCTTCACTCGGTTTCCCAAGCGTTCGCGTTACCACTGGGCTAACACTGCCTATTCGTCTCTCCAAATAACTGTATCTTAATTTTAGATTTTGTCAAAACTAACACTTTTAAGCACTATATATGTAGCCGTTAAGCCATAAAACAAAGAATACAACATTGTAATTTATGTGAAAATCGAATTAGTGGCCATTGGTAAGGAACATTAACAACTGCACCATACGAGTGTAATTATGAGTTTTGTATAAACAGACTAGTTCCGAGTATAGAAAAAACATAAAACAGGGTAAGTCTGTACATAGAATTAAAAAAGGCACTAAAGTTAACGGGTATTTTGCTATAAAACCTAAGGTTATAAATACAATTTAATAGCGTTATGGGTTTTATTGTAAGAGTATGCATACATATGTATGTATATGAGGTACTTCAAATTTCAAGCAAACACATTTTTTTTGAGTTTCTCGCCAGCTCTTCTCAGCAAAACTGCTTTCCGAGCCAGTGGTAGTTTCCTCACGGATTGACTAAATTGACGCTAAAATTGACGATTCCAAAGAGGTTGTAATAAGTCTAATTGAATAAAGCTTATTTCATTTCATTTTCATATAAACTTCCATTTCTTTTAACCCTCATTCAGGCTTAATTTCCAAAAATCCTTTTTCAACGTATATTCACTCCTTATAAGAAATCTACTTATTCAGGTTTGTAGCCTTTATACTTTCTGAGATTTCGGGATAAATCTATAATTATATAATATGTACATATATTGTATATGTATGTATATTACATAGTATAATGACCTCTCAACCGCCTTCGGCCACGGCGGCCAGTCTCATTGAGACTAGCCATCTGCGCAGAAGATATTATAGTGCAGCGCGTGTACGCGCAGAAACAAGTGCACTCTCTATTCCTGTCATTCTCATACTCCGGTGGGACGTCATGAGATACGACCAGTGAGAGTTAGTTAAGGTGCAGGACCGACGGCTTACGTGCTCTCTGAGGCAGGGGGGTGAAACACCACCAGCTTCCCTACTCCGGGCTGTTACTGAGACGAAAGATATTTTAAATAAACTAAGACTTACTAAACAGAAACACATTTTAAATAAAGAAAGTATTATGTAAACAGAATGACTCAATAACTAAACTTGGCCCGACCAGGCACTCGAACCCAGGACCTCTCGATATGCAGCCGTACTTGCTAGCCACTACACCATCGAGGCAGCATATATGTATGCTACATATATGTATAATGTATATGTATAGATAAGCGAGCGGAAATCTAAGTCAATATTTTGCGAGTAATCAATTGAATTACGCAGCTAGTTAACATTAATTATATTAGACTAGGAAATATTAATTATTGGAAATTGAGTAATAAATACGTAAAGTTCAAATCAGAATTACTTATAATATACTGGTTTTTACCCGTAGCTTCGCTCGTATTGTAAGTGGGGTGAATCAAATATTATGTAGCCATGTCCACCTCCAGGATGCAATTTATGTCCTTGCTAAATATTATCGAAATCTGTTCAGCAGTTTAAGTGTAACAAAGGAACAGATAGAGTTATTTTCATATTTATAATATTCGCATTGATTGAAATGATCCAACAATGCCATGGACATGTCTTTTACAGTATGCAATCATTAAGTATTTTTTTTATAAATTCAATTTTACGTAAATTTTGACGTCACGTTTGGCTCAGTTTGTAGTGTACTTGCTGTGCCAGCGGTCGCGGATTTGAGACTCGTTGGGGGCATTCATTTGTGTGATGGGGACGAATGTTTGTACTTCAGTCGTGGGTGTTTATATATATAATATGTATATTTATTTAAAGTTATATATTGTGTAGTGTATCAACTATCTGGTATCCATAACACGGGCTTTGTAGCTCACCATGGAACTAGGTGGTGATGTGTGTTAATAATGTCTCAACATATATTTATTAACTGTATCTACATACATTACAACATTGGTTGTAAAACGTAATTAAAAAAAAATTTAAAAAGGTTTAGACATTTGTAAAAAGGTTCAAGACCTTTTTATATTACTTTCCCTTCGGGATTTAAAATTCGTTCATTTTGTCGTCATTATCATCTATCTTAATGTTTTTATTCTTATAACAATTTATAGGTATATATTATATTGTATAACAAGCGACTCACCCTCGCTCCGCTCGGCTTCGTGCCTAGGTGCATTTTCACCGTTAGTATAGGTTTTTCAGAGATAAGATGATTTCCCCACAGTAAAAAGTATCCTATATGGTGACCCAGATAACCAGCTATCATCATACCAAATTTCATCTAAATCTGTCCAGTAGTTTTCTCGTGGTGCATTTACAGACAGACAGACAAAAATTCTAACAACTATAGGTTCGGCCTCTGTATCGATAATAATGACTATTTCAATAAGATTTTCCAAAAAATATTTAATGTACAGATTCAGAGTTTTATTGTACGTAAAGATAATAATTTAAGGAGTTAAAATGCATTTTAAATATTTAAAAAGTTTGTGGGATGTAGTAAAAACCAAATTTATTCTGTCTGACAAGACCGTTGTTCAGTTTAATCGCGCATCACTCGACAGGGCGGATAATGGGACCTACTTTCTTGTACATGTACCTAACAGTTTGAATTAAAATAACTAAGATTTATTTCAAAACTGACGTACCCTCGCTTTACTCAGGTGCGTCAAAATATGACTCTTCTAATTATACTATTTATAATATGCCTAAGGACTCACCCTCGTTTCGCTTGGGTTCGTCCTTAGGTACGTTTTAATTGTTAATATAAAATAGATAGACTATATAAAGTATATATACATAGGTATCATGAGTTTTATATCCTTTACTTAAGTATGGTCAATCATTTCTTAAGTAAGGGATGCATATGAACTCCCCTCCCCCCTTTCACCCCTTAAGGGGTTATTTATTGGATTTAAAGTATCCTATGTCTCCAGGTCATTGTCTATCTGATTACTAAATTTCGTCAAATCTGTCTTGCAGTTACAACACACACTGTGTGTATGTACACACAAACACACATTCAAACTTTCACATTTACCTATGATAAAAGTGCTATGTAAAGCTTTGGTGCTATTTATTTTCAAACAACAAGCTATCTTAATATAAGTAAGCCAAAGCTACTGTGATATTGGCGATAATATGCACGCGATGTGAATATAGTGTTGGAGTTTTATAGATGTCTGACCCCATAAGCTTAAGACAAAGTGCGGTGTTGGCAAAAGCTCGTATACTTTGACGCTCAAAGCGGATGTCAGAATGAAGTGTCATTATGTACACTTTGCACCTAAAGGAGAATAGATAGGTACTTTAGAAAGTTTTGAGTCTATAATAGAATAGATGTAGACAGTTATTATCTAGTAGTAGTAAGAAAGTATTATAGTCTAGAGACCTTCACTTCGCTCAGGTGTGTCCTTTGGAGTTTTTTGTATTTTTAATACTAGCGATTCACTCTCGCTTCGCTCGCTCAGGTTTGTCCCTAAGTACATTTTAATGGTTAGTATGATAGACTTTGTATTACTTGAGATATTATTGATTATCCATACAAACTTACATCACCCTTATCACCCCCTTAAGGGATGATTTCGGGGATAAAAATTTCCTACTATCCTTCCCAGAGTCTCAAACTATCTTCACACCAAATTTCATCTACATCGATTGAGCAAATTTTTAGTTTATCCATTATAAACAAACATAAAAAATACCAATTTCTTTTTTTTATAATATGTATTAGTATAGATATAGATAATACTCAAACATTTTTTCACCCCTTAGGTAAACAGCAGGTCTACCTGGGTACAAAAAAATATATCCAATTTAATTCAGCCATTTCATTGCGAAGGTGTAATAAAAATAAACACTTTCAAATATAAAGGCATTAATAAAAGGACTTCTTACATGTATCATAACATGTGAGTGGATATACACATATTATGTATAAGGTGACATAGATGAAGTAAGGCCTCCATACCAGACTGTGTAAAATAGTATATGTGTTTTTTTAGATATACGCGAATATTTAACATTTTCATAAAACTATCTTTTCGTAGGGTAAATGGGTAGGCACTGTTTGTAAGAAGTATAACGTCTTTGAGACGTCTAAAACCTTAGTTTCTCCCGTGACAATGATTGCTGTAAAGCATTCGAAACGTCGGGAACCAAAAATCAAAATAAATCCGCGAAAAAATCCGAAAAGATAGTTTTATTTAAAAGAGTCTATGTGTGTGAAAGGTGCGTATTCTGAGAAGACAATAAACGTAACTATGTTTTAAGCCAGGATAAGCCTCTATTGCCCAATTGAACCAATTGATGCCAAAAAAATACTTTACGAGATCATAAAAACAATAAAGGCCTGTTGAGATGTTTTAATAGTGTTTCTTTTCTCTTAGGAAGCGTTTCTTGCTTTAGTCACTGTTCACATTTAAGAACATAAATAATATGACACCTGCTTATTATGTGATTGGGTAATAAACCCGATTTATAATAGTCTTTCGCTAGTTACACCACTATTAATGCGAATATTTGTATGTTACGTCTGCTTGATACTTCTTTACGTTTAGTGGCTGAACAGATTTGGATGAAATTTAGCACACAGATAGTTAATCTGGAGTAACAAAAAGGCTTCTGTTAGTAATAAAATTTACCAAAAGGTGGCGCTGCCTGTATATAACATTAGTATCAAAAAGACTGAGCTTCATTTGTCATAGGCGCTCGTTGAGTATGTTATCATCCATTTTCGATGCTTTTACCATAAAACTTTACGAGATGATACTTTATGACATGATCTGCATAAGGGCAAATACAAAAAGGCTGTAATAATTAAATATATTTTTTTATGTAAAATTGCGTTTTTTTTGAAAAGACAGTAGATAAATATGAAAAAACAAAATCTTATCTAAATACAAAATTAGATAGAGCCGTTTCCGAGATACACAAAATAAATCTATATATATATATACACACACAAAATACAATAAGCAGCTAGGAAAGCACACGAGCGATGCAAAGGTTAGTCCCTAGTATCTCATATATACGTATATATGTACTTATGTATATACATACATATGTACCAGAGTTTCTAAATGCGACTATATCTGACACGGCCTATTCAATGAGGATTATTAAAGAATTAATTACCAAGCCTTGAGATTGAACTCAGGCAGATTAAATGTCAAAAGCCGAGTCTTTAATAGTTAGAATTAAGTACAAGTATGAATAAAGCGGCTGTAAAAAGGCTTCTGAAGATGACTTTATTATATTAATTAATAGGTGGTTGTGTCTGCGCATTTGTATTTTGTATTCTATTTAATGGACGTTCGTGATATATATTTAGACGTATTCTACTGATTAATATGTTATACATAGAAATGTGATTTTATAATAATAAGAAATTCAATTAAAAAGTTAAAAAACGACAATACGATTGAGGCGATTTCGAGTCTAAGCACGATATTTTTGCAGTATTTCAGCAAATAGTTAAGTATTTCGTAGACTCTAAGTGACGTTGCAACATTAGGCCAAGGTTACCATATATGTAGTTGCAATGACATTGAAGTATCGGGATACCATGTTTCGAATGGGGTAGATCTGTGGAAGTTTTCATAACCTTTTACCGTTTAGAAAAGAGCTGATGGCCTACAAACAACTGAATGGACCTGATTTATGTTGATCAAGCCACTTTCCAAATGAAATAAACTAAATCAAAATTGGTTCATCTGCTTGGGCGTTACGATGCTATTGACAGACAAACATAAACACACGTTAAACTTATAACACTCCTCTTTTTGTGTAGGGGGCTAAAAATAACTTTAGAAATACTTTGTAATTTTTATATGTAAACATATATATATATATATATATATATATATATATATATATATATATATATATATATATATATATATATATATATATATATATATATATATATGTTTGTGTATGTTTATATAATATATAATTAATATTTGTAATTTGTACCGCACCCTCATTGGCATCATGGCATCTCATATGTATTTTTTTTCTGGGACATAAATAAATAAATAAATACAATAAAAATTATGTAACTCTAAACATTACGAGCAAAGTTTCTATAATAAGAAATTAAAGTTGTTCATTTGCAAGGTTGTTATTAAGATGAAAAGCTACCTAAAGCAGCTCACGTACATACATTCATGGTATCGACTTATTTCACTTTTATTATCTCTTCAATTCAATTCTTGGTAATTTCTATTGATCACTCGTCCGCTCCTTTATAACTTGATCATCACACATCCGCTCTTTAATATACATAAAACGTAGAACGTTCTAGTAATAGAAAATTCGTCTTTCTCACTCACAGCAATTTCCTGTTAGCTGTCCTCTTCATAAATTACGAATTTCTTGTCAATTATAGCTATTTTCATGTAAAGACATTCTACACTCTCAGATTTTGCAATAATATTAAATGTGGATGATATAAATAATTACGTATACATACAATATCAACAAAATTTTGCGAAGTAATTAATTAAATTGATCTATTATTTAATCGGAGCTATTGCTCATAAACGTTATTATCGTGATACAACAGTGTATAAAGGTAATTAGCTTATTTAGCGAACTTACGTTAAAGCTCATTGAAAGTTCTTACAAGTAGATTAAATATCATGGTTTTCAATCATTTACCTCTCATATTGTTGTATAGTTGGCAATTATCAAAAGATTCCGTTGAATTATTACGTCTAGTTACAGCCAAATTGATTTAAATTGGAATCTTGTACAGTAAACCAGCAAAATTCTTCACATTTGATATTTCCCGAAAACACTTATGTACATTAATTGTGCTTAAAAGCTTGAATACGTTCATATTTTAAGCTTCATATTTTGGTTATATAGGATTTAAATATTAATCAACTGGAATCTATAGATATAATAAAAGTGTAACTGATCGCTGTCTGTACATGGAAGATATTTGAGAAAAACAGTTACTGAAAAACCTAACCCCCTAATATAACGGCGTAATCGATTTCGGTGCGGTTATCATTAATGTACTGCTTCACTTAACATTTAGTATTTGTTTTATTTCAATTGGTTCATAAATTAAATATCGTCATGAATAATTAATTTGGACTCAGTAAAAGTTGCTCACATAACTGTGTGTAATTCAACATTCTTTAACTGAATGGTCCAATTTGTTTTTGTGCAGCAATCTTTTTCTGTTCCGGCATATTATGATCTGAGATATTTCATCTCACGCGTATTGCGAAAAAACTTTGTGATCTTGAGAATTCCGCATGAAAAATTTTAGGGACTAGCAAGCAATTGCGTCGTATGTTTCCTTTTTTACTTTACTAGTCCGGGGGCAGGTAAATATATCAGCTATGGTGAATACAATATTGAAGAAGTTAGGAGTAACTTGATTTCACGGAGCTTTATTTTTTGAAAGCTTTAATATTTATTCTTCAAAGAATTATTCATCCCTTACTTACATTGAAACACCCACGTACTTATGTGAACCTAATTTTATTTATTATGTTATGTGGGTTTAAGGGTTCCATTACTGCCTTATGTGTGTGGAAACCTAAAATTAAATAACGAGGTCAAGCGGAAATAAGTTCAGTAAACTCCACGCCGCAACTGTCGATTTGAAATCAAAAGTAAACATTCAATTTGGCCTATTTAATGAATTTGCAGCACAAATAAAGGGTTCTTATATGATACCTTGCTTTCAATGAAATTTGATTTAAATGAGGAAGGATGGATTCCGAAGTTTATAAAATATCAATTTTATAGTAACTTCTATGTTTTGGAACACCAAAAATTATTTTTACCTCTATTTATATTCGTCTATTGGTTTTGATCATGTTTTAATAGCTTAGACGATTTCTGAAAATAGAAATAGTTTAGTAGTTACTAGAATAGAATAGAGATTAGATTTAACTTATCTAAAAATATTTCTAATCTAGTAATACTATATACTAAGTTTTCTGTTATCTGCATTTTCTCAATCATACTTAATGTATTACGAAAGTTGTCAGTCGGTTTCTATACAAAAAAAATATTGCCTGGATTAAAACTGTTACTTAATCTATTTTGACTTGACTTTTGACTTTTAATTAATAATATCTATTTATTTGTTTTCAAATATTACTACTACTACTTGCTAGTCAGGTTTATCTATACATCTATACATATTTAATAAAATTGTAACTAAGCCGAATCTGTACATTAAATATTTTTTGGAAAATCTTATTGAAATAGACATTATTATCGATGCAGAGGCCGAATCTCAAAAGTCTGTTACCGCATCACGGAAAAATCACAAGCGGGATTTTCTAGAAATTCGGTATGATGATAGCTAGATATCCGGGTC
The DNA here is from genome assembly GCA_033884665.1 of Argynnis bischoffii washingtonia. Taxonomy (NCBI): domain Eukaryota; kingdom Metazoa; phylum Arthropoda; class Insecta; order Lepidoptera; family Nymphalidae; genus Argynnis; species Argynnis bischoffii. The sequence continues at coordinate 1,171,318 of CM066618.1, read as the reverse complement.
AACATATAGGATACTTTTTACCGCGGGAGATTATCTCATTCCCACGGGAGTACACGTTATAACACAACCCAAAAAATATTTATGATCAGAATTTCTTGAAACTTGGTATTAATTCTCTTCAATACAATTAAATAAATACGTGTTTTAGCGTTTTTTGAAATTAAGTAAATAATATTGCTATATTTAATTATAATACTTATTAAAAACTTTAATTTTTTTTTAATGTTTAGAATTAAAATCAACTAATATAGTAAGGTACGTTGATGCCATTTTTGAATTTTTAAAATCATTTTTGTAAAATAGTGGGTAGGCTGTCTGTTACAACTGTATAATGCCATTGAGACATCTTACACCTTAGTCTCTCCCGTGACCATGATTGCTGTAAAGCAATCGAAACGTCGAGAACCAAAAATCATAATAAATCCGCGAAATAATCCGAAAAGATAGTTTTATTTTGAAATGTCAAATATTCGCGTAAATCTAAGAAAGTATTCTATATTTAAAGTTATATATGAGTAGTGTATCAACTATCTGGTATCCATAACACAAGCCTCGTAGCTTACAATGAAACTAGATAGTGCTATGTGTTAATATATATATTTATAGCTATAGCACTGCTTGTTGTAGAATACCAGTACATCAATTACGTGTTTTATATAACGACTCATTTTAATATAAGGTACATAAAAACGTTACTAAAACATTTCACTCCCTTTACGATGTAATATTATGTTTGATGCTCACATCAAAGATTTAAATATATCCACAGTGGATGTACTCTGATGATCTGATGATGTTACTTTTTTATTCTATGTATATACTAAAATAACCATTTTTTCAATCGAAATAATGCATATTTTTGGGCGAGCTTTTCAAATAGCTAAAAGATATGTTGAATGCTGTAATTTTAGTAAATAACTTCTTTATAATTTTTATTACACTAATGCTGCAGCTGATATTATGATCAAAATTTAACATAAAAAATTGTCGTTTTTCAACTTGTTTAATCTTTTTGAGTTATATTTTTATACTAGCGACTCACCCTCGCGTCGCTCGGGTTCGTGCCTAGTTGCGTTTTGACGTTTAGTATAGATTTCTCAGAGATGAGATATTTTCCTGTAGTAAAGTATCCTATATGTTGACCGGATAACCAGCTATAATCATACCAAATTTTATTAAAATCCCTCCAGTGGTTTTTCCGTGATGCGGTCATAGACAGACAAAAATTATTTATTTGTTTATTTAATTAGACCACCAACAAAGTACAAACTAAACACATTATAACATACACAGAAAATAGAACAGATAGAGTAGTACCTTAATTATAGGTGATAACGACATTTACAAAAATGGTATATGTAAAGGCAAAACAACATTTAGAATATTAAAAAAAAAGTACCTTAAAGATTTACAGTTTTACATCTTACAAATAAAAAATAGTCTATGAAAATAATAACAATTAATTTAACAAATTAAGAAAAATCTAAACATATATGTATATGTCTATGATACATATTAAGCATAATATGTAACATAGACATATACATATCTATGTTACATATTAAGCGATTATTTAGTATAATATGACGCTATAAGTACAAAAATTATAAGAACTATAGATTCGGTCTCTGTATCGATAATAAAGTATATTTCAATTAGATTTTCCAAAAAATATTCAATGTACAGATTCGGCTTGGTTACAATTTTATTTTATGTATAGAATAAGCAAGCAACTTACCCTCGAGTCGCCGGGTGCATCTCTATATAGCTTAAATGGTTTAGGAACACATAAAATACACTCGTCCAAAGAAAAAATCTTTTATTTTTCCGTTTGAAACCTTCGCAGACCTATACAAGAAACCCACTAGGGTTTCATCAAAATCGGATCAATGATTTAAGAACGTGTGAAGAACAAACATACGAACATTCATTTTTATTTATAATATACAAAGTAACACGACAACAAAGTAACAAGTAAAAAGTATTGCTTTTTGATATTTCTGTTTGAAATTCTACATATACTTATTTAAAAAATAACTTTTGCAAGCACTGTGGAGTCAATTTCTACAATTAAATGAAAAATATGTATTGTATATTAATTTTGTTATATATTCATTTGATTGGGACGCAATAGCACACCAATATTTTTATTTTTTGCGGCTATACATGTCAGTTTGCAATGAATATTTTGTGAATAAAACGTTGTATAGAATATATATTGCTCTTAAGGCTAAGGTATTGATAAAGTTACAGCTTACACTTTCTGTTTCGTCGTGATTTAGCAATTTTGACTAACATAATAATGGAGAACGAGGCGTGGTAGCCCAGTGATATCGCGCTCGTTTGGGAAACCCAGTGACGCGGATTCAAATCCCGGGTCTCGCACCTCTAATATTTTCATATGCGAATCTTTTCCAATGATTACCACTTGTCTTACGGTAATGAAAACCGAAAATGTCTGGAAGGACCTAGTGAATTCTCAAAAGACATGTAAAGTTTGCCAACCCAACCTCGTATTGAAGACAGGCGCGTACCCAACAGTAGGACGTTAAGAATACAATAACGGGCAAAGCAACTAGCAGGCATTAGTTTAAAATATTACAATTAAAGCTTTAAAATTTACTTTGGATTTACTTAAAGTTCCCTTTGCTTAAGCTTTTGACGACAGAAACAATAAAGATAAGATGATATTTAGTATAAGTTCTTTAACAGCGTCTTATATTACCAAGTTCAAAATTAAAATTAAGCTAAGCAATGTTGAAATTGAACTATCATTATTACTATTCATGCATTATAGTAATAGATATGGTGGCTGTTAGTGATATGTTATTCTATATAATAAATATATGTGCCTAGTATCATCCAAATAGTTAAATTACGTTATACCTTCATAAATACTATTATGAATGCGAAAATTTGAAAATTTGTGTGCGTGTGCGCGTGCGCGTGCGTGTGCGTGTGCGTGTGTGTGTGTGTGTGTGTGTGTGTGTGTGTGTGTGTGTGTGTGTGTGTGTGTGTGTGTGTGTGTGTGTGTGTGTGTGTGTGTGTGTGTGTGTGTGTGTGTGTGAGAGAGAGAGAGAGAGATTGTGTTGTTATTCCTTTAATGCCACATATTTTTTCTGTCATCATGGGAATATATTAATGCACACAGCTCATGGTTGTGCAATAAGTCAACCAAAAAGAGTCAAAAAGAGAGGCAAAATAATGTTAGAAAATAAGCTTATTACATAATGTAGATTTTATTGCGTTACACTCATTAGTAATTTTTCAAATAGGACAAGGGTTATTCTAAAAAAGGGTTTCTGCTTAAAACTCATTTCATAGCTGTCGGCCTTCCTAATTAGACTAATTAATCACATTCTATGAATTTAACGCCAAAAGGTTAAGCAAAGTGATACAAAGTTTATTTACGCATGAAATGTAAATATTTATATTGATTGAGGCCATTATACTTGTATGGGAGAGAAAGCTTTACTTATTTATCTTTTCACTTATTATTTTTATATCTATACATATAATAAAATTCTAACTGAGTCTAATATGTACATTAAATATTTTTTAGAAAATCTTATTAAAATAGACATTATTATCAATATAGAGGCCAAATCTATAGTCCGCGAAAAAATCCGAAAAGATAGTTTTATTTAAATGTCTAATATTCGCGTAAATCTAAGAAAGTATTAAATCTATAGTTTTTAGAATTTTTGTCTGTGTGTCTGTCTGTCTGTCTGTCTTTCTGTCTGTCTGTCTATCTGTTACCGCATCACAGAAAAACTACTGGAGGGATATTGATGATATTTGGTATGGTGGTAGCTGGTTATCCAGGTCAACATGTAGGATACTTTTTAATGCGGGAAAATATCTCATCTCTGAGAAATCTATAAACGTTAAAACGTAAGTAGAGACGAACCCGAGCGAAGCGACGGTGAGTCGCTAGTCTGTTTATAAGTCCATAACTTCTATATACATACATAAAATTGATTTTTTTTATGTATACATTAAATGGCTATTGAATTGGCTACTTTTTCTAAATAATACTGTCTTTTCGGATTTTTTAGCAGATTTATTTTGATTTCTGGTTCTCGACGCTTTGAATGCAAAATTATAAAAAATGCTTAAAATGTAACTAACACTGAGAATTTCTTGTTAGGAAAACTCAATAAATATATTTGGTCTCAACCGGAACTCGAACTTAGGATCTCCGAATGTTACTCACTAGGCCAAGTACACTTTGTGTATTTTATTATTTATTAATTATATATAAAAGAATTATAATTATTATTCGCAGTAATTAAGTTTAAAATACCTAGTCATCTCGACTTCATTTTAACTACCTGTTTGGTACCCGTCGTGAATGTATCATTTAATGGTAAACAGTATTATTTCATACCTATTATTCTTTTTTTTTATGGGTTATTTAATGGGTAAAGGATGTTTCTTTACTTTTTTATTTAGTTATTCTAAACGATATATTACTCTGAATATATAAATAATAAATATATATATGTTGGGACATTAATTAACACACAGCAACATCTATTTCCATGGTAAGTTACGAGGCTTGTGTTATGGATACCAGATAGTTGATACACTACACATATATAACTCTAAATACATACATATTATAAATATGAACACTTATGACTGGAGTACAAACGTTCATGCTCATCACAAAAATCAATGCCTCCAGCGGGACTCGAATCCGCGACCGCTGGCAAATCGAGTAATGTCCCTACAAACTGAGCCAAACATATATATTGTATATTCATATCACAAATTATCTGGTTGTTAATTTAAAATTACAGATAGATATTTTGATTTGATTCATAATTATATTAACTTATTATATTAACTTATTATAACTTATTATATTAACGAGAAAACATAAAATATGAAGGCTGATTTCCAAACTATCATTACAGTTTATTTATAAGATAAAGTGTACATCTATGATCTATACTAATATTATACATGTGAAAGTTTGCGAGTATGTATGTATGTCTGGATGTATAGATGTATGGATATTTGTTACTCTTTTTCGCAAAAACTATTAAATGGATTTTAATGAAACTTTACAATAATATAGTTCATACATCAGAATAACACATAGGTTACTTTTTATCCCGGAAAAATGTGCGGTTCCCGTGGGATAGACTTATTTTTGTTTTGTTGTGAGAATAAAGAATCAAAAACTACAAGCGTATGAATAGCATAGTTCTATTCATTCACCTTTACACTCCTTAAGATACGTGGATAACTTTTGCCTGTTATTTAAATACAGCATTAAACCAAGCAAATAGCAATATATTAATCTTATATACTAGCTTTAATGCGCATTATTTTAAATAAAACTATCTTTTCGGATTTTTTCGCGGATTTATTTTGATTTTTGTTTCCCGACGTTTCGATTGCTTTACAGCAATCATGGCCAAGGGAGAGACTAAGGTGTTAGATGTCACAAAAGCATTATATAGTTGTTACAGACAGCCTACCCACAATTAACAAAAATGAATTCAAAATTTTGAAATTGTAAAGCAATCGAAACGTCGGGAAACAAAAATCAAAATAAATCCGCGAAAAAATCCGAAAAGATAGTTTTATTTAAATGTCTAATATTCACGTAAATCTAAGAAAGTATTATATTGCGCATTATTTTATTATTTTGTGTATTATTGTTACCAGAAACTATTTTTAATATATCATAATATCAAGAAAAATGACAAGATAAGTGACATAGTGATAGCAGTGAATGCAAATGTGGTACAATTAAATGAATGAAAACAGCGGCCGATATGCCGTTGAAAACTTCGAACTCTTCTTGGGGGGTTGGTAAGAATGAGAGTGAGTTATGGGGGATGACTTCTATGGATTTGGATGTGTTTTACAATCCAGATGTTGTGATTATAGTGCTCTACGTAGCGGTGCTTACTGCGTCTCTATCTGCGAACACTCTGCTTATTTTCATCGTCATCAAATTTCAATATATGAGAAGGTATGTTTTATTACTAAATTATATTCAACTAGCATTGCCCGCGGCTCCGCCCGTGTTCAGATGATCCAAAACCAAATTCTTAGGTCTTATTTAGGTTAGAATTTACATATTAGTATACTCTTACATTGCAGTTTTAGTATTTTTTCTCAGAAATGATGAATGAATGAATGATGATATGTTGACTAGGATAACCAGCTATCACCACACCCAATTTCATCAAAATCTGTCCAATACTTTTCTCGTGATGCCGTAACAGACAGACAGACAGACAGACAAAAAATTCTTAAAACTATAGGTTCGGCATCTGTATCGATAACAATGTCCATTTCAATAAGATTTTACAAATAATATTTAATGTACAGATTCGGCTTAGTTAGAATTTTATTATATGTATAGATTTTTATTACTATATTAACTGTAGAACTGAAGTATACGAGTATCATACATATAACAATAAGTTAAAAAAAAATTTTTGTTGTCTTAGTGGATCTTTCTTAACATAACTGTTTGTAAAATAAAAATACTTTAAGAAATTAACTAAAGTAGTTAAAATAGCACCTTCAAAATGTTCTTTATTTTGAATAAGGCGAAAGATATTATGTGATAAAGATGGTCCATGTGTGCGATGTACTTAGGATTAACTAATTAATAATCTACTGATAATAATTGAGGCAGTGGTAGCCTAGTGGTAATGCGCTCGCTTGGGAAACCGAGTGAAGCGGGTTCAAATTCCGGGGTCTCGCACCTCTGATATTTTCATGTGCAAATCATTTCTAGCATGATTACCACTTGCCTTACGGTGAAGGAAAACATCAGGAGAAAACCTACATGTCTGAGAAGACCTGGTAAGTTTTCGAAAGACATGTGAAGTCTGCCAACCCGCACTTGGCCAGCGTGGTGGACTATGGCCTGATCCCCCTCGTATTGAAGGGAGACCCATGGCCAGCAGGGGGACGTTAAAAAGGGCAGAATACAATACTGACAATAAATTAAAATGTAAGAAACGGTTGAAGAACCAAAAAAATATCATTCATATATATTTATTATTTTTGTAGGATTTTTATGAGCTTTTGCGAATTATTTGTTAAACAAATTTTTTTTATTAGAAACAACATCTGCCGTTATCCAGTAATGAAAGACGTACCTACAGATAAACACAACTATAAATTCAAAAAGTATTTGGAGAATATATTTTTTCCAAAATATTTAAAGTAGAAAGCCACTCACGAGTGTCTCATGTCGAATTATTTGCTTTGAACAAAAAAATGCTTTGGGCGTTCTATAAATCGAGATTCACTCATTGAAGGTTATGAATTGCTTAAATTTGTTATAAGTATGTAGTAGTACAGTAAGAATTTCTAATAATTATAAGCCTTTTTCTTTAAATCTAATGAAATATCAAAGTTGTCTACTGTGTCTTTACTGATATTTTAATGTGTACACTTTCGAATGATTGATGCGCCTTAAATAAATAAATAAATATGTTGGGACATTAACACACAGCACCATCTAGTTCCATGGTAAGCTACGAGGCCTGTGTTATGGTTACCAGATAGTTGATACACTACACATATATAACTTTAAATAAATACATATTATAAATATAAACACCCATGACTGGAGTACAAACATTCGTGCTCATCACACAAATGCATGCCCCCAGCGGGACTCGAACCCGCGACCGCTGGCACAGCAAGTAGGGTCACTACACACTGAGCCAAACGTGTCGTCGTGCCTTAGAGTATGTGTTTGTTTTCTTCATCGTTCTTATCAGTCATGCAGATATATGTATGTACATTATTTACTTCTGCGCTAGTACTTAAAGTTTTTAGGAGAAAAATCCAATAAAAATGTTTGTTCCACACAGGACTCGAACCTTAAATCTCATGACTTATTGCTTGCAGCTAGTCTTGTAATGTTGTTTCGCTTGTATGAGTAGAAATAACTCAATAGCAATTTTTAAGAACGAGCTAAACAAAAAAAGCTACAGCAAAACGATGTTACAACTTACATTTATTATAATGGTTAAATAATGACCGTAACATAAAAAAATATATAGAAAACAGCATAAAAATTATGAACTGAAAAATACAAATGACTGTCCTTAATTGTACTTCTTGTAGTTTGTGTAAAAAAACGATGTTATAATATAATGTACTAGCATTACACTTGGCTCCACCACCACCACCACCACCACCACCGCTTAGTTGACTGGCTTTTATATTAACTTCGGTAGCCAATACCAATTCTGTCGCAGGATCTATTTTAATCTTTCCTATTTTGTCAGTTGCTATCCTATCCTAACATTAGCATAGTATTACCTATTAATTTTCGAAAATCGACTAAATACGTTAATCAGTGAATCTATGACCTATCACTTTTATAATTTACATATTATTATTATTATACCGCTTTTGGTTTCTCGAAAATGTTATTATATATACTCCATATATTGTAACAACATCAAAACAAAAATATGTTGTTATGTTACATAGACAGTATGAATGTACATATGCATATGCATATATGTACAATTGTACATTCTAAAAATACTATATCTATACTAATATTATAAAGCTGAAGAGTTCGTTTGTTTGTTTGGTTAAAAGCGCTAATCTCGGGAACTACTAATCCGATTTGAAAAATTCTTCTTGCATTAGATAGCCCGGCTATAGGCTATATATCATCCTGGAAAAATGTACGGTTCCCGTGGGATAGATTTGTTTTTGTCTAGGGACGAACCCGAAGCGAAGCGAGGGTGAGTCGCTAGTTTTTTCTAAAGGCGAATAAATAAATAACTTGTAATAACTACACCACTTTATTAACTCGCGTAAAAGTATAATTTCCGAATTCATTTAGGAAGTAAAGGACTATAATAAATGTTCATTGTGTCAATATTGGTCACGATCTGGGTTAATTTAGTCATATAAACGTCACGAGATAATCCCGCTCGACCATGGACAAGCCTGTTTGAATAGGATTTCATACTTTCACCTATATTCAATGAAATAAATTAGTCTACAAGTCTTAGTACTTCAGGTAGATACGTATTTTGATAATCTAATTATTTATTAACGACTTAAACGACCCATGGTTTGCTCGGGTACGTTTAAAATATAAAAAAATTAGAGTGCGTGAGTGTGTACACGCGCAAGAAGTAAAACTTCTGTAGGCTATCGGTACTCTTTATGAAATTCAATTTATGTTTTAAATAATTAGGATAGGTGAGATACTAAAAATAACGCATATTACAATCATATGTTTATAGAATATCATTTAAGGAAAGAATATAATATTATATATCATTTGTCAGACAATAACAACGGTTACCATGGCAACAAACGTACGTACATTTTTTCGTAACGCACCCAAGTCAAGCGCGCGTAAAGAAGTTTTACTTCAAAAAGTTACAATAACTTAGAAGAAAGATACTTATTATTGCAAACATTTTTGTAGACCTTTTTAAGGCCTATAATTTTCTAGTATATTATTTTGATGTATCTGTTAATGTTCAGCCAGAGTTAGCCAGGAAGCGTACGGTATAATACATAAATAAAATAATTAACAAATTAAATACACAAACCTTCCTCGTTTAACGTTCTTTATATTAGTGAAAACCATATCAAAATCTGTTGCATGGTTTAGAAACACTAAATTTAACTTTTTTAGAAATTTAGTTACTTATAAATAATAGTGTGTTACTTCAAGTTATATAAAACAAATAATTTAAATGTAAAGCACTCGCGATTTCCCGTGGATTACTTACAATAATAATGTCAAGAGAAGCAATATTTCTCGTATGAAGGCATATCATTCTATTTTGGGCTTTATTCTATTATGTCGTAATCAAGACAATTTATTACAAAAATAGGCCATCCTTTTGTGTGTCACATTTCTCGTAACAGTTATCTCAGAGATCCTAACAAATGACGTACATTAAAGGCATTTTAAACCGAATTCAACTTGATGATTTCTTGTATATGTTATGCTATTTTCGTAGTTTTGATTATTCTATTTGACATTTTAAATAAAACTATCTTTTCGAAAAATATTTCGCGCATTTATTTTGATTTTTTATATTAAACTTAGTTATATTTTTTTCTGTATTGCGTTATTTATTATAAATGGAACAAATAGTACGGAGTGATAACTTATATCTATCTATACATATAATGAATATTCTTTGGAAAATCTTATTGAAATAGTTATTATTATTGATACACTGGTCGAAATTATAGTTTTTTAATTTTTTGTCTGTCTGTCTGTCTGTCTGGGAACAAATCACAAGAAAGCTGGGTATACGGGTCAACATATATAATACTTTTACTGTGAAAAAATATATCATCTCTGAGAAATCCATACTAAACATTAAAACGTAACTAAAATTAAAATTAAAAACGTGAAATAAAATTGAAATATTTCATAAGATATCCTATCTATATTTATCTACATATGTATATCTCTACTAATATATAAATTTAAAGTGTTTAATTGAAAGTGCTAAACTTTAAACCTACTAATAATATTGAAAAAAAAACTGTTTCTTACATTTTATTACCTAGTAACTGAGTGAAGTTATACTTGATATACATAGAACTTACTTTCATTACATATACCTAAGCAAACTACGAAGGTGGAGCCTCGAGCAAACGCTAGTAAAATGATAAAGTGATTAGTAATCCAGACGGAAATAGCCTAAATCTAAATAACCTACGCAGTCCAAACATAATTTCATTTGTAATTTGTCTCAACTCTAAGAACCTGCGTTGTGGTCAAGTACTGTATTTACAGTTTATTGAAACAAGAATGTAAAGTGTTTCGATCTAACGATATTTGTTTATAGTTAGTACTTGCATCATAAAAGAAAATGTTAAAAAATATATTGTTTTACAAAACTTTCCACAGGCCGATGGTTTTAGTTTCTATATATTGTTAATTGATACGCCGGCGTGTACGCGTTCCGCAAAGGGTTAGTACTTATTTCAATACCAAATTAAACATGTCTGACTAATGAACTTTTGAATAAATAATATTAGTTTGCACTTTTATAATTAAATGGTTTTGGACCTTTCTCCTGTATGTGAGGCCAAATATTGAATTACTAGAAAGAGCATGTCTTATAACTCGTGGATTATTTTACCAATTAAAATATCAGAAGATATGATTATGATCTTATTAAAATGTATAGAATAATCTTTATACATCTATATTTATTTATATATTAATATATTTTATTTTTATTTTACATTGCTTATTATAAAAGTAGGTATGAAAATGCTATCTTTATCTTCTTAGTCCTACGCCGGATCCAAGTAGAGTCACGATGTTGAGTTGAAATTTTAACAATTAATTACTGATTTTTAACTAAATCATTCAAAAAGTACTTCTGTAGTATGCCATAAAGGTACATAGAGTCGAAAAAACTACATAATACTATCACAGATCATATAATACTATACTAATATACTATGTTTCCTTGTCAACTTGTTCTCATATTTTTATTTTACTTTATTTTATTTGGGAAACACACAGTATTTTATAACATAAGTAGGCACATAACAAATACAGTATTACACACACCAGCAAAGTTTCCACTAATTTAAACACACATACACATAGAGCAGACAACAAGAAATTTATTAAAAAAAATGACATTTAAATATAAAAACATCAAAGTGTAGAAAAAATAAACATTAAAGGCTAGCAGTCACTAAATTTATATTAATATCAACAAACTTTTTGTTATATAAATTACTAGCGACTCACCCTCGCCCCGCTCGGATTCGTCCCTACTTACGTTTTAACGTTTAGTATAGATTTCTCAGACATGAGATATTTTTCCGCGGTAAAAAGTATGCTATATGTTGACCCGGATAACCAGCTATCATCATACCAAATTTCGTCAAAATCCCTCCAGTGGTTTTCCCGTGATACGGTAATAGACAGACAGACAGACAGACAGACAGACAGATAAAAATTCTAAAAACAATAGATTTGGCCTTTGTATCGATAATAATGATTATTTCAATAAGATTTTACAAAAAATATTTAATATTCGGCTTAGTTACAATTTTATTATATGTATGGACAAGAACATAACAAGAAGTTTAGTTCTAGTTATTGGGAGGTAAAATTATATAGATATAGTTTTAGTTCGCTTTTTACGCAGTCGGGTATCTTCTGAACAAAACGCAATTTTTATATCCATTCCGGAAAACGTCGGTCGGCCACGCACTAAAAATAAATTGAGTTACTGTTAGTAGGTAATAAAAAGTAAGCTTATGCATATTATTTTTCCTTAATATAAGCGTTTGATCACGTTCATGGATGTATGATATAACCAAAGTGGTCACATCACCGGCAAAATTATTTCAGAAATTCATACACGAATTTAGAAAAGCTTTATTTTTTCTCTTACTTTTTATCATTTCCATAATATGTTACATATATTTATTTTGTTTTAGAATTGACTTCAAAAAGGATGATGAATTTGATATGGGTGTATGTTTTTTTTTTGATATGTCACGCCATATCTTCACAAATTGTATTCGACGTTCCATATAAAGTGCCTAGGCGACCGAGCTTCGCTCAGAGTTTTTGCTTAAAAAACATTTTTTTTTAATTTAGCTTAAAAACAAAAAAATAAATAAAAACTTGATTAAATACAGAAATAAATACATAAAAGTAAAATGTTTTATTCTTTCTTTCGCGTTTTCCCAGACATGAGACTAATCTAGATCGATTTTTCGCTCCAGAGCCTCCATATACATACCTAATTTTGAGCGAAATCGTTAGAGCCGTTTCCGAGATCGCTGGTATAAATAAATAAATAAATATATATAGATTAGATTTCGATATCCTCTCCCTCTGATGACTTAAATTTTTATAAATAAGGTAAAAATTATATTAAATTTCAGAAGTTTTTAATAATATAAAATGTTCTGTTGTTATTTATATAAAGTTATTCAGTCTTTTATTCGTAGAGTTAGTCTTTCGTAGAGATTTTCATTGTTTTTAGGTCAAGTGTGAAAATATTGTGGCAGAAAATGCTTTTATCAGCTTTTGTTTCTAATTTTTATATTGTATTATTAAATATGAAATTAAATGTGTGTAGGTATATGTATAGAATATTTTTTTTATGATTCATGGATCTCCTATGGCACAGTAGGTCGTGAGTTTGAATATAACAAAATTTATCACAAAAATCTGATTTTTAGAAATATTAATAAAGGGCAATTATTAGTGCGGGATTTATCACTTTAATTTTTAACAAATAACAAAGCAAAAACTATGATATTATAAAGAAATAATTTGTAGAGATTTTCATCTATTCAATGCTAAATTTTTATTTAGGAATTTTCATTTAAATTTAGAATTAAACAGCGTTATTTATCAAATCAGGTATAAATTATAGATAGATCAGATATAATTACTGTACCTACACCGCACTAAAATAACTTATTTTCTCACTTCTGAAGGGTTTCTGAAATAAATTTCTTAAAGAGACAAGTTATCTTTTGTCGACATTCTGTTACCTACTTTATTTTTAGACGACACATTTGACTTTGAGTTTGTAGTGACCTTACTTGTTGTGCCAGCAGTCACGAGTTTGAGTCCCGCTGGGGGCATTCATTTGAGTGATGATCACCAATGTTTGTATTCCAGTAATGGGTGCTTATATTTATAATATGTATGTTCGTTCTGCTGCCTCGGTGGTGTAGTGGCTAGCATGTACGGCAGCACATCCTGTGGTCCTGGGTTCGAGTCCCGGGTCGGGCCAAGTTTAATTATTGAGTCTTTCTGTAAAGTAAGCCTCAGTAACAGCCCGGAGTTGGGAAGTTGGCGGTGTTTCACCCCCGTGCCTCGGAGAGCACGTAAAGCCGTCGGTCCTGCGCCTTAACTCACCGGTCGTGTCGAGAAGTCGTCCTACCGGAGTATGAGAGTGACAGGAATAGAGAGTGCACTTGTGCACTATAATATCTCCTGCGCAGTTGGCTAGTCTCAATGAGATTGGCCGCCGTGGCCGGAATCGGTCGGGAGGACATTATTATTATTATTTAAAGTTATATATTTGTAGTGTATCAACTATCTAGTATCCATAACACATGCCTCGTAGCTTACCATGGAACCAGATGGTGCTGTGTGTTAATGTCCCAACATATTTATTTATTATTATTATGACTTTATTCTCTATAACATATATTTTATGGTACATAAATAAATAAACAAATAATAAATAAATTACAAAAAGGTATTTGGAATAGGATGGCGGAAACACAGTGTTTTCGAAGCTTGTTTCACAGTTCTTTTATTCTGTAAGTACTTAAATAGTTTAGTTGAAAACCAATCCAATATCCGAAATCTAATATTATAAATAACTAGCAACTCACCCTAGCTTCGCTTCGGGTTCGTCCCTAGATAAAAACAAATCAATCCCACGGGAACCGTATATTTTTCCGGGATGATATATAGCCTATAGCCTTCCTCAGTTAACGGGCTATCTAGTGCAAAAAGAATTTTTTAAATCGGATTAGTAGTTCCTGGGATTAGCGCGTTCAACCAAACAAACAAACAAACTCTTCAGCTTTATAATATTAGTATAGATTTTGAGAAATATTTGTACTGGAGAGTGATCTGAACTTCTATTTATATCCCAATACTACAAGTGATATCCGTACAAAATTTTATGCAAAAATATTTTTGAATATGTCAAATTAATACTAAAAAAATAATTACTATCAAGGTGTTATTATCAATTTAGAAAACTAAAATAGAAGTATCTATTTGTGATGTCAAAATTACAGCTTTTCACTAAGACATATTATGATAAAGTATATATGGTACTTACTCGTATAATAAAAAAACTATTATAAAATTTTTTATCTGTCTGTCAGTGTGTTCCGGCTAATCTCCGAAACGGCTGGACCGATTTTGACGGTACCTTCACAGGCAGATAGCTGATGTTGTAAGGAGTAACTTAGGCTACTTTTATTTTAGGAAAAGCATTAGGGTTCCGCGCAAAAAAATTAAAACCCATGAAATTGTCCACAACATCCGCGTACCTGAGACGTACCTGAGAGAAGCGAGGGTAAGTTGCTAGTTTTATATATATTTAAAGTATGTTAGTTACACATTAGTCAGGTGGAGAAGCTTATTTACACTATATATGTATATTCAAATACAATGTATAATTACATATATGAATCAGCAGCAATATATCGTCAGTATAAAATGTTAGAATTATTTAAATCCATTGTTATTAAAACTCGAAAAGCGGAAGCTTTTCGCTAAAATAAGAGCCACGTGCACTTACATAATATCCGCAATTTAACGAGATTTGAGGCCTTTTAATATAATAATACATCGGTATACGTATAATACTGTGTGCAATACACGTTTTACTTAAAATATATTTAAATACTACTCGTAGCGACTCTCTCCCTTGCTTCGCTCAGGTTTTTTTCTAGTAAAAAACAGAAATAAATCTATCCCACGGAAACTGTTCATTTTTCCGGGATAAAAAGTAGCCTGTGTGCTATTCCAGACTACTATCTATCTCTGTGAAAAATTTCATCCAGATCCGTACAGCCGTCCTGGCGTGATTGAGAAACAAACATCCATCCAAATAAACTAAACTTTCACATTTATAATCTAAACTTTCAAATTTATAATATTTGTAAGATAATTGGATTAATAGTATTTACTCACCACTTCTGGTCTAGAAATACAGTGCCCTTTTCAAACTAAATAAGTTCATGTAAGAAAAAATGTTTTTCGTAATTTTTTCACTGTAAATCTTTTCGACCTTACTTCATTATACCTTACATTTTCGTAATTTTGGAATCCCCGTACCCTTGAAAAATGCATGCTTTGTATACCAAGAAACATGATTCAACAGAAATCTTGAGTATTTGACAAAGAACATGCATGAAAAGAATAATTGCTGTGAAAAAAACGAGAGGGGAATGCTGATGTTGTACCAGCATTTTACGAATAGCGGTCTACATATTTAATGTTCTATACTAGTTTAACATGTGTTAATGGCTCGTAAAATCTACAAAAGTTATGTATTTCTATCTATATTATAGCCAAACTGTTAATCAGTAAAAACTGTTTATGATGAATAAAGGGGAAACCATGTAACATGACCTACAAAGAGTGTTAGTTAAAATCCTTCCCGAACCCTTGTTATAAAAATCAATATAATATGTTCATACTAATCCACACAAATAATATAAACTAGCGGCTCACCCTCGCTTCGCTCGGATTTGCCTCTAGACAAAAAAAAAACAAATCAATCCCACGGGAAGCGCACATTTTTCCGAGATAAAATGTAGCCTATTTGTTATTCTGATGTATAAACTATATTATTGTAAAGTTTCATTAAAATTCAATCAGTAGTTTTTGTGTACTAAGCTGTACAAGTAACTATAGTTTTTTAACTATCCCACGGGAACTCTTTAATTTTCCGGGATGCAAAATTCATTTAAATTTCCTTGCAAAATTTATTTAAATCGGTCCAACAGTTTTGGAGATTAGTCGTACAAACAGACAAACAGACAGACATAAAAACAAAGAAATTGAAAAAAAAAAAAAACTAAATTTGTTCTATTTCTCTTCTTACATCCCCCTGACTCGCTTTTTAACATTTTTTTTACTATGTACAGACATCCAACCTCTACAATTTTATTATATGTATAGATTAGGTGAACAAATCCTAATCAACTGATTCAAAAGACATTCAACGAACATCCCGCATCTTAATCAATTGTCAAGTTTGTAAAAAGCATTACATTTTCGGCGACTCAATAAACATACGTTGAACCTTTGAATCTTGCGACATCTTTGGAAGAAAAGGAAAAGATTTACATATTTTTGTAGAAGTAAAAATTTCTTCATGAAAGTTTAGAAAAGTGGGTAAGTTAGAAAGTTCTTTTATACTACCTACATACGAATATATCTTCCTTTACATTGAGATTTATTCTAAAAAGTTAAGTAAAAGTAAAGGTATTGGCTGTATAAAGTATACATAGATACACTTGTTCAATCATAAATAAATCTACGATGGCACTTTGTGAAATATGTTTCACAATAGACCAGAAATGGTCGCAGTGACACCATAGCCGTAAAAAAGAAATAAATAAATAAATTGTGAAATATGTTTAATAAAAAATGTTTCTGACTTTGTAGTTTTAGTAATAGCTTCGATTCCTGGGTTGTGCAATGTATTGATATTAGGCTTTCCTCTCAAGAGATTTACAATAATGGCTCGGAATTAAATATACAGGGTGAATTTTTCAAGTGGGCGTGCATGGCTAAATCCTAAACTATGAGGACTAGCGAAAAGTACTCAAAGGAGTACTTCCCAGAATGCGTTCCTTATTAGCAACAATATCGAATGGTGTAATTATACAGTATGTGTGTTTTTTTTTAAAAATCAACAGGTTCGATTCCTGGCCAGGAAAATTAATTTTTCAAAAATCCAATGATGCAGTTTTAGTTTTCATGAAAATCGGGCCCGAGACTCCTTTGAATACTTTTCGCTATTCCTCATAGTTTCGGATTTAGCCATGCACGCCCACTTGAAAAATTCACCCTGTATAGTTGATATCTTGAAGCCTTGAGAGTGTATGAAAATGGATTAGTCGGATGTGCGCCTGATCTGTCATCTATCGTGTTGAATTACAGTCTTACTGGAATATGAGATTAGGAGGGATAGAGAGTACACCTGTGTTACATATTCTTGTGCATTATAATTTCCTAAGCACGATTACGTTTATCTCACTGAGATTGAGGCCGCTGTGACTAAAATTCGGTTAGATTTATTAAATTACTTAAAATTAAAATTTAAATAATATAAATAAATATATGTTGGGACATTAACACACAGCATCATCTAGTTCCATGGTAAGTTTCTAGGCTTGAGTTATGGATACCAGATAGTTGTACTGTATAGACACTACATATATATAGCTTTAAATATATACGTATTATAAATATAAACACCCATGACTGGAGTAACATTCGTGGTCATCACACAAATTAATGCTCCTAGCGAGATTCGAACCCGCGACGGCTGGCACAGCTAGTAGGGTACGCAACTACAAACTGAGCTGAACTGAAACTATAAATTATGATTATGATGGAAATTTTAAATAAAATCAATGTAATATTTAAAAATTATGTCTACTAATATACTCGTAGATATTAAGACCAAATTATTGACTAAAAATATGTATGGATGTAATATATCGAAATAAAAGTTATTATTATTATTTTAATCACACAAAATATTAAACTTACGGTTTAAAAGATGTTTTATAAAATCATTTTGTTGCACTTAATGATGCAACGTTAGCTAGTTAAGTCATGCGCAAATTACAAATAGGTGGCGGTTTGGATATCTTCCAACGATCGTCGTAAATGAACTTGTGATTAAAGGGTTTACACTTTACTGCTAACTGCTTCTGGTTATTTAAATATACCTGAATATTAATAACTACCTTTATAATAATTATTTATATACTAGCAACTCACCCTCGATCTGCTCGGGTTCGTCCTTAGTTACGTTGCAACGTTTAGTATAGATTTCTCAGAGGTGAGATATTTTCCTACAGTAAAAAGTATCCTATTTGTTCACCCGGATAACCAGCTATTATCATACCAAATTTCATCAAAATCTGTTCAGTAGTTTTCTCGCGATGCGTTCCTAGAGAATCAGTCAGACGGACAAAAATTATAAAACCTATAGATTCGCCCTCTGTGTTGCTAATAATGGCTATATTAATAAGATTTTCCAAAAAAATATTTATTGTACAGATTCGACTCAGAATTTTATTAAATATGTATTATTTATAATAGTTGTACTATTGAAACTTATAACAGTCTGAAATCTAATTGCATATTCTAATTTTTTCAAACCATAATTATAACCATAAAATAAAACTTTCCTTATAAAATATATAAAAAACTCAAATGTAAGACATATTATGTTGTAAGTTCGTGAACTTTTGTACTAACTGTACCCCATTTCATGGGTACGATAAAACCCGTTAGAGTCCTGAAAAGTTCGACAGTTCGACATAGATTTATGTAAGTCGTGGTGTAATGCGGTGAACATTTGTACCGTTTGGCAAATATGTTAGCAAAAGGGTAGGCGAGTTGAAGCTTAATAAAAATACGACGAGCTATTCCTGTCATTTATTTTAATATATCAACCTAAGACACTTATTTGTTTGAATACTTTAGTCTCTGGAATTAACAGTCTGTTTTGCATTTTATAGTGTATTTATTAGGGATGGTTAAAGACTATGTAATACCATTAGGAGCAGGGCAATGAAATATAAATGAGTGCGGGCAGAGATTAGTTGTAATTAAGAGTTACCTTTCTAAGGGTTACCGTTCTTTAATGTACGTCCCGATAAATTCCTACAACTTTATTCATATTTTTAGGTTTTCGTACCTGAAGGGATCAAACAGAGCCCTATTGTTGTCACTCACGTGTCCGTCTGTCCATCTGTACGTTGTCTGCGACATAGGATTTACATCTAATAGGTGGGAGCTACAGTCTTCGAATTTTCACAGTATAAGCATCTTGTTGAACCAGAGCCATACAAATTGTCAAAAAATATTTTTAAATATTTGTAAGAGTGGCTCTCATATATAGCTAAAGGGGGGCGCGAAAAAAAAAAATGTTGACCTACGCCCATCGAGTGGGGTATCATTGTTTAGAGCTCGTTGAGTAGATACATTTTTGTTTTAAAAATATTGGAAAACAAATGAGAAACCACCAAAATCTGCTTTGTTTACAAAGTTTTGAATTAACATTAATTTGAAATTCGGTGATAATGTTTATTATTATGTATATTTTACTAAAATATACGAATATATCAATAACACCCAGGATGGCGAATTTCAAAAAGGCTGCATCGCAAGTTAAATAAAAAAATACATTATGGTACGGAATCCTTCGGGTGCGAGTCCGATTCGCACTTGACTGTTTTTTGTGTAATTTTCATCCTGGTCTTGTTTACAAAATAAGTTTGTGTCACCTTAACAATAAAATAGAATCTTAAATTAAAGCCATATAATATCTCTAGGGAGACTTCGACTCGCACTTGCTCAGTTTAATTTTAATTCTTTATGTTTTTTTATAATTTGTCAGAGATGACATATTTTCGCGCAGTAAAAAGTATCATATATGTTGACCCAGATAATCAGCTATCATCGTACAAAATTTCATCAAAGTCTGCCCAGCAGTTTTCCCATGATGCTTTTCCAGATAGACAGACAGACAAACAAAAATTCTAAAAACTATTGATTCGGCCTCTGTATCGATAATTATGACTATTTTAATAAGATTTTCCAAAAAAATATTTAATGTACAGATTCGACTCAGTTAGAATTTTATTATACGTATAGATTAAGTGAAAAAAACCCGGCTATCCATTACAAAAAAAATCGCCCTTTAAAGGTAAAAATGGGACCGTATAGAGTATATAAATCAGTAATAGCGACTCGACTAGAGCCTTTGTGTGCGGAATTATAAAAAGCTTTCCTAGACGAGAATTCTGAACAATACCTAAGTTATGTTAAAAATACCTTTTTCTTTGCTAAAGATAAACTCTATTGGCAAATTATTTAAAATTATAAATATTGTTTTGTTTTTCAATTTCTTTGTTCTTATTATCTAGTTTTTTTTTTAATTTTTATTTCTTACGTATAATTTAGATAATAAACTTCAAGCGTAGCGAGTGCAGGTCGCTATTACTTAAAAAATCATACTTAATTTTTAATTATGTTAAATATTTTAAATAACACTATCTGTTTTTCGCGGATTTATTTTGATTTTTGGTAAATCTGAAAAAAATCCGAAACAAATTTCGATATGCAATTTTTAATGTATTATTATTTATTTTAGTTATTTATAATATAGAAATGAATATTAATTCAAAGATAAAGTAAAAAAAACTAAACTTTAGGTTTTATTTATTTATTTGGTAATCATACAGCGTTATAAAAATATCTTTAGTTGGAGCACCAAGTTATTAACAAGTACGGCCAAAATTAGATGATTCTATTGAGATATAAATGTGATGGACAACAGAGTACCTACTTGGTTGATTGATAAATAGTGATAGACATTGCAAATAAATTAACTCTCCGAGTACAGAATCGTGTTTTACTTTTACTGATAACCTTATCACTTTACGCTACTTTATTATCCATGTAGTATGACGACACGTTCGACTCAGTTTGTAGTGACCCTACTTGCTGTGCTAGCGGTCGCGGGTTTCAGTCCCGCTGGAGGCATTTATTTGTGTGATGAGCACGAATGTTTGTACTTCAGTCATGGGTGTTTATATCTATAATATGTATGTATTTAAAGTTCTGTATGTGTAGTGTATCAACTATTTTGTCTCCATAACACAAGCCTCGTAGCTTACCATGGAACTAGATGGTGCTGTGTGTTAATGTCCCAACATATTTATGTAGTACTTTAGTACAAAAATTGGTACAAAAATATTTTAAATATATTTAGAATTATAAAATCGAAAATTTTAATTTATTCGAATAAAAGTATTTCAAATAAATAAAAAATTCTCTTTTATTTAAAAAAAAAATATTCTTTTGATGTAAACCGGGTTTACCTTGTTTTCCACTTATTTTTATATTTTATACGTGATATAGCCCAGGTATAGTATAAAATTTGACACATTTTGCTCCACAAAATTGTGAATAAAAATTCCCAAATTGATACAGTGAGTTTTGTGTATCGAGACTCAAATCGAGTTAATGCGACCAAGTGGTAGCGGTAACAGACGTACAAAACGAATAATAAAGAGGGTATATATATCTGCCAATAAACAAGTTTACTTGCAGAAATTTTAGTATTTCCGTGATTATGGCAATTCTAACTCAAATATAGGAAACTCATAAAAATAAGTGAAAAACGTGGTAAAATATCTCGTTTTATAACATAAGAATGTTCTCAATGACCATGAAAGTTTAAGGGAAAGACATTCAAATGCTGCGTATTCTTAAGGTTATAGCTTCGATTCTTGCATGTGGAATTTTATGTTTATTGAACGCGTTTTTTCCCTTGTTTAAAGGACTTCACTTATTGAATGTACTAAGAACTACCCTCCATACGATTTAAACATTTAGAGAAATGTACAGATTTCAGAAATGACAGTTATAGTAAGTATAAGATAGGGAAAAACAAGAAAATGTAGACTGCAAAAAGGTTTTATTGCAATTTTTAACTTTTCATTTACACCTGATGACAGGGACCTGTCAAAGTCACAAGATTAGTTTCTCTTCAGTTAATAAACTTATGTTAAGAATTCTGATAAATTCATTTTATAACATTATGAAATATCCTAAGAATGTTCAAAACCTTCGAGTTTAAATGTATTTTGTTAGTTTGAATTTATATTTTTACAGTTTCTGTTAGCGTTTTACTCGACTTATGCCTTTTAAATTTGTTTGTATTATACCTACCTGATGCCTTTTAGGCATTTATTTAGTAACGTCTGAGTGTTACCTACTCCAAGTCATTACTGTTTTAGCTTGAAGGAGGAACAAACGTACATACAAATAAACTTTCAAATTATTCAATTCGTGGCTTCAAAGAGTGCCTTTGGGCACAATTTACTTCGCCAGTGTCGAGTAGAATAGAGAAGGCACGTTATATATAGAATGACCGGTAAAAATAAGAAAAAAACACTAATCTAATCACATGTAGAAACAGAGCGATAAAATCAGGACCTCAATTTATAATAGTAGTGGGTTACTGAAGTAATAAAGACATAAAAACGATAAAGTCTAAAGACATTTTTGAAGCGGCCATTCTGTAAGGTGTGAAGTGACTTGAATATTTAATCAACTTAAGATAGAAATCGGAAAAATGGAACTAAAACTTAAATTTTACTTCAAAGCGAAAGCTTCAGTCTGTAGGCGTCTAATATTTTGTCGGTTTTACAAAAAGTTTTCATAAATGGCAAGAGCTTTTCTACAATATTTCTTTATACGTGGTTTATGTACAAAGCTTTTTATACATGTGGAATTCCGATGAAATAAAGCAATATATTTATGAGAAAAGCTTTCAGGAATAAGGTTTCCTCGTAACTACGAAAATGTCGTGGATTAGAATGAAAGAACTTACTGATTTATGTTAGCAAAATTCATAATGGTCAAGACTCCATATAATATTTTGTTAATACTCCTCTAATACTTATAACTGAAAATAGTCTGCAAAAAAACCAGAAAAAAAGTTAGTCTAAGATAATATGAATCTAATGTACCATTAATTAATTTTCCAAAAGCTTTCGATAGCTTAACGGTTATAGGCATCATACTTAATCAGTTAATGGCTTGCGATGATGATAAATGATATACTTTCTACACAACATTATCAACGTTTGTTATTGATATTTTAGTTATACTTAATAATTATTTTAAATCTAATTATTTTAATATAATTGTTTTAAATCAAGCAAATATAGTTTATCTAAATTTTATACTGGAACAAATCGATGGGACATGGAAGAAAAGTACCTTAAATATTGAAGTTATCAAGATTTACTCAAAGGAAACACTTATTTTTAAATACAATAATAACTGCATTTTTTTCAAAAGCTTACCTGAACCGAGAATCGTACAAATTAAAAATCAAAAAAGGCCATCGTCGCTATTTTATCGAATTAATCAATAGAGGTTTTATTTTATTTACCTATAGATTAATTCGATGGTAAGGATAAAATCATTCGAGCAAACATTGCGTCTTAGAATTAAAGAAAACGATGAAATCTTACAAATTATACATATCGACTCTTAACATCGTGGAACAAACGCACAGAACAAGGAAGGATCTTTTAAATAACTACTAAGTACCTACTTGATTTCATAATCTGGTTACTTGCACGTTTTTTTTTATGTGATTCAGTGACAAACGAGCAGACAGACCACCTTATGGAAAGCAGTACCTGTCGCCCATAACACCTACGGTTCATGCACTTAGGTTTCAGGTAACAAAAATGCAGAACCACAGGTGCGTTGTCACTGTGAGGACTAAGATGATATGCCTCTTGCCTGTAATTGCGCTGGCTACCTTATCCTTCGTACCGGAACACAACAATGCAATCATTGTTGCTTGGCGGCAGAAATAGATAAGGGGGTGGTACCCATCCAGTCGGACTCCTCAGGCTTGACAGAGTCCTACCACCGGTACCGGTTTGCACGATTCTAGTGTTTTAACGATCTGCAAAATAATTTATGTAAAAATAATCGAATAAACCGCTTGAGCGTGAGAATGAATCACTTAAAAATGGATGAGGAAGGGCCATTTACAAGATACTTTTACTGGCAGGATTCGATTCTGGGTTTAGAGCTTTTTTATAGCTTTAACATTGACCTAGGTTGCATCTAAACAATGTAAATTTAATCTAAACATTTTATAAAAAAAATGGATGCGTGTAACCTTTACGCGTGGTTGAAGTTAAACTTCTTTGACAAATATCGCAATTAAATTAAAACAAATCAATAATTAAATAAGGCATATTAGGTATATTACAATCATATATTTATAGAATATCATATACGGAAAGAATATAATATATTTGAGAAATATTATATATTTGTCAGACAATAACAACAGTTGCGATGGCAACAATTTATGCACGTTCATCCCACAGTAATAAATATTCATTTTTATAAGTAATAACTTTACTTTTTTTTACCAAGTTTAAAAGTTATTATTTTTTACTTCCTTTGTTATGTATTCTATCTCATTCTCTCGCCGGCTTAATCCTATATATTTATGTGTTTGTCTCTTTCTAGTGTTGCATTTCCGTTTCAAATCACAACCATTCTAAAGAAGTTTCATTTCAAAAACTCAATGAACCGTAACGTATGTACCTACTTGGTAATTCAACTGGAAAAACTGGTCCTTAGGCATGAATTATATAGTCCTTTATAGATTTTCTGTCCCAACTCACCTGGGTCTTAGAATAAGTAATGAGATGAGATCCTTGAGGTTCGCTCATACGCAACGGCCAACAGCTGAAATGAAGCCAAAGGGAAAAATTGCGTCGATGTAAGTAAACACACTATTTTGTAAAGTTCGAAAACTATTACGTTATTTAATGAGTGAGTGAGATTCAACGGATTTCAGTATTTATAACGGATATATTTTTATGGTGTAATAAAATATCTTAGGTTTCTTATCGATATATTTACCATACTAGAGAAACAGAACAAAACTGTACTAAGCCCGCTCGTGCAATAGTTGATGGTGACCACAACCATCATCTTTGTAACCAACTTTTTGGTATGCCATAATAAACATACCGTTTTCTACATGGCCGTGATTAAAATGATGGTGCTCTTCTGACAGAGTTTGGCCACGGCGGCCATTTTCACTGGGACTATCCAGTTATTATAGTTCACAAGTATATACGCAGACAAAAGTGCACTCTCCATTTCTATCAATTTTAAATTCTGATGGGACAATGATTCAACACGATCGGTGAGAGTACTGACAGTTTTTTAACAGAAAAGAATAAAGAGTGCGTGTATGAATGTGTACACGCACAAGAAGTAAAACTTCTGTAGGTTATCGGTACTCTTTATGAAATTCAATTTATGTTTTAAATAATTAGGATAGGTGAGATACTAAAAATAACGTATATTACAATCATATATTTATAGAATATCATTTGAGGAAAGTATGTAATATTATATATCATTTGTCAGACAATAACAACGGTTACCGTGACAACAAACGTACGTACATTTTTTTCGTAACGCATTCACCAGTTTACCCCCCAAGTCAAGCATGCGTAAAGAAGTTTTACTTCAAAAGCTCAATAATTACACTTGGCCCAACTAAGGATCACCGGATGTGCAGCCGTACATGCTAGCCACTACACCACCGAGGCGCTTAAAGTTTCATTAACATACAAGAAATAGTGTTGTGACGTTTAGTTTAGATGCTTTTTATTGATTTGTGAAGGAATTTTACTATGTAAGAGTACATGAGTAAGTAACCCTACAGAAAGCTTTATAGAACGGGGCAGTAAGTGAGAGTTCACATACACTCTTACCATTGACAAAACCGGTTTTTTCACTATAGACTATTAAAAATGTCAGGTTAAGCGCGCCATGCTCAAAGAAACATTGTCGCCTTATATATGAAGTACTGGCGAAAAAATCTCGCTTCGCTCGGGTGCATCCCTAGGTACGTTTTATATAGTAGATAAAAAGTTATTGTGAGCGTACCTTAGGAGATAGACACATGCTTGGATGGATTTTTTAGGCTCAGCTATTTTGTATCAAATATTTACAAATTATTTACATAAACTTTCCTAGTTTATTACCTTTTTTATTAGTGAAAACCGTATCAGAACTTCATGGTTTAGAAGAACTAAGCGAAGAAACATACAGACAGTGACTTTGGCTTATACTATGTATATAGATATAATTTGTACCTTCCGTTGCATGGTTGTATAAAGCTTTGGCTCTGTAGAGATGTTTATTATTTACTCATGTGGTAAGAGCCCAAGTCAAAGTGTTATATTTGACTGATTTAAGATAGAGGAGGTACGAAAATAACTTAAAATTAGAGATCTCCATAAAATCTATTTTTTAGCAAAAAATGTTGTTTTCAGAACGTTTAGAGTGTTTAGACTTTAATATTTTCGTAAAAGCTCTATACCATAATGGATTTTTAGTCTATTCCGTATCGATACAGGTTAAGCTGTTAAGCAGTTTGAGAAGCTGAGAAATATTTTAAATCAATCTTAATCGACTGATTGCTTCAATCGTTAACATACTCGTAGTACTTAGAATATATAAAAATCTAGAAAATATAAGTATCATTCAATATATATCTATACAATAAAATGAATTGAGCCCAATTATAAGGCACAAATGTTTACGCAAAATTTTTTAAATAGGCGTTATGGCGCAATTTTATGTATCTACTAGCGACTCACCTCGCTTCGCTTCGGGTTCGTCCCTAGACAAAAACAAATCTATCCCACGGGAACCGTACATTTTTCGGGATGGTATATAACCTATAGCCTTCCTCAGTTAACGGGCTATCTAATGCAAAAAGAATTTTTCAAATCAGATTAGTAGTTCCTGAGATTAGCGCGTTCAACCAAACAACCAAACAAACAAACAAACAAACTCTTCAGCTTTATAATATTAGTATAGATTCTTTTTGTGGCGTTTATATCTAACAAGTATAATATAAGATTAGTCGATATATCATCGATGTATTTCCACACAATTTTTTTTTTATATTTCTTTAAAATAAGAAAATTGCTTTGGTAAAAGAAAATTATCGTTTTTGGCAGCTTTAAGCTAGAAATGATGTACTCGTGTGCAGCGACACGAGTTTTCACTTATCTCTACATTATAAGTGTACTTAGTGTTGTCTACGTTTGGGTTAAAACCAGTCATCTTTTCTGTGCGAAATGATGAAAAATTAAATTTTTATCTTCATAATTTTTGTCATAATCATTTATTTATAATCCTTTCCTTTAACGACACGTTTGGCTCAGTTTGTAGTGACTCTGTACTTGCTGTGCCAGCGGTCGCGGGTTAGAGTCCCGCTGGGAGCATTCATTTGTGTGATGAGCACGAATGTTTGTACTCCAGTCATGGATGTTTATATTTATAATATGTATGTATTTAAAGTTATATATGTGTAGTGTATTAACTATCTAGTATCTATAATACATGCCTCGTAGCTTACCATGGAACTAGTTGGTGCTGTGTGTTAATGTTCCAACATATTTATTTATTTATTTCCAAGTCTAAAAACAAGATCTTAATATACTATTACTAAAATAAGTTTTTATATCTTAACGAAAACTAAAACTATTATAGTTAAGGTCTATTATATTCTTAATCATCATCAAAAGTTTTCTTAACAAAGTCTTTTTTTTGTTGTTTTGTTAAGGTTGAGGAGGACTATAAAGACCTTTGAGTTATGCCTTCATGATAATTAAATAGTTCAGAGAAAATTTCATTGAAGTCAATTTTCCGTTACTATTTTGTAAAAAAAAATCATATATTGGAATATTATAACGTAGGAAATATAATTAAAGATATCTGAGTTTAAATTGAGTATTAATTTCCATAGACGTTCTTTTTTATAAATTATAGCAAATTATGTAAATATTTTGTTACATTTTTATTTTAAAAACGAGTTTGTGGTATTGCCTTTATTTTTATATTTGATTAACTAGTGACTCACCTTGCTCCGCTCGGCCTCGTCTCTAGTTACGTTTTAACGTTTAGTATAGATTTCTCAGAGATGAAATATTTTCCCGCAGTAAAAAGTATCCTATATGCTGACCCGGATAACCAGCTATCGTTAGACCAAACGTCAAAATCTGTCCGGTGATGGTTTTCTCGTGATGCGTACCCAGAAAGACAAAAATTCTAAAAATATAGACTCGGCCTCTGTGTCAATAACAATGACTATTTCATTAAGATTTTCCAAAAAAATATTTAATGTACAGAGTTAGAATTCTATTATATGTATAGATAAGAAAAATGAATAATACATGAACTTAAATCACTTACGTATTAAACGAAAGCAGTAAATAGTTTTAATAGCTATAGTTATGCACGATCTTAGCTTATCAAAAAGTCGTTTTGTCAGCGGATATATTATATAAGTAGGTATAAGTTAGCAAACTGAAAACTTGACAGTTTCAAACTTCATATCACCATCAAACTAGCTTCATCTTTGAATTTTCTAACCTCAACTCAGTTTAAAACTTCGATATTCCTTTTATATGACAGGAAAGCTGTAACTATATCTAAGTTCTACGTCAAATATTTAACCAAATAGAGTGATTAGTAGAAGTCGCTAGTTTTAAATAAAACTATGTTTTCGGATTTCTTCGCCGATTCATTTCGATTTTTATTTTTTTTAACGTCGGGAACCAAAAATCAAAGAACAACCGCGAAAAAATCCGAAAACATAATTTAAAAAGTACAACTGAAATAGTATACGAATGTATTCTTTAACTAGTAAATAATTGTTATATACATTCAAAAGTATTTAGCTTAAGAGATGAGATATTAGAGAAATAATAACTTACTTGGGACAATACTCCACCTCTAAACTCCACCAGCTTTTTAATAATCCAATTTCCTTCCTCCCTGTGATCTTCTTCAATCAAACAAACTCAGCCTCTTTATATATTATTAGTGTCTAGATTAAGACTTACAAAAAAAAAAAAACTAATCGATTTGACTACTAGATGTCAATTGAAAACCTTAAGAAACACAAAGTCATGTTTTGAATATGTTCTCTAAGTACACCTTAAACTTAATTGTCGTTCATTCGAACATGGCTGTAACGTTAACACAGTGAAATTTGACGATCATTCACTGGGAAAGGATTTACATAAATTCTATTAGCACATCGAAGTATTAGAGCTAATTATGTATTGAGGCGTAGTGGCTTAGTGTTATTAATAATATATAGCTTAGATGGTTTATTTTACAGTCAAAATGCCATTTTTAGAGAAGACTAGCGACTTACTCTCGCTTCGCTCGGATGCCTGCTCGGATACGTTTTAATTTTTTTTAGCGGGACCTCAAATTAAAAAAAAAGTGGCCTAAATTATTGCTTATAACATCAGGTATCTGGCAGTGAATGTCAAAATCAGTCCAGCAAACAGCTTGATAAAAATTTTAAAAATTATGTTTTTCTTTTAAGTACCGTATATAATTTCATATGCATTTAGCGGATAGATAGACGGACAGACTAAAATTAAAAAAAAAAGTTTTTCCTTTAAATACCGTATATAATTTCACTGTATTCACAACATTTATTAAAAAGCTGTCATTTTGATATTACAGACACTTTAATTTTATTTATCTGTATACATTAGGTTCTAAAATTAATATAATATGTTATAATTTGTTAGAATTACTACTATTAGTAGCTTTTAACATACTTTTACGTTTCAATAAATAAAGACGAGTAATATTTTCTCTCTTTTAGACCGAAAGGTAGAAAGATACCTTTCGGAGAGCTTTTACTGCTTTCCAAAGTAGCTTTTCAATATACTTTGAAAGCCAACTCTTGTTAGTTTGACATACTGTTTGTCTATCCCACAAAGGCCCATCAACGGATATTGGAAAGTTTGAAGCAATATATGTATAATGTATATCTATACAGATAAATAAAATTGAAGTGTCTGTTTGTAATATCAAAAAAACAGCTTTTTACTTAATGCGTATGGAATTATATACGATACTTATAAGAAAAACACAATTTTTAAAATTTTTTGTCTGTCTGTCTGTTTATTCCAGCTAATCTCGGAAACAGCTGGACCAATTTTAACGGGACTTTCACTGGCAGATAGCTGATATTATAAGGAGTAACTTAGGCTACTTTTATTTTAGAAAACGACTTAGGGTTTCGCTCAAAAAAATTTAAATGTACCTAATTAGCGACACACCCCAGCGAAGCGAGGGTAAGTCGCTAGTGTATAAAAATTACCTTATTCAGCTATTAATTGCCATGATAATACTATAGTAGGTATACTTAACTGCTGGTAGGTTCTTGAGGTCAACCATAAAAGAAAACTGACAAAATGTATGCAAATAGCCACCAAATGTTGTGGGTGTGCAGGTTTATAATATTTCATTCTCGTACACACGCATAATTGATGTTTTATTTCCGATCGATTTTAAAGCAGACAAAGGTGCTCTAAATAAGTGTACTACGTTCTTGTGTGTATTAGAAATATATTGCCAATTGTAAATCAATTCCTTAATGAACCATATTTACTTCGAAAGTAGTATCATCTGAGTAAATTATTAAAAAATAATTTGTCAAGCAGATGGGTGAATGACATTACTCAGGATATTCTACCGAAAATAACAAATTATATTTCAATAAGGTATTTCAAGAGCAATTTTTGGAAAGACATGTGAAGTCCGCCAATCCGCACTTGGCCAGCGTGGTGGACTACGGCCTGATTCCCCTCGTATTGAAGGGAGGCCCGTGCCCAGCAGTGGGACGTTAAAAAGGGCTGAATACAAGGTATTTCAAGATGGATCGAATTCTTACTTGTTATGTTAGCCGTAACAATAGTGCGAAGCAGGTGAAGCCTTGTCAAATTTTAAAACCCTTATGTACTTGTATATTTTTTTTTGATTATAATAAAATGATGACACGTTTGGCTCAGTTTATAGTCTTGTTGTGTCAGCGGTCGCGGGTTCGAGTCTCACTGGGGGCATTCATTTGTGTGATGAGCACGAATGACTGATGAAATCTTATTATTTTAGCCTTTACTTTAGATTACTTTTGATTGTTATCATTGGCTTAAAGATCAAAAATATGAAATTAGTACTAAACATCTTGTCAATCTCAGATTTATCTTGTAAATATTTTATAAATAAATAAAATAAATAAATATGTTGGGACATTAACACACATCACCATCTAGTTTCATGATAAGCTACGAGGCTTGCGCTATGGATACCAGGTAGTTGATACACTACACATATATAACTTTAAATACATACATAATATTATAAATATAAACACCCATAACTGGAGTACAAACATTCGTGCTCATCACACAAATGAATGCCTCGAGAGGGACTCGAACCCGCGACCGCTGGAACAGCATGTCGTCAAAACAAGCTTGTAGTTAGAAATAAAGAATTTTTATTATAATTATCTTTATAAACGAAACTATACATTCATGTTCGTGAAATAAAATGGATAATAAACATTTTTTAACAGCAGTCACCACGAGAAAGCATAAAGTTCATTTGCTTGAAGTCCGGTGAGTATTCGTTAGAGGTAATCAGCTGTGTACGTTTTTTGCAGTACAAAAAACGTTTGAACGGTTCTATGTAAAATGTAAAATAATAAAATATAAAATGAAAATTTATAAGCTCCTACATAAACAATTACATAGTATTACGGATAATTGTATATTGAAAAAGTAAAATAATGCTTGAACTCATTCCCAGTCCCATTTAATTTTCATCTATTATATACTATCATCTATTATATACTAGTAAATAACATAATTAGCTTACTTAATTTACTCTTAAATAATAATAAGAAGATCTAAGGTTACGTCTGGTTTTTTCTTAAGTACTACGCTACATCATTTTGCAAAAGCCACAACTCTGTTTATAGAAAAATATAGTTTAACTTTAATTTTCTAACATAAACCAAATTACTTAGCATCTACTTTAAAGTTACATGTCATGTTACAGTTAGTTACATGTCTGAACCCTCATTTGTCAGATTAAGTTAGTTCGTGGTTGGAAAGCTCGGACAGATACTGATACTTTATCAGTTTAAATAATGTTTAGTCGTTTGTTAATACGAGTGTTTGTCTTCGTCTAGTGATCGAAATTCGATCACAATCATTATCGAAAATTTGATTAATACATATATGAATAGAATTTACCTATATATATATATAACTAACTGTTTCCAATTTTTTTTTATTTAGCTACTAAACGTAACAACAAAACAAAAATAGCTAAAGATTTCATCTCGTATGTCACAACTATCTGTTTGTAAAAAGAATGCAGCTAACTTCATCATGTCGCATTTTGGCTGTCGGTGTGCGCGCGCATCGTAAAAATGTTACTCTTATATTTTTTACAAACGTGCCAAAAGAAGTATAACTTCAAAAAGAAAGTCGGTTGAGAAACAAAGGAGAACAAGGTACTGAACTGTTTTGCCTTTGCCTACTTATATATACTCGTAGATAAGTGATGAAAGTTCTTTTCTATGAATTTAACGTACAATGGTCAATGTATCATGTTTTATGGTAGGAAATGAGTCTTTCAGCCATTTATTGCCGTTTTATGGCCAAGCTCCACCACAGTAATAAACATTATATAGTGGGCATGCGATAGTAGTACAGTTTCCGAAATGTTTTAAATAATATCTAAGTCAATAAAATAAAAATATTAATGTATACCATAGAGATTATAATAGAAAAATATATCTAGAGATTTTATTTACTAAATAATAACAAGAATTGTTTATATATTTTGTACCGTCGTCACTTTGAAAGGAAGAGATTTTTAATTCGAATGTATGCTTTTGTTTTGTATATTACGCGGGCTTTGTGGATTTCTAAAAAGGGTTGATGTTAGGCAGGCAGTCGGTCGTAAAACTTTTGCTAAATCCTATCAGTAGTACGGAAAATGTACTGCGCCGACCCCAAGTGATTGGGAAATGGGCAGGGAAATGGTGATGATTACGCGAGCTTTATCTATTATAGACATATTTATGTTTTTATATTTGGGTAATGCCTGAAATTAATGCCTTTGGGTGTAATTTAAAAATAAATTTAATAAAATAAAAAATAATTTAAATAAAAAAGCTTTTTAGTCTAACACTTACTTTTTCATTAAAAAAGCCTTTCACTTAACTTTAAACTATTATCTTGGCGACACATTTGGCTCAGTTTGTAGTGATCCTATTTTCTGTGCCAGCGGTCGCGGGTTCGAGTCCCCCTGGGAGCATTCATTTGTGTGATAAGCACGAATGTTTGCACGCTAGTAATGGGAGTTTACATTTATATTTATAACATGTATGTATTTAAAGTGATATATGTGTAGGGTATCAACTATCTGTTATCTATAACATAAGCCTCGTAGCTTACCATGGAACTGGATGTTGCTGTGTGTTAATGTCCCAACATTATTAATTATTATTTATTTATTCATCAGCATATCACTACACAATATCGTGTCTCTAAATAATTATATCTTCTGTAATCAATTTAGACCATCTCAAAAAATCTTAAACGACATTTCTACCATATTTCATAATGAACCTGTATTCATAATCTTTTTCAAATAATAAGTTGTACTAGAATGTTTTTTTATAATATTCATAACGGAGTTCCACCCTAAAGGTGGAAAACGACGAAGTAAATATGAAGTGATTCTGAAGTCGGTACCTTTAACACCTTTAAAATGTATTGTTTCGAGGTTACACAAAATAAATGTTATTTTAACTAGCTACCGCCCGTGGTTCCACTTGTGTTCAATTTTATACTCTCATTCGAACGCTCTATTTACGAGTGTGATAACCATTAAAACGTTTTTATTTAAAGCATAAAAATCAACACTTTTTAACCAACTTCAGAAAAGGAGGAGGGTCTCAATGGGGAAAATTTTTGCCTTTTTCTCCCACCAGATGTCGCGTTGTATGTAGCGTAGACGGTTTTTTTATTTTATTTCATATTTAATTACTATGTGGACATCATTTCAAAGAAAGTGATTTCAAAACTCTTAAATTGTCTACAGGTGTTTTTTTTAATTTTTTGTACTATTTTACACATTAATTATAGAATTTCATACAGACTTTCATCCTCCATTTTACCCCTTTATAGGATTGAATTAGGAAAAATGCTAAAACACGTATTTATTTAATGTATTGAAAAGCATTAATACCAAGTTTTAAGTAATTCTGATCATAAATAATTCTTTACCCATATAAACTTTATTACCCCTTTTACAAACTTAAGGGATGAATTTGAAAAAAAATACAAATAAATATATTGTTTCTTATTTTTATATTAAAGCTAAACCACCCTCTCAGTGTATATCGCATTAAGAATGACAGACTTCCGTACAACCTTTAATCCCCTATTTTACCAACTTAGGGGATGAATTTCGAAAAATCCTTTCTTATCGGATGCCTACATCATATAAGGAATACGTCCTCTAAATTTCACGTTTCTACGACCAGTGGCTTAGGCTGTGTGTTGATTCATCAGTCAGTCAGGGCACCACAGGATGCACTTCTCCTTCTTAATTCTTTCTTCAGCTGGTCTAACTTCTAGATACCAATACATTACCCAGGTAAAATGCGAACCCAATAGAAGCAAAAAACCTGGTACAAAAGAGATATCATAATAAATTGCTTAACCTCAGACTGAATGTAAATAGGTCATACGTGTGGCGCCCTCTCTTCGAGAAATCTTCCCCATTCAATTGGTTTTTTATATGTTTGCTATCTCAGAGTTCCGTTATTTATTAACCAATTTAGAAAATTCTTTTCTATCTTTTTGGTCCTATTTAAATTTGAAGAAATAGCACCCCTAAGGGTGGAAAAATAGTTAATGAAAATTTGACCTACAATGTTTAATATTAAGTTGGTACTTGGTATCTGTTAGATATCAGTCTTGTAAAATATATTAAATCTTTCCAAAAATATTGAATGAAGAGCTGTGACCTCGTTACAATTTTATTTTATGTATAAGTACCAATGAAGTGTTCGAAGAGCTATCTGTTGAGTTTCTCAACAACTCTCTATGAAGTGAAATGAAGTTCAAACAGGTAACATAGTTTTAATGATTTAAAAAAGACGATTTATATATTATATAGCTGAAATATTGAGTTATATACTTAAAGAAATAAAAAAAACGTTTAATATCTTACATAATACTTACTTAGATTTACGCGAATATTAGACATTTAAATAAAACTATCTTTTCGGATTTTTTCGCGGATTTATTTTGATTTTAGTTTCCCGAGGTTTCGATTGCTTTACAGTAATCATGGTCACGGGAGAGACTAAGGTGTTAGATGTCTCAAAAGCATTATATAGTTGTTACAGACAGCCTACCCACAATTAACAAAAATGAATTCAAAATTTTGATGTCAGTGAACTTAGCAGAACATTGTCCAGCAGATCCAAAACAAATGAGAGTTCTATTCGCATGCAGCTGAGTTCTATAGTTCCTGATACTTTTTAGAAATAGTTCTGGCGTTTTTACCTTAAAAAAAGTCAGTTGACAAAATGATCTGCTAACTTCCCGTAGCAGATCATTTTGCAAGTAATCAAAAAAAAATGTGAAATCTATGCACATGCAGCTGAGTTCTACAGTTCCTGATACTTTTCAGGAATAGTTCTGACCTCTAGTCCAAGTTCCAGCAGATCAAATCCGAATTTTTGAAAAGTCGAAACATACCATTTTCATCATTTCAAATTATTGTAAAAGGCTAGAATTCTTCCTTTTATCACAGATCTGTATCAGAACTGCAATCTACAAGTCAGTTCGAGTCCAGAACTCACGTCCAAGTCCTAGCAGATCATATCGAAACTTAGAAAAAGTAAAAACAAAAAAAAATCTAATTGTTTCAAATTATTGAGAAAAGCTAGACGTAAGAACTCTTTTGTTTATCACAGATCTTTATCAGAACTACAATGTAGAAGTCGATTCGAGTCCAGAACTCACGTCCAAGTTCCAGCAGAGCATACCAGAAAGTTGAAAAAGTTGAAAAATACTTTTTTTTTTTATAATTATTGAGAAAAGCCACAAGTCAGAACTCTTTTGTTTATCACAGATCTTTATCAGAACTACTATTTAGAAGTCAATTCGAGTCCAGAACTCACGTCCAAGTTCCAGCAGAGCATACATGAAAGTTGAAAAAGTTGAAAAATAATATTTAATATTTTTTAATTTTTGAGAAAAGCTACAAATCAGAACTCTTTTGTTCATTACAGATCTTTATCAGAACTACTATTTAAAAGTCAATTCGAGTCCAGAACTCACGTCCAAGTTCCAGCAGAGCATACCAGAAAGTTAAAAAAGTTGAAAAATAATATTTACATTTTTTTTACTTCCTGAGAAAAGCTACAAGTTAGAACTCTTTTGTTTATCACAGATCTTTATCAGAACTACAATTAAGAAGTCAATTCGAGTCCAGAACTCAGGTCCAAATTCCAGCAGAGCATACCAGAAAGTTGAAAAAGTTGAAAAATACTATTTAATTTTTTTTTAATTATTAAGAAAAGCCACAAGTTAGAACTCTTTTGTTTATCACAGATTTTTATCAGAACTACAATGTTGAAGTCGATTCGAGTCCAGAACTCACGTCCAAATTCCAGCAGAGCATACCAGAAAGTTGAAAAAGTTGAAAAATACTATTTAATTTTTTTTAATTATTGAGAAAAGCTACAAGTCAGAACTCTTTTGTTTATCACAGATCTTTATCAGAACTACAATGTAGAAGTCGATTCGAGTCCAGAACTCACGTCCAAGTTCCAGCAGAGCATACCAGAAAGTTGAAAAAGTTGAAAAATAATATTTAATATTTTTTAATTTTTGAGAAAAGCTACAAATCAGAACTCTTTTGTTTATGACAGATCTTTATCAGAACTACTATTTAAAAGTCAATTCGAGTCCAGAACTCACGTCCAAGTTCCAGCAGAGCATACCAGAAAGTTAAAAAAGTTGAAAAATAATATTTAAATTTTTTCTACTTACTGAGAAAAGCTACAAGTTAGAACTCTTTTGTTTATCACAGATCTTTATCAGAACTACAATTAAAAAGTCAATTCGGGTCCAGAACTCACGTCCAAGTTCCAGCAGAGCATACCCGAAAGTTGAAAAAGTTGAAAAATAATATTTAATTTTTTCATATTATTGAGAAAAGCTACAAGCCAGAACTCTTTTGTTTATATTAGATCTTAATCAGAACTACTATTTAGAAGTCAATTCGAGTCCAGAACTCACGTCCAAGTTCCAGCAGAGCATACCAGAAAGTTGAAAAAGTTGAAAAATACTTTTTTTTTTTTTTATAATTATTGAGAAAAGCCACAAGTCAGAACTCTTTTGTTTATCACAGATCTTTATCAGAACTACAATTAAGAAGTCAATTCGAGTCCAGAACTCACGTCCAAGTTCCAGCAGAGCATACCAGAAAGTTGAAAAAGTTGAAAAATACTATTTAATTTTTTTTAATTATTGAGAAAAGCTACAAGTCAGAACTCTTTTGTTTATCACAGATCTTTATCAGAACTACAATGTAGAAGTCGATTCGAGTCCAGAACTCACGTCCAAGTTCCAGCAGAGCATACCAGAAAGTTGAAAAAGTTGAAAAATAATATTTAATTTTTTTTAATTTTTGAGAAAAGCTACAAATCAGAACTCTTTTGTTTATGACAGATCTTTATCAGAACTACTATTTAAAAGTCAATTCGAGTCCAGAACTCACGTCCAAGTTCCAGCAGAGCATACCAGAAAGTTGAAAAAGTTGAAAAATAATATTTAAATTTTTTTTACTTCCTGAGAAAAGCTACAAGTTAGAACTCTTTTGTTTATCACAGATCTTTATCAGAACTACAATTAAGAAGTCAAATCGAGTCCAGAACTCACGTCCAAGTTTCAGCAGAGCATACCAGAAAGTTGAAAAAGTTGAAAAATACTATTTAATTTTTTTTAATTATTGAGAAAAGCTACAAGTCAGAACTCTTTTGTTTATCACAGATCTTTATCAGAACTACTATTTAGAAGTCGATTCGAGTCCAGAACTCACGTCCAAGTTCCAGCAGAGCATACCAGAAAGTTGAAAAAGTTGAAACACACTATTTAATTATTTCTTAATTATTAAGAAAAGTTACAAGTTAGAACTCTCTCGTTTATCACAGACCTTTATCAGAACAACAATTTAGAAGCCGATTCGAGTCCAGAACTCACGTCCAAGTTCCAGCAGATCATACCAGAAAGATGAAAAAGTTGAAAAATACTATTTAATTTTTGTTTTAATTATTGAGAAAAGCCACAAGTTAGAACTTTTTTCTTTATCACAGATCTTTATCAGAACTACTATTTAAAAGTCGATTCGAGTCCAGAACTCACGTCCAAGTTCCAGCAGAGCATACCAGAAAGTTGAAAAAGTTGAAAAATACTATTTTTTTTTTTTATAATTATTGAGAAAAGCCACAAGTCAGAACTCTTTTGTTTATCACAGATCTTTATCAGAACTACAATTAAGAAGTCAAATCGAGTCCAGAACTCACGTCCAAGTTTCAGCAGAGCATACCAGAAAGTTGAAAAAGTTGAAAAATACTATTTAATTTTTTTTAATTATTGAGAAAAGCTACAAGTCAGAACTCTTTTGTTTATCACAGATCTTTATCAGAACTACTATTTAGAAGTCGATTCGAGTCCAGAACTCACGTCCAAGTTCCAGCAGAGCATACCAGATAGTTGAAAAAGTTGAAACACACTATTTAATTATTTCTTAATTATTAAGAAAAGTTACAAGTTAGAACTCTCTCGTTTATCACAGACCTTTATCAGAACAACAATTTAGAAGCCGATTCGAGTCCAGAACTCACGTCCAAGTTCCAGCAGATCATACCAGAAAGATGAAAAAGTTGAAAAATACTATTTAATTTTTGTTTTAATTATTGAGAAAAGCCACAAGTTAGAACTCTTTTCTTTATCACAGATCTTTATCAGAACTACTATTTAAAAGTCGATTCGAGTCCAGAACTCACGTCCAAGTTCCAGCAGAGCATACCAGAAAGTTGAAAAAGTTGAAAAATACTATTTTTTTTTTTTATAATTATTGAGAAAAGCCACAAGTCAGAACTCTTTTGTTTATCACAGATCTTTATCAGAACTACTATTTAGAAGTCAATTCGAGTCCAGAACTCACGTCCAAGTTCCAGCAGAGCATACCAGAAAGTTGAAAAAGTTGAAAAATAATATTTAATATTTTTTAATTTTTGAGAAAAGCTACAAATCAGAACTCTTTTGTTCATTACAGATCTTTATCAGAACTACTATTTAGAAGTCAATTCGAGTCCAGAACTCACGTCCAAGTTCCAGCAGAGCATACATGAAAGTTGAAAAAGTTGAAAAATAATATTTAATATTTTTTTTTATTATTAAGAAAAGCCACAAGTTAGAACTCTTTTGATTATCACAGATCTTTATCAGAACTACAATTTAGAAGTTGATTCGAGTCCAGAACTCACGTCCAAGTTCCAGCAGAGCATACCAGAAAGTTGAAAAATACTATTTAATTTTTTTTTAATTATTGAGAAGAGCTACAAGTTAGAACTCTTTTGTTTATCACAGATCTTTATCACAACTACAACTTAGAAGTCGATTCGCGTCCAGAACTCACGTCCTAGTTCCAGCAGAGCATACCAGAGAGTTGAAAAAGTTGAAAAATAATATTTAATTTTTTTTAATTACTGAGAAAAGCTACAAGTCAGAACTCTTTTGTTTAACGTGAGTTCTGGACTCGAATTGACTTCTAAATAGTGTATGTATGTATTCAGCCGTTTTTAATGTCCCACTGCTGGGCACGGGCCTCCCTTCAAGACGAGGGGAATCAGGCCATAGTCTACCACGCTGGCCAAGTGCGGATTGGCGGACTTCACATGTCTTTCGAAAACTTGCTAGGTTCTCTCAGACATGCAGGTAAATCTAAATAGTAGTTCTGATAAAGATCTAATATATACAAAAGAGTTCTGACTTGTAGCTTTTTTCAATCATAAAAAAAAAATTAAATATTATTTTTCAACTTTTTCAACTTTCATGTATGCTCTGCTGGAACTTGGACGTGAGTTCTGGACTCGAATTGACTTCTAAATAGTAGTTCTGATAAAGATCTAATATAAACAAAGGAGTTCTGACTTGTAGCTTTTCTCAATAATTAAAAAAAATTAAATAGTGTTTTTCAACTTTTTCAACTTTCTGGTATGCTCTGCTGGAACTTGGACGTGAGTTCTGGACTCGAATTGACTTCTAAATTGTAGTTCTGATAAAGATCTAATATATACCAAAGAGTTCTGACTTGCGGCTTTTCTTAATAATTAAAAAAAAATTAAATAGTGTTTTTCAACTTTTTCAACTTTCTGGTATGCTCTGCTGGAACTTGGACGTGAGTTCTGGACTCGAATCGACTTTTAAATAGTAGTTCTGATAAAGATCTGTGATAAAGAAAAGAGTTCTAACTTGTGGCTTTTCTCAATAATTAAAACAAAAATTAAATAGTATTTTTCAACTTTTTTAACTTTCTGGTATGCTCTGCTGGAACTTGGACGTGAGTTCTGGACTCGAATCGACTTCTTAATTGTAGTTCTGATAAAGATATGTGATAAACAAAAGAGTTCTGACTTGTAGCTTTTCTCAATAATTAAAAAAATATTAAATATTATTTTTCAACTTTTTCAACTTTCATGTACGCTCTGCTGGAACTTGGACGTGAGTTCTGGACTCGAATTGACTTCTAAATAGTAGTTCTGATAAAGATCTAATACAAACAAAAGCGTTCTGACTTGTAGCTTTTCTCAATAATAAAAAAAAAATTAAATATTATTTTTCAACTTTTTCAACTTTCTGGTATGCTCTGCTGGAACTTGGACGTTAGTTCTGGACTCGAATCGACTTTTAAATAGTAGTTCTGATAAAGATCTGTGAAAAAGAAAAGAGTTCTAACTTGTGGCTTTTCTCAATAATTAAAACAAAAATTAAATAGTATTTTTCAACTTTTTCATCTTTCTGGTATGATCTGCTGGAACTTGGACGTGAGTTCTGGACTCGAATCGACTTCTAAATTGTTGTTCTGATAAAGGTCTGTGATTAACGAGAGAGTTCTAACTTGTAACTTTTCTTAATAATTAAGAAAAAATTAAATAGTGTGTTTCAACTTTTTCAACTTTCTGGTATGCTCTGCTGGAACTTGGACGTGAGTTCTGGACTCGAATCGAGTTCTACATTGTAGTTCTGATATAGATCTGTGAAAAACAAATGAGTTCTTACGTCTAGCTTTTCTCAATAATTTGAAACAATTAGATTTTTTTTTTCTTTTTACTTTTTCTAAGTTTCGATATGATCTGCTGAGACTTGGACGTGAGTTCTGGACTCGAACTGACTTGTAGATTACAGTTTTGATACAGATCTGTGATAAAAGGAAGAATTCTAGCCTTTTACAATAATTTGAAATGATGAAAATGGTATGTTTCGACTTTCCAAAAATTCGGATATGATCTGCTGGAACTTGGACTAGAGGTCAGAACTATTCCTGAAAAGTATCAGGAACTGTAGAACTCAGCTGCATGTGCATAGATTTCACATTTTTTTTTGATTACTTGCAAAATGATCTGCTACGGGAAGTTAGCAGATCATTTTGTCAACTGACTTTTTTTAAGGTAAAAACGCCAGAACTATTTCTAAAAAGTATCAGGAACTATAGAACTCAGCTGCATGCGAATAGAACTCTCATTTATTTTGGATCTGCTGGACAATGTTCTGCTAAGTTCACTGACATAAAATTTTGAAAATTGGCATCAAAGTACCTTACAATATTTGTTAATTTTAATTTTAAACATTTTATAATTTTAATTTTATACTTGAAATATGGAATATTATTTATATAATTTTAGCTATTATCATTATAATTGTATGTAAGTATGTATGTGACGACGCATTTGGCTCAGTTTGTAGTGACACTACTTGCTGTGCCAGCGGTCGCGGGTTCGAGTCCCGCTGGGGGCATTCATTTGTGTGATGAACATGAATGTTTGTACTCCAGTCATGGATGTTTTCATTTATAATATGTATTTATTTAAAGTTATATATGTGTAGTGTATCAACTCTCTGGTATCCATAACACAAGCCTTGTAGATTACCATGGAACTAGATGGGGCTGTGTGTTAATGTCCTAGCATATTTATTTATTTATGTACATGTGTAGTTGACTATCCATCGGGTCAGTAATATATTTTAAGATAGTATTAAAATGTACGTCTGATGTAGAGTAGGTTATGAAGGTTCAAATACAGATTTTAGAAGAAATTGTAAAATAACACCAATAAAACTTCGAGATATTTCTTGAATATATGTATTTTTATATTTAGTACTTTTGGAACATTAACTTAATTCTTTTATAATCGTCAGTATGTATGTCCGTGTGGAAGCTACCACCCGCTCGGAAAACACTTCTGCTGAGTAAAGCCGGCGAGAAACACAACAGTTACACTTTTAAATAATGAGTTACATAATTTATAACAATAATTTTCAGTATTTTCAGTATATAGTAATATCCTCGTCCTTTTTTTTAACACATTTCTGTCGGCCAAGGTCACATACATAAACGCTTTATATATAAATCACCACAAATTAATCAAATATATAATTTTTCATTTTAAATAAAACTATCTTTTCGGATTATTGTGCGGATTTATTTTGATTTCATGGTTCCCGACGTTTCGAATGCTTTACAGCAATCACGGTCATGGGAGAGACGTTAAGGTTTTAGACGTCTCAAAGGCATTATGTACTTGTTACAGTTTGTACTTTAAATCTATATTTAAACGACCAATTTAGTATATTTCGCTGAAATTTAGTGTATGTGGGTTTTCGGGGGCGAAAAATCGATCTAGATTAGTCTTATGTCTGGGAAAAAGCGTGTTTTTGAGTTTTCATGCGGTTTTCTTTCGCATTACTCGTAAATAAAAATAAACAAATAAATTATTCCTCGCGTAATATGGTCGCATCACAGGTGCTCGGGTTCGAATCCTAGTCGGATACAAAGTTATTACTTTTCTTTTTTTTTTTTTTTTATATTTATTCAAGTTTTTAGTTTTTTTTCTATTTAAAAAATACGCTCGAAGCTCGGTCA
The DNA here is from genome assembly GCA_033884665.1 of Argynnis bischoffii washingtonia. Lineage (NCBI taxonomy): Eukaryota > Metazoa > Arthropoda > Insecta > Lepidoptera > Nymphalidae > Argynnis > Argynnis bischoffii. The sequence continues at coordinate 1,127,868 of CM066618.1, read as the reverse complement.
CCCAGGTGCTTAGGATTTAAGCGTGTCAGTTTATGTAATATGCGTATACTTAACAAATATTGCGTAGAGAAGACATGAAGTAGATGGGTATAATTAGATAAATGTGATTGCGTACAGCTTCCGATAAATTACACATTAAGGATGTAATTATCAGAAGAATCGATGGTTCTTTGACCGACTTCATAAATATAGTGGTATTTAATCCGGCCGTTATTTTTGTGTAATTGGTCAATACGACTATAATAAATATATACACTCTTACTCACACAACCCACACTGACTCATTCACTACATATCAATTACCTCCTTATTCAATTAATGTAATGCCTTGCATTATTAGTATCAATTAATCCTTTTTTTGCTTTACTTAAAATAATTTAATTTTTTGTAGACTTATTTAATTTAGCTAAAATTTTTTGTTTATATTTTTGTTTTTGTAAATGTTATTTTTGATTCGTTTTTGAATGTATGAACCTACATTTTTTTTCTGTCGTGGAGGGCGTTAATAATTGCGACACAGTTTCTTAACTTCTGCAATTATTATCTATCTATCTATCTATATATATATTATAATATTTTCCAAAGACCGTTTCAAGTCATCAATTACATTATACGTGTCTTTATAGATTTCGTTTTTTACATACTCCCAGAGAAAATAATCTAAGGGTGTAAGATCTGGTGACCTCGCTGGCCATGGCACAGGACCATGCGTTGCAATAAAATTTTCGCCAAACTGCTCAATCAACATCTCTTCTACTGTACGGTATTGCTTTAATAAATTATTCAACAAAATACAAAACAAACGGTTAGCAGTAATCAACGAAACGTCGAAAAAACTTAAAATTATTGGCGTTAGGAATTGTGTGGAAAATATTCTAAACGGAATCAATAATACTGTAATGCTAAATGCAGTGCAATCCTTGAAACGTCCAATCCAGCTATGTATTGAAAATAACGGCTATCATTTTGAACAATTGATCTGTTAAGGTTTACTAAGTAAACAACATAGAACAATAAAAAACATTTTGTTAAAAATGAGCTCTTTCCTTAAGTTTGCCGTATGTCATGACTTCCCAGAATGCATTTCTTATTAGCAACACTATCGAATGGTGTAATTATACAATGTGTGTTTTTTTTTCAAAATCAACAGGTTCGATTCCTGGCTAGGAAAATTGATTTTTCAAAAATCCAATGATGCAGTTTTAGTTTTCATGAAAATCGGGCCCGAGACTTCTTTGAGTACTTTTCGCTATTCCTCATACTTTCGGATTTAGCCATGCACGCCCACTTGAAAAATTCAACCTGTATATATATATATATCTGTTTTCGCTAAATAATTCATATTTAGCTAATTTTAATTTAAGAAAAAAAAGTTTCTCATGGTACCTTAATATAGTTTCTATAAAAACAGAACAATAACAATTTCACACTTGACCAGGTTTTTCCTAAAGTCACTCAAATGAGCATTTCTGTATAGGTATGTATATAAAATTATTTCGCGTATATCGGAGACGGCTCTGACGATTTGGATCAAATTTTGTATTTAGATAAGATTTTGCGTTTTAAGTTTATCTATATTGAAGTCTTTCTGGAAAAATGAAATTTTTATGTCTGATCCGAAAAAATACAGAGCAAAGCTCAGTCGCTCAGGTACAGGTAATTGACTAAGTAAGGTATCTTTAATTAACTTGATTCTTGACATTTACATTACTATAACAGCAAATACTCGTAATTGTTTAGAAAGCTAATTAAACTGTCGATCTTACATTGATATCAGTAGAGGCAACATTCTATTTTGATTAATGAGTTTACCTACGACCGACTGAAATGATTAATTTTGCAAGTATACACATGATCATAATATAACACCATGTTTTGTTTATACAAGTGAAATTTTAAACGATAGTAGAGCAGTGAGTCGCTTTATCAGGCATGCACCTAATTTCTTTCTCATGGGACATATATATTTTATCTATGGGATAGTAATAATAATATAAAAAAAACTCTCTATTGCACACGCAAATTAAGTGAAAAACAATACAATAACAGGAAAGTGTGCTAGAGGCTGCCTTATCACTAAAACAGCGATTTCTTCGAGGCAACCTTTAGGTGTAGGAAATAGCAAAGTGTGAAGTGGAAGAGGTGTGAACACAGAGTTACAAATAAAATGATATAAACATACATAAATACATACATATATACGTATATACAAAAAAACCTAAATCATTTATTTTTTAAGGATTTTCTTGTTTAGGTTTACTTGTTTATTTTTTATATTTTTTATTAATAACTACCAGTACCCGCGATTCTGTCCGCGTTGAGTCTTCTAATCTCTACCAAACTGGGCTAATTTGATAATTGCCTCAAATTTTCATCCAAATTGCTCCAGTTGTTTTGGAGTCCATAAGGAACATACATACACACATCTATTTTTATATACATACTAGCAGAACACGCGGGTACGCTCGCGCTAAAACTACAAAAATAAACTCTAAAAAGGTACGTTTCATATAAACTTTCATCCCCTATTTAACCACATTATGGGATGAATTTCGAAAAAATGCTAAAATACGTATTCATTTAATTGTGTTGTAGAGCATTAATACCAAGTTTCAAGTAATTCTGATTCGTCACTCTGTTTCAACGTGACAGAAGGACAAATAAACAAACAAACATACTTTCACATTTATAATATTGTATTCAGCCCTTTTTAACGTCCCACTGCTGGGCACGGGCCTCCCTTCAATACGAGGGGAATCAGGCCATAGTCCACCACGCTGGCCAAGTGCGGATTGACGGACTTCACATGTCTTTCGAAAACTTGCTAGGTTCTTTCAGACATGCAGGTTTCCTCACGATGTTTTCCTTCACCGTAAGGCAAATCAAGTTAGAAAATGATTCGCACATGAAAATATCAGAGGTGTAAGATCCGGGATTTGAACCTGCTTCACTCGGTTTCCCAAGCGAGCGCGTTACCACTGGGCTACCACGGCCTTTATAATATTAGTATGAATATATTATGTATGTAGCTTTGACGTGTCGTGACTTTTATTATACTCTTTTTAATGAACAAATTATACTTTTCCTTATTTATGTAAACGTGACAATAATCAGGAATAATAAAAGTGCATCTCGAAACACTGCTCATTTTGTTATAAGTAAGTCCTTGTTTACTTTGTTAAGAAGTTGTTTTCTAACTTCTGTCTACTTGTTATGTAGTCTTAGTTAATTACTAAGGATTCTAATTCAAAGTTAAAGATTAGATTTGCATAGTTTTTCTAAATTTCAAAAGTGGAAAATATGTAGTGATGCATGTATTGATTGGTATTATTTACTACAACAGTTTCTATAAAATTTAAGCTCAGTGTATGATTTATATGTGTATTTCTGATATATAAATATTATTCTAATAAATGTAACTAAGATTTATTTATAACTAAGATTTGAAAAATTTCCTTCTTCACGCTGAAATGGCTAGACAGATTAGGATAAAATTTAGTATCTAGATAGTCTTGACCTTTTTTTTAATGTTGAGAAATGAATTTACGTATACCACCTGTATACAGGTGGTTATGTAGGACTTACCGGCTACAAAGAAGCTGGTAATACCCAATAAAACCCAATTAATGGGGCGTCGCAGGATCGCATACGCACTTAACCACGACCGCCGATGTAGACCATACAACCAAGGGGGTTTTCCATCGGTCCACTCTGCTATCAGAGAAGTGCCAGGAGCAACCCGCATGGTACCCCACCCACCAAAGTAGGTCATCTTCCAATGTGTCTCTTTGCTTCACGTTTGGCTTGATTATCGGATACTAATGAGGAGCACCACGATTAGGTTAAGGTGACATCGGGAAGGGAAGGGCAGGAGGGGGGAGGGAGGGGGGCGGGGGTTAGTTTTGACCTGGAGTAATACAAGCATTTGTGTTACTCCTGGTCAAAACGGTGGAATTACCGTTTGGTGCCTACCCAAGTGAAGAAAGGCCTAATGCATAGTGTGTCATATATTTAAATATAAAATACTAGGTAAATACGCGATATATAACTAGTGTTTGTTTTTATTCGTAAAATAGAGAAATACAAAATACTCGACCCTTTATCTGCTGATGTAGGTTAGGGGTTTACAGATTGATTTTACCTAATTAAAGTACGCACATATATTTTATCATTAATATAAATTGTCGGTCTATGCCAGGCACAAAGTTTAGGATAACAGTATTAGTAACACCCTGGTTTCTAAATTAAAACTACTGTCACTTTATTTAATGTTTTTTATAATTATTTGAAAAAGTTCAGTCAAAATATAAAAGACCGTATTTTGAAATTAAACATAGACCCGCCAAAAGTCGTATGTAAAATGCAACACACACAGACGACACGTTTGGCTTAGTTTGTAGTGACCCTACTTGCTGTGTTATATTATAAATATATATGTATTTAAAGTTATATATGTATGTAGTGTATCAACTGTCTGGTATGCAAAACACAAGCCTCGTAGCTTACCATGGAACTAGATGGTGCTGTGTGTTAATGTCCCAACATATCAAAATTTTTTTAATAAAAACATATACACCCATACATAAGATACTTATTAAATTTAAATAACTTATTGCTTTTACGTGGTTTGTTTAGTGTTCTAACAGTTCTTATCATTTATGAGATATGATTCGCGCTACATATCGTGTGTTGAGGGCATTCAATAACCTTCACTGGCTTGAACGCTCAAAAGTATCATCCCTTTCATATATCTCTGCAAATATTAGAATATATTGCTTTTTGTTCGTATGAACGTGTTAATCTCCGGAACTACCTGTCCAATTGAGAAAAAGTTTCAACATTTTATAGCTTGTTTGAAGTTATCTAATATCACGCTGTGGTCTTTAGAACTGGACCTATTATATAAATAAACTACAAAAGCTCTCCGCATTAAAGCTCGAGGCTAAAGCTAATAATGAAATAATTATATTATAGGTATGGATATTGAAGTTATAGATATACGTTTTATTTTATTTTTTTTAATATATTTTGAATTATTTTTCGAGCTTTTGTGTATTTATTTCGATCCTAATTGATTCCGAAAGATTGTTAAACTTGTTAAAGTCAAATGAATTGCCTAACTCGTTGAAAGTTCAGAAGAGAAAATTTTAAATTGAGAGAATTTACCAAAGTCTTTAAACCAATTACGGCTAAATAGCAAAAGTGTAATCATACTTTTAATTTATCGTTTAGTTATTCCTTATCTTAAATTAAATATAATTTGTGGCCTCTGGCCTAAAACGGAATATTAAGTTTCTTTTTAAATCAGTTAGCTTATACTTTATGAGTAATAGAAGGACATCGATTTTGAGATCGATTTATAAAATCTACGGGCTTAGAATTCCCAAATCATTGCTCAAATAAACGAAATAAAATCAAAAGTGACCTCTGAGAACCAAATAATATTTTTATCGATGATCCCAGAAAGCATCCATAGGTGACATATTCTTACTGTACCCACGGGAACCGTACATTTTCCGGGTTGCTATATAGCCTTCCTCAGTTAACGGGCTGTCTAATGCAAAAAGAATTTTTCAAATCAGATCAGTGATTTCTAAGATTAGCGCGTTCAACCAAACAAACAAACAAACAAAAAAACAAACTAACAAACTCTTCAGCTTTATAATATTAGTATAGATATATTATACTAGCGACTCACCCTCGTTCCGCTCTGGTTCGTCCTTAGTTACGTTTTAACATTTAGTATAGATTTCTCAGAGATGAGATATTTTCCTGCAGTAAAAAGTATCTTATTTGTTGACCCGGATAACCAGCTATTATCATACCAAATTTCATCAAAATCGCTCCAATGGTTTTTTCGTGATGCGGTCACAGATAGATAGGCAGATAGACAGACAAAAAATCTAAAAACTATAGATTCGGCCTCTGTATCGATAATAATGACTATTTCAATAAGATTTTCCAAAAAGTGCTTAATGTACATATTTGGCTCAGTTAGAATTTTATTAGTATGTATAGATAAAAAAAGAGAAATTATGAAAAAAATATAAAAAATAAAGAAATTACATGTTAATTTAGAACCAAAGCCACTTTCATTTCAAAACCCCAGCTGTTACAGTGTAAAAAATAACAAACAAACAAACACATTTACTTACAAATCTTTACATTTATGATATTTCTACAATTGTATTACATATGTATACAAAGTTTAATGATGCAGAGCTAATTAGAAGCAGACGTGTCATCCCTTAATAAAGCCAAGTGTTATTGTACGAGTAAATAGGGGTGAATGAAAAAGATATATATTCCGAAGAAAATCCCTAATAGGAGACAGCGAAGAACATTAATACTAATATAAACAGCTTGATAGCAACGATTGTTAGAAATGGCATTGAGCTTCAGCGGGGGAATACGACCAGCATTCTTGCCATTATTCCACTATATATATATATATATATATATATATATATATATATATATATATATATATATATATATATATATATATATATATATATATATATATATATATATATATATATATATATGTATATATATATACAGTTCAAGAGCTTCCTGTTGAAGAAAATGTGTGGAATTGAGTATTATTGACTCATCTGCGGGCTATCTACATGTTATATTATTACAATAAATGTAATTTCGATATTTAAAAGAGCAACTGTTGAGTTTCTCGCCGGCTCTTCTCAGCAGAACTGCTTTCCGAGCCGGTGGTAGCTTCCTCACGGACAGATTTCACTGACGCTTACATTAAATTGACAATTCAAAAGCACTTGTAATAAGCCTAATTGAATAAAGTTTATTTCATTTCATTTCATTTCATTTCATATATGTACGTCATTTAGTTATAATTTTTATAAGCATTCTTTACCTACTAATATTATAAAGTTGAAGCGTGTATATTTTGTTTGTTTGAATGCCCTTATCGCTGAAATTGAAAGTGAAAATTCGAAAAATTGACTATAATTTTCATAGCTCACCTATTATAATTACTTAGTATCTAACATCACTTTTTGACCCTTAGAAATGGATTTTTTATATACCTACTAGTGACTTACCCTCGCTTCGCTCTGGTGTGCCTCTAATAAGTAAACTACGTTTAAAATATCCTGAACGGAATCCTAATTCTTTTTCTAAAATAAAAGTTGCCTAAGTTACTCCTTATAACATCAGCAATGTGCCAGTGAAAGTCCCGTCAAAATCATAGACTGATTGCTTGATGCTTTCGGAGACTCCAGATTATAAAAAATTATGTTTGTCTTATAAATACCGTATAATATAATTTCATATGCATTTAGTAAGCAGTTATTTTAACATTACAAATAGATACTTTTTATTTTTTTTTATTTTTTTTAAATGTTTTCGGATTTTTTCGCGGATTTATTTTGATTTTTGTTGTGGGTAGGTGCTGTCTGTAACAGCTATATATTGACCCTTGAGACGCCAACCTTACTTAGTTTCTCTCTTGAACATGATCGCTGTAAAGCATTCGAAACGTCGGGAACCAAAAATCAAAATAAATCTGCGAAAAAATCTGTAAAACAATTATTTTAAAATAGGTACATTTAAATAAAATATGTAGCTGACACTCGAATATTATTATACACCATACGAACGATAAAAATAATTAATTTGACTTGATACATTTCATAATCGCGTACAATTTTCTATTAATTATGTTATAATTTGAACTACGTAGTTTTGTTAGACACCAAACTGAGCCAAGAGCTCTCTTTGTACCAAGTACCTGGGGGACCGAGCCTCGCTCGGAGTTTTCGGTTAAAAGTTTTTTTTTTTAATTTGGTTTAAAAATAAAACTTGAATAAGCACAAATAAAAAAAAAAAAGTAAAATCTTTGTATCCGACCGGGATTCGAACACACCTATTATAGTCAATCTTGCGCTTTAGTCACTTGACCACGATGTTTGTATCCAAATGTTACCCATATTTTGCGTGGAATAATGCTAAAGAAAACCGAATGAAAACTCGAATATACGCGTTTTCCCAGACATAAGACTAATCTAGATCGATTTTTCGCCTCCAAAAGCCCCAACATACCAAATTTCAGCGAAATCGTTAGAGACGTTTCCGAGATCGCCGGTATACAAAAATAAATAAATAAATAAATAAACAAATATATAATAAAATAAATAAACAAGAATTACTCGTTTAAATATATTAGATACCAATTTTATATTAAGTTTATGTCTCAAACTCTAAATACTTGTGACAATAAAGAGATGTCTCTAAAACTAATTTAACACAAACGCTTTGTTTTAGAATATTGACCTTTAAAAGCACTCTAAACAAAGTTCATAAATATAATATGTATCTTTGTAAATTACTAGCTAAACTCACGGCGTTACACGTATCTACATTTTACTTAAAATTATTATAACATTTTTTTAAAATACTTTTTTTTTTTTATAATTTTTTTAATTAATTTTAAATTATTTTATAAATAAGACTAGCAACTCACCCTCGCTTCGTTAGGCTTCGTCCCTACATTGCTTCCCCATACAAAGTTTCATCCCCATTTTCCCCCCTTAAAGGATAATTTCCGGGATAAAAATTTCCGGGTATTCTATGTCCTTCCCAGGGTCTCAAATTATCTTCTTACCACATTTCATCTAAATCGGTTCAGTAGATCCAGAGATTACCCCCTACAAACTCACAAACTTTAAAAAAAACCTCTTTGAAATATTAGTATGGATTACACTACTATTATAAATGTGAATCTGTGATTATATGTGTACATGAAATTTAGCACCCACACACGTACCTGCAGACGCAGGTTTTTTTACAAAATAAAACCGTTTATTTTGTAACATTATACTTTACAGAATATAAAACCTTGTTACCATAAAATTTATGATAAATAGGTGTTAAGAATTAGTGTATCAAGATTTATTGTCTTTTATAAAAAAATATTATCATCGTAACTGAACCAACATGTATGTATGTATGTTCTTATTTAACTAGTAAAAACTTTAAGCTTGTAAAAACACAAGCATAATCGGGGAAAGTCGCTGGTTTCGGTAGTATGGAATATTTTTTATCTCATCCACAGAAAGACTTATCCAAATTACTTCATTGTATATATGTATATGTATGTAAACTCGATTACTTAGAGAACATTAACCGTGCCCTCATCTGAATCACTCGCACGACACTTAAACACACGATCTTGTACATAATATATTTACAATGACAGTGTTCTAAGTGATATAGCTTTCTAGAAACGCTATAATGATACATTAAATAGAGTTGTTTGTATTTGTAGAAGCTTTTATATATTTAGTTAAAAATAAGTTATACCTATAACAAAACTTATCATTACATCCATACTATATATATATATATATATATATATGTATATATATATATATATATACTTTTAATATTATAAATGTGAAAGTGTGTTTGTTCGTAGTTACGGATTGGTGTATTTTTTTGTGTAGAGATAGTTTGAAGGCTGGAGAGTGATATAGGCTACTTTTTACTGCGGGAGATTATCTGATTCTCACGAGGAAACATGTTTTAATAGAACCCCTAATAACTCATCGTACTTATGTATATAAATAACATATTATTTAGTCTATCTATTCCATACTAACCGTCAAAGGGTACCTAGGGACGAGTGAGTCGAGTTTGAACACAATTTTCACTAATAGAAAGTGGGATTATCTAGCAAGTTTACAGGTTTTAATTTGTAAGAATAGTTCGATAACTCAAAATTAAATTAAAAATTTTAAAAACCCCTAACGCAAAAAATACTTATAGTTTAAGCAACAACCCTGAAAAAGTAAATAATTTTGGAAAGATTTTGATTTTGGATTTTGGGAGCTGATACTCTTACACTGCTGGACCGATATTAACCAAATATAGCTAATAACAACCGCAAGGAAACTGGCTCTTAAATGAAAAAAACCGCATCGAAATCGGTCCATCCGTTTGAGAGCTACGATGCCACAGACAGATACACACACTGACAGACAGACATCGACGTCAAACTTATAACACCCTTCTTTTTGCGTTGGGGGTTCAAAATAAGCCACTGGTATGATGGTATTCGTGTATTAAGTTAAAACGAAACGTCTTTTATAAGGACCGTTATAATATACCTGAATGCAATGACAATCAATGGACGCGCCCGAGCAAAGCAAGTAAAGGTCACTAATTCATAAAAAGTTTGTTGTAAGCTGGATTTTGTATAGCAAAAATGATAAACCCGTAGACTTAATTTTAGCGAGCTTTTTGGTGAGTGGGGAAACGACCTCTGTACCTCTCAACACCTTTAGCCAACCAGACCGATGTAGCCCGAGGCGTTACGCTAATTAACAGGAGTGTGTCTTGTTGTACGTGAGTAACTGTATCGTAGTGTCAAGTAATAGCGCAGTATCTCTCCATCAATAATTATAATTATTTACTTGTCATACATTTCACAATTCCTTCGATTTATTTAGCAAATTTAAACAATTTCATATAATTATTTAGAGATGAATGCGACCAAATCTGATGCTTTACATGAAATATATGCGTTTAAGTCTCTTAAGCAGTTTACATTTTGAACTTTTTATGACAAAAAAACTAACCTGGAGCAAAAGTATTTTTCTTTTTCAAAGCGTATTCGTAGCGATAATAGATGTAGAAAAAAATAGAAAAATTGGACCAAATAAATCATCTTTAAAGCCAAAATTTCAGCAAATAGGTTCCAACTTAGTTTGAAGTATTCTGAAATTATTTACGGAAATAAAAATTTATTTTTACTTTCCGGGTCCTTTGCGAAGGCTTATTTATACCAAATTTATATCTTAATACAGTTGCATGGCAAGGCAGTGGTAGCCTAGTGGTAGTGTGCTCGCTTAGAAAACCGAGCGTAGCGTGTACAAATCCCGGGTCTCACACCTTTGATATGTTCATGTGCTAATCATTTCCAACATGATTACCACTTGTTGTAAGGTGAAAGAAAACGTTATGAGGAAACCTATGTGTCTGAGAGAACATAATAAGTTTCCGAAAAACATGTGTAATCCACCAACCCGCTCTTGGTCAGCGTGGTGGAATGTGGTCTGATCCCCCTCATATTGAAGGGAGGCCCGGCAGTGGGGCGTTAAAAAGGGCTGAATATTATTGTTGCATGCTAGTTTAAGACAACTTACATAGATCATTTCCTTTTTACAATTAAAACTTTTTTTGAAAAAAAATGTAAGCTTTATTCATTCAAGTTTTATGAAAAAAAAAAAAAAAATCTGTATTTTTCTGTTTATTTTCAGAACGCTTCTAACTTTGACAAAAATTAGGTCTTTTTCTAAAAATTTGACGTCAGAACTTATTTTATTCATTTCTGGTATAGTTTAGTGGAGACACTCGCTTTAGAAAAAAAGAAACGTATATATTCTGATCCTCCCGACGCTTATAAGCTTATGAACATAAGTCGATACACTACATCTTACCTCAGATGCCACCAATATAATTGAATTAATGGTCTTTGTGGTCATTTCCAATGAAAAAGTTATTTATAAAATTCAAAGTAATTTAATTAAATCCAACGTCATCTGCGGATCCCAGAGTTCCAATTTTTATCGTTACACTCACACGAATGATGTTATTTTATGAAAAAGATGCAACGCTCAACCGCTGTTAAACGTAAAAAGGGAGAAAATTGAAATCAAATAGTTACACTAGATCGACCGTCCATTTTGCAAGGTCTTCGCTTGACATATTTTGTATTTCATACGTATAGGATCACAAAGTAATTTATCTATATTGTTACGTAGTCCAAAAATAATAATTAGAAATGACACGTCTGAAACGTGCTTAACACATCCTAAGACAGTTGTCAACGCATGGTTATAATTAACGACAAGTGCGGTTAATGGTGAATAACCGTAGATGAGAATAGAATGAAAGATTTTTCCAGAAAGGAATTGAAATTACTAGAAAAGATTCGAAATTTTAAATGACAAAAATTTCTTTGATTAATTGTACGTATTATATAAAAAGTTGGCATTGTATTGAGAGTTTAGTTGAATTTCGGAGCTAAGAGCTAAGTTAAATCAAAACTGTGAATTTACTACATGACATGTTTGGCTCAGTTTGTAGTGACACTACTTCCTATGCCAGCGGTCGCGGGTTCGAGTCTCGCTGGGGTCATTCATTTGTGTGATGAACACGAATGTTTGTTCTCCAGTCATGGGTTTTTATATTTATAATAGATATATATTTAAAGTTATATATGTGTAGTGTATCAACTATTTATTATCCATAACACAAGCCTTGTAGCTTACCATGGAACTAGATGGTGCTATATGGTAATATCCCAACATATTATTTTATGTGTGATTTGTGAAAGGTCAAAAGTTCACAAGACCCAAAACCAATAAAACATTCTTAATGCAAAAGACGTACTTTAATTTCTGGTCCCAGAACTTATACGTTGTAATAATAAAATTATAGTGTATAATTTTATTTTGTAATAAAGCTCTTTTAATCATTCAAAACAAAATATTACCTCTTTTGATTAAAAAAAGGTTCACTGATTACAAAATTACTTCAAAAGAAATTTTAACAAATTCACCGATGGTTTATTTTTAAGAACTTTTTAAGAACTTTTTATTATAAAATGATCCTTTAAATGTAATAAAATTTAAAAAAAGTCGGCCAAGATTTTTTTAGATTACTCTTTCCATGCAAAAGATAAACAAAATTACAACTAATCGGTTTAATTTTATTAGTATGAAAGTTTGTATAGATATATTGTTACTCACTCTTTAAACTGCTTCAAGGATGAAATTTTATTTACAGATAGATCTGGAGTAACATATAGGCTAATAATAGGGACGCAGGGATTCATTCGAGCGAAACCAGGGTAAATCACAAGTAAATACATATATATATATATATATATATATATATATATATATATATATATATATATATATATATATATATATATATATATATATATATATATATATATATATATATATATATAGAATGTAGATCCTAACATTTAATATTAGAATAAATCAACACCATAATGCAAAATAGCTAAGCCGTAAAATTAATGACAATATCAAAAAAGTAATGCCTTCTTTACGTTATATTCTGGAAAGTTACGGCAGATTATTTTCATGCACCGTATTCTATTTCAGTAAATTACTGATTTGATACTACGCATTCTATAACAATAGGTATGTTAATATATTAACTTTTCCACCTAAGAGTTATGAGATCGTATATTCGATTCTCTAGTTGTGTAAAAAGATGATTGTGTTTTGCTACCAACAATCTATACTAATATTATAAAGCTGAAGAGTTTGTTTGTTTGGTTGTTTGGTTGAACGCGCTAATCTCAGGAACTACTAATCCGATTTGAAAAATTATTTTTGCATTAGATAGCCTGTTAACTGAGGAAGGCTATAGGCTATATATCATCCCGGAAAAATGTACGGTTCCCGTGGGATAGATTTGTTTTTGTCTAGGGACGAACCCGAAGCAAAGCAAGGGTGAGTCGCTAGTTTATGATATATGTAAGCAATTTGACAGGGCCGCATACTCGTTCCTCAAGGAACACATACAGTTTTTATTCCTATACTTCCGGGCTTCAACAGTATGATATTCTAAATGTTATCACTTTTCTGAGAGAAGTCAAAATATAATACACTACAACGGGAAGATTACTAAACCTCCAAGTAGAAACTCGTAGTAAAGTTGTTACAAGATAAACTCGACCGTTTAACTTAAAGTAATCAGGTGTGTTTACATTATCTCAACATGTGGTTTTAGTGCTTCGTTAAAGATTTAACTTGAATATAATATTTGACTATCTATAGACTATCTATCGCATAGTTGACTATCTTTATGTCTAACAATAACGCATCTATATTATCTCTAGCAGCAAAAATGTAGGACTTTCAAATAAGCTTATAAGTTAAAACCTACTAGCGACTATCCCTCACTTTGCTGGGGTTCATATTGAAAAAATAAATAAATATATACCTCGGGAACCGTATATTTTTCCGGAATAAAAAGAAACCTATGAGCTGTTTCAGACTATGATCTATATCTGTGCCAGATTTTATCCAGATCCGTTCAGCCGTTCTGGCGTAATTGAGTAACAAACATTCATCCATCCAAACTTTCGCATTTATATTATTACTAGTGGCTCTACAAGTGGAAGACAAAAACAAACCTATCCCACGGGAACAGTACATTTTTCCGGGATAAAAAGTAGCCTATGTATTACTCCAGACTATAATCTATATCTGTGCTAAATTTCATCCAGATTCGTTCTGCCGTTCTGGCGTGAAAGAGTAACAAACATCCATACTCACAAACTTTCACATTAATAAGATGATAAACCACATAATTACGCCTTCGGAAACTATAAGCTCAACTATTTTTTTGAATAAGTAAACTTTTTATGTAAAATAAAACATTAAAAAATTGAAATTTCATGGTTTCCAGTTATTTTCTCTTTTGGTTATTATTTATTTACAAAAGGTTTGCATTACTTTGTAAATCAATTTCATTTAACATTTAAACTTTTTCTTCAGGTTTTTCTAGACACGGAAGTTACACAAGTTATCTTATGTATAATAAAATACAAACATTTGAGGAACCTTGTACACATTTTTATAGAACTTCAGGACATAATGGAATAAATAACATATTTTTATTTTTAGACAGTAAAAATATAAATAAAAATATAGCAGGGCAGAGGTAGCCCAGTGGTAATGCGCTCGCTTGGAAAACCGAGTGAAGCGGGTTCAAATCCCGGGTCTCACACCTCTGATATTTTCATGTGCGAATCATTTCTAACATGATTACCACATGCCTTACGGTGAAGGAAAACATCGTGAGCAAACCTGCATGTCTGAGAGAACCTAGAAAGTTTTCGAAAGACATGTGAATTCCGCCAATCCGCACTTGGCCAGCGTGGTGGACTATGGCCTGATCCCCCTCGTATTGAAGGGAGGCCCGTGGCCAGCAGTGGGACGTTAAAAAGAGCTGAATACATACAAAAAATATACTAAAAATATATGTAGTAATAGATAATCTCTCGACTTGCGTCAATAATTCAAAAGATGGTCCATCCTCTGTCCATCATGAAACCTGTACCAGAAGCGTTATCTTGTTCTTTAACCCACCCAACCCTTCTATCATTTTAGTTTGTTGACAATATTTTCAAATGACTTGATTAAAATTGTACAATTCCCTATAGTGGCTAATATAGCTGAGGTATGAAATTCGATTCCTGTTAATTCTTCAAGATTATAATTTAACTTAATTTTATTTATATTTTAAGCTTAATATATATTTTATCACTTTATAATTATCAGTTCTTTAAAAAAAATTGTTTGTAATTCCGTTAATATCATAAAATTGAGATGATGTCAAAATTTTCTAGTAAATTTTTTTTAAAGTAAACTAAAATAATCTCTAAATCACAAAATAAACTTATAGTTTAAACACGTAAAGATTTTAGAATAATATATGAGGTATGATGCCAGTAAAAATACTTCATGAGCTTTACTTTGAAGGCCTTGATTAATCCGAGCTTTACTGATATGTCGCGTAACTGCGTCGTATTTAAGTGAAACGCGTAGATTTTATAATGCTTCTTTTTACCCTACTTGCGGTACCAGAGGTCGCGGGTTCAAGTACCGCTGGGGGCATTCATTTGTGTAATGACCATGAATGTTTGTACTCCAGTCATGGGTGTTTAGTTTTATAATATACATTTTAAAATTTTAACATTTAGTATAAATTCTCAGAGACGAGATTTTTTTTCCGCAGTAAAAAGTATCATATATGTTGACTCAGATAACCAGCTATTATCATACCAAATTTCATCAAAATCTGTCCAGTGGTTTTCTCGTGATGCGGTATCAGACAGACAGACAAAAAATCTAAAAATTATAGATTTGGCTTCTGTATCGATACCAAAGTCTATTTCAATAAGATTTTCCAAAAAAAAAATTCAATGTACAGATTCGGCTTAGTTACAATTTTATTATATGTATAGATATGTATTTAAAATTATATATGTCTATTGTATCAACTATGTGGTACCCATAACGCAAGCCTTTTTTTATCAATTTATTATAAAACTACATAAAAGTAATTACGACTGCACAAAATGCTTCAAAATGCGATGAGTCGGCCGCTCGAACTCCGTACCGTAGAACTCGGTACATTGTGATAGACCTCATAAGGTGCGAGATTATAGTTGGATTTTCGCATCAATTGGTTTTCAAATGAGCTCGTAGCCAATGCTGCCATTGTGTATACAAAAATACATAATCTATACCTATAATAAAATTATAACTTGATCCCTGTCTGTAATCGCTAATCTCAGAAACAGCTTAACCGATTTGTGCACGGTTCACTTATGTAGTGCGGTAAGCTTCAAGCTTCACTTAACATTTGGTATTTGTTTTATTTCAATCGGTTTATAAATAAAAGTTATGCCAATTTAAACAATCACCGAAGGAGGAATCCGAGCAAAGCGAGGGTGAGTTGCTAGTATATAAATATGTTTTGTATCATATTAACTTTAAATTTTATGTACTTGTATATTTTTTGTAAATCTGTATAAACGCATATGATATTTAGGTTAAATTAAATTTAGATATGTATTTCACAAACAGACTCATCTTCAAAATATACTATTAAATATTATAAAACATTTTTATTTCAATACATCTACACAAAAATCCAGTGCTTTCAGTCCTTTACGAAATAACTAGAGGCAAAATTTTACTAAATTTCGGATAGACAGAAAGCTAACAGATTTCTCTTTTGGGAAAATGTTCACAATTTTTATGTAGGTACATTTTTTGCCTGAAACATTCAATATGAATACAACTATATTTGGGACTGCTATAGGTATGACTTTACTATATTATTACCTTTGATGGAACTATTCGGCTTTATAATAAAACAACTCAAAGTAGAAAGCTTTCTCGAAGCGAGATTGTATTTACCATGTAACTAACGACTTACCGACGCTTCATTTGGGTGTGTCTCTAAGCTTGAATGGTTTAGGACATAAGAGACACATGTCCAAAGAAAATCTCTCTTTTTGTAACAGGAACCTTTGTAGGCGTATACACAGTAATCCATTAGAGTTTCATCACAATAGGATTAATTGTTTAGGAATGCATAGGACATACAAACAAACCTTAATTTTTCTTTATTTATAAGATGACAATATGTAGAGGCATATGGAAAGATGAGAATTATAACAATCTTAACTTGTTAAATATATATATGTATATATATATATATATATATATATATACGGTCGAATTGAGAACCTCCTCCTTTTTTTGGAAGTCGGTTAAAAAAAATAGTATTGTCTGATACACCGGTGTTGTTACGTGTAATATTGTGGGTAGACACAGTTTTTTTATTGATAACACGAAAGCTTGTCAATAGCTATTATATAAAAAAATCGGTCGACAAACAGAAAAAAACAAGGCCTTAAGTTGTTTTGTCTTTGCCTATTTATATATAGATTTCATTTTTTACTAAATTACTCTCAACATCTTGAATAATATGAATAGTTACATAATATATTACATTGAATCCACGCTATGTTTTAAACTACCCTTTTTTAAACAGATAATTTAATTTTTTCCTCTTAAATTTCCAATATAATTCTCTTTCTGACTTTGACAAAGGCAAAACTTTGAGCCGTGAACCGTTTTATTAAAAAAGTAGTCGATATTAAAGTTTCATTCAATTTATATCAGGTGTTCAGCTTGGAATAGTTTATTTGACAGTTACAGTATTAAATTATAGATATCGAAATTACTATTATTACTGGTATTAGGATATTTTACTTATATTCGTTAAATTTTGTGAACATTGTTTGGAGTATGTCACAAGAATAGATAGTTGATATATGTGTGCTTAATATTTTTATTTATTTATTTATTTATTTATTTCTTAAGCACACTTACAATATACATATTTGACATTAACAACTAAATTATATAAAAGTAACACACTCACTGATATGTATATCAATAACAAGTGTACATAACATTCATCAACAAGTTCATGTAAAACATTTAGAGGGAGAAAAGGAAAAAAGAATAAGTATATATATATTTTTCAACGTAAATGAGGACTCACCGATATATGATCGGTGAGTTTTTTTTTAAAGACAGCATAAGAGTCGTGGAAAATGTCAATGCCAGGCAGAGCTCGAGATATTTCATTATATTTAGCACATATGCGAGTCATGGGAGCTTGCTTACCGAGATGCATTCTAGTGAAAGGTATGTGAAATGTTTTACGAGATGAACTGTAGTAGCGAGGACATCTACTCGGTGCTGATAGGCGAATCTGTTCAAGCAGCTTACTGCACTTTACTTTGTAATGGATTATTTTATGCAGAAAACACAGATCAAGTATCTCCCGCCTACTTCGAAGAGGTATCATTTTAAATTCGACCAATCTCTGGTTATAGGGCTGTCTGTGTGAGATACCAGGAGCTTGGAATGCAAGGTGCCTTGTAAAAGCGCGTTGTACGCTTTCAATACGTTGCGAGTGTATGTGATAGGATGGATTCCAAATGGTACTGGCAAACTCAAGGCAACTCCTCACAAACACGTTGTACAAAATGATTTTAGTGCTGCGGGTGAATCCTTTTGTGTTGCGTCTAATGAATCCGAGGAACTGTGTGGCTTTTTTGATAATATTGTTTATATGTGATGAAAAAGTTAACTTTCTGTCAATAGTAACTCCTAAGTCCTTGATTTCTGTTAACTCTTGTAATACTACATTATTAATCGAATAACTTGAGACAAGTGGCTTTTTCTTTCTGGTGTATTTTATGTGGAAACATTTGTTAACATTAAGAGTCATACTATTGACGCCACACCAATTAGTGGTTCTTTCGAGATCTTCTTGTATTAATTTTGTGTCTTTATCTGACTTTGTAATTTTATAGATTTTTAAGTCATCGGCGAAAAGTGAGCACTTACAGTGTTTTATTTCAGTGGTGATATCATTTATGAAGGCCAAAAATAACAAAGGCCCCAGATGGGAACCTTGTGGTACCCCGGAGCGAGCAATGTATCTCTCAGATTCGAACCCATTCACTATTACCGTCTGAGGTCTCTGGCTTAGATAAGATTCAAACCATTTATTTAAAGAAGGATTGATGCCGTATTGTGAAAGCTTGTTTATCAGAATCTGATGGTCAACCTTATCGAATGCGCTACTAAGATCGGTATAAATAGCATCGATCTGCTGTCCCTTATCAACCTGTGATATTAGATCTGAGGTAAAGTTTGACAAGTTAGTTGTAACGGATAAGCCGCTTCTGAAACCGTGCTGAGCGCTCGTTATAAAGTCATTCAATTGTTTGGTGAGGATGGGATGCACAAGACTTTCAAACAGTTTTGAAAAACATGACAGAATTGATATTGGACGGTAATTTTTAACATCCATTCGATCACCCTTTTTAAAAATTGGTACGATTCGTGCTCTTTTCCATGCTTCAGGAAATACGCCTTCATCGAGAGAACGATTGAAGATTAGCATGAGAGGGAATGCAAGACCTGAACCGCAACGTTTCACAAAAATGGGCGGAAGACAATCTGGACCTGCCCCCTTTTGAATATTCAAAGTTTTAATTTTTTTTGATACATCTGCCTCTAGGAATTTAAACTTGGGTAGCTGTGGGATATTACAGTTTTGGTGTAAGTTAACAATTGGATATTGACCAGCCGCCTGGGTATAAATTGAGGAGAAATGATTAGCAAATAGATTAGCGATATCTGTGCCAGTGCTAGCAGTTCTGTTGTCCAGTTTCATTAAAGCGGGAAAAGATGACTCACATTTCTTTTTCTGTTTAAAATAATTCCAAAAATACATTGGGTTTTTGGAAATATTTGACTCAGCGTTGTGTTTATAATTATTGTGACAGATATCGTACAGCTTATGGCAGCGGCTTCGGGTAATTTGGAATTCTAAATAGTCCCGAGGGTTGTTGTACTTACGGAATTTTTTATGAAGATTGTCTTTTTCTTTCAGTAACTTAATTAACTTGGAACTGAACCAAGCAGGGTATTTTGCTGACTTAGACTTACGTTTAGGGACTAATTTATCAATTATCTTATAGAGACAGTTATAAAATACATCAACCATGGCATCGACATTTTTACATTCAGAAAGTATCTGTAACCAATTAATATTCTTAATTTCCTTTACAATAGTAATATAATCTGCTTTAAAGTAATTGTAATCGATACGACCCTTGGGAACTTAGGAAGGATGCGTGTGAAAAGTCGATTCTTATAAGCAAGTTTGGGTGGTAAGTATCCAATTTGGTGAGTAGATCAGGAGGTTTTACTACCGTAATATCAGTTAAGTTACTTAATACTAGGTCCAAGTGTCTATCATCACAATTACCTATACAGTTAAATTGATACAGATTGTTAATAGACATAAAGTCAATTAATGAGTGTCCGAGGACATTGTTATGATTACGCGGAGACATATATGAATAGTATCATTAGCACACCATTTGATAAAACCCATATTAAAGTCCCCCAATACTATTAAATCATCAACATGGCTAGTTACATTGTCCACAATCTCCAGAAACTTATTGAGAAACTCATGCTTGACTGGAGGAGGTATATAAACTACACAAAGCGCAATTCTTTTTTTTATTTGACTATTATTAGTTTCCAACACTAGCCATATGCACTCAACATCGCTTGTCTCCCAACTAATAACCCGAGAAGAAGGAATCTCACGTGAGATAGCAACCAAAACGCCTCCTCCATCGCGTTTAGAGTGATTGGAACATGCGCGATCTTTTCGATTTTATTACACAAATAATGAAAATATCTGATAAATGACAATTTTTTTTATACTATTCTGAATTAGTGCTTGACTACGTTCCCCCTAATGGTAAATGGTAACGCAGTCGTAGATGGTAAGTCGCACTAATTCATTATTTTTCCTGCTTTTGTGAGGTATACCTCGAAAAGAATTAACTTCAGACACGTTCTGGTCTTTTCTATGCTATTAATTATTCTATGCTATTAATTCGCTATTGTACAAAATAAAAAAAAATCTTCGAAATAGAAATTAACGTTAACTTATACCTCAATTAACTGTACCACCAGAAACTATAACTTAATTAAACTAATTTATTGTAGATTATAAAGAAGCATCACTTCACTAAATAATAATTGTATTTTTTTTAATATCATCCTGAAGTACTATCTTTTAGATATATATCAAGTTAGATATCTAACACTAGCGATTAACCCTTGCTTCGCTCGGGTTCGTCCCTAGGTACGTTTTAACGGTTAGTATGGAATACATAATCGATTCCTTGCTCTGTGTAAAACATAAACAAATCCACGGGAACCGTACATTTTTCCGAGATAAAAAGTAACTTATGTGCTATTCCAGGCTATAATCTATCTCTAAACCAAATTTCATCTAGATCTAGATTGAGTAACAAACACCTATCCATCCAAACTTTTACATTTATATAGTAGTAAAATAGAAAGACTCAAAGTCAACTTCTTATATTCAGAATAGAAATACTTTTGTTAATTTTAACTCCACCGAAAGTTTGAAAAGAAATCTTGCTCGTACATATGTAAATACTTTGTGGGCTAAAGAGTTTTAAAACTTCAGCTGAACTCCTATATATCGACTCTTGTGGGTAAACTTACCTCTGCTATTTTTACCTGTGGTAAATTTTCTGTTCGATAGAGTGAAAAAAGTAACATTGATTTTACGAGTATGTATTCCGCCCTTTTTGACGTCCCACTGCCGGGCACAGGCCTCCCTTCCAGGCCATAGCGTAGTGGACGCTGGCCAAGTGCGAGATGGCTGACTTCACATGTCTTTCAAAAACTAGCTAGATTCTCTCAGATATTCAGATTTCCTCACGATGTTTTTCTTCACCGTGAGATAAGTGTAACCATGTTGAAAATGAGTATGAGTATATTTCACGTGCGTTTTCACGGTTAGCTATGTTTATATATACCTAAATAGTGCTTGCTACTTCTAAGATATTCATTTAAATTATATAGCGTCTTACCCTCGTTTTGCTCCGGTGCGTACGCCGTACGCGGATTTTGTTCACAATTTAATGGGTTTTAATTTTTTTTCGCGGAACCCTGATTCTTTTTCTAAAATAAAAGTAGCCTAAGTTACTCCTTATAACATCAGATATCTGCCAGTGAAAGTCCCGTCAAAATCAGTCCAGCCGTTTCGGAGATTGGCCGAAACAAACAGACAGACAGACAAAAATTGTAAAAAATGTTGTTTTGGTATATGTACCGTGTATACATCCAAATGCATTTAGTAAAAAGCAGTTATTTTAATATTACAAACAGACACTCCAATTTTATTTATCTGTATAGATGTTGTGTTAACATGGTACTGCTTGAAGTTACTAAACGAACAAATTGAATAGAACATTTAGGAATTTTCGTAGCATTTTTTTCATAT
The DNA here is from genome assembly GCA_033884665.1 of Argynnis bischoffii washingtonia. Classification (NCBI taxonomy): domain Eukaryota; kingdom Metazoa; phylum Arthropoda; class Insecta; order Lepidoptera; family Nymphalidae; genus Argynnis; species Argynnis bischoffii. The sequence goes on along the minus strand of CM066618.1, from coordinate 1,105,344 downwards.
TAGCGACTTACATTCACTTCACTCGGATTCGTTCTTAGGTTTTAACTGTAGCAGTTATTCAAGGTTTTTTCATTACAGCGTGAAGGAGTTAATAACAATTTCAAATACTATTATATTTCTAATACTAGTCCAAAGAAATACGTGGAATTAAGATCGATTTAATAAGTGTTGAGTTTCTCAGCTCCTCTTAACACAGCTGCAATACGAACCTTTGTCACGTATTGACTTTAATAAACAGAAATACAAAAAATGACATAAAATATATAAAAAACAAGTACATTTTAAAGGCTGCTTTTTATCTTGATGTAAGAAGTAGGAAAAATACGATTAAGCTTGAAATAAGTTTTAATTGAAGCTAGCAAAGAAAATTAGTCAGTTCTTACCACCTGTCAAGTGCCACATCCATCTACAAGATGCAGGAGTTTACAAGCTTGATTGTGATTGTGAGCTCTCTTACATCGGACAAATAAAGCGATCCATTAGAACCCGGGTTAAAGAACACTTAGCTGATGTGAAGCACCGTCGCAATACAACATCTGCTGTCTGCAAACAAAGTCACGACCGCCATAGCCATTATATTCGCTTCGATAGACCCCAAATCCTCTTAAAAGAAAACCGATATCGCCCTAGAATGATTCGAATAGCCATTGAAATTAAAAAACATCCAAATTTCAATAGGGAAGATGGCTAGGTACTACCATCGTTGTGGGATCCTGTTATTAATGTAATAAAATTAAATAATAAATCTAAACATAACAGATAGATGTAGTAAGTTCTTACTGTGTGGTCAAAATAACAGTATTTCAAATTATTATTTTTTTGTAAATGTATGTGGTAATAGTGTTGCTTAATATTTTGTTTGTAAATAATAGCACACTAAATTAAAATTATTATTTTTGATTAATTTAAACTTTTTTTTTAAATTACACATAGAACATTCTGTGGCTTGAATAATTAATATTTTATTTTTTTGCTTATAAATATAATAATAGCAACACTACATATAGATTACTAATTAATAAAGTTTTAATAATTATAGCGGCTAAAATTAAATAAATAATATTCAATATTCAATTGTTAAACTAATTTAAATTATAAAAAAGTTTAAAATTAACAAATATTATAAGGCACTTTGGTGCCGTTTTTAAATTTTTTGAATTAATTTTGTTACTTTGTGGGTAGGGTGTTTGTAACAACTATATAATGCCTTAGAGACGTCTAACACCTTAGTCTCTCCCGCGACCATGATTGCTGTAAACCTTTCGAAACGTCGGGAACCAAAAATCAAAATAAATTCGCGAAAAAATCCGAAAAGCTTGTTTTATTTAAAAAGACCCTTCAGCATTGTGCCAGCTTTTAAATTTGCAGAGTATATATACATACGTATTAAATAAATAATCTATACTAATATTATAAAGCTGAAGAGTTTGTTTGTTTGTTTGTTTGTTTGTTTGTTTGTTTGTTTGTTTGAACGCGCTAATCTCAGGAACTACTAATCCGATTTGAAAAATTATTTTTGCACTGGACAGCCCGTTAACTGAGGAAGGCTATAGGCTATATATCATCCCGGAAAAAATATACGGTTCCCGTGGGATTGATTTTTTTGTCTAGGGACGAACCCGAAGCGAAGCGAGGGTGAGTCGCTAGTAAATAAATATGTTGGGACATTATACACACAGCACCATCTAGTTCCATGGTAAGATACGAGGTTTGAGTATGGATACCAGATACTACTACACTACACATACATAACTTTAAATACATACATATTATAAATGTAAACACCCATGACTGTACATGATGAGTACAAACATTCGTGCTCATCACACAAATGAATGCTAGCGAGACTCAAACCGCACTGCAAGTAGGGCCACTATAAACTTTATTGGACGTGAATTTACTTATGTAGAGCATATATTGTGTTGTTCATCTTATTTTAATTACAAAGTTTCATTTCAAACAGTTAAATTTACTGAGCAAAGTAAGCCATGAGCTGCATGAAAATGGAATTAGTTATATGTAAGATATGTTATACAGAAATGATGTTTGTATGTTCGTTTGTAGAAGTAATCTCCGAAACTTGTCATATAATTTTTAAAAACTCTTTTCAATATTTAGAATGGACCTTCAGGATAAGAAAAGGTTGTACATAATATTTTATTCCATTTAAATAAAAGGTCTTTTCGTTGAGGCATATTTTGCAACTTAAGTCGACCAAAGTACCGTCGCTGGTACAAAATAACAAAAAGGGACAATTGCCTGTTTGCTTTTCACACCAACATGACGAAGTGAAGCTTAAATTGAATTTATGATATACTTTTACCTACATAATTTATTGGCTTAAAAGTAAAAAAATAACTTAAGGTAACTTTATATCAACGTAATAATGGAGCAATAGGCAGTGGTAGCCCAGTGGTAACGCGCTCGCTTGGGTAACCGAGTGAAGCGGGTTCTAATCCCGGGTCTCGCACCTCTGATATTTTCATGTGCGAATCATTTTCAACATGATTACAACTTGTCTTGCGGTAAAGGAAAACATCGAGAAAAAATATGCATGTCTGAGATAACCTAACAAGTTTTCGAAAGACATGTGAAGTCCGCCAACTCGCACTAGGCCAGCGTGGTAGATTATGGTCTGGTCCCCCTGGTATTGAAGTGAGGCCCGTGCCCAGCAGTGGGACGTCAAAAAGGGCTAAATACTAGTAATGTAGCTAACAAGTAGTATTTATTTGCAATGTTGGAATAAAATATTTATGAAATTTACTTAAATATTCATTTTACTAACTTCAAAATTATTAATAATTATTCTCAAATTATCTTCTTAGCAAATTTCATCTAAATCGATTCAGTAGATCCAGAGATTACCACCTACAGCCTCACAAACTCATAAATTTACCTGTTTATAATATTAGTATAAATATAATTACATAGAATATCTACGAAAAACGATTCTGTTTTATAGTAACTAAGGTAAAAACTGTTCTATATCCTTCTCAGGGTCGCAAACTATCTCCATACCAAATTTCATTTATATCAGTTCAGCGAATTAAGCGTGAAAAGAAATAACAGACATACAGACGGACAAAGTTACCTTCGCATATACAATATTAGTATGGATTGCCTCAAATAGAAAGTGATCGAAATAGAGTGGAGATAGCTTAAGCACTGGATTAACATAAGCTGTTTTATCGACTTATCTACTAAGCGATAAAAAATAATGAATATAGAATTTAGATTAGGAGATAGAGTAAATAAATACTCATAAGTCATTTAAGTCGAATCATTGCATATTTTAATATTAGCGTTTTAGTGATTTTTTTCTTTTGTAGAAATTAATATGTTTGATTTATTTACCTTACCTTACCTTACTAGGTGCGAGTGTCAATGTCTTTCCCGTGAATTTGGTGGAAAAGCGAAAAATATCGATATCACCTTGTAATGACTAATAAATTGATTGCAATACTGAACATTATTGTTATAAATTTGTTGGTTCAATATTTAACAGAGCAACTCCTTAGTTTTTTGTTCAGTATACGCTCTTCTTATTGATAGATATTTAGGATTGCTTTTCGAGATGGTGGTAGATTCTTCACAGATAGACGATATTGACGAGTTTTAATATTAAAGCGATGTTTCTAAAGTATCGAAATAAGAATAGAAGCAGGAACGGGAATATCTCGAAGTTAGCTGGCCAAGATTGGCGGACTTCACACGTCTTTCGAAAACTTGTTAGGTTCTCTGAGACATGCAGGTTTCCATGCGATATTTTCCTTCATCGTAAGATAAGTGGTGAATCTCATCATCGTAAGATGAGGCAGTGGTAGCCCAGTGGTCACGCGCTCGCTTGGGAAACCGAGTGAAGCGGGTTCAAATCCCGGGTCTCGCACCTCTGATATTTTCATGTGCGAATCATTTCTAACTTGATTACCACTTGCCTTACGATGAAGGAAAACATCGTGAGGAAACCTGCATGTCCGAGAGAACGTAGTAAGTTTTCGAAAGACATGTGAAGCCTCACGTAAACTCGGGGCCCTAAACAGGGTGAAGCGGTTCTTCTCGCCTGAGCAGCTATGTCTTCTGTACAAGACTCAAGTGCGCTCATGCGTTGAGTACTGCTCCCACCTCTGGGATGGCTCTGCTAAGTACTTGTTAGACGCTCTTGATAGACTTCAACGCCGTGCTGTCCGCATAATTAATAAAGCTGAGGCTACTCAATATCTCGAATCCTGCAACTGCGTAGAGATGTTGCTTCACTAGCCGCTTTTTACCGCCTATATTACGGCGAGTGTTCTGAAGAGCTCTTCCATCTTATACCCTCCTTTCCTTTCCTCTCCAAGACCACACGTGCTGGTCGGAAATTCCATCCTCACACGGTACTACCCATACCATCTCGTACCAAAAGGTTTGGTAACTCCTACCTGTGCCGCACCATTAGGAAATGGAATTCATTACCGTCTCACGTGTTTCCCTCTTCTTACAATCCTGGGTCTTTTAAACGGAGCGTGAAAAAACACTTATGCGGGCCGACGAGATGAGATTGATCGGTATCGAGATCATGTCCCGAAACCGATCGATCTCATTCTTGGACTCCACTGTTGCTTACCATCAGGCGACATGGAGTCATCTTGTCGAGCGAAAATAAAAAAAAAATAAATAAAAAGAAGTCCGCCAATCCGCACTTGGCCAGCGTGGTGGACTATGGCCTGATTCCCCTCGTCTTGAAGGGAGGCTCGTGCCCAGTAGTGGGACGTTAAAAAGGGCTGAATACAAGATAAGTGGTTATCATGTTGAAAATGATTCGCACATGGAAATATCAGAGGTGCGAAACCCGGAATTTGAACCCGCACCACTCAGTTACCCAAGCGAGCGTGTTTCCACTGGGCTACCACTACCACATTATATTATTATCTTATGTGTTTTATTTTGTATAAGCGCGCATTCTATTTTGTTCTAGTACGAGTAAATCAAAGGTCGTCTGTAAGAAATAGTTAATTAGGGATAAGACCCTCTTTTGTAACTTACATTTGTTTCTATTTTTATACATTGTCTTAACGGCTTTTGTTATTCTGTAGTGTAGAATAAAGTATATAAGTAGTTTTATATGAAATGAGTTCAAATGAATTATTATATATTGAATACCTATAAAGATACAGGATGAGTAAAATTATAATAGAGCTGCGAAATAGAAAACGCTTTTCAATTCTGTATTTAGAATTTACAAAAGTACCGCCGCAAAATGTAAATCAATTTCCTGTGATTGTCTGACTTTGCTCGTATTCCCACTGGAATATATAGAACATTTTCAAAATTTTTGGCTATTTCAATAAATTGGCAATCGATATCAAAGAACAATATTGTAATTGGTAGATAAAATCGAACCATGGCCGCCGGGAGGTGAGTGCAAGGGGGTGCTCTTGCAACCCCTTGCCATCAAGGAAAAGATATAGAAAAAGTGTAAGAAATAAAATTATATTAGTATAAGCCATGTTTAAATTAAGATATCTGCGAGAAAAACTTTCATACTTAATATTATAAATGCGAAAGTAACTCTGTTTGTTTGATTTTTTGTTTATTTGTTTGCTACGTTTTTCCGATTAAACGGCTGAACCGATTTAGATAAATTTTGAATTGGTATGGAGATAGTTTAGACCCTGGAAAGGACATAAGATAGTTTTCACCGGAAATCATCCCTTAAGGGGCTGAAAAAGGGAGTGGAAGTTTGTATGGGGAATCAATAATTTCTCAAATAAGGGATATAAAACTCTTCATACCTGTATATATATAGCCTATCTACTCCATACTAAACGTCAAAACGTACCTAGGGATAAACCCGAGAAAAGCAAGGGCGAGTCACTAGTACTATATAAAAAAAAAATCTTAGACGATATACAAATTTTATGCCCTAGGTCTGCACAAATCACATTAATCCGTTTTTAATAACTTTTTTTTTGGATAATAGAAAGTTGATGATGTGAAGCGGTCAGCAATCTGTCACTTGACAAAGAAATTCGTTACGCGACGTTAATTTAACGGGGGTTTAATAGACGAGGGTACGGTAAATGAAAATATTACGAGAGGTTGTATTTTATAATAAGCGAAAATTGATATTGAAATAAAGGCGAAATTCAAATCAAATTTCAAAATATATTGGGTAGGTTCTATGAATACTAAGTGAATCTTATGACTTTTTTAAAATTTATTACAGCTGTTAATACGAGTATATTTTTATTACATTCTTGATCTTTTCTTAAGGACTGAAATAGAAATTAGTCAGTTTTTAAAGACAAACTAAGGTCAGTCAATGAATATTTTCTTAGCAAATATCTAATTAATAAGGCTATCATAGTCAAGAGCTTTTATGTACACCTATACTAATATTATAAAGCAGAAGAGTTTGTTTGTTTGTTTGTTTGGTTGAACGCGCTAATTTTAGGAAGTACTAATCCGATTTTAAAAATTCTTTTTGCATTATTAGATAGTGTGTTAACTGAAGACGGATCCGCTTCATTATCCCGGAAAAATGTACGGTTCCCGTGGGATAGATTTGTTTTTGTCTAGAGACGAACCCGAAGCGAAGTGAGGGTGAATCACTAGTAGATACATATATAGCACTATAACATTACATCACTCTAACCGTATCATTCTTAATAACTAATACTAATTATTATTATCATTATTAATAATATTAGGTACAATGTAAAGTTTTTTGAATTTAACGCTATTGTAATAAATTTAACAGCGCCATCTATTTCTAAATTGTGTAGATACGTTTTGTATAAATTTGTAACGTAGCACTCAAGAACGGCTAGCAGATTCAATATAATAAATAAATAAATAAATATGTTGGGGCATTAACACACAGCACCATCTAGTTGCATGGTAAGCTACGAGGCCTATGTTATGGATACCAGATAGTTGATACACTACACATATATAACTTTAAATAAATACATATTATAAATATAAACACCCATGACTGGAGTACAAACATTCGTGCTCATCACACAAATGCATGCCCCCAGCGGGACTCGAACCCGCGACCGCTGGCACAGCAAGTAGGGTCACTACATACTGAGCCAAACGTGTCGTCAAATTATTTATAATATTTAATACAATTATAATATAATTTTATTGTATTCAGCCCATTTTAAGCTACCAATGCCGGGGGTGGGCCTCCCTTCAATTCGAGAGGGATCAGGCTACATATAGTCCACCACGCTGGCCTAGTGCGGGTTGGCGGACTTCACATGTCTTTTGAAAACTTGCTAGGTTCTTTCAGACATGCAGGTTTCCTCACAACGTTTTCCTCCAACTGGTGCAAAATGCGGCGGCGTTACCACTGGGCTATGACAACCTCGAGATTTTTTTATTGTAATGTAAATTATAATATGACAGCTTTTATGTGTCATTCTAGTCAATTAAGTCAATTCTAAAGACAGTTATGTTTCCTTCCAAATAAAATTGAGTTCGAACCGACTTTCATAGTTCTCATATAATCTCAAGAGTCCTATAATATCATGTTAAACAAAAACCTCTTAAGGACTACTGTTTAAGTCAAAAAGTAAACATTTTATATCTGTACAACTTTTTATTATTCTGACATTAATATAGGTACATTAATTTTATATCTTCTTTATAAGCTGTCACAATCTGACCTAGAATTAACGGTCCGTGTAGTTTTATAGCGCGCTTAGAATTTTATTTTGCACCTTATCTAAGATGGGCTGAAAATAGTTACTTATATATATATATATATATATATATATATATATATATATATATATATATATATAAGTAATTTTAACTGAGTCGAATCTGTAAATCAAATATTTTTTAGAATCCGGGTATCCGGCTATCCGGGTCAACATATAGGATACTTCTTACTGCGGCAAAATATCTCATCTCTGAGAAATCTATACTAATTATTAAATAGAAAATAGAAATAGAAATCTATACTATATATTAAATATAGATTAATAATCAGATATCCTATATAAGTGGGTTTTCTCGGCTTGGCTTTCTGTTGGTAATTTTTTTCTTGCTTCACCTTATTTGCTTTAGTTTTTACAACTGGGTAAAAAGAAAATGATAGGTAACGGTACTTACAATATCAATACATACAAAACAAGCTTTTACCCGCGCTCGTGTGATAAGCGAGGCGGGGTTCAAGAGTAGCCTATGTCTAATCCGAAGATGCAATCTATGTTCTTGCAAAATTTTATTGAAATCTGTTCATCGTCTTAAGCGCGATAAGGTAACAGATAGTTTTACTTTCATTTCATACATTTATAATATAAGTATATCGATATAATGATATTATCAAAATATTGGGATCTAGTTATTAAATAACTAGCGACTCACTCTCGCTTCGCTCGGGTTCGTTCCTACGTACGTACAGTGCTACAAAGATCATTTGGCACTTAGGTGATATTGACATTAGGCCGTGAGTGTGAAATTAGGGTTTCCCTTTTATAAAAAACTAAAACCTCTTAACCTCTATAACATTACTTCATATTTTGAGATATTTTTATTGAAATAAAAGCACGAAATGTCCACAACAAACATCAACTGCAACTTCTTTTAAAAGTGATGATTTACAAGATGGCGGTGTTAGTTCTGATTTCGACCAAGTACCAAATGATCCTTGTAGCACTATATCAACGATTAATATGGAATAGATAGACTATATATTGTATGATATATAGCCTATAACCTTCTCCAATAAGGGCTATCTAATGCAAAAAGAAATTTTCGAATCGGATTAGTAGTTCCTAAGATTAGCGCGTTCAACAAACAAACAAACTCTTCCTCTTTATAATATTAGTATAAATGAATGTAGGAAAATTATAATGAGATTGCAAGATATATATATATATATATATATATATATATATATATATATATATATATATATATATATATAACAATCTGCCCTAGTAACCTACATCAATATCGTCAACAACTGCTCGTCCTATTAATTAAGACGATGAGTGTTTTGTCGCTTTATATGCTGCAATCAACATTTACCTTGTTATTTTACACGCGTGTGGAAATATTTGAAGTTAATTAGGGAAACTAAATGAAGACATCGTAAAGCTAGACTAATTCGGTAATGAATGAAATCGAGTGTTTGCTTTCGAGATACTAGCGACCCTAATTAATTTTTGCAACACGATTAATTTCTTAATGAAATCTACTATACGTCTTAAAAAGTAGCCTTCATGTGTGTGTATATATATATATATGCATCAGTAACAGTAAAACTGTCTGTTACCTTCTCGCGCTTAAAACGATGAACAGATTTCGATAAAATTTTGCAAGAACATATATATATATATATATATATATATATATATATATATATATATATATATATATATATATATATATATATATATATATATATATTTATAATATAAAGCATACATTTACTGTACATATATTTAATATAAGGCATTTAAGTACAATTATTTTTCATTAGAAGAAATATATTATTAAAAGAAAAATCTATGTATTTTACACGTGTCTAATTAATTGACCACGACTTCATACTTACAAGGCTTCGCATATTATATTTTGTGAAATAAAAATATGACAATATCAAATGTTCATAGCAATAAATGAATTTTCAGGAGGTAAACAAAGCACTCAAACGAAAGATTTCTTTGATTTTAACCTCAAAGTAGTTATGAGGCGATGAAAGGTTGGGGTGTCAATAAGATAGGCGTATTTCCCCCTGAAGTATTTTATTTTTAGGTTTTTATTCGTGAAGGTATATTAACTAAGTGTAATAATTTTATTATATATATATATAATGTAATATTTGTATAGTATTTAGATAACAACAATATAAAGAAATAAAATTTTCTTCGGTATCTTTAAAAAAAGACGAGGGTTCACAAGGTACGAGAAAATTTAATAGAAAAAAGATACGTCTTTCATCCCAAAATAGTTTGCGGTTTTGCATTAAAAAAATCCATTTCGAAATTGTATTTAAATCTAATAATAAACCCAAGTCAGACTTGCATTAAGGAGGTTTCCACACGTTATTCATTCTTTCTAATACTAATTTTAAAAAAACAAGTGAACGAAAGTTAAATATGAAAAATCGAATATTATACAAATCTATTTTTTGGTTTTTTTCGCGGATTTATTTTGATTTTTTCCAGACGTTTCGATTTTAAAAATTCAAAAATAGGACCAGAGTACCTAACAATATTTGTTGATTTTAATTCTAAGCATAATTTTTTTAATTTTTTTTAATAGTCATTTTATTTATTTAATTTTAGCTGTTATTATTATAAATATTACAATATTTTAAAAACTTTATTAATTAATAATATAATATTATTTAGTGTTGCTATTACTATAATATATATAACCACAAAGAAAATCATTAATTATTTATTAGAGCAATATTATTGTTTTATATATAATTTAAAAAAAGAGTTAATTTAGATTGCTATTATAATTTTAAGGTAAAATATTAAGCAACACTATTGCAATCTTTACAGATAAAAATATATATTAATTTGAATTACTGTTATTATTGCGATCCACACAGTATGAACTAACTACATCTACTGGTCTGTTCTTGGAAAACCTTATTAAAATAGACATTATTATCGATACAGAAGCCGAATCTATAGTTTTTTGAATTTCTGTCTGTTTGTGACTCCATCACGAGAAAACCACTAGATAAATTTTGATGAGATTTGGTATGTATGATAGCTGGTTATCTGGGTCAACATATAAGATAATTTTACTGCAGGAAAACATCTCATCTCTGAGAAACCTGTACTAAAAGTTAAAACGTAAGTTGGGATGAACCCGAGTGGGAATGAGTCGGTTGTATATCATAAAACATATTTTCCTTTAAATATTACAAGATGACATTGAGAAGCATTTGATTGGCAGGAAAAAGCGTGTGATTATTAAAAAGGCATTATAATGAAAGAGCAATTCATCACGAGATTGTGTCACGTAATGTGAATTAAAATTCTTCGGTTGGTCTCGTATAGCTTAGTAATTTGAAAGTTTGGGCTTTCATGAGCTTTTTCTAATATAAAAAGGAAAATTTTCCACTTAAATTAACTGTTTAGTACTATATCTACTAGTAGTTCTGCGAACAGTAGACTTCATGAGAAGAAACTGCATTTTAAGGAGATCCTCGTCAGATCTTTTTGGAGGAAGCAGAAGTACCCCTCCAATCAAAATCTCAATCAAAGTCGTGAAATTTGTATACCAAGTTTCATCCAAATCGGTTGTAAAATACGAACTGCTAACAGTTCTAACAGGAGTACTAAAATACTGACAGAGAAAAACTTTGCCAGACTTAAAGCAGAGACACTTCGCTCGCTTGCTCGGTCATTAGTATACAAAATATGCGTTATAGATAGAAAATATGTATGTATATTGTTGTATAGTTCAGAGTGTGCTAAACCTAATAATACATGCGTAATAAACACTTTTATAAATATTAACAAAATAGTATTTGTGTATTAACCTACAGTTAAAAATTAATTAAAACTGAGAAATAATAGAATTAAAAAAAAAAAATCTATACAAATACAATAGAAGTTCAAAATTAAGCATAGATTTAGATGAGATACGTAAATGTGAATAGTAAATATTAGAATAAGTGGCGTTTATATACTAAGTACCTAATGTATATTTAGTCTCGAACAATAAATGTACACAGACAGACCTAAGAGTACAGAGTTTATACGTAATGTGCTACGTGTCATGTATACGTGAAAACAATAAAAATATTTATGTATATTCTTTTTAGTATCTACAAACCAAGCTCTTAATAATATTTTGATACTATTCATAAATTCCTCACAACACATCCTTTGATATAAGTTATTGTAGGAGGATGTCGTGATTTACTACATCGATTTCCGATGTATGGCGCCTTCCGAACTTGAGCTTTTATTAGACCAAAATATTTAAAGAAATGTGCAAATACATATTTGTATTTTTATCATTAGTAAGTAGTATATTTAAAAAACTTAAATTTTCCAAAAATAATAAAATGTAATGTACTAAAATTAAGTTTTAAGTAAAAAAAATATCTTCTATTGAATTATGGAATTGTCTTTTAAAAGCTTTAAAAACGATATCTACGAGAGATTTTTAGTATGACTTATCCAACTTCCAATAGGTAAATAATAACATTTGTCGTGGGCCAAAATTTTTTTAAACATATAAATGTACTAGCAAAACCCGCGGCTTCGCTCGCGCTAAAACTACAACAAAAAAAACTTTAAAAAGGTAGGTTTCATACAAATTTTCATCCCTTAATTTATCTTCTTATGGGATGAATTTCAAAAAACGCTAAAACACGTATTTATTTAATTGTATTGAAGATCATTAATACTAAGTTTTAAGAAATTCTGATCATAAATATTTTTTGGCTTGTGTTATAACGTGTACTCCCATGGGAATGAGATGATCTCCCGCGGTAAAAAGTATCCTATATGTTGACCAGGATACCAAGCTATCATCATACCAAATATCATCAAATCCCTCCAGTGGTTTTTCTGTGATGCGGTAACATACAGACAGACAGACAAAAATTCTAAAAACTATCGATTCGGTCTCTGTATCGATAATAAAGTCTATTTCAATAAGATTTTCCAAAAAATATTTAAGGTACAGATTCGACTCAGTTCGAATTTTATTATATGTATAGATATTTTTGTGACCGCCTATTAAAACCATTTTGATATACCACTCGATAGATTTGTGAAGAAAAAAGTGTTTTATGATTTTAATTTATCCTTGTATCAAGACGAATCTAACGAGGTATAACATCAAAATCTGTTAAGTCATTTGCAAATGAGAGAACATTCAGTTATACATAAATATTTATATAGTAAATATTTTTTTACATTATTATCTGTTTCTTTAATTCTCGCCTTGACAACTAAATTATAGCATTCAAAATATTTGAAGGTATTATGGAAATTATTTCTATTTACGGTTGCTTATGTAAATGCTATCAAATTAGTTCTAAGAGTGTTATTTACAGAAGAGTCTGGACAGACTGAGACAATATTATTCCTTTCATTCACAGGGGAGACAATGGATACTTACCAAATAACCTTTTTGTACCTAGTTTTGGCATAAGTGAATTAAATATACTGGTATCTTATAGATTTATTTTATCTTCCGCTAGAGGAAACTTTAGCGATTTTATCAAATTGCTATTGTAATGCTAATATCTATACATATAATAAAATTCTGAGACGAATCTGTACATTAATTTTTTTTGGAAAATCTTTTTGAAATAGTCATTATTATCGATACAGAGGCTGGATCTGTGATTTTTAGAATTTTTGTCTGTCATCGATCTGTCTGTGACCATATCACGAGAAAACCACTGGACGGATTGTGGTGAAATTTGGTATGATGAAAATATATCTGAGAAATCTATACTAAACGTTAAAACATAACTAGAGTCGCTAGTTTATCTATAAGACAGGACGCATTACAAGGTTTTTTAACTACCCTAACGACCTACCCTTGATACCCTTCAGGTTCTTCAGGTTGTAACGATTTGGATGAAATCGGATCAGAACACAGAACAGTAACGCATAGGCTATGTTCATAACAAACTTTTAAAAAGGCTACGCCTATATTTCATATTAATAAGGCCTATATTTCATATTATTAACATAAAAGTTTCCTAGAAACGCACCTGACCGAATCGAGGGAAATTCGCTAATATTACAAATATTTTTTGATGGTTTGATGGTTTGTTATTTGTCCTTCTTTCACGTTTTAAAATATCGGATGGACGAGTAATTCTTCAAACACAGAAATTATGAATCAGTATGATCTATAGGCTTAGATAGGTTTTTTTCTCAATACATTAATTAGTACCTGACTGACTACATGACTGTACCGAAATCATGAATTATCAAAAAGATACACGGGGGAAGCTATAATCGTAGCATAGCAGAAAGTCAATAGTTTCTTATTAATCTTAAGTAGATATAAAAAATAACTGTTGAGTAAATGTAAATCCGTCGCAGAAGGAAACGATAAGCCTTTGAAGTGCCAAGTTGTAGTTCAGTCTTAACATTCATTTTAACCTCATTGCATAACAAAAGAATTCAATCTTCAAGTCACTTTTGTTCAAATCAGATTTGAATTGCAGCAAAATATTTATTAAGCCACAGTATGATCTTTAGTAGGATTTTTTAATCTTATACTAAAAAAATCATGTATTCTATACTCTATATGCTATAGCATTAAAACCCGTACTTGGCCAATGTGCTGGACTATGGCCTGATCCCCCTTGTATTGAAGGGAGGTCCACCCCCAGCTGTGGGACGTTAAAAAGGGCTGAGTAGGCATTAAAAAGCAGCAAGATTCGTAAGGAGGTTAAATCGAAGTAAATTCTAGAACTGCTTATCTAATGCTCAATTTTTTTTTACCAATATTCAGAAACTACACTGACATTATATTTAAAACTTATACCATAAAGTTCATGTACACTTGCGGTAAATGAGCAGTATTAATACTCTTTGGAATCACTAAGCACTATACATATATACACCTTACGTTATTACTTTACTTTGTTTTTCACTTGTTATCTTTTATCTTTTAACTCATACTGAGATCACTTGATAAACAAAGAATATTCTAAAATAATAATTTTGAATACGTTCTTCTTAGTAATAATTTTTTATGAAAAGTTTTCTATTTTTTATGCATTTAAGACAATCGCTTGTTCTTATTCTACTAATTCTACTAATATTATAATTGCAAAAGTTTGTGAGGATGTCTGGATGTATGTTACTCTTTCACGCAAAAACTACTAAATGGATTTGTATGAAACTTTACATTAATATAGTTCATACATCAGAATAATACGTAGGCTACTTTTTATTTCGGAAAAATGTACAGTTCCCGTGGGATAGATTTGTTTTTGTTTTTCTAGAGGCGAACCCGAGCGAAGCGAGGGTGAGCCCCTAGTACTGTCTAATTATGATATATATGATATATAGATTATATATGTTTGCAACTACATTATATATCCTACGTAATTTACATTTAAAAAGTTCACATAGCGTAATTTCAACTTGCATATTATGTTATGTAACGTCAAAACAACAAAAAAATGTGTTTTTTGAATAGATATGAAGCGCATCGCTACAGGCTAGTTTTCATATTATTTTTCAATAAAAAAATAATATCTCTTTTTCCATCTATCTATATATATCTATGCCATTTGCATTGCAGATGAACGTTGTTTTTATAGAACATGAAAAATTTTGAGTGGCTTTAAAAATTCATTTTTCGCCTAACTTTTAAATTTTGTTGAAGTAACTGAGCTTATATAAAGTAAAGTGAATAGATCTGCAAAAATAAAGAGTTTATAAATTGCCTACATCAGTACCTAGTTTTTGCAGAACAAACTTGGCATAGTTATACAAAGTAAGTTTAAGTGAAGCAAGTTGAAGCAATTAGAGAATAATTTTTGTACTTAAACCACTTTTTACGATATAAGACTAATGTACATTGTACAAACTTCTTAGTTTTTGTTAGGTTTTTGTTTACAAAGTTTCAACTTTTTGCTTTGGTACGGGTATTATATTATTATAACTGCAGGGATTAAATATTCAATTATACATTTTATCATCGCATTATCCCATTACATTATTATATCTTTATAAATATTACCTTTAGATGTATTATTTTAATGTATAAGCTATATTACTATTAAGTTTCACTAAAATCTGCTCAGTAGTTTTTGTGTGATAAAGTAACAAACGCCCGTTCATGATCATTTACTTTCGCGTTTATATTAGTAGGATTTGTTACATTTCATTTCCATCCTCAGAACGAGTTCTTCATACTGTATTAATAATGTCCTCTTGAACCACTTGGTCAATCTCACTGAAACTAGTCAGAGCAGAAGATATTATAGTGCGTAAGGGTGCGTGCAGACGTAATAACTTTTACTCTCAAAGTCCAATGGGATGACAATTCAACACGACCGGTGAGAGTTCAGGCGCAGGACCGACGGCTTTACGTGTTCTCCGAAACATGGTTGTGAAATACTGCGAATTTACTAAGTCTGGGCTCTTACTCAGAATTCCTTGACAGAAAAAAATATATTAAAGAGTGCGTGTATGAATGTGTACACGTGCAAGAAGTAAAACTTCTGTAGGTTATCGATACTCTTTATGAAATTCAATTTATGTTTTAAATAATTAGGATACGTGAGATTACTAAAAATAACGAATATTTGGCATATTACAATCATATATTTATAGAATATCATTTAAGGAAAGAATTTATTATTATATAATATCATTTGTCAGACAACAACAACGGTTACCATGGAAACAAACGTACGTACATGTTTTCATAACGCATTCACCAGCTTCCGTGCGTAAAGAAGTTTTACTTCGAAACTCAATATTTGTAACTGGCCCGATCCGGGACTCGAACCTAGGATCTACGGATTTGCAGCCGTACATGCCCGCCACTAGACCATTGAGGTAACACTATATTAATATATTATCACTAACGTTACATAAATATGTAGACTTTTAGGCGAATTGAATGAGGCAGTATTTGAAAAATGAATTACATTATTATTTTGAACCGCTTAAACAAACAGTGAATTAATATTCAAACATAATTAATTAAATATAAGCTTGTAAAGTATAATTTAATTGAGTATATTTTTTTAAATAATTATATTTACACACGTGTTTTTTGTGAAAGGGTATAATTAAATGGGCCAATTATTTCTACTTTATATTAATAAATCTAAAAAGTCATGACGGAAATATGAGCTTGCGTTAAGATAAATTGTTATAATCTGTCAACGAGCCTTGTTTTATTTAACAACTAGCGACTCACCCTCGCTCCGCTTGAGTTCGTCCTTACTTATTTTTTAAAATTTAGTATAGATTTCCATGAAATGAGATACTTTTCCACGGTAAAAAGTATCCTATATGTTAACCCGGATAACCAGCTGTCATCATACCGAATTTCATCAAAATCCCTCCAGTAGTTTTTTCGTGATGCGGTAACAGACACACAGACATAGAGACAAACATACAGACATATAGACAGACATACAGACAGACAGACAAACATTCTAAAAACTATAGATTCGGCCTCTGTATCGATAATAATGTCTATTTCAATAAGATTTTCCATAAAATGTTTAATGTACAGATTCAGCTTAGTTACAATTTTATTATATGCATAGATAATAATATTTAGTTATATCCCCAAGAACTAAAATTATCTTTTTCTTTTCCATTTTGATATTTATTATCAATATTTTTCGTCATTTTAACGGGATCGATATAATAAAAATTCAAATGAAATGAATAAAAAAGCAATGGCAAATTTGAACCTAGACAAAGGTAGATAATGAATCGAATCTTTATAAGTTAACTAGCAGAAACCGCGGCTTCGCTCACGATCAAACTGCGAAAAATACAAAATTTCATGCAATTATGTCCAAGGAATAAAAAGTTTCATACAAACTTTTATCTCCTTTTTCACCCCCTTGGGGGTTGAATTTTAAATAATCCTTCCTTAGTGGATGCCTTCGTCATATGAGGAATATGTGTACGAAATTTTAGATTTCTAGCCTTAAGGGTTTGGCCTGTGTGTTGATACATCAGTCCATCACTTTTGCCTTTTATATATATAAATAGATTAGGCTTTCCATACGTTTTTAAAAATAACGGTTTAAAAATGCACATTAAACTGAGAGTTGCAACTAAGCTCCAGAATAAACTTTATTATTACTGCATTTAGCATTCTCATCTAAAAAACTTTATTTTAAGGGCGGAATATCAAAACTTTTAATGAAATACTCGCTTACAGCACAAGCCAACGACCCACAGTGGAAAATACTATGTAAATACACCGTTGATAAATTTATACAACTTTACAAATATTTGCAGCGAACGGACATGGACAAAATAAACAAAATATTTCAAATTTAAATGAAACCATTAATTTTTTATTATTTGCTATCAATTCCTTAGAGATATTATGTTTGTATAGACAAGATAGATACTGTTTTTTTTCTTAGAATTAAGATTATGTTGATATAAATAATAATAAATATGTTAGGACATTAACACACAACCCGAACCCGCGACCGCTGGCAAAGCAAGTACAACTGAGTCAAACGTGTCATCATAATGTCGTCATAATGAATGACCCCGATGATTAAGTACTTTGACAAATCTATATAAATATATACAAATGATTTAACGATGCCTAGAACAAACCACTTGACCTAAAGATAGATATGGATTAAAGAGTTTTTGATATTTATTATCTAAGAGTTCCATAAAATTTATTTGGAAAAAGAAATTGCTTTCGACTCTATTGAAACAAAATGTAATATTCTTCGACAATATAATAAATACTTTATTAAAACGAATTCCTTAACGCGCCTTGCGGTAGGAGTTGACAGGTCTCGTGGTAGGGGGCTCAGTAGTACCCGGCAATCCAGCCGAGATCGAAGCCTATATTTAAGAAGTGGAAACTTTTTTTTAATTTTGGGAAATGGAATTTACGCATACCACCTGTAGACATACAGGTGGTTATGTTGAACTCACCTGCTAGAAAAGCCATTACTACCCACTAAAACCCAACAAAACACCCCGTCTTGATGGGGCGTCGCAGGATCGTTTACGCACCCAACCACGACGCCCCGACGGCAGGTCTGCCGAAGCAGATCACAATAACCATGGGGTTGCTCCAACCGTCCACTCTGCCGTCAGAAAAGTACCAGGAGCAACCTGCATGGTACACCGCCCACCGAAGTGGGCCACTTCTTTGTGCGTTTCTTAGCTTCGCGCTCGGCTAAACTGCCGGACGCCAATGAGCCCCCCCTCCCCCGATTATCCATACATTTAATGAATGTTAATTATTTACTATTTATATACATTTAAGTAACCCGTGCCTTAAAGGTTGCCATGATAAAGTATTATAGAGTGTGCCAATAGACACTTTATATCAAATTACGTTCGGAATTGAAGAAAAGGCATATAGGAACTTCGTTTATGGCGGGGGTCCTCCGACCGCTTAAATAATTTTATCATTCTCCGTTATTTTCAAGATACGCCGTTTCAGACAAGCCACGAGATTATTAATAATATATAAGTGAGATATTATTTCATAGCGTACATTCAAAATGGAAATCATTGTACTAAATGATAAATTCGACGACACGTTCGGCTCAGCTTGTAGTGACTCTACTTACTGGGCCAACGGTCGCGGGTTCGATTCCCGCTGGGGGCAATAAAGTTATATAAGTGTAGTGTATCAACTATCTGGTATCCATAACACAGGCCTCGTAGCTTACCATGGAACTAGATGGTGTTGTGTGTTAATGTCCCAACATACCTACATATCTACAAATGGTTGGAAGGAATATATTATGGATTTTTGATCAGTTAGATAAGTAACTTTTGCTTAACGTATAGGAATATCTTAAAAGTTATACAAAAAAAATTTTGGCAAATCTTTTCATATTAATATTTTATAAGTACCTATTTATAGAAATGCATTTTTTGAATATGTTTAATTACAGTATAATAAAATAATAATTATAAATATTATAAAAAACCTTACCATTAATGAACCCTGTGTCATAAAACTTCTATCCCCCATAGAAACCCGGAAACGTTTCTACGTTTATACGTTTATTTTTTCCAGTTATAAAAAGTAGCCTTTGAAATTGAATTCCTCTCTCCATCTTCACTACCTCAGGTCTTGCTACAATCTGGCAAGCTATTGTTTTTCTTTCTTATATATCCGATGGAAAAGTAGTCTACGCCATTTTCGCTACCTATTCATCAGTGAAAGTTTGAGTAAATAAAGTTTAGCTGTTCTGGTACAAATATACATACTAATATTTAAGCTTTGGTATCACGTTTTAATTTTAAATGTATATAACGATCATCGATACTTAATAATAAAAAAATAAATATATATCCATACTAATATTATAAATGTGCAAGTTTGTGAGTATGTATGTATGGATGTTTGTTACTCTTTCACGCCAGAACGGTTGAACGGATCTGGATGAAATTTGACACAGAGATAGATTATAGTTTGAAGTAGCACATAGGTTACTTTTTAATCCGGAAAAATTACGGTTCCCGTGGGATAGATTGGTTTTTGTTTCTCTAGAGGCGAACCCGAGTGAAGCAAGGGTGAGCTGCTAGTTCTTATTATAATTTGTTTCTTTATTTGAATGCACTATGGCGTTATCAATCTAAAATATAAAAATATATATTTAATAGTCTATTCCTATTCATTGAAGAAGTTTACCTAATGCTTCAACCCTTTAGAGCATAGATATGTTAATTATTGTGTTGTAACCTCACACATTGTTAGGCGGCCTCCTTTCAATACGAGGGGGATAGGCCAAGTGCGGGTTGGTGAACTTCTTGTCTATTTAAAACTTTCTAAGTTCTCTCAGACATGCAGGTTTCTTCACAATGTTTTCTCTCACCGTAAAGCAAATAGTAATCATGTGGGAAATGATTCGCATATGAAAATATCAGAGGTACGAAGCCCGGGTTTGAACCCGCTTCACTTGGTTCCCAAAGCAAATGTGTTAACACGCAAGAAAGTGAAGGTGTTTAATAAGTCTACTTATGTACATTATAACTTAATTTAGTTAAATAGTGAATAAAGCTCTTATCATAAAGCTTATATCAATTTATGACACGGTTAAGATAATATTATAACGACTCACATTATTAAATGTTTATAGGCAGTAATAAGCTTCGCCGAAGTGTAAAGGGGCATTCATATGCACTTTCAATTCGATTTTTATAAGTGTATCTATCTAAAATAGCTAAAAAAACTGAAAATTGTATGGGAATATTTAGGTAGGTCAAACCGTTATAATACCGTAAAGCAGAATTTCATCATATTGTGATATATGTAGTTAGGTTCTACTTATCAAATATAGTAGATTGACTGACTTATGCAGATTGAACTGTAGAGCCTATAATTATAAAATTTTGTACAAAAAACATTTTAAGTAAAGATTTTTGAAAATGCGTTTACCTTTAAGCTAAACTAGCGGCGCACCCTCGCTTCGCTCGGGATTTTTCCGAGATATAAAGTAGCCTTTTGTTATTCTGGGGTATGAGCTATATTATTGTAAAGTTTTATTAAAATCTAATCAGTAGTTTATGTGTACTAAGCTGTATAAGTTACTGTAGTTTTTGAAGTATCTCACGGGATTTATTTAATTTTCCGGGATGAAAGTATCTAATATGTTGACTGGGGATATAAGGTACCACCATGCAAAATTTTATTTAAATCGGTCTGACAGTTTCGGAGATTATCCCGTACAAACAGACAAACAGACAGAGAAACAAAAAAATTGAAAAAATCTGCATTTGTTTTATTTCTCTTCTTACATCCCCCTGACTCGGTTTTTAGCATAATTTTTCTATGTACAGACATTCGACTTCTATAGTTTTATTATATGTATAGATATGGTAGTTTTGAAGGTATAATATAAGGAAATTGATGTAAAAGCAAATTAACCGATATTATTGAGCGTCATTTTACAATGGACATTGATTGTAGTATGTCTCAAAACTTCATAAGTAATACGTACGTATCTCTATCATACACAGTGTTCAGAATATATTTGTTCATAACACATAAATCGGTATAAATCCCACTTGTGTTGTATGTGTTTCTACCATTCTAATAGTATGGTTTTGTTATTATATTATATTTACCCAGTAACAGTACAAGAAACCAATAAGAATGCGTTTATTTTTATATTTATCTATATCCATACTATCCATACTTCCATACTTACTAATATTATATGTAGATGTGAAAGTGTGTTTGTTTGTTTATTTTTTTGTTTGTCCTTCTTTCACGTCAAACCAGAGTGACGAATTCACGTGATTTTTTGTGTGGAGGGAGTTAGAGAGATGGAGAGTGACATATGCTACTTTTTATCGCGAGGGATCATCTCATTCCCATAGGAAAACACGTTATATTTTCGAAATTCATCCCATAAGGGGGTAAAATAGGGGATGAAAGTTTGCATGAAATCTACGTTTTTAGTTCTTTTTAAAATTTTAGCGCGAGTGAAGCCGCGGGTTCTGCTAATATAATATAATTCTATAATTAAATGTTAAACGATAACATTACGGGTAACGCTTAGCTATAATTTAAATATTTGTTTCTACTTTCGGCTCAGTCTTGTAGTTAACAAGTCATTGTCCTTATTGCTAACAAAGCCATCGAAAATTGGTTTCCTGTAAACGCTGTACTTATAAAAGTATAATACAACAATTTTCATATTAGCTATTATTGGATAGTTTATTCATTGACTAGCGAGTTATCCCTGCTATGCTCGCGTTCTTAAGTACCTTATTCACTAAGTAGCGTATGTGCACATAATCACGCACACAGGCACACACGCACGCACACAGGCACGCACGCACGCACGCACGCACGCACCCACGCACGTGCGCACCCACGCACGCAAGCACAGACGCAAGCACACACTTACACACGCACGCACACACACAAACTCATTAATGAAGAGAACCCGATAACATGTTATAAAATTCGATCATGATGTATGTGTTAATGTCTCTACATATTACTTATTTATATAATGTTATAAAAATCTACCAACTACGTGATGTAATAGTGGAATAATCCCATCTAAAGCATTCGAGGGTAGCCTAAAATACTTCAATAATACCTACTTTATTATCGACTGAATGTAGAACGTTTGCCTTAAGCAGAAAATTAGGTATTTATAAAAATAAATTTATGACGTTCTCGTTCGTCCTCTTCGTTTTCTCATTAAATCGTCCCGCGAAGATATAAGTTAAATTTTTGTTCTTCAGTATTTTATATAACATTATATTACAAAACGCCTAATATTACAAGATTGTATTACTAAAATATATTACGGAGCGGAAACTTGGAGGAGTAATTTAGATCTAGATTTACAAGAACTCATATCCGCTAAGTGGGATATAATTTTGAGATAGACTGTCCTTGAGTTTGTAGATAATGAGATCCGTTCTAGGCTTTATTATAGTTAAGTGTGCACAAATTTAATAGGCTATGGTGTTCGGTCAAATAATTTACAAATTAGCCAAAATAATCATTAAAATTTAAATGAAGGAAAATGACATTGTCAATTTTTGCCATTTCTTTTCTAAGTTTGCAGCATTGCCGTTCTATGAAACGAGTATAATATACAGATAGAAAACAAATAAATAATGAAAGATCATAAATATAATGCACTAAAAGGTCAAGTTTCTGAGATATTTCAAAGTAAAATAAGAGTTTCTGAAATATTTGAAGTTTAAGGTCACTATAAGAAAATCAGTAGCGTTCGGCAATCTGCCGTGCGTGAGGCTAAAATTGTCATTTTCGAGTTGTACCAGTAGGTTGCTCTTGGTACTTCTTGGATAGCAGAGTAGACTGTGCTTCAAAATAAGAAAATATATGACACTTTTAAAGCAATTTTAATACATACTTGTTTTCTATGACAAGTTCATTAAAAATAGTTTAGCTTTTTTAGTGAATGGCGTCTAAATTAGCAACGTAACTTATATTTTAAAAGTCGAACATTTCCTATATATTTATATTTTATAGAATTCTTTTCAAATACTCAATGTAGTTACTCAAATTTACTCAAATATGTTATATGGATCATGTCATATTTTTTTTTAATTATGTGAATTACTTATAGATAGATATTACCATAGGTATTTGTACTGTGTATACTACTTATATTACAGTGCCTGGGCGACCAAGCTTCACTTGGAGTTCTTTTTTGTTATATCGTGTTTTTTAAATGATAATTTATTTTTTGGCCAAATGTAAAATTTTCTTAAAAAAAAAAAAAACTTCAATAAATAGAAAAAAAACAAAAGTAAAAATTTTGTATCCGACCAGAATTCAGACCTAGACACCTGTGATTGTCAATCTTGCACCTTTGCCGCTTGACTACGATACCTATGCCCGAGCGTAAGAAATTATCAACCATATTTTGCGTGGAATAACGCGGACGAAAACCGCATGAAAACTCGAAAACATGCGTTTTCCCAGACATAAGACTAATCTAGATCGACTTTTCGCCCCCAAAAACCCACACATACCAGATCTCAGCGAAATCGTTAGTCGTTTTCGAGATCGCCGGTATAAATAAATAAAAAAATACAATATATATATATATATATATATATATATATATATATATTAGTCAAGTAAGAAAATTGATTGCTATTTTCTTTTCTCAGACTTGGAAAAACTACCATTCAATTAAATGGTTGTTCTGAATTAAATAGGAATATAAACACCAGTAAAGTCACAGACAATAGCTAGTGAATGGGTTTTAATGACACTGTTCAATGCATTTTATATGGACATTAGAATTCTGTATTTCAGCACAGACAGATGGTAAGGCAATATAGTTTAAATGGACCCACAGATTTTTATTATCTCACGGTGTGTCGCTTATATTTATAAAATGAAATAGAGACTTTCAGTAGTAATTTTATTGTCTATTTTATTTAGTAACTTCGTGGCATTTTTAAGACACTAAATTTAGTTTAACTTGGCTAAATCTTATATTATTGTTTAAAACACAGGTATTAAATATGTAAAATCATAATGGACCATGGCAACCCATCTCACTGAGACTAACCATTTGTACAGGATATGATAGTAAACAAAGTGACCAGCATATCTGAGAGAGCCTAATAAGTTTTCAAAAGACATGTGAAGTCCACCAATCCGCACTTGGCCAGCGTGGTGGACTATGGCCTGATTCAATACGAGGGTATTGAAGGGAGGCCCGTGCCCAGCAGTGGGGCATTAACTAGGGCTGAATACATGCATTCTTAACCTTCCATCCTCTGGTTCATGTCGCTAGTATATATATAATAAACTAGCGGGTCACCTTCGCTCCGATCGGGTTCGTCTCTAGTTAAGTTTTAACGTTTATAATAGATTTCTTAGAGATGAAATATTTTCCCACAGTAAAAAGTATCCTATATGTTGACCCGTATAACCAGCTATCACAATAACAAATTTCATCAAAATGTGTCCACTGAATTTCTCGTGATGCGTTCCCAGACAGACAGACATACAAAAATTATAAAAACTATACATTCGGCCTATGTAACTATAATAATAACTATTTTAATAAGATTTCCCAAAAAGTATTTAATGTACAGATTCGACATTATACTTAATTCAAAGTCATAATTATTAAAGGTATTGCTTTAAAACTCAAGTGTTAGCAAATTCCGAAAGTCATCTAAAAACGAATATTCAATAGCTGTTGAAAATAAAACTAATATAAATGACTGGTCTGACGGTAAGTTCAAAATTATAGGCTTTGATTTTACATGAAAGCAATAATATTTGTAAAACTTTAGGTACAGACTGACCCGTCCCTTGAGGACTTCACCGGTTTGACTTTGAATAAGCGTCATGATATTCCACCCTCATAACTTAATATTTAGATAATAATATTATATCATAAAATAGTCGACTAGCGGTTTTGACCGCGGTTCTACTTTTGTAGTTTATTTTTGTATATTGGCTTCGTAACGTGATGTTAAATAGTGTATCTAATATAAATAGGTTACTAGTAGTTTGACTGATTTGTTGGTGTAGTGGCTAGCAAAAACGGCTGCACATTCGGAGGTCCTGGGCTCGAGTTCCGGGTTGGGCCAAGTTTAGTTTTTGAGTCTTTCTGTTTAGTAAGTCTCAGTAACAGCCCGAAGTTAGAAAGTTGGCGGTGTTTTACCCCCGTGCCTCGGAGAGCACGTAATGCCTGTTCGTCCTGCATCTTAACTGTCACCGGTCGTGTCGAGTAGTCGTCCCGCCGGAGTATGTGAGTGACAGGAATAGAGAGTACACTTTTGTCTACGCGTACTTGTGCACTATACTATCTCCTGCGCAGATGGCAAGTCTCAATGAGACTGGCCGCCGTGGCCGAAGTCGGTCAAGAGGATATTATTATATATTTAAATAGGCTATGAAAACATGTTTCATATATAATTTATTATTAAATGGAATAGCGCGTGGCTACCATGCAAGCGGAAACTGAGACAAAATCTAGTATAGATATCGCTTTAAAACTGTGTGTTCTGATGAGATGATTTTGTTCACAATTTCATGGGTTTTAATTTTTTTGCTCGGAACCCTAATCCTTTTTCTTAAATAAATGTAGCCTAAATTACTCCTTACAATATCAGCTATCTACCAGTCTCGTCAAATCGGTCCAACTGTTTGGGAGATTAGCTAGAACAAATAGACAGACATACATTCAAGAAATTTTAAAACAGTTTTTTTTATTATATATTTATTTTATTAAGACATATGAGAGTATATAATACCGTATATACTTTCATATGTCTAAGTAAAAAGCTGTTACTTTAACATTACAAACAGGCACTTCAATTTAGTTATCTCTCACAGGAAAATATTACCCGGATAAAAATATTCTTTACGCCATTCCCTGATATATTCTGTATTGTGTGTCAAATTTTATCAACATTCGTCTAATGGTAAACATATTATAACTTTTTAAATTATCCCGTTTCATATTTATATAATAACTATACTACGGGACTTATTGCGTGAATAAGTGGCTATATACCCTGTTCCCGACGTTTCGACTGGGTTGCACCAGCCGTGGTCACGGACAGACATATTATTTCATAAGAACTTCCAAACATTTATATAGCATTAGCGACTCACCCTCGTTTCGCTTGGGCTCGTCCCTAGATACGTATTAACGGTTACTGTGTAATAGATAGAGAGAATTTTTCAGATCGGATTAGTAATTCCTGAGATAAGCGCGTTCAAACAAACAAACTCTGCCTCTTTATAATATTAATATAGTATAGATTCATATAAGTAATATTAAATCGGATAGCAAATAAAACTTGATGATGCGCTATTAGACACACCAAAGGACCTCTTACCAAATTTATGGCAACAGGATTCATAAAAGGAGGAGGTATTTAATTTGAATGTACGTTTTTATGTTCTATATGCTACGAGATAACTTCGCCATTGTTAACTAATGTTGATTATGCTTTTTTTTTTGGTGTAATAATGATGTTTAACCAATCTCTTGAGAGTCTTGTGCAGACACAACATGCGGTTTCTATTTATGTTTGTTCATTTTACATATATGCTGACTATTTTATGCCATGAAAAAAGTGATTTGACCTGTCCCGTGACTCAAACCCGGGATTTCACGATCTACAACCGTATGTACATACAAAAAACCGTGGACCTACGAGCTATTTCTAGAAATAATTTAACATCAACGGACTGACGTACACTGTTTATGGATAATAATGGATATTTATTTATATTCAGGTAACATTACAGATATGTAGTTTAGTAGGCAGTGGTAGCCCAGTGGTAACGCGTTCGCTTGGGAAACCGAGTGAAGCGGGTTGAAATCTCGGGTCTCGCACCTCTGATATTTTCATGTGCGAATCATTTTCTAACTTGATTACCACTTGCCTTACGGTGAAGGAAAACATCGTGAGGAAACCTGCACGTCTGAGAGAACCTAGCAAGTTTTCGAAAGACATGTGAGTTCCGCCAATCCGCACTTGGCCAGCGTGGTGGACTATGGCCTGATTCCCCTCGTATTGAAGGGAGGCCCGTGCCCAGCAGTGGGACGTTAAAAAGGGCTGAATACAACATTACAGATAATTACCCGAAAAAAAAATACAATTACAAGCATTTTTATCGAAGTGGAAAATCAAGTCTTTTTTAGATTAATAATATAATAAATAAATATGTTGAAACACTAACACACAGCATCATCTAGTTCCATGGTAAGCTACGAGGCTCGTGTTATGGATACCAGATAGTTGATACTCTACATATATATAACTTTAAATACATACATCTACATATAATAAATTTGTGATTAAGTCGAAATCTTATTGAAATAGACATTATTATAGATACAGAGGCTGAATCTATAGTTTTTAGATTTTTTGTCTGTCTATCTGTTACCGCATCACGGAAAAACCACTGGAGGGAATTTGATGAAATTTGGTGTGCAGATGGCTGGTCATCCGGGTCAACAAATAGGATACTTATATGTTGGATACCTTAGGATATTATGGGATAATTATATATATGATACTTATATGTATTTACTACGGGAAAATATCTCATCTCTGAGAAATATATACTAAACGTTAAAACGTAAGAAGGGACAAACCCGAGCGGAGCGAGGGTGAGTCGCTAGTATTATATAAACACCTATGACTGGAGCTCGTAAATCTTAAATTCATTTACTTGGTAATATCCTCAGATCGGATATAGATCCCGGAAACGGCTCTAACAATTTAGCTGAAATTTGGAACTCGTAAGTGGCGGTTTTCGGGGGCGAAAAATCGATCTAGATTAATCTTATGTCTGGGAAAACGCGTGTTTTCGAGTTTTCATGCTGTTTTCTTTCGCATTATTCGCACGCTCGGGCATAAGCATAGTGGTCAAACGGCTAGGGAACAAGATTGACAGTCACAGGTGTCCGGGTTCGAATCCCGGTCGGATATAAATTTTTTACTTTCGTTTTTTTTGGGTTTTTTATGTATTTATTCAAGTTTTTTTGTTTTTTTTTTTTATTAATGAAACACGATATAACAAAAAAGAACTCCGGGCGAAGCTCGGTCGCCCGGGTACTACAGATTAATTCGTCACTTAGAATAACAAAGACATTCAAATTCCACTATACCGTCGGAAAATGCACATTTAGTGTTAAGTTATGTAAGGCATACCTTGACAGTTCAAACCTAAGTAAACACAATTAACAGGATTCACTGTTTTGTCTAGAAATTAAACTGAAAATTTAACGATAATAAATATTGTTTAACTCATTCATTATGAATGATTAAAGCTCATTATGAAAATTTACTGATTAACTAACTTTTGGTTTGTCATATAATTATAATAAATAACTATTTTTTGTTTACTTCGAAACCCTTCTACAAAGCTTTTCCTTTCATTTTTAGACTCTCCAAAATAAATAAAATTATAAATAAATGTGTTGGGACATTAACGCACATCACCATCTAGTTCCATGGTAAGCTAAGATACCTGTGTTATGGATACCAGATAGTTGATACACTACACGTGTATAACTTTAAATACATACATATTTTAAATATAAACACCCATGACTGGAGGACTCGAGCCCGCGACAGCAGGTACAGCAAGGGTCACTACAAACTGAGCCAATCGTGTCATCGAATTCAAACTTTTGGAAAACCAAAGGGATAAGAAGTGTTTACACATTATGTTAAATAAAGTCATAAAAATTAAAATAACAGAGATTTCAATTATTTAATAACGTTTAAGTATAAACAGATAAATTAGGTCAGTAAGTAGTAGTAAGTAAAAGGAAATTGATAGCACATTCACTTGGGGAGACAAAGGAAGCGGGTTCTATTTTGGGGTAACCTGCAAAAGTATAAAAAATCGGTCAAGTGCGAGTCGGAATCGCACACAAAGGGTTCCGTACCATATTTTTTTTTATTTGCGTGGCATCCATTTTGAAATTCGCCATCTTGGTTTTTTATTATTTGTTGTTATAGCAGCAATAGAATAAATATAAAATAAGAAATTTAAAAAAACTAAACGAGTCAACGAAGTTACTATATTATATAGTCGTAGTAATCACTTTACACTATTGTATAAAGTTTTACTTAAATTTTTAACCGACTTCCAAAAAAAGGAGGAGGTTCTCAATTCGACCGTATATATGTTTTTTTTTTTTATGTTTGTTCGGGCATTTTTTCGTCGTTTATGAACCGATTTTGATAATTCTTTTTTTGTTGGAAAGGAGATATCCTAAGAGTGGTACCATGATAAGGAAACCAAGATCTGATGATGGAATCCCAGAGAAATTGAGGGGAACTTTCGAAAATTGTAGCGGCGACTAGTTAACGTTTGTTAACATTTTCTTTAGGTATTTTAAAGCTATTTAATGAAGGTCTGGAGTCGATCTGATGATGGACCCGAAAGATAGTCGAGGGAACTCCTCAACGATTTACAGCAATTACCTGGTGTTTGGGCTTGATTAATTTGTATTGATGATACGTCTATACTAAAAATGGAAAAATAAAAACTTAAAAAAAAAAAAAAAAACGACTTCCAGGCACTGAAAAGTAAAAAATAACTAAACGGGGGTTTTCATTTAAAATAGACACTTAATCAGATATTTTCGAAGTCGGTGCCAGCCAATACAAATCAAAGCACACCTTATAATAATTTTCTTTTAATTTAAAAAAAAAAAAATATTTTTATTTTTATGGATAATATATTAGCAAGTTATTAGTAGTGAAATAAAAGTTTTTTTTTAATTTTATTTATATAGTAACACTTAAAGCGAATACTGGTTTATTTTAAATATGTAGATTGAATTTATAGTTGGATACGGCAAATGAACGATACAGTCAATATAAATTGTTGTAGCGACTGTTGAAACAAATGCAAATTTAATAGACATGTTAATATTATAATAATCATTCCAGTTATTTCCGATTGAATTTTATCAAAGCTAAGCTTTTACCTAAAACTGTGTGAATTTACTTATTATAACCGACTTAAAAAAATCGTATGCAGTTAAGTATTTTTGTGTATGAGTGTGTTATGCTCATGCGAGTGTAAAGTCGGTATAAGTTTGTAGGTAAAAAAAATATTATTTTAGTTATTTTAGTTAGTAACTAGGCAGTGGTAGCCCAGTGGAAACGACTATGCTTGGAAATTAATTTGGAGTGAGTTTTAAGCCTAAGTCTCGCTTCCTTGATGTTTTCATATGCAAATTATTTTCAATATGATTACTACTGGCATTAAGGTAAAGGAACCAAGAAGAAATCAGCATGTTTGAGGGAGCCTAACTATTTTATTAGTTATTGCAAGACATGTGCAGTCCGCCAACCCGCACTTGTCCAGCGTGGTGGACTATGGCCTGATCCCCGTCGTATTGAAGAAAGACAGCCCAACAGTGGGACGTTGAAAACGGGTTGGATCATTCATTATTATTCAGGAAACTAATTTCTTTAAAACAGTATAGTATAATAAGACAAAATTTCTTTTTTAGAAGTAAAATGAATAATTACCACATTTCAATCTTTCATTATTATTACAAAGAGAAATATGACACATATTTAGAGGAATATGATTCTATTAAATTGCCTGAGATGGTCATTAAATGCACGTGACAGCTTACTTACTTTATAAGTAGCTATAATATTTAAGAGTCACGAAGGAAATGCATTTTTACGTTTTAATATGGCGCAGAATATACTGTGTGTTCGTATTCCATTACTGTACTAACTATTGTGACAGCACGTACTTAAACAACAAAGTTAAGTATCTTAAAAGTGTAGTAATTGAAATTAGAAATTGTATTTAATTTTTGTATTTAATATAAATAGAAATGCTGTATGGTTAATCTCATAACCCTTTACGAGCCCTTTGGGATGGGATTTGAAGATTTGGGTGAAAATTGGCTTTTTGTTACAATGTTTGTAAATGCTTATATACTTATTTGACAACTAGCGACTCGCCCTCGCTCGTTCGTCCTCCTTCCTCACGGGTTCGTCCTTTTAAAGTTTAGTATCGATTTCTTCGAAATGAGATATTTTCCCACAGTAAAAAGAATTCTATATGTTGATCCGGATAACCAGGTATTATCATTTCATCCAAATCTGTTCAGTAGTTTTCTCTTAATATGTTCCCAAACAGACAAAAAATTTAAAAACTATAGATTCGGCCTCTGTATCGATAATAATGTGTATGTCAATAAGACTTTAAAAAAATATTCAATGTACAGATTTGACTCAGAATTTTATTATAAGTATAGATTTAAGGTGTAATTGTTTTGATTAAGGTTATTTTCATTCAATGCTAAATTTGAACGCAGTAACTTCGTTCATTCATGAATTTTCAATTTCGGCGCTTTTGAACCAAATATTTGTTTGTGAATATAAAAGATACAAATTTAGTATTGTTTGGTATATTTTAATCTAAAATAAATTAAAAATGCAGCTATTCTATTGCTTTTTGTTATTTCTTTCTCTTTTCATCATTGTATTAGTAAGAGGAATTTTTTTATTTGATTCCATAAAAACTTTTTAATCGAATTTTTGAGTGTGCTTTGTTTTATCATCTGCTCATTTAAAATGACTGACCTCGTTGAATTATTGTCTATATAATGTCTTGTGAATATTTATCAGTACCTACTTCTTTTTACTTAAGTAAACTTCCAGACTCTACCTACCGTATAACCACCAGAGAAATTCATTATCATTTGCCAAATAAAAAGCTCTTCAGAAAATATTTGAAGTTCAAAATCTATCCATACGCATAATATTTTATTTTTTTTACTTTTTAATATATTTTTTTTGTCTTTTTTTTTGAAAAAATATTTTTTTTTACTAGAAAAGTAAGAAGAAAGTATTTTAAAAAATTCAGTAGGTGAAAAATCAATCATCTCCTATTCTCTATACTTGGTGGATTTATTTTTTCAAATTTAAATGGGACTTTAACGTAAACCCTATTAAATAAAAAGAGAATAATCGAAATCGAACAGCACTATAAAAAGTTCTGCGTGGTTAAACATAAAAAAAAAAAAACATAAAACATACGTATCGACGTAACCTAACCACCTTTTTTAGTCGGTTAAAAATGTATTAAATTCTGATAACTTCAATACTTTTTCTAGTTAAATTCAATAATTTTACTGCTTCGGCTGTGTTTGATCCTCTTATGTGAATAAATTAGCTTCCTATTCACACTTTATGCATTATTCGGAGCTTTAAAAAAGAAAATTATTTCATCCGCGTATATTTGAAAACTAAATGGAAATATTTTAGTACGTACGAATATAAATCAATACTAATTTCAATTAAAAAACTATTTCTTTCCAATACAACCATTTCAATTGGTCATGTCTTTATTTAAACTAAGAACAAGGAGAGGAAAATACTATTTAAATGTAAACTTAATTATTTTTGTAGCTTCTATCAACAATATAGCAACTGTTGATCAATATCTAAATGTAAAATTTCTTTTTTTATCTATACATATAATAAAATTCTGAGTCGAATCTGTACATTAAATATTTTTTGAAAAATCTTATTGGAATAGTCATTATTATCGATACAGATGTCGAATTTATAGTTTTTATAATTTGTCTGTCTGTCTGTCTGTTTGTCTATCGGTCTGTTTGTTTGGGAACGCATCACGAGTTTTCTCATGGACCCTGGTCAGATTTTGATGAAATTTGCTATGATGATAGCTGGTTATATGGGTAAACATATACACTTTTTACTGCAGGAATATATTTCATCTCTGAGAAATCTACACTAAACGTTAAAACGTAACTAGGGACTAACCAAGCGGGACGAGTATCAGTCGCTAGTATTCTATAAAAGATAACTCAAAAAAGTTCTAACTTTAGATACTAAAAAATAAAACATAACTGAACTTCATCACTATAAATAATAATTAATCAGATATTTTCGAAGTAGGTGCCATAGTTTATTTCAAAAGTGTGGGTAAATTATTACCATTGAAACAGTGCAATTGCAGGCAAGAGGCATGTCATCTTAGTCCTCACAGTGACAACGCACCTGTGGTTCTGCATTTTTGTTACTTAAAACCTAAGTGCATGAACCGTAGGTGTTATGGGCGACAGGTATCGCTTTCCATCAGGTGGTCTGTCTGCTCGTTTGTCACTGAATCTCATAAAAAAAAAGTTCAAATTTAAAGAAATCAATAAATCTAGTCGATTGATTGTACGTAAACATGAACGGTACATTACAAGGTAGCGCCAAACGAAGCTATGACCCAATTTGCTTTAATGTTTTCTGTTTGTATGTTGATTGCATTTCGAATACAAGTGAAGTATACGTAGCTATTTAAAATATACTTTGGGCTACTAAAATATTTATAGATGAAGCGATTTACCCTTGCTGTTTTCAGGTACCTACGTGCTTAATAATAGGCTGTGTGTTATTCCAAGTCATCTATCATTATACTAAACTAGCGACTCACCCTTGCTTCACTCGAGTTTTTCCCTAAGTTGATTCCCTGATAAAAATGATGATGAGATAAAAAATATCCTATGTTCTTTTCATGGTCTAAAACTATCTTCTTGCTAAATTTCATCTAAATCGTCACAAACTCACAAACTTTAGCTTTACCTTTATATTAATTAGTACCTATAGATTTCATTCAAAACTAGTATAGAGACGAATTTATCTTTGTTAGTTAAGTTTTGACTTATTTACTTAATAAGTTATCTTTGACTGACAAAATTAGGAATACCAAACTAATCAGAGTCACTTCGTTATCCCGTAAGTTAGATACTAATAGAATAATATAATTTACTTATAACTTCTGATGACCTAAAGCTTTAAAATACTGGATTTATAATAATTTTGTATAGTCTAAAATCTTAGAATATGTACCTTTCGAGCTATTTATAAAAGAGAACATACTTTGTTAACTAACTCTGTTTTACGTTAGTAACATTGTACAGGTAAAAGTTACTTAGCAATTATATTATCCTGTAGGAATACAACTGCTTTTATCGCGGGGGATGTTATATGATACGCGAGGTGTAGTAAGTCAGTGATCTAGTGTAATGCAGCTAATAAATCTATACATATAATAAAACTGTAGAGGTCGAATGTCTGTACATAGAAAAAAAATGCTAAAAACCGAGTCAGGGGGATGTAAGAAGAGAAATAGAACAAATACAGTTTTTTTTCCAAATTTCTGGATTTTCTGTCTGTTTGTCTGTTTGTACGGGCTAATCTCTTAAATGGTTGGGACCGATTTAATTGAAATTTTGCATGGTACCTTATATCGCCAGTCAACATTACATAGACTTTTTATCCCGGAAAATTAAAGAGTTCCCGTGGGATAGTTAAAAAACTATAGTAACTTATACAGCTTAGTACATAATAACTACTGATTGGATTTTAATGAAATTTTACCATATTATAGTTTAGACATCAGAATTAACATATAGGCTACTTTTTATGTAGGAAAAATGTACGGTTCCCGTGGGATAGATTTGTTTTTGTTTTAAATAATATATATTTCAATAATATAAAAATATTTTAGGACATTAACACACAGCACCATCTGGTTCCATGGTAAGCTACGAGGCTTGTGTTATGGATACCACTTAGTTGATACTGACCCATGACTGGAGTACAAACATTCGTGCTCATTACCAAACGAATGACACCTGCGCGATACGAACCCGCGACCGCTGGCACAGCAAGTAAAATCACAAACTACAAACTAAGCCAAACGTGTCATCAACAACGTCATTGTTAATCTAATAACCTAGTCGATAAAATAGATTATCAAATTAAATATACTCTTTTTTCTCTATAAGAATCGTATATAGTCTGTATTATAGTCCAGAACCTCTTTATAGTTGGGTCGAATTACTCGAAAACCTCAAATCAGTCTCTGACCCTTTAAGCTATTAGTGCCCCATTATCAGCATTACGGTCAAGTATCACGGAAAATACGTTAAAAGCAATAACGAATACAATAAATTTAGTACAATATATTGCCAATAAAAATATAATAAGAAGAAATAAATGTAGCAATTCATCAATAATTAAAAACACATGTTTTTTATAAGGATGAGTTTAAAAAAACTAATAGTCGATGTTTAAAGATTTTATTCAAAAAATTCCAGTAGACGAATGTATGTTTTTGTGATACGATCGTTTTGGCATAATCTCAAGAGGTATAGACCTTTAAATTCTAAAGAATAAAAAAAATAATGTCAAATTGAAACCTAATTCTTTCTATACCCTTCGTAAATGACATAGTGAAAAGAAAATAATATAACAATAAAACATTTTACTATTTTTGCTTTTAACCGATTTTGAAAAGAAGGAGGTGCTCAATTTGGTTCTATTTTAGGTTCTACTGAAATTTAGTGAATAATACTAGCTTTTTTAGCGAGTGAGATACATATAATCACCAGTACAGGTATGTACATTGTATATGCAAGTGTTGTGCGTAAGCATTTGCCAAAGTAAAAAAGGTCATAATCACAAAAAAAAACAGACAGACAGACAGTCAAACAGACAGACAGACAAACAAAATTCTCAAAAACTATAGATTTGGCCTCTGAATCGATAATAATGTCTATTTCAATAAGATTTTCCAAAAAATATTTAAGGTACAGATTCGACTTAGTTAGAATTTTATTATATGTATAGTTATAGGCTAGTTAAGATTCCAATAAGTGCTTGTAAGGGATAAAAAATTTGAAATAGGTTAGTTCAATATCAACAACATAAATTTATTTTACCTCATACAATAACTCCAGCGAATTTCTTACAGAATTCTTTTATATTACTTTGGGGTAAAATCTCTAAAGGTCGTTAACTTTTTCGAGTTTGTGTTACTTTTCTTGGATTTGTTTATTTTACATTAATTTGAGTATAAATAGACTCAATCGGCCTAACGCTGTATTATTTCATTCCGTCAAAAATACTCAAAAACACAATATTCAAAAAGGTGAATAAAGTAATAGGCTAAGTAAACACATACATATATTAACTGTCTAAAATTTATAATTTTAACAAAATTGAAAATATTTCTAAATAAAAACAGCATTACTTTATGCAATAGTTTGTTTTTTATTAAGATTAAAATAAATTAACTCGTATGCGAGATATCGATACCTCGGGGCTCCAAGGGCGTAACCGCCATTTTGGCGAAATTGACTTTTTAATGCAGTCCTACTAAATTTTTTCTCCTCTATCGATCTGTGTATTTAAAGTCTTCCAATTCGCCAAAAAATGGCGTTTACGACCCCATTTTTGTAGAAATTAAAACAGATATTTTTAGTTTTTGTGTCGTAACAGCAACCACTGTTAATGGTCATAAATGCGAGGGTAATAAGCGACACCGTAGATGATACAAATGTTTTTACGCCCAACATTTTACATCGAAATATTTGTAGTTTTGGGTCGTAAGAGCAATCACTCACATTGATCAATAAATGTGAGGGTAGTAAACGACATTTTTATGATTTTATTTAGACTATTTTTATAATGAATAAGACGAGTTATTGAACAGTTTTTAGGTTAACTTTATTTTCGAAAGTTTAAGTAGCTTTTCTGAAGCCATTTGGCATTGTGACTCTAAAATGAAAATCGTTTTCATCCATCAGTTTTAGTTTTTGAAAAATGGCTAATGTGTATTTTTGTAAAAAACTCAAACAAATCATTATAAAAATAAATTTAATTTACGAAAGCCGCCAAAAATGATTTTTTCAATGAGTTTAACATTTCTTGTGGGTCTTGTTCAAAAGTTTAGCAGTAATCTGCCCTGCAGGAGCAGTAATGTGTATCGTTCCTGCATAGTTTGAAAGTGTTGATGGAATATTTCTTCTTGTTTATCACTTAAGTGGACGTGATTGTCAGGAAATTGGTCTTGATAAGAGTGTAAATAATGAAATTCTACGGTCATGTTGCAACCAATATTTTTCAAGTATATTTTTGGGCAAAATTTTGATAGTTTGGTACTTTAGTATTTATAAAGAAAGTGTTTTTGATTACTGACACAAATGATTTCTATGCATTAGACTGTTTAATTTATTGTTTTGACTTAATTTAGCTAGCAGTTTAATTTGTGGCCTATTAAATATTTCAGCTTTTAATTTTTCCGAATTTAGTTAAAGGAATTTCTTTGCAATAGACTCAAAATAATTTCCATTTGTAATGAGCACCTTAAAAAATTGCTCATGTTGATGGTAAAAGGTGGTATAGACTTTTGAGCCGTGCTAGATAGCAAAGCGGGTCCTTTAGCAGATATTAAATTAGGATAAATCTATTTACGGTTATTTTAATTAATACTATTTAGATTATCAAAGTCAAAATAACAGTCACGATGGTAGTTTATAGGTTCACGCCAAACACAGGGGTTTTGAAATTCAGGGAACTTCTTTTTCTACTTGACCATTATCCGAAACCCAACAGCACAATTTTAACAATGATTTTTGGGTATCCATGGCTTGTAAATTACACAATTATTCTTTGAAATCCTACTATAAAGTTATAAGCAGTTTTTTTCATTGATTTTCTATAATTTTTAAAGACATATTCTCCACAAATAAAGCAAACATACTGCGAATTGTATAAAACACGTATTCTTGACGAAGATTTATCACAATAATTTTATCCTTCTGATATCAACAGTGTGCTAAATTCGTAAATGCATGCCTACCTTATGGTAAAGTATCAAGAAGCTGTGTACGAAAAATAAAAGCTGTTAGATAGAAACGGCTGGTAGATTTAAATTTACTGTAACTTAATACAAAGGAAAAGTAAAAAAAAAAACCGGAAAAGTTTAGAAAGTACTATTTTGTAGCTATGTGTAATTATTTATATAATTAGTTATCTGAGTTGAATTTAGGTATACTAAGTTAATAAAGTCCATATAAAATTGCAATTAAATATCAAATAGTGTTTAATCAATTGAAGAAAACAAAGTAATTACCTATAAACTGATAGAACTAGTAGGCAAATTGACGGTTACAACCATCACACATCCATTGATTTTTGGGGTGTAAATGCCTTAAACACGCAGTTTTCCGGGGCGTATAGGAAAGCTATTTTTGTAACTTTTAAATCTATTTGAAATATAATTTTAGAGTTTTCTGCATCAAGAAAAAATTAAACTTTTGGTCTTAGAATGGTTTATTTAGGCCAAAAATCATAAAAGTTATGTCGAAAATAATATTATTTTTTTTGTTTTTTTGGCTCTTCTGTAAAATCAAGTTTTGGTGCTTACGCCCTTTGAGCCCCGAGGTATCGATATGTAGAACTTGATAAGCAAATATCAAGTA
This sequence comes from Argynnis bischoffii washingtonia, assembly GCA_033884665.1. NCBI lineage: Eukaryota > Metazoa > Arthropoda > Insecta > Lepidoptera > Nymphalidae > Argynnis > Argynnis bischoffii. Next base: position 1,066,382 of record CM066618.1, on the reverse strand, counting down.
TTTCGCCGGTTCTTCTCAGCAGAACTTTTTTTCTGGTGATGGTTACAACTAGGACAGACTACAAATACTGACTGAATGATCTTTAAATTAATTTGATCATTGCTATCCGTTATTAAAAAAAAAAGACTTAATTTGGATAGAATTAGTTTTTTTTTAATAATTTTATGCTATTTTTCGTGTTTTTGTCATCATTATCTACGTGATCATTATCTTTGCTTATTGTGAAATATTTTTTTCTACGTGATAGTGGCGAAGTAATCTGTACTCAACTAGAACGTTTTCAAGCCATTAAAAAAAGAATTGAATTGAAATATTTTTTATTTGAAGACTTTATCTGTGGTCTAAAATTTCGAAGTAACTATTTTCAAGACAAAATCTTCAAACAGTAGAATTTCCGACCAATTTACCGACAAATGTACTTTGGATGGGTTAATGTCCCTTGAATAAGTTATTTTTACCTCCAATATTGCTAATATTCCGTACCGCATACAAAAAGAGAATATATTTTGATCAGAGAAAAATATATTTAGATTTAAAAAAAAAAAAATTCCGTCAACTTTTTTCGTATTACAAATAATATTAGGCAACTTGAAATTCAAACGTAAATAGATTTTATTAATATTATAAATATAAGCATAAAATAGAAAGTCATTAATTGCCTCAAAGATGAAGGAAAATTATAATGCTATCCATAACAGTTAATTCTTTTGGTTTTCTCACAAAATTATCAGTAATGGAGGAAAATATAACGATAAAGAGATCAGTCTGTTAGAATTCAATTAATAAAGAGGGGGAAAATCGTTCGGGTGCGTCTCTAGGTAAGTTTTAATTTATTTGAGCGGAACCCTAATTCTTTTTCCAAAATAAAAGTAGCCTATAATATCAGCTATCTGCCAATTAAAGTGCCGTCACAATCAGTCTATCCGTTTCCGAGATTAGCCTGAACAAACAGACAGACAAAAATTTGAAAAATTGTGTTATAAGCACCGTATAAAATTTCATATGCGTTTAGTAAAAAGCTTTTATTTTGATATTACACATTACAAACAGACACTTCAATTTTATTTATCTGTATAGAAAACTAGCGAGTAAGCGCACGAATCTCGGATTGCTATTATTTGACTAATGATAAGTGATAAGTCGGCTACTTTATGTTAGCGTGTCTGTTACGTAAAGGATGACAGAGATGGATTGGATGTTGATGCTGTACGTAGAAACGAAACATTTATTGTAGTAACACTATTTTTACGAGTTTTATTTTGGTTTTTTGATTTTTGATGTTTTGGTGCTTTAGACCAAACATGGACACAGATTGATTTATTATTTGGAGTTATAATATAAATCATTTTATATCATTCAGCTTTTACTTTTTGGTTGAACTATTATGTAATTACTGAGATAGCCTTTCGCACACAGGTTTTTCGGGATTGAATCCACTTACAATTTTTTCTTAATTGTTATATAGGCTTGCGCTTGACGACAATCAACGCTGCGAAGCACTGATGAGGTCTAGGTTACTGTGCGCTTGTCTAGAAGATGCCTATTCACTCTTAAATAAAAAAGAATGAGTATGTCCTACACCGACATATTTTCATTCAATGGCAATTTAAAGTTACTATCAATCATGATCAATTCAAAAAGAAGAAACTTACAACTGACATACTCGTATGTACATACTTTAGAAATATACATATTCTAGCAATTCACCCATAGATACGTTTTGACGGTTAGTGTAGATTTCTCAGAGATGAGATATTTTCCCGCAGTAAAAAGTATCCTATATGTTGACCCGGATAACCAGCTATCATCGTACCAAATTTCATCAAAATCTGTCCAGTGGTTTTCTCGTGATGCGTTCTCAGACAGATAGATAGACAAACAGACAATAATTCTAATAACTATAGATTTCAATAAGATTTTGCAAAAAACATTTAATGTACAGATTCAACTCAGAATTGTATTACATGTATAGGTTTTCATCGTCATAACATATTCTAATATATAAATGGAAATATAAAAAGCACGGAAATAAATGTATGAAAAATATATACCTATAATCCCTACTAATATTACTAAAGGTAGAGCAACGAATAGTTACTTTGTTTTTTTCCAAGCAGTAACAAAATAATATAGACTAGCGACTCACCCTCGCTTCGCTCGGGTTTATCCTTAGGCTATTTCCCCATACAAACTTTCATCCTCATTTGCACCCCCTTAAGAGATGATTTCCGGGATAAAATGTATTCTATATTCTTCTCATGGTCTCAAACTATCTTCTTACCAAATTTTATCTAAATCGGTTCAGTACATCCAGAAATTATCCCATTCAATGTCTTTAACAACAACTTTACCTCTTTAAAGTATTAGTATAGATTCCTAATTTTAATTTAGTGAAAAGAATGCAAAAACAATTTAAATGAAAGCTTGTAAAAAAAGTACTAAACATTCTAACGTTCTTAAAATATTCTTTTAACAGAAGTCTCCTTTTTATTATGATCTCGTTTAATTTGAACATATTTTGCCTAAATGGCAGACAATGTCGCTGACCAAAAAGCATATTAAGTAATAGTTCATGCATAAAATCTACCAGAGCTTTAAGCTTACATCTCAACTCATTTTAGACTGAAAATTTCCGGGTCTCTTCCGGACTCTCAAAATATTTTATATATAAATATTGTTTGCAAAATATTGTTAGGAGTTTGTTGAATTTGATTATAAAGTTCTTACCAGCTATTTAGAATACGTTTAGTATAATATTTTCTTAAATTTTCGCAAATATTTGTCATCTCTCCCGTGACCATGTGTCCTGTAATGCATTTAAAACGCCAGAAATAAAAAAAAACAAAACAAAATCGCCTTAGTCTGCCTACATAAGTTACACCCATGAGAAAGTAATTAAAAAAAAATTGGAGTTTCAAAAGTAGCCTAGGTGAGATATTAGATATATAATATTATGTTTATATACAAATAACCTAACCCAACCAATGTACACATATTAAACTAACGATACAATTTATATTAATAGCATACTTATTGATATAGTTCCGTTATATTATGTATAATATCCATACTAATATCATAATTGTGAAAGTAACTCTGTCTGTTACATTTTTACGCTGACAGTACAGTGAGTACTGAACAGATTTCGATAAAAAGCACAGACAAAAACAGCCACAACGGTTGAATGGATCTGGATGAAATTTGGCGCAGAGATACATTATAGTCTCTAATAGCACATAGGTTACTTTTAATCCCGGAAAAATGTACCGTTCCTGTGGGATAGATTTGTTTTTGTTTGTCTTTGCTAGTTTCTAAATAAATACCAATATAATAAAGGATCTGGATGTTTAGCACAGAGATAGATTATAGTCTGGAATAGCACATAAGATACTTTTTATCCTGGAAAAGTATAGGTTACCCAGGGATAGGTTTGTTTTTTGTTTCTCTTGAGGCGATCCCGAGCGAAGCAAGGATGATCCGCAAGTTTACTAACATTATAAATAAAAAAAATGTGAGTGAATAGGTATGTTTATGTATCGCAGTAACGTATTTTTGTGAAATTCATAATTGTAACAGCTAATATTTAGAATGGATGACTACATTTTAAATGTATGTATGTACTATGCTTGATATAATGTAAAGAATATCTTTTTAATCTTTTCATCTTATCTCTCTTTTAAATCATATTTTAATCTTCACACCCCATTTTATAATTGAAATTTTGTAAAGATGTAAAATAGGTTTTACAAAAAAACAATTAATTGTTTCAGTCAAATTTCATCGTTCCGTCATAAAAGAGGAATTTTTAATTAATCTAAATCGGATCAACCATTAAGTTAAACCTTAAGCCTGAAGATACGTTTTAAAACTTTGCAAAGATTAATATATAATTTCTTCTTATTTTTTAACGGTTAAGAAATGGAAAAGAGATTAGTAATTATTATGCTTTGATATCTGATTATGTATGTGTGAAGTGAATGACAACTACCAATCAGTTATTTTTTATTATCTTTTTAGTGTCCATTTTGAAGTCCGTTTTTATTTGTTTTTTTTTTTAAGTTTTTTTTTACCCTTTTTAATCTAGACATACTAGTAGTAAAGTAAGGAGAAAGTATTTTATTAAAATATTCGCTTAAGCCGTTTTAAGACCCAGAGGGTGTCCTGCCAAGTATCTGTCCGATAATTGTTTCAGGGCATACGGGTACGCGACCCCGGGTCCTCGAGCCACCACTATCATACCTTCATCCAGTCCGTGAAAGTGGTGTCCTCTCCTCCCTTTTCCTGCTCCTCTTTCCTGGCCCCTTCCCGCTCCCCCCCCCCCCCTACCTCCCTTTTTGACCCACTCCTTACCCTGGTTTTTTCCCACAATATGTGGGGTTTTTGGAGGTCAGATGGCAATCGCTCCACTTAAAACTAATTTCGCCATGTAAATGAGGACAGAAACAGAAATGCTGGGTACGGCTAGGGCGTCGCCGCTAAACGACGCGCAGGCACATCGCCCTACACCTGCGACAAGTGGGCAAGGGCTACCGTGTCAAGTACGGGCACGGTTAAAGACGTTAGTACCCAGACGGAAACTCCGCTTTGCAACGTGGAATATTGGCTCTCTAACAGGACGATGCAGGGAACTCGCAGATGTACTCATGAGACGTCGGGTCCAGTGTGCTTTCCTTCAGGAAACTCGCTGGAAGGGCAATAAGTCCCGTAATATCGGACAGGGTTACCAGCTTATATACACTGGGTCACCTTCAGGTAAAAATGGTGTAGCGGTAGTGCTTTCTGAAGAGCTTCGGAATGGTCTCCTAGAAGTTGACCGTTGCTGCGACCGGCTGATGCGGGTAAAGGTACTGATTGAGGGTGTTGCCACGAACTTAATCAGTGCCTATGCCCCCCAGGCAGGCTGTAGTGAGGCCGAGAAGGAGTCCTTCTGGGAGCAGTTTGAAGAGGTACTACGCGCTATACAGACTACCGAAGTAATAGTCGTTGGGGGGGACTTAAACGGTCACGTCGGTAAGGCAGCTGAGACATATGAACGTGTCCACGGTGGTTTTGGTTATGGTCGTCGCAATGCAGAGGGAGTAAACATTCTAAGAACCTGTATTGCGTCTGATCTGGCCATCGTGAACACGTTCTTCCAAAAGAATGCTGAGCACCTTATCACGTATAAGAGCGGGCCCCACTCAACTCAAATAGACTATCTGCTGACCAGAAGGTGTCATATCGGCAAGGTGACTAACTGCAAAGTCATTCCGGGTGAAAGCCTGACGGCCCAACATCGTCTCCTTGTCATGGACTATTTGTTTACCCCGAAAAAGAAACTAGCCGAGAAACGCAAACCTAGAATCAAGTGGTGGTTACTGAATGGGCCGATGCGGACTGACTTCCTGGCGGAGGTTGAGAAGCAAAACCTATTGATTCACACCGAAACCGCCCAGGAGGCTTGGGATCGAGCACAGTCGGTAATTACCGCGGCGGGAAGGCGAGTTCTTGGCGTTTCTAAGGGAGGACGAGTCATCGACAAGGAGACATGGTGGTGGAATGACCAGGTACAGGGGGCGATTCGAGAAAAGAAGACTGCGTTTAAAGAGTGGCAGCAAACCAACTCTCCTGAAGATAGAGAAGAGTACAATGCAGCCAAACGTGCCAGCAAGAGAGCTGTAGCCAGAGCCCGCAGTGATAGCTTATCACCATTATATGATAAGCTAGAAACTGCGGAGGGGCAAAAGCTCATATACAAGCTGGCACGTGCCCGGGATAAAGCGACGCAAGATATCACAAAATGTCTTTGCGTCAGGGACTCCCAGGGCACGCTGCTTTGTAACCATGCCTCTGTGAAGGAGAGATGGAAAGACTACTTCTGCGAGCTGCTGAACAACCAGCACCCATATAGTCTTCCACCCGAACCGCCCCCCAACCTCGGACTTGTTGCCCCAATAACACCTGACGAAACTCGGGATTGTCTTCGCCGCATGAAGAACCGAAAAGCGGTGGGACCTGACGACATACCGATCGAGGCGTGGAAATCGTTGGGCTCTCTTGGTGTGCTCATGCTTACTGATCTCTTTAACTGCATCTTGAACACTGGAAAGATGCCAAACCAGTGGCGCTTTAGCTTTGTAACCCCTTTATACAAAGGCAGGGGCAGTGTTCAAGATTGCGGTAGTTATAGAGGGATCAAAATCATGTGTCACACCATGAAGCTCTTCGAACGCGTGATCGACCTCAGGCTCCGCCAAGAGTGTTCTGTCTCTGAGTGTCAATATGGGTTCCAGCCAGGATCGGGCACCATGGACGCCATTTTTGCCCTCAGAACTTTGATTGAGGCTTACAGGGAGAAAAGGAGAACTCTGCATTTGGCATTCTTGGACCTGCAGAAGGCCTTTGACTGTGTGCCTCGTCAATGCATCTGGTGGGCGTTGCGATTCAAAGGCGTGCCTGAGACCTATATTGACATTATCAGAGACATGTACCGCAATTCCGCTTCCGTGGTTCGAACCGCTGTTGGCGATACCGAGCCCTTTCCAATCACTGTAGGGGTCCACCAGGGCTCCGCTCTTAGCCCGTTCTTATTCAACGTAGTACTAGATGTTGTCTCGACATGCATCCAGGACCAGCCTCCATGGTTGATGATGTATGCCGATGACATAGTGCTTGTTGATGAGAACCGTCTAGAGCTGGAGCGTAGAGTGAACCTGTGGAAGGGTACGCTTGAGAACGGCGGTCTTAAACTAAATGTGGCGAAGACCGAGTACATGGCTTGCGGGAGTCCGGACTCTAGCACCATCCAAATAGGGCTTGAACCAGCCGTTAAGTCGGAGAAGTTCAGGTACCTTGGATCCGTCCTGCACGAGTCCGGAAGCATCGATCACGACGTTCAAGCCCGTATTAGAGCTGCTTGGGCCAAATGGCGGGAGGTCACAGGTGTGGTCTGCGATCGCAGAATACCGCCCAAGCTCAAGGGACAGATATACAAGAGCATCATCCGACCAGTCCTTCTATACGGAAGCGAGTGCTGGCCATCGCTGTCTCGGCACACTCAGGAGCTTCACGTCACGGAGATGAAGATGCTGAGGTGGATGTGCGGCGTAACGCGGGCTGACCGCATACGCAACACGTTCATCCGAGGCAGTCTCGGGGTCCGTGACGTAGCGGATAAGCTCCAAGAGCGTCGTCTGAGGTGGTATGGTCATGTCGCGCGTAGGTCTGAGGACTATGTTGGAAGAAAGTGCCTTGATATATTTGTCCCTGGAACAAGACCTCCCGGGCGCCCAAGAAAGCGATGGCTGGATGTCGTGAAGCAGGATATGAGAGCCAATGGACTTACACAGGATGACGCGAAAGACCGTGCAAAGTGGAGTAGGTTTAGCAGGAAGGCAGACCCTGGCAATAGCCGGGACTAATAAATGCCAGGCAGAAGAAGAAGAAGATTCGCTTAAGCCGTTTAAGTAAGTTTGATGCCAATTTTTATATGAAATCTGACAAACTAAAATTCGCTTTTATAAGCGAATGAATAAATTGAATAATTTATTATATTATATAATTAGTGTTAATATTAACACTAAAAAATCTGACTCTAAAATTCAGTTCTAACGTATTCGGCTTGTCAAATCAAACAAAATAAGCGTAAACTCAAAGTATCTACTATTAGCCGTTGAAGAGTTCCACCTTTCCACAACCTTCACCTTCTGATCTTACCATCAGGTCGACAATACCGAAGCATTACACTATCAACGGAAATAGAAACACTTGCAAAGTTTCAAGTCATTATGATAATTAGAAGTAGGTTAAATTCTTATTAACTATTTTCTCATAGTTAGGGGTGGTAATTTTTTTATTTAAATGGAACCAAACTGGAAATTTCAAATTAAACAAAAATGGTCCAAATCGGTTGATGTATGATGGAGTTTTGAGGTAACAGACAAAAAAATACATCCATATTGAGAACCTCCTCCTTTTTGAAGACGGTTGATACAGCTACATATATACATACTTTTATATTTACACAATATAAATAACATCTGCTCAAATTAAAATTGTTTAGAGGAAGGTCAATCGCGATGTGTACATTGAATTGATTACGTTTTAGCTTGAACGAGTCTATACAAACTTTTTTTTAATTAATGTTAACTTATTAAAAGTTCCTACTAATATTATAAGCATAAATTAGTGAGAATGTATACATGGTGTTTGTTACTCTTTGATACGGTACCTATACCAAAACATAATTTTTTACAATTTTTGTCTGTCTGTCTGTCTGATTGTTCCAGCTAATCTCCGAAACGGCTAGACCGATTTTCACGGGACTTTCACTGGCAGATAGCTGATGTTATAGGGAGTAACTTAGGCTACTTTTATTTTAGAAAAAGAATCAGGGTTCCGGGAAAAAAATTAAAACCCATGAAATTGTCAACAAAGTCCGCACACGGCGTACGCACCCGAGCAAAACGAGGGTAAATTGCTATATAATTTAAATAAATATCTAAGGAGTAGTAAGCTACTATTTATGTATATCTAAATATAGCTAACCGTGAAAACGTAATTAGGGACGAATGCGAGCGACGCGAGCGTGAGTCGCTAGTCTATAATAATATTATAAAGACGCAGAGTTTGTTTCTTTGTTTATTTGTTTGAACACGCTAATCTCAGGAACTACTAATTCGATTCTTTTTGCATTACATAACCCATTAATTGAGAAAGGCTACAGGCTATATATCAAAAGATATACGGTTCCCATAGGATAGATTTGTTTTTGTCTAGGGACGAACCCGAAGCGAAGCAAAGGTGACCCACTAGTAATATTAATATCTTATCTTTTGGCATATTTTATTATTAGCCTATGTGTTACACCAGGGGTTAGACTATGTGCTAAATTTCATTTAAATTCGTCCAGCTGGTTTAGCCTAAACCAAATAAGAAACAAAAACAGTCTCAAATGTTATTTTTTTAGTATATATTGTTAGGTTACACTATCAATATCACAGTTAAACTCATAAAAAATAAGCCAATCAGCTTAATATGAAAGAAGGAGCTGATAAAGCAATATTATTATAACCAAAATTATATTAACATTAAATTCTCTTACTTCTATTTAAAAAACCTACCACCAGTTCTGAATGAAAATGCCTTAGTGTTATAAAAACTGGCAAAAGAAACTTATTTTCTGGTCATTTAACAGATATGCGATGAAAATCCTTTTGAACGGCACAGACTTCAGTAAACTGAAAAAAATTGATATAATAGAATACAGACCTTCCCAAACACATTTAACGAAAAAAACACTTTAGTGGGTAAGTTTTTGAGATATTGGATATTTTCGGTTTGACGCCTTATTGTCTATCTACTTAAGTTGAACTGCTTTGGAATATAAAATTATTATTGTTATGCTCTTGATGCTATGGTTGATGGAAGGTGAAGACCTATTCGATTTTTACAATTTTTGTCTGTCTGTCTGTCTGTTTGTTTGTTCCGGCTAATATCCGAAACGGCTAGACCGATTTTGACGGGACTTTCACTGGCAGATAGCTAATGTTATAAGGAGTAACTTAAGCAACTTTTATTTAAGAAAAAAAAATCAGGGTTCCGCAAAAAAATTAAAATCCATGAAATTGTGAACAAAATTCGCGTACGGCGTACGCATCCGAGCGAAGCGAGGGTAAATCGCTATATAATTTAATTGAATATCTTAGAAGTAGCAAGCTACTATTTATGTATAAACATAGCTAACGCTAGTTGCTTAATAAACTCTTAAAGTTATTCCCATGTTATCAACAATCATTAAACAACTTGTGGGTATGTCAGCTTGTACCCACTAATCTACAAAACATCTCAATTAATTTTAATAGAAAAAGAAGGGCTATACCGAATTTATAGAGACATACACATACATACCACGGGAAGAAGATGAGAAAGATAGTTTGTATAAAGATATGTATTGGTTTTTTTGTCAAAATATGTAGATCGTTTGTTCAGGCCATCCTATTTGTTGCAAGCTAGTAAGATATCTGTAGAATAGATAAAGAAATAATAAAGATTAATATGGTTTTTTTAAATACGTGGACGGGCACATACTTCGCAGAATAGATGTTTCAAAATAAATGCCGTTGGTACCTATGTATAAATAATTATTTTGGCATTACACGATTGTCTAGTTTTAATCTATCTAATATATTTTAACGAGAAATTCTTGTATATTTATATCTTTATATCTTTATTTATTTATACCAGCGATCTCGGAAACGGCTCCAACGATTTCGCTGAAATTTTGTATGTGCGGGCTTTCGGGGGCGAAAAATTGATCTAGATTAGTCTCATGTCTGGGAAAACGCGTGTTTTCGAGTTTTCATTCGGTTTTCTTTTGAATTATTGTACGCAGAATATGGTCGATAATTTCTTGCACTCAATTCGATCGAGTCCCGGTCGTAATACAAAGTTTTTACGTTTGTTTTTTTTTAATGTATTTATTCAAGTTTTTAATTTTTTTTATCTACATATAGCAAAAAAGAACTCCGAGCGAAGCTCGGTCGCCCAGGTACTTTATATTAATAGACTCCCACAACAATGAGATATTAAGATATGTATAAAATTAAATCCAAACAGCGTCTGTGTATATTTCAAAAAACAAAAAATAAAAGTTGAGCCAATAAAACCTCTTGCTTACGGTCCGTTAAAAATATTTTCAATATTTTTTCTTTCGTAAGACGCAACTTTTTTCATTCAATCACTATGCTCTTCATAACATCTTGTTATCTTAGTCTACACTACATTCTCTCAAAGTAATCTTCCACTTCAAAAGATGAAATATTTATATATGAAAAAAAGGTCAATTTATTTTATGTATCGACAAATATTTTTATGGAGTAAATAAGAATTGTTTACATAAGATACTTCGAGTTGGTACCTTAATGAAGTTAGCGCTTAAAGAAATTAGCTAACATGTAAAGAGCGCCATGTATCTTGTTTGCGATGCAATCAAGTAATTTCAAAAGCAATTTCAGTAAAAGACAATTTAGGTTAAATATATTTATCAAAGTCAAGAGTTGTACAGCAATATATAAACGTTCCCTCCGGGATCTTAGATAAAGAAATTAAAAATCACATTAATAAGACTTTACGTTTTACATTATACGTACTTTTCTTCTACCGATTCTAGGTATTAACATTTTGGAATATGTGACTGTTATAAGTGATAATACTGTAGTAAGTTTACAAAGTCAAAGGACACATGATGAAATCCCAGAAAGACAAATGGACTAAATAAATAACAGTATGGTATCCAAGGAACGGAAAGAGGCACAGAGGAAGACAGGTGAAGAGATGGGAAGATGATCTTCCACAGGGGTGGAGAAGATATTCTCAAGATCGTGTCAAGTGGGGTGAGCTAGAGGAGGCCTACGTCAAAAGACGACATGACCATCGATAAAATATTAAGTAATTTATTAGTCAAAAGGAAATTTTACTGGTCAGAGAATAAAGGCTATTTTTTTTTTTTAAGTTTACAAAGTAATAATGTTAGTTGTCATAAACGACGCATAAATTGTTTTTAATTTATTTTTAGATCCTATTTCAAGTTATACTATCCCTGTATGCATTCAGACAATTTGATGTCCCACTGATGGACATGGACCTCCGTTCAATACGAGGGGATTATAGTCCACCAAGATGGCCAAGTACGTATTGGCGGACTTCACATATCTTTTGAAAATTTGTTAGATTCTCTCAGATATGCAAGTTTTCTCACGACGTTTTTCTTCACCGTTAGCCAAACTATAATCATGTTAAAAAAATGATTCGCACATGAAAATATCAGAAATGCGAGACCCGGGATTTGAACCCGTTTCACTCGGTTTTCCAAGCGAGCGTGATACCACTGGGCTGCCACTGCCACTACCTCTGTAAAGACGTGTAATTTCTGTAAAAAACACATCATCGGTTATGTAATTAATACTCGTATATTAATTTTGTAGAAAAACATTTTTTAGAAAATATATATACGGTCGAATTGAGAACCTCCTCCTTTTTTGGAAGTCGTTTAAAAAAGTTCTTTAACTGATACCATTACGCATAAGTATTATTGAAATAGATTAAAATTGCATTTTAAGCGGAAAAAACGACTGCAAAAGCATCTTTCAAAGTCATTATTCTGTAAAGGGTTTCAAAGGAGCGGACAAATCTTTCAACTGAGTTTGAGATCAGTTATCCTCAAGCGATTGAGTTGAAATTTGGCATACACGTTTGATTTGGGTGACAATACATTTTAGCTAAGTGACGTCATTACATATATAAAATATTCAATATATCGGGTTCTCAAAGATGACAGACTATATTTTATTTATGTATCTATATTTATTTTTTAGCAGCTCCTATGTTGTATAAATTGTGTAATGTAATAATTTGATGGGTTTGATTCATGTAAAAATGATTTTATTTTGACTATTATTTATATAAAAATCTACATAGAATCCTTGAGGTAAACTTATTCATAAGTAAGTGCTGTATGAATATATAATAATATTATGCATACAAAAAGAAAAATATTACACCAGAATTGTGTATTTAAATAATATATATAAGAAAATGAAACCTTTGTCACTATTTTCAGGTGTCAGCTACTGTGATTACTCAAATGTATCTGAGAATATAATGGGTTTCTCGTTCATTTATCAATATTATTATATACAATGTTATTTACACTTAAATGAATTGTGAATTTCTTATATATTTAAAATAACGGCTCACCCTCGCTTCGCATGGGTTCGCCTCTAGGCAAACAAAAACAAATTTATCCCACAGGAACCGCACATTTTTCCCGGATAGTAGGCTGAAAAGTAGCCTGTTTGTTATTTTGATGTATGAACTATATTATTGTAAAGTTTCATGAAATCCCATCAGTGGTTATTGTGAACTAAGCTGTATAATTTACTATAGTTTTTTAACTATCCCTCGGAAACTCTTTAATTTCCGAGATGAAAAGTATCTAAAATGCCGACCGGAGATATAAGGCACTATCATGAAAAATTTCATTTAAATCGGTCCAACACTTTCAAAGATTAGCCGGTACAAACAGACAAACAGACAGAGAAACAAAAAAAAAATCTGCATTTGTCCTATTTCTCTTACATCCCCCTGAATCGGTTTTTAGCATGTTTTTTTCTATGTACAGACATTCGACCTCAACAGTTCTTTTTTATTTTTATTTATTTATTTATTTATGTACCATAAAATATATGTTACACAAAATAGAGTAACAGTATGTCGACAAAGGATAACTTATCTCTTTAAGAGATTTCTTCCAGCAACCCTTCAATAGTAAGAAAATAAGTTAATTTAGAGCGGTGTAGGTACAGTACAGCATCAAATGTTATAAACTTAATACTAAAATATAACAACTAAATATTAAAATTATACAAAAGTAAATATATTTTTATACACATACATACATACAAACATATATACTTACATATACCTACATATTTATATACTAAAATTTACAATTTATGTCTGATTTGATAAATAATGCTGTTTGATTCTAAATTTAAATGTAGTGAGTGAAGGATCATCTTTGAAAATATAAGCAGGGAGTGAGTTCCACAATCTTGCTGCCATAACAGAAAAAGATTTTTTATAGAAAATTGTACTGTAGTGAGGAACCACTAGCTTGGGTAAATTGACACAAGACCGCACAGGTTTGCTTCTAGGGGGAACTAATATAAAGCGCTCACTTAAATAAGATGGTGTAGAAGTTTTCAAAATATTATAAAGAACGCACAATATTCGAACGTTCCGGCGTAATCGAATAGGGAGCCACTTCAGTTGACGTCGGTAAATACTTACATGGTCAAATTTGCGCAATCCATATATAAACCGGATGCACAAATTCTGTAGGCGGTCTAACTTGTCAAGGAGCTCCTCAGTAGCATCTAGATAGCAAACGTCAGCATATTCAAGTAATGGGATTAACAAAGATTGAGCCAGGGTGGTTTTAGTTTGAAACGGAAGAAAGTTCTGCAATCGTTTCAAGGAATGAAGGGAATAATGTACACGCTTACTAACCTCGTTTACATGCGCCACCCAAGACAGGTTGCAGTCGAATGTTAAGCCTAAGTTTTTACAAGCGTCTGAGATATTGATACAAGTACCATCGTAAATGATGTCAGGCAGAATATCAAAGTTAATTTTGTTCCGCAACCGCTTACTACCAATGATCATGGCCTGAGACTTTATAGGATTGACAAGGAGTCCGAAAGACTTTGCCCAATCTTTGATTCTTGCCAGATCAAGGTTTATCCTGTCTATTTCAGACGCTAAGTCAGTAACCAGAGCATGTCTATATAGTTGCAGATCATCTGCATATAGGTGGTAATTAGAAGAGAGTACCTGTGGAAGTTCATTTATGAAAATTGAAAAAAGCAATGGAGATAACACACCACCCTGAGGGACGCCTGTGTAGAGGTTAGACCATTCCGAGATAGTCTCATCACAATAGATTCTCTGTTGGCGATCATTGAGATACAGATCATTGAGATAGTTCTATTATATGTATAGATAACTAGTTACTACCCCTATCTCTTCATTGCGTGATATATTTTTTAGATGTGAGTCAAATAGGCCATATTTATTTTTAGAGAGTTTGCTGAGTTGTTTTCTAAAACCTTGAATTATCTAATTCTTCTTATTCTCATTTTCTGATTTTAGAGTATTAACTATTCTAAAAAAAAAAATTCTTTACTAGTAACTTACCCTCGCTTCGGTCGGGTGCGTTGTTATATGGTGCATAGTGTTGCTATAGTTTAGTAGGAAGATCTTTTTAAGAGAAATGATTCTGTAATACATTGTTTTCATATAACTTTATTAGTTTACGCGGCGCACGCCAATAAAGCTCTCAGCTGACATGATTTTTTCAGACATCTTCAACAATCACCGTCATGTTTAAGCAATTTACATAAAACCTTAATCTCCTCCTTCCCCATGAATCACTCCGTCTACTGGTGAAAACCGTATGAAAATCCGTTAGGTAGTTTTTGAGTTTATCGCGTTCAGACAGACAGACAGAAGCTAAATAAACTCAGCGGCGAGTAAAATACTTACATATATCGCTCTGTTAAATAAAATTGCTGATCAATTTAGTCCACAGATCAAAATTTTCCTATTTGTATACTTTGATCAGTATACTATTTTTACAGGGACCAATCGTTTTTAAACCAAACAAATAACATGTAAAGATTGAAACTAGTTTTTGCGAGTTTGTATTAAAATTTACCTGAAATTGATGAGATTTTATTTATTTTCTCCTATACACGGAACTATAAACTAACTAACTTTCATGTTTTCATAACACGGAAGTGATATTTTAGTGTTTTTGAGCTTTAAAGTGCTTTTTTAACTAAAAATAAAACATCGTTATCATTTTTATTAATCTGTTAAATATATTTTTTTTTACGATCCTTTGACATAATGAAAAAATATAAGTAAAAACATTAAAACATTTATAAGAACTGTACATTATAATATGTAAAAGTAAATGATAAAAAGATACAAATAACTAAAATAATTGATGAATCCATTATACCTTTATTGTATTAAATACAAATATTCACAGTAAATAATATGTACTATTGAATAAAATTCAATACAAATACAACGGTACTCTATACTGATTGCGGTTTCATTAACACAATGTCCAAACATAATATTATAGGGTCCGATTGCACCGAAATTCTTGATTAAGTTTAAAAGTTTATTTTATTTATTAATCCCTAATTTTATGGTTTTTTAACCGACTTTCAAAGGAGAAGGTATTCTGTTCGTCTGTATTTATATTCTTTTATGTATGTCGATCTTGAGATAGTCTTATAAAAATTTTGGTTTTCGTGAAAATTAGAAAAAAAGACATGAAATTTCAAGTATGTAAACAGATCTAATTATGATCTAACAAGTTGATAAAGGAACATAGTTTTAAATAAAACGAATCAACAAATATTGTAAGGTACTTTGGTGCCATTTTTGAATCTTTAATATCATTTTTGTAAAATAGTGGGTAGGCACTGTCTGTAACAAGTATTTTTTTTCAGCGCGCCTTTGAGACGTCTAAAATCTTAGTCTCTCTCGTGACCATGATTGCAGTAAAGCATTCGAAACGTCGGGAACCGAAAATAAAAAAAATAAAAAAATAAATAATCCGAGAAGATCGTTTAATATAAAATGTTAAATATTCGCGTAAATCTAAGAAAGTATTAAAGGAATATAGAATACTATATTCCTCTATTCCGCGCAGTCGGAGAAATACCTACATATTTTATACTTGCTGCGAGTTTTGCTACGTATACACGTATGGTCGAACATATACATACATACTTACATGCATGTATATATACAGGTCAAACATTTATATGTCCATTGGGCTTCACCGCAGTCGGGTCAATACAAATGAACAAGGATTTTCATTTACTATAGATACCTAATCAGATATTTTCAAAGTCGGTGACAGAGGTGGCTCCGCTCGTGTGGTAGCTACTTTGATAAAAACCTATGCGATAATTCAGGATTAAAGTTATTTTGAACTTCCCCTAAATCTGTTAAAGCGAGTGTTTTTCCATTACTGTATTAAAACATTAGTGTCGAAGTCATAACTTCACGCCATATAGTGCAAAGCAAATAACGTTTTTTTTTTTAAATTGGGAAAGGCATTTACGTATTCCACCTACATACATATAAGTGGTTATATGGGTTTCATTAGTTTAGAAAAAAGCCAACTGTACCTCTCCCGTTTTAATGGCGTCGCATGATCGCTTAAAGTAAATAACGATATTCTAACACAAATTGAGAGTAGATAATTTTTATTATCTACTGCCTTTTTATTTTAAGACACATTTGAATTTCTACTAACAATATTGTTAAGGGAAAACGAAAAATATATAGCAATTGCATAATCTGTTTATTTTACACTAGTGTTTCACCCTTGCTTCGCTCGGGTTTGTCTTTAGGTACGTTTTAACGGTTAGTATAAATTCAATAATGTGTGGAAGTCTGCTTGATTTGTTGACATTTCTCATAATATTTCTCAATAAACAAGCTATCTAATGCGAAAAGAATTTTTCAAATTGGATTAGTAGTTTCTGAGATTAACGTGTTCAAACAAACAAACTCTACCTCTTTATAATATTAGTAAAGATAACGTTTAATTAAGTTATTCCCATACATTATTTTTGGTCTTCATTAGCAAAGCGTTTGTATATTGATCTAAAACGAAGATAGAACTCGAGCGAATGCTAAAATAGCAGATCAGAATTTTTTCACCCATTACTGTATTGATGTCAAGAGGCTACTTTTAAAAATTTGAAATTTTCGCTCTGTGTTCATAACATAACTTTTTTACCTTACAAGTTACATGGAAAGCTTAAAGCTCTAATTAAGAATTTATAAATGTAAAACATTATTGTAAATTACAACTTGTTGATATTTTGTATGTTACGTCGTGTATGGTGTTGTTGTTGTAATCATACGTTAAGCTAAGTGTACCGTGAAAGGTCCGCCTATCTAGTTTATTTATATATATAATTTCTCTGCTCGTAATCGTCGTAGCGTAATGTTAAATGATATAAAATGTTCTTCGATAAATACGATTGAAATATAAAAATAATATTTGAAATCTATTCAGTTGTTTTAGTAAATAGCGCAAACAATCAAAAATAACTCTTCAACTTTATATATTCGACTCACGCTCGCTTCTCTCGAGTTCATCCCTTGTAACGTTTTAGCGTTTTATATAGATTTATCAGAGATGAGATATACTTCCGCAGTAAAAATGATCATATATGTTGACCCGGATAACCAGCTATCATCATACCAAATTTCATCTAAATCTGTCCAGTGGTTTTCTTGTAATACACTCCCAGACAGACAGACAGACAGACAAAAATATATAATGACGATTATAACAAGATTTTCCAAAAAATATTTAATGTACAGATTCGTCTTAGAATTTTATTATATGTATAGGTTACGATAAAAACGATGTTACAATAAATTATATCAAACGTTTTAAGTAATTTATTACTGAATTATTTAAAAATACGTTACTAGAAGAATAGAAAACACCTTAAAGTACCTACTGCATTGGCTCTTAGAATAGGTACAGTAGTGCGCTTATATACATATATTTTATACAAAATTTTAGTGATGTACCTAATCAGTAAGTATATCACTAAAATTTTGTATGACATAAAAAACTACTAACAATTGACTTCTAACGTTTAGTGGCTTCTAGGAGTACCGTTTGGACGCAATTTACTTTGACAATGTCACGTAGAATGGAGAGGGATGGGAGAAGACACGTTATATATGTATAGAATGATTGATAAAAAAGGAAAAAAAATGTGTGTGTATGCAATTCACTCACGGTAGAAATGAAACTTCTTTGGATTTTTTTTTATAAGATTCAGTGACAAACGAGCAGACAGACCACCTGATGGAAAGTAGTACCTACCTGTCGCCCATAACACCTACGGTTCATGCACTTAGGTTTTAAGTAACAAAAATGCAGAACCATAGGTGCGTTGTCACTGTGAGGACTAAGATGATATGCCTCTTGCCTGTAATTGCGCTGGCTACCTTATCCTTCAAACCGGAACACAACAATGTAATCATTGTTGCTTGGCGGCAGAAATAGATAAGGGGGTGGTACCCATCCAGTCGGACTTCTCAGGCTTGACAGAGTCCTACCACCGGTGAATATCTCAATTCAATATAAACAAATCAATAATTAAACAAGACATATTAGGCATTGTAGCGTTTGTGTATTTAATCTGTAAGGAGTTGTCTCGGGTGCACGGGTAGAGGATTGACACTTGACAGTTAGACTTGAGCTGAGGCGGTGCTAGCGTACGTGTTAATACTGCATACTGACAAACAGTGCTTACTTGTATTTTATGCAAATACTATAGGCATATTACAATCATATATTTATTTCTATAAAATCATATATTTATTATTTACGGAAAGAATATAATATTATATATCATTTGTCAGACAATAACAACGGTTACCATGGCAACAATTAGTCATAATAGCGTGTAATGTATTCTATCTCATTCTGTCGCCGGCTTAATCCTATTTTTTTATGTGTTTGTCTCTTTCTCGTGTCGCATTTTCGTTTCATCGAGTTTCAAATCACAACGATTCTAAAGAAGTTTCACTTCAAAAACCACAAGATCTGATATTTACATGTATATACGTTATTAATCGTTGTAAAATAGCTACTAACAAATAGCTCCATAGCAGTGGTAGCCCAGTGGTAACGCGCTCGCTTGGGAAACCGAGTGAAGCGGGTTTAAATTCCGGGTCTCGCACCTCTGATATTTTCATGTGCGAATTATTTCTAACATGATTACCACTTGCCTTACGGTGAAGGAAAACATCGTGAGGAAACCTGCATGTCTGAGAGAGCCTAACAAGTTTTCGAAAGACAAGTGAAGTCCACCAAACCGCACTTGGCCAGCGTGGTGGACTATGGCCTGATTCCCCTCGCATTGAAGGGAGGCCCGTGCCCAGCAGTGGGACGTTAAAAAGGGCTGAATACATACATACAAATAGCTCCTCGTTCTCCCTTCACAATACTTCTGGAAGTACTGACACCTTAGCACCCTTTTAGTACCCTTTTTCCCATTTCAATACCCTCGTTTTAAGTACATGTACACAATGTATGTATTATAAATTACTTGTATCGATCTGGATGTATTCCGATCATACGTATGTAATATGCATTTTGTTACGTACGTACCTTCCGTATCATACCCAGGTACCAATATTAAAATTATACTATATAAGTTATATGAAAATTTAAACTTGCAATTTTTTGTTTCAGTGTCACAAACATATTCCTTGTGAATCTCTCCGTGGCAGATCTATTAGTGACACTCTTCTGCATGCCTGTGCAGATTGCGAAGTCGGTCACTATACTGTGGTACTTCGGTGAGGTCATGTGTAAAACTGTCAACTTTTTACAAGGTAAGATTTTTAAGTGGTAAGTTTTAATATTAAAAATAGCGACTCAACCTCGCTTCGGTTCGGGTTCGTCCCTAGACAAAAACAAAGCTATCCCACGGAACCTTACATTTTCTTTAATGATATATAGCCTATAGCCTTCCTCAGTTAACGGGCTATCTAATGCAAAAAGAATTTTTCAAATCGGATTAGTAGTTCCTGGGATTAGCGCGTCGAACCAAACGAACAAACTCTTCAGCTTTATAATATTAGTATAGAAAACTGGTTACAAAAATTACTCGCTTCGCTCGGGTACTGACATAGAAACATCGACTTCTTGTATAAAAATTGTATAAAAATATATTAAACAAATATTATTCATTTTTTGGCAAGCGATCAGCGCCATCTTGTGGCAAAATTGATTACTAACAACAACCAACGATCCTGTAGGCCTTCGTTTATATGTGTATTATGTGTTCATTCAAATCTGTCTAGCCGTTTTAGCGTTACTCCATAACGCTTAAGTAACAAACATACACACATACATATTATAATATAAATGTACATACAAACTTTCGTATTTATAATACTAATAAGATGCAATGAATTAAACAGCCATGGATTCGTGGATTTCTGTACATGTTATTTGAATATTATTGAAATTGTTTAATATAATATTATATTAATATTAGCTATTCTTATTTAATTCATATCATTATTCACCTTTTATGATATTATTGAATATATGTCACCTTGCAATAAAAGCAATTTTAGTAGGTTTCATGTTTAGGATAAAATATTAGTATTTTTTGGTATTTATACACTTGATTAAAAAGTAAATCCTTACAGCATTGTTATATACATGATATATGTTTTTGTCTGTCTGTCCGTCCAACTTTTAAGTGAGTTGCTAGTTATTTTATAAATTTATTGTAGGCTAAAATATGTTAAAGAAGAATATAACAATGGAAATAAGATATTCGTAACTTCAAAAATTCTGAAATTACAAAATACACAATATAGGTTATTGCTTTTGCTATAATTAACTTTAAAAAAAATATAACTTTAAACACTATTCATATACACTGTTTATATGTTTTCTTATTCTCTACAACAAAAAAAAAAACAGTTAAAATTAGGTTATTTTTAACGCTTTACCTGACTCCTCCGTATCTACTCCCTCGTATTGAAGGGAGGCCCGTGCCCAGCAGTAGGACGTTAAAAAGGGCTGAATACATACATACATACATACATACCTGACTTTTATGTATCCGGCTCAAATTTTATTATATTCAGTAGAGACCACACATGACAAAATATTATACTAATACAGACAAACGGACGGATATAAAAATGGACATTAGATTGCTATATTGATATTGTTCATGAAATTAGAACGTAATATTTATATTTTAATTATAATCAACTAGCGACTCACCCTCGCTTCGTTCGGGTTAGTCCGTAGGTACATTTTAACGGTTAATATATTAGATATCCTATGAAAACTTTTCCTATTGCTATTCATGACTTATAATCTACCTCTGTATCCCAGATTCGTTCACATATTATAATATTTATGAGAAACCCATGGAGCTACGGGATAACTAAGATCTGCAACTAAGTTTAATAATATATATATATATATATATATATATATATATATATATATATATATATATATTATAATTTACTACCATACTGGGTCAGTGTATAATTTATTTTAAGGGTTCAATCTAACCCTTTTGGCATAAATCATTAATTTAATTTCCGGAGCATTTAACTTTTTCATGTAAGTCAGCTTGAACTCCCATAGCCATTAGATATGTACAAATGAAGGTTTTAATCCATTCTAAATGTTTTAAATATTCTAAACATGAAAGTGTGTATAATATATAGTTTCTTTTTATCATATAGATATGAAATAACGGAAAAGGGTATACAATAATGATAATAAATATAAATATGTTGGGACATTAACACACAGCACCATTTAGTTCCATGGTAAGCTACGAGGTCTGTGTTATGGTTACCAGATAGTTGATACACTACATATATATATATATATATATATATATATATATATATATATATATATATATA
Source organism: Argynnis bischoffii washingtonia (assembly GCA_033884665.1). Lineage (NCBI taxonomy): Eukaryota > Metazoa > Arthropoda > Insecta > Lepidoptera > Nymphalidae > Argynnis > Argynnis bischoffii. The sequence continues at coordinate 1,044,305 of CM066618.1, read as the reverse complement.
TATAACTTAAAGTACATACATATTATAAACTAGCGACTCACCCTCGCTTCGCTTCGGGTTCGTCCCTAGATGAAAACAAATCTATCCCACGGGGCCCGTACACTTTTCCGGGATAATATATAGCCAATAGCCTTCCTCAGTTAACGGGCTATCAAATGCAAAAAGAATTTTTCAAATCGGATCAGTAGTTCCTGAGATTAGCGCGTTCAACCTAACAAACAAACAAACAAACAAACAAACTTTTCAGCTTTATAATATTAGTATTGATATAAACACCCATGACTGGAGTACAAACATTCGTGCTCATCACACGAATGAATGTCAGCCGGACTCGAACCCGCGTCCGCTGGCATAGTCATTAGGGTTACTACAAACTGAGCCAAGGTGAATGATATGGGACATGGAAGAAAATTACCTTAAACATTGAAGTTATCAAGTTTTAATTAAAGGAAACATTCCTTTATTTAAAAAAAATATAATTTCTGTATTTCAATTTTTAAGAACTTTTTTTGTTATTTTAGTTGGTTCGATTACCGGTTTAGGTAACATCTTTAAAAAAAATATAATAATGCTTCTTTTGAATGAAAATTGATATTTTCAGTATTTCAGACACTTTTCTTCCATGTCCCGTACGATTGTTTCACGATGTTAGTTAGAATCGAAATGTAAAAATTGTAGGATTTCATGGTTTTCTTTAATTGTAACCTACCTCTTTAACTTTATCGGTTAGTTCAATAAAATAGTGACGATGTATTTTATTGTATTTTTAGTCGGTTCGATTACTTGTTAAGGTAAGCTTTTTTTTGAAAAATTAAATGCATTTTTTATTATTTTTTTAAAGTAAAATATTGTTTCGTTTGAGTAAAACTTAATAACTTTCATATTTAAGGTACTTTTCTTTAATGTCCCATTCATTTGTTTCACCCTGTATAGAGAAAATATACTAAGAGTGGTTGGAATTCTATGAACCGTGAGAATGATCTCAAATTTTACTTTATATTTTGATTTTAATTAAATTTTGTGGTTTGAATACCATTTACATTATTTATTTATGGTTTTACTCCTATTGTAATAAATTTAAAAGGATCTTCATAGACTAAATTAATGATTTTTTTTTATTATCATTTACAATATAAGTTTAATTAAATGTTTTTCACGTAACTTTTTTTTGTAATATATAATTCAGGCCTTTCAACGTCCCACAGCTGGGCATGGGATTACTTCATATTACGGTTGGAGAAAAATGCCTAGTGATAGGTACTAAATATTTCTTATTATAAAAAATATTCAAAAAATTATAACCTTTTTAACCTGATCCGGGACATGAATTCAAGACGCTAGTTATATATGTTAGCCACATATCAAAGACCGTTGTAAGCATGGGCTTAGAGATAGTGTAGGCTTTATGGCTATAGTAGCGCTAATTTGTTAAAATACAACCTTAATATAATAAAGGAATCAAAATATGTATAGAAAGTAATTTAAAATCAAAAAAAATAATTTCCTCTTCATATTGTTAGATAGTAAGATAAATTATTGATTTTACTTAAGATAATTTCTTAATTCATGAAAAACATTATAAGTAAATTTATTTGTCATTCGTAAAATATATTCAAACACACTCTAAATATGCAAGGTTTTTCTTAGAAACTTAAATATTCATCATAATTTTTGGTTGGCTTTACTATGATTTTTTTTATTATATGTTAAAAGAAAAGGCTGAGAAGGAACAGTGTTACAACTCTAATATACTGATTCCCAATCGAATAAGCAAGAGTTGTCAATCACCTCTAGTAAAACAAAAACAAACCTATCCCACGGGAATGGTAAATTTTTTCTCCGTAATTGATCCGAATCGTAAATTGTGTTATTCCAGACTATATATCTCCTATCTGTGCCAAATTACGTCTATATCCGTTCAGCCATTCTGGCGTAAAAAAAAAATAACAAACTTTCACATTTATAATATTAATACGGATAACTTCGAACAAAGGAGCTAAAAGGACAGAATGTTGCGTTAATCGGGATACAGAATAAAAAAAAGTATATTACAAGACATCTTCGCTATTTTCTTTTATGAGTTACCTCATGTACTCAATACTACCTCAAGGATGGTCCTATTTTTTGGAAAATCTTATTAAAATAGTCATAATTATCGATAGAGAGGCCGAATCAATAGAATTTTTGTCTGTCTGTCTGTCCGAGAACACATCACGAGAAAACCACTGGATAGATTTTGATGAAATTTGGTATGATGATAGCTGGATATCCGGGTCAACATATAGGATACTTTTTATTGCGGGAAAATATCTCATCTCTGAAAAATCTATACTAACCGTTAAAACGTACCTAAGGACGAAGACGAGCGGAGCGAGGGTGAGTTGCTAGTCTTATTTATAATATTGCCATACTTGCTTCCTTCGATTGTTATTATAAAATCTTTATTTTCTATAAATATGTTATACCGAAATCGTTTCTTCCAGTTCAAGTTTAATTTTCGTGACAAAAAGTAGACTATGTACTTCTCAAGGTCCCATCGATCTACACAGCAAAATTTATCAAAATTAGTTCAGCGTGACGGTTTAGGTACGATAACGCAACAGACAGACAGAGTTAGTTTCACATTTATAATGTTAGTATGGATATATCATATATCATTATTAACTGTTTTATTAACAGTTCCAACAAATCAGTCGTATCCATTAGTACTGTAAGCACATAAGTTCTAATTTGTTTGCATCAAATAGGCGTGAAGCAATTTTCCATAACTGTGTTGTTACTTCTAGTGACGAACTATAATTTTTCTAAGGCACTTTATCATATGCATCGGTTAGTATTTTTTTATGTTTTGCAATATACATCTTATGGGATCTACAGATGTTTAAAAAATTAGGCAAGTGCGAGTCTGACTCATGCATAGTGGGTTCCGTATCATTAAATATTGTTTTATGTTTTAACTTTTATATTTTATTTGTCATATATCAGGCAGTAGTAGCCCGAGCAACGCGCTTGCTTGGGAAACCGAGTGAAGCGGATTCAAATCCCGGGTCTAACACCTCTGATATTTTCATGTGCGAATCATTTCTAACATGATGACTTGTCTTACTGTGAAGGAAAACTTCGTGAAGAAACCTGTATGTCTGAGAACCTAGCAAGTTTTCGAAAGACATGTCAAGTCCGCCAATCCGCACTTGGCCAGCGTGGTGGACAATAGCCTGATGCCCCTCGTACAGAAGGGAGGCCCGTGCCCAGCAGTGGGACGTTAGAAAGATCTAAATACATAGACACATAATATATACTTTAAGATACTTTAGTATCTGTAATAATAATTAATACTAGATATCTGATATACCTTACGATGTTTAGTTTAAAATCTTGTGTAAAAGTTAAAAACTTAAAGTTTATTCTATGAGTAAACTTTAATAAGCTAAGATTTTAATTAACTAAGTTACACTTTAAGTGTCTTATATACAAATGTGATGAAACTCTAACTTTATGCTTCAGAAGTTTCAGTCATCATATTATGTTAAGCACATTGACACTTTTAATATACATACATTTTCTATTGCTTTAAAATAAACCTTATAGATATTTAGTTTTAATTTTTTACACATTTTTAAAAAAATCCACTTTTGGGCACGGGTCCTATTGCGAGGAGTGTCAGACCACATTCCAACAAGTTGGGTCAAGTGCGCGTTGATGGACTTCAGATGTTTTCCGTCAAAGTAGTTAAGTTATCTAAGACATCCAGCTTTCCTCAAGAATTGGTCCATTGGTCTGTTGTAAATTATCCACACATGAAAATATCAGAGGTGCAATATCCAAAGTTTGAACTCGTATAACTAGATTTACTAAGCAAGCACGCTACCACTGAGCTATCACAACATTATCTCTATATAAATTAGCCTATACTTTTCAAGGATATGCTGGCAGCTCTTTTAAATGGAAGAATTTTTAGAACCACTTGAATGCTTTCAGAATATGATCGATACCATTATTATAAATGGAAAGTAACTCTGTCTGTTTGTTCCTTTTTTCGCTTGAACCATAACTATGAATTTTGGCAAAGATCTAGATTACTTCACGGGAATGACTGGATGACATACACTACCTTATATCCCCACCTTGCTTATCTATGAGCGGAACTGCAGCCAACAAATATATACGAGTAAGAAAAGTGTATGCATCTCTATATCAAATAACTTTTATAGAGAATATTTGATAATAAAATCCTCCGAAATGAATTCAGACATGGAATATAATAACAGTTTCAGCGGAATTCAATCGCCGACTGATGTAGCATCCAATATGGTTTCCAATACCTCGAAAACGTCTCTAATATATAATACATTTAAAAATTTAATTCATTACGTACTACTATTATAAATACAAAAGATTGTATGATTGTGTATGTTTGTGTGTACATGGATGAAATTTAGTACACAAATATCTGGAAAACACATAGGCTACTATATTGCTAGTGTATAATATATGTATGTATGTACATAATATACTTTGTTTGTTATAATACCGATTTCTTTCCAGGCGTCGCAGTAGCATCAAGCGTGTTTACAATCACGGCGATGTCAGTAGACAGGTACCTGGCTATCACGCAATCGCTCCGCCAGCCTTGGATGCCATCACGGCGAGGAGCGTGCAGCCTACTTGCCGCATTATGGCTCGTGTCTTTGGCTATATTTGCACCGTTGCTAGCCGTAGCTGCCGTTGAAACCGTCATGGTACCCATGCTCTCTAGCAATGAAAATGGATCAGTAAGAACAAGACTTTTTTATATGAATTATTTGTAGATAGCAATGATTTTGAATAGTTGTTTTGTGATGTTTTATTTTTTGATTAATTTATTTATTTGTATAGAATAGGGTCCAAAAAGAGTTTTACTAATATTACTAGACAACTTTGGTGTACAATTTAGGTATATTAAGATTTTTTAGTTCACAAAGTCCTTCAAAAACTCATAATGATGTCAGTGGTTGTGTTGAGCAATTTTCAACACAAATATAATAATATATATGTTGCGGATGTCGATGGATTTAATATTATGTTATCTCGATTCTCGTCCGCCATGGTTAGTGGGCTCGTGCGATTCAGTCGAGTGTTCATATTAAAGTGAGTTCACTCGCACTACTGACTTACGTTATTTATTTCCTACCAAATATGTATATATTATTAATATAAATATTAATAACTCTCAAAATCTATTTATTATCTATCTTATCTATCTGATTATTTAAACGAGCAGTTCTTAAATATTTTTTTATTTATTTATACGCTTATTATTTATTTTATACGCTGAAAATTGGTATATGTGGGTTTTTGGGGGCGAAAAATCGATCTAGATTAGTTTTATGTCTAGAAAAACGCGTATTTTCAAGTTATAATGCGCTTTTTTCGCATTATTCCAGGCAATAATATATTAATAATTTCGCACACTCGGGCATAAGCATCGTGGTCAAGCGGCTAAAGGGCAAGATTGACTATCACACGTGTCCAGGCTCGAATCCCGTCGGACACATAGATTTTACTTTTGGTTTTCTTTTGTATTTATTCAAGTTTTTAGTTTTTTTTTGTTTTTAAGCTAAATTAAAAAGAAAATTGTACTCTTCACTAAAAACACCGAGCGAAGCTCGGTCGCCCAGGTACTCATGTATTAAATATGAACTTTAACATATGTAATTTAAATGTATGAATATATAATAAATTAAACAAAAATTCTATGAATATTATAAAAGTAAGATCGTGAAATTCATTATGAGTCACACATAGTGCCTAGTAATAAAGGATACAGCTTATCCCGATATTACATTAATATGAAAATTAAGTTAGTTTTAAAAAAATATTTCTCATGAGGCTGCCTAAGAATATTGAAAATAAAAAATATATTTTACGTGAATATTGTCTTTTGACTCATCCGTTTTAATATAACTGTTATTTTTCTAGAAAATGCAGGGGTATGAAGGGGGAATTTATCAGTGTGTTATAATCTGCTTGACTAACTGAAAGAATATATATATATATATATATATATATATATATATATATATATATATAAAATAAATAAAGTACATACCTAAGCCAGATTTTTATAAGATCGTATAGTACTTAAGACTTAAGTTTTAAGTTTTTTGTCACATTCAATGGAAATTGAAAAATTGATAAAATCTAATAAATAAAGATAAAGTTAAAATACGGGCAAATACAAACATGATAATGTAGAAAACTTTGTAAAACTAATTTAAACTAAAAAATGGTCAAGTTAAATATAGTTATATTCACAAAAAGAAATAATTTAAAAGAGAAAATTGACTTAGGACGTTCATTTCAAAATTCTTAAAAAGTTCTACCAAAAGATAAATACTAGCGAATCACTCTTGCTTCGTTCGGGTTCATCCCTCAGAATAGTTAGACTATATTATATTATTCATACATAGGTATGATGAGTTTTATATCCCCTACTTAAAAAATGATTAATTCCCCATGCAAATTTCCATCCTCCTTTTCATCCCCTTAAGGGATGATATCCGGGATGAAGATTGAATTGAAGATGTCCTTCCAGGGTCTTAAACTATCTTCATATTAAGTTTCATTAAAATTGGTAAAGCGGATTAAGCGTGAAAATGTTACAGACATACAGACAGATAGAGTTACTTTCGTATTTATAACATTAGTATGGATAGTTGGATTCTACACAGTTTTGTTTTCACATAAAGAATAATATCAATAGGTTTTAAGCATTATTTAAATACATAAATATTTTTATTATACTCTTAAACTAGTGACTTACCGTTGCCTCGCTCGGGTCTATTTTGGGGTATCTTACACTAGCTAATAGCTACTGCATAAAAAGAAAAACAAAGAAAATCTATTGACAAAGAGAGGAGAAAAAGGCGTTGATCTCTTTTATCTTTATCTATTTGTATACAGACAGACAGACAGACAGACAAAAACTATAGATTCTGTATCGTTAACAATGACTATTTCAATAAGATTTTCCAAAAAATATTCAATGTATAGATTCGACTCAGTTATAATTTTATTATATATATAGATAGTACGATTCACTATAGAAATTGAAGTCAAATATTGCCTTTATTAGCAGTAATAAAATATACACTGCCACTGTGAAATGATCTTAAAATTCTTGGAAATTAATTTCATTTTAATACTACATCTTTATTAGGTACTCTCGTAGATTCAATATATTAATCTTATTCTGAAATCTCATTTAGGAGTAATTACAGCAGAGGTTTTATCTCGAAGGGCGTAATCCGGTGTAGGTTTTACAGCTAATCGTCTTTTATTTATTTATATCAAACTTACTTTTCGCAAATAGCATTGCGTTTGAGTTTAACGAGTACATAAGACTAGAATTTCTATATAAACGTACTTACGTTTTAATATTTAGTATCTATTTCTCAGAGACGAGATATTTTCCCGCAATAAAAAGTATCCTATATGTAGACCCGGATAACCAGCTATCATCAGACCAAATTTCATCCCAGATAGATAAAAAATTTAAGAACTATAGATTCGGCCTATGTATCGATAATAAAGATTTTCAACAAGATTTTTCAAAAAATATTTAATGTGCAGATTCGACTCAGAATTTTATTACAGATAATGAATAGTTGAAAAAATTGAAATTAGGAATAAAATGAAAAATGATACAACTTAAAAAAAAAACGGATTAAAAAAAACCGGCTTCTGGTCACTTAAAAAAAAAAGAAATCTGCCTCCATCAACATAACCAACATACATAAAAAAATACATAGAAAACGTAGAAGCTCCTCCTTTTTGAATGTTGGTTGAAAATGAGAGCAATATTATAAATAACTTTTTAATACAAAACATAAGGCGACTTTGAAACAATCTAAAAGTAATTTTAGGCCCTGAAGTTTGGATATTTTTCTTTAAATTTTAAATTGAATCAGCCTCAAGGCACAGCCCTTTTGATAAAAAAAAATTGTTAATTGCTTCACAACCGTCGAATACGTGAAAGAAAGTGGAAGAAATAACTTATACAGAAAAATAATTTGTAATAGATATTTTCTAACTTTTTTATAAGCTATATATATTTCAAATAAAACCATATTTTCGGATTTTTTCGCGAATTTATTTTGATTTTTGGTTCCCGACATTTCGATTGCTTTACAGCAATCATGGTCACGGGAGAGACTAAGGTGTTAGATGTCTCAAAGGCATTATATAGTGTTTCCAGACAGCCTACCCATAAATTAACAAAAATAAATTAAAAAAATATAAAAATTGGCATCAAAGGAGGTATCTTACAATATTTGTTAATTTTAATTTTAAACATTTAATAAGTTTTATAATTGAATATGGAATATTATTTTATTTTATCTGTTTTTATTATAATTTTTTAAAAACTTAATTAATTAGTAACCTTATTTATTGTTGCCGTAAAGATAATAAAATATTAATTATTCAAAGCAATATTATTGTTAAAGTAATTTTAATTAAAATAATTTTAATTTTGTTAGCAATTACAAAAGAATCAAAATTATAAGAAACACTATTAACACATACATTTATAATGAAAAATATTGATTTAAAATACTGTTATTTTGATCCGCACAGTAAGAACTTAGTACATCTAACTGTCTGTTATGTAATGCGCAATAACTCTTAACGAGCCTTAAGTTATAACTTTCTTCACATCTAAGAAATTTGATCCCGAATTATTATTATTATATCTTACTAGCGACTCACTATCGCTCCGCTCGGGTTCGTCCCTACTTACGTTTTAACGTTTAGTATAGATTTCTCAGACATGAGATATTTTCCCACAGTAAAAAGCATCCTATATGTTGACCCGGATAACCAGCTATCATCATACCAAATTTCATCAAAATCCCTCCAGTGGTTTTTCCGTGATGCGGTAACAGACAGACAGACAAAAAATCTAAAAATATAGATTCGGCCTTTGTACCGATAATAATGTCTATTTCAATAAGATTTTCCAAAAAATATTTAATATACATATTCGGCTTAGTTACAATTTTATTATAATATGTATAGATTAAAATCTGAATAATGTAATAATGAATAAAGGATATCTAAGAAGTTTTTGCCATAATTTTTTATTCAGTTTAAGATTAAACAGATGATGCAGTAAATGAAATATATTTATTGGAAACTAGCAAATTACACTTTCCTCGCTCGGGTGCATCTTAAAGACGATGAATAGTGGAAGAAGAAACTAATAAGAACCTATAAAAAGTAGAAACCTATGTTTCATTGCAGGATATAGTCTTTATTTTGTGTTTCTAAAGACTCAAACAGACTCGAACCCAGGTATTACACTAATGAGGCAGTTATCGGTACAAAGTTACTACTACAAAGGATATTTTTCCCTTTTAGGTATTATGTTAACTAAAATAATATGAAACTATGATATATAAAGGCTGATTTATGCCATTATAAACGGGGTTGAGGGTAATATTCTAATTTGTGTAGATAGCGCGACTCAGTATGTTATTACAATATGCATATTATAATATATAGTAACTTTAACTTATGCTTGAAAACCGTAGTAAGACATAACCGTAGTAATGCCAGCTTGTCAGCCAATTCGATTCCTGCGTAGTGTTAGGGGAAAGCTGAAATATCCCAAATACATTATTATTTTTAGTTTATTAGACAATTATGAATAAAATTTATTGTAACAGCCTATATGCAGTATAGCAAATACGATAAAGCTGTATCATCTAGTAGCTAGCATGAACATCTGCAGATTTAGTGCTGCGTTTGAGTTTCTGGTTTGGCTTAAATAGATATGTAATTTTCAGTCACAAAATTCTCAGTAGTTGCCCGGAAATGGGAAATTCGCAGGATTTACAAACATATTTTCGGCCACGGTGGCCAATCTTATTGAGGCTAGCTATCTGGACAAAAGATATAGTGCACAAGTATGCGCACAAACACAAGTGCACTCTCTACTCCTGTCAGTCTCATACTCCGGTGGGACGACACGAGACACAGCCAGTGAGAGTTAAGGCTTGTTCTTAGCTGCTACATAAAAAATATCGGTTTATAAACAGAAGAAAAAAATTACTGAACTATTTTATCTTTACCTATGTATAATGTACTAGTTTACCAAGCCTCTGCTCATAATATGGTAAATGATTACTATGATGAAGTCAACCATGATCTCTCAGGACCAAACGATCAGGATAGACACTATCCTTTTTATAACTATTCTATTTTTCCAGGACATGATATAACTATGTATGTACAAAGTTTTTTCTATATTCTTTAGCTAGCATTCAAACATCTTCATAAACTTCTATGTTTATAACTAGCGACTAAATTTTGCTTCGTTTCTGGTTCGCCCCTAGATAAAAACAAATCTATCCCACGGGAACCGTACATTTTTCCGAGATGATATATAGCCTATAGCTTTCCTCAGTTAACGAGCTATCTAATACAAAAAGAATTTTTCAAACAGTGGTTCCTAAGATTAGCGCGTTCAACCAAACAAACAAACAAACTCTTCAGCTTTATAATATTAGTATAGACTAGCGACTCATGCTCGCTTCGCTCGCTTTCGTCCCTAGGATTTCACGGTTAAATATGTTTAGGTATACATAAATAGTAGCTTGCTACTCGCTTCGCTCGGGTGCGTACGCCGTACGCGGAATTTGTTCACAATTTCATGGGTTTTAATTTTTTTTCGCGGAACCCTGATACTTTTCCTAAAATAAAAGTAGCCTAAGTTACTCCTTATAACATCAGCTATCTGCCAGTGAAAGTCCCGTCGAAATCGATCCAGCCGTTTCGGAGAATAGCCGGAATAAACAGACAGACAGACAGACAGATAGACAGACAGACAGACAGACAAAAATTGTAAAAAATGTTGTTTTGGTATACGTACCGTGTATATATCCATATGCATTTAGTAAAAAGCGGTTACTTTAATATTACAAACAGACACTCCAATTTTATTTATCTGTATAGATTAGTAAAGATGTACCCGTAGATGTAACGTTCCGCATGTTGATATTAGAATATACATTTAAGTTACTGCACTATTATTTTTACTGTACTTTCATTAGAACACGCAATATGCTTTACATAAAACGATTTGGAGTTTCTTAAAATAAATGCTATACAATACGAAAGACGAAATCAAATTATCTCAATTCACTCCTTACAAATTGAGTTCGTGGCCATTAAACTTTTAATTAAAATTATGAATTGTTATTTTAATTTTGTTAAAAAACTTTGTATTCATATTGATTGTTTTATCTATAAAATTTTATAAAGGGTTCTTTAAACTGTTTTTAATTTAAGGATCTTAAAATAAGTAGAGCCAGATATATAGATACTAGCGACTCACCTCGCTCCGCTTGGCTTCGCCCTTCGTTACGTTTTAACGTTTAGTATATAGGTTTCTTAGAGATGAGATTTTTTCCGACGGTATAAAATATTCTATATAATGACAGGCATAATCAGCTATCATCATACTAAATTTCATCAAAATCAGTCCAGTGGTTTTCTCGTGATGCGTTCCCAGACAGACAGACAGTCAGACTGATAAAAATTCTACAAACTATAGATTCGGCCTTTGTATCGGTAATAATGACTACTAAATATTATAATTTAATATACAAAACAATAAAAGAAAAGTTCAAACTTTTTGAACTTAAAATGTTTGAAGTTCCATGTTCCATTAAAAATGAAGGTCTATTATTTATATACAAGTGCTACATCGTAGCATTATACTCTACGAATGCTTTGGCACAATATGTAAAGTAATTTTTGCTTTCTAATGATATTTTTGATTTCAGGCTAATGTAAAACGAGATATTAAGTATATTTTGCTTTCCTTATAGATGTCTGCAGAAGTATCGATATCTCGGGAACTCCAAAAAGAAAGTGAAATATTATATATTATTAGTAGCAAAACCCGCGACTTCGCTCGCGCTAAAACTACAACAAAAAAACTTTAAAAAGCTAGGTTTCATACAAATTTTCATCCCTTATTTTATATCCTTATAGGATGAATTTCAAAAAATGCTAAACACGTATTTATTTAATTGTATTGAAGAGCATTAATACCAAGTTTCAAGAAATTCTGATCATAAATATTTTTTGGGTTGTGTTATAATGTGTATTCCCGTGGGAATGAGATAATCTTATTGTTATGCAATTGTAATGTTCTTTTTTAGCGGTAATGATACTTTATTCTTAAAATATCGCGAGGGCCATAGTCCACGTTAGCCAAGTGCGGGTTGACTGAGTTCAAATTTGCAAGGTTTCTCAGATATGCAGGTTTCCTAACAAGATATTCTTTTACCGTGTTAGCAAGAGTGGTAATCAACGTACAAATGATTCGCACATGAAAACACCAGAAGTGCGAGACTGAAAATTTAAACCCGTTTTACTTCGTTTTCCAAGCAAGCATATTCTTATACAAAAACTGACCAAGTGAGAGTCGGACGGACTCGCGCATGAAGGGTTCCGTACCATTATCTATAAAAATGGCAGAAAAATATCGTCTGTTGTATGGGAGCCCCCTTTAAATATTGGTTTTATTCGATTTTTAGTATTTGTTGTTATAGCCGTAACAGAAATACATCATCCGTGAAAATTTCAACTGTCTAACTATGACGGTTCATGAGATACAGCCTGGTGACAGACGGACAGACATACAGACGGATGGACAGCGAAGTCTTAGTAATAGGGTCCCTTTTTACCTTTTGGGTACGAAACCCTAAAAAGTATTCAAATTGAACTTTTCTCTTTTCCAAGTAACGAAAATATTATCTTCGCGGAGGCCCCGTAGGGTTAAGGGCACTAGGCACATGCCGCGTGCGTCCTTATGGTAAAGATGGAACTGAAACCACATTGAAGCGAATCATCTTTAAACGGGCTATTAAAAATATTATAAGACTTAATACAATTATTATTTCAACATCATGAATAGATTTATTTTTCCATTAAAACACTTTACATAAATTACTTTGCTAAGATCTTAGCCAAACCAACTTATTTGAATAAGGGTAGCTTGTGAATAACGCAACAAACATCTGTTTTAGTACTGACGAAACAAATTGTTTTCAATTTTCAATTTTACTTCTGGCTATTATTTTGTCCGGACAATTTACGAACAATTCTTCCCAAAGTTTTTAACATAAATGTATATTGAGTACCATTCGCAGGTAAATTGAAATATTTTAAACTGATATTTACTTCAAAAACGATACATACTGCAGTAACTGGAGTAATAGCAGGGGTAGCTCAATAGTAACGTGCTTGCTCGGGTAACCGAAAGAAGCGGGTTCAAATCCCAGATGTCGCATCTCTGATATATTTATGTGCGAATCATTTCCAACATGATTACCACTTGTTTTACAATGAAGGAAAACATCGTGAGGAAACCTGCATGTCTGAGAGAACCGAGCATGTTTTTGAAAGACATGTGAAGTTCGCCAAACCATATTTGACCAGCGTGGTGGGCTATAGCCTGATCCCCATCGTATTGAAGAGAGACCCGTGCCCAGCAGTGGGACATTAAAAAGGGCTGAATACCACTGGAGTAGTAGCAAAGTGGGTAATGATGCTATATGTATATTTAAATATGTTTTTATTTCTCTATATTTCATGTTCACATTGTATTTCACACTGTACATGAAAAGTGATATAAAAACTGATCGTTCGTATTTAATTTTACCTAGTTTAGGTACAAAATTAAATGAACATTTTTCAAAAACTTTTTATTGAAAACAAAGCGTCGTTTTCTTTCAAGAAACTTTTCAAAGTTTGTACAGTGGTGTTCTTTATTAGTTTAGTTAAAAATTTATTTTAGCACCAGTTTTTGATTATGATTTGTAGACCGTATCCTTTTTCATAATTAAGTGCATTTATTTACCTTCTGGTGTAGAATAGTAAGGATTTTCAATTCTTTAAAGAGTTAAAACATAATTTCCTTATTATATAATACATTTCTTGAAGTATGTATGTATGTATGTATGTATCTATGTAAGTATTTATGTATATATGTTTGCATATGTGTACGTTTATATAATATATATAATTGATGTTTGTAGTTTGTACCTACACCGCACCTTATTATTATTATTTTCTCACGCTCGAGGGTTTCTGGTAGAGATCTCTTAAAGAGATAAGTCATCCTTTGTACACATGTCTACTGTTTTCTATTTTATATGTTTTTTTTTGGTATATAAATAAATTAATAAATAAAATTTTATTTATTTGACTAGCGACTCACCCACGTTTCGCTTCGGGTTCGTCCCTAGACAAAAACAAATTTATCCCACGGGAACCGTATATTTTTCCGGGATGATATATAGCCTATAGCCTTTCTGATTTAATGGGCTATCTAATGCAAAAAGAATTTTTCAAACCGGATTAGTAGTTCCTTAGATTAGCGCGTTCAACTAAACAAACAAACAAACTCTTCAGCTTTATGATAATATTAGTATAGATTAATTGAAATGAACGATCAATGCAATATTATGATAGCATCACACTCTTCAGTTCTCATTATTTGCAGTACTGCCTACCTAAGCCATAGTAGTTAGGGACAGGCTACTTTCAAATATGTTAAGTGGGCTTTAAGTAAAACGATTATGTATACACACATGTAATTTATTTTACATAGCGCAAGCTAGTGTTTGCCCGCGGCTCCTTTAGTAGTTTCCTAATGTATAATTGTCCCTTTGTTTGTTAATAGATAGCTTATAACTTCCTCAATAAAAGGCTATAAGTTGCAAAAACATTTTCCAAACCACACGAGTTCAGAGAAAAACTTTGTAAAAACGAAAATGGCGTGTGACCTTTACGTGCGGTAGAAGTGAAACTTCTTTGGTAAATATCGTAATTAAATTAAAACAAATCAATAATTAAATAACGTATATTAGGCATATTACAATCATATATTTATAGAATATTATCATATACGAAAAGAATATGTACACATATAATAAAATTGTTACCAAGCCGAATCAGTACATTAAATATTTTTTGGAAAATCTTATTGAAATATAGTGTTTTTAGATTTTTTGTCTGTCTGTCTGTTTGTTTGTTATCGCATCACGGAATAACCACTGGAGGGATTTTGATGAAAGGCATGATGGTAGCTGGTTGTCCGGGTCAACATATAGAATACTTTTTACTGCGGGAAAATATTTTATCTCTGAGAAATCTATACTAAACTTTAAAATGTAAATGGGGATGAACCCGAGCAGAGCGAGGGTGAGTCGCTATTAATATTATATATTTGTCAGACAATAACAACGGTTACCATGGCAACATGGCAATGTATTCTATCTCATTCTCTCGCCGACTTAATCCTATATATTTATGTGTTTGTCTCTTTTTAGTGTCGCATTTTCGTTTCATAGAGTTTCAAATCACAATGATTCTAAAGAAAATTCATTTCAACAAAAAAATATTTTTTTAAGTTATAGATAATATAACTATAACTGGTTATACTTGTCTACATTAAGTTGTAGATGCTGTTATATATTCTGAAATCTTCAAATACATTAAAGATATTCTTCTAATATATAAAGAACAAAGTGTCAAGTAATGTGCTTTTTACATACTTTTTACTTTCATTTTCTTTTTTATTTTCCTTTTATTTCATTTTTTATTATTAAACCATTGTTAAATGTGATATTATCTTCATAAGCTGTTCTGAACCTTTTTAGGTTAGCGTCCCCCTTACTTTTACGATATCTTTCCCATTATTCTTTCGACATCCAATTGACCTATCTCGATAGAGATAAAAAAAAGATATTTTTTAAAGTAAATTCTAGCACAGTGTATCTTTCCTTACATAATTATTAAGTAAACTTTTATGAGTATAAGTAATAATAATGTCCTGACAGATTTCGGCCACGGCGGTCAATCTTATTGAGACTAGCCTAGATAGATATTATAGTGCACAAGTGTACGCGCAGACATAAGTTTTATTCGTTTTACTCTCAAAGTCCAATGGTACGATACTTCTAAGGCGCAAGACAGGCGGCTTTACGTACTCTCTGAAGCATGGGGGTGTTAAACCGTCAACTTCCCAACTCTGGGCTTCTTTAGAGAATATCTTAACAGAAATATACAATAAATAAAATTGACTCGATCTGACACTCGAACCTACGACCTCTGAATCTGCAGCCATAGATGCTACCCACTAGACCACCGAGGCAGTTAAAGTTTCAAAATAATAAATTATTATCTACTCGTTAACCTAAGCTATTGTAGTTTAACAATACTAAATTATAACATAATGGGCTTAATGACAATGAAAACCGAAATAGAGCAGCTGTACGTAGTTTCCTTTGCTTGAAAGCTAAACATATCTGTAGTAACACGATATCTGCTGTGACAAAGAGATTATGCGCCCGTTTCCAATCTGATGTAGAAGGCTAAATTATATTTAGTTTAACAAGTATTATGTAATACAAGCTTTCTCCTCTCACTGTCACATGCTATGATGATAAAAACAGGCGATATCATTATCGCCCAAGGTAACTTTTAAAAATAGAGTAATATATTATCAAGGTAGTGGTAGCCCAGTGGAAATGTGCTCGTTTGGGAAGCTGGGTAAAGCGGGTTCAAATCCCGGATCTCGCACCTCTGATATTTTCATGAAAAACATGTGAAGTCCGCCAACCCGCACTCGGCCAGCGTGGTGGACTATGGCCTGATCCACCAAGTATTGAAGGGAGGCCCGTGCACAGCAGTGGGACTTTAAAAAGGGCTGAATATAAGACATTATCTTGATTACCATAGAGAGAAAAAACCGTGGAAATCACGTGTTACTAATTTTGTTAAAATCACATCATCTATTCTATTTTGCTGGATCTATTTTGAATGGAGAATAAAGCAAATGATATTTGTGTTTAATATTGTTTTGTTTTTTTCACAAATTAACTAACTACCTTAACCCAATAATAATGTACTCTATAAACTCAAATATATTATCTTGATTTCATTTATTTTTCCAATTTCATTATTGAACCCGTAAGTAACTCCTTGGGAATCAGGTACTTTATATGTTTTGAATTGAAGAAAATTTTTTGTTATATATGTATGTATACGAAAAAACACTTATAGGAAAATATTGTTTTGTATAAACAAATCTCATGAACAATATCTACCGTTTCAAATATCCATTTATTTACCCAGTGCAATTTACTTTGTTCGAATAAAACGAGAACGGATATAAAGCGATAACGAGGATATAAAAATAGCCGTAGATTTTTATATTGAAGGCAGCCATAGTGGATTTGAATCTTAATTGTCTTGAAAGAGGCTGTTGATATAAAGAAAGTATATATATAATTATATTCTAATAAATTTAATGCCTCATGGTTCCTTTGGATATGGGTAAGGTTGTAGATTATGAAGATCTTACGTTCTAATCCCGAGTAGGGCCAAAAAGAGACTTGGACAGAAAGTAACACTATACTAATACGATCTATACATATAATAAAATTGTAACTTAGCCGAATCTGTACATTGTTTTTTTTTTTTTTTTAAATCTTATTGAAATAGACATTATTATCGATACAGAGGCCGAATCTACAGTATTGAGAATTTTTTTCTGTCTGCCTGTCTGTCTGTCTGTTACCGTATCACGGAAAAACCACAAGAGGGATTTTGATGAAATTTGGTATGATGATAGCTAGTTATCCGAGTTAATATAGAGGATACTTTTTACTGCGGGAAAATATCTCATCTCTGAGAAATCTATACTAAACTGTAAAATCTAAGTAGGGACGAACCCGAGCGGAGCGAGGGTGAGTCGCTAGTATACTATTACTTATTAACTAGAATTATAGAATAAAAAATTATTATTAAATGGAATTACTTGAATCTGGCCTATGAGAACATTAGCTTGAGATCCAATTCACGGGTGGATCCTAAGAGTATTAAATCTCAGATTCCTGTACCGAAAGTACTCTCAGTTAAGTTCTACTAATATTTGAGATACGGCCGTCAGAAGCACAGGGAAATGTGCTTAAGATGACTAATAAACGTGAAAACGTTATTTATTATATCAAAATAGCTAAACCATATTGTTAGCGATGTCATAAATTGTTATTAGTGTAAGAATAAAATAAAATTAGTTATCATTATTGTTTAGTCAAATGAAATACTTATTTCTATCAAGCTTATAGACATGGCAGCACCACAAACAATGAATTTAGTGTCTATTATGATTATTAACTCAAAGTCAAAATTTATACTCTTTATTTTAAATTCTTTATGTGGTGGTAAAATTGTAAGTTATGTAAAGATTATTTTTGTTTTAGCAACATTATAAAATTTTACTAGTATGAGAAAAGAATAAATGTAGTTATCGTTATTATTTAGAGTCAAATGAAATAATTATTTCTGCTAAGTTTGTAGAGATGGCTGCACCGAAAACTGTACTTAGTACGTATTTTGATTCTTAAAATAAAGTCAAAATATATACTCTTTAATACTTTTTTAGATTTACGCGAATATTTGACATTTTCAATAAAATTATCTTTTCGGATTTTTTGGGGATTTATTTTGTTTTTTGCTTGTCGACGTTTCGAATGCTTTACAGCATCGTTTCTCAACCATTTTTATGTCGCGACCCACGAAAAAGCCAAAAAGTTAAGTAAAAAGTACTAGTATTCTTAATATTTAGTTTTATAACACTACACTAAAATTCATTCCTTTAATAAACGAATATTTTGTACCTTTATGTAGTTTGTATTTATTATTTTTCAACAAACTGCGACCCCCTTTAAAAACAAACTCGACCCCCCTAAGGGTCGCGAACCCCCGCTTGAGAAACGACGCTTTACAGTAATCATGGTCACGGGAGAGACTAAGGTGTTAGATGTCTCAAAGGTATTATAAAGTTGTTACAGACAGGTTACCTGCAAAATAACAATAATGTGGCTCTAATAATTAATACTTTATTTTAATTTATGGTTATAAATAACATTTATTTAAAATAACTCTTTAATTAAAATATGTGACGAGATTCTAAGATATAAAAAGGCTCAATTTTGTAAAAAGAGATTAGTATATTATCTGAAAGTGAGCTGTGATAATATGTAAAGGTGTATAAAGTAATTTCCAGTAGTTTGAAGTGAAGATTGTACATAAGTGATAAGTGTTAAGGAAAATAAATATGTGATACTGGGATCGAATTGTTATTTTAGTACAGGCTGGTGTGAGAAAAATTCTTACAATATTAAGCTCAGATAGTTATTTATAAAATACTAAAGCTTAAAATAATTAAAAATATTTATCGTCGGTTTAGCCAATTTTTATCTATAGATTCGTAGATATCACTTGAAGATAAAGTAGCCTATTTTTTTAATACTAAGTGAGCTACGAGTGGAAGCTGATGCTAAATATTATGTTTTCGAAAATTATCATTAAAGTTTTGAAGTATTAAAAAATAAATAGTATGGGCAATAGTACTATTTATTTTTTTAGCCTTCTGTTTTCTCCTAAAATATTTCTTGACAATGTTAGTTAGCTCGCACGTGTTATCAAAGTGATTTCATGGTAAACTTAGTTCCTCGCTGCGTTACCCGCAATAATGAGTTAGGTTTTCATAGTAACTTTACCAACTTACACACTACACTTTTTACACACAATGACGTACTTTTGACGACACGTTTGGCTCAGTTTGTAGTGACCCTACTTACTGTATCAGCAGTCGGTTCGAGTCCCGCTGGAGACATTCATTTGTGTGATGAGCACGAATGTTTGTTTTACAGTCATGGGTATTTATATTTATAATATAAATGTATTTAAAGTTATATTATATGTGTAGTGTACTATCTGGTAACTATCTGGTATCCATAACACAAGCGTCGTAACTTACCAGGGGACTGGATGGTGCTATGTGTTAATGTCCCAACATACTCTATAAAATCGAATAAATAAAATACAAAGTTTCTTCGACATACGCTCCTTAAATATACTTGTATATAATATTACAAAGTAATCGTTAATAGTCCTGTTAAATCAGATAAAAATTTCAAATCACGGTAAAAAACGACAATCAAGAGTTTTTTCTTTAAATAAAAGTATAATTTTACATTTCACGGATTTACTATGACTTTTGGTTCCAAGAAGATAGATTTTTCTAATAATATCAAATATTCGTGTAAATCTAAGAAAGTGTTAAGAGAGCTCTTTTTTTAAATAAATATTTTTTAAATATGTATTATTATATATTATTATATTTAATATTACATTTTGAGAAACTTGTCAAAATATCTTCGAAGATACCGTTTGTGTGATTGTATTTTTCGAGATTATAGTTCGCGAAAATAAATTTTTACTTATAGCTTTCAAATGATAAGAACTTACACAAAATGGATATAATAAAGATAATTAAATTTCCTACAATAAGGATCAAACACATTATTCCTAAAATGTACCGTTTCCAAATCTTAATTGTCAAAAGGTCTAACTTTCGAGGAGAAAAATACTTTTACTGGACTACACGAATAACGAATAAGATGAAATTAACGGGCATTTTGAAATCTATAGCACAAGATTAGTGTTAGGAAGGTCTTATAAAAACATAAAATGGAATTTATGGAATGTAAAATTTATTTTGCAACAGACAACGCTAAAAATGAGAATTTCTATGTACAATAAATTTAACCAAGTAGAAACGTTGACCGTATGACAACAGCAGAGACTACGAGTATCCTAGCGTGCAAGCGGGTTTCAAAAATAAATATTTCAAACTAAACCGCAACGTATTGTCAAGATTTTCGCAAATAACAAACTAAATCTAGTATTTTACAAGCACTTTGAATCGCCAGAATCTATCTATACATATAATAAAATTCTGAGTTGAATCTGTACATTAAATATTTTTCGGAAAATCTTAATGAAATAGTCACTATTATCGATACAGAGGTCGAATCTATGGTTTTTGCTAGTTTTGTTTGTCTGAGAACGCATTACGAGAAAACCACTAGAACACTAATTTTTAATGAAAATTGGTACAATGATGATATGGGATACTTTTTACTGCGGGAAAATATCTTATCTCTGAGAAATCTATACTAACCGTTAAAACTTACCTAGGGACGAACCCGAGCAGAGCGAGGGTGAGTCTCTAGTCCAACATAAATTATACCGTTTAAGAGTAATAAAAGTTAGGATGGTACCACGCGTACTACAATATAGAGATAACGTGGTATGATCAACTGTAATAAGATTAACAAAAAGCAGTTTTGAAAGCCACAGACGGACACTTTTTCTTTTATATTGTATATAAAAGCTAACATAAATAAGCTTCTATAAAATTAAATGTGGCTTTGAAACACTGCAGCAGAGGACTTTTCTTTTTACAAGCATTATAAGAAGTCGGAAGATAATACTTGAAAAATATTGTTTGAACTTAAGCTGCCCGTTTTTTCTTACAAGAACTAACTTACTAAGAAACCTAAAATATATACTCATAAAACTAAATTATGGCTTATAGGTTAACTTTAATCGTTTTTAAATGTATAAATGTTTCTTTGTATTTAACCCTTTTTAACGTCCCACTGCACTACTGGGTGTTCCCAGTAGTGCAGTGGGACGTCAATACTAGAGGGGTCAGAGTCCACCACGCTGGCCAAGTGTAGGTTGGCGGATTGCACATACAATTCTGCTAGGTTCTCTCAGACACGGAGGTTTCCTTGCGATGTTTTCCTTCACTGTAAGACAAGTTAATCATGTTGGAACTGATTAGCACTTCAGAGTATCAGAGGTGCGAGACCCGGGATTTGAACGCGCTTCACTCGATTTCTCAAGCAAGCGGGTTACCACTGGGCTACCACTGCCTTATATATTTGTTTAACTTATTACATTATAGTTTATCTTTTCATATGATTTTGTGCCTACATATATTGTAGACTTAGACACAAGTGTAATCTCCATTCTTTTTACTCCCAAAGTTCGATGGAACTCTTGGCTACTATTAAAAACTTAACAGTAACACACATTAACTACACTCGGTCTGACCTATTCAATCTTTAAAGGGGTCAAAATAAAATCTTGTTTGAAAAATAATATTTCGTCTCTAAACTAGTTTACTTTTAGAACTAAAATAATATTCAGAGCATTGTTATTTTATTCCATCACTGAAATAAAATTTAACTCATCTACTAATTTAGCTACTTACTAAGTGCTTGCTAACGAGATAAAATAAACCTTTTTGCTTTTTGCTGTTGGCTTACTGTTATAACTAGCCTTGTAGTGATTTAAAAACGATTTTAAATTACAGACTTATTTATTTTACTTCTAAGATTATCTTCTAAGGTTATCTTTTTTAACTAAAAGTTAAAATACATTCAAATTGAGTAACTTAAAACAAGTTACATGAACATCTGTACTTTTTTTTAACGTTGCGAAATGCATTTACGCATACCACATGCAGGTGATTATGTAAGACTCGTCGCCTAGAAAAGTTAGTACTACCCACTAAAACCCAACGAAACCTTTCCCATTTTAATGGAACGTCGCGAGATCGTTTACGCACTCGACCACGACGTGCTGACGACAGGCCACAGTTCACTCTGCTATAAGGGAAGTACCAGGAGCAACCCTCATTGTACACCACCCACCGTGGTGGGTCACCTTCCAGTGTATCTCTTGGCTTAACGACCAGCTGGATTGCTGGACGCTAATAAGCCACCACGACAAGATGAACACAAATCGGGGGGTACAGTTCCTGTACCTAGTTCCTACGCTCTAAGCCTATACAGATTCAATAATAAATAAGCATATAAGAGTATTAGTAATCCGTGTTAATTAATAAAATGATTAATTATTAAATGAATAAAATAGATAATGGAATAAAGTAAAAGCAATGCTAATTGCTAAGTTATTTAACTCAAAATTTATATCATAACTAGCAGAACCCGCCACTTCACCCGTGTTCAATGTACAAACAAACTCTTTAAGTTATACTTTACGTTACAAACGGTTTTATGTTATACAGCATATATAGTATGTATAGATAATACTAATATTATAAAGTTGAAAAGCTTGTTTGTTTGTTTATTTGGTTGAAAGCGCTAGTCTCAGGAATTAGTAATCACGATTTGAAAAATTCTTTTTGCATTAGATAGCCCGTTAACTGAGGAAGGCTATAGGCTATATATCATCCCCAAAAATATACACTTCCCGTGGAATAGATTTGTTTTTGTCTAGGGGTGAACCCGAAGCGAAGCGAAGGTGAGTCGCTAGTAATATATATAGTTTTACAATTATGTATGAAAGCCTGCCCGATTTGTTGACATTTATGATTATTGCTCCGCTCCTTCAGGTAGTAGCATGATGATATATAGCCTTAATGAATAAATGAGCTATATAATACAAAAACATTTTTTTTTAATCAGATTAGTAGTTCCTGAAATTAGCACGTTCAAACAAACACACAAATAAACAAACTCTATATCTTTATAATATTAGTGTAGATTTAATTTCCTAAACCATTCAAGCTTAGGAACGCACCCTAGCGAAGCGAGAGTAAGTCGCTGGTATAGTAATAAATAATAAAGGAGTTTCTATTTACAATAGAAGTATTGTTGGAGACAACGACAGCCCACGCAATAATATGAACAATCCATTTAGTAAGGCATTCAATTTTATTATATTCAAATCTTATTATTACTAGCGACTCGCTGTGCTCGAGTTTGTCGCTGGGTACGTTTTAACGGTTCTATAGATTTCTCAGAAATAAGACATTTTCTCACACTAAAAAAGTCCTATATGTTGACCCGGATAATCAGCTATCATCATACAGACAAAATTCATCAAAATCTGTTTAGTGGTTTTCTCGTGACGCATTCCCAGACAGACAGGTAAAATAAATTATACATTCGTGCTTCTGTATCGATAATAATGACTATTTCAATAAGATTTTCCCAAAAATATGTAATGTACAGATTCGACTCGGAGTTTTATTATTTGTATAGATAGATGAATACATACAATTCCTGATAATTCATACATTTTCAAATAAGCTTGATTTGCGACACTTTTTAAGTTATTCTTACTGATGTTGATTTTTTTTTAATTTTTATGAATCAAAATCTTCCAATCAAAAGCTATTAGGGGAGAAAAAGCTTTAATGAACTTTTTTTCAACTATAGATTTTTTGAGCTTATTAGGATTTGTAGCTGTCATGGTCTGCTATGTAAAGGTTATATAAAACTAACGACTTACCCTCGCTTCACTCGGGTGCGTCCCTAGGTAGTTTTTTTTTGAGCGGAACCTTAATTCTTTTTCTA